>OY728159.1:738661255-741161255 GCA_963277665.1 Viscum album
TAAGAAGAACAAACCACCATCCCCAGTCATTGTCATCTCCTTATATGGGATCAGATTTCCCCATCTTCCCGTAGTAGATTAGGTTTCCCCGTTTTTACATTGTGGATCTAGTTTCTCCAACTTCCATATTCTTAGTTTCTAAACCTTCTGGGTGGGACACAACACCATACCCAATCATAGTCCTTTATTTATAAGGGATTGGGTTTCACTATCTTAATATAGTGAATCATGCCTGTTGATATGATTCCCATAATTATCTCGTGGGATATAAATCTTTACCCAATGAATTGGAAGGATATATAAGTCACAATAATATTATAATAATAAAATTCATATATGATCATGTATATAATAATTCATTCATTATATCATGACCCATAAAAAAGAAATTGGTTCTATAAACATAAAAGCATATCCCATGAAATTAAATGTGTATCACTAACATTTAATCACATCAAAACATAGGTAAAATATATTGGTTTCATAAAAATATCATCAAAGAATAAATCTTGAAAATAACCAGGTTTCAAATGCATATAACCTATAGTATAGAAATGGCTTCCATTAGAATCATTCCATCAAAACATAAACCATTCGAGAATTAATATTAATGGAACCTTTGGATCATTTATGAGAAGGGATAGATTAACATTAACACATTCCATCATAGATGTAAAATAAAATGGAAATATATATTGAAATAATTTCCTAAGAAAATTATACATTATTTTTCAGAAAATGATCTTTAAACCATAATAACTTTTGAACCCATTTTCTTGAAAATAAACTTGAACGATTATAAATAAAGAATAGAAAACAATTTGGAAACCATTTTCATTGTAAAAATAGAAAGAGAGATTTGAAAAAATCATGTAAACCATTTTACTGTTAAACTTATAAAAGTATATATTTTTTTAAAACCATATTCTTTGAAAACATATAAAGGTAGCTTGAAAATAGTTTGAAAACCCTTTTCCTTGAAAATTTATAATGTGAGATTGAAATCATTTTAGAAAATATTTTCCACGAAAACCACAATAAAATAATCTATATTATTAGGAAAATATTTTCATTAAATAATAAATTTTTTAATCATGTAAATGAAGCTTCAATGTAATTATGGTTATGATGGTGGGTAAATCTGTACATATCGAAAATTCCTTTTTCATCATAAAAATTATATAAAAGTGTCTCGACCAAAAAATGTCAAGAAAATTCTTTTTTAAAAATCGTTTTTTAAATGTAAAAATTCTGTAAAAATGTCCTTTATTATCATAGGGTAATAGTAAAAAAATTAAAACACTTTTACAAATCATGATTTTGAAAGAACACAAATTTCTGACTAAAACAAGAAATAAAGTTGGACTTTCAAAAGAAAAAAATTTGTAGTTATCTTGTATTCCATGGAGTAAAAAATGAACATAATACATAATGATATCATGGAAGACCATAGGATAAGAAAATTCATGAGTGTTCCTGAGAGATCAATCATAATATTTCATCAATGGAATCTTAATCATAAATAATCTTGAAAATGGATTAGATTATGTCAGTACAATCTTATCACATGGTAACATTGAACTATACACACCTTGTAAAAAAATGAAGTTACATGAATCCTAAAATATAATTAAAATATGGATATTCATGATATAAATTGTCAAATGTAAGTATATATTCCTCAAATAATAGTGTTGGAATATAATAAAATATGAGTTTCAATGAAGAAAAATCGAAAAAAAGTTATCATACCTATTTGGTAACTTTTGAGACACAAAACTCATTAAAGATATACCATAGAATTGATTTGAAAATCACCATAAATTTAATAATAATACAAATAAGAGAGTATATTAATTATAATTATATACTTCACCCAAAAAAAAGAGTGGTGAACATGGAATATATCTCACAAATATAAAAAGTGATATGAAATTCCATTACCTTCAATTGTGACTCCCATTTTACTCATTAAAACCTAATGTATATTAAATTTTAGTTTATTATAAATATTTCAAAGAACCATATAATTATATTTAATACCTTATATGGTTTTATTATGACTTTATATTAGCTACTTTTTTAAAAATTTCATGTTAAGTTATGGCTTCAGGTAATATTCGCTTTGTTTTTTCCTTATATCTTAATTTATTATATGCTTTGTACTTGTAGTTATATCATGATTTAAATACTTTAAAATATTATATAAATATCGTTTATATTATGTATATTTTTATTATTGTAATCTATATAATATAGTGGTATGAAATGGAATACACCATTCATGGAGATGGTAGGTCGTACACACACATGAACACTGCATCTATTTTGTTGATGTATTGAAAGAGAGTAAGTAAATTACATATATTTATATGTGTATATATAATCCTTAAACTAAAATTATTATGTAATATATATCATATAGTTCAACTAAACATATCTTCAATACATTCCATGTTGTGTGTGAATGAATCACATCACTTTGAGGAGGTGGTTGTCAACATTTCCTCCAAAAATTTATCATATTTACCCAAGATTGAAAGCATAAAGAAATGTTATGAATAAAAAATAACTATGTATAAAAAAATTATTAATATCACATATATTATATAAAAAATATATTGTACATCTTAATGTCTACCATGAGAGGTAGTAAAGGAAAAAATGAACAATCATCATTTCATGAGGTGGTAGGTCTCCGTACACGTAAACATTATGTTTGTTACCCATTAGGTGGAAGCATTTGTAAGTTTAGATCAAACCCTAATCATAAAAAAATCCTAATATATTTTTATACTATTTTTGTTAAACATTAATGGAATAATATTATTTTAATTAGTGTACAATGGAAATATAATAGAGGATCTTGACAGAGGGAGTTGCCTCTTAATCAGGTAACTCCTTTTAGTTTGCATCAAATAGATTTCTTGGAAGTATTTATTCCGAAAGGTAGGATTCAAGGCATATGAGAGGGTTATTTTTATTTTTAGAGAGTAGTTATGTTCGTAACCTATGTTTATTTTCATGTGTGATGAAGTGGGAGAGGTTGTGGATTTTTATATGTAATGGAAATGACTGACATGCCTTTTTTGAAAAAAAAAGTTAGGTGTACCCATGTTTTTACCTAAGAAAAGTCATAAAAAAAATTTAATATTTATGGTCTAGGTAGTTCCATAAAATGAGTTTGGGAAAATAGGTTAAGTCATTTGGGCCCTTAGTTTAAATTTTTATTTATTTATTAATCTTAATTTTACCTTAATAATTGTAATTTTGGTTAACTGCATTCAAAAAAAATTTTGAGAAAAAATTATTTTTAAATTAATATAAATTTTAAATTATTACTACTACAAATATTTAATATAATTTTCAACATTCCAATCTCATAAGTAGTATATATTAATTCTAAATTAATCTCGCGGATGGAACAACATTGCAATTTTTTAAAGTAAAAAAATTTCCAAACGTTTTCTAAGATTTTATACCAAATTTCATGGTGAAATTGACTAAAATTACCAAAATTGGAATAATTGATAAAAATATGAACCAATTAAACATTGAAAACAATTTAAAATCTAATGTCACCTTATCAATCGATTACAAGAAAAGACAGTTTTATATAATAATATAATATTTTTAACTATTCATTAAAAAAATTAAACCCTACAAAATAATAAAAAACAATTTATCCAAACCAAATATTTTTGTTTCTCATAAATATATGAACTTTATTTTGAAATATTAAATAGATAAATGTCCCAAAAAATGTGTTCTCCTTTAAAATGTGGTAAAATTTCCTTTGTAAGAATATAGCTTTTTAAACATAAAATTGGGTTTGTTCTTATCATTTTTTTATAAAATATATTGGATGAATATTAAACATATTTAATAGAATATATAAAATATATATTATATTATCATTACCCACTAATTTTTATTAATTTAATTTATTAATACAAAATACCTTTTGATGCATAAAAAATATATCCATTATATTCAATTAGTTCTTATATTTTCATTTCTAAATAATTGAAAACTTATAAATTATTCTTATATATTTGTAAAATATATATTTTAATGAGTTAGTTAATACTATTCATAACCCCTAATTTGACATCTAGGTTATATGTTATTATATTAAATAATAATATTTTAATAATATATTTCTTTGGTAAAATTTGGTCTTGTGTATTACACGAGCCATAGAAGAATGTCAGTCTTTCACGTGATGTATGTTAACCTTAGTATTTCATTTAGAGTATGATAAAATTTATTTTTCCATGAAGTTCATGATTAACTTAGTGGTTTGTATATCGCAATCCAAACATAGTGCTTAAATATATAAAAAACAGTTGTCAGTGTTGTGTGAAATTCTAAATATTATAAAGATTAAATAAATTTTAAAAAAATAACATAAAATATATTGGTGATTTACATTATTCCAACATTATAATGAATTTATCCCTTGATATTATTCTAGGTTATTAAAGGATTAATACATTAATGTTCCTTTGATAGAAACCCACATCATAAATATGAACACTAAAACATTCATTAACAAGGGAATGTTGGATCCATAATAGTTACCTAAAGAAACTAATAGTTGGGTATCCACATATTTGGACATAGGTGGGAAGTGAAAATGTGGATATGTAAAAATAATCTAACTACGATGTTTGGAAGGAGAGTTATAGTGAACATGGTTAGGATAAAGTTTACAATCACAAAGCAAAAAATACATGATGAAAAAATGACCATTTGATTTATATGATAAGTTGGAACTTTAATATCCTTTTTGGTTTTAAGATTAATTTTATAGGATTAAATAATTTTCATGAGATGATATAATTACTTGATTCAATACAATCTCATCCTTTGTTTTTCCTTGATCAACTTCCACTTCATCTCTTATTATATGAAATGAATGTGGATATTTCATTTTCGTAGCATTAATAGATCATGTTATCTATGATATTCTATCCCATTTGTCATTATTCATAATCAAAGTAGATTTGTTAGAATATGTTTTCCAATATTAATAAATCATAATGAGGTGAGAAAATACTTTAATCTCATAGACTTTATCTGAAGTGTGTTTTTTTCTTTCCCTAAATGTTCAATATTATAACACTTTCAAAAGATAAAAATCTAACTCTTTAGAAAAAAATCATGATATAAACTTCACATTGACTCCACATATCAAAAATTATCTCTTCGTTGTAACATTCCAAACATGTGAATATTGTCATCAAATATTCCATTAAAACATGATAATAACTAGATGTTCCATAAATACATTTTGGAAAACTAGCATGCTTCCTGTTTCAAAAGGTTACTGGAAATATTCCTTAAATAACAGAAGTTGTAAAATTCATTTATGATGACAGAGAATACTTTTTAAACAAATGAATTATTAGATATATAGTAAATAGTGTTATCCAATTCACTTTATCCAATCCAACCATCTCTTTATCTATATGGAACACAATTTCATCAACATCATGAACAAATTAAGGGTTACCTACCCTTAATCAAAACATCAATTTTCTAAGTATTAATATCCATTAATCATATACTTTTATATAAATAATAAATATTTATACTAAAAATACTTATATATTTTATGATTAATATAACATAATATTTGAATTCCAAAACATAAGTACTTTATTCATCCCACAATATTCTTAAACCATTACTCAGGCTTTATCATCTTATTCTTTAATACATATTTCTTATATTATAAAATATTAATAATTTATTAAGGTTCCTCTACCTTAATCTAATCGTGATTCTTGTTTTTAATGTAAAAAATACAGGAAGAACATTACATACCTTTCACATGTCGTTTTTGGTCGCTTTATATTTAGAAGTATGACCAACACTCATACCACCTTACTGATTCTATTTACAGGATTTCTACATGGGGAAAGAATTTTCATAATGATCATAACTTCTATATTTGAAACATTCAATGTTTTATATGTTCATTCTAGTTCCCTCCATTATCTAAAACCATAAATTAGTGGGTTAGAATCACATATCACAAAATAAAACCACATAATCAGGAAAACTTACTTATATTATGTCTAAATAATAACACCTTCATTTTAATTGACAACACCATAGGTTTATCCTAGGTTATTGATCGTCATATCTGATTCAAATCCTTCATGATGGTGGGTAAAGAGTATTTGAATTCCCAAATCATATCCCCCGTGAGTTTTAAAGTTGGTGTATGGGAAGACTCATTATTGTCTACCATGTTACCATGAGTCAAGACCTGGACACCATTTCAGAGCTATTATTCATAGGTGCATCTGTTCCTAAACAATGTCCACTTGTAATATTATGACAAGGATGAATTACTAGGAAACCAATAGCCCTATGTTTTACCAAAATTCCATGGTATTTTATTAAACGTTAACTCATCCTTATACTTATCCTTAGAGAAATACCTAGACACATCCTTAGAAATGTTCCTAGGGATCTCACAAATATTTCTTATAATACATTCCATAGGTTGGTTAAACATTCACTCTGATACCAACTACAACGATCCGTCCTTAATGTACATAGATGTTATATCAGTTTTACAGAATACTTAAAACATTATACAAACAGACACCCTAATACCTTATTAGTTTAGTCTCTTTGAATACATGTAACATAAACATTGTTACATTAGTGAGATAAATTATCTAACACTAGTTCCTTCTTAAATAGAACCCTTATTAGGCACATCATATTTAATACATATCTTCAAAAACTGTGGAAGGAAACATAAAAATGGATGAGTTCAGTTCCTGAGTAAGGGTAAAAATGGGATACATGTATGCATATGAATCATCATAGGGTTATGGAAACATAATAATAACATAATAATATTTTACCCTTCACACCAAATATCATAAAAATTAATAATGGAATAGATATTTGCAGTTTGTAAATCGTCAATTGCTATTTAAAGAAGAGCATAATCAATGAAATCATAAATTGGGAATAACTCATGAAATTCAGTCATGAATAAACATATGATATCATTCCCTATAAGTCAAGAAGTATTAAAATAAATATTCATGTCAGTTCATGGGAACTGCATCTACTGGGTGTGACACATGACCATTACCAGTCACAATCCATTCTTTATAGGGGATCATGTTTCCCCATCATCCAATAGTGGATCAGGTTTCCCCATCTTCTAATAGTAGATCAGGCTTCCCTATATTCCCATAGTGGATTAGGTTTTCCCAAATTACCATAAGAGATAAGGTTTTATCATATTCCGTCTTCATGATGACTACATGTACTAGGATGGACACACTATATTCCCTAGATGATATCCTTTCCTTAATGGGGGTCAGGTTTCGCAATATTTCTATAGTGGATCAAGCCGATCGACATTATTCCCTTTGTTATCACATGGGATATAATTCTTTAAACAATTAATTGGATGGAGATATAATTACTACTCATCTCATTATATAATTAGTAAAACATGTGCCACAACATAATAAAACATTCATCATATCATGAAAAATAAAAAATAAATGGTTTCTAAAAATATGGAATCATATCCAATGAAATGAAATAAGAACCATTAAACTTTCATAATTTCATAACCTATCATCTACGTATATGTTTCATAATAATTTCATTAATTCCTCACCAATGAATCAAAGAGTTTTTCAAAATCATATAACTTGTGGAAAAGAAATCATTGTCATAAGAATCCGTCCATAAAAAATAAACTACTCAATAAATAATATGAATGGAACATTTTGAGAATTTCCTATAATGGAAAGAGTAACATCTAATAATGTCATCATATATGGAAAATAACGTGGAAATATATTTTGAAAAAAAATTCTTATGGAAAATATCCATTCTTATTTGGTAAATTCCCTTTAAAACATAAAACATTTTGCACACCATTTTCTTGAAAATAAACATGGAATATTATAAAAAATATTTTAAAAAAATGAAGACATTTTCATTTCAAATATCGAAATAAATATTTCAATACGTTTTGAAAACCATTTTCCTTGAAAATTTTAAAATGGATCTTGAAGTTTGAAGAATATGTTTTCTTTTGTTTTTATCAGTTGGTACATAGCATCTAAATGGGAAGTCTTATGTTTTACATTTTTCACATTTAATATAGTGAAATGTATTAAAAAATCTCATGTATTTATCATAATAAGGAAATAATAATAGGAATAATAGTCTTTAAATTGATACATAACAATGTAATGAGATGTATTTAGTTTAGATTTGATTTCATGTGGGTCAATAAAACTGCAGTAAACAATTTCTTCTATTATAAGGAAGAAATCATAACCGAAAATTGGAATCAGAATCGAACTGATGTTTTTTATAAAGGCTGAAGTGATATGTAGTTGTAAGAATATTCGAGAGTATTTGAGAAGAGTTTATAAGCATTGATGAAGTCATAAATGCATCCAAAATTTAAGGGAAATACCGATTTTGAGGAATTCGGTTAAGTAGAAAAGTATTTCACAATCCCACCCAAACCATATTTAGATCACCTATAAATGTAGAACGTAATCTTTACACTCTTGAAACACTTACTATCCACAAGTTAAGAGAGAGAATATCCAAATATATATGGAGAATTAGTTTCTAGATTTCGATCTTCTTGATGTATTTTAGCAGACAGAAGAAGAAGAATATAAAAATTGTATTCAGTTGACTATCATGTCGGGTAGGATAATGAGATTGGGATAATTGTATTTAGAATTCCAGACTAAGGATGAAGAAGTTAATAATTTTTTCCATGGTATTCTAACATATTTATATTTTACATATTGATTATCTTGACTTGGTAATCAGATTGGAGAATCAGATATAGTATCATTACAATTTCTAAAAAGTTCTTACCTATTACTGGGTAAGAAATTGAAGAATATTTTTTGAAGAACAAATTTGTTAAATTTTATCACGCAGCACCATAACATAGTTTTTACAAAAAAAAAATATATTACACCATTTGTGTTAGAAGGATCTTATACCCTATTGAATTGTTTAAATACTGTTACTTGTGTTTATGTGAATATCATACTCATTATATTCCACAAAAGTATTTTTTTCCATGGGATTGTGTGGTGTTGGGTCATTTAAAAACTATAACACAAATAAAGAATCTGTTGTTGAGTAGTGAACCTTGTATATTAGTTTGTTTCTATGGATGTGTGTTTGAATTTTCTTAATCATGAAAAGAAATATTTAATATGAGTCTAAGGTTGTTCCATTAATAAGTAAACGTAAAAGAATAATATATCACTGATTCTACCCCTCTACCTCTCAGTGATACTTGGATCCTACCTGACCACTTACATGTACTATCAGAGCTAAATGTTTACTTTATTTACTTTTTCTTATTGTTTTTAAAGATGAATTTATTATGTAGAATCTTATTTGTGTGAATAGTAATTGGATTCCAATCAAAATTATTAGAATTTTTGTATCTAGAATGATAGAATTATTCCATATCTTGTGTTCCTTTCATGTGATGCTTCAAAATATAGTACATACGGTTTCCCCCTCGTACCGATAATGATCCTCTAAAAAATACATATTTGGAAAACATTAATAATTATGGAAGAGATACCAATGCATTACTCTCATCACTTTTTGAATGTGGGTTTCTGAGAGTAAAAAGTGTCTCCACTAACAAAGGTATTTGGGATAATATGAAGAACATTTATAAAGGAATTGCAAAGGTAAAGAAAAGAAATTTACAAACATGTAGGCTTTTGTATGAAGATCTCATGTTGTGTGAATATGAAATTTTTGATGACTTCTTTACCTGGATAAATCGAATTTTATGCAATATTATATATCTTGGTGAAAATTTAAAATATTCAATTTTTTTAAATGATCATGATAATTATTCCTAATATGTTTGATGCTAATGTTTCCATGATGGAATATCTAGATCCATAAACATTATCTCTTGATGATTTCTATAGAAATATCATTACTTATAAGATGAAAATGTAGTAATTTATAATGTGAAAAAAAATTATTTGGAAATTTTTTTCAAGGATACAAAGAAAGAAAATCATGAGAAGTTTCTTGATGAAGATGAAGCTAGTAAAACTAATTTCAAAAATGAGGTATGTAAAAATATTAATTAAATTTTATCTTTATTATTTAAATTTTCTAAATGTGGTGTGGGAATTTATAAATTGAATATACTCTTAAAATTTTTTATATTTGGAACCATTGGGAACATTTTATTAAATTATACTCAAATATGTGATGAAGAAGAAAGTGGTGACGATGAATATAATGAAGAAGAAATAAAGACAATAAGATCTTGGAATAAATAGGGTGATAAGATAAAAAAATTATGAGATGAATTATAATAAGTAATCCAAATGTAGATAGTGAAATTGTATCTCTATGAATAATTAGAGTGAAGAATTTACAAACGGTGCTAAGGAAAACACATTTAATACAATAGTTGGTGAGGAATGTTTTTTAGTAGTGAGAGAAATTTTTTTGATGATGAAGAAAGTGAAGCCAAATCCTAAAAATATATTGATCATCATAGAGATAATAAATTCATTGAAAAAATAAATAGTGTATAATTCAGAAGTAGCAGTTCAGAACTAGAATAATAAACTCAATAATAATTTCATCTTAAAGTCAAATATAATGAGTGTTTGAGGAAGATTATGAGGCTTGAGAAATAAATCAAGAGGTTGAAATGTGAAGACTCATAAAATAATAATAAAAATGTTTTCTTAATGGGAAGACAATGTTCCTTGAAGATATTTCTTTTTTGAAATAATTTACAGACAAAGGTAAGATTCTTAATAAACATCGTGAAGTAATGTTGAAGGGAAAAAAGAATAGTTAGAACATGTCCAAAAAAAATTAATGAGGAATAGAGGGTTACAAGAAACAGTAATTCTATTTTTTTAAGTTGGTGAAATCTCTGGTAAGTGAGAACCTAATAAGGATAAAAGGTTATCTTAAAAGGATGAAAAATAAAAATGAATTTATCTCTAAAGAAAAGAAATATGAAAAATTTATGTATGTGGCGAACAAAAAAAGGAAGTTAAAAGTTTTAAAAAAACATGAGTCTGAATTTTCATACATCTTGTTCTGATACGAATGAAAAAAAACCAAACTAAAAAGGAATAATTATGTTTATAATAGAATTGTTATTTTATGAAAAAAATATGTTAAGAAATATGAAAATGTTTTTGAGAAATATTTCAAGACTTCCAGACAGTATGGATGTTATAGATGAAAGTATTCTTTCTATGAGTATTGTTGGTGTTGTCGAGAATTCAGACACATACAGAATATGTGTTGGTTCAACCAAAAACATTTAAACTATTCCATATGTTATATAAGTAAATGTTTTGGGAAGGAAAAATTATCTCAAAGGATGAATGTTGAGAAATGTATTTTTAGACCAAGGAAAAATATATGTACTGAGTCAAAAATGATAGAGTGCTTAGTTATTTGGCCAGAACTGTAACATCCTAGATAAATGTAGAAAAATATATTTTAATATTTATTAATATTTGTGAATGAAATATTAATTTTACTTCAAAAGGGTTTCTATGTTCGATAGCTTACCTGATACACATCAACGAGTTTCTTTGAAATCTTGCATTGCACACTAATAATATAATATTATTATTTTAAATGAAAGTTAAATCCTAGATGTTGTATTAGCGGGAATGAAAAAAACTAACTAAAATATTATTATACATGTTTGTTAAATGTATTTACATTTATCCAATAAAAGTTATAGGCTTAAAATGTGAATGAATCAAATTTTAAGCATAATTTACATTAAAAGGTCGGTTTAACACTTTTTAATGGAGAACTCTCTTAAAATCTAGTTTTGGTAACATTAATAAATTCAATTTGACCAAATAAAATCCTTTTTTAGAATGGGGAAATCAAAATTTACTTTCTGTAAATGTTTGGTATTTTTCTGTTAAAGTTCATTTTTTTAATGAATAGTGAAAACTATTGTATTTTAATTCAAAATTGCGTTTAAATATAATTTATGTATATGGTTATATTATCTTTTTAATTGGTTTTAAAGTGTAATTAGAATATATTTTTACCATTTAATGAAATCCTGGTCATTGGAATTAATTTCATTTTGAAAGTGGACATAAATAAGTGTCAATCATTTGATAGTTATTGTTTCGTAAAAACACGCTATTTGTTTTGAAAACAAGAATTAATTTTAAATTAATTAATTCAAATTTTATGTTTTGAATTTGGAAAAATAGACATCATTTTTGAATTTGTAATATCAAATAAATCTTAGGATGAATTTTTAGTATTTTTCTGAAAAACTTCAATTTTTGATGAATAGTGAAACCACTTAGTAGTAGTTAAAAAACAGAATTTTTCATTTAAATGAACTTTTACCACGTCTGTGAATAGAATTTTGAAAATCCGACAGACATGGTTGTTATTATTAAGTAAAATTTGGATTAATAAGATGAAAATAATTTTTGGTGAATATTAACTTTGGACTTTTATTTACCGCGGTTAACGGTAAATAGGGTAATTCAAGGTAAAAAGATTGTTGTAATAATTCCAAACTACCATAACACATTTCTTAACATTATTGGATGAGTAATGGCCGACCATGGGAATATTTGGGTCGATTTTGGGACATCATGTAGCCACTTATGAAAGATAATGACACTTTAGATTAATTAATTTAATGTAAAAAAATGACATAAACAAAAATCTTATAGTAAATTAATTTTTATATGGAGTTATATAAGTAATATTTTTTTTCTATAAATATTCATTGAAAAGATAAATATATTTCCTACATCATGGTATTTTTTTATAATTTTTAGATAACAAATAAATTAAATTATTTATGACACTATAATGTTGCAGTATTTACCTCATTAATAAATTATTTAAATAAATAAGATTATAATGATTAAAATATTATCCAAAACCTGTCCAATTCATATTGGATTATTTTATTTCAACCACGAGTCGCATTATCTTTGACTCTAATAATTTTTGGACCCTTAAAAAACCGAATATCATTATATAATAGAATAATAGTTTTACACTTTCCTAAAAAGCCCCTCCTCTCCCTTATAAAAGGAGACCACTTCTAACAAAGTCTTTACACCTCTCAAGCCTTTAAGCTCATCCAAACTCTGCCCAATTAATATTCTGAAATCCATCTCTTCTTCCTATAAGCCTTACCTTAGGCAGAAGGCACTTCAAGAAGTCTTTTTTGTTCAAACCAAAGGATGTTACCCAAATTAAAGGTAATGGTTTCTCTTAACTTCTTTTCTTTTATTTTACTTCTCCAATCCCTAAACTGTATTTATTCCTTTATTTTATAGAAAAACCAGTATCCTCAATATACTAGGATGTTTTTATGATAATTATTCGAACTAAACTTACACACACCTCCATCTAATGGGTGAAAAACATATTGTTTCTGTGGTTGGAAAACTAACGCCTCACAAGATGATGATTGTTCGATTATCTATTATCGCCTATCATGGCAGAAATTATGATGAAACTGTATTTATATATGATATATATTATGTGTATGTTTTCTTTATGCTTCTATATTTTCCTTTTATATCATACCTTTATGGTTTCCATTATGTGTAAATGCGATAATTTCTTTTGAGGAAGTGCAGACTACCGCCCCCTCAAGGTGATATGACTCGTTAATTCCATATGTGGGATGTATAAAGGATGGTGTTAATGATATTATATATGATATTATTATGGAATTATAATATTCTAATGTATCATTATGTTTTAATTCCATTAAAATAATAAATAGAAATGTACGTTGCTTTCATGTGTACGTACGACTTACCATCTCCATGAACGATGCATTTCATTTCTTACATTCAATTGTTATGTACTATTATAAATAGATGAATATAATAAATATTTATGATATATATGATACCTAAATCATGAATATAATTCTTTATATAATAGACTATTGACCACATGGACAACTTGTAAATATAAGTTGTTCATTTTTTACTCATGTAACAAAAATCGACAAAACGACCGTTATAAACATGAATGATTACATAATGTTTATAACATTATATTAAGTGATATAAATGGAATAATAAAGGTAAATAAGGTTCTTAAGAAAGTATAAATTACCTTTAGTTTATTATTGAATAGATTAAAGAACAATCGAGTCAAGTCGGACGCGAGGTAAGGGACTTCGTCTCAATCTCCTTTCACTAAGGCATATTTTGTTTTAATACACAAAATTATTTTATACGCTATATAAACACCCTTGACCTTTTGAAGGGAATATTTTTCTATGAAGCGTTTTACTAAATGATAAAAAGGAATGCTTTTTTTAATGCAAGTGGTTACAACGACCTCTCTATCGCCGCATGTATTATTTTTTTCTTTGTCTTCCTTACCAAGCCATAATGTTTTTTCTACGGAAAATAAATACCATATACTATTTTGTGTATTTTGGTATTGAAAATGGTTTTGATAGTGGATATGTTATGTCAATATATTTAAGTGATATATTTTGATTTATATTTGAAAATGTTTTCTTTCTTTTATATTTTTTTATGTGTTATGATTTTATAACGGTACTTGGACATTCGATGGGTGGTTACGTGAAAATGATGGGTGGTTCCATGAATACCAGGATGGGTGGTTACATTATAACATTTAATGCATTGGTTATGGAATTCAGCCATATGGCTATTCCATTTAGTGATATGTGTGGAAGTCAACTGTATGGTTATTCTATTTAAGTATGTTTATGTCCCAAGTTATCTTTATATTTTATGTGTTCTTTATATGGATTGTATGGTAATATTTTGGTTAAAAAAAGGTAAGTAGTGATCTTTTATTAAGTGAATAGTATTTAATACTTCATAAAGGTGAAAAGTATTACTTTTGTTAAAGTATTGACGGTGTACTTGTTGGTTTGAAAAACAAACAGTTTTCCATCTTTATGTATCCCTTACTAAGCTTTTTATGCTCATCCCAAGTTTTTCAAATGTTTTTCACAGGACATAATGTGGAATAGGGTCAAGGATGGGATCAAGGAAAAGTCATTTTGTTCTTAAACATGGAACTAGACATGACTCTTTTTTTCAAGAGTTCTTGTTTTGTGAAAAAATAGAAACTGGGTAAAAGTGTCGACTTTTTTTTAATGGAATGTAATTGTTATGGCCCCATTCCCTAAACCTCTAAACCTAAAAATATCCTTAATGTGAATGATTCATTTAATTCATGATTATGTAATTTTTTAAGGCCAGGTCCTTATAGTTGGTATCATAGGTCGGTTTAGACAACATTAAGAGTTAGGGTATTATTAAATAAATATCCATAAATTAATTTATGGTAATATTGAAATGATATAGAATTTACAAATTACCATGTTGCTTTGCCTAAGATATTTATATGTTTATAATGGTTTTCCATAGAGGAAACAGTGTAGCTATGTTAGGACGACATCAAAAGGAAGACATCCTTCTAAATCAGTAATGAGAGATGGTTTGAATTGGAAATGAACAGTTTTTTGTAGTGATGGAAACTTTTCTCAGGATATATATGATGGTGGTATCGATGCAAGAGATCAGCTATATGAACCGAATAGGAACTTGTCACCAGTGGAGCATTTTATGAGCAAACATCCCCCATCATTTAGATGATCATCTGACCCGATGCTAGAAGAAGGGTCGATTAAAGCAATGGAAAATATTTTTGATGTCATCGGTTGTTTACAAAATCAAAAGGTTAGTCTCGATGTTTACTGTTTTGAAGGTGAAGCTGATCAGTGGTGGTTGATGGTGAAAATTATTAGGGATAGTGATGAGATTGATTCTCTTGATTGGGGTGAATCAAAGGTATGTTTCTTGAGAAATATTTTCCTAAGGTGGTTTGTCTTAGAATAGAAAACAATTCCTAGAATTGAGGCATGAGGATGACTCAATGGCTGTTTATAATGCAACGTTCACTCGACAGGCAAGGTATGCACCAAATTTCATCAGAGATCTTGATAGTAAGATAAATCATTTTTACTTAAGACTAAAGCAACGATATCGAATAGAATTTGCCTCTTGTGAGTTCAAAAGTTATGAAAAACTTGTTCGATGTGCAGAGAAGGTGGAAATTAAGTTTTTTGATGATCAGGTGTTCATTAAAAAACAACAAAATAAGAGTTCTATTTGGCAGGAAAAGGGAAATAATTCATCAAATATGCCTGGAGGTAAGAAATATAAATATCCAACATGTGATAAGTGTGGTAAAAAGCATCCTGTAGATTGTTTATCAAAGTCTGGAAAGTGCTTCTAGTGTGGTAAGTCTGGTCATATTGCTTATAACTGTAAGGAAGATGATCAAGCAGGAAATGAAAATCCATTGGTATGATGTTTTGAGTGTAATGAGACGGGTCATTATGAAAATGAGTGTCCAGGGAAGAACTGATCTAAGGGAAAGTAGTCAGACTAAAAGTAGAAAGGGGTGGTGAAATCCATTGCAACTACTTCAGCAGATTTTGGACCATCAAATGATGTAGTATCAGGTACACTTTTTGTTTGTTCAAATTACTCTAATGTGTTGTTTGATTCAGGGTATACAAACTCATTCATTTCATAGAAGTTTTATAATAAATTGGGAATTCCATCTCAAGATATCAATACAGAACTTATGGAGAAAACACATGGAGGAAATTTTGAGACAAAAAGAAAACATACGAACTTTCCTGTACTTGTGTATGGGAAGAATCTACTGGAAAACCTTATTGTTTTCCTCTAATAGAGTTTGATGTTATTTTGGGCATGGATTGGTAGTCTGGTTATCATGCTAAGATTTATTACAGACCTAAAGAGGTTTCATTTCAGAAATATTTAAAGTTTGTGTACAAGAATGAACCCTTGATTTTGAGAACATATCAGGAATGTGAGAAACTAGTAAAAGATTGAAATGAATGTTTGCTTTCTCATATTGTTGAAAATAAATAAAGTGTTGAGATTAATGATGTACCATTGGTAAATGAGTATCTTTATGTTTTTCTTTATGAGTTTCCTGATATTATACATGATCAGAAAGTTAAATTTACTGTCGACTTAGTTCCTGATGCTATTCCAATTTCAAAACCCTCTTATCTAATGGCTAAAATTGAACTTTTAGAGTTAAAGAAGTAATTTCAAGAGTTATTAGATAAAGGTTTAATTTGACCTAGAACATCACTAGGGGGTGCTCCTGTCTTGTTTGTTAAAAAGAAATATGGTTCAATGAGTCTTTGCATTGATTATAGAGCATTGAATAACATCACTATTAAAAATAAGTATCCTTTGATTCATATCGATGATTATTTGGATCAGCTCTAGGGAGTTTGGTATTTTTCGAATATTGATTTGAGGTCGGGGTATCATCAGTTAAATGTAAAGGAATACGACATTCCGAAGACTGTCTTTCGTACTAGATATGGCCATTATGAATTTGTAGTTATGCCTTTTCGTTTAACCAATGCACCTGTTGTATTCATGGATCATATAAATAGAATTTTCTATGAGTTCTTGGATAAGTTTTTGGGTGTGTTCATTGATGATATTTTGGTTTATTCCAAAAGTAAATAAGAACATGAAATTCATTTAATGGATTTCCTATAATCCTTAAAAGAAAAAAAAACTATATGGGAAATTCGGAAAGTGTGAGTTTTGGTTGCAACAAATATCTTTCCTTGGTCACATTGTTTTGAATAATGTCATAATGGTTGATCCTGCTAAAATTAAAGTTATTGAAGAATGGCCAAGACCCACAAATATAACCGAGATCTGTAGTGTAAAGCGTTTGGTAGGTTATTACAGGAGGATTGTTGAGAAGTTTTCACGGTTATCTATTACAATGACTAAGTTAACTCGAAAAGGTGTTAAGTTCATTTGGACAAAATAATGTGATGATAATTTTCAGGAATTGAAAAGAATATTGGTGAATGCTTCGGTTTTGGCACTGCCTTCTAGAAATGATGAGTTTTTAATTTACAGTGATGCTTTGTTGAATGGACTTGGATGTGTCCTTATGAAAAATGATCAGATAATTGCTTATGCTTCAAGTCAACTGAAACCACATGAGCTAAATTACCCTACACATGATTGGGAATTATCTGATGTTGTTTTTTCTTTAAAAATTTGGAGGCATCATTTATTTGGAGTAAAATGTAAAATATATACTAACCAAAAAAATTTAATGTATATATTCACTCAGAAAGAATTGAACATGAGATAGAGGAGATGGCTAGAATTATTCAAGTATTATGATTGCACGATCCATTACTATCCAGGAAAAGAAAATAAAGTGGTTAATGCTTTGAGTTGAAAAATTAATGCTTCATTAACCATGTTATGTTTGGAATGAGATCCTTTGGTTTATGATTTGATGAACTTTGGAATATAAGTTATTGGTATAGGAAATTCCCCTGTTTTGTTTCAGGTGTCACTGAAACCTTCTCTATTAGAAAGATTAAATAAAGAGAAGAAAGAATACATTGAGTAATAGAAAAAGGTAGAGTTGGTTCAGAAGGGTATGTTGACTTATTTTAACATTGATAATGATGGCGTTTTGAGATTTCGAAAGAGATTATGTGTGCCTTGTGATTCACAGTTGAAGAATGAGTTGTTATGTGAAGCTCATAGTTTTCAGTTCTCAGTTCATCCTGGTAGTACTAATATTTATAGATATATTCGAGAGTATTACTGGTGGGATGGAATGAAAAGAGATATTGTTGATTTTACTATGAAGTGTTTTACTTTTCATCTGGTTAAACCAGAGTGGCAGTTACCAAAAGGGGTTCTTCAATCTTTACCAGTGCCAAAGTGGAAATGGGAAAATATAACCTTGGACTTTGTTGTGGGATTACTGAAGACATCTTGAGGTAAAAATGCAATCTAGTTTACAGTTGATCGATTGACTAAATCTACTCATTTACTTCCTATTCGAGATACTCTGTCTCTACATCAACATGCTCGGTTGTATATTAAAGAGATAGTCAGGTTGCATGGTGTTCCCCTGTCTATTGTATCTGATCGGGATCTCAGGTTTACTTCTAACTTTTGGAAAGGCCTTCAGAAGTCGTTGGGTACTGAATTAAATTTTATTACAACTTTTCATCCTCAATCAGATGGATAGTCAAAACGAACAATTCAGACCTTGGATGATATGTTATGTGCTTGTTCACTAGATTCTCAAGGAAGTCGGGACCAATATCTTTCTTTGGTTGAATTTTCTTATAATAACAGTTTTCATTCTAGTATACATATGGCTTAATTTGAGGCATTATATGGAGAGCATTGTCGAACTCCATCTTTTTGGGATGAAGTAGGTGAAAGGAATCTGATGGGACCATAATTGGTATAAGAGATGGCAGAGAATGTTTAGTTGATTCAGAAGGACATGAGAAAGACTCAGAGCTGAAAGAAAAGTTTTGCAGATAACCGGAGGAAGGATATTTTTTTGAGTTAGGTGATCATGTCGTTCTCAATGTTTCTCCATGGAAAAGTGTCATGAGTTTTGGTAAGAAGGGAAAGTTGAGTCCAAGGTTCATTGGAAAATATGAAATCCTGGAGAAATTTGGATCAGTTGCGTACAGAGTGGATTTACCTCCAAGTTTATTCCAGGTACAAAATGTTTTTCATGTTTTGATGTTGAGAAAGTATATGCCATATCCATCTCATGTTTTGAGTCTAGAGGTAGTTCAGTTGGAAGAGAATCTCTCTTATGAAGAACAATCAGTCGAGATTCTTGACCAAAGAGAGTAAGTGTTGCGGAATAAGTTAATTCACCTGGTAAATGTTTTGTGGAAAAACCATATGGTTAAAGAGGAAACGTCGGAATCTGAAAATTCTATTAGGGATAAATACCCCCCACTTATTTTGATAAGTGAATAAAAACATCGGGGACTCCATTTCCAAAAGGGGGGAAGGAAGTAACATCCCAGGTAAATGAAGAATAAGATATTTTAATATTAATTAATATTTGCGAATTAAATATTAATTTTACTTTAAAAGGGTTCAAATGTTTGATAGCATACCCGATATGCAACAACTGGTTTCTTTGAAATCTTACGTTGAAAACTAATAATATAATATTATTATTTTAAATGGAAGTTAACTCCTAGACATTGTATTAGAGGGAATGAAAAAAAATAACAACAATATGATTATTCATGTTTGTTAAATGTATATACATTTATCCAATAAAAGTTAGACTCTTAAAATGTGAATGAATCTAATTTTAAGCATAATTTACATTAAAATGTCGGTTTAACACCATTTAATAGAGAACCCACATTAAATCTAGTTTTGGTAACTTTAATACATTAAATTTGGCCAAATAATATCTTTCTTCAGAATGGGGACAACAAAATTTACTTTGTGTAAATTTTTTGGTAATTTTCCGATAAAGTTCAATTTTTTAATGAATATTTAAAAATATTGTATTTTAATTAAAAATGATGTTTCAATATAATTTATTTATATGGTTAGATTATCTTTTTAAATGGTTTTAAATTTTAATTAGAATATATTTTTACCATTTAATCCAATTTTGGTCATTGGAATTAATTTCACTTTAAAAGTGGACATAAACAAGTGTCAATCTTTTGACAGTTATTGTTTCTTAAAAACACGCTATTTGTTTTGACAACGGGAATTAATTTTAAATTAATTAATGCAACTTCTATGTTTTATATTTGTATAAATAGAAAAAAAATTTGAATTCATAATATCAAATAAGTCTTAGGCTGAATTTTTTGTATTTTTCTGAAAAACGTCAATTTTTAATGAGTAGTGAAACAACTTAGTACTAGTTAAAAAAAACTGGCCTTTTAATTTAAATGAAAATTTTCCACTTCTGTGAATTGAATTTCAAAAATCATACATATATGGTTGTTATTATTAATTAAAATTTTGTTCAATAAGATGAAAATAATTTTTGGTGAAAAATAACTTATGACTTTTATTTACCGTTGTTAAATGTAAATAGGGTAAATCAAGGTAAAAAGAATATTGTAATAATTAAAAATTTCCTTAACACATTCTCTAACCATATTTTATGAGTAATGTCCGACCATAGGAATCTTTGGGTCTATTTTGGGACCCCATGGAGCCACTTATTAAAGAAAATGACACTTTAGATTAATTAATTTAATGTAAAGGGGAAATTGACAAAGACAAAAATATTTTAGTAAATTAATTTTCATATGGTGTTATATAAGTAATATTTTGTACTATAAATATTAATTAGAAATATAAAAAAATTTCCTACATCATGGTATGTTTTTTAAAATTTTATACAACAAATAAATTAAATTATTTCTGACACAATAATGACGTAGTATTTACCTCATTAATACATGATTTAAATAAATAAGATTATAATGATTAAAATATTATCTCAAACCTATCCAATTCCAATTGGATGATTTTTTTAGACCATTATTCATCTTTTGTTTGACTCTAATGATTTTTATCCCTTTAGAAACCGAATATCATTATATAATAAAATAACAGTTTTACACTTTCCTAAAGAGCCCCTCCTCTCCCTTATAAAAGGAGACCACTTCTAACCAATTATTCACACCTCTCAAGCCTTTAGACCCATCCAAACTCAGCCCAATTAAGCTCCATACATCCATCTCCT
The DNA here is from genome assembly GCA_963277665.1 of Viscum album. Classification (NCBI taxonomy): domain Eukaryota; kingdom Viridiplantae; phylum Streptophyta; class Magnoliopsida; order Santalales; family Viscaceae; genus Viscum; species Viscum album. The sequence goes on from OY728159.1 coordinate 738,682,949, forward strand.
CCTCGTAGAATCCATACTTTAAGCATAAGGCAGTTCAAGAGTTACTTTTGGTTCAAACCAAATGAAGTTACCCAAATTAAAGGTAATGGTTTCTCTTTACTCTTTTTCTTTTATTGTACTTCTAAAACCCCTAAACTCTTTTTATTCCTTCATTTTATAGCAACACTAGTATACTCAATATACTATAATGTTGTTATGAGACGGATTCCAACTATACTTACACACACCTCCATCTAATGGGTGAAGAACATACTGTTTCTATGGATGGAAAACGAACACCTTACAAGACGATGATTGTTCGATTATCTTCTACCACCTATCATGGTGACCATTATGATGACACTGTATTTATATTTGATATATATTAAGTTTAGTTTTTTTTTATTCTTCTTTATTTTCTATTTATATCATACCTTTATGGTTTCCGTTATCTGTAAACGCGATAATTTCCTTTGAGGAAGTGCGGACTACCGCCCCCTCAAAGTTATATGACCCATTAATTCCATATGTGGGATGTATAAAGGATGGATTTAATGATATTTTATATTACATTATACTGGAATTATAATATAACTATGTATCATTATGTTTTAATTCCATTAAAATAATAAATAGAAATGAAAGTAGCGTTCATGCGTACGTACGGCTTACCATCTCCATGAATGGTGCATTTCATTTCTTACCTCTAAATGTTATGTACTATTATTAATACATGAATATAATGGATATATATTATATATATGATATCTAAATCATGAATATCATTCTTGATATAATATACTACTGACCAAGTGGACAACTTGTAAATATAAGGTGTTCATTTTTGAATCATGTACCAAATATCGACAAAATGAAAATTATTAACTTAAATGATTACATAATGTTTATAACATGATATTAAGTGATATAAAAGGAATAATAAACTTGATAATGTTTCTTATGAAAGTATAAATTAACTATAGTTTTTTATTAATTAGATCAAATAATGATTGATTCAAGTCAAACACGAAGTAAGGGACTTCATCTCAATCTCCTTTCATTGAGGTAGTATTTGTTTTAATACACGAATTTTTTTTATACGCTATATTAACACCCTTGAATTTTCAAAGAGAATATATTTTCTATGAATAATTTTACTAAATGACAAAAAGGAATGTTTCTTTTAATGTTAGTGGGGACAACGACCTTTCCGTCACCATGAGTATTATTTGTTCTTTGGCATCCTTAACATATAGTTATTTTTTTTAAGGAAAATGAATACCATATACTCTTTTATGTCTTTTAGTATTGAAAATGGTTTTGATAATGTATTTTTTATGACAATATATTTAAGTGATATATTGTGATTGAAATGTGTAAATGTTTTTTTTCCTTTAAATTATTTTATGTGTTATGATCTTATAATGTCCCTTAGACATTTGAAGGGTGGTTACATGATAAGACAAATGATGGGTGGTGTCGTGAATACCCTGATGGGTGGTTATGTTATAACCTCCAATGCATTGGGTATGGAAGTCGTTCGTATGTCTATTCCATTTAGTGACATGTGTGGAAGTCGACCGTATGGTTATTCCATTTAAGTATGTTTATGTTCTAAGTTACCTTTATATGTTATGTGTTATTTATATGTATTTTATGGTAATATTTTGGACACAAAATGGTAAATAGTGAACTTTTATTCAGTGAAGAGTATTTACTACTTTGTAAAGGTGAAAAGTATTACTTATGTTAAAGTATTCATGGTTTACGTGTTGTGTTGAAAAAATTATAGTTTTCCTTCTTTGTGTATCCCTTACTGAGATTTTTATGCTCAACCCATGTTTTTTAAATGTTTTTTACATCACATAATGTGGATTAGGGTCAATGATGGGATCAAGGAAAAGTCATTCTATTCTTAAACATGGAACTAGACATGACTCGTTTTTTCAAGAGTTCTTAATTTGTGAAAAAATGGAAACTGAGTAGAAGTGGCTACATTGTATTTTTTTAAATGAAATATAATAGTTATGTATTAATTATCTAAATCTCTAAACCTAAAAATATATTTAATGTGAATTATTCATTTCATTCATGATTATGTAATGTTTTAAGACCGGGTCCTTATAAGAACATGTTTATATGACTAGGAATCTAAAATAAGTACACAAATAATTTCATAAAATTGAGAAGAGAAATGTTTATAATGGTGTTGAAATTGTTGATATAAATTTATAAACATAATAAATTTTTAATATTTGAAAATTATGGAAGAGATGTGAGTAATAAGGAATGATACAAAAATTTATTTGAATATCTTTTCTATCGAAGATGAAGGCATGAAGATGATGTTACAAACTAATTGTAACAAATATTATACTAAAATTGAAGTAAATTAGGCAACCTTATTATAATATTATATCCATGAGAATAAATTTTTTAAAAAATATGAAAAGGTTGAAAAAAAGGAAGAAAATAAACCCAATTCAAAATAAAAGAAAATGTAGAAAAATTCAAGATTGAGAAAAGAATGTCAAACTAGTTTTTCTTCTAAACAACAAATTATGTTCTTCTTTATTCAAAATATATTTATATACCTTTTATAACTTCTATATAATTGAAGGATTAAAAGTGAGGAAGTTTTTATTGATTAGTCTTTTATTATTCTTAAAAAATAAAGTAATGAGGTGACAAAAAATATGTGTTTTTGGAAAGGGTGTGTTTTTATAAACCTAAAAATTAAGATATTCATGTTAATATTAGTGTAGTGTAATTTTATTTTAAACAAATTATTTCAAATATTTACCCAGTTATGATAATATTTAAAGATACATGATATGGTATTACGTGAATGTTGTGTAATGCACCACATTGATAACCTTGATTATACACTCCTTTTTCTATACTGGGTTCACCCACATAGACATAGAGTAGTTTAGTTAAAAGATCTTTGTTAAGAAACTCATATTATACATATATTCTAATTAAGAAGAATATTAATATTATGATGGCCCCATTAAATTTGATTTTCAATAAGTGGGTTGGAGATATAAAGCAGTCAGAGTAAGAAATGAATGGGGAAAAGAAAAAGTGAGGAAATAAAACTTTAAGAGTTATTGATTATAATTTATTGTCTGATATTAAAGTGGGTATTAACAAAAAAACATATAGGGGATATTTTTTGGATGAATTGTTTTTGTATTTATTATCGATATATAAATATGTTGATTATGTTGAAGAAAAATAGAGTTTTGAAAAATGTAATGAAATTGTGGATTAGGGAATGGTGTGATGGTGATAATCTGATATAGAACCATGGACATGAACATTGCACTCACCGTCGTAACTTGTAAGATGTTTGTATCACAAGATTTTTCTATTTTTGTTAAGGAAATGAAATCAAATCACTTTGTAAAATTATTTGGGTGTTCAGACTGACAATCATTTTCAGAAAATTACACTCGCAATTCTTATGAAATTCTATTATATTAAGATGATATTTACTAGAAGAAAAGACTCATCAAACTCACCTTGGATTCAAAATGTGGTTATAATCATTTTGATGATTTGTTGTAATGGAATATATTTTGTGGGAATAATGGGATGTTTTAATACATTCCATTACAATTTATATGATTAGAAATATGATCTTCAATGTATTATAAGTCATTAGGAAGTCATGATACATGATGAAGTTTGGATGAAAATAAAATTTGTGAATATAAAGATCTTCAGTCTCGGGTCATTGATGTGAGAACATAAGACATGGATTTATTTGGAGAATAGAGAGGATAATCATAATAATAGAAATAAAAGGATATAGTTTTCAACATCACCAATAAGATGTGAAAAAAAAAGTTGGTGAAATAAATTAAGTGTTATAAAATTATTTTGTTATCATAATCAGAGAATAGAATATGTTATTAAATTCAAATCTAGAGATACTGGTCCATCGAACTCAGTATGCCATTGTATTTATCATATGAAAACAATTATTGTGATTTTTTGGTAATATTAAAAGGTAAATAAGTAAAGATGAATGGGGAATATATCGAAAGAAATTCAGAGACCGTCCAATAATGAAATCAACCATTTATTTGGTTTTATTGTTTTTTTCTATATTTTGGTATCATGTAGAATAAGAGAATATAACATGAATAGAATTAAGAATCATAAAATAAATTTCCAAATAGATCTTCTATTTCGAAGAATAATTTTTATTTTTTCATCAATTTTTAGAGAGAATCATAATGGGAAAACCATTGATTTAAAATTGTCACACTTAGTATAGAGAAACAGATTGAAGAATATACCATCTTCATCATAGTGAATAAATATGAATTGGAAAAAAATAATTTCAATTGATATAGTGAAATGTAATTAAATTTCATAAGATACAATTTTTTTTTCAAGTGGGTCAAGAAAATAAGAGTGACCAATAGCTTTTATCATAAGAAGAAGTCATAATGGAAAATCAGAATCGGTATCGGACTGATTTTTGTTAAGAATAATGAAGTGAGATGAATTTGAAAGATGATTTAGGAAAATTCAGGATGATTTAAGAGCCATCGAAGAATTCATAAATTCGTATATAATTCAAGTGAAGTAGTGGTATCATGGAATTTGATTGAGTTATAATACATTTTAAAATATCACCCAAATCATATTTGGATCACCAATAAAAAGTTGAATTACTTTGTACTTTTTAGATAATTTTATTATTAATAGGGGAAGAGAAAGAATCATTAAATTTCTATAGATTTGAAATTTCAATATTTTGGTTTTTTTGAAGAAGTTTATTAGAAATAAGAAGATGTGGTGGAGGATGGAGATTGTATTCAACTGACAATCATATTGGGATTGATAATTCGATAGGGATAATTTTATTAATATTTCTTGATTGGGGATGTATAAGTTCAGAATTGTTTTAGAGGTATTATGAAATATTTATATTTTACATATTTAGAAATGGGGCTTTGGAATCATATTATAGAATCAAAATTAGTTTCATTATGGACATCACAATGTTATTTCCCATTGATGGGTAAAAAATTTAAGAATATTTTTTCAAGAAAATATTTATCAAATTTGTTCAAGAAACTCCGTAACATAGTTGTTTCACAAAATTTCATTAAATCATTTTTCTTGAAGGATAACATACACTATTGGATTGTTTGTATAGTGATACATGAATGGAAGGGAATATCCTACTCATTTCATTCAACAAAAACGATTATTTTCTTGTGTATTATGTGGTATTATATAATTTTCGAACCATATTGAGGACATAACTACACTTTTTGAGTAGTGAACCTTATAAATTATTTTGTTGATGTGGATATTTTTTAATATGTCTTTAATATGGAATGAAATATTTAATAATAGTTGATGATTATTTTATTATTAATGAAACATAAAATAAAACATATCATTGGTTCACGCCTTATACCTTTCAGTGATATCTTGATCTCATCTGGGTAGTTACATTTATATCTTTTACCAATGTAATATAGTAAACAACGGCTCTAGGTTACTAGATTTTGAGTTTAACTTTTGAAAAAATTATTATCCATTATAAAATATATAGAATAATCATAAATAAATTTGTGTAACACTACTCACTGGTTTCCTCTATAATATAAGGGCATGTTTCACCCCATTATAAAAGAGCTCATGTAGAAAAATTTTACCTAATCCCAAATATGTTGGTCCAAACCATCCTTAAAGAGGATATCCTTGGAAATATTTTCACTAAATATCATGGTTTTAAATTATAATTGGTCAAAAAAGGAGACTATGTAATCCATCATTGACATATTTAATAATCTATTTGAGTGAAATATTATTCCCTAATAGGTCTCATTTTTTGTGATGAAATAATTAAATAAAAATAGACTAAAAATCCTTCCAAGTGATCCACAAATGTATATTTTTTATATAATGATATCCAACCAATATATTGTGGTATTTGAAAAATATATATACAAAAAAATCACCCTATACTTATTTGGGGACTTTATATGACTAAATATATATTTTATTTACTCAATCATGAGCTATACAGCTTGAGGACCACATTATATTATAAATAGAGGTCAATTTTTTAGATGAAAATCATTTTTCAAATATTGTAAATAATGGACCAATTTCTATCCTCCTATACCCATATACTAGATAAATTTAAGTAAAATATCATAGAGTAGTTAATTAATTAAAGGATAAAGTGTATCTAGAGGATCCCCCTCAATATCTAGTGGCATATTCTCATCCCCACCTTTCTGGAACTACAAAATAGCCCATCACATTAAAATGAAGTTATAATTACAATTCACACCATAAATCATATTTATATCATAATTGATGATATTAAATAAATGATAACTAATAACAAGTAAGGTTTCTCAATATCCTAAACACACCCTAGTATAATAGGGGTCTCAGATAACTTAGATTCTTGATCTTGTCCCACCACCAACTCTCAAAGAACCTATATATAAAGATACATAAAAACATCACATTATAAATTTATAAATAGAATATAATTTTCATTGTTTATTGAAATAATATTACACTTAAGAGATATAAATCTAAATATAATCTATTTTTGAATTGAAACATTATTTTGTGATATCCATATCATGATAAGGTTTCTCAAACACAGGAAAGCAGAAAGATGTCATAAAAATTATAGTTGTGGAATATGATTCATGAAAAAATAAAATCATTCCACATCAGAAAAAATAGAGATATGGTAAATCCTAATCCATAAACAAAGTATTATACTTGTAAAAATTATAAAATCTAAACATTGAAAATTCATAACTTTTATCCCATCGAGGTTAACATTGTTTTTCCCAATACATTAGTCAAATAAAAAATAAAAAAATTTGATCCATGACCCAAAAAATATACACTCTCCTATATATCATAAAAAATTGTAATAAAAGGTTAAAATGAAGCTTTTATAAAAAAATTTACCATCCTCGATCTGGTTCACGCCCAGCATTATAGAACTTTGTCATTATGCACCTCAAGTGCGCCTCCCGATATACAAGAGGATACCAAAAGAGTGGTGAAGGTCTATATGTAATGTGGGGACACTATTACATCTCTAGATCATATATCTATAAATAATTAAAAAATAATTATAACCTACTATCAAAATTTTAAAATAAAAAAATAAACATCATATGTGTGTGCTTATAAATATAAGAAACATGCTAAACTGAAACAAAATAAACTAATATACATTTCGTACGAGTCATACAGAGGTGAACAATAACTCTTATAGTTTGATCATATACATTGAATTTCATTTGTAAAATATAGAGGTAACCATAAAACATGTTATGAGTCCAGGCCTGATTCCCTCTTCATACATTAATTATGTTCTTAAGAACGACCATATTATATATGGACCTTAGTGTTGTCTGCACTTATGACCACAAAATATAGTTTGGAACCCACATTCAGGAATATGTCATGGGAATAACAATTTAAACAGCCTCTAATGGTTCCCAATAGATAACTATTATAAATAGGACATGTAAGTAGTGATATGAAAATGAATTACTAAAAAATTAGATTACATAATAAAAGTACCATGATCAAACAGCATGCTAGCCACTCAATGTTTATCTATACATACTTTTACCAATTCTTTTCTCTATAAACATATAACGATTTATCTTAAGACTGATGGGTCTATATGTTTCCTTTCTTACAAATCCTTAGATCAAATTATCTCAAAACCCATTTAGAGCGTGAATAGGATTAGGGGGAAGATAACCCTTATCTAGATGGCCTCATCTACAAGGTATGTCAAATTAAAATCAAATTGGTGTATTTTTAAAAATATTATAACCCATATAAATAAGAATATCATCCCATTGATATGTCAATAAATAAATCACTATTGAAAACAAATGTTGTAAATGAACCTTGTCTATACGGTCTCACCCAAAGAAAATCTTGACGATGGCATAACACCATGAACTAATTGGAGAAGTGGTGCTAATATATTTATTCTCACCCCATTAACATCTCAATATGTTATTTGGATATTGATTAATAATATGAGATAGGTCTAATTCATGAATTTTTTGTTCTTATAAGATGATTGATCATAACATATTTAAAAAAAATAAACAATGAAGGGTGACCCCTTGTGTAGTGATCTCAGCTGAGAAGGATCATAATAAAAAATATAATTGTTCAAAAACAATGGGAGAGGTGATATGAGTCTATATTGGAATGATACCCCATGTTTTCTAACCAATAATTTCAACCAATTAAATAATAATAGTAGAAAAACAATTTTTAATTTAAAATAAGTTTGAGAAAATATCCAAACCCAATATAAAACACACACAAAACCATTTTATTGTCTTAACATAAGGTCTAATTCCATGAAATCATTTTTTTAATTATTCAGTTACACACTCAATTAATATACCAATAATCAAAGTTGTAATAAGTCGTTATCTAAAACATTATAGAATTAATCCACATCACCCTTCAAGGGTGAATCTATAATTATTTGTCAAGAAGATTAATTGGGAACCTAATCAGGTTCACTACGTCAAAAAATTACTCAGGAATCCCTTCATTGGGTTCCTAGTATAAGGCTCTACCCCCTTAATATTAAGTATATAACCATAGATGAAAATTATTTCACGGAATAACTATTACATTGTCCATCGTTAAAGGAGAAATAATCACCATACATTTATGTGTCTTGGGAAATAAATTCATAATAATTTATGGTTTATAACATAAGGGTGATGATACCACATATCATACATAACATGATTTGAGTATAAAGAATAGGGGTGTTTAATAACATCTTACCTTGATAAATTGAATCTTTATAATAAAAAAAATCCAGATGAATTAGCTCTAGTTCGTATATTTCTTGAAAAATGATAAAATAAAATAGAAAAATAAAAACTAATAAAATATTCAGAAAAAATAAATTAAATCAAAAAATAATTTAAGAGTAGTGATAGACATATGTATAGCTTTCACCAAAAACTGAATAAAATCAAATTAGATGATGAATGAGGAGGAAATAACTTTAAGGAGGGAATTATTTTTAGACAGGGATGTTGGAAATGATAAAGCCAATTAATGTTACTAATTATTTAGATAGAGGAACTCTAGATGATATATTCATCTCATTGAAGGTAGCAATAGTTGATGACATCAATATAGGATAGATTATCATAAGGTGATATATTATAATCAGTGTACATTAGTCAGTGCTCTATAATATTGTGATAGATGTTATGGTTTATCTCGTATGAGTGTTCTTCTTATCATAGATAGAAAATTTCTCTTTAATGTTTTATTGTAAGGGGATAAAATATAAGATTCATTTAGATAAAACTATGAATAGTATTCAACATTCACTAGATGTTGGATATTGTATCTGAACATATCATAGTAAATCGATAGTCAACAAGTTCAATGTTGGGACATCCATGAATATAAAAACTCAGTGTTACTGAATGACAAAATGAGAGAAATTATATATGGGTGGGACCAATTTTATACTTGTGATGATTTAATGAAGTGATTACCGGTAATTAATTATAATCATTGCTTCTAATTTTTATAACATTTCATTGCACTGTAAGTGGAAGAAATGTTCATCTATAGATAAATGGACCATGTCCAAATCACATAAACATATATTGGACTTTTATTTTATTTTATATTTTATTCTTGATTAAATGATTGTGATTAATTTTGTTCTTGGTTTCATTGAGGTTGACTATATATGTATTTTAATGTTATTTTATTTGTATTCATGTGTTTTAGTAGATCGGGTTATGAGTATTCCTTCTAATCAAGGATGCATTAGAGCTTCCATTTCCATTATGCGACGATTTAGGTATATAATATATACAGATTGAGATGGTGGATAATACCCAATAATTGTAATCAAAGCTTGTTTTTGGAACAAAAATGCACACTTTATGAAATACTTTTATAACATTATCATTCTTTAATGTTTTTTCATTTAGTGGGAGTTTTATGGTATCCTAAGGTATAAAACTAGAATAATGTATGATCTAGATATACATGTTTGTTGGAGAAATTGATTTAATTTTGGATAATAATTATAGATGATTATATCAATAAAATGTACATGTATGTTTAATTGGATGGAGTCAGATCAGATAATATAGAGAAAGTGTAATGGGAAATCATGGATAAGAATAATCTAATGGACATATATGAGATGCTGATACTATTAAAAATAATGTTCATGATGGGGATGCTGTTTAATATATTATTATCTAAGGTATGACCTATAACATACTATATAAATGGATTTAATTTGATTCATAAGTAGGTCAAATCATTCAATGTCATGTCTACCAATTATGTGTCTACACTAATGTTGTTATTATCAATTTTTGAGTCTTGGGGCACTATAGTAACTTCCATATGTAACCTTTTTTAGGAAGACAAATTTTTTAATCTAGTATATCTTAAATTTTATTTTTAATTAAGATATTTGATAAATGTAAGCCCAAGAAGCAATAAATGATTCTAAATTATGAATGAAGAGGATGTTCACCTCATCAAAAAAATTAGTCACGTTAAATAGAAAGAAATTTCTTGAGATAATAGTTGTGGTAAATTGATCAGACATGGGTATAGAAGTTGTAAGTGTTGGAAGAGTGGATGTCTAGAGAAGGATTGTAGATATTGTAGGGTTATTTTTATATGTATTGTTCTATAAGATTATGATTCCTGAATTCAAATAATGAGAATATAAAATTATTTCTAAGTGTTAACAGTCTTGTAAAATCATTGATTATTGTTTATAGTGCATTGTTTAGTTCAATGAATGATCTTAAATTTTTGAATAATTACATATCATAAATATTTAGAAAATATTATTTTGTGGAACATTTTTAATTGAAATTCATGGTGAAGAGTAATATCAACACCCAAATGATGAATGATAAATTACAGAAATTGAGATAATCAAGAAACGACCAAAGGATAGGGATGTTTTTATTTTCCATAAGATGTATTTTTTTGGAGGGATTTTATACAAGAAATTATAATGATGATTGGAAGATCATTTTTGGATCTATGGTGGTGTCATGATGTGTCAATGGTGTTAGATATATCTACTCAAAAGATAAAATTGAGTGATAATTTATAGAGTTTAAAATTTTGAGAGTCTAGAGTTGTTTCATTATCATCTTGGAAAACTTAGTGAGAATAACAAGATGGTTCATATAATAAAAGGTATGGTATATGTCAATCATAAAATGATTAGCAGTTTTGAGAGATTTTTGATTGAGAAGAAAATTATGGTTCTATTCAACCAAGAAGGAAAGAATCCCATATTTTAGAATTTTGATCTTATTAAATTTGTTGTTTGGGGGATTTCACAAGTATACTCTCATGGGGGATAATATTCCTTCATTATTTCATTAATTAAAGCACAATAAATATATGGGATTAATTTATGAAACAAAATTTTAAGGTATTCAATGTATTTTTAATGTACATATAAGGTGAAAAGTGAATTTTTTAAAAGGTAAGGCACTTATGATCTAAAAATAGTGGTTCATACTGGGGAAGATACTTCCAGAACATCTATTTGGAGAAGTTGATTTGGATAGAGAGTATTGTTCTAGTTACACCAAAACATAATGATTTCATAGAGAAAATTAATTAAATTTTTGCATTGAATCTATGTATCAGAAGGATAATCTCAATAATAACCATGGATTTTTTTAAAATTATTAAACCTAAAAAATTACATTCTTTATTGAATTTCATTCACTCTTTTCGGATAGAAGGTTCTAAAGGAGCTATGTTTTAAAATTCTATGGAATTCAGACAGCAATTTTTTTGAGAGTTTATCCTACATCTATTTATATGATAAAGAAAAGGGAAAACAAGTTAAGAATCTGAAGACATGTTTCTTGGTGGGATATAAAAATTAAATTTTTTGATTCCAGCTAAAGGACAATGATGATCAATAGATAATCTGGAGCTTGGTTGTTGAATTCAATGAGAAGATATTATGATAAAAAATAAACATAGATAAGAATGAAATTGAGAAAAAATATTAAATACAAAATTCAATGTTTTTCATTTGAGTAATACAAGAAGAACCCAAATTTCAGATAGAGTATTTTGAAAAATATAATGTTTTTTAGGTATGCCTTTATAAGATTTAGTTGAATTCTCTAGGGCTATATAGTCATATAGAAATGAGGTGGATGTTAGGGATATATAATATAGAGAACAAGAATATGTAATATGAGATGAAGTTGAAACACAACTCTAATTATGGTGATCTACTATATTTAGGAAACCATTTCAAAGCATTGGATCAGACATGAATTTTTTTACTTTAAATATATAACAAAGGTCCTAAAACTGGAAAGAAGAGACCACTCTTCATGAGTACATAATGTAGGAACCTATGATGAATGAAGAAATGTATTCATTATATTACAAAATAATTTGGGACTTATATGAGTAACCATAATGGAATAAATAACTAGAGTATAATTGGGTTTTTATTCAAAGAAATAACATAATGATAGATAGAAATATAATGCATTATTTTTTGTGAGTTGATTTCAAAATAAATTAGGAATTTCCTTCTCAAAAAACTTTTCATTAATAGATAATAATTTTATGATACATAAAATGTTGATCATAGTTTCAACTGATAATCTACATTTAGAGGTGAAGGATATAAAAACTTTTCATTCTTCATTTTGACTTGGTGGGAATTATTTAGTGAATGAAACTAGTGAGTTTTATAATACTCTGAAAAAATGAATTAATATGTAAGATAAAGTGATGTACCAATTTAACGATGTGAGACACAAGATTGTGGAATCCAAAATTTTATGTTTTCATGAAAGTCCATGGTTTAAATTAATGAAATCGATATCAATATTTGTCCTTCAGAACATATGATGATGGAATTTGTAAAGACCCAGAAATCTCGTGGAAATTTTTTTCTTAAATGCATGGGAATTTTACGAGTCTGCATTTTGTAATGGCGCCTGATTCCAAGGGCTGGTGTGCCCAGAATCAATTTCTGAAGTTTGGTTTAGGTAAATTCAGTAAACATATGTGCTGGATTTTATATCTTTTGAACCGGTGCTTGGAATTGAAATCTGAGGACACTGATGAACTCGCAGCGCCGGTATTCACTTAAGTAGACCTTTTCTGCTTTTGCGTTTCATCGAGAGTGGGAGTTAATTTTTGGGGTTTCTAAATAAATTAAATAAAAACATGTGTGACACATTTTTTATTTGAATGGTGGTTAAAACCTCCAAGTGGAGGTTAGTGGTGTGGCCCACCACACCCTAACCTCCCTTGGGAAGATATTTTTGGTGGGACCCACATGAGCTTTATCCCTTGTAACTCTCCATATGTGGTGAAACCTCTAAACATCAAAGGTTTAATTTTTACAACTCTCCACTATTCAGAAAGAGAATTAATTCAATTTAATTCAAATCTTTTTGAATCCTTTCCACCCCATTTAATTAAATGAGTTTCCTCATTTAATTAAGCGCGACTTAAGTGTTATGGTGACATAGAAATAATAGAGACTTCCTCTATTATTATAGTTGGGAATTCATTTTTTGGAGCCTGGAAAACTTTTGGAGAACATCATCCTCTCCGTGAAGAACGTGAAGAATGCTTCTTCCACTGATAATCAATGTCGTCTTCTTCCTTCTTCAACTAAGGCAAGGAAAGGGAAGCGACGCCTGCGATGAATGTCGACGTCACCTTCGACTTCATCACCTTCGAGCGTCCATCTGCCAATGACGAGTACCTCTCTTCCTCTTCCGACGTCAAAGGAATGACGTCGTCTTCCTGCCACACCATCAAACAATCTTCGGTTGTGAGGTATGGGAATTTTGTATTAATTTTAAATATTAGATTACTCTTTCGTTCTTCATCGTAAAAAATTATGGTTAGGAAAACCAAATGATATCATATGAAGAGGAAGGTTCGGACCGCACGAACACGGCCCGACCCTCCCCTTTGTTGTTACTATTTGATGACGTCGGAGGTAGAGTGGAAAGGGAGTGTTGCTGTTGCACCACGATGGAGAATAACCATGATCAGGAGGACCGTGGCGAACGAAAGAGGAACCACGACCGGGAGGGCTGTGGCGGATGAAGAGGAGCGGCGCCATTGCACCGCACTACAGAGTCGAAGGTCGTGGCCAGGCCGGGCCGCCGCGGCGGGGGACCGGCGCCATCGCGCCGACAACATGGAGGGAAACCACTGCCCGTGTATGCGGGCCCCTTGGCGGGAAGAACTAGCTTGGTGCCTGCCGGCTGGGTTGGAAAACCGGGGCGCCCACAAGCGCCGCGCTGAGGAGACCGCAGCCCACATCCGCGGGCCGCTTGGCTGGGTGAATTGGCCGGCCGCCTTCCGGCCAGGCTGGAGAACCGCAGAACCCACAGGCACCGCGTGGGATGAACTACAACCCACAACATGGGCTGCGTGCGCCGCGCCGAACCGGCCGGCTACGACCGGCCGAGCAGAAGAGGAAGCGGCGCCGCTCGGTGCCGCCGAGAGAACCGGACCGGCTCGCAGCACGGGCTTATTCTACAGGTGGGCTGCGCCCCACCATGCCGGGCCTAACCCCCAGGCAGGTCAGACCCACCGAGCTAGGTCGAGCCGACACGCCACAGCCCACTGGACTAGATGGGTCGGGCCCGACTTCAGTTAAATTCGACTATCACCTAGATCGCTCGTCCAATCGATGCGTCGTCTGCAGCACTAGGACCCTCATGATGTTTCAGTCCTTTTGAAATACTCTAAGTGAGTTTCGGACAAATTTGGAAAATGGCCAGGTTTGGATCGACGTAAATCCAACCAGGCCCCTGGAACAGAAATGCCAATAACTCTCAGACCGGGCGTCTGATTGACGAACCATCTGTCGCGTTGGGTTCCTTTTGATGAGTTGGAAAAATGATATAAATCAACTCTAGACTTCGTGATAGTTGATGTATTGAAACTTGGCTTGTGGATAGGACCCTCCCGGAATCGAGAGTGCTGTGTGCGGGAACCTGAGAGCTGGCTACGACGACTACTGTACTAGAATCCAACGTGGGTTCGACAGCGATGACTACTGAACCAGAATCCTCTGTGGGTTCGACTGCGAAGACTACTGTACCAGAATCCTATGTGGGTTCGAAAGCGATGACTACTGAATTGAAATCCTCTATGGGTTCGACAGTGATGAATACTCTACTGGGATCCTCCATGGGTCCGACAGTTTTTACTTATGTTCATGAATCCTGTGTGGGTCTGATAGAGTAGCTGATCCTGTATCCGCTGTGAGTCTGATAGCTTAGATGAATCAGTGACTACATCTGATCATCTCTATCACTCTACGATAGATGTATCCATGTGTGAGCCGAGTATTGTATTTCAATAATTATCATTGATGTGATTGACCTTACTTCCTTTGTGGACTGGGTTGTGATTGGGCCCGAGAGTTGGAGTCGGACTGTGATAGGTAACTTAGGTATATGTATAGGCATATACCTAAGTAGGGTTGGTTGATACTTCAAGATTTTATCCTTAAACTGCGGTTTATTCTTTATGAATTCTGGGAGTCCTTCGAGGGTCTCAAGGTCCCCTACTGAGTATTGTTACACTCAACCCTACACGGGCTTCACCCGCACCATGGTGTGATCTGTGCAGACGATAGACATCATTGATCAAGGCTGATGGTGACAGATAGAGTCTGCTCGGAGTTGGATGAGACGAGACATACCACGAAGATGAGTTGTTCAAGTTCTGTACCTAACCTTCATATAGGATTTCACGGCGGACGATTCAGGAGTTGTTTTTCCTTTTTTACATGTACTTGTTTTTCAGTTGGGTTTGTATACTATCCCACTTACTTTATACACACCATACTTTTCTATTTTAGTACTTTTTTCCTCTTCTTCTTGTGTTTAAACTATGTGTGTTACATTTTAAAAGTAAATGCCTTCCCTTTTTATTGGGATTATGCCTTTGGTGCTAGTCACCAGCCCCTGGCCTATGGAAGGTGGGCTTGGGGTAGTCACCGCATGGGCCCCGAGGATGGGTCGTGACAGAATTTGTAACATCCATCTCCTATGAAAATATTATATTCTACATGTTGGTCTACAAATTAAAATGATTTAATAAGTGAGGAATGAATTATCATCAATATTTTTGATGAAAGATATCAATTTAGATAATAAGATGTTTGGAGTAATTACTGAGAATGTTGGGAAAGACAAGATTTTAGTTCTATCTCCAATAGACTATATATAGAATATTTTTTAAAAGTGTGGGATGTCTAGATATAATTTTTGTAACGCCCCGACCACAGTTACCCAGAGTCGGTGCATTACTTCGTAACATTGGCATGATCACAAAAGATCAAGTCTCAAAAGACCGATTAGTTTAGTAGCCCTGGAAACACTAGATACATTCATAAATGTTACATTTCATCATAAAGTGAAAACTGCAATAACAAAGTCTCCATAGTCCACACTCATATACTCTTCTGACTATCCCTGCAGGTCATTCATAAAATACTTCTTCACATCTTGGAAAATATTAAAACATTGAAAGGGGTGAGCTCAGATTCTCATTAAGGATAACAATATAGCGGAAGATTTCATCAATGTACATAAACATTTAAGGCAATGTATAACTAAAACAAAAGCCTTTTAAACTTGAACTTCAACATAATATGGCACAAGTAAAATGGGATAATTCCATTTACTTCTTCACATAGATATTCTACTGGTCGAATAATCAAATGCGATATCAATAACCATTTTCATAATGATGGAATGCATAATGCCAGACTATCATAACCACTTAGCCAAGACCTCGTGCCAAGACCACAAATAAGATTTTGTCAAGGCCTCGTGCCAAGACACTAGTTTGTCTCATGAGATCTGTCGATGCATCGAGGAGCTATAGCGGTCTCCACCCGTCACTTATTAAGTCCAATGCATTCCTCATATGAACAGGTTTAAAAATATCATAAACCATAACATAATCGTATCACATAAAACGTGCATAAAGGAAACATAACATTTCCACATTTCAATCACAAGATATCAATACAACACATTGATATAATAAAAACCTTATCAAAACCATTTTCAATACCAAAATAAAATAAAATTAAAACTTGGTATTTATTTTTCATTTAAAAAAAGTTACGGCTTGTAGAGGAAGCCGAAACTCAAATAATGGTTACATCGGCGGAGAAGTCGTTGTCGTCACATACGTACAACAAGAAAAACATTCCTTTTTGTCGTTTAGTAAAACACTTCGTATAAAAATATTCCTTTTTAATAAACTTAAAAGTCATAGGGTTTTATACACCGTATAAAAGAAATTTGTGTATAAAACAAAGTATGCCTCAATGAATGGAGATTGAGACAAAGTACATTACAAAGATCATTTTTTTAAATAAAATAGATATATTATGTGTATTCACTATAATTAAACTTAATGGAATTAAAAATACATGATAGGATATAATATTATCATGACATAATTTGAAAGTATGAGATTAACCCAAAGAATAGAAATTGGGTTAAGAAGTTCCCTTACCTTGCGTCCTGTCTTGACTCGACCGTTCTTTAACCTCCTTAAAATCGGGTAACTCTTTTGATTTGAGGAAAAGGCTTCCTTGGGAAGAATTCTGCCCAAAGTGAGGCTTCTAGGAGTAAGGGAGGGAAGTTGGGAGAGTATTTAGGCAGATTTTGGCTGACCCAAAAGGCTTTGAAAGTTTTAGTAAGGTGGTAGTGGTGGGGGCTTTTTATAAGTGTAGAGGAGGGTCACTCTTGGAAAGTAATAAACTGTTACTTTATTATACAATGATTTTCAAATTCTAAAGGTCCCACACTTATATAATTCGAGGCTAAGGTGATAAGGGTTCGAAATATTCTCATCCAATAGGCTTTGGACAAGTGTGATGCTTAGATTTTACATTATCTTTTCATTTTATTTAAATCGTTAATTAATGAGGTAATTGATGCATCATCATGGTGTCATAAATAATTTAATTTATTTAATGTCTAAAATTTATAATAAAAATATCATGATGTAGGAAATCTTTTTAGATTTCTAATGAATATTTATAGTAAAAAATATGACTTTTATAAACCCATTTAAAATTTGTTTTAGTAAAACAACTCTTGTTTGTGATATTTTTATTTTAATATTAAATAAAATGTTTTTAATGTCATTTTCCTACCAAAGTGGCTCTATGGGGTCCCCAAGTTGACCCATGGATTTTTTTGGTCGGCCATGACTCATACAATAGGGTTAGGACAAGTTTAAAGGTATTTTCATATTTTTATAATATCATTTTTACCTTAAATTTCACTAATTACCTTTAATCGTGATTAATTAAACTTAAAAGTTACTATTCACCAAAATTATTTTAATCCCATTGAACCACGTTTTAATTCCTAATGAAAACCATGTATGTCAGATTTTTGAAAATCAAATCACAGAACTGGTAATGTTTCATTTAAACGAAAAAATCAGTTTTTAACTACCACTTAGTGGTTTCACTATTCATTAAAAATTGAAGTTTTTCAGAACAATGCCAAAATTTCACCCTAAGCAATAATTGATATTCCAAATTAAAAAATGATGTCTATTTTATGAAATTCCAAACATATAAGTTTCATTAATCAATTTTATAATTAATTCCCGCTGTCACAACAAATAACGTGTTTTTAAGAAACAATATATATCAAATGATTGACAATTGTTTGTGTCCAATTTCAAAGTGAAATTAATTCTAATGAACACCATTGGATAAAATGGTAAAAATATGTTATAATTATACTTTAAAACCACTCAATAGTATAATTTATCACTATAAATTATTTTGATTAAAAAAGTTGTTTTTAAGTATTTTTCACTATTCATAAAAAATGGAAGTTCTCAGGAAATTACAAAAAATTCAACTTAGGATAATTTCGATATTACGAATACAAAAATGAAGTCCATTTTGAAATATAAAATTTCTATAATTTTAAAAAGTGGGTATTACTATTCATAATGGCTACTTTGATTAGTCGCGCTGTGTTAGAATCTTGAACTTGCGTACAATACAAACTATTGCATTTTTGAAGGAGAAGCGTAACGTGGAAGCTCGGGGTGTTACATTCTCCCCTCCTTCAATAAATTGTGTTCTCGCAATTTGAAATTTTTCTTTGAAAATAAAAGGTTGAAAATAGAAAATACCTTTGTGGAAAACCCACATCAGAAATAAGGTTAATAAAAATATAACTTTAAAAGAAAGAAAGATAAGTACAAAGGTCACCCGAGATATCCCATACTAGGATTCTATGAAAATATGGATATGGAAGAAAAATAAACCATCAAGGTCTGATGGAGAGTTGTAGAAAACTGGATTATGAAAATGTTAACCATAAGAAAATCACAATGTTGTGATTGGTTAAACGTTCATTGAATCCCCAGTTTGAAAAGTTAACTGGAAATGTTTTGGTTTTATGTTACCTTTTATAAAGTTGAGGAATTTATTTAAGAGATTTACTAAGAACGTAAGGGAATATACATACTGGTCATGTAGACTTTCATTCTTTAATAAAATTTTTAACACAAACCCATCTTTCACTCTAAAAGGTAATAGAATTCGAAAATATTCTATTTATCATAATTTTATAAGGTTCTAAATATTAACACATACCATTTAGATTAGGAAAACTTTTTGTAATGACCATGGACTTTCTGTAGGCTAGTGGTAGGTAATAAAGGCATGTCGCACTATGGTTGTGGGTTCGATTCCTACAGCTTTGTCCTATGCGACGGGTTATGCCCCACCCTGAAGGTTGTCCTTTTCCTAAAACTATATTATTATAATATTCCAAAAATAATCTTCATAAATGTTTTAACCTTAAACAATACTATCCAAAGTTCAACTTTATCCATACCAACCTTTATTTTTATCCAAAATACCTCTGTCCAGACTTTCTATAAAAGGTCTCTAAATTCCAAAATCTATTCATCAGATTCCCCAAACAAAGTAATGTTTCTCTTATTGTCACATACTAAATTATGATTACTTTCATCATATTAAAACCTTAATGAAAACAACATGTACTGCAGTACAATCCTTATATATATCACATTATTCTTACAACCAAAATATAATCCTTGAGTCCAAAAGCACCAGTACATTAATTATTCCACTTCAACTGTAGAAACAGCATAGGATTGGCCTTGATCCCTTGGCCTTTTCTGAGGTATGTTTCCATGATGCTTTGGACATTCATTTGCATAATACCCCATTTCCCTACAATTGTAGCATTCAACATTGATAGCCTCTTTATTTCCCTTGCAATCATGAGCCTGGTGACCTTTTTCTCCATATTTATAACAAACTCTCATTCCTTTTAGGCAAGTACTAGGGTGATTCTTCCCACAATTATCACATAACGGCAAATCCTTCTTTCCATTTTTCCCTTTATCTGTCTCTTGTTCCACCGTTCTCTTCTTGTCTTGCTTTACTTTTTTGTCATAATACTTAGAGAATTCCTTTTCTGTCTTGATAGAACACGAGACTATATCTTCGTACGTTCTGAAAGATTGTGATACTAAAGCTTGATGGAGAAATGGTTTTAACCCATCAAAGAAACGATCAATCTTACTTCTTGGGTTACGTATATAATCTGCAGCTTGTCTTGCTAACCTTGTAAAGTTGGCCTCATACTTTGTGACATTCTCATCCTCCTTTTGTCTCAGACTCAAAAATTGACTTTCCATATCTGCTCGATGGTCATGTGGAAAGTATTTTTCTAAGAAAATTTCCTTAAACTCCCTCCATTCCATACTTGATACTTCTTCATCTTAATTTGTGTTTTGAATCAGCGACCACCATTGATCGGCATCTCCAGTGAGGCGGTAGACTGCCATGACAACCTTCTCCCTTTCGCTACACCCCAAGGCGTGGAATATTTTCTTGAAGGAGTTTATCCATTTCTCAGCTACTAATGGATTTTTACCCCCATTAAATTTTGGCGATTGTTTCCTCATGAATCGGTCTAACATTGATCCTCCACGTTGCGGATCAGGGTGCTCCATACGAGTAAGGTTATTATTAATAACATGAGTGAGTTGTCCCAGTATGGTAATAAGTTGATCATCACCAGTTGTATCTCCAGATCCACAATAATTATCTTGATCAGGAGGGCAATCCCTATACGGAGTGCGTGCATTGATATGGTTCCCATTTCTTCCACTAGGTGCCATTTCTAAACCATAGCATAAACTAGATTAGTTTATTAATCAAAATACATAATTCAATACTTGTAAAACACTTAACACTAATTGAACTATTTATGGAAATAATCCATAATAATAAAAAAATGTTTTCAATGAGGAAGTATATACTCATAACCCTTCATAGTGGTTTGTAATGAAAATGAGAATTATCCTAAGCATATCCCCCGGGAGTGTCGTAACCAAGAGTGCAGCAAGACCCGTTGTCGTGCACCAGTTCCCGTTCAAGTCTAGCTCAAAGAGGTGTTTTTGGGTTTTACCTCTAGCTACATCTGTGCCAGAGCCACCTCTACCAACTCGTATCCAAACAGGGATGTATTGCTATGAAAACTCAAAAAATCTATATAATACCAAAATTCTAGAAAGTTCTTCTATACTAATCCTCAAAGTCTAACTTTGGGCTATGTGCTCTAATCAGAGTTTATCTAAATCTAGCTTCCAAGGTTAGTAGTAAACTGCCTCTGATACCAACTGTAACGCCCCGACCCTAGCTACCCGGAGTGAGTGTATTACTTCGTAACATTGGCATGATCACAAAAGATCAAGTCTCGAAAGACCGATTAGTTTAGTAGCCTTGGAAACACTAGATACATTCATAAATGTTACATTCCATCATAAAGTGAAAAACTACAATAACAAAATCTCCATAGTCCACACTCATATCCTCTTCTGACTATCCCTGCAAGTCATTCATAAAATACTTCTTCACATCCTGGAAAATATTAAAACATTGAAAGAGGTGAGCTCAGATGCTCAGTAAGGATAACAATATAGTGGAATATTTAATCAATAAACATAAACATTTAAGGCAATGTATAACTAAAAGAAAAGCCTTTTAAACATGAACTTCAACATAATATGGCAAAAGTAAAATGAGATAATGCCATTTACTTTTTCACATAGATATTCTATGGGTCAAATAATCACATGCGATATCAATAACCATTTTCATAATGATGGAATGAATAATGCTAGACTATCATAACCATGTAGCCAAGGCCTCGTGCCAAGACCACAAATAATATTTTGTCAAGGCATCGTGCTAAGACACTAGTTTCTATAATGAGACATGTCGATGCATCGAGGAGATATAGAGGGCTCCACCCTTCACTTATTAAGTCCAATTCATTCCTCATATGAACAGGTTTAAACATATCATAAACCATAACATAATCGTATCACATAAAACGTTCATAAAGGAAACATAAAATTTCCACATTTCAATCACAAGATATCAATACAACACATTGATATAATAAAAATCTTATCAAAACCTTTTTCAATACCAAAATAAAAGAAAATTAAAACTTGGTATTTATTTTTCATTTAAAAAAAGTTATGGCTTGTAGAGGAAGCCGAAACTCAAATAATGGTTACGGCGGCAGAGAAGTCATTGTCGTCGCATACATACGACAAGAAAAACATTTCTTTTTGTTGTTTAGTAAAACACTTAGAATAAAAAGATTCCGTTTGAATAAACTTAAATGTAATGGGGGTTTATACACCGTATAAAAGAAATTTGTTTTATAAAACAAAATATGGCTCAATGAATGGATTTTGAGACAAAGTACCTTACAAAGATCATTTTTTAAATAAAATAGAAATATTATGTGTATTCACTATAATTAAACATAATGAAATTACAAATACATGATAGGATATAATAATATCATGACATAATTTTAATGTAGGAGATTAACCCAAAGAATAGAAATTGGGTTAAGAAGTTCCCTTACCTTGCGTCCTGTCATGACTCGACCGTTCTTTAACATCCATAAAATCTGGTAACTCTTTTGACTTGAGCCAAAGGCTTCCTTGGGAAGAATTCTGCCCAAAGTGAGGATTCTAGGAGTAAGTGAGGGATGTTGGGAGAGTATTTGGGTAGAGGTTGGCCGAGCCAAAAGGCTTTGAATGTGTGAGTAAGGTGGTAGTGGTGGGGGCCTTTTATAAGTGGAGAGGAGGGGCACTCTTGGAAAGTAATAAAATGTTACTTTATTATAAAATGATTTTCAGAATCTAAAGGTCCCACACTTATATAATTCTAGGCTAAGGTGATAAGGGTTTGAAATATTCTCATCCGATAGGATTTGGACAAGTTTGATGCTTATACTTTACATTATATTTTCATTTTATTTAAATCGTTAATTAATGAGGTAATCGCTGCATCATCATGGTGTCATAAAATATTTAATTTATTTAATATATAAAAATTATAAAAAAAATATAATGATGTAGGAAATCGTTTTAGCTTTCAAATGAATATTTATAGTAAAAAATATGACTTGTATAAACCCATTTAAAAATTGTTTTAGTAAAACAACTCTTGTTTGTGACATTTTTATTTTAATATTAAATAAAATGTTTTTAATGTCATTTTCCTACCTAAGTGGATCCATGGGGTCCCCAAGTTGACCCATGGATTGTCTTGGTCGGCCATGACTCATCAAATAGGGGTAGTACAAGTGTAAAGGTATTTTCATATTTTTATATTATCATTTTTACCTTAAATTTCACTAATTACCATTAATCGTGATTAATTAAACTTAAAAGTTACTATTCAACAAAAATTATTTTAATCTCATTGAACCAAATTTTACTTCCTAATTACAACCATGTATGTAGGATTTTTTAAAATCAAATCACAGAAGTGGTAATGTTTCATTTAAATAAAAAAACCAGTTTTTAACTATCACTTAGTGGTTTCACTATTCATCAAAAAATGAAGTTTTTCAGAACAATGCCAAAATTTCAACCTAAGCTATAATTGATATTCCGAATTAAAAAATGATGTCTATTTTATGAAATTCCAAACATATAAGTTTCATTAATCAATTTTATAATTAATTCCTGCTGTCACAACAAATAGCGTGTTTTTAAGAAACAATATATATCAAAAGATTGACAATTGTTTATGTCCAATTTCAAAGTGAAATTAATTCTAATGAACACCATTGGATAAAATGGTAAAAATATGTTATAATTATACTTTAAAACCGCTCAATAGTATAATTTATCACTATAAATTATTTTGATTAAAAAAGTTGTTTTTAAGTATTTTTCACTATTCATAAAAAAATTGAAGTTCTCAGAAAATTACAAAAAATTCAACTTAGGATAATTTAGAAATTACGAATAAAAAATGAAGTCCATTTTGAAATATACAATTTCTATAATTTTAAAAAGTGGGTATTACTATTCATAACGGCTACTTTGATTAGTCGCGGTGTGTTAGAATCTCGAACTTGCGTACAATATAAGCTATTGTATTTTTGAAAGAGAAGCGTATCGTGGAAGCTCAAGGTATTACAATTTTTTACTAACTATATTAGTTAGTCAATTATAATTTTCTGAGGAGAAACCACTAAAAATATAAAACTTGTCAATGTATATAAAAATTTTCAATTTATATCAGTGTTCAGAATCATAATTTATACCATAATGTATGGTTACAATGATATATTATATTTTGTTTTATTAATTAGTTGGGTTACAGAATATATGATGAAAGAGAAATGGGTTTCCACAAAGTTGATCATCCCATATATAAAATGAATTAAATATATTACACTTTTAATTTGAATGGATAATCCATTACAAATTTATATAGATTTCAAATTTACTGGAGATTCGGACACTCAAAATAGAACCATAGGTTTTTTTATTAACCTAAAGTGGAATGATAGTTAATTGGGTATCATGGGTGTAACTGTTAGTTACATTCTCCAAGATAGAATATGAGAACATAAAAATAATAGATGGGGGGAAGGAATTTTTTTGGATTATGTACTTGTTGAAGGAGATCATAATAACTAAAGTGGTTAGAGTTCTTCTCTGTGATAATTCGAGTGAAGATAATTTGAATAAAAATTTAATGTTACACTCATGGATGTAACACATATAAATAAAATAAAATTACATCCATAGCATGCCAATGAATATAGTACTTGAGATTCATTAGATAATGGAAAAGAAAAATTCAACATACATGTTAAAATATGTCTCAGTCCAGGTTATTATGAATATGTATTTTTCCACAGTGAGACTTGAGTGAATATAAGTAAGTGGATACACTATCTATTGTAGAAGATAAATAATTATTTTGAATAATTTATAGAGGATTCCATGTTTCCAAGAATATATATTCATGTGGGAGTTTATTATAAATGGTTTAGTCTCTTCATTCACTAATATAATATAATAAACTCAATGGAGGAACTCTGGATGGTAGCTTCAGATCATTGAAGGAAAAGAGATCGAATGAATCATGATGATGTAGAATGATCAGATGATTTTTTATACCAATGAGTGTTACCTGATTAATGGGGCGGAAGATATGTGAAGAAATTATGGTTTATTATGTTTGGGTGTTCTATTGATGATGATACATATTGAATTCTCTTTATGGTTTTGTGGAAAAGTGGTAATAATTTAAAAATATTTTGAGAATATTTTGAGTAAACATCACTCTTCAACGAATGTTGAATGTCGTGTCTAGACCTGATATAGGAAATTTTTTATCACCCTACTCAATTAAGGGAAATTATTAATTTCATATTTTTGTTGAACTAGATGACTGGATGTGACCCACTATACATTGGTGGGAGAACATATACATATGTTATGATACAATCAGGTGATAACTATTTTTTTTTGATATTAAGTGATTTTAATTCATTTAAATTTCAATTATTTTAGACATTTTAGTTGTGTTATATCATGTATAAATGAATCATGTTCAAATCAAATGAAACCAAATTATTCTTTTTCTTTCTTTTTTAATTTTCTATTTGATTGATTGTTTGTAAGGATTTTGTTGAGTGTGAGTAAAGAGGATGAATTTTTGTGGTTATTTATGGTGTGATTATTTGTCTTCTAATGTTTTGGTACATATGGTATGAGGGATTCCTTCCAATCCACGAATTTTCCATGGTTCTTTTATCATTTCATAATGGCTCTAATGGATCTTTTTTATTGATTTTTATGGTGATAGATTCACAACAAGGTAGGACCCTGGGTGAAACACTTCATAAAAGGAATGGTGATTGGAATTATTATGTGTTAAAAATTAAAACACTAATTTAATTTAAATATTTTTTAAAAAATTCTTAGTTCGTTTTCATAATGTCCCATATTGACCTTCATTGGGAACTCGGTGGGTGCCGTGTTCTCATCCCATGCCCATTAGATATTCAGTGGTCTAGATAAAACCACCACATCGCCAATGGTATAGTGACATAGACATCTCATACATAGATATTACATCATTCTAGAAGAATATTTATTTTTTTACAAATAATGAGGTCTTTGTTCATAATGGTATAGTTATTTAAGATACTAAACAAAAAATATTCCAATTTTAGGAAATATATTTAACAAATCCCATAAATATCTTTCAACATAGTAATCTTCATATAAATTCCCCAATTAAAACCTCTCTTCATCACACGAGGAGATGAAAAATAAAAAGGGTGAGCGCAAAGGCATAGTAGGGGTAAATAATGTATATATGTAATCATAACATGAACATAAGGGTATGAGAACAAGATAATAAAATTTTAAAACCAAACAACCCATATAAGAGATAAAAATATAGATTCAGGGAATAATAATGTGTAGTTTATAAGACATGGATCATAAGAAAATAAATGAGCATGAGCCATGAGAGAATAACATTTGAATATGAAATGGACTTTTAGAAAAAACATAAGCATATAAACTCATTTCCAAATGATTAAAGGGTCACTTTCAAATAAATCATAATGGAATGGGTTCCCTCCCCAAACAGTCATAGTAGTCATGGTTCACTACCATGAAAATAATAACAAACATAGACTCACACTATACTAGGTTCACACCCTATACCAGTTTTATCTATATCATGAGATATATTGATTTACTTAAAGAAATGGATGTAGATATAGTTCATACCCATCAAATAATGGAAATGATACAAATGTGTGCCACAAGTTCATATAAATTTTTTATGAAAATCCATGAAATTAAATGGGTTTTAAAAATATTTCATCATACCATATCCTATTGAAAATAGACAGGTTTCATAGTAATTACATCATTACATTATAGCTTAAATCATGAAAATAATTCAGTTTTATAATCATTTCCTCAAGGTATAACAAGTGGAAGTGAAACATGTTTCATAAACATCATGAAATCTTAAACATAAACTATTCAGAGAAATAATAATAGTGGTATCTTTATGTCTTTTTTGAAAATAAAAATTATTCATAAACCCCATTTAATCATATAAATTAATCTTCAAAAATATGATCATGAGGGATGGAAATTTTGTTCAAGTCGTACATGATAAAAAATGACTCCTTTCACATTTTTTTGAAAATATAAACATCATTATTTGGAAAAATACATGAATATTATTCTCAAAAAAATTTATAAAAAGTTAAAAATATATAAAGAATCATTTAATTATTAATTTTATTAATTTATAAATTGTTTTAGAAATAGTTTTTTAAGACATTGTTTTGGATGAAAACTGGGTTTTCGACTAAAGAGAGAAATATAGTTGATTTTTCTTTTAAAAAAATTTAACACATGAGTCCATAATGTGATTAAAATAAATAAAAACATTATTCTAAAGAAATAACTAGGGGAAAATATAATTACATATTTTTTGATATATAGTTCGTAATATTTCATCATTTGATGTATAAAAAATACAATCTTGATAAACAATGATATTGTATTATAAAACCCTTACAACTTTAATAAATTTGAATTGCAATCCCTAATTACCGAATTAAAAAAAATAAACATAAAATGTCATGACAATAAATAAAATTGGGATATTACATGTGAATAAGGATATACATACACCTCATAAATGAAGGTAGATGCATAATGTTGAATACGTCTCAAAGAAGTCAATTTGAGACAAAAGGCCCTTTCTTCTTTGGTTAATTTTAAACTGTAAACCACATGAAATATAGATGTTAAAATGTACATGTAAATCTTAATAATTGTTATTAAAAAAAATTATATAAAAAATGTATGGGACTTATATACACCAAAAAGAGAAACATGTGGTGAATATGGAATTTTTCTAAAAAAATTATAGTGAGATGAATATCTCTTACCGCTTAATTCTGAATTCCTTCATATACGTTGTAACCTATTCTATAATATTCAAAATATATTAAAAAATATATTAAAAAATATATCATTTATTATTTTCTTATGACCTTCTTATTACCTGAACATTAACTATTCCAAGGTAATGTCACATTTCAGGCAATAACAGCTTAGTTTTTTGTGTATATTTTAATTTATTATTATTTTTCATATTAATTTCTCTAGAGTTCCTAAATATACACAATTTAGACAATGATATATATATCATACATATTAAGAATAAATTTATTTATATCAAACCAAAAAAACTATATAATGAAAATTAAATACACAGTTTAACGAAATAGTAGGTCACACATATGCATGAATAGTGTCTTCATATTCTTGAAGGATTGAAAAAAATAAATTAAAATAGTATATTATAATTAATTTAACTATGATTTAATATATAGAATTTATATTCATTAAATTTACCTGTACTACCTTCCATTTAAAGAATATGGAAAAACAAATCACATTGCTTCATGAGGTGGTAGTCCACTATACACACGATTGACATTATCATATCCCCAAAGAAAGAAATATATAAATATATATGGGATATAAAATTAAAATAACCATAATAATATCACAAATATCATATATAAACTTTAATCCATCATTATATCCATCACTGAGAGGTGGTTATGAAAAAAAACTATTCACGAGGTGGTAGTCCTCCGTACACACTATCAATAGTTTTGTTTTCCATTTGATGGAAGTGGAGATGGATATATATTTTAAAATTAATATAATAAAATCTCAATATATAATATATTCTATTCCTATTTTATAATTTTATACATCATTTAAGGTGATAAAATTAGAATGAAAATATGGATATTAGTGAAAAAAATTATCATTTCTTAGAAGAACCACCTTTGGATATCTTATTAAGGACCCCAATGATGGTATTTTAGGAGTGTAATCATCTATATATCATGGATAAGGTTTTTGGGGAGTTATATTTTCATGGTGTTTAAAATATATATTACGTGATAGGTGTAAACAGGTGAAATGTTGTTATGGCCTTTTATAAGTGGGGGAAAGAAACCAACATGGAAACTACATGGAAATTTCTGAGAAGAATCGAAAATAATAAAGTCGTTCCCACGTAAAAGGCATCCAAATGACTATAAGTCATAACATGGGAATTATAATATTTAAATAAATCCTAAAAATAGAAATTAAATAATTTTTATAGTCATTTTAACTATTATCTTTTATTTTTACCCCAATATAAACCAAATTTTACCTTGATCATGGAAATTAATTATCACTATTTTCACTATTTTTCATGGTAAAAAATTAATTTTAACTTATGATAAAATATATATATTATTTATCAGAATATTTAACCCATTTTAATTAATTAAATTCATATTTTTTGGATAATTAAAGTTAGGACAAAACATGCAAACATTACAAAAAATATGGTTTTCAAAAAGTGTATTTTTCAAGAACAAGATTATTTCATATTAACACTATGTCTAATAATTATCATTGTATGAATCTAAATTAAAATTTATTGATATATAATAAATAAATTTCATTTAAATAAATATAGATTAGGAATTTTTTAATTAATTATAATGGATACACATTTCACAATTTAAAAAAGTTTTATGAATTTTTTTTAAACAAAAATTAAACTTATACAAAAATTTAATATAAAGTTGATTTGATAATGATTATGTTTATTTAATATATAGAAATAATAAAGATATTTTTTATGAATAATATATAATTTAAATTTCATTATTTATTGAAAATAAATTATATTTTTACAAAAAAAACATTTTTTTTCATTTTTATAGAAAAATCAATATTTTCTATAAAATAAAAAATTTCACCATATGATAATTTTGATATGATGATTTAAAAAAAGAATATAATTTCAATGAAATTATTTTTAAAATATCTATATATTAATATAATTGTGTCTTATAAAATTCTATAAAAATTTTTTTGAAGAAATATTATTTTTAGGAATATAAATACCTTACTAAAAAATCATTGATTGTTTAATAAGAATTTATAAATTTATTTTCAGTAGGAATTTCTTATGTATATTTCATAATGAATTTAATACTATTCACACCCACATGTTTAAAAAATGGTTTATAATAGTATTATTTAAAATATTAATATTTCATACTTTGATGAAGCTCGGTGTTGTGTGTCATGACCGTTATCGATGAAAAGGGTTATTGAATGTTACATAATATAAAATTAGTGTTTCACATTATAGAATCCTTAAAAAATTAAAAATAATTTTAAAAATATTTCATATAGTCTAAGGATTTTATATTCTACCAGTTGGAAAAATATTTTCTTCCTCAAAATTCATCAAATTGAAACCAGCAACTGAAGATACATCAACCTCACTACATCCTCAAGATCCTATGTAACATCCTCATGATGGTAGTTTCTCTACAAAACATTAACTATAAAAGTGGTTTTTTTATATCAATATATATTCAACACAAAGTATCTACCAGTTCTTCCTCATAATAAATATCTATTTTAGGTAGTACGATCTCTGTGTTAAGTACATGTGATAGATGAGGTATGTACTTATTCATGAGAGATACATAGAACACATATTGAACTCAAGATAGGTTCATTGTAACTCTAATCGATAGGACATCACCCTGATGTGATCTATAATTTGAAAGATATATATAAACATAGGGAGTAGATTTTTTTGCATCATAAGCATCATTTCATCCTTTGGTTGTGATTCAATTAATTTCCACTTCATCTCTTACTCCCAAAAATGAAGATGAATTTTCTATGTCTAAATCACTAACAGATCACATGATCCATAATAGAATGATAATTCATTCCATATATCTCTAGTTTAACAAAATGGTTGGAATATTTTATACATCATTTATAAATTTTCATATGTTTAAGTAATATATATTTTCTAATGCCTCTCACAAAGTTAAACGTAAACAATTTAATAAATGGTTAGCTTTATGGCCCTTCCGAAAGATTAATATCCAAAAATATTTAAATAAGCTCACTAAATTTCCAATATAAACTTTTCATTAACCCCAAAAACAACCCTAAGAAGCTATTAATTCTTAAATTCCAATAATTTCAATACATTTATCATGAATTTTATTGAAAATTTCTAATGAGATAAATTACCATAAACCTATATTGACAACATACAAGATTATTTATTCCATAAATTAAAAATATATTATAAGATATATTACTTAAATATAAAAAAATTATTCAATCCTTCCATGATAGCATAAACGAATTTGTCAAAAAAATCATTATTGAGATCCAAGGTAATAAATTAATTTCAATTTACTTTCTCTGTATCAATCATCCCTTTATCTTAACTAAACTATAGTTTTCCAACATCAGGAACATATTTAGTGTTATATTTTCATAATCATGTGTTTTTTATAAAATATAACCTTAGTGTTAATACAATTTTCAACTTCATCATTTCCATTCGACATATTATTAAGAATCCTTAATGAAAAACATAAACCAACAAACCTTATATATATTAAGATTAATATAACATAATTATATAATTAGAATACATACTATCATTAAATATTCCACGACATCCTTAATATTTTAAGGAGGCTTCATCATCTTATTCCTTAATACCACCTTCCTACCATATGACACTCATAGTCTCGTTATCATCAATTGAAAAAACCATTACTCATATAACATTTATAATTTTCATCATGTGATTTGTCCATAGGATAATAATTTTAATAATTCACATACATTATAGATTTAAAACATTAATCTATCAATTATACCTATCAGATAACAAAACTCTCTTCCGTTATATTGACTGAACGTTTCATTTTTTCTTTTAAATGACCTTTTTTCCTTCTATTATACACCCAAAATGTATTATTTTCCCTATAATTCTTTCCTTCAAATGCTTCTTCCCTTATTTTTAAAATTTAGGAAACTAAATATTCTTTCATCCATGGTCATTACTACAATAAATCACACTGAAATTTATCATTATCTTATTCGGTGAGTTCAAGAGTTGGTTAAAGTTTATGTTGTTAGTCATGTTTTTTGATAACAAATTTTAAATAATAACAATATCATTCACTCCAATCATCATTCATTTGTTTCAATTAACATATCATCTATCATATTTATCATTAATCTCATTCTTTTTTGTTCACTCTATTGAATAAAACCAAATATAATAGTGTGAGAAACAATAAACGGGGATCTACATAACCATGAAACATAACATATAGTATGTTTAAATAATAACAAATTATTTTTAATATATGAGACCTTAGGCTTAACCTAGTCCACTCAAGGTCATTATTTAAATTATTTATGATGGATTTTAGAGATTTTGAAAGTATCCAAGTCATATACTCACAGAGTGTCAAACAAGATATACAGCAAGGCCCAATTTCATGTAGTAGGATATTATTGATTCCAATTCAATGTTCTCTTTTCTAATATTTTACCCTTAGGTACCTCTACTCTAGACCTACATCCACCTTCATAATCCATAAGGGGATGTAATTTCATAGAATCTACTCACTTTATCTTTGCCAAACTTCTACAATTTTTTACTATAACTAGAATTATAGTATGACATTCCCTTAGAGATATTCTTAGAAATATCCATAGACATATACTTAGGAATATATCAAGGTATAGATCTAATTTTTTCTAATTCTAATATCCAAATATGGAATAATTCATTCTTATGATACCAAGTATGGTGACCTAGGATTATCATATATAGATATTACATATTTTTAGATGAATATTCATTACATTACAAAATCACTAGCCTACGAATCATAAAGGTACATTGCATTTGGAGTATACATAAAAAAATATTTTTATTTATTGAAATATATTCAATATGTACCACAACGATCTTTCAACATAGTACTCTTCATCGAAATACCCTACTTAATAACTTTCATTAATACATGGGGAGATGAAACATAAGAAAAGGTAAGCTCATATTCTTATCAAGGGTAAACAAGGGATATACATAATAATAACATGAACATTAGGGTATGAGAACATGTGAATATAATTTTAAAACCATTCTTTTCATATCTAATATCAAAATCATGAGTGATGGAAAAATTATTAGAATTTCTTAAGACATGTAGCATAATGAAATCCAAGAACATTATCCATGAGAGTATAACATTGTAATAATAGATTAAATTTTGGGATAAAAAAATAATATAAAATTATTTATATATTATTCAGGGCTCAATGCCAATGCTATAACAGTTAAATGGGCTCACTCCCTAAACCATCACATATTTCACGGAACACTCCCAACACCATCATAATGAACATGTCCCTTATAGAACATGGTTCGCTCCTTGTTATTGTCCTATATCTCACCTGAGATATAAATATTTACCCAACAAATTGTAGGAAGATATAGGTTACAACTATCACATAATGAAAATCATACGTATGTGTTCCATAATAGTCTAAAACATTCATCATATCATAACCCATGAAATTAAATGGGTCACATAAACATTTCATCATATGATAACCTATGGAAAATAGACTAATATCATAATCACTTAATTATTTAATTATAAAAAAACCATGAATAGATGTGGGATTCATAAGTATTTACACAATGCATAACCTATGGGAGAGAAAAATAATTCATAAACATCATGGAAACATAAAAATAAACCATTTAGATAAATAATATGAATTATATCACTAGATAATATCCCCATTAAATTCATAGGTAACACTAAAGGATGTAATCTTATATGGAATATGATTTTTGAAACAAATAGTTAGAAAAATTCTTGGGGAAAATTTAATTTAATTTAAAAATAACCTTGAGACCTTATAAATAAGTTATTAAAATAATTTAAAACATTTCTCGAGGAAAATATCATTTCCATTTTGAAAAACACTTTTCTGAACATGTTTTTTTGTTGAAAATTAATTTTCTATAAAAACAAATTGAAAAAATATAAATGAATATTCAAAAAAATAAAGGTCATGATGCTAATAAATAGATTTTTTGCTATGCAGGTTAAAATAATTATTCCATTCATGTTTTCTATAAAATTAAAATGAGCATTATTTGGAAAATGACATGAAATATAATTCCAAAAAAAAAACAAAAGTAATACCTAAGTAAAAATGAATTTAATAAATAATTTTAACAATGTTAAAAACATTTTTGAAAATATTTTTGTTAAAATATGGGTTTTTATGTGAAGGGGGTTTTCAACCGAAGTAATAAATGAAGGTGATTCTTGTTAAAAACATTATTTTAAACTCTTAAGTATATAAATAGAGTAAAATGAATGAGAAAAAGTTATTATCAAGAAATTAATAGTGTAAAATAAAAAATATTGTGTTTATTTTGACATATTTATTACAATTTAATTAACATAAGCATAAACATAATCAATCATGATAAACGATGATACTATATTGTAAAATCCTTACAACATTGGTAACATTAAATCATTATCACCAAAAAAAATTAACCAAAAAATGAACATAAAATATCACGAGAATAAATAAATTTCTGATATTAAATGTCAATGGGGAGATATATATTCCTTATAATATAATATATGTTTATAATATAATAAATGTCTCAATTATAGAAAATTGAGATAATAAATCCATTATCAGTTTGGTAACTTCTAATTTATGAACCCCATAAAAGAGTGATAAAAAATTGATTTTTAAATTCACATAATATTCATGATTATAATAATAAAATACCTATATGGAATGTATATACACCACACACAAAAAACACATGATGAATATGGAATTTCCCTCATAGAAATAAAAATTGAGATAAAAATCCCTTACCGCTTAAGTACCGACTTCCTTTAAACATGTTCAAACCTCATTTAAAATAAATATGATTTTATTATTAATATATTAGAGGAAAATACTAATATATATATATATCATAAATGATTTACTTATGACCTTTTATTATCCATTTATTAATGATTCCATGTTAAAGATATGTTCCAAGAAAAAACTAATTTATTTTTTGAGTATGTTTTGATTTTTTATCTTTTGTCATATCATTTTAATCATGGTTCAATAATATAAAAAATAAAAAGATGAAATAAATATAAAAAATATTCAGTATATATGTATTAACATAAATCTTATATACTAGATATAGAAAATGAAATACACCATTTATAGAGACGGTAAGTTATACGTCCACATGAACACAATATCCATTTTCTCAAAGGATTGGAAAAAAAGAATGGTAATTAATATATTAACATTGTAAAATAATTAGTATTTCATATATATAATGTAAATTAATTAAATTTTACCTTAATACATTCCATTTAAAAAGTAATAGAAAAAAAATCGCATCTCATCGCGTGGTGGTAGTCTGCCATTCACACGAGCGATCTTTTCATAACCCTCTGATAATAGAAATTATGAACGTATATATAACATAATAATTCAATAATAATAATATAATAATGATAATATATAAAAAATTTATCCATTATTATATCATGTCATTATAGGTGGTTGTGGAAAACAAATAACAATGGTTTGCAAGGTGGTAGTCCTCCGTTCACCAAACCAATGTTTCATTTTCTATTTGATGAAAGTGGAGATGGATATTGGTCATTAAATTAATTTAACAACATTTATGTATATATTATATAATTATTTTACTATATTTTTAACGTTAAGATACAATTTATGGTGGAAAATAATAAATAAAACAAAATGATCTTAGTGAAGACAATTGCCTGTGTTTAGAAACACATCCTTTGGATATACTATTCAGGAACCTAGTGCTTGTATTTTCAGTTGATAATTATATATATTACATGGATAAGGATTTTGGGGAGGGATTTTGGAAGTTTTTGGATGAACACGATTGATTGTTATGTGGGAAAAGGTGAAGGGTGCTTCTGTCCTATTATAAGTGGGTGAAAGGAACCGACTTGTAACGTACATGGAATTGTCTAAAAGAATCCAAAAATAGTAGATTCATTCCCAAAAAAAAGATTCAAAATGAACATAGATTAAAAAAATTATTAGTATAATATTTTTTTTTTCAAAAAAACTATTATTGTATATGTTTTATAGCCATTTTAAATCTTATCTTCTTAGTTTAAAACCCAAAAAAAACATTTTTAATATATCGGCTTCAATTATTTTTTTCACTACTCTTTATGGTAAAAAATAAAGTTGAAATTACTATATAATATAAATTTTTATGATACGAAATATGGAATCCATTTTTTATAATTCAATATCTAATAGTGAAAAATTAAATATAAATGAAACAACCATACTTGATGAAAATGCGGGTTTTTTGAGAAGGGTATTTTTCATGAACAAAATGTTTTTATATTAACTCTATGTATAAAAATAATCATTGTACGAATATAAGTAAAATTTATTGACATATATTATAAAAATATCATTTATAATATTTCACATTAGGGATTATTTAAGTAAATTAAAAGTATAAAACATTATCCACATTAAATTAATTTCCAGAAAAACCTATTTTTACACTAAAAAATCATATACATCAGTGAAATATAATGTTAATTAAATAGTATTTAAGTGAATTAAATATAATTAGGTAGTAAATATGTTACTTTTAAACATAATAGGTCATTTATCTGAATTTAGTTACTAAAAATAACTTATACTTTAAATAATAATAGTATTTTTTACTATTTAAGGAAAAATTACTATTTTCTGAAAAAATCTCAAAATTTTAAAATAATTTAACTTCGTTTTGATGATTTCAACAATTACCATCATTTTATAAACTAAATTTTAAAAAATTTCTATACATTAATTTTAATATTTTCTAATAAAAAATTGTTATAGATGAATGTTTTTTTTAATATAATTTATTTACTAATAACTAATTTTTTATTTAATAAGAATTTAGAAATTTATATTGAGTATGAAATTTATAGTAATATTTAATTAATTAGTTAATAATATTAATAGTTTTCTATTCAATGGCTTTTAATTAATATTTATATTTAATATAATATTTTTTTTGATTTTCTAAAGCTTCACGCTTCATGCCGTGCATGCTATCAAATAAATTCATTGTTTCGTGTAAGTCAAGCTAAAATAAGTAGTTTTTTTAATGAAAGAAATCAAAAAATTGAAATAAATTTTAAAAAATGTTTCGTATAATCGTGGGTTGTCATATAGGGGTCCAGCAAGTTTTAAATATTTGGTTACATAGTATATTATACTTCCTATTTTCCAAAGATCAATGCTCAAACTCAACCAAACCTATTGAAACTACTTTTGGAGAAAACATTGGCATCATTAAAATTTAAAACCATCAATGATATATTATTTTTGGAAAAAAAATAATTGAGACTGTACCTCATAAATCATGGTACTATTAAACCTAATCTAAAAACTATTCCAGTTGTCATTTTATTTTGTGGATTAAGATTTCAATGAATAAAATGGAAATATAATAATATAATCCGAACAAAAACCACAATTTATACAAGTGTAGTGAAATATGAATGGGGATCTTTCTTCTAGAAGTATTTCAATAGATATTATAAGAGGGGGTTTTAATAAGCATTTGTGGTTTCTAATTAAAATTTTCTTTGAAATTTAGTTTTTTTATCTAAAATGAGGCTAATAACTATTTAGTGATCTACATATTCCACTAATTGAATTTTGTCTTCAAGTGTTAGAGTTTTCTAAAGACTAGTACGTGAACTACTCACACTCACACATTAAATATAAATATACCAAAAACATATTTAATTTCTTCTGTTACCAACAAACACAAACCCCATTCCATTTGATTTTCTATTCATTTCAAATGAAATATTCAATTAGTTTTATGATATCACAGTCTTATAGATTTGTCTTGGTTTCTCACCAGTTAATGTGCATAAAAATAGATAATGTAGTTAGTTTCACCTCATTGATAACACAAAAACTTTGAGAATAGATATCCCCAATATCAGACTTCTTACACCATAAAGGCCTAAAAATCCATAAGTTATGATAAGATACCACCATGTATGCTATTAAAAAATTTACACTCTTTGATATCACAAAAATTCTTTTGGATAAATGTGAAGGGGAAAATATTCAAGTTTAATTATACTTCAAAAATAAATTCTTGTTAATGGTCAATAATTAGTCCCTTTATCTTCCACCATATGAATTATAACATGAACCCTAACCCATGGAGTGTAAATAAATAATAAAATCCTAACATGATAACTATCAATCCACTATCCCCCTTCGATTTCCCTCCCACAATGAGTGTGTCCTAAGGAACCTAATCCATATGTATCTATTATTATGTAATCATAAACAAATAAAAAATGAATCCTAACTAAAAAACACCCCTATAGAATAGAAAACTATATAAATCATATTGGGGACCAATTAACCATCATCTGTATAATGCCATTGTAGTACTGATCAATCTCTTTACCCCAAATTTTGACTCAAACATTGAAGTTTTATTATGTGAGAGTAACTACTAAATATACAAAAAAACATCACATAATCAACCTATTTAAGATAATATGACTATACCATCATGTTATATGTTTTACATTAGTCAAAAAAGTATTATACATTTTTTTGATTCTGATACATGGGAGAAAAAACATAAATGACACCAAAGAACACATTGTAAATGAAATATACTTTTCTGGACACAACATGTGATCCCATGAGTAGAATCCAGGATTATTTTTCCAATATAAAGTCACATAATATTTACCAATATATTATCCCCTTTTGATTAAATGGTGTGAAAGATTCATATAATAATCGTTCATGTGCTCTAAGAGAATGAGTTTTTTAATATCACTATATGCAGCATGTGCCTCTCCTAAACACAATACAAAAATCTCAAGGGGTATACGTCCATGTAAATTGTTTATCCCTAAGTTATGTATCCCCATATACATGACATGTACTCTAGCTACATTATACTAAATTATTTCCTAGTTTGGATTCCACTAATACTATATGAGCCATGTATGTTTGGGTCAATCATTATATTTAATATGAAACCACATACCAGAAGATATTTATCAGCTTTTAGAAAACCAATCCACTATAACTTATCATAAATATATAATGTTGAATATACCTAATGTCATGTGATAATTTACTCTTCTCTAAAAATCCCAATCATAAGTGATATCTCATATATAATGTGTTTTAATGATCATAAGTTGTGTGTTCGTTATTTATTGTCATATAAACCTCAACCACCATAACTCTATGGTTTTATTGTTCCACTACAAATCTAGACAACATGAGGGTGCCTTCTATTTTTCTCTCATTATCTAATCAACAGTGATACCTTGTTTTTCTCAACATCGTATCCCCGGGATGGCCAACCATTTCATTTAAAAGACCTATCTCCTCACTTAACCACCACATTGGAATTCAGGTTTAATAACCATAGATTGTGGTGGCACTTCCACACAACACTCAATCCTATTACCCTTCTGATCCATTTCCATTGATAAATACAACCATGGAAAAAGAAAATTCATGTATATTATCCATTATGTTCACCATTATGGCTGGAATGGAAATATATAGAGATATTGTGTGAGAATGGTGATGTCAAAAATTATTAACCACCCCTTAATACATAAATGTTTATCCCAATTGATGGTTTAGCCCATGGTTCCATAATAATTTAGTTTATAAAACCTCACAATTATTATATATTTTATTCTAAACTGTACTTAACATTTACTAAATTAAACATTCTCTATATCATATATAATTTTGTGTTTTTAATACTAATGAATGTATGAAAATGAAAATGGATTTTCCTTCAAAACAATACATAAAAAAATACACTCGTTTTGACCAATGTAATTTTCATTTAAATATATAAATTGAACATTAATTTAATAAAAAACATGAGATAATATAATATTCCCATTAAAAAGTATTTTCCCCCTCAATAACATGGAACTAAAGTCATTTTTCCAATCTAGTTTCCCATCCTCATTCACATACCCAATATTTATTTTAATTCCAATGATTACATTTCTTAATACTAATAAATAATATAAATCATATTAGTACACACCATAAATTAATTTTAATACTTAATGAATTATACTTATTACATAATTCCACTATGAAATACATATCTGGTAATATATTTTTCGAAATCATCCCACCAAACAATTCCTCTTATAATTAGGCCTTTTCAACCAATGCCTTTTTAGCCAAAAATTATTTTTAATATATAGTATCAATTTTCGTTACTAAAACTTCGAAAAATAATTTGAAATGTAAATTAATGAACCATAATCTAAATAAGTAATTCAAGATAATATGGTTTATTATTGGATCATTATTTATAAAATTGAGTGTAATTGTATAACATATACCCCTAATAGGCCTAATATAAGTGTTTTCTAAATTATATTATAATCAAAGGGGATTTTAGGTAAAACTTCTATACATATACCCTTAATAAAAATACCCACATTTAAACTCGTAAAATATAAATTTATAAAACATATATAGAGAAAATATCTAAACTCATAACCATATATTTTCATAAAATTATTGAACTATGATTTTTATTCCTATAATTTTTTTGAAACACCATTCCCTAAATTTTTAAACCAAATATATAGAAAAATAAAAATTAAATTCACAAAATACATGAATTCATTGGATTACTCAAAATGTTTTTCCAAAATATTTTCTTTTTCAAAATTTCAAAAAATAAAAATTATTTTATATATTTGGATAAAATAATCATAAGTAATTATACCACATTGACATGCTAATGTGTACCACTAAATACTATATGGGCCCATTAAAATAGATAACTCATTATATATCCCAATGAATTGTGCTTCAATCATTATCCATCTCATTCCAGAGATTTCCATACTATTACCTCAGTCATCCTAGTGCTTTAAATAAAAACAATTATTTGCTAAATATTTTCTATTATAAATATGTTGTCAAAACATGAATGTAATGTACCTTATAGGTTATAAAAATCATTTCTTCACACCTATTGAGACTATTTTATAGAAAATATGAATTTATTCCATTCTTGTAATAACTAGATCCTAATTACCAAATTTTCACATGACTTGTTAATGTCCACAAGTAGGGCTCATAAAAATATTATAAGTTATATAATAGAGGTGATATATTAATTATATCATTTGGTATATTGTACTCTTATTAATAAATCCATAAAAACAAAATCAATTATACAATTATTTTTGGAGTAAGTCATTTATATATCATTTATTTTATGCATTGAAAATAATTATTATAAGGCCTTATCAATAAACATTACTTAATCTTGAGATAAGTCAATAATTGACACTAATTCACACCAAAATATTTTCAGGTTTATATTTTTAGGGAATTATCAAATAACTCATACATAATAACTTAGATATTACATGTATGCACTTCTAATCACTATCCATTTTATTCATCAAACAAAAACTGTTTAAAAAAATATGCTATCATGTCATGTTTTAACAACATAATTTCTCCTTGATCCCATCCTTTACTCTATTCTTTTTTATGTCACGTGAAAAACATTTCAAAAACCAAGGATGAAGATAAAATGATTAGTAAGGGATACACAATGAAGAAAAATATTAGTCTTGGGGAAATATTAGAACCATGAATAAATTATCATAAATAAATACTTTCCACTTTTAGAGGTTGTAAATATACTTTACTAAATATAATTTCATTACTTAACCTTTTTTTAACCAAATGATTTCCATGAATCCCATAGAAAGAAACATATAACATATAAAGGTATCTTGGGACATAAGCATACTTAAATTGAACGAACATATGTTCTACTTCCACACATATTACTAAATTGAATAGCCATATGGCCAACTTCCATACCCAATTAATTGGAGGATATAACATAACCATATTCCCTTGGTTTATTAAATAATCACCCATCATTTGGTTTATCATGTAAATAACCTTATTGGTTTCTCACATAACCACCCATCAAAAATCCAAGTACCATTTAATAATAATAACACATAAAACTAGCATAATGGAAAAAATAACATTTCCAAAATATATCCACAAGATATAATTTTAGGATATTGAAATATTCAACCTATTTCCAAAACAATTTAAAACATTTAATAAAAATAATTTTGATTCAAAGTGTCACATACCACTTTAAAAAATTTTAAATAAATTATCATTTTAAATCATGAAGGAATATATAAATAAATTCTTGAAAACCAATTTGAAAACATGGACAAAAAATATAAGGTTTAAAATGAATAATTATTTAAAGCATTTAAAATAATTCTTTAGTTAAATATTCTCTTACCACTTGTGAAACACGTAAAAATCATTAAGTAAAAAATTAAACCAAACATTAAATATGATCAAAATATATTAATTTATGATATAAACAGTAAAAACGGTTGCATTGTCACATTATGGGAAAATAAATGTGTGTGACAATAATATATACCTCAATGAAAGTACATTGAGATGAAATCTATTACAAAGATAATATCCTAAAATTAAGGATAA
This sequence comes from Viscum album, assembly GCA_963277665.1. Classification (NCBI taxonomy): domain Eukaryota; kingdom Viridiplantae; phylum Streptophyta; class Magnoliopsida; order Santalales; family Viscaceae; genus Viscum; species Viscum album. The sequence goes on from OY728159.1 coordinate 738,726,005, forward strand.
ATCAACGACATAATTATGTGTGAAAATATAAATACACTAAATATATGTATATTTTAAGTGTAAATAAATCATATTTCAGTCACATGTATTCTTGGAAGAATAAAACCAATGACATGGATATTTAACTCAAGGAATAGAGATTGTGTAAAGATTTCCCTTTCCTTGAGTCGGACTAGTCACGTTCAGTCGTTATGTTCCCGAATAATAAATTTAGGTTAATTTATAAATGATTGAGAAAGTTTTTCATGATTATTATTCCCATTATATCACTTATTACCATTTTATAAAAATTACATTATTAATTAAGTTCATATGAGTCATTTTATTAATATTCGGTACTTGAGTTGGAAATTTACTTGTTTTGGTGCAGCTTGTCCATATAGTCAAAATTCAATCATCTTGAGAATATTATTAATCATGATTTGAATTTCATATATATATTTTATATATCAATTTATTATTTCCCTAATTTTTCATTATAATAAATGAAATTCCTCGTTCAAAGAGATGGTAGGTCGTACGTACGTATACACGCTACTTTCATTTTTTTGTCTTATTAATGGAATGAAAAATAAATTATATGGAGGTATATTTAAATTATAGAATAATATTTACATTATATATGTTACATCAGTTCAATAACACATTTTTTTATACATTTCATGTGTGGCCTGAATGAGTCATATCACTTTGAGGGGGCTGTAGTTTGCACTTCCCCAAATGTAATTATCGTATTTTCACATTATGGAAATCATAATGGCATGTTTTAAATAAAAAATATAGAAGCATATATTGAATATATATATATTAGATATAATATATATTTATTCCATTCATGTATATACTCATGGTTTAAGGAAGATCATGTAGATTTAATCGCATCGCATCATGGAGACGGTAGGTCGTACGTATGTATGAGTGATGATATCATTCACTTAATGGTTAGACAGTATTGAATTTAATGGTATATTAATTATAACTAATAATTATCATGATATATTAATTATTTTAATCCATTATATAAATCATTATACCCATCCAAAATAAGTATTATTGAATAATAAATTACACCAAGTTGTAGAGACGGTAATTCGTACGCATGCACTCATGGTGATACTGTTATTTGTAGGATGCAAAAGAGAACATATAAGTTTTTACCATTATTATAATTAATATAATAATAAAGAAGATAATATATTTATTATTTTGGTATGAAAACTACATAATAAAAAATAAGTAGAAGAAGAAAAGAATTTTGAAAGTGGAGATAAAACAAATATATCTTTTTCGAGTATCACTTTATGATTTTCACAAAAAATTATCCTTAGGATAGATTTATGACCTAATTGTGGACTCTAGGAGTAAGTGAGGGATTTTTAGAGAATATTTGAGTAGAAATTGGATGATAATTGGGTCTTTAGAGGTTTGAGTATTTGGGTAGAGGTTGTGACCATTTATTAGAGGGATGAGGAGCATTGTAGGGAAGTCTTGAAATATTATTTTATTGGTTTTATAATTCTAAAAGTTCTAAAGTGATATATTTTGAGGATAAGATGACAATGGGTCTAGATCATCCAAATAAATAGGTTTTATACATGTTTAGGTAACAAAATTAACCTTATCTAATATCATTAACCCTTACTCAAAAACATTAACTCTTACCATGTCTTCTTGTATTTTCATAATACATGGTTACTATAGTTACTATAAAATTCCAAGAGAATGACAATTTGATCATTAATGAAATTTTTTACATTATATAAGTCATTTTTTTCTTTCTAAAATTATTGTACTATTATTTCATTTAATAAAATATTATTTATTTCAAAAACTCATTTATGTCAATTTTGAAAATATTTAGGTATTGATTTTTATTAGGGTCATAACAAATTGATTACGTCAAAAAAGAATTAAATCCAATATAATATGTTATAATAATATATAAAATTCTTGGATTAAATCAAAATTTTCAACATATATGTCTTTAAATATTTATAATATCATTTATTTGAATCTTTTATTAATAATGTAATCACTATGTCATCAATGTGTCATAAATGAATTTTTTATTTAATGTATAAATATTATAAATAACATACCATTATGTAAGAAATATTTCTAGAATTTTAATTACTATTTAGAGTCAAATATATCATTTATATAAATCAAATTAAAATTGTTTTAGTCTAGAGATACATATTAATGTTATACTTCCATTATCTTTAAATTAAAAATTATAAAATGTCACTATCACACCCAAGTAGATCCATGGGGTCCGAAAAATGACCCATGGATGCCCCTGATCGGCCATATATAATAAAATTTGATTAGGAAACTTTTTATGGAATCATTATATTATTATCTTGTTATTTTTTACAATTATTAATCTAATTTAACCTTTAACCATGATTTATAAAAAACAATTACTGAAGATACGATTCATAACGTTCAAAAATAAAAGGTGCCTATTTAAAAAAATTGATCATTATGATTCCATGTATGGATTCCATTTATCCAAATTCCAAATAAATAATTTTTAGAAATTAATTTCAAATTAATTTTTGGTGTTAAAACCCAAAGGATTGTTTTTAAGAAGTTAAAACTACCAAAATATTGACATATGTTTATGTCCAATTTAAATGCGAAATTACATCCAATGAACATAATTGGATTAAATTATAAAAACTTAATCCAATTAAAATAAATAATAATTTAAAAGTAAAAAATACCTATATAAATAAATTAGATGAAAATGCAGTTTTGAAATAAATTGCAGTATTTTTCACTATTCAAAAAAATAATGATTTTATTAGGAAAATACCAAAATATCAATAGAAGTAAATATTAATATCCTACTTCTAACTAAGAAGTTATTTAAAGAAAAATATAACATATAAAAGTGTCAAAACTATTTTAACATGGTTTTTCCATCAAAAGGTTGTAAAACAACGTTTTAAAAAATATTAAAGTATTTTAGGCTTCAAATTGGACTCATTCTCATTTTAAACCACTAAAATTTATTGGATAAATGTAAAAACCTTTAAAAAATATAAAAAATCATAATATAGTTAATTATTTTCATTCTGTCCAATAAAATTACTAGGCTTTAGCTACAATTTAGAAATATAATATTAGTATTTTATTATTTTTCAGTATAACTCAATGTTGTGTGAAATGTAAGATTTCAAAGATACCCATTGTCATGTGTTAGGTATGTTATCATGCATATTTTCCACTTTAAACTAAAATATATAAAAAAATCAAATAAAATTGATAGATATGAAAATGTATTATTCTATAAATACTTTGGATGTTACATTATTCCCCCTTATGGAAATTGTATCCTTTCCATTTCAAAATTTTGCTTTGGTAACTTCATTGAGAATCCCACATTGGAAAAAGTGTTAATAAAACAACCATATTAAAATAGTGCAATATAAGTACAAATCTCACCTGAGATAACACATACTAGGATTCCATATTGGAAAACATGGATATGTAATAAGAACTATCCATTTTTTTGAGGGAGAGTGAAAGAAAACATGAGTAGGAGAAAGTTAAAAACCATAAAATCATAGGCATGTGATGGGTTAAACGATCATGATTTCACAGTAGGATAAGTAAACTCTAAACTTTTTGGTTTTATGATCGTTCTTATAATGTTGATGATTTATTTTACTACTTATAAAAAGAAAATAAGGAAATACACTAACATTACAAGTATATATTAATCCTTTAAAAAATTTCTTCCACACAGTCATATTTTCTCAAAATTATGAGTATCCAAGAATACTTGGTCACACCTAACTTACTAAAATAAAATTCTAGAGAATAACATAATCCACAAAAAGATCAACAATATATTACCTCCATCTTTCGACATTTACCAAAAAAATATAGTTATTATAATGTCATATAATCCCTAAAATAATAATCCATTATATAGAAAATGACTTCTTTTAATCTATAAAATTCTACAGTAATACACATGTTTTAAATAGATCATTCAAAAAACAAAAGTCCTTAAAATTCCTCAAAATAGTACAAAAAATGTTGTAACCCAAAACATAGATGAATTTGATCATATTGTTTTCCAAGATAAATTTTAACATTTATCCCCAAAAAACATAAACCACTCTTAATGCCTCATACCAAAATTAAATTTACCTAATAACATTTTCACCAAGATAGGTTAATCATTTCCACAAATAACCCAAATATCTATTTGTCCATAAAAACATAGTTTATTCCAAAATAAAACTCAATAATTACTCCACAAATGAATTCCCATAGTATTCTATTTTCCATTAGCATATAGTGTTCCAAAAATAGGGAACGTATTCTAAAATAACATTTATGAATTAATCACCAAATCATTTTAATATTCGAAGGATATACATGTTATAAAACATATGTTCCCAAATTCAACTTATTCTTTCTCCATAAAATCATTTAATTAAAGGGAATACGTCATACTATCTAGGGACTTCATGTAATCCAGTGGTAAGGGATACTCCCTTATCGCCCTTTGATTGTGGGTTTGATTCCTGCAGCCTTTCCCAATAAGATGGGTTGTCACCCATCCTACGAGTTGTCCTTTTTCTAAAACCATATCATTATTATAACATTATCAAAAATAATAAAATTTCCTAAAAATTAAACATATCCTATTTTATCCTTAAAGTATATCTAATAAATTTAATTTTTCATCCCAAAATGTAATAATGATTAACCTCCTTAAAAAAATATCATATTTACACTAAAGTTTATCCATTATGTCTACATAAGAAAAGATAATTTTTTCTTTTATAACATTTCAAATATCAAACATTAGGGTTACACATACTAGAGAAATTTATTCAAAATTAATATCATCCTGAAAAAAGATTTAATATTTTTAAAAATGTTATCATTCTATAATCAACCATAACTATTGAATCCCTTATTTTTAGATTTCGTAATCATTCAGAATTATTATAATCAATTAACTATTCATTTACACCTTATTTTTTAATAAATCATTCCTACAGATCAAATATCCTTATCATTTATAAATATAAATTAAAAATTGCTTCATTCATTATATATAATAAAATAAATCATACCTTGAATCTCGATAATATGATATTTAGGAGGTTCCCTTTCTATTTGGACAGGTTTTCCTACATTCAAAAATTAAATGTTCGATCCACATTTTTAATTTCACTTTTCGATAGAGTTAAAAAATTTGAGATCTTGAAATAATATGAATGAGATTCCATGACCCATAAAATTGTTTTAGAAATAAGTAGGTGATGGATGATTTAAACAATTTCTCACAGATGATTTGAATACTCATGAAGCTATAAAAATCATTCCAAAATGTTTTTTCCATTATAGGGATGATCAAATCATTAGGGTGGGATAAAAAGATTCTACAAGATCTCTTTACTTCCATCTTGACAAATGATCCTTAATCTTCTAAAAAGAATCTTCACATAAATGTGAAACGAATTATTAAAAATTGGAATCCCTTATAGGGTAAATATAACCTAAAAACATTTATAATACTCTAATCCATTAACCTCTTTATATCACTATTGTTTAGGTTGTTTTCCAATCAACATAATTTAACATAACCCTATAAATTTTTACACAATATAATGACCCTATTGGTTATATTGTTTACTTTACCCTCCCCCAGATAACATATTAACCTCTAATGTTATCTAAACAGACCTCTGGTTCCAACTATAAGTCCCTAACTCTAAACATTACTTAATATGGAGAAAATTCAATAATTGAATTCAATTCACTTTGAGAATCTTTTCATGTTTATTGTTTTAGAGAATTAGTCCATGACTCAAACATAACAACTTAAATATTATAAGTAGACACTTCTACTCACTATCCATTTTTTCATAAAACAAATACTCTCTAAAAATAAACATGGTATCATGCCATGTTTTAACAACATACATTTTCCTTAATCCCATACTGGACTCTATTCTTCTTTAAGTCCTGTGAAAAAATATTTCAAAAACCAAGAATGGGCATTAAAAAAAGAGTAAAGGATACACAATGAAGGAAAACTGTTAGTCTTGGGAAAACATGAAAACCATAAATAATTTATTATAAAGTAATAATTTCCACCTTTTTAAGTAGTAAATATACTTCCCTGAATATAATCTCATTGCTTACCCATTTTTAACCAAAATATTACCATAAATAACTTATAAAGAAATGTATAACATATAAAGGTATCTTGTTACATAAACATACTTTAATGGAATAACCATAAGGTTGAAATCCACACATATCACTAAATAGAAAATACATATGTCTGACTTCCATACCCAATGCATTGTAGGTTATTATGTGACCACCCATCATTGGTTTATGTCGAAACCACCTGTCATTTGGTTTATCACGTAACAACCCATATTGGATTATAATGTAACCAATCATAAAATATCCAACTACCACATAATAATAGTAACATAAAAAACAATAATAAATGAAAACTAACATTTCCACACTACATCCACAGGATATCATTTTAAGATATAGAGATATTCAACCCATTTCCAGAACTATTTAAAATAATTAATTAAGGTAATTATGAATCAATGTGTCCCATACCACTTTAAAATATTTGAAATAAATTATGATTTTAAAACATTCCTGACCATATAAATAAATTATTAAAACCCATTTTAAAAACAAGGACATGAAATAGATTGTTTTAAATGAATAAATCTTTAAAACATTTAAAATGATGTTTTTGTTAAAGAGTCTCTTACCCCATGAGAAACACATGAATAAAAATCATCAAGGAATCAAATTAAAAATAACTTTAAATATAAATAGAATATACTAATTCATTATATAAATAGTAAAAAGGATGGTATATACACATTTTAATATAATAAATGAGTTTGATGATAACATATACCTCGGTGAAAGGAGATTGAGACAAAATCCCTTACAAAGATCATATCCTTTGATTAAGGATAATTCGATGAAATAATTCGGTGAGAAAAATTTAAATATAGTCCTTATAAGTGGATATTAATTTTAAAACACTCATAGTTCATTCACACATATCCTTGAAAAAACAAAACAATTTCCATGTATATTTAACTCAGTGAATTTATATTGAGTTAATATTTCCCTTACCTTGTGTCTGACATGCCATGATCAATCGTTATGTTCCTAAATAATGAAATTAGGTAAATTTATACTTTCTTGATAATATTTTTAATTCTTATTATTCCTTTTATATCACTTATTACAATGTTATAAAAATTACATAATTAATTATGTTCATATCGATCATTTTGTTAATAATCAGTACATGATTCGAAAATGAACTTGTTTTGATGTAACTTGCCCTCTATAGTCAAAATTAAAAAATCTACATATTATTATTATTCATGATTTAAATATCATATATGTGAAATATATATATGTATTTATTCTGGCTATAATAATTGGAGATAAAAAATTAAATGCACCGTTCTAGGAGATGGTAGGCCGTACGTACGCATGAACGCTACATTAATTTCTTTGTCATATTAAAGAAATGAAAAGTAAATGATACACATGTATATTGTAATTATAGTATAATATCTATGTTATATTTTTTACATGAATTCACAAAATTTATCCTTTTTATGTTACATGTGTGGAATGAATGAGTCATATCACGTTGATGGGGCGGTAGTCCATACATCCTCAAATGAAATTATCGTATGTACACATTATGGGAAGAATGAAGGTATGTTTTAAATAAAAATTAATGAAGCCTAGAGTCAATAAAAATATTTTATATATCATATTTATTCATTCCATTCATGTATATAATCATCGCTTTATAAATATCATGTACAATTAATCCCATCACATTGTGGAGACGGTAGGCCGTATGTACGCACGAGAAATGATATCATTCACTTATCGGGTAAAAGGTAAATAATTGGTTGATATTTTAATTGTAAAGAATAATTATTATGTTATATTCGTTATTTTCATCCATTATATGCATTACTATACCCATCCAAATTAATTACTGTTGATTACAAAATTACAACACGGAGTGGAGACGGTAAGTCGTACATCCACACACATGGTGATATTGTTATTTATAGACTGAATAAAATAAGTTATAAGGCTGTCCAATAATGATAATAACTTCTTCTAATTTATTATATATTTTATTTATTACTTTATTATTGAAACTACATAAGAAGATGAAGTAGATAAAGAAAATAATTTTGAAAAGATGTGATAAAACAAATACCTTTTTTGGAGTATCTTCTTTTGATTTTCTCAAACGTTCACCTTAAAATGGATTTATGTCAAATGTGTGGCATTTAAGTAGAATCTCAGGACGTTGGGAGATTGTTTGAGTATAATTTGGATTAGTAATATTTCTTGAGAGGTGTGAGTAAGTGGGTAGAGTTGGTGGCCTTTTATAAGAGGGAGGGGACACTTTAAGAAAGCCATGAAATATTATTTTATTGATTTTATAATTATAAGAGTTAAAAAGTGATATATTTAGAGGAAACGTTTATAATGGGTATAAATCATCTCAACCAATAGGTTTTATTGATGTTTAGGTCAAAAAATAAACCTTATCTGTTTTCTTGAACCCAAAGTTAAAAACATTAACTCTTACCAGTCTTCTTCTATTTTCATAATATATGGCTACTATAGTTACAATAAAATTTTAAGAGAACCACAAGTGGATAATTAAAAACAAATTTAACATTATATAAGTAATTTGTCTGAATATTATATATTTAGGACTATTATATCATTTAATAATTTTTTTTTAAAAAAAACTCATTTTTTAAAATTTTGACTCTATTTTGAATTGATTTTTGTTAAAGTAATAGAAAAATGATAACTTCAAAAAAATTATTAACTCAAATATAAAATTTCATAATCATCCATAAAATTCATGTATTCCATCAAAATGTTTAAGTTACATTTATTTTAATACTTATAATATGATATTATTAAATCCTTCATTAATATGGTAATCACTACATCATCATTGTATCATAAATACATTTATTTATTTAATGTCTAAAATTTATAAAAAAATACCATGATGTACGGAATAAATTTATCTTTATAATGATAATTTATAGTATAATATATCATTTCATACATATACAAATAAAAATAAATAAAATAGAATTATCTCAACTAAACCACCTCATGTTTATTCTCAACCACCATGTATAATTACACTAACTATGATATGAACCTTAGATTCATCACTCATACCTATATATAAAAATAATGCATACCCATCCACAATCAAAATACAAATCATTTACATGGGTAGGGGTGAGTATGAATGACTAATTAATATTTTCCATTTGTCTTTATCTCCCACAAGTGAGTTTGAAAAAGATGTATGAATTAAATTGTGTATGAGGCATAAAAAACAATACATATCAACATATATTATAATAAGAAAATAATAATCACCTGGTAGATAATAAAATCATTGTAAAATAAAATAATGGTGGGTAAAAAATAAATAAAAAAGTCTAAATAATTATATATTTATTCCAAATGAATCATTATATATACCTAACTCACCCTTGAAATAATGGGATTCACATGTAATATCAAGGAGTAATTATATAAATTCATTCATTCTTATGTTCCACATGGACTCAGTTTAACCACTTTATAATCCAATGGTAGTACACTAATGATGACGGTCTTTTAATAATATTTGGTGATTGTAATTCCTATAAGATAACTATAAATAATAGTGAAATAATAATAAAATATCATCAAAAACATAAATATATAATATGAACATTTTACATGATAAAAATATATATAAAATAAAGAAGATATAAAAAAATTGGGTATAATATCTCACCCAAACCTATCTCCCATTATCTCTTACTATCAATAGATAATATCATAAACCTTAGGTGCTTCCTATCCCTATATTATGAATCATTATTTTTGACACCCATCATGGTTCACAAGTAACGGGAATGAAATATATTTATTATCCCACCACCAAAACTACGTCTAAATAAATATATTATATATGTGGTTCTGAAGAGCCTTTTGGAAGCCAAATATTCTTTTATAGGTTATTGAATAATCTTCAGTAATATAATTTATACAATGGGATATTTGAGTTAATATTAATTAATATAAGGTAAATATAGTAATGGTATTTATATTAATATATTCAATAACTCCAAAAATACTATTCAATCCAATTTTTTGTTTTTCGGGTAACCATCACATTGGAGGCATTCTTTGACTCGGTTCTTGAGACAATTAATTTGTGAGTCTATGCGGTTTTCATCATCCATTTAATAAAAATATGGTCAAGGTTGTGTTGGTGGATATTTTATGTTTATTGTAGTTAAAAAAATTAATGAATATCAACTATGTTTTATAGCATCATAAAATGGTTTATTAGATTTTTCAATGGTTTTTCTATAACCAGATGCCATAAAAAGTAGTATATAAGGTTTCACCGTGAAGGTTATTTTATATGTAATTGAATGGATGGATAGTATAGTTATACTTCCCATAATTTTCATACATATAAATTACAAATTATTAGTTTAAAATTCATTAAATAATATAACTATCCACACCATAATCATATAGGTCTTGTTTTTTTTTTGTAAATTTGGATACCTAAACAAATTTTTCATAAGTGAAATACATCATCGCCGCATACTTTTATCATAATTTGTACCATTATTAGACATATAATATTTAAAAATTTACTTTATAACCTAAGGAAGTGAAACATAGTAAAGGGTGGGCACATATTCTTAGAAGGTGAAAATGAAAGAGATATTAATGATCACTCCATGATAACATGATCATTATGTTATGAGTATATGAGCATAATAATTTAAAGCATACTCTATATATCAAATATTTTAAACCTATGCTTTTAAATAAATATTGGGATTTTTTATACTTTAAACATAAATGAATCATTGAACATGATCCACAAGAGCATAACATTGGCATAAGGAATATATTTTTTCATAGACATAATAATTCAAAATCATTTAATTAAGACTCTGGGATAACTAATAAGACAATCATTGTGGATTGGGTACACTCTCCAAACCATCTTATTGGATAAGGTTCACACCCAAGATAATCATAGTGGATATAATCCTTGATGAAATAGGTTTCACTCCACATTATAAGTCATTTTATCTCATGAGATATCTATATTTACCGAATTAATTAGAGAGATATATAATTCAATTCCCACCAATAACATAAAAAATGAATAAATACAAGTTTTAGAAGAATATTAAAAATTAATTATATCACTTGTTCATATTACTAGTAAAAATATAGTAACGTCAAATGATTTAATCTTAGATGAAAACTCCCTACAAATTCAACTTGGAATATTTCTTGCCAAAATACCCATTTCACATTGAAATAACTATATTAAAATAAAAACATTTATAAATTATTATATAAAAAAATCATTTAAAATAATGATTTATAATTTTAAATGAATAATAAAATTATTGAGTGTTGATAACTGTGGTGAATTCCATTCATGTTGTATATGTCAAAAGAAAACATTCATCTCACACCTTTATAAAAAAGTTAATAAGTGCATTGTGTTGGAAGAAAGTAAGAGATTATTTTGAAACCATTTTTAAAAATTCATTAATGGAAAAATATTACATTAAAAATCATACATGAATCATAAAACTTTCTTGAAAACATTTTATTTACAACCTGGGTAGATAAGAAAAAATACTTTTCACTAAACAGAGAAATATAGTTGATTTCCCTTAAAAAAATTCTTTCTTCCTTCTGATTGTTTAAATATTAGAAAATGAAAGAAAAAATATCATTATACAAAATAACTATTGGGGAATAAATTTAATGGCATTATTGAAATTTAGATCATGAAAATTCTCCATCAAAAACATAATCATATATAATCCCTTTAAGCAACGAGATTAAAACATTAAACCCTTACCTAAAGTTACACATTCATTGAAACTAACCTATCCATCATTACAATTAACTAAAATTTATTAAAATTCTATGTGAAAATTGATTAACATATTTATAATTTCATATTTTATCCAACATTTACATTATAACTCCAGTTTTTTAATTATTCATTATTAAAATCATTATTTTAAGGTGTTAACTTTTTCAATCTTCATGATAATTATAGTATGAAAATTCTTTTTCTTATACTTTTATCATGGTTAAATCATATAAATGATTCTAATAATGATATAAATATCATATACATTAATTTGATATTTATATTTATCCATAAAAGTTATATATATATATATAAATTAATTACAATGTTCATGTAGATGCTTAGTTGTACGTACACATGATCAGTATTTTCAATTTTCATCATATGTAATGAAAGAAAGGTGAATAATATTTCACCATTAAAAAATAATTATTATATTATATAAAATATATATATATTTAAAATATATACATATTACCATAAATGTAAATATGAAATTAAAAACGAATTACATCGATTTTTGGAGGTGGTAGTCCACGCGTATACATAACCGAGGTTATCATTTTCTAGTGGATTGGAAGGTAATATGTGACACCCCAAACTTCCACGGTACGTTTTCCTTTGAATAATACACTTGCGTGTGTTGTATGCAACTTCGAGTTCTAACACACCACAACCAGTTAAACTAGTCATTATGACTAGTAATACCCACTTTTTTAAATTTTATAAATTTTATTTTTCAAAATGGACTTCATTTTTGGATTCGTAATATCGAAATTATCCTTGGGTGATTTTTTGATATTTTTCTGAAAACTTTCAATTTTTGATGAATAGTGAAAAGCACTGAGTTATTGGTTAAAACCGACTTTTTATTTAAATAATTATTTGTTTTATTTAAATTTATTTTAGGTCAAAATAGATACATAATACCTATATTAGTTCATTTTAATTCATTAGAGTCATTTTATAATAATTTTAGATATTTAAAAATTTTATTGAACTTTTCACCGTCTTTTACCCACCTCCTAAGAGAATTTGCAAATTCACATAAAACATAATTTTAATGCTTCTATGAGTGGAATTTAAAAAATCAGAGAGACACTGTTAATATAAAGGGGTAAAATGTGGATCAATAAGATAAATGTTTTTTGAATAGTAACTTTTTACTTTTATTTACAATAGTTAAAAGTAAATAGGGTAATTAAGGGTAAAAATGATATTATTATTAACCTAAAACATGTACAAATTCTATTGGATAAGTATAATTCGACCAAAAACAACATTAGGAATAAAATACGAACCTTTTTGGTCCACTTGTATTAGAATAGGACACTTATTATTATTTTATTTGAAGAAGAGTTAAAAGAGTTAAAATCAAAGTTTAATAACTAAAACATTTTCAATATAGAGTTATACATTGGATAAATTAGACTATAAGTATTCATTATAAATATAAAAATATTTCCTACATAATGGTATTTTATTTATATTTTTTAGAAATTAAATAATTAAATTTATTTAAGACACAATGATGATGCAGTAATTACCTAATTAATGAAATATTTAAATAATTGATATTATAAATATACAAATAAATGAAATATGAGACTTTTTATGAATTAAAGTAATTTTATAGTTTAATATGACAAATTATAGATGGTTAAATTAATTCTATTTGAAGTAATAATGCTGTTATGAATTTAGAAAAAACAAATACCAAATAGGGTCAAAATTGATATAAAATAGTTTTTAAAACTAATAATATATTATTAATTGATATAATGGTTCTGAAAATATAATGTTCGCCCAAAAGACTTATATAATAATATATATGAAATTAATGAACCAATTGGCATTCAATTGGCAGTTTATAGTATGTTTATTAACCATATAGTGTAAGAATACAAGAAGAGACGGTAAAAGTTAAATTATTTAACTTAGAGTTAAATCGAAATGATAATGTTTAAATGCTAAACTAAACTTGTCTAGAACCTATTGGTTGAGAGGGTTGCGACCCATCCCCACCTTAGCCTTGAAATATGTTAGTTTTGAGCCATTATCAACTGAATATGAATTTATTAGAAAATAATATTTTAAGTTTATCCTAAGGTGTCCCTCACCCCTCTTATAAAAGGGCACTCTCCATTCTCTCAAATTAATACCTTCAATGCCTTTTTGTTCAGAAAAACTCTTCCAAAATACCCTCTCAATTGTTTTCCATTCATTCTAGAGGCCTTCCTTTAGTCATAAAGTCAACCTAACGAGCCCTTTTGATCAAATGAAAAGGAAGAACCCGAAGAAGAGGTAATAATTTCACCACCCTCTTTCAAGTTCTTTTCTTCTTCCACTTATTATTTCTTTGCTATTTCTATTCTAAAATAATAACTCTAGTATATTATATATAATATGATGTTATTATAAATGTGGTATGTCCATATTCATTATTCTATCCATCTTTTTAATGAAATGTCACCATATGTGAGTACGTACAGATTACCGTCTCCACGTTGTGGTGTAATTGTTATTAAATACATTATTATTTTGATGGGTATAATAATGATGTTTGACTCAGGTAAATAATAAATATAACATGATAATGAATCTTTATATATGATATATCATCCAATTATATATTATTTTAATATCAAAATAATGATATTGTCCCTCATGCGTACGTACGGATTACCGTCTCCACGAACGCAATGAGATTCTTTCCCCATCGTATCCATTAAAGAATAATTTTCATTAGATGATTAAAAATAATTTTTAAAGACTTGATATATTTCTGTATATGAATAAGATACATCCCATCCATAACAAATATGAATCATATAAGAATGAATATAAAGGAAAATGAATTCATTAACACCCAAAACGACGATAATACTAAGATATTATGAACAAAACAATGTTAAAAGATAATATATGATATCATATTCATGTTTAAGATTATTGTATAATTTAATAAAAATTATTTAACTATTATACAAGAGATTATCCTACCCTTGACCAAGGAAAAGTACACGGTAAGGTTTTATTTCACAATCTCTTCATTATCCGAGGTTGTTTATACGTAATTATCTACTGGGACCTCTTTATCATCGACATCCATGTTTCTTAAAAATGTATTTCAAATCATTATTACTATTTTAATGACTATGGGTTAAATTTATTTATACCATTGTTTTACTTTTTATAAGATTATTATAAAGTAATCTTTCTGTCTATTTCCAAACAAGGTCCTTTTTAAACTTTTCGATAAAATTAAGGCAAGAATGTCTTTTTTTTAACTTATACGGCAGGTGCAGCTATTTTCTGCCATTATAAAATCGTCAAAGCTTCCCTTACATGCTTATAAGAATATTTTAAATGTAAATGTTTTGTTTTATAATTATGTGACTTTTAAATGATTTCAAAAATGAGATATTTCTCTCAAATAGTTTTGATTTCATCTATGTCAATATTTTTTGATAAATTTTAAGCTTATTTGAAGTTGATTTATTATGATAGGAAACTTCTATCTTGTATTGAAGGTTTTTGGATATTTTTGACTATGGATGTGTTATTCTTATACCATTCATGGTTTATGGATAAAGTATTGACATTTTTTATGCTCGTTTTAATACGAATGTTTATGTTATGTTTAAACCTCTTCACATGAGGAATTCATTGGACTTACTAAGTGATGGGTGTAGCCTGCTATAGATCCTCAATGAATCGGTCGGTCTAATGAGACAAAATAGTGTCTTGGAACAAGGCCTTGACAAAATCTTATTTTTAGGCTTGGCACAAGGCATTCACTATGTGGTTATGATAGTCTGGAATTATGCAATCCATCATTATGAAAGTGGCTATTGACATTTCATTGATTATTAGACTAGTAGAATATGCATGTTAATAAGTAAATGGAATTATCTCATTTTATTTCTTCCATATTATGATGAAGTTCAAGTTTAAAAAGATTTTGTTTTAGTTATACATTGCCTTAAATGTTTAACCTTATTTATGAAATTTTCTGCTATATTGTTATCCTTACTGAGCAACATAGCTCTCCCCTTTTTATGTTTTATTTTTCCCAAGATGTGAAGAAGTATTTTATGAATGACCTACAAGAATAGTATGAGGGGGTACGTTTGTGGTCTATGGAGACAAGATGTTGTTTTAGTTTTAACCTTATGATGTAATGTAAGACTTGTGAATGTATCTAGTGTTTCCAAGGCTACTAAACTAATCGGTATTTAGAGACTTGATCTTTTGTGATCCTGAAAATGTTAGGTAATAATGCACCGTCTCTGGGTAACTGGGCTCGGGGTGTTACTGTTGGTATCAGAAAAAGTTTAGTAAAATCCTTGGATTCTAGATTTCGATAAACTCTGATTAGAGCACATAGACCTAAGATGGACTTTGAGGATTAGTATAGAAGAACTCCATTGAATTTTGGTATTGTAGATATTTTTTGAGTTTTCCGAGCAATAAATCCCTCTATGGATGTGAGCATGTAGAGGTGGCTCTGGCACAGATGTACCTAGGGGTAAAACTCGAAAACAACACTTTGAGATAGACTCGAATAAGAACTGCTACACGATAACGGGCCTTGCTTCACTCTTGGTTACGACACTCCCAGGGGATATGCTTAGGATAATTCTCATTTTCATTAAAAACTATTATGAAGGGTTTATGAGTATATACTTCCTCAAAGAAAACATTTTTTATGATTATGGATTATATCCATACACTGTTCAATTTATGTTAAATGTTTTACATGATTGGAATTATGTATTTTCATTCATAAACTAATATAGTTTATGTCGTACTTTAGAAATGGCACTGAATAGAAGGAATGGAAACCATATAAATTCATGCAATCCATGTAGGGATTTCCCTCCTACTCTAGATAATTATAGTGCAGCTAGTGATGCAACTAGTGCTGATCAGCTAATCACTATACTAGGATAACTGACTCAGGTTATGAATAATAGCATTACTCGTATGGAGCACACTGATCCTTTGCGTGGAGGATCAACGCTAGAACGCTTCATGAGGAAAAAACCACCGACATTCAATGGGGGTACAAATCCACTAATAGCTGAGAAATGGATAAATTCTTTATAGAAAATATTCCATGCCATGGGGAGTAGCGAAAGTGAAAAAGTTGTCATGGCAGTTTACCGCCTCACTGGAGATGCTGATCAATGGTGGTAATTGATTCAAAACATGAAGGAAGGTGATGAAGTATCAAATATTAAATGGAGGGAATTGAAAGACATTTTCTTAGAAAAATACTTTCTTCGTGGCCATTGAGCAGATATGGAAATTTCATTTCTCAGTCAGAGGAAAAAGGAGGATCAGAATGTCGCAAAGTATGAGGCTATCTTTACAAGGATAGTGAGGCATGCTGCCGATTATATACGTAACCCAAGATGTAAGATTGGTCATTTATTTGATGGGTTAAAACTGTTTCTTCATCGAGCATTAGTCTCACAATCCTTCTCGTCGTATGAAGATATTGTCTCGTGTGCTATCAACATAGAAAATAAATTCTCTAAGTCTTATGACTTTAAAAGAAAGCAAGAGAAGAAGAGATCTGCTGATCACTCTGGGAATGGAAATAATGGGAATAAGAGAAATATTTAATATCCATCCTGCAGTAAATGTGGGAGGAAACACCCTGGTACATACTTGAAGGGAATGTGAGTCTGTTATAAGTGTGGTGAAAAAGGCAACCAATATCATGATTTCAAGGTGAAGAAAGAATATATCGATGTTAAATACTACAATTGTAGGGAGATGGGGCATTATTAAAATGAAAGTCCTAAGTGTTAGAGGTACTTACCTTAGAAAATGGAAAGTTATCAAGGCCAAGCTTATTCTATCACTACTGCTGAGGTTGAAGCTCCGAAAGACGTGGTGGCAGGTAATTTAATGGTTTCCTCAAGTTTAGCCAATTCTTTATTTGATTCTAGATAATCACATTGTTTCATATCATTCTAGTTTGCTATGAAAATTAGATATCTACAATTTCATTTAACAAGGGAGTTGTCAGATAAAACTCTTAAGGGAAGTATCATTGCAACAATGTTTTGTGAACCAGTCTCCATTAGAGCATATAAATGTTCTTTATCTGTTGATCTCATCATCATACCTATGATTTAGTTTGATATAATCCTCGGTATATATTGGGTTTCAGAGCATGTTGTGAAAATTTATTGTACGTAGAAGGAGGTTATGATTTTTGAAGATGATGATAAGGAACACCTTTTCTTTACAGAGGAATTGTCACCACCTAATTCTTATCTAGATTCACCCCCAATAGCTTAACTAAATTCAATTATCATGGAGGAAGAGTATAAATTAACTGTGGGTGAGGAAATGAATGTTCAAATAGAAGATGGACCTATTATGAAAGAATATGTAGATGTGTTTCCGGAAGATTTACCTGGACATCCTCCAGAACGAGAAATTGAGTTTTCTATTGATTTAATTCTTGGTTCAAGGCCTATATCAAAGAACCCTTATAGAATGGCCACTGTGGAATTAGATGAACTAAAGAAACAACTAGAGGAATTAAGTAATAAGGGATTTATTCGCCCAATTGTTTCTACATGGCGAGTCCCTATTTTTTTGTTAAAAATAAAGATGGATCTATGAGGTTGTGCATTGACTATAGGGAGATCAATGCTATAACAATAAAGAACAAGTACCCCCTACCTCGCATTGATGATTTATTTGACCAACATCATGGAGCTCAATAATTTTCAAATATTGACCTTTGATCTGGATACCATCAGTTGTGTGTGAAGAAGGAAGACATTCCGATGACAACATTTTTAACCAGGTGCGGGCATTACAAGTTTACCGTAATTCCTTTTGGATTGACTAATGCAACCTCTATTTTCATGGATCTAATTAATAGAGTTTTCAAATAATATCCCGATGATTTTGTGGTGGTATTTATTGATGATATCTTGGTATACTCCAAAAGCTATGAAGATCATGAAAATCACTTGTGCATTATTCTAAAGACTCTTAGAAGACATGAATTATATAGGATGTTTAGAAAGTGTGAATTCTAGCTTCAAGAGATTTCTTTTCATGACAATATTGTCTCTAAGGATGGAATCATTGTTGATCCTTATAAGACAAGAGAAATCTATGAATGGGCCGCACCTACAAGTATAACTTACATAGACAATTTTATTGGTTTAACTGGTTATTATCGACATTTCGTTTAGAATTTTTCCTGATTGGCTAACCCATTAACAAAGCTCGCATGTAAAGGGGTTGAATTTATTTGGACAAAAGAGTGTGAAGAATGTTTTGAATAACTAAAGATAATATTAGTCAGTTCTCCAATATTTACTCTACCAATGGGTAATGATGGGTTTGTTATTTATAGTGATGATTCAAAGAAAGGACTTGGTTGAGTCCTTATGCAGAACGATAGGGTCATTGCCTATGCATCACGACAGCTGAAAAATCATGAGCAAAACTATCCTACTCATGATACTGGGTTTTTTTTATAATCTTTGATTTGAAGACATGGAGGCATTATCTCTATGGCGAAAAATGTGAGATTTATACTGATCCAATGAGTTTTAAGTATATTTTCTCACAGAAAGAACTCAACATGAGGCAAATGAGATGGCTTGAACAACTCAATGATTATGATTTCACGATACACTACCACCCGGGGAAGGAAAATAAGGTGGAAGATTCTTTGAGTAGAAAGGATCATGGAGTTTTGAACTAGATGAGAGTTGAAAAGGATCCTATATTCATGGATCTAGTGAATATGGATATAGGAATCACCGTGGAAGCTGAAACATCAATACTTTTTCAAATGGTTTCCAAACCATCTTTACTAGAAACGATTAAGAGTTCTCAGACCGATGATGAAGAATTTAAAAAGAAGATTAAAGCTGTGAATGATAGGAGATTGGATGACTTTATGTATGAAGATAGAATTTGGAAATTTGGGAAGAGACATTATGTTCCTGATATACCTGATCTAAAAAGGGAATTGTTGGATGATGCTCATAGTTCCAATTTCTATATACACCATGGGAGCACCAAAATGTATAGAGATTTGAAGGAACATTTTTTGTGGGACAACATGAAGAGAGATATTTATGATTTTGTGACAATATGTATGGTTTGTCAATAAGTGAAAGTTGGAAGGCAACATCCTGGATGAGTCATGTAACCTCATCCCATACCTATGTGGAAATGGGAAAATATCACGATGGACTTTGTCATGGGACTACCAAAGACTCCTAGAAGAAACGATGAAATATGGGTCATTGTTGATCATCTTACCATGTCAGCATATTTTCATGATATAAGATAAGCTCTACCACTTGAACATCTAAAATACTATATATTAATGATGTTGTGAGACTTCATGGAGTACCACTATCGATTGTTTCTGATCATGATCCCTATTTTACATCAAGATTCTAGAAAAGTCTTCAGAAATCCCTGGATACTGAACTTATTTTGAGCACTTCTTACCACCCCCAAACTGATGGAAAATCAGAATGGACTATTTAAACATTAGAAGACATGATGATATCATTCTAACTTGACTTTCAGGGTATGTGGGTTCAATATTTACCTCTTGTGGAATTTTACTATAACAATAGCTTCCATTTAATTATTCGGATGGCACCATATGAAGCATTATATGGAAAGAGATGTCACACACCAACCAGTTGGGATGACTTTGGTGAAAGAAAACGTATAGGCCCATAACTAGGGGAGGAAACGACGGAAAAGGTAAAGGTAATCCAAAACCACATCAAAAGTAGTTAAAAGTCAGAAGAAGAGATATGCCGATAACTGAAGGAAGGATATGGAATTTCAGGTAGGAGATCATGTTTTCTTAAAGGTATCTCCATGGAAGGGAGTTATAAGATTTTGTAAGAAAGGTAAATTGAGTCCCAGGTACATTGGACCTTTTGAAATTATAGAATGAATTGGGGTTGTAGCTTACCGTTAAGAAATGTCGCCAAAGCAATCCAAAGTTCATGATGTGTTCCACGTATCACTGTTGAGAAAATACATGCCTGTCCCAACGCATGTACTCACCTATGAAGAATTAGAATTGGAACCCGATCTATCTTATTTGGAAGAGCTTGTGAGGATTCTTGATACAAGAGAACAAGTGCTGAGAAAGTGGACGACTCGTCCGGTAAAAGTTCTATGGAGAAACAACAAGATGGAAGAGGCAACATGGGAACCCGAGTAACTTGTGATGAAGAACCAACCGAGGATTTTTATTCTGTAATACTCTAGAAATTTCGAGGATGAAATTATTTGAAGGAGGGGAGAATGTAACACCCCAAGCTTCCATGGTATGTTTCCCTTTGAATAATACAGTATCCTGTGTTGTACAAAACTTCGAGTTATAACACACCACAACCAATCAAACTAACTGTTATGAATAGTAATACCCACTTTTTTGAAATTTTATAATTTTTATTTTTAAAAATGGACTTAATTTTTGGATTTGGAATATTTAAATTAGCCTAGGGGTATTTGTGGTATTTTTCTAAAAACATTCAATTTCTGATGAATAGTGAAAAACACTGAGTTATTGGTTAAAATCGAAATTTTATTTAAATAATTTTTTATTTTATTTAAATTTATTTTAGGTCAAAATAGATACATAATACCTATATAAGTTCAATGTAATTCATTAGAGTTAGTATATAATAATTTTAGATATATAATTTTTTTTAAACTTTTCACTGTCTTTTACCCACCTCCTAGGTGAATTTGCAAATTCACAAAAAACATAATTTTACTGCTTCTGTGAGTGGAATTTCGAAAATCAGAGAGACACGGTTAATATCAATGAGTAAAATGTGGTTCAATAAGATAAAAATAATTTTTGGTGAATAATATCTTTTTTATTTTATTCACCACGATTAAAAGTAAATAGGGTAATTGAGGGTAAAAATGATATTATTATTACCCTAACACATTTCCTAATTCTATTGGATAAGTATAATTCGACCAAATACAACCTTATTATGAAAATATGAACCACTTTGGTCCACTTGGATTTGATTTGGACTCTTATTATTATTTTATTTGTAGAAGAGTTAAAAGAGTTAAAATCAATGTTTAATAACGGAAGCATTTTTAAAATACAGCTATACATAAGATAAATTAAACTATAAATATTCATTAGTAAGATACAAATATTTCATACATAATGGTATTTTATTTATACTTTTTAGACATTAAATAATTTAATTTATTTACGACACAATGATGATGCAGTAATTTCTTTATTAATGAAATATTAAAATAATTTATATTATAAATATCCAAATAAATGTAATTTGGGGATTTTTATGAATTACAATAATTTTATAGTTTAATATAACATATTATAGTTTGTTAAATGAATTTGGTTTGATGTAATAATGTTTTTATGAATTTAGAAAAAACAAATACCAAATAGAGTCAAAATTGACAAAAAATAGTTTTTAAAACAAATATTATATTATTAATTGATGTAATGGTCCTAAAATTATATGGTTCGCCCAAAAGACTTATATAATAATATATATGACATTAATGAACCAATTTTGGTTCTAGTGGCAGTTTATAGTAGGTTTATGGACCATATAGTGTAAGAATACAAGAAGACACGGTAAAAGATAAATTATTTAACATAGAGTGAAATATAAATTATAAGGTTAAAATTGTAACCTAAACTTTTCTAAACCCTATTGGTTGAGATTATTTAGATCTATCCCCACCTTATCCTCGAAATAAGTCACTTTGGAGCCATTATAAACCCAATATGAATTTATTATAAAATAATATTTTAAGTTTTCCCTAAGGTGCCCCTCACCCCTCTTATAAAAGGGCACTCCCCCTTCTCTCAAATTCATACCTTAAATGTCTTTTGGGTTGGCCAAAATCTACCCAAATACCCTTTCAACTGTTCTCCCTTCATCCTATAGGCCTTCCATTATTCAGAAATCCAACTTAAGGAGATCTTTTGATCAAATCAAATGGAAGAACCTGAAGAAGAGGTAATAATTTCACCATCCTCTTTCAAGTTCTTTTCTTCTTCCACTTATTCTTTCATTGTTATTTATATTCTAAAATAATAACTTCAGAATCTTATATATACTGTAACATTATTATAAATATGGTAATTCTTTATTCATTATTCTATCCATCCATTGAATGAAAAGTCACCATACGTGCGTACGTATAGATTACCGTCTCCACGTCATGTTGTAATTGTTATTCAATACATTATTAATTGGATGGGTATAATAATGATTTGTAATTCATGTAAATAATAAATATAACATGATAATGATTCTGTATATATGATATACCATCCAATTATATATTATTTTAATATCAAAAGAATGATATTGTCACTTGTGCGTACGTACAGATTATCGTCTCCACGAACGCAATGTGATTCATTCCCCATCGTATCCATTCAAGACTAATTTTCATAAGATAATTAAAATTATTGTTTAGATACTTGATATAATTCTGGTTATGAATAATATACATCCCATCCATACAAAATATGACTCACATAATAAATAATATAAAGGAAAACGAACTCGTTAACACCCAAAACGACGATAACACTAATATATTATTAACAAAACAATGTTAAAAGATCATATATGATATCATATTTATGTATATGATTATTGTATAACTTAATAACAATCATTTAACTATTATAAATAAGTTTAACCTACACTCGACCAAGGAAAAGTAAAAGGTAAGTGTTTATTTCACAATCTCTTCATTATCTGAGGTTATTTATACGTAATTATCTACTATGACCTATTTATCATCCACATCCATGTTTATTAAAAATGTATTTCAAATCATTCTTACTATTTTAAAGAATATGGGTTAAATTCATTTATACCCTTGTTTCACTTTTTATAAGATGATTATAAAGGAATATTCCTGTGGTTTTCCAAACAAGGTCCTTTTTAACCTTTTCGACAGAATTTAGGTAATAATTTATTTTTTTAACTTATACGGATGGTGTGGCTATTTCCCGCCATTATAAAATCTTTGAAACATAACTTACAAGATTATAATAAGATTTTCAGATTAAATGTTTTCTTTTATAATTATTTTACTTTTAAATTATTTTAAAAAAGTCATATTTATCTCAAATAGTTTTGATTTCATCTATGTCAAGATTCCTTGATGAATTTTAAGCTTATTTATAGTTGATTTATTATGATACAAAACTTCCATATTGTATTGAAGGTTTTGGGATATTATTGACTGTGGATGTGTTATTCTTATATTATTCATGGTTTATGGATATTGTATTGACATTTCATATGCTATTTTTAATACGAATGTTTATGTTATGTTGAAACCTGTTCATATGTGGAATGCATTGGACTTAGTAAGTGATGGGTGGAGCCCGCTATAGCTCCTCAATGCATCGGTAGGTCTCATGATACCAACTAGTGTCTTGGCATAAGGCCTTGACAAAATACTATTTGTAGTCTTGGCACAAGGCCTTGACTATATGGTTATGATAGTATGGCATTATGCATTCCATCATTAAGAAAGTGGTTACCGATATTGCATGTGATTATTCGACTAGTAGAATATCCATGTGAATAAATAAATGGAATTATTTCATTTTATTTCTTTCATATTATGCTGAAGTTCAATTTTAAAAGAATTTTGTTTTAGTTATACATTTCCTTAAATGTTTAAGCTTTTTTTATAAAAGTTTTCGCTATATTGTTTTCCTTACTGAGCATCTTAGCTTACCCCTTTTTATGTTTTGTTTTTTCCAAGATGTGAAGAAGTATTTTATTAATGAACTACAGGGATAGTATGATGGGATATGAGTGTGTTCTATGGAGACAGGATGTTGTTGTAGTTTTACTTTATGATGTAATGTACGTCTTATGAATGTATATAGTGTTTCCAAGGCTACTAAACTAATCGGTCTTTTGAGAATTGATTTTTGTGATCATACCAATTTTATGTAATAATGCAGTGACTTTGGGTAATGGGTGTCGGGGCATTACCTAATAACATAGATATGATATTATTACTAAATAATAATAAAAATTTCATTAATACCATATTTAAACATTAAACCATCCAAATATAAATAAATAAAATATGGTGATGAATCCTAAATGTTTTCTATATGTGGGGATAATGAGGCATATGTATGCATGAGAGATCCATTTTGATCCCAACATATGGTAAACTGGGTGGGTAACAATTATTTTAAAATAATAATATAATATTAGTATATTGAGCATAATTATTTTATTATTTTATGAAATACACCATAGATTTAGTCCTGCTAAAATATGAATTAAAAATAAATTGATCGGTCAATGTGATTACTTATTCTTTGGAAGAACTCCTTTAGATCCCCTATATTAAACCCTAGGGATTTTTTATGGAATTAAAAAACCTATATAACATGGATAGGTAATTTTATTACATAATTATAAATAGTTTATTTTATCTATAAGCACAAAAGTTCTATAAAAATAGAAAGGCGGGGCTTCCATCAATAAGAGAGTGAGAAGAAACAGTAGTAATTTCCTCAAAGATTAAATTACTATAATGTCATTATAAGGAATAATTATTTCAAATGGATATTAATTTGATTAAAAATGAGTATAGGATCTAAATAATTCCATTCATTGAAATTTATTCATGATTTGGTTTCATTTTTTACCTTATTTTTTTATTATCCTACTTGTTATTTATTTTAGACCACAACCATGGTTACAAATATTTTGATCTTAATGTTCTATGAATGTTACCATAAGTTTAAAATGACTCAACAATACATAATCATTAATATTTTTGAACATATTACATTTAATTGGATAAACACTTGATTGTTTTTAATTTAAAATCATTTAAAAACTATTATATTTTGTAAAATACCAGTATTGCGAGTTACTAATCATTTAATTTGACTTTAAAGACACCAAAAAAATCTGGAATTATAATGTAGTATTTAATCATATACATAAAATTTCACATGCATCTAAAAATTTCATGGGAAAAAATAATCCACATAAATGATAATAAATGAATATCGATAAAATCATTAATTTCATTTTTCTATTAATTGAATAAATACATGTTAGTATTATGTATGATTTTATGGTAATTATTAAATAACAAAAAATTAAAAATAAATTACTAATATATTAAATAATATATCTTTCAAAAAACTCGTTATAACTTTACTTATCCTATTTTTATCCATATATAATAGTTTTAGAGATTTTAAGTTCAAGAGAGTGGCATTTTGTAGTTATTCATTTTTAATTAATATAAATATAAATTTGAAATAAATATGGCACAAAGTGGCCATATATTATAGAATAATATATAAATGGACTACATAAACTCATTTAATAGGATTATGTAATGTTTTAAATAAATTTTAAATCCATATCCTTATATTTTAACCCAATTTTAGCTATTTTACCGTTATCGAAGTGACGACATTTTAATATGTCTAAACTTCATATTGAAAAAATAATAATAGTGGCCTATTTACCTAATTGGAATTTCTTTCTTTCAAATATGAAATAGAATTTTCACAATTCAACTTCTATAAGTGGTAGAAATTTATTTTAATGTAAGTGAGAAAAAATTGGTGAAAACAATTTTGTTGAGAAATATAATTGTTAAGCATAAAATTGAATTTATTCTTATACTAAGCCCATAAAAAATTTGACAAATTTTAAAAAAATTTATTTAATATAGAATATATTAATTTGATTAAAATAATTCACCATTAAGTGTTTATTTAATTTATTAATATAAAAACACATTGCACTCATAAAAAATATTTTCCAACCAATATCTCCATTATTTTAAAATGATTTTTATTCTAATTTCTAATTAATTGATTACTAATGGATTAATTTCTAATATATTTAATAGATATGTTTTTTATAATTTATTCATTCCATTTATTACGATTCAATATAATGAATAGGTTACAATTGTATACTGTTTTATAGCTCATTTATACATAGGGTTGTGTTTATTATAAGATATAAACAAAATATTTTTTTTGAAAAGAAATATACTATAAAATCTTTTGAAATAACATTATATCCTAATTAAAATGAAAAATCTACTTGAAATTCTATTGCGTTGTTCTAAAAATAATGTATTCTTTATTTCATGACTTCCATGAGTTCCAAAGTATCTTTTTTGAATTTTTGATTCCTCTAGAGAACATTAACCTAATGACTAGTATTGTTCTATTGAAATTAATCTCTATAATAAAAGATTTAAACATGTTTTTCTCTATAGGAAAGATCATACACTAGCGGTATAACCTATGATTTTACAACATGTGAAGGATCTGGTATATAGTTCCTCAGTATAGATATAGGAATACATTATGAACTTAAGAAATGTGTGGTGGTATCACCATGTGGGAATCTCTCATTAGTACATAATTAGAAATAGAGAAGGAAAAATATACTCAAGGATTATATTTACTTTTTTTCTAAATATAATAAACAATTTACTTGATTAAATTAATAGAGACACCTACCCATCAATTTGAAAATCCAGAACTCACCCACAATTATCAGTTGAACTTTTCCATAGACTTTGAATTGCCTTGATGTGATGTTGAATCAATATGACATTATTTTCTCTTTATAAGTGTAGTTTAGGTCCCAATAGTATTCCTTATCTAGTTTCATGTTGAGAATTGTGAGTTCTATATATCTTTCTATATAGGTATTCACAACGATTCATCTAAATGCTCGAGTTAAGGTTATTGTTGTAAGAAAATTTAAAAAGAGGAAAGTGTTGATATAACCACAATTAAAATTCATATAAAAATATCTCTAAATATCCTCCCAAGTTTTAATTGTTATCTTATAAGAAACATCCATTTGAGGATAATATATAGTGATTAATGTCAACTCTATATTATGGGATTTCTAAATAATTCTCTATATATTCAATATAAATCTCAAATCTTGATATGATACAATATAATGTGGTAAATTTTACAACCTTACCACATCTTAAAATATATGTTCTATAAATATGATCAAGAGAGAACTATTCTCTGATATAGAAGAAATTTTATGAATTCATAAATAAATCAACTACAACTTGTATAAAATTATGGCATTTAGATGATTTGGGGTGTTCGGTGACAAAATCCATGGTGGTATTTTACCATTTACATTTTGTTATGTGTAATAGTTATAACATCACCTTATAATTTTGTCTCTTAACCTTAACTTACTTACATACCAAGAATCATGATACATACTCGAAAATATCTCTCTTGGAACTATCCTAACATAAATACTCTTTTATATCATAATATATCTTCTTTATTCCTAGATGAATTGCGAATTATGAATTATGAGCCTCATCCAACATCTCATTCATCAAATATGGAATTGAAGGAACATATGCACTGTTTATGAACCTCGTCATTTTATCATAATCAAGCTTAAAATTAGGAACTTTTATAACCTTCTTTTTTAGCTTCACATCATCCTTCTACACCTTTTTAGTCTTCACTAGTATAAATTGTTGTACACTCATCTAAGATATATAATATTTCCCCATTACATAAATATTTCAAAATCCATCCATTTTTAATCCAAAATTTTTATATATTTTATAGTCCTAACTATAAATAATCTTAATTGATCATTTTTAATTAGATAATCTACCACATTTTTTACTTTCCTTTGGTGGTAATGGATTTAGAGATCATAATATTTAATCAACTCCAACCATCTTCTCCAGTTCGTATTTATCTTTATCCATGTGAATGTATAATTTCAATTTTTATGATTAGTTTATATATCATATATTTATCTATAAAGATAATACTAGTTTATACTTAATGATAAAATTAACTTACCTAACTCTAAATCATGAGTCGGGTAATTTTCTTTATGAAAATTTAATTGTTATGGGGATTAATCTATTTCCATATTATTCTACACGAGAAAGTATCTCAATCACTTCTTTAGTGTATCACTATAGATTAAAAACACTTCTATACTGCATGGTAATGTAAGAAAATATTCACTGACTAACTTTCCCTTTAGTTTATTGAATATTTTCTAACTATAATCATTATAATAGAAATTTGAACCCTTATCAGTTAACTTGGTTAGTGGAATAGAAAACCATGAGAAATTATCGATCAATAATTGATAATATGTATCCAAGAAGAGAAAATTATATATCTCAATTACAATGTTTGGTATGGGATAATGATAAATAAATTTCATATTTGATGGATCCACAGATGTACCATCCCTTGAGATTACATGACCCATAAATGACACTTTATGTCGTCAAAATTCTCACTTGTTTAATTTTTCGTACACCCTATATTTCTTAAGGATCTTCAGTACATTCCTCATATTATATGCATGATTTTACTTTATATTTTAATATATAATGATATTCTTTATAATTTCTACAAAAAATTTATCAATGTAATCTCCATAGACCCTATTTGTTACACACAAATATTTTTTAGAATATCTATTTTTGAATTAATTTAATATTCTCAATATTTTCAATTTCAAACAACATAGAATATAGTTTTCGTTATACGAAAGAACTGAGTTTTTCATTTATTATTTTCAACAACATGTTAGGCCAGCATTAACTGAACAATTTAATTTAGCTTGTGATAAACACAAAACAATTCTTTTTATTTTGTGACAAAAAAATAAAAGTTCCTCTTATAGATTTAGATACATTCAGGATTATTTTTTTCTGAACTAAAATATACTATTAATATTGTTGTTAAAATTATTTATTATAATTACAACCTAGATTTTGTAATGGAAATTAAAAATATGATGGACTAAATTATGAAAATTTGATTTGAACGTGTATATAAAATCAATTATTTTGTTATCAATTTTTTTGAAATGAATATAAGAAATATTTGAAAATAAATTAATTACTTTTCTATGAAAACTAATTTTCTATGCAGAAACACAATTTTATCTCAATAAATTAAATAAATCACTATTGATGATTTTTTAAAAAATTATCTATGTTATATATTTAAATAATATTTTCACACTCATCAAATAAGTCTAATTGGTATATGATAGGAATTAATCAATTTATATGAATAAAAATGGTATTTTTATAGAAGGTAAATTTACCACCTCATATTGATGCTCCTATTTTAAATCAAGTTTTTTAAAATTTTACCATTTTTATATGAAATAATATAATTCATTTTTGAAATAATAATGTCAATTTGTACTTTGGGTGAATTTTGAGTACTTTTCTAAGAAGTTTATTTTTTGGATGAATTATAAAAAACACTAAATTTTAATTGATAAATATTTTTTCATAGATATTATTTATATAGTTAAATTAAATATTATATTTATTTTAAATTTTATTTATATCTATTATATATATAAAAAATTGTTTAGGTAATTGAAACCAATTAAAAATAAATACCGGATATAAAAACTTTTTGAACTTTTTGAACTTTTCCACCTAAAAAACTAGTAGTCTCATTTTGTCCATGGGATTAATTTTAAATTAATCTCTTCAACTTAAACAATTATAATTAAAAAAAATTTATTCTATCTTTTGATTCATAAATATTTATCATGACTATTATTTTCAACTTACTTTTTTACCAAAAATATTATTGAACATAATTAAAATTAATTTCAATGTTTAAGTTAAAATGAGTTTACATAGTAGTTAAACATTAACATAAGGGTCCAAATATCCTTGCAACATGTCCAAAATCCATTTGTTTGAATTATTTCAACCATATAAAAACTTTTTTCTAAAATATTCAATAATTGGACACATATTATCTAAGGGAGATCTCTAATTAGTGTTTACCTTTTTATAATTACAGGAATGCCACTTCTCCTCTTATATACATAGGAACTCACCCCCTCATTACGTTACACCTCTAAAAAATTTTGGATTGTCTAAAAACATGAAAAATAATATCCTAAATTCCCTCCCTACATCATAGATTCCTAAATTTTGGTAAAAATAAAACCACGTTAATGCTTCGATGCAAACCAAAAGGAATTACCCTAAGAAGAGGTTACATCCTTCAATAAATCGTTTTGTTTTATTTCATTATCCACTCTCTCGATTATTTTTATTCAATAATTATATAACATTATAATTGTCCTAACTATATTCAAATCATATAATTCTAGGGTTTCAACTTAAAATCACGCACACATCCATAAAATGGGATACATAATCATCATTTGTTTGAACAGAGGACTACCACATCACGAATCGATGTCATTAATTCTTATATTAACACCTCATATGGTTGGAAGTAATGTGGTGCATTCTATTTTTATATTATATTTATTATATTTATTATATATTTATTCCTTTTTAATAATTATATAAAACATAACTTCATACATTCCATTTTGTGGGAATATGATAACTCTGTTTTCGGAAGTGTGGATTATCACCTCCTCAAAGTGATGTGATTAATTATATCATTACTAAGAATGTATCATGTATGGATTTAGTAAATTTGTATGATTTTTATTCGATAATAATTATACAATAATGATAATTTATATATTTCATTAACATTCCTTTTATATTTATATGTTTTTCATATTAATATAAATAAATTTATAATAAATATAAATGATATTTATATCATTTGTAACAATATATAAATAATTATATAATGATATAAGTAATATGATTAATAAAAACATGTAAAAAAATTTAAGAAAAAATAGATATTATTTGAAACATATCATTAACTTGGAATTATTAATAATGTGTAATATAATGTCATAATAAAATCAAATATGGTATGAGATATAAGAATATGGTTTTTTGGTAGATTTATAATAAAATTATATTTATTATATAGGAGTTTTGATGGAATAAAAATAAATTCAAGACATAAGGTAATGGTTTTCAAATCTCACATTTTATATCAATGAGATACATGTCATATAGACCACTCGCTTATTTTATGTGGTGTATATAATGAAATATTAAATTTTATATTATTAATTTCCATTATTTTATGATATTAAACGTTTTTATTTATGTTATTATTTTATTAAGATCACAATTTTAAAACTAATCAAGTAGTGAGGGGATTTTTAGTCACACATTTATTATTGTGAGACTTATTCCATATTCACTACTCGTTTATTCGGTGTGGTGTATATAATAACCATGAATGTATTATATTATTATTATAGTTTTATTTATTGGTATTTACATATCAATTTTAGGATATCTCTTTCAAGGAGATTAAAAATCAATGGTTACCAAATCAGTAAAGTAATTTTGTCTCAATTTTCCTTTATTGAAAAACATGTAATGTTAAGAACCTATATTCTTTTATATGTTGTATATACTATCCTTTGACATATTTAATCATAAATATCCTTATTTTCATAATATATTATTTTTTATTTAATTTTATTCTCTCATGGGAATTATGATTCAACGTTACCAAAGTGGTAATACTTTATTGCTACAATTTCATTATTAATTAAGATTGTCCATGATTATGCATCCATTGATCAAATATTATGATATATCTCTCAATGTAACTCATTAATTTTATATCTTTTGTTTATTAATGAAATATGAATTTAATTTCACCATTTTAAACTATTTAGTAAAGAAGATAATTAATAAATTTTTAGAAAGTAAATCAAACATTATTTCTCTATTCAACTAGAAATCTATTTCACATCAAAATGATGTTTTCTAAAAATGTTTTAAAAAATATTATAATATTCCAATATTATTTGTAAAATATTTTCATACTCATGTTTTACCATTTTTTCTAATGGGTTTAGAAGGAATATTCTTGTATTTTTTTGACCAAGGCACATTTCTAAACATTTTATGGTGAAAAAGATTGTTCAGCATGTATGGATTTACCCACTTTCATGACCATAATTTCCTTGAATAATATATTACATGTTTTCAAGGATGTTTTTCAATAAATGTTTTATTAATATTCATAAAATTCACTATTTTTTAAGTGGTTTTAAAATAAAATGTTTTTCAATTTTCATTTTATTCTTTATTTTTATATTTTCAAATTTATTTTTCAAAAAAAAAAGTATTTCAAAATGCTTTATGTTTTGAAAATTTGTATTTAAAATTGGAGAAGATATTTTCTTGAATAAATTTTTTAAATTAAAATTCATTGATATTTTTATAAGAAATAGATTTTTTTGATAATGTTTTATAAAATAAATTTTGAAATAAATGATATATTCCATAACTACTATTCTATGTGATATTAAATAATTATTTTCCATGTATTATGACAATATTTTAAAAATTTATGATTTGTAATGGATATAAAACAAGGATAGAATTCATGTTATTTCTCTTAATGGTGAATGTTTTTATGGAATGATATATATGAAAACCGCTTCTCATCTAAATAATATAACATTATAAATTATTATTAAAACATCTTACTTTCACGGGTTATTCTATGATGGAATGATTATAAAACATATATATTTTCAAAAAAAATTGACATGGTGAAATTTTTATAAAACCAAAATCATTTCATGGGTTAAGATATGATGTTTGTGAAACAAATATTTTCTAAAGTGTCATTATATGATGAATTTTTTTTTCATGTTGTGGAAAATGTAAGTGATATTTAATTTTATAGAATATGGTACCTATATATCCCTTCCAATTAATTGGGAATTGATAAATGTTTTATCATCTCAAAGGGTACATGAGAGGACATATCATGACCAAAACAAGAACGCACATGGGAGGGAATATGATTCCTAAAACTAGAGTATACAAGGGAGGTAATCCCATGTCAAAAATAAGAGGGTACATGAGAGGGCATCACAATCCTAAAACAAGAGGGAAAACTAGATAGAATACCAAGCTTGAAATAAGAGGGTAAATCGGACGACATACCTAGCCCAAAACAAGAGGGTACATGGGAAGGCATCCCCGGTACAAAGCAATAACACATGAGATTATCCCAAACCTAACATGGTATGAAGGACATTGTTGGAATCCTTGACCATGGATTTTACATTCATATGTGTATTCAAAAAATCAAGGTATTATTCCCATGATATTCTCTCATGGATCATGTTCTTTATTATATTATTATTCATGTATTATTAACTACTAATATTTATTCCACGCCTCATGTTTTTCAACAATGACAGGTTGGGTATTAACCTTTTATGATTTTTTCATGATCACATACCCTTATAGTTATCTTATTATTTTATATGATCATAGATTCATATATATTATGTTTTCTCTTACTGTTAATTTGATCTCACCCTTTCTTAAATTTCCTTGGAACATGTTATGAATAGAAGTTTTAAGAAAGAATATTAAAGGTTACGATCATTATGGGTGATGTTGAATATATTTCACCAAATTAAAAAAATGTGTTGAATGTTTCCAAAGACACTAAATTGTTATAGTCCTCAGGCATGTAAATTTGTAATGTTATTAATATTCATCTAAAATGATGTAATAACCACTTATGTTAATCATAGGTCACAATAGTTGTTATCAATTGAATGGGTTAGTTATCCATTAGAAACTAGGATGAGAAAAGTATAGTGAGTATGATTGGGGAATTTATATGGATATTTCGGGGGTTGTCACTAAGGATAAGCCTAAGATGTATAGAGTTAAATTCAGTTGTCTTGATTAATGCATCCTATAAGTAAATTTTTCGGATTATGTGGTTATTTTCCACATTGACTGTCATTAACACTATGATTTATAGTCATAGTAAATAGTAAGATCTAGAAGTAACTAGGATAACATCGAATGCATCAGATGTAGAAGGTATAGGAATTATACAAATATATTTCCTAAGTGAAACCCTCAAGAGTAGAGTCATGACGTTTGTATGAATTTTAGTTATACATCTAAGGATAAAAATATTGAAAATGATATGTGAAAGTTATGGGATGTTACACCAAGATTGTTTACTTTAAACATAAGAATCATGATTAAATAGGGTTTAAGAAACCTTAATAAATGATTCATAATTCATATTCAATGAAAGTAGTATTAATGAATAAGATAACGAATCCTAAGTAATGGTTTAAGAATAAAGTTGGACGATTGAAGTATATATGTATAGGAATTCATGAATTAAGTTTTTTGAATCATGAAGTATATGATTTCCATTAATGATTAAAAAATATATACATAATGGTGTGGATGACCTAGAAATGTTATATAATAAGATGGTGATATTTTTATTAAGGTAATGTAACTCATATGTGTTCTTTCTGTAGAGAAGTTGTGTTTATCTCGGTTAAGGATGTGATTAAAATAGATAAAGTAAATTAGATTGTACTGATTACCTTATAATTGATAAAGTATTTATTGAATTAGTGGGTTATGATATCTTGGATGGAGTTTAAGATATTTCTAGCCTTATGTAATATATCCAATAATCTTCAAAATAAGAAATTATGCATGTTTTCAAAAATAATTTATGTTTATTCATGTTATTATAATGTTTTTAGAGAATATGTGGTGAAAGGATTCACATGTTTTGTATGTGACATCCAAGAGATACATTACGATATTTAGGGGATCAATGAAAAAAGTATTTCTAGAAATTTAGTGACATTATTCATAAAGAGTTGGATTTTTCACCTTTAAAGGGGTAATAAGTTTAAAATTTTTTGAAATGGTTTATGCAGAACTTAAATTGATGTTTTGACATCACAGTATTATATTTATGTATATGAATTTTTTCATCTTGGATAACCTATGTTAGACATATTTTTGTTGATGATAACAAATGATAGAAGGAATGACTTAGAATTATATCTATGGGTCGTACGATCTGTTCGTGCTTTAGTAATGACTAATTCACCTTCATTTCTTAGAGTAAGAGATAAATTAGATATTTATCAAGGGAAAACAATTGGGTGAGATTGTGAATATTAAATGTAATGGAATAAAGTATGTATATATTCTTGTGAAAATTATTCATCATTAGGAATGGTTTTTTGAAATAAAATTTTATCTTATAATAATCATTATTATGATATCAATGGCTGCATTCATGCTTCTTCATTATAGGATTTTATGTCTATTAACATTATATGGATCACCCACTTCATTTTGATTAGTGATCTTTATAAATATCTATTATGACATATTCCTTTATTATGTGTATATGTTTTTAATTCCCACCAATGGTCACCTATGTGGAAACCTAGTTATGTGTTACTCTTGGTAACTATTATGATTCAAAATTTTCATTTTAAAGGAAGATTTAATATTCATTTTTACGATGTGGATTTATATAAAAGAAACTTTCTAGAATTAAACTATTGATAACACAAGTTAATTTCAAGGGAAAATTCATTTTAAGGAGGAATAATGTAAAACCCTGAGATTTTGTGAAATATATATTATTTGAATTTATTTTATCTCTTTGGTATTTTTTATTTCACACAATACTGAATTTATATTTTCTTATATGAAGACATAATGTTTGGGTGACATTATATTCCAAAAAACATTTAATCTTGTGCTTCTTGAAAAACATAGATTATCTTATGGTACTTTCAAAAAAATGTTTGGTTTGCGTTACAAACAAAAATAACTTCATTCGATAGCTTTTGTAACACGTAAGACTGAGTTTTACTGAACTATAATATACTATTATTATTGTTATTAAAACATTATTGTATTTATCACATATCTATTTGAATGGAAATTAAAAATAAGATTAGCTAAATATATAAAACTAAATTAAGAAATAAATATAAAATAAATCATTTGGATATCAATTAGATATAAATAAAAGTAAGAACTATTTGAAAATAAATAAATTTTTTTCCTAAGAAAACTATTTCTCTATGTGAAACCCCCATTTTATATCAATAAATTAAACAAATAAGTATTCATTAATTATTTTCATTATATATATATATATATTATATTCAATCAATTTTTTGACACGTATCCAATAGATTTGATGGGAATAATATAATAATAAATCTAGTTATATAAATAAAAAGATCCATTTTTAGAAGGTGATTTCACCACCTTTCAATGGACCACAAATTTTAAATATACTTTTGGCTAATTTTAAAAAAATTATTTGAAAAAATAAACTTCAATTTTGTAATTCGAATATCAAAATTTACATTGGGTGAATTTTTTGTACTTTTCTGAGATATATCATTTTTTGATGAATAACTAAAACCACTGAATTTTAATTGAAAATAGATTTTCTACCAAATTATTTATATACTTAAACAATATTATATATTTTTTTAATGTATATTTGTATAAATTATACATAAATAATTCAAATTGAATACATTTAAACCAGTCTCATTTTGAAATTAGATATAAAAACCATTCAACCTTTAGAAAATTTTCACCTTAGAACCCCATCATCTCATCCTATATATAGTATTAATTTTCAATTAATTTCAAACTATTATGGTATTAAAATAATTAAAATTGATTATATATTTTTATCCATGATAATTTGTAATTTTTAATAATGATAAAAAAATATTAGTGAAAGTAACTAAAATTAAATACAATGATTAAGGTAAATGTGAGTTTACATAGTGGTTAAACAACATCTAAAGGGGCCAAATATTGGGGAAAATATCCAAAATATTTTCTCTAGACATATTTCTACCAGAACATACCATGGATAAAAAATTACACCATTATTGTAGACACATGATGTAAAGGCGACCTCTTAATAGTGTTTATCTATTTATATTTACAATAATTCCACTCACCCTTCACTTTAAAAATGAAATCACCCCTCCTTTAATCATACCTATCATGACTTTTTTGTCCTCCAAAAGCCACCAAAATATGATGCCAAATTCCATGTGACACCCCAGCCCAAAAAACATAGATTTGATGCATTAAATTGTTACATTTGTTTGTATACAATCATCAAATACAAATAGAGTGAACAATTTATCAGTTTTGGAAAACCATTTTACATACATGATACCCAGATTACATTGGGATATAAAACATAAAACATGAAAACTGATAAAATTGAATTAATTTCATCCTTAAAGCTTATTTAATGATTTATTTTTCATAACATGGGGAAATGAACCATAATAATTGTGAGTTAATATTATTATAAAGGAGAAAACAGCACATAAAAAAGAATCAATTAGAATAATCAATTTGAAAGGTAAATAAATGGAAACACATTCCATTCAAATGACTAGATAAGGGACAATAAATTTAGAAAGTTAAGAAACTAAAACATGTTCCTTTTAATCAATGAATTAAAAATTATATGTATGCATAGATATGTTGGAAAAATCCTTAATGGATGAATAATAAATCAATCAAAATGAATGAAATGATTAATTATTTTAATTCATGTCTATGGAACATTAAAACCTCTATTATAATGATCTATCCTCATGGGAATTTAAAAAAATGGTTAAAACCTATCGATTCTTCTTGGAAACAAACTCAAAAGGTTTTTTACAACTAATTTCATCACATTAGACTATAGATTCAATGTGGGGATTATATTAACTGGTCCCAAACACGTAGGTAATTTCTTAAAATGGTCCCCAAACCATGTGTTTCATGTCGTACGTATTCCCTATATCGAATAAAAATTATTACTTCTCAAATATCTTTATTGAATAAGAGATATAGATTTATCATTATCTTCCCTAAACAATCGAATGACTTTAAATGTAAAAACGCTAAAGAAAATGGTATACATTTCATGAAATAATCATATCTTTGAAAAATGATATGTATATTTATAGGTAAATTCAATATCTAATAATCACAAGAAATTAAATATTGCAAGGGAACTAAATGGAATCAATGACGTTAATTAAAATACTATCCTTGGAAAAATCAATCATAATAATTCTAGTGTAATATTAAGGATGTTATCAATAAAACATATCCCAAGTGGAGTAAAATAATGGGTTGTTGTCGTTGGTGAATAAAAATACTATATGATCTATTTTAAAAACAATCTGAAGGAAAATATCATTTTTATTCTGAAAGAAATATTGAAAAAAAATCATTGAAAATCACATTAAAATACATTTTATATAAAAATTAACCTTTAATCTTGAAATGGAATATTCAAATAAGTTTTGGAATCTAAATCCATACATTCCATATAAGGTCCAAAGAATATTCTTTTTTAATAGTAAATGGTAAGACAAATGCCTTGTTCGGAAGGTGACAAGATGATCCCTTTGACAACACAAATAAAAAAATAGGTAAAAATGTATTTAATTTTTTTTTTGAAAATGATAAAAATAGTTTTCAAGACATCTTAATATAACATTATTTTTATGATGAAATGAAGTTCTCCTACTAAAGAGAGAAATGAATCCAAGTTTTCTTACAAAAAATTTATAAAACGTTTTAGGTTCTAAAGAGTGTAAAAATGAAAATAATAATTGAAAACGTTCATAAATAACTAGGAGAGATAAAAATGAAAGTATTTTCTTAAAAAGTTTATTATTATATCATCGAATAGAAATAGAATATTACTAAAATTATTCTTTAATAAAATTATCTTTTAACATTCGAATGTTCCCCATAACACTTTAAAACATATCAAATCATAAACCTTTGTAGGTAATAAAATTAAATAAAAGTTTTAAAACCCATTAAGCTAAAATTATTAATGTAATAATAAATCAAAAGGGTCAGTATATACAGCACAAAAATTATGTAAGTGGTGACCGTGACATTTATCTCACAAATGTAAAAAGTGAATAGATAATCCCTTAACTTGCTTTTCCTTTGTGGATGAATATCATTTGACATCCTTTATAATGGTTTAAAAAATGTCACTAACTAATAACATAACCATAATCATATTTATAATATCATACATTATCGTTTATTAATATCTTATTACCCATTTTTTAACAATCATTCATTATTTTTACTGTTTCAGTTGTTAATTTCCTAGTATTTCAAGTATCTTTCGACCTGTTAATTGTTGGTATTCTTACTTAGATCATGGTTTAATCATATATATAATGTAAAACATTATTTAATTTTTACATATATTCAGTATATATATATTTATAGTAAACTATATTATTTAGATATAAGAAATGAAATGCACTGTTCTGGGAGACGACATACCATTTGTACACATGAACACTACTTCCATTTCATTGTCATATTAAAAGAATGAAAATAAAATTATAAAAATATATATTATAATTCCAGTATCTTATCTATTTCAAATATATTAATTTTTTTTATAAATCCATCCTTTATATGTTATATGTATAGTGTGAATGAATCATATTGCTTTGAGGAGGCGGTAGTCTACACTTCAACGAACAATATTATCATATTTACACAAAATGGAAAGAATGAAGTTATGTTATATATATAAATTATAGTTAAAAAAATAAATTTTAAATATTATACATATCATATAAAAATATATAGTTTATAAAAATTACAAACCCTGAGTGGGGGTAAAGAAAAAATGAACAACTTCGTTTCGTGCGACAGTAGTTCGCAGAACCCATAAACAGTATGTTCGTTACTAATTATATTGAAGTGCTTGTAAGTGTGGTTAAAAAACATAAAAACACATCATATTAGTTTTATTATACTGATTTCTTTATATAATCATAGAGTTAGTAAATTTAAGGCGTGGAGAAAAAAAATGAAACTAATGATCTTGAGAAAATATGTTATCTCTTAATCGAGTAACTCCATTTGGTTTGAACGAAAGGGAACTATTGGGTAACATTATGAAAACGTTTAGGCTTCTAGGAATAGTTTATTGACATATATATATATATATGTGTGTGATATTTTTTCTTTTATTTTTGGAGGCAATGTCACTTGAGAGGCATGAGGAAGTGGTAGAATGGGAGGCCTTTTTAAAGTGGAGGAGGAGTGGCACTCATGTAAATTTTTGAAAAGGAATTATATCAATTTTATTCATTTAATTGGGTTAAAATAATATTCCACTTCAGATCCAAGTGAGTATATGTTCTAAATATCTCTATATAATGGATAGTGGACAAGTGTCTTGGTTATTTGGGACCTTAAGATTACTGTTTATTCCCTTGTAAAGCATTATTTGACCTTAATAATTTTAATTAATTGTAATTACTTTCACTAATATTATTAGTCAAAAAATAAGTTGAAATTTTTAGAAATTATATATTATTATTATTCAAAATATTTAATAGGTGTTCCAGAATTAAAATCATAGAAGTGTCCAAAATTAATTTAAATTTAGTCCCGTAAAGAGGGTGATAATGAGGGTTATTAAAGTGAAAACAACCAAAATATTTCTATGTTTTTTTTGAAAATTTCATAGATAGTTTTATTCCATTTATCAGAATTTTATTAATTAATAAAAATCTAATCTATGTATAATTAAAAAAATTAAAAAAGTTATTTAACCCTATAAATAAATTACATGAACAAATAGTTTTAATTATAATTTAGTATTTTTCACTATTCATTAAAAAAGAATCCTTAATAGAAAAATAAAAAAAATCCACCCATACACAAATTTTAGGATTATATTAAAAATATATCTTTTATTTTGACATACAATATTTATAAAAGATCCAAAATTTTTATTTAAAATGGGTTCTCCATTAAAAGCCGGTAAAAATGAATTAATAAAAATATAAAAAAAATTCGTAGAATTGGGTTTGAACTTATCTTATGTCTATCGAATATATTGTATGAAAATGAAAACTATTTTTTAATATATAATATTCATATTCCATTAATATCACTCACTAATTATAATTCATTTAAATTATTATTTTAAGATTTCATTTTGGGAATAAAAATATTTTTCTATAAAAACATTCCCATTATATTCAATTGGTGAATATTTTGGTATCTAATTAATTGGAAACCCATGAATTCGTTTTATATTTTTATAGACCATATATTTTCATAAGTTTTAGAATACTATTTATAACCATTAAATTAATTTTTTGGTGGTTTTTTATTATATAAAATAATAATACTTTGATAATATACTGTTGTGGTTTGGAACAGAGTATTGTGTGTGACACAAGCCATCAACAAAACTTGTTGTTATGTTTGAAATACTCTAAATCAGTGCAACATTAATTGCATGATATAAATTATATTAAAATTATTTAAAATATTATATATCTTATAAATTCTTTGGATATTATGTTTCCCCACACACTAGCTTTTGCGTATTATACATGCATTCAATTATAATGTTCTTAT
Organism: Viscum album; assembly: GCA_963277665.1. NCBI lineage: Eukaryota > Viridiplantae > Streptophyta > Magnoliopsida > Santalales > Viscaceae > Viscum > Viscum album. Next base: position 738,768,336 of record OY728159.1, read on the forward strand.
TTTAAAGTTTCAGTGTGTTACATTATCCCCACCTTAATTAAATTGAATCTATTCAATTTAAAATTGACATCGGTAATAAGGGGATTGATTTTTGAAAATAAACTATTTTTGAAAAAATCCACATCATAAATGGGGTTAATAAAACATATTTTTAATAATTGATAGAGGAAATTACATTGTCCACGTTACCAGGTTCCATAGTAGAAGAAAATAGGTGGGAAATGGAAATATGGATATGGATGAAATATATAACAATCATGTTCCAATAGAGAGTGGTGGAGAATATTCTCAGATGAAATTTTCTGACCACAAACTATAAACTAGATGTGTGAATAAAGGTCATTTATATCATAAAAATGATGATGATAAGAAAACATTTTTTTTCTCAAAACCATGTTTCTAGTAGTTTTGGAATTATATAACTATATAAGAATAAAAGTAAATATGTGTTTTTATAATCACAATCTTATCCTTTGGATGTTCCTTGAACTACTTCTACTTTTCTTATAATATGGTGATGTAACACAACAATCTATGAAACGTTATCCTAAGATCAAATTAAACCATTTCATAATTTTTTACCATTTCCAAAATATTATGGTCCAACACGTTTTAAATAAGGGTAACAAATATAAAAAATGTATGTATCATTATCATTCAATCTATATGAAATAGGTCTTTAATCAAAAAACTACGAATATTTGAACACATTTATAATTAAATCCCTTGAAATATTGTAATAATATGAATTACCATAACACTTTTTTTGGAACATGAAATTTTCCTTATTCTTTAAGTAAAAAAAATTTCATTAGATATATTCCATATATCAAAATTTTAGTAAATTCAATTAATAATAACATAAACCATTTTGTCAACAAATCATTAATTTGTTTCAATGTAGTCAGCACTATCCAATTTACATTATCCAAATCAATCATTAATTTATCTGACCATATTATCTAAGTATGATAAACTAATTAAGAGTCATATTTACCTAAACCATGTATTTTGTGATATGATTAACATACTACTAAATATATTTTCTTGGTACCATTCAACATGTGATCTAAAATCATTTAAAAAATTTACTATAGTAATATCGCCATATACTCCATAATTCTTATAACTAGTACATTATTGATAAAATATTCAAATGAAATAATTCTTGAATAAGAATATTATTTATTCCCTTTTATCTATGGAATTAGAATTAGTTGACCATTATCCAATAGCAACATTTTGGAATATTCCTTTGAGTCTATGGACATTGATTTTTATAATGTCTCATATCATTATAGTGGAAGATTTGCACATTAGGATCTTCCTTTGTTCACTTTAAATCACTAACATTGAGGCATTGTTTTCCACACATACGACAAACTATCATTAGATTCAAGCACATGGTATTGTATTTCTTAAAATAATTGTAAAATGTTAGAAAATACATCTTTCCCCTCATCCCTTTATACATAATTTTCTTAATCCTCTTATTTTATTTCATTACTTTAATGATATAGGAATATGATAATTTTTTACACATCTGATAATTACATTATAGTATGTCCTAATATGATGAGAACTGTAGAAATATTAACTTAACACCACGGAATATTCAATACTTCTTACTCTTTGGATCACGTTTATTAGTTAGTTTCACAATCTTTCTACTACGATAAATTTCTAAATGATGAAATAAACTATGATATTTCATATTATACTATATAATATTTAAACTGGAAAAATAATTAACATAAATTGAAAAAATTATGTGTATCTAATCTCATAATCATAAACACATTTTATTTGGCTATATTGTTACATTAAAATACTTTATAATAGTTGGTAAAGGAAATGATAACCATCAAAAGAATATACCCCAGGATTATCAAACCAGTTCATAGTAATGCATTTTTCGTGTACCATGTTACACCGAGTTATGCCCGACACAACATGTCAGAGATGTTACTCCTAAGTTTCTTTCTTCTTTAACCACATATAGTTGTAGTATGCCGACATTAATGTAAATATAAATAGACCCACATAATTTTTACATTCCAAAAATTCTAGGAGGTTCTTCTATACATATTGTAAATGTTTATCATAAGGTTATATTCCCTAATCAATGTTCTCTAAATCAAAATATCAAGGTTTCTTGTAAAATTCCTATAATATAATTAGTAACAACCCAACACGAGATACCTGAAGTTAATGCATCACTTTATTATATTAGCATATATACAAGCTTCAAATATTAAGGGATTGAATAGTTTAATAGTTTTTGAAAAATACATTTCATAAATGATACCCATAATACTTTGGGAAATACAAAATAAAACATAATAAATATGAAAATGAAATGAAATTCATACATGAAGGTTAATTCAAATATATATTTTTCATAACCAATGTAAACGAAACATAATAAAGGTGATCTCAAATTCCCAATAAGGTAACAACACAAAAGAATAAATAGTGAATCAAATTGAATGGTGAATAAATGGAATTACAATCCATTAAAATAATGTTATAAGGAAAAAGACATATGTATTAGTACGAAACTAAAACAATTTCCATTTAATCAATGAACTAAACATCAAATGAATCCATAGATATGTGGACACAATAACTAATGGATGAATAATAAGTGAATCAAAATTAATGAAATGGTTAATTACTGGATGTCATTTCAAAGGCATATGAAATTGTCTATTATCAAGAGCTATACTCTGTAAATTTTATAATTATGGGTAGAAACCCATCTATTATAATTTGAAAAAATATCAAAGGGTTTTTCTCTAACTAATTTTATCTCATGAAAATACCGATTCATTTAAGGGATTACATTAACCAGTACCCAACCCATAGGAAAGTCCTTAACAGTCCCCAACCCATCCCTTTCATGTCCTAATCTTTCATCATATCAAATGAAACATATTACTTATAAAATATCCATATTGATTAACATATAATAATTTTTCAATATTTCCACAAATTAGAAATAAACAATTAAATTAAAAATCACCTCAAAAATGTTATATGTTTAGGAAATAATCATATCCACCAAAAAATGATATGGTCATTTGGGGGAATTCAATGTGAAATAATCATTTAATATTAAATATTTTAAGTAGAATAAAGTGAATCAAAGATGGATATTTGAATAATATCCTTGCAAAAATCAATCATAAACTATCAAATGGAATATTAAGGATAGTATCAACAAAACACATAATAAGTCGAGTAAAATAAAGGAGTTTTTTCATTAATGGTTAGAAATACTATAAAAGATATATTAAATTTTTTTTCAGAAAATATCATTTTTATTTTGAAAATCATTTTTAAAATATTTATATTAGAAAAATATATTTTAAAAAAAATCCTTAAAGAATGGCCATTTAAATATGAAATGAAATATTCTGTGAAATGATAGTGGGTAAAGAAGAATCCATTTTCATTGTAACAGATTAATAGAATGCCTTGTTATGATAGTGACATTAATATTACTTTGAAAATTTGGGTAAAACAGAATAAGGGTAAAAATTATTTAATAAATCATTTTGAAATGGTATAATTGTTTTTGAATTTTTTTTAATAAAACATGGTTTTCAAGAAGAAAACATGCTCTATAACTAAAAAAGATATGATGTTTGGTTTTATTAAAAAAAATCCAAAACAATTTTAGAACCAAATATTGTAAAAATGTTACAAATACTTGAAAAATTACATGAATAACCATAGAATAGGAAAATATAATGTTTTATTAGAAAATGGTCCCATAATTTCCTTGAATTAAAATGAAATATTATTAAAATAATTTTTAAAGAAAATAGTCATTAAACATTCCAAGGTTTTCTATACAACATTGAAGCATATTAAATAATAATCCTTTTAAAGGAATGAAAATAAATAGAAATATTAAATTAAAGTAAAATAATAGGATTAATGATATAATATATCATATGGGGTTGTAGATACACCACACACAAAATGTATATGGTGAACATGTCATTTGTCTCACAGATGTAAAATGTGAGATGAGAATCCCTTAACTTTTGTTTACTTTTTGGGTGAACACCGTTTAACATCCTGTATAATGGTTTTAAAGAAGTTAATATCAAATACCATAACCATTATCATATTTATAATATCATATAATATATATTTTAATATATTATTACCCCTTTGTTAATATTATATCATTATTTTCACTATTTTTGGTGTTAATTCTCTAGTCCTTCGAGTATGTTTTGACTTGTTACTTGTTTTTCTTATTATATTTATTATGTTTTAATCATATACACAATATATACCATTATTTAATTGTCATATATATATATATGAATATATATGTATATATTTATTTATAAAAATCTATTTTATTTCGAGATAATAAACGAAATTCATCGTTCAAGGAGAGGGTAGGTCATACGTACAAATTAATGCTACTTTCATTTCCTTGTCATATTATAAGAATGGAAATTAAATGATACATATGTATATAATAATTACAATATCATATATATGTTATATAAATTACATATATATATATTAAAACTATCCCTTATAGTTTCTAGGTAGTGTGCGGATGAATCACATCGCTTTGAGGAGGCGGTAGTCTAGAATTCCACAAATAATGTTATCGTATTTACACAAAATGGAAAGAAAAATGGTATCTTATATATATAAATTAACGAATAATAAATAAATAATAAATATTATATTTATCATATATATAAAAAAATTCAATCATAATTCCCATCCATGATTGGTGGTAAAGGAGAAATGAACAAATTCGTTTCGTGAGGCGGAATATCACTGAACACATAAATGGGAAGTTTGTTTCCCATTAGATGGAAGTGTGAGTAATTTTAAATAAAGATAATAGAATAACCTCATATTATTATATTTAGTAGAATTTTTTTGTTATATATTCTTGTAAGTATAAGAGATGAGGGGTGGATAATGAAAATAATATTAAACAGTTTGACGAAAGTTGTTACTTTTAATCGGGTAAATCCTTTTGGTTTAAACCAAAGGAGTTACTTGGATAGATAGATGAATAGTATGAGGCTAATAAGTTTATGGGAGTCATTTTAAGGATCTATTTTGTATTATATTGGTGGATCAATAGTTTTCTTATAGGTGTGAAGAAGTGGGAGGATATGAGAGCTTTATAAAGTAGAAGAGGAATAAGAGTCATGTAAATGTTGGAAAAGAAATTTCACACATGTTTTCCCCATTTAATATGGATAAAATAATGGTTAAAATTAAATAAAAGGTATTATAGGGTCTAAATATTTCTATAAAATGTATTTTGTTAGTGTTTTTAGTTCTTTTAAAATTATTGCTTAGTCCCTTGTTATGATTAATTTCACCTCAATCATTATAATTAACTATAATTACACTCACTAATATTTTTGTTAAACACTAATTTAAACATATTAGAAATTATTAATTATGTTTATTAAAAATATTGATTCCATTTTTCCAATTTCTAACAACAATTGTTGGTGAAACATCATTAATGCATACATATGACCTACCATCTCCATGAGTGGTGTATTTCATTTAATATTTACAAATTTTATATATTGTTATAAATACATATATAATATATATATATGGTATTTATATCATGTTTTAAATTTTACAAATAATTAAATAATGATCTAATTTAGATTATCAAGAATAACAAGTCTAAGCATATGTGAAAATCAAAATGAATATTATCGGAAACGTAACATTAACATGTAATTGAAATTAAATGGGTAATGTAAAGTCATAATAAAATAGTATATGGTATGATATATAAGAAAAATTTTATTTGGTAAATTTATAAAAAACATATATTTATTTTACATGAGGTTTGAACATGTATGATTAATTTCAAGTCATAAGGCAAAGATTTTCTCATCTCACTTTATATATACATGAGATACATTCTGTATTCACCACTAATTTATTTTATGTGTTTTATATACTTAAATATACAATTTTATATCAATAAATTAATTTATTTGATTATTTTTAATGTTTTAATTTATTTTAGTCTTTTGATGGGATCACTATTCAAAAGTTACTCAATTTGTAAGGGAATTTATAGAATCCAATTTATTTATATGAGAATCATGGAATATTCACCACTTTTTTATTTTGTGTGGTCTATATACTGACCATGATTTTTTTATGTTATTATTATCATTAAATTTATACCTATTTACATATCCATTTTATGATATCTCTTTAATAGGGATTATGGTTCAAAAGATACCAAATCGGTAAAGTAATTTTAGCTAAATTTTTCTTGTTTGAAATGCAAGTTATATAAAGAACCTATATTATTTTATTAGTTGTATATGATAACCTTTGACATGTTTTATCATGAATATAATTTTTAATGAAATTTTAAGCTTCAGGTAATGTTATTGTTTCATGGAAATTATGATTCAACGTTACCAAATTGGTAACAATTTATTGGTAAAATCTCATTGTTTGTTAGGATTGTTTATGATTATGATTCCATTGATGAAATATTATGACCCATATATCAATATCCCTTATAAATTTTATTCTCCTCTACATAATAATGACATATTAATTAAAAATTAACATTTTACTCTTTTTTACATAATATAATTAAGAATTGTTTAAATAAAATATCACTTTGTCTCTCTATTCGGTCAGAAATCTATTTAACATCAAAACCATGTTTTATAAAAAAAATACAATTATACTATGATTTTTAAAAGTAATTTTTAAACATATTTTACCTATTTATATTGGGTTTTGAAAAACATCTTTATATTATTTTCTAATAAAGGGAATTTACTAGATATATTATTGTGTAAAAGAAATTTTCGACATGTACGAATTTTTATACCATTATGACCATTATTCCATTGAAGCTTGATTCTCATGTTTATAAAGATTTTTATAGAAAATTTTATTCTGAATATTTTTAAAATTTATTTATTTTTAATTATTTTTCATATAAAAATATTTTAATTTTTTTATGGTTTCTTTATAATATTTTAATGTATTTTAAAATAAAAATGACTTGATAAAGTTATCAATATTTATTTTTATATTTTAAAAAGTTTTTTTAAATAAATATGTTTTTAAAAAAATCATAGAGTGAAAAGTTATTTTCTTCAAGAAGTGTATTAAATTAATATTAAAATCAGTCTTTATAAGAATTTTTTTAATATGTTATATGAAAGGGGATTTTAAAGGAAGGATATTTTTCTTAAGAAATATATCTAGTGATATTTCAAAAATATTTTCCATCTAATATGTCATCATTTGATATATTTTATTCTTAATATGGATATGATCCATGGATATAATTTAGATTCTTTCTCTGAATGGTTCATGTTTTCATGGAATGATATTTATAAAACATGTTTCTCTTTCACCTATTATACCATGAAAAATGCTAATAGAACCCAATAACTGTCACGAGTTATTCTAAGATGAAATGATTTTGAATCCTATATCGTTTCCATATGTTATGATATTATGAAATAGTTATGATACCCATTTAATTTCAAGGGTTATTATATAAGGTTTATGAACCCCATCTCTTCATTTGCGTCCTGATGTGATGAATTATTTTTTTATCTTGTGGAACATTCATGTGTGATCTCATTTTGTGAGAAGTGAGACATATATCATGCTCAAATTAATTGGGTAATGATAAAAAAATTGGTATCAAAGGGTACACAAGAAGGAATCCCAATTCTATAATTATAGGTTACACGGGAGGCAATACCAATCCCAATAAAATATGGTTCACAGGGAGGGAATCCCAACCTCGAAACAAGAGGATTCATGAAAGGGAATCCCAAGAATAATATTAGAGAGTACATGGGAGGGAATCCCATTATCGATTTAGGTAAATATATGATTATACGAATCCTATAATGATATTTAGGACTTGGTAAGAAGCATTGACATTGGATTTTATATGTTTATATATATGCCACAAATCTATATCTCATTCCTACTATATACTATCATGGTTCATGTTCTTGATTACCTTGTGATTCATGTCTTATAAATATCCAATATTTTTGACATGCCTCAATTTTACCATCAATGATGGTTCAGGAATGAACCATGTTAGATATGTTCCTAATTGCATTCCCTTATTCTTGTCTTATGATTTCTTATGATTGTAGATTGTTATCTCTTAAGTTTATCTTTACATAGCAGCTGATCTCACCCATTCCTTTATTTCATTTCCCCATGTTACGAATAAATATTTTATGTATCAATACTAAAGAGGATGATCTCTACGGGATATTTTGAATATATTTTACTAAATTAAAAGAATTTTTTCCATCTTTCAAAAGACACTAAACTATTATGGTCCTCATTCATGTAATTTTTTAATGTGATGAATATTCATTAAAAATGATTAAATATATTGGTTTGTTAAGACTAGGTTACTATATAATTTATTAAATTCATGAAGATAATCATTGAATTAGTAAAACCAAATAAAATAAGTATATATTCATAGTGGAAATACCTTGTATAAAATGATGTATTAGGTATATCCTCCTCCTTGACCCCCAATTTATGATCTCTAAAATGATCATAAATCTTGGAAATATATTGTGCTCCATGTAGTTTGTCAAAAAAGTTTTCTATATGAGGAAAAGGTAACATATTATTGATTGTGATCCTATTAAGTACCTGATAATAAATTTAGAGTCTCATTCATCGATTATTCTTCCAATCAAAAAGAACAGGTTCACCCTACAGTGATGTACTAATCCAAATGAATCCATTGTTCATATTTTTCATGAGTTGGTTCTTCAATTCTTCCAAATAAAATGGGTTCATTCTATATAGTTTATTTCTAACACATGTAGTATTAGGTACGAGTTACACTTGCAAATCAACATCATAGTTTGATGGATGACTTGGTAATTATTTCATAAAGATTTCAAAAAACTCATGAATAACAGGAATAACATCAATTTTGATTTTCTTCTAAACCATATGAGATTAAAAAAATAACTTTTTTAATTAGAATCAAGACCAAAAAATTTATTTCATTTCTATATAAAGATCAAATATATCATTTGAATAATAAAAGATCACAGGTCGGTATAGAATATCGAACATGACTTCATTCCTAAGAAATCGATCACCAATTTATATAAGGAAATCGATTCCATGCCTCTCATAACATTATATAAACGTAATGGATAATAACTGTATTTTTAGGAAGCACATTTACCAAAACATAAACTGGGGAGGAATTATATAATTGAGATGCGATCACAAACCATTAAGGAGTTTCACTAGAAATTGAACATCTAATTATTAGGGTGTAATTTTCATACATTTTAAAAGAAATTTATATATAATAGATAGGGTAGATCTAGAGTCAAATAAGACATTAATATTTCTATAGTTGATGGTAAGTGAACCTATCATGACATCATTACCACACCCCTCATTATAAATAGTGATTTCATGATATTTCCCTTTGTCAATGGGACCAAGATGTTGTTGATGTTAATCATTATCATTATCCTTTATATTTTAGTATTGATTTTTATAATTCTCGTACCCCATGAATTAGAAAAACTGGAGTGTGGGTGGTGAATTATTTTTTCCTTTTCCTCCATGATTGTATAAATTCTTCCTATTATTATTATATATGATTGCACGATGACATTTATTTATAAACATAAAAAAATTACAAGTCCACATGAGAATATTTCCAACAGGATTCCTTACACACTTCAAGCATATATGAAGTATCTTATTCTTCCCTTCATGAGTTTTAGAGTTTCATTTGAATTCTCTACTACTTTTCTTAGAAACAAACTTACATTGGTGGGTACCCCCAATCACCATTTCCCCATTGATTGGGTATTAAATTAATTATTAATAGTTATTAATGTGTCTTATGGATATATCTCTTTAGAGACTTGATTTTAAGACACTAAAAATTGATTGAACATAATTTATTATTAAAGGATAATACTTGTATCTTACCTAACAGGTCTCCAAATATTATCCTCTTATGTACTATTAGATTCCAAATCTTTCTTCTTTATCTAGAGTAATTATTTTTTCCATTTTTTGTATGATGTAGCCAAGGAATGTACTCATTGAAAAACACACTCTTAAACTGACCTGACATCATAGAGTAAATTTCTTCAAATTACCTCATATTATACATAATATTACAGCATTTATCTTCTTCTCCTTCCAAATGATATATTAAAAAATTTAAATTTTTCATTATTCTAACACTAGATAATGGAAAATATAATTTCAATGGCATCGATATGTTTCTGAGTAACAAGTTGATTAGTGGAACCACTAAATTAATATCAAATGTCACATCAATTCCATTCATTTAAATTATTTTTCCTACAATTATTTTTCCATATTTTCCCACTAGTTCTACCCCTTAGACCCCCCCTGAGATTGGACCAAATTGACACAATTTTTGTTGGCCAGACTAGGCTGCACGTTTTGTGTGCATGGTTTACCAAACAGTCCAAGAAAAATGTATCACCCTGTCCATCTCATTAAAATTTTGTTGTAATGACAATTTTTACCTTCTATAATAAACCCTAATACACCATGTTCTTCCCCATTTAGTTCCTAGAATCCCTGGACAGTTTCCATGCTCTCTCAACATCCCTTGGAACTCAATTTTTAAAGGGGGTTTGGTGAAGAAACATCAAGGATTCATATGTATGTGATTTCCCTTCCTTGTTTCTTCAATTTCCTTAGGTTTGCATCCCTTATCCTAGAAACCCCAAATGTATAGAAGCTAGGGCTTCATAAATATGGTTTGTTATTAAGTTTATTGGTCCAATATTGTGGTTTGAGGTTCATTTTCAATCCCTTTTGGGGCAATGGTGGTGCGATTGAAGTTCCACACAAGGATTTGAGTGTTTTGAAAAATTTTCTAGGAGATTCCATGTTATAGAATTGTAGAATGAGTTATATTGCGGGATTTATATTTTACTCAAGTACCTATTTTACTTTTTGTGTATGTGAAAACTAGTTTTGGTTGTAATTTTTAAGCTATTGATTTTTATGTTATCTTTTTTTGTGTGAAAATGGGGGTTTTAATGTGTATTATATGATAGTGCAACTAGGGTGGTTATATACTTCATGGAATGGTTTTATGAACTATTTTAGTGCATAAAATTTCGGAAAGTGTAATATTGGTTTGCATTTGGTTTTAAAATATTAGTTTCAAATGTATTTTATGTTCAATGTTTTGTTATACAATGTGAAATGGTTTTATGAAAATTCTAAGTGCTTTATTGATTTATACTAATGATGAAAAGATTGTTTAGATAATATTTTGATTTTTTATGACAAGAAATGGTGTTTTTATGTGTAAATGGTATTTCATTGCCTATGAACCTTGTTTGACCACATAGTGGGAAACTCGGGTATCATGGTGGGAGGACATGAACTAGTATGCTAATGATCTGTAGTTGTTTTGTACATGTTTCACATAGAAAGTTTGACATTTAGAACACTAAAAAACTATAGTTGTGATGATGGGTTTCCCCTAGGTTATGGGAATGTTCCCTACTACCGGTCCCTTCATAAGAACATATAATGTTATGGTTACTTTGACACTGAGATTAGAGGTACCTGGGTCTCATAACTAACTAGTGCCTATGGGAGTTCCTGTGACTAGTGATCATTTACTATTTGGTATTTACCATTGGATTGTGGAGTTTTTGGATGGAAAAACTGGTATATTAAATCTTTTATTTAAATTTATTGATTCTTTAATGTTAACCCTTGAAAACTATTTTCTATTAAAAGTTGCACTTTAGAAATTGTTGATACCATTAATTGTTTATAAAAACTTGCAGGATTTTTATATTATAATTCTTATCAGAAAGAATATTTATGTGGTATCCTATTTGGAATAGGATAGCACATTACATATACCATTGGGTATAACTAGACTTGATTTTGATTGATGTAGGTAAGGGAAATCCCTTTGGAGATGGACGCTCGGTTTGTTAATTTCATTCCATGGTGTGGTGTGGTGGAGACGGCTCATGGGGTATTAACCCTTGTCATTTGGTTGTCATTGGAATGTTTTTATGGATAATTATGTAGTTTTTTACCTATTGTGTCATGTATAAATCATTCTATTTAGTTTTAAATTTTATTTAAGGCTTGTTTCTCATAGATTCTAAAATTTGTTTTATTATTCATTATTTGTTGTTTTTTGCATCATAACTATAACAAACCATAACTTACATACATAGTTATTACATCAGAATTGAAGTATAATTAGTAAAACATATAACAAAACCATTATAGGACCGTATAGGTATAGTGTCTTTAGAAACTGGGATACATAAACAACTGGTTCATAAATCATCTACATTGTCTCCCATTTATTTCATCATATATAGAATCCCTTTTGGCATATCCTACTTAATACCCTTATTCCAGACCTGGGGAAAATAAAACATATAAAAGGGTGATCTCAAATTCTGAGTAAGGGTAAACAAAAGAAATATCAATCATATCATATTCATAAGAACATAACATTTTGAAAATCTTAACCTGCAATAGAGATCATAATATCATAACATGGAATAAATCATAGTAGTGAGATTTAATCCCAATAATAATAACTTAAAACATGAAACTATGTGGAATAAACAAATAATCATATAAAATCATTTCATATTAGTCAAGGCACTTTTCCAAGACCATCATAGTGGACAAAGTCCATTACTGAACCGAGTTCACTCCTCGTTCCAGTTCTGTATCACTGAACCGGATTAACATTCCCTTACAGCCATGTCTATCTCATGAGATATAAATCTTTACCCAATTCATTGGAGGGAAATATAGGTCCCACCCATCTCATAAAGAAACCATTCTTATGTGTGCCACAAAATCATACATCATACATAATAGCATAACCCATGTAAAAAAATGTGATTCTTAAACATCCTGACATCATAAAACAATTCATATAAGATATAGGACTTCATAAAAATAATTCCATCACAACATAATCAAATCAATGTAATAATAGGGATAGAAATAGCACCCTATATTTTCTTAGATGTAAAATAATTTTGATAAAACACTTGAACTCCATTCATGAAGAAAATATCATTTTTAATTCAAACTTTTTTTCCCTTTTATAACATGTCAAAGAATTTTAAAAGAAGTAAATTAAAAATAAACATGAAAACATTTAAATGAAGAATCATGGAAAAAATTTTCTATGAAATCATAAATATCCATTCAAGCCGTATAAGTTAATACAACATTCTTCTCGTACATTGGCCAGAAAAGTCAAAAGGTATCTCGTACTGACAATGACAAAAGATTCCTTTCACATATTTTACTAAAAATTCACCAATAGGTAAAATTGGTTTTAAAAAATTTTAGGAGGATAGAAATAATATTATATATTGAGGAAACATGTATGTGGATGATAAATATGCCCCAGTAAATTCTGAAGTATAAACAATCTCTGATGAAAATGAGATTCTGAGATTTTCTATTACCTTAGGTCCGATATGATTTGTACGTATCTGAACCTCCTGTATAATGATTTAAATAATGTCATTGACTTATTAAAGAATCATATTCATTGTTATGATATCATATATGGTCATATTCTTATCTTCTTATTAGTAATATTTCATTGCTACTTGTTATTCAGGTGTTCATTGATTTATGTTCTTATGCATGTTTTGTCGAATAAATTCTTATTCCTATTTTTAGGTTATAGATAACTCAATTAAAGAATGGTATTAGTGTAATATATATCATATTTATTCATTAAATTCATTTATATAATCATTATTCAATGAAGATCATGTAGAATGAGTCACATCACATCGTGGAGACGGTAGGCCGTACATATGCACGAGCGATGATATCATTCCCATGATTGTGGAATTTTATTTAAGTGTATGTATACTATTTAGGAATCAATATAAATTTAAAATAGTCATATATAGTCATTATTTACACCATTATACCCATCCAAGTAAGGTGGTGGTGGAAAATAGATTACACCACGGCGTGGAGACGGTATTTCGTATGTACGAACGCGCGGTGATTTCATTTTTCATAGGATGGATAGAAGGTGAAATAGGGTTGTTTCATATTTATAATAACATATCATTATATTATTGATATTGATGTCATTACTTCATAATGAAACAACTAAAGAAGAGTAAGTAGAAGAGGAAATAAATTTGAAAGAATCTGTAACGGATATTACCTCTTCTTTGACACGCCTCTTTGAAACCTCCTCTTAGGGTATTAAAATTTGTCTTTTAAGAAGACCATGACCTCTAGTATATTTCTAGGGAAGTTTAGAAGGGAAATGGTCAGGGTTTGGACGATATTTAAAGCTCAAAATGTTGTGAGGAGAGGAGGACTAGGTGCCCTTTTATATGGGAGGAGGGGGCACCTTTGGAAATCTAAAAAATATTAATTTATAATAAATTAAAACCCCACATAAAAATTCCAAAATTACACAATTAGAATATTAGATGATATTGGTTTGTAATATAATCAACCAATAATATTTAGATATGTTGGGAATTTATTATAAACATTATCAACTTGATTTATCCTTTTTTAATCTATTTAATTTTATTTGTGGTAATAATATTCTAAATTTTAAATTGATATAAATAATTACTTATGTTCTGTGAATTATCCATAATTTTATACTTTATGACATTTTAGACCATATAAATTTAAATTTATAATTTATAAATATTTTTGTGATTTTTAAACAATTCTATAATATGATATTTTTATAAAATTACAATACTGTCAATTTTGACACTATTTATTTATTTGAATTTAAATAAAATCTACATAGAGGATATATTCAAACTAAAATATTTAATGGATTCATAAAAATTCTTATTTATCTTGAAAAGTAGTGGATCACATTAAATAATTCATATAATATTTATTTTAATATTTTTAAAACCTTTTATTTGATATTACAATCAATAAAATAATTTCAACATCACTATTGTGTCACATTTAATGATAATTATTTAATACCTAAAAATTATAAAAAAAAATCACATGATGTAGATAATTTTATTATATTTCTTGGAAACTATTTATGTTTGATTTTTTAAAAATTTATCACTAAATTAAAATTATTACACTTATAAGATTTAAGAGAGTGACATATTGTCACTTTCTTTAGTTTTAATAATAATTACATCATTTTCATGGTCAAAGGTCCATTAAATGAATCTATTCCGACCCTTAGGTGATATGGGTAGAATTTTATTCATTAAATAGAATTTTGGAATGTTTTAAAGAAAGTTTACAATATTATTCTTACGCTTAATTACCTGATTTACCTTTAACTATAGTAAAACAAATTACCGTAGTTACTACTCATAATATCAAAAAGAGTAACCTATTAACATAATTTGGAACCACTTAATACAAATATGGAATCCATTTTTCAAAATTCAAAACATATAAGATTCAGTAATTAATTTAAAATTAATCCCACTGTTAAGCAAACGAGTTTTAAAAGTTAAAACTTTTCCAAAGATTCAAATGTTTTTACCTATGACTTCAATGTAAAATTATTGCTAATGACATACATTATATTAAAGGGTAAAAATATATTCTATTTATACATTAAAACCATTCAATAAAATATTTTAACAATATAAATTATTTTGATGAAAAAACTTGTTTTCAATTAAAAATTAGCGTATTTTAACTATTCATCAAAATGTGACAGTCATCAGAAAAGTATCAAAAAATTATCCAATGTTAATTTTTATATACTGATTCAAAGGAATAATTTTATATTGTAAAATTGAACTTATAAACTTGTCAAAAATTATCCTTAAAATGGGTGCGCCATCAAAAGGCAGAAAATTGTATTTTTTGAAAAAACAATTCTTTTATCCAAAAAATTGATTTTTTTCATATATCATATGTAAAATGAATTATAATGTTATATAAAATTCAAAATGTTGTTAATAGTATTTATAACTGCTACTTTATATAATATTTTAATAATATATTGTTGTTTAGTGAAACTCGATATTGCGTACAACACACACTATCGAGGAAGGTTGATCTGGTGTATAACGCAAGCCAATATAGAGTTGTGTGTAGTGAAAGATTCCTTTGATGTTGTGTATAACATAAGACATATAAAAAATATAATTCTCATAAAATATCATGGTGTTACATTCTACCCCCCTTAAAATGAATTTCTCCCTCGAAATTCGTCACTTCGTAACAAAAAGATGGGGATACCTCTCCCTCATCATATCCTCAAGCTCCCATGTAGCTTCTTCTAATGGGTTGTTCCTTCATAAAACTTTCACCAAGAGAGTGGTCTTGTTCTGTAGAAATTTTTCGCTATGATCTAGAATCTCTATCAGTTGTTCTTTATAAGAACGATCTTGCTCCGGCGGTACAGCTTCTGAGCTTAGTACATGTGAAGGATCGAGTATGTACTTTCTCAGGAGAGATACATGGAACACATCGTGAACTTGATAGAGATTTGGTAGAAGCGCCAATCGGTAAGATACCTTCCCAACATGATCTAGTATTTCAAAAAGACCGATATACATAGTGCTCATCTTTCACTTTTTTCCAAATCTCATTACTCTCTTCCAAGGAGATATTCGTAAGAACACTTTATCACCCACATAAAACTCTAGGCCTTTTCTGAGGTTGTCGGCACAACTTTTTTGTCGACTATGTGCTGCTCTTATGTGTTGTTGAATAGATCTGACCTTTTCTGCCATCTCATCAACAAGATCAAGTCCTAATAGTTTTTTCCCCAACATCATCCCAGCATGTTGGTGTTCTGTATTTCCTTCCACAGAGGGCTTCATAAGGAGCCATCTGAATGCTGGAGTGAAAGCTGTTATTATAAAAAAATTCCACCAAATGTAGGTTTTGATCCTAACCACCATTGAAATCCATAGAGAAATCTCTTAACATGTTTTCTAGAGTTTGAATTATTCTCTTAGACTAACCGTCTATCTATGGATGATAAGTAGTGCTGAAACTCAACTCTGTATCTAGAGTATGTTGAAGACTTCACCAGAAATTTGAGGTAAACTTCGGATCCCGATCAGATATAATGGAAAGTGGTACTCCATGCAATCTTATCACTTCTTTCACATATATCCTAGAAAGCTGATCTAGAGAGAAATATTATCTAATAGAAATGAAGTGTGCTGACTTCGTAAGACGATCAACTATGACCCAGATAGAAATATTGCCTTTGGATGTTTTTGGAAGTCTGGTGAAAAATTCCAAAGTGATGTTTTCCCTTTTCCATTCAGGTATGGGTAAACTTTTTAACATCCCCTTATACTTTTGTCTCTCATCTTTAACATTCTAACAAACCAAGCATCTAGAGACATATTCAGCAACATCTCTTTCAATGCCATCCCACCAGAAGTACTCTTTTAGGTCCCTATAAATATTCGCACTTCCCGGATGAATAGAGAATGAAGAACTATGAGCCTCATCCAGTATCTCCTTCTTTAATTCTGGTATGGGAGGAACACAAACCCGATTACTAAACCTTATTATCCCTTCACAATCAAGGTTGAATTCAGGAACATTTCTCACCTTCTTTTGTAATACTGCATCTTCTTTTTGTGCCTCTTTAATCTTCACATGTATAGATGGATGTACATTCAATTGAGAAAGATAAAAATTTTCCCCTTCCATTATAATTCCAAGATCCATCCTTTGTAAATCCATAAATATTAGATCTTTCATGATTTTCATCATGGATAAGATAGCATGGCCTTGTCGACTTAATGCGTCTTCCACCTTGTTTTCTTTCTCAGGGTGGTAATGAATTGAGTGGTTGTAATCCTTAATTAGCTCCAACCATCTTATTTAGAGCATATTCAGCTCCTTTTGTGTAAAAATATAGTTTAAACATTTATGATCAGTCTAAAAATCACACCTTTCACCATAAAGATAATGCCTCAAAATCTCTAATGTAATGATTACTGCAGCTAACTCCAAATCAGGAGTTGGGTAATTTTTCTCATGAATTTTTAACTGTCATGAGGCATAAGCTATCACCATATTGTTTTGCATGAGAACACACACCAATCTATTCATGTATGCATCACTATATATCACTAACCTTTCTCCACTACAAGACAGTGTGAGAATAGGTGCAATGGATAACCTTCCTTTCAACTCCTTAAAATTCTCTTCACACTCCTCTGTCTACACTAACATAACTCCTTTTCGAGTCAACCTAGTGAGTAAATTAGATAACCATGAAAAATCCTTCAAGAAATGTCGATAATATCTAGACAAACCAAGAAAACTTCGGATCTCAGTTACTATTGTTGGTCTCTACCATCTTTCGATAACCTCTGTTTTTGCTGGATCCAATGAAATACTCTCTTTTGAGATTATGTGACCCAAAAATGAAACTTTTTGAATCCAAAATTCACACTTGGTAAATTTGGCATAATGATTCTCCTTTCTTAGGGTCTTCAATACAATTCTCAAGTGATCTTCATGTTCTTCCTTTCTCTTCGAATAGACAAGAATATCGCCTATAAAGACTACCAAAAACTGATCAAGATAGTCTCTAAAGACTCTTTTTAGTAGATCCATGAAGATAGCAGGGGAATTAGTAAGACCAAATGGCATCACTATAAATTCATAGTGTCTATACCTTGAAAGAAAAGTCTTCTTTTGTATATCCTCTTTTTTGACCCTTAATTGATGATACCCTAAATGAAGATCAATCCTGTAAAAGTATTGAGATCTACATAGTTGGTCAAATAAGTCATCAATGCATGGGGGAGGATATTTGTTCTTGATATTGATCTTGTTATGTTTTCGATAATCAATACAGATTCTCATTGATCCATATTTCTTCTTAACAAATAGAATAGGTTCTCCCCAAGGTGATGCACTAGGGCATATGAATCCCTTATCAAGATTCTCTTGGAGTTGCTTCTTCAATTCCTGCAACTCAATTGGGGCCATTCTGTAAGGTGTTTTTGAAATGGGCATAGCACCCGGTATGAGTTCTATTGAAAACTCAACTTCACAATTTGGTGGAAGACCTAGAAATTCCTTTGGAAAGACATCATCAAACTCTCATACAATGGGAATATTCTTAATCATGAGTTTCTCTCCAACCATTTTAGATAACTAACCTTCATTTATTAGAATCTAGATCCATAAGATGGAAAAAATTTCCACTTGAAAGTTATATTCAGCCTTGCATCGACAGGTGACAGTAGGTTGATCAGGAATATTAAATGTGATTTCCCTTCTTTCGCAATTGATAAGAGCTATGTATAAAGAAAGCCAATACATTCCTCCAATCACATAAAATTCCACTATAGGAAGGATCACAAGATTTGCAGGAATCACATTCCCACAAACTCTAATCAGAGAAGAATTTCAAACTTTTGATGCGACCATTGTGCCATTAGGGGTTGTCACAGCTAACTCAACATCTAATTGTTGAGGTAATATGGCGATACCCTTAGAATATTCTTCAGAAATAAAACTGTGGGTGAATCCAGAATCAAATAAAACATTTTATACTTTAGAGTGGATGGTAAGTGTACCTTTCACCACTTCGTTATCATCCTCCACATCATCGATAGAAATTTAATGTGACATTCCTTTTTCTTTTTCCTTAATAGTTTTTTGACGTCGATCACCACCAACAACGCTTGGATTAGAACATTGATTGGCATAATGCCCCATTTCCTTGCACATGAAACATTGAAGTGTAGGAGGTTCATTATGTGTATCCCTTTTTATGTTTGCATCATTAGATATCTTATTCCCATTATTTCGACATTCAACTGCCTGATGACCTTCTTTTCCACACATAAAACATTTACTTGTCCCTTTAAGAAAATTCCCTCCATGTTTCTTTCCACACTTTGAGCATAAGGGAAAACTCATCTTCTTTTCAGTGTGGTCTTTAGATTTCCCTTTGTACTCCATTTTCCTCTTCTTATCAAACCCATATGAATGATGGCTTACTCCAATCTCCATCTCAACCTTGAGAGCATGTCGAACAATTTTCTCGTAGATATTGAAGTCACTTATGGATAAATCCCTTTGATGACTTTGTTTTAAGCCACTAAAGAATTGATTGATCTTACTCTCCGGTTGGATATTAATTCCAGAAGTTTACCTTTCATGTCTTGTAAAATTTGATTCGTAGGTACCAACCGATTCGTCATCCTTTTTGTTCAGTTCAAGAAACTCCTTCTCCATACTTGTTCGAATAATACGAAGGAAGTACTTATTGAAAAATAAGTTCTTGAACTCTTCCCATTCCATGGACTCAATTTCGTCTCTTTGCCTCATATTCTTGATAAGATTCCACCATTTTTCAGCTTCACCTTCAAAACTATATACTACTAAGATGACTTTATCATGTTCAGAACATTACAGGACTGAAAATATCTTTTTAGTGGTACTAATCCATTGTTCATCCACTAATGGATCAGATTACCCGTTTAATGAAGGTGGAAACTGCCTCATGAAGGATTCAACATAATGTTTCTCCTTACTTTGCTCATTTGGAAGTCATACGTGATTCATAGATTGAGAGTGTTGTGTGAGCATGGCTACAAGATTTTTCATTCTAGCTCCCATAACGTTTGGTTTCTCAGGGGGACAATCATTGCATTTCCCGTCACATTCAGCATTAACACGGTTTCTTCGGGTTCCAGCCATTGACTAAAAACCATAAGCATATTGTGAGAAACACTAATCATAATAAGAAAATGACATAATCAAGAATAAAATTTCACACTTTAGGTCTTATCATAGGTTGTTCATTTCCAATTATAAAACAATAATATTGTGTTCTATGTTTACACATATCCTTAGGATTCTTACTAAGGCTTTCACGTCCTAGTTTCCAAAGGTTGACTATACCTTTCCTCTGATACCAACTATAACGACCCATACATTACATACATGGTTATTAAATTAGAATAAAAGCATTCTTATTACAACATATAATAAAACCATGATAGGACCATATAGGTATATGTCATTAGAAACAGAAAAACATAAACAACTGGTTCATAAATCATCTACATTATCTCCTGTTTATTTCATCATATCTAAAGTCCATTTTGGCACATCCTACTTAATACCCTTCTTCCTGAACTGGGGAAAATATAACATACAAAAGGTTGAGCTCAAATGCTCTGTAAGGGTAAAAAAAGAAATATCAATCATATCATATTCATAAGAACATAACATTTTAAAAATCTTAACCTGCAAAAGAGATCATAATATCATAACATGGGATAAATCATAGTAGTGAGATATAATCCCAATAATCATAACTTAAAACATGAAACTTTTTGGCATACACACATAATCAGATAAAATCATTTCATATTATTCAAAACTCTTTTCTATGACCATCATAGCAGACAAATTCCATTATTGAACCATGTTCACTCCTCATTCGAGTCCTGTATCACTGAACCGAATTAACTTTTCATTCCAACCATGTTTATCTCATGAGATATAAATCTTTACCCAATGCATTGGAGGGAGATATAGGTCCCACCCATCTAATAATGAAGCCTTTTTCATGTGTGCCACAAAATTATAAATCATACATCATAGCATAACCCTTGTAATAGAAATGGGATTCTTAAACATCGTGACATCATAAAACAATTCATATAAGATAAAGGACTTAATAAAAATAACTCCATTGAAACATAATAAAATCAATGTAACAATAGGGATAGAAACAGAACCCTGTATTTTCTTAGATGGAAAATAATTTTGATAAAACACGTGAACTCCATTCTTGAGAAAAATATCCTTTCTACTTAAAATTTTTTTTCCTTTCTTAACATGTCATACAATTTTAAAAAATGTAATTTAAAAATAAAATTGAAAACATTTAAAGAAATATACATGGAAATAATGTTCTATGAAAACATAAAAATTACTTCATGTAGTATAAGTTTAAAAAATTATTATTCTCGTACTTTGGCTGAAAAAGTCAAAAATTATCTCGTACAGACAACGACAAAAGATTCCTTTCATATCTTGTAATGAAAATTCACAAATAGGTAAAATTGGATTTAAACAATTTTAGGATGATAGAAATAGTATTACATAATGAGGAAACATGGAAGTGGATGATAAATATTCCCTAGTAAATTCTGAAGTATAAATAATCTCTGATAAAAATGAGATTGTGAGATTTTCCCTTACCTTAGGTCCGATATGCTTTGTACATATCCGTACCTCATGTATAATGATTTAAATAATGTCATTGACTTATTATAGAATCATATTAATTGTTATGATATCATATATGGTCATATTATTATCTTCTTATTAGTAATATTTCATTGCTACTTGTTATTCGGGTGTTCATTACTTTATGTTCTTATGCATGTTCTGTTGAATAAATTATTATTCCTCTTTTTAGGTTAAAGATAACTCATTAACATAATGGTATTAGTTTAATATATATCATGTTAATTCATTTAATTAATTTATATAATCATTAGTGAATAAATATCATGTAGAATGAGTTGCATTACATCGCGGAGACGGTAGGCCGTACGTATGCACGAGCGATGATATCATTCCCATGATCGTGGAATTATATTGAAGTGTATGTATACAATTTCGGAATCAATATCACTTTACAATAATAATATATAGTTATTCTCTACACCATTATACCCATCCAAGAAAGGTGGTGGTGGAAAACAGATTACACCACGGCGTGGAGACGGTATTTTGTACGTACGCACGTGCGGTGATTTCATTTTCCCTAGGATGGATAGAAGGTGAAATAGGGATGTTTTATATTTATAATAAAATATAAGTATATTATTGATACTAATGTTATTACTTCATAATTAAACAACTAAAGAAGAGGATGTATAATAAGAAATAAATTTGAATGAATCGGTAACGGATATTACCACTTCTTCGACACGCCTCTTTGATCCCTTCTCTTAGGGCACTAAAATTTTTGTTTGAAGTATACCAGGACCTCTAGTATGTTGATAGGGAAGTTTAGAAGGTAAATTGGTAGGGTTTGGCCGAGAATGAAGGATCAAAATGTTGTGAGTAGGAGAGGGAGGATGTTCCCTTTTATAAGGGAGGACAGGGGCACCTTTGGAAATCTAAAAAATAATAATTTATAATAAATTCAAACCCCACATAAAAACTTCCAAAATTAATCAAATTCGACGATTAGATTATATAGGGTTGTAATATCATAAAACAATAAAATTTATACATTTTGGGAATTTATTTTAAACATTATCAACTTGATTTATCTTTATTTATTTTATTTATTTTTATTTGTGGTAATAATATTCTAAATTTTAATTTGATATAAATATTTACTTATGTGCTATTAATAATACATAATTAGATACATTATAAAATATTAGACCATATAAATTTATATTTATAATTTATAAATATTTTTGTTATTTTTAAACAATTCTATAATATGTTATTATTATAAAATAACAATAATGTCAATTTTGACACTATTCATTTATTTGAATTTAAATAAAATCTACATAGAGAATATATTCTAACTAAAATATTTAATAGATTCATAAAAAGTCATATTTATCTAGAAAAGTAGTGGAGCACATTAAATAGTTCATATAATATTTATTTTAATATTTTTAAAACCATTTATTTGAAATTTCAATCAATAAAATAATTTCAACATCACTATTGTGTCACCTTTAATGATAATTATTTAATCACTAAATATTCTAAATAAATTACACATGATTTAGATAATTTTATTATATTTCTGGAGACTATTTATGTTCAATGTTTTATGATTTTTATCACTAAATTAAAATTATTACACTTATAATATTTAAGAGAGTGACATATTGTCACTTTCATTAGTTTTAATAATAATTACATCATTTTCTTGGTCAAAGGTCCATGAAATGAATCTATTCCGACCCTTAAGTGATATGGGTCGACTAGTATTCATCCAATATAATTTTTTCAAGTGTCAGCATAATTTTACAATCTTATTCTTACCCTTAATTAACAGATTTACCTTTAACTATAGTAAATAAAAATTACCATAGTTACTATTAATAATATCAAAAAAAGTAACCTATTAACATAATTTTGATCCACTGAATCTAAATATGGAATCCATTTTTCAAAATTCAAAACACAAAAGTTGCAGTAATTATTTTAAAATTAATCTTGTTGTTAAGTAAACGGGTTTTAAAAGTTAAAACATTGCCAAAGATTGAAATGTTTTTACCTATGAATTCAATGTAAAATTAATTCTAATGACATAAATTATATTAAATAGTAAAAATATATATTATTTATACTTTAAAACCATTCAATGGTATATTTTAACCATATAAATTATATTGATGAAAAAAGTTGTTTTCAATTAAAAATTTACGTATTTTTACTATTCATAAAAATATGAATGTTATCAGAAAAGTATAAAAAATTTACCCAATGTAAATTTTTATATCCTGATTAAATGGAATAATTTTATTTTTTAAAATTGAACTTATAAACATGTCAAAAATTATCCTTAAAATGGGTCCGCCATCAAAAGGCATAAAACAGTATTTTTTTTTTAAAAATAATTCGTTTATTCGAAAAATTGATTTTTCTTCTCATATCATATGTAAAATGAATTCTAATGTTATATAAAATTCAAAATTTTGGTCATACTATTTATAATGGCTACTTTATATATTATTTTAATAACATATCATTGTTTAGTGAAACTCGATATCGAGTACAACAAACACTTTCGAGGAAGGTTGCTCTTGCGTATAACGCAAGACAAGCTAGTGTTGTGTATAGTGAAATATTCCTTTGATGTTGCATATAACATAAAAAATATAAAAAATATACTTCTCATAAAATATCAAGGTGTTACAATAACTTGGGTAAATCCTTTCCAATCCAGTCTTTATATAAACCAAGCACTTTTTCCAAATAGTGGGGATTGAGAACCCTGTTCGAGCCTTTCTAGGGGCAGAGTATGGTAACTTTTTTTATGGCGACCAGATTCCATTCATGGAAACATGGTTTCATAGACATGATAATATTTTTGGTTCATATAAGTTTTTGCGATGAGTCTAGTTACATAGATGAAAGGACCGTCATGTCTCAGAGTTTTTGTTACCAGTATGGTGTATGGACAATACCTCTCTTGAAAAACCTCAATTCAACATGGGATGTTGGGATAATATTTTTAGATTCTCTTCCAGGTGTGACATTTAGGCTGTAGACTATACGTAGACATCGATTGTGAGTGAAGTGGTTGTTTATTTCATTGTTGTGATGTGTTTGAGTCATTTATATTTGAGTTAATTGCTAAAAATTTTATAATTGTTGTGATGATGATTTATTTTGCGATTGTTACCTTGTGTAGCATTATTCCACCCCATAGAACCCCCATACACCCATAGGAGGACACTAAAGAGAGTTATCCCTCACTGATTTATCAAAGGATGGTGGAAGCTATGGTCTGGACTATCTAAGACCTAGGATAGGGAGTAGCTCCCACTTCTTCTCTAGATAGAGAATAAGAGTATGGTCCTGAGAAGGAAAAATCCCATGAGTTCCTAAAGAATAATCCACATAAATTATGAGGTTTCACATAACCCCAGAATGATGAGGAGCGGCTCGATAAGATAGAGTGAATGTTTTAGTTCCTCGACACACCTAAGGAGGTCAGGGTGAAATGTTCCCATTTTCTTTGTGAGGGTCCCAGCCGCAGGTGCTGGGAATCAGTGCTTCAAACCAAGAAGAATGAACATATGAGTTGGATGGACTAAAATGTTACCTTCAATGACCAATAGTTCCTGAAATTCATGGAATAATCTAGATCCTGAGAGTTTATGGAGGTGGTTAAAGGGGATCTTTTAGTGGTGGTGTAAGCCAACTCTTTTGCTGAGCCTATCTGGTATGCTCTATAAATGGTCTTCAATGAGTAGATTAAATCCCATAAAATTGAGTGGGGTTTTCAGAAATAGATCTATTCCCAGGTCTTCTTGTTCAATATAATGACTTATGCTAAGGTGGTTGACCGATATTGTAAGGTAGAGATGGACTTTAAGGGGATATTTGGTTTCTATGGAACTATATTAGTGATGGGGAGTGGTAATTCATCTAAAAAGAATATGAAGTGAGAGGAGTAGGGGAAGATGCTATGTGGATGTTTAGGATAACCATCCAAGCAGTTTTCTTATATGGAATATGATGCATGGTCTATTATGGGCCACCAGTGTGGGAGGCCAGGGAAAACCCGACCAACAAGAACATCTCCACCGAAGCCTTGATATCAATTTGAAGGTATGGGAAAATTGAAATGATTTTACTGGGTGGCTCGTCTAAATTAGAGCGGGGTAGGTATGTTGCTTCCAGGGGTGTGTCAGCTCAGTAAGATCCATCGGGCACGGGGGGATCTTTGTTTGGGGGCCATGGATGTCGGGCTTGATCATCTTCTAGGAAGATCCTTTTTCGGTCAAATCAATATGAGAGAGGTCGTTCTCATACTGTGAGTAGGAATATTCATGTTGTGGAGCACGCGCTAGTGGGATCAGATGTTGGGTCTTCGATAGATCGGGGTACTATCTTGATTGAATCTTCTATAGCATCTACTCTATCTGATACTCATGAATCTATTTCATTTTACTCTACCCATTTTCTGACAACACATAAAATTACAACTAAGTTTCTATATATTGTGACATAGTTGGTGACATAGCTGGGTAAGAAGATGGAGTAGGGTTTCAAGTGCTTATCGTGTTAACTTACTGTGTCTGGGGTAGAGATGGAGTGGGAACTCTTGGCCTTGGATATGGGTCTTTTGACGTAATCTTCAACATGTATTGATTAGTTCACTTTAAAGTGCACGTCGATTACATTATATGGAGGGTGAGTTTCACAACACCTAATGGTAGTCCTGATGTTTTGCTTAAGGAATGGGATCCTTGGTCGGGTCGTGCAGAACCTCCACTCCCAAATTCAGGTAATCTTATCTTTTGGTTATCATCGCTCTTGATAGAGGATATGTTCATTCTCTTGAGTGTGGATTAACTCACATTGTGTATGATTTCCCATAGGTATTTCCGTATGATTCTTCATGCATTTCCGTTGAGAAGGATGTGATGTTCTCAGTTGATTTGGCACCGAAAACACAACTGATATCGCTTCCTTTGTGTCATATGGACCCCACCAATTTGAGGGAATTAAAGATACAACAGGAATATTTAAAATCAAAAGGATTGATTTTCCCAAGAATCTATCCTTGGGATAATCCTATCCATCTTACGATGAAGTCCGACAGATCCCTTTGTCTGTGTATCGACTACTGGAAGATGAACAAGGTAAACATCAAGAAAAAATATCATTTTCCATGAATAGATGACATTTTTAATTATTTGAAAGGTGAAAAGTGGGTTTCTATGATATAATTACATTTGGGTTACCAAAAACTAAAGGTCAAGGAGACAGATATCCCATGACTTTGTTCTAATGTAGATATGAAAACATTGAATACTAGGTTATGCCTTTTGGGTTGACCAATACTCCTACAGTTTTTATGGAACTCATGAATAGTTTCTTCCACCAGTATGTCGTCTCCATTGTCACGGTATTCATGGATGACATCTTAGTTTACTCTAAATCTTCGTAGGATCATGATCATGACTTTTTTATTGTGTTGGTAACCTATCTAGATCCTCATCTTTTTGAAAATTGGTCCAAGTGCAGTTTTTTGATCTGGGAAATGAAGTTTTGGGGCCACGAGATCTTGAAGCATGGGGTTTTTTTGGACCTCAAAAAGATAATTGTAGTAATGTATTGGGAGAAACAATGGAAAGTGTTCAAGGATAGGAGTTTCCTTGGAAAGTCATGTTATTACAGGTGGTTTTTTCAGGATTTCTCTCAGCTTGACTTACCCAAGACCATGCTCACTCAGAAAGGGGTGAATTTTGAGGGGGGCCTAGAATGTCAGGCGTCTTTTGAGAAGTTAAAGCAGAGATTTACTACTTCCCTTTTGTTTATTGTTCTAGGGTATAGAAACGGGTATTTGGTGTATTGAGATGTTTTAGCTATGGGTCTCAGCTGCATGCCTATGTAGGGTGATCATGTAGTGGTGTGTAGATCTCGCCAACTCAGACCACATTAAAAGAATTACCCGACCCACAACATGGAGTTGGCAGCATTGATGTATGCATTAAAGGATTGGCCTCACATCCTCATTGGGGAGATGTTTTTTGTCTACTCTGATCACAAGAGCCTACCCTACATTTTCTCTCATAAGGATATTAATTTGATGTAGTGACGTTGGATTGAGAACCTAAAGGGGTTTGACATTGACATTTTTTATAACCTAGGAAAGGGTAATGCGGTGGAGGATTCCTTTAGAAGGAGAGTACCATTACATTCTTTGAGGAAGAATAGTGATGATTGGACTCTGATTCCGGTCTTTGGTCAGATGCATATGGATACCAAGGAACATAGTGGAGGTGCGTTCTTGGAAATCATTCAGTTGAATCCCACTATTTCAGAGTTCATTCATTGTGAGAATCCTTGTTATGATCTATGTGACTGTTCAAGGAAGTTTCTTCAAGGTAGGGAGATGTATTCTGATTGGTCTTCATCCCCCGAGGGTATCTTGTGCATCAAGGGTTGTGGAGTGGTTCTGTTTTCTATAAGGAAGGTGGTGAATCAGGATAGCCACCAATCTCATTTGGATGTCCATACTGGAGCTACCAAGATGTAATATGATGTTTTTTGGCAGTTCGGGTGTCTAGGTATGAGATGAGACACAGAGGAATTTGTGTTGAGATATTATACATGTCAGCAGTTAAAATAAGAGCATCGAAGGCCCTATGGACTATTTCATATGTTATCCATTCCAACCTGGATGTGGGATGAGGTTTCCATGTATTTCATTATTGGGTTTCCTCATACACCTAAGGGTAATTCTTCTATTTGGGCGGTGATTGATCATCTGACCAAAGAAGACCACTTCATTCCAATTATAGATACATTTAACTTGTATTAGTTGGGCCTTTTGTATCCGTAGGAGGTAGTAAGGCTTCAGTGTGTGATATTAGCAGTTGTCTCAGATAGAGACACCATATTTCACCTCTCGGTTTTGGGAATTCCTTCAATAGAATGTGGGGTCATAGATTAAGATGATCCCGACATTCCATCCTAAAATGGATTTTAAGACAGAGTGAGAAGATAATATTTAAGAGGACATGTTTCGTGCATGTGTTTTGAATATTTGAGGTTCGTGGGATATCCATTTGGGATTGGTCAGTTTTTTTATAATAGCATCTACTAATACTCTATTATAATGGATCCTTTTTAGGAACTTTATGGTCGGCCTTATCAGTCCCCCCATGTGTTCGGACATGGAATATAAGACCTCATTATAGGGGCCAATCTTTTTGCAAGAGACATATGAGAAGGTCCAGATGAAAAGGTAGTGTTTATTGATAGATAATAGTCACTAAATATCTGATCATGATCATAGGAATCAATATTTATAGTTTTCTGTGGGTAATCGGGTATTCATAAATGTGCCACCTCATCTAGGTTTTCTTTGTTTGGGAATGTAGAGAAAACTAATGTCGACATATGTTGGACCATTTCAGAATACAGAATAGATTGGAAAGGTGGAATACAAGTTATATTTTTATTCTGAGCTAACATCTATACATGAAATCTTCCATGTATCCTAGTTGATGAATTACAACTCGAATGTGTCCCATGTGCTGAATTGATTAGAGTTTGAAATAGAGCTCAATTTGACTGTTTTTGAGTAGCTGATGCAAATAGTTGATTCCCAAGAGAAGGTGATTTGGGAAAAGTCTATTCCACTAGTATAGTTCCTCAATAAACATGAAAATTATTTCCATGAAACATGGGACCAGATGTCTTGGATTGAACAAGAGTACCAATTATTTCTTTCTCATCAATCATCGGGTTGACTTTCTAGGGTGGAAATTCATTCAATTTGGGGAGAATTTTCATATCTGAGCCTTTTTTACAAGTATTTTTCTCTCCCATTATTTTCCTTATATTCCATATAGGTTTCCCAGTTAGACCCCCTAAAATTAGATCATAGTGGAATATTTGTGGTGATAAGACTATGTTGTACGGTTTGTGTGTAGAGTTTAACAAACTATGCATGAAAACGGTGCCTCCCAATCCAGATCATTATTTTTTTATAATAATTATTTTACCCATATAGAATAAACCCTAATCATACCATTTATTCCAAATTTCATTCTTATCATCCATGGACAACCTCCAATCTCTCTCAACCTCCCTCGGAACTCAATTATAAAGGGGGGTTTGGTGGATAAACTTAAAGGATTATCATTTATGTGATCTCCCATTATGGTATTTTCCATTTCCATAGGGTTTCATCCCTTATAATTAAAACCCCAAATGTACAAAATCTAGGGATTAATTACTAGGTGTTTTTATTAATTTCATGGTCATCTCTTATGGTTTTAGGTTCATTTCAACCCCCTTTTGGTGTGGCAGTGGCGCGATTGATGTTTCGCTCAAGGAATTGAGGGTTTTGACACTTTTGGTTGGTGATTAAATGTGTAAGCATTGTTTAATGAGTTATATTTCTGGATTTATATTTTTATCATGTTCTCATTTCATTTTTTGTGTGGAAACTTTTTTTAGTATCATTTTTTATGTGGTTGATTTTTAAGTTACATTGGCGTGTGAAAATTGGTGTTTTACCTATGCATTCTATGTTGAACCAATTGAGACTATTTTATACTTCTTGAAATTTTATTATTAAATTATTTTATTGCCTCCAATTATGGTTGGTGAAATATTGGAATGAATTTGGATTTAAAATTGGTGTTTTAAATTTATTTTATGTGCAATGTTTTGATATACATTGTGAACTTATTTTATAGAAATTTTAGGTGCTTTATCGAGTCATAATAATAATGAAAAGAATATCTAACTAAGTCTTAAAGTGTTTATCATAATAAATAGGGATGAAATTGTGTAAATTGTACTTTATAACATGTGTACATAGTTTGATCACAAAGAGGGAAACCGATATATCTAGGTGGGCAGACGTGTACTAGTATGCTAGTGATCCGAATTGGTTTTGTCCCAGTTTCACATAGTAAATTTGATATTGAAAACACTAACATAAATGTAATGGTGATGATTGGGGCCACTAGGTTATGGTTATGCTTTCTACCAGTTGCTCATGCATGAGAAAAAATATTTTTATTGTTACTTTTACACTGATATACGAGGTACTTGAGGCCCATAGCTAGCTAGTGCCTAGGGGTGTTCCCGTAACAATTGTGGGTTGACTATTTTGTATTTAACACTATCATATGGAGTGTTCATCTTAAAAATTAAGCATCATACATGTTTTATTTATATTTATTCATTATTTAATGTTAACCCGTGAAAATGTATTTCCATTAATAGTTTTAATTCAGAAAATGTTACTACCATTTCTTGTTTATATAAACCTGAATGTTTTTTATCTTATAATAATTGTCACATTGAATATTTGGGTCATATCCTATTGTACATAGTATCACACCATAGTTAAAACTATGTGTGTAAGTAAACTCGATTATGTCTGATACTAGTAAGGGAAATTCCTTTGGAGATGGTGGTTCAGTTTGTTAATTTCCTTCCATGGATCGGTGTTGTGGAGACAGCTTGTAGGTGATGACACCTTGTCGTGTGGTGGTCATTGGGCAGTTTTTGAAAAAAAAATTGTATCTTTTTATATCTTGTGTCATGTTTTAAACCTTGTATTTAGTTCTGAATTTTATTTAAGGATAGTTTGGCATATCTTTTCGGATTTGGTTTATTCTTCATTATTTGTTGTTTTATGCAACAAAACTCTGGTAAATCAGTCCCAAACCATTTTTTATGATACCTGATCACTTTTTTAGAACACATGGGGATAGGTAAATCCCTTTGGGACATTCTATGAGCCAGCTATGGTTCTAGTTTTTTTGGTGAGAAAATTCAGTGTGAGACATCAATGTTTCCCCATAAAGGGATCAACAAAATGTTGTTGCTTCATTTTATCATTTGGAAGTTCATCATTATTCATATATTGAGAATTTTTTGTAAGAATATAAATAAAATTTTTAATTCTAGATCCCATAATATAATGTTCCTCCAGATGAGATGTCATGACCTGTTCCCTGGGGCCCGTGTCATGACTACCCCATGCCCACCTTCCATAGGCCAGGGGCTGGTGACTAGCACCAAAGGCATAATTCCATAATACTGGGAAGGCATTGTCTTTATAACCTGTAAACACACACACAAAAAATATATGAACACTAGAAAACTGTATAAAAAAAGAGTGCTAAAAGAAGAAAATGGACACAATACAAGACCAACAGAAAAGGTACAAGTAAAATTGAAAACAATTCAACCGAGGAAAAAGAAAAGATAGCTACTGGATTGTCCTCCGAGGTCTCTACCTGAAGGTTAGGTACATATCACATCCTCACCACTCCACATCCATTTGTCTCCTCCAGGTACTGACACACTGTATGGTCCACCTCCGAGAACCCTCTAGTCCTGGTACTTTCATCCTCCCACAGTGATGTCTGTCGTCTGCATCCGACATAACGAAGTTTGGGCATAGCCCGTGCATGGGTGAGTATAAAGATACTCTGTAGGGACCCTGAGACCCTCTATGTCTCAAAAAATCCACCAAGGATAAACCACAAAGAAAGAAATCAGTAGATAATCCTATATATGTATATTCCTATACATACACCAAAGTTATCAAGTGATCCATCCTAATCATGAGAAAAACATAGAAAAACTGACCCAGCTCAACCAGGATGTTATTCTAGGGGTAGTATCAAGTAACATCCTTAGTCACATTGTAAAAACCTCATCTATTGGAGAAATATTCCTCTATCAGGTAAAGTAGGCCTTTCATGACACCAATTCTACTTCCCACTAACCATGAACTGCTAAGGTACTCCACCAGTCGAGTACCATGGATCTTCCATGTCAACAAGCATGCCCAAGTCCTACTATGGTACTCCTCCTGTCGAGTACCATGGGTCTGACACATCACCAAGCACACCCCTCCACCGTGGGTCTGTCGTGACACCAAGGCACTCCCCACTGGGCTAGTAGAATCACTTCGAGTCAAATGGTCAGTAGTCGTCAGGTCTCTACTGTCGAGAGTCATATGTGATCACTGCTCTCTTCTGCATCAGGACACATCCTAGTCCGGTCCCTGATGCATCATAGAAGACAACATACCCTATTCCTTCCTTTGGAAGCCTCAATATGGGGGGTCACTAGTAAGCCTCTGCCTCTGCTCCAGAAAGCTATTATGGAATCTCTTTGACCACACAAATGGTTGCCTCTTCTTTGCCAAGGCTGATAGTGGTGCTACAACTCCTGATAAATCTTGCACAAATCTTCTGTAGTATCCAGTCGATCCAAGGAAACTTCGTACTTCCGTCACACTCTTGGGTGGCTCCCAAGCAAGTACCACCTCAATATTTGCTGGATCTAATGCAACTCCAGCCTCTGAAATGAAATATCTCATAATGTGAACCTCTCAGATCCAGAACTGACACATCAAGATCTTACCATAAATTTGGTGCTCTCGTAGTGTGTCCATTACTACCCCCAAGTCAATGGAATGATCATCCTCAGTAGTCGAGTAGACCAGAATATAGTCGATAAGGACTATGACAAAGTGATCACGGTATGGTTGAAAGACCTGTTCATGAGTCCCATGAATGTTGTTGAAGCATTGGTTATGCCGAATGGCATAACCAAGAACTCATAATGGCCATACTTACATCTGAAATCCATCTTCTACACATCCTCATCTCGAACTCTGAGCTCGTGATAGCCTGATCTGAGGTCTAACTTCGAGATCCATCATGCTTCTTTCAGCTGATCAAAGAGGTCATCAATCCTCAAAAAAGAGTAATTTTTCTTCACGGTCACCTTGTTCAGGCATCTATAGTAAACACAAAGACTCAATCTCCCATAGGACTTTTTGGTGAAAAGAATCGGGGCTGCCCAGGGAGAAACATTGGGCTGGATGAACCCCTTCTCCTTTAAGTCCTCTAGCTGTACCTGTAGCTCGCGAAGCTCTACGGGATCCGTCTGAAACGCTGGTGTAGATATCAGTGTCACCACGGGGTACAAATCAATGTAAAATTCCACCTTTATTATAGTATTTAGACCTGGTACATCATCCAAGAAAACATCTGTGTATTCATCCACCGCTATAAAAATACTCAGACTCTCCACATCAACATCTTTGAGGGTAAGGCTAGCCAACTGGTGAGTGATCAGTTGCACTCTCATCTGAGAAAGTCCATCATGTGCTGCAAAGGCTTCCTTCTCGACGATGAAGGTAATCCTAGTCCCTTCTGTGAAGACACACCGCACTTTGTGCCTAATACAGTCAATATGTACATGAAATGTAGATAACCAGTCCATACGCAAGATGACTTTGTACGACCTCAATGCCGCTACTAGGATATCCCAGCCGAAGCTCTCACCTCTTAGATTAAGCTTGCACTACCGTCACCAGTGTGTAATCATCGAATCATCTCCCCAAGGAGTCTGTAGCTGTAAAAATCAAGCCAACGGCTCCGTCAGAATCTCTGAGCTCTGAACGAGGGTAGTGGTTATAAAATAATGACTAAAACCATTGTCTATAAGTACTGCATCTATGGTAGAGTATACATACATCATACCTCATATCATCTCCAGAGAACAATGATCGTAAGCCTCAGCTGCCTAGAGCTAAGCTCTCCCATCTCCACCTACTCCATGTGGTCGGCGTGGACCTCATGGTGGTGGTGGAGGTAACATCTTAAATCGTTTCCCATCACCACCTGCACGGCCAGCTTCTCTGTCACGTCTGCCTTCTCTCTGCAGACCACCTCGATCAAATCTTTATCTCTGCATGGGTGGTCCTTCAACCATCTACTAATCATCCGTATGGCAAGTCAGACAGTCATGAGCCATGTGATCCAGCTCACTGCATGATTAACACTGCCTGCCCCTGGCATGTTTGTCTCCGCTTCAGGAGCCCCACACCACCGATCATGAGTCATGCAGTCGTCCAACTCTAGGTATGGTCTTCTTGGACCTCTGTGACATCTGTCTGATTCCAGATGCAGAAGAATCTACTACGTGTCGACTGGTGGTGGATCTCAATGTTGGAGACTGCTCAGCAAGGAAAATCTACTCTAGGAGGGCTCTCTCTAACACCCCCACCTACATCAGGATGCTGTGTGAGATCACTGAAGAAGTTATCTCTTGCTTGAGTCCCTTCTCGAAAGTTTGTGCCCGGAAGAATGGGTCTTGCACCACATCGGTGGAGTAGTGTGAGAGGTCAATAAACCTCGTTGAGTACTAAGCTACAATAATTATGACATGCTGCAGATGAAGTAGCTCATGTATGCGCACTACGTGAAGAGTCGCTACGACAAACTCTACCGGAAACAGGCTCTCGAAGTTTTCCAGAGAAGCATTAGTTCATTGTGGTCCGAGAGAATCAAGCTCCACCATATGCCTACTACTACCTATAGAAGATTGGAAGAATGGATCTCCATGAGTTTTGCTGGTGTCCCTACCAGTCGAAAGTCTCTCACCACAGCCTCCAGACAATCCTCAGCCACATGTGGGTCTATCTCTCCCCTGGACCTAGGTGGCCTTTGGCTCTATAACACGTGAAATGTGATCAAGTGGTGTGAACCATCTGCTTCTAGGGCTGGTGGAATCGGTGACCCAACGAGGAGTGGTACCGCTGGTGCCTCCACTAGAAAAAGGCCCTACACTGAGGCCTCGTCAATCAGTGGGCTATCTGTGCGTACAACTCTCAGAACACTAGCCGGTTGTCTGTGTGGAGGCATCCAATGAAAAAACAGGTGCGCTACTGTTAAAAAGTTATACTTGGTGAGCTAACATAGTGAGCTTACTTAAAAAAAACTTTTCCAATCACACACATACAATTAGTGTTTTCATGCACCGAGTCGGAAATCAGAAGTAAGGGTCCTGGAGTATGGATACACCGGCCACCGCACCAATATTGGACTCCCTAAACTGATAACCGCACTCACTACACTTAACACTGTTGCTTTACAGAAAAGAAAAACTAGAGTCCTATGTTGTATAGTAAAACTGACACCTCTGATACCTATATTTCATGACCCATCCCCTGGGGCCCATGCCATAACTACCCCAACCACGCCTTGTATAGGCCAAGGCTGGAGACTAGCACTAAAGGCATAATTCCATAAAAATGGGAAGGTATTGCCTTTATAACTTATAAACACACACAACAACACCCACAAATAGATATAGAACACTAATTGAAACTGTATAACAAAATAGTGCTGAAAGTAAAAAGGCCCAGAATACAAGCCCAATTGTAAAGTACAAGAAACTAAAAGTACAAGTACAACTTAAGAAAAGAGAAAAATAGCCACTCGGTCATCCTCTGAGGTTCCTACCTGCAGGGTAGGAACATATATTCTCCTCAGCACTCCACGTTCGTATGTCTCTTCCGTGTACCGACAAGCCGTATGGTCCATCTCTGGGTACCGCCCAATCCTGGTACTCTCAGACTCAGTCAGCACTATACGTTTTCTGCATCCCACAAAACAAGATGCGGTCATAGCCCAAGCAGGGGTGAGTATAATGATACTCAGTAGGAACCCTGAGATCATCAAGGTCTCACAAAATCCAACACGGATAAACCACATAGTATGAAATCAACAGATAACCATACATAGGTATGTTCCCATACATATATCTATGTTATTAAGTAATCCATCTCAATCATGAGAAAAACACAAAATTACTGACTCAGGTCAATCAAGATTTTATTCTAGGGGTAGTATCAAGTAACATCCTCAGTCACATTGTCGAAACCTCGACTACTGGAAAACTCCTCCTCTATCGAGTACAGTGGGCCTGTCGGACACCAAACATGCTTCCCACTAACCTTGGACTGCCGATATCGAGTACCGTGGGTCTGTCGCGTCACACAGAGGTGCTCCCCACCATGGGTCTATCACGTCACCATGGCGCTCCTCACATGGCTAGTAGAGTCACTCCGAGTCAAAAAGGTCAGCAGTCGTCAGGTCTCAGCCAGCTATTAGGTCTCCGCACCATGCTTGATCATCTCCATAATGATTAACTCCACAAGCTACTGGTCAATAATACAACTACCACTAAGTCCTTCGAAGAAGTATCTCAATGTCTTCCATGTCATAGGGGTCTCAACGTAATAGGCGGCGGGTCAACTGGATGCCCGGTCTGTAAGTTATTATTCTTTTAGTGTCAGGGGCCCTATTGGATTCGTGCATGATCCAACCACATTGTATCTCAACTATAACCCAAACTCCAATAGATTATACTCAAACGGACTGCCATGCTTCAATATATCTAGTGTCATAGACAGTTCATCAAACAGATGTCTGGTGCCAATGATATGGTCGGAGCAGCGTAAATGGGTCGTAGTGGGCCCGAGTCTGATCTGACGTCGTCGGACTGACCTGGGCCGACCCGGTTTAGGTCGACCCAGACTAACGTGTTGGGCGGACTAGCCCATTGGGGACGGCCCGACCCACTGGACCCCACCTAGCTAGCCGCGAGGGGCTGCGGTGAGCCATGAGGGCACGAACCAGCTGCAAGGGTGCTGACTGGCCGCGGTTCAGTGCGAGGGCGATTCGGCTCGGAGGGTTCCGCGTCGGCAGTTCGGCCTGGACGGCTCCGTGAGGGTGGCTCGGCCCGAGGTGTGGCTCCGGTTCAGCTCGGAGGGTCGTGGGGGCGCGGCTCGGCCTGGGGACCATGGTGGCTCCTCCAAGGCCGGTTTAGCCAGCTAGTGGTGGGACCAGGGGCGGTTTGTCCTGTGAATGGCGCGGCCAGTGTGGCTCAGCCTAGAGGCCGGGGCGGCCGGGGTGCAGCCTAGCTCGGGGTATGTTTATCTAGCGGCGGCATGGGGATGGTTTGGTCAGGAGGCCAGAGCACCGCGTGGGCAGCGCGGGTTGCAGAGGCCACAGGCAGTGGCGTCACTGCCTTCGCCACATTTTTCACCTTCATCGCCTTCCTTTGTTTCGAAGAACACCCCAAAAAAACACATGGGTTACGGAGAGGAGGAGCCATGTTATTTTGGACCACACTCTTCACATTAGAGTGGTACTAAGAGGCTCACAAGAACGAAGAACATCAAACCCCCCGTAAAGATTCTTCCCAACCCACTAAAGAAAATAATGGGTGTACTTGTGAAGTGATAAACAAACCGCATTAAACCCCTACATGTTTTTTTGGTTGAATATGGAGAGAAAAGGCGGAAGTAAATTTGTTTTAGATGAACACGTCCTATGTCAGAGGAAGTTTTGAGGATGAAAATCAAAGTTGAGGTCTTTCTTCGTAGTTGAAGGCATTCCTTGTCAGTGTTCTTCATCGGTGGAGTGTTTTTCGTTGGAAGATTTCTCTCAAGTTCCTCCTCTCCTAAAATTCCACCCAAAAAGTATTGGCATCCCAGGATAATAAATTATAATATCTATTATGTCATTGGCATAATATTTCAAAAGGTTTAGTTGATTAAGGGAGAGTTGGCACAATTAACATGGTGCATTAGAACAACTAAATTGTGCAGGTGTTGAAGAGGCTCCCCCCACATTTATTATGGACTTGAGGGTTTCTCCCAATTAAAGGGGGGTTTCAAGGGGGTTTAGTTTCAGTTGGTCCCCACCACCATAACCTCTCATGGGAGGTTATGGTTCGAGTGGTCACTACAACCATAACCTCTAATCGGAGGTTAAGGTCTGGTGGTCCCCACTTCCTACTTCCACATGGAGGTTTAGTTCTGGTGGAGCCCACCCCTGAACATCCACACAGAGGGTGGTTACAACCAAAATAAAAATGTCAGACACTTTTATTTTTATTTTATTTACACATGAAAAACCCAAAATATAACTTAGTGAAAGTATTTTTAAGTGAATATCGGCACTGTAAGTTCAACAGTGCCCTCAGATTTCAATTTCGAGCACCGGTTCAAAAGTTAGAAAAACCCACTCACATGTTTACTGAACATACCTGAAATAAAGTTCATATATTCTTTCCGGGCACTCCTGTCCTCGGAATCACACACCCTCAATTTTCACGTACTCGTAAATTCCCATTTATTTTAAAAACAATTACATGGAAATTTCTGGTTTTTACATTCTCCCCACCTCAGGGCTCTATATCCACATAAGCCACAACTCAAACTAGGTAAACAAGTTGGGGTACTAAGTGTGCATCTGAGACTCCCACTCCCAAGTTCTCTCTTGGAGGTTCTCGTGCTGCCAGCGAATGTACCCCAAAGGTATCGACCATCCACAAAGGACCTGCTCCTGTCAATCCTCAATCTCTACTAGAACCTCAGTAAAAGTCTTCCTATCATCAACGTCCAGCTCTCCATGGTCGATGATGTGAGAAGAGTCATGCACGTATCTCCTTAACTGGGTTACGTGGAAGATGTCGTGCACTCGGTGCAACTAAGGTAGAAGAGCTAAATGGTATGCCACCACGCCAACTATGCTGAGGACCTGAAAAAGTCCGATGAACCTTGGAAATAACTTGCCTCCTCATCCAAATCTCTATAGAACTCATCAGGGTGAGACCCGTAGAAAGATGTGGTATCCATCATCGAACTCTAGAGTTCTCTGTATCCTATCAGCATACGAATTCTGCCAGCTCTATGTAGTCATCCTTTCTCCTGGATGATCAGCACCATCTCCATTGTAGCTCGTACCATCTCTGGTCCCACGAGTCCTATCTCCACTGGGTCTTTCCAACACAAAGGTGATCTTTAAGGTCACTCGTACAATGCCTCAAAAGGTGTCATCCCAATGGTGGAGTGATAGCTATTTTTTGTATGAAAACTCCACCAAAGGTAATTGATCCTCCCAACTATGACCGAATTCTACGACACAAGCACGCAGCATGTCTTTGACGGTCTGAATGGTCCACTCAGTCTGACCATCTATATGAGGATGGAAGGCAGTGTTCAAACGAAGCTACGTCTCAAAACCCTCTTGCAACCCCTTACATAGACGGGATGTAAAACATGTATCAAGATCAGAGATAATCATAATGGGTAATCCATGTAGACGCACAATCTTCTGCACATAGAGGCATCCTATGCTCTCTATAGAACCTTGCTCTCTAATTGGTATGAAGTGGGCTGACATGGTGAGTCGGTCGATGATCACCCAAATAGAGTCATGTACCCTAGATGTACATGGATGAACCGTCATGAAGTCCATGGAAATCCCATCCCACTTCCACTCAGGGACCTCTAAAGGATGAACCAAGCCTAATGGTACCTGATGCTCCACATTCACTTACTAACAAGTGAGGCATCAAGAGACAAACTCTACAACTACTTTCTTCATTACCGGCCACCAATGTTGTCCTCAGAGGTCCTGGTACATCTTCGCCACTCCTAGATTTACTACTAGAGGGGATGTGTGGTACTCCCTAAAAACATTCCCCTGAAGTGACACTGGTACCATTGTAAGTTCTCTGAAGAGGATGACGTGCTCCCCACCTTCATAAAATACATCAGGTGCATGTCTTGTGGATGTTTGAGCACATCATGTCTCGCAGTCAGCATCCCCATGCTACGCCTCCCTGACTTGCTGAAGAAGTGGGGGAGTGGCTGTAAGAGATTGTAAAAAATGTCCTCCATCTCTATCTACAAAGGATATCTACAAAGCGGATAGCTACTCTATTACCTCACCTAGCAGTTGTATTCCAGATATCCTACTGAGTGCATCTGCAAAAACATTCCCCTTCCCAGAAGTATAGACTATCTCGAAGTCAAAGTCCTAGAGGAACTCAATCCAACGTCGCTATCTCAGGTTCGAGTCCTTCTGGATTGTCCTCTGAGGATCCAACTAGATGGGTAGGTATATATCACCTCCTAAGAACTCCACATCCTTCTGTCTCCTTCGGGTGCCGGAACACCGTATGGTCCACCTCCGGGTACCGTCCAATCCTAGTACTCTCAACCTCCGTCAGCGTTATCTGTCGTCTGCATCCAACACAATGAAGTGCGGGCATATCCCATGAATGGGTGAGTATAACGATACTCAATAGAGATCCTGAGACCCTCTAGGTCTCACAAAATCCACTAAGGATAAACCACAAAGAAAGAAATATACAGATAACTCTACTTAGGTATATCCCCATAGATATACCAAAGTTATCAAGTGATCAATCTCAATCATGAGGAAGACACAGAAAAAATGACTCTACTCAAACCAGGATTTTATTCTAAGGATAAAATCAAGTAAAATCCCCAGTCACATAATCAAAACCTCAACTGTTGGGGAACTCTTACTCTATAGAGTACAGTGGGCCTGCCGTGGCACAAAGCGCACATCCCACTAACCTTGGACTGGTGATGTACTCATATTTTTCACGACTCGTCCCCCAGGGACTATGCTGTGACTACCCCAAGCCCACCTTCCATAGGCCAGGGTCTAGCTACTATCACCAAAGGCGTAATTCCCTAAAATTGGGAATGCATTGCCTTTATAACCTATATACACACACACAAGCAAGCACATAGCTGGATGAAACACCAAGTAAACTGTATAAAAAAGAGTGCTGAAAGTAAAAGGGGATAGAATACAAGCCCAACAGTAAAGGTATGAGTAAAACTGAAATGAAATAAAACTAATGAAATAGAAAAGAGAGCTACTGGATTGTCCTCCGAGGTTACTACCTAAAGGGTAGGTACATATCACCTCCTCAAAACTCCATGTTCATCTTTATCCTATGGGCACCAACACGCCGTATGGTCCACCTCTGGGTACCTTCCAGTCCGAGTACTCTCAGCCACTGTCATCTCTCTCCATCATATACATCCAACACAAAAAGTGCGGGTAGATCCCATGCAGAGGTGAGTATTACGATGCTCGGTAGGGACCACGAGACCCTCCAGGTCTCACAAAATCCACCAAAAATAAACCACAAAGAAATAAATCAACAGATAACCCTACATAGTTATATTCCCATAAATATACCTAAAGATATCAAGTGATCCATCTCAATCATAAGGAAAACACAAGAAAAATAGACTTAGCTAAAACCAGGATTTTATTCTAGGGGTAGTATCAAGTAACATCCCCAGTCACATTATCGAATCCTCAGATGCTAGAGAACTCCTACTCTATCGAGTAGAGTGAGCCTACCCCGACACCAAGTCCGCTTCCCACTAACATTGAAATGATGAGGTACTCCTCCTGTCGAGTACTGTGGATCTGCCACATCACCAAGTGCGCTCCCCACCATGGGTCTGCTGCGTCACGAAGCGCTCTCCCCCTCATAGCCTGCTGAGGTACTCCTCCGGTTGAGTACCATGGGTCTACCATGACACCATGTCTCTCCCCACTTTCGGTCTTCCTCGACACTAAGGCGCTCCCCATTGGGATAGTAGAGTCACTCTGAGTCAAAACTGTCAGTAGTTGTCAGGTCTCAGCCAGCTACTAGGTCATCGCAATCTGCTCGCTCGTCTCTGGGAGGATTTTCTCCATGAGCTACTGGTCGATACTCCAACTGTTAGAAAGCCCCAAGAAGAAGTATCTCAAAGTTCTGCCACATCATAGGGGTCTCAACGCAATAGATAGCGCGTCAATCGGACACCCGGTCTGGGAGTTATTAGACTTTTTTCCTGGGAGTCCGGTCAGATTCGTGCACGATCCAATCGATCTGTATCTAAAAAATACCCCAAACTCTAGTTGGGTATACTCAAAGGGACTATCACTCTCTATGATTTACATTTCCACTAACGGTTCATCAAACGGACGTTCGGTGCCAAAGATATGGTCGAAGAAGCATAAATGGGTTATAGTGGGCCCAGGTCCGGTCCAACCCGATTGGACCAACCTGACCCAACCCAGTCTGGGCCGACCCAGTTCGGGTGTGAATATAATAAAAAAAAGTGTATGAAATTTTTATTTTTGTTGTAACCACAATTCCTGTGGATGTTCAGGGGTGGGGTCCACTGGAACTTAAACTCCATGTGGAAGTCAGAAGTTGGGACCACCAGACCGTAACCTCCCATGAGTTGTTTTGGATGTGGGGACCACCCGAACCATAACCTCCCATGAGAGGTTATGGTGGTTGTGACCACCCGGGATTAAACCCCCATGAAACCCCCCATTAATTGGGAGAAACCCTCAACCCCCAAATAAATGTGGGGTGAGACTCTTAAACTCCTCCACAATTTTATTATGCCAACACACCACATTAATTGTGCCAACTCTCCCTTAATCAATTAAACCTTTTTGAATATTATTCCAACTACTTAATAGATATTATAATATACTATCTTGGGCTATCATTTCTTTTTGGGTGGAATTTTCGGAGAGGTGGAACATGGGAGAAAGCTCCCCATGAAGAATGCTCCACAGATGAAGAACGCCGACAAGGAACGCCTTCGACTATGAAGAACAACTTTGACTTTGATTTTCTTCCTCGGAACTTCCTCCGATGTAGGACGTGTTCATCTACAACGAATTGACTTCTGCCTTTTCACACCAACATCAACCAACAATGAACAGGTAGGGGTTTAATGCCATTTGTTTATCATTTCACAAGTAAACCCCTTAATTTCTTTTGCAGGTTGGGAAGAATTTTTTCAGGAGGGTTTGATGTGCTTCATTCTTGTGAACCTCTTACTACCTCTCTAACGTGGAGAGTGCGGACAAAACTAACATGGCTCCTCCTCTCTATAACCCTTGTGTTGTTTTGCAGTGATCTTCGAAATGGAGGAAGGTGAAGAAGGCGACGAAGGCAAAGACACTGCTCCCCACGCCGCCCCCACGGGACTCCGGCCTTCCGGCCAAACCGGCCTCACACCGACCCCAGCTGAACCGGCCCCGAGCCGCGCTGTGACCCAGCCGCCCTGCTCCCCGGCCGCGGCATCCGCCTAAAGCACCCCCAGCCGCTCCAGTCTCCTGGCCAAACCGGCCCCTGACA
The DNA here is from genome assembly GCA_963277665.1 of Viscum album. NCBI lineage: Eukaryota > Viridiplantae > Streptophyta > Magnoliopsida > Santalales > Viscaceae > Viscum > Viscum album. The sequence continues at coordinate 738,812,463 of OY728159.1, forward strand.
CACCCCATACTGGCCAAACTGGCCCCAGCCATGCCTCCCCATCCTTTATGCCGAGATGCCCTGATCTGTGCCCACGCGGACCTCCGAGCCGAACCGGCCCCGCACCCCGGGGCGAGCTGCCCTTGCGGCACCCTCCTGGTTGAGGTTCCCATGTTGCGCCCTCCGGGCCGAACCGCCCACGCGCCGACCTAGGGCCGGTCTGCACACTCAGAGTCAGTATGCGCCCTCACGGCTCTCCGAGTCCCCTCACAGCTAGCTGGGCTAGGCCCAGCAGGCCGGGCCAAACACAATAGGATGGCCCGCCCAACGGGTCAGGCCGGATCGACCCGAACCGGGTCGGCCTAGACAAGGTTGGGCCGGGTCATCCCAGACTGGGTTGGGACAGGTCAGTCCCACTGGGTCGGACCGGACTGAAGCCCACTACGACCCATTTAGGGTATAGTTGAGATACGATCAGGTTGGATCATGCACGAATCCAACCCGGCCCACGGGACTAAACGTTTAATAACTCACAGACCGAGCGTCTGATTGTCACGTCGTCTGTTACGTTGAGACCCCTATGATGTGTCAGACCTTTGAAATACCTCTTGGTGAGACTTCGTGGCAGTTGGAGTATCGAACAGTAGCTCGTGAAGTGGATCCTTCTAGAGATGAGCGAGCGTAGTGTGGAGACCTAGTAGCTGGCTGAGACCTAATGACTACTGACCATTTTGACTCTGAATGAATCTACTAGCCCAGTGGGGATTTATTTTGTGTCATGGAAGACCCAAAGTCGTGAGCACCTCTGTGTGAGGCAGAAGACCCATGGTACTCGACATGATAAGTACCTCAGCAGGCTACGTGAGGGAGCGCGCTTTGTGACTCGGCAGACCCACGGTGGGGAGTGCCTCTGTGTGACATGGCAGACCCATGGTACTTGACAGGAGGAGTACCTCAGCAGTCCAAGGTTAGTGGGAAGCATGCTTTTTGTCACAGCAGGCCCACTGTACTCGATATAGGAGGAGTTATCCAGCAGTCGAGGTTTCAATAATGTGACTAGGGATGTTACTTGATACTACCCCTTTAATAAAATCCTGGTTGAGATGAGTTAGTACTTTTGTGTTTTCTTCATGATTGAGATGGATTACTTAATAACATAGATATATGTATGGGAATATACGTAAGTAGGGTTATCTGTTGATTTCATACTTTGTGGTTTATCCTTGTTGGATTTTGTAAGAGCTTGAGGGTCTGGGGTCCCTACAGAGTATCGTTATATTCACCCCAGCACGGGTTATGCATGCACCTTGTTGTGTTGGATGTAGACAACAGACAACGCTGACTGAGATTGAGAGTACTAGGATAGGATGGTACCTGGAGGTAGACCATATGGCTTGTCTGTACATGGTGGAGACGGACGGACATGGAGTTATGAGGAGACGATCCGTACCTACCCTCCGGTAGGAACCATTGAGGATGACACAACGACTATTTTTCTCTTTTTCTCAATTGTACATGTTCATTAAGTTTCTTTTACTTTACTGTTGGTCTTGTATTTTGGCCCTTTTTAATTTCAAAATTCTTTTGTTATACAGTTTCACTTAGTGTTCTGTATCTAGAAGTGGGCTCTGTTGTGTGTGTTTACAAGTTATAAAGGAAATTCCTTCCCAGTTTTAGGGAATTCCACCTTTGGTGCTTGTCGCCAGCACCTAGCCTATGGAAGGTTGGCTTGGGGTAGCCACGACATGGGCCCCAGGGGAAGGGTCGTGACATGAGAATCAATTCATTTTATATCACATTCAACATTAACATGATTCCTTAGGATTTTTTTCATTAACTAAAACCAAAAATAGTATTGTGAGAAATAAAAATCATAGGGGAAATCACATAATCTTGAAATTAATATTATGAAGTTTAGTCTTGAAACCGTATTTAAATCTATGACCTCCCAAGTTTAGCCTAATCCATTCATGGTAATATTCTATTAAAATTCACCATAATTGTTCAAAAGAAAAATTTGAACTAACCCAATCAGATCCCCCATGTGTGTGAAACCATGTGCACTATATGGTTATAGTCACTGTGTACTAGAATTATGGACAATATACAATCAACCATTTTTTAGGGTTTTTACCCAAAGAAGAATCTATACCATGACCACATCCACTTATAGTATCCATTCAAGTATGTATTTCTAGAAAAATCACATTATTTTATTTACCATACCTTAGTACATTCTTTTATACAAAGGATTATCCTATGTTTTTTCAATAATATTTTCTCATCTTAGTTTTTAATGGTAAACTAAACCATGCAATGGTACTAGTTATTGTGACATATTATTTTCATACATACATATTACATCAAATTAGATTTTTTTAAAAGGACAAGCATTAATTCTTCCTAAAAAGGTAAAACAGAGTTACAAGAGATGAAAGGAAGGAAATTTACATTTATCTCATTGAACAATTGTGATCATGTCTCTTGTAAGGCTAGATAGGTGAGTGAATGTTTCATTATAGATTAGAATATTTGCAAGATATTCAGAAAGTCTTTTAGTTTTATAGTAGACATCTCTTATAATATAATTCATTAATTCCAGACTATCAAGAAAAACTATTCATTTCAATGTGAGATTCTAATTAAGATGAATCTGTCCCATTCTTACTGCCTGTAAAATAGTGGATGAGTCACTTTCAAACCAGATATTATTCCAATTATGTTGTTGAGTAACCTCAACAGCTTTATTTAGATCCATTATTTCTGCTTCCAGTGTAGTGGCTTGTCCACAAGAATCATGATTTCCTTCCAAAAAGTCACTATTGTGATCTGTAAAAGAAATTCCATATCCAGCAGTTCCTATAATTCTTTTCGACAGGCAATACTAATTGAATTTAATCCATCCCACAAAAGGTAAAGTCTATAAATATTCAATTGTGCCCGACAGTTTGGGGTAATTTCTATGAAATTTTATCTTGTGTAGAACTGCAATGTACCTAAATGAGTTTTCACAATGTTCATCATGTATGTTATAATCCAGATAGATCGCCGACAGGATCTGAGGTATAGAAACATTATACATAAAACTAATGTTTTCATGTCTACTTCTTTCTTCTCTTCCAAATTATAGGAATTTCTTCTGTGCATTCCACAAAGAGAAGTAGGTGATCATGTTTTGATAGCCAAATATATAAAATATATAGCAGTAGATACACTATTCTAGAGAATTGCATAGGAGAAATTTCAAAATTATCAAAGATCATATTCCAGAGCGAGGAAGCGGTTTCGTAGGATAGGAAGAGATGATTCAGATAATCTCAGTGTTGATGACATAGTTGGAACCTGGAGCACAAATTAATACTTACTTTCTATAGATTTCAGTCCACTAGAATTGTTTTTCAGTAGAGACGCTATAGTATTGTGAATCCAGAAGACTGAAGTCTCTTTTTGTTGAAATTCACAACTCCAATATTGATACCTTGTAGAATATGTGTGTAAAAGAATTTAGATTCAAGATTCCCATTTGTAATTGGTTCCCATATCACAATATCATATTTGTCTAGAAAATAAAATGAAGAAACTTTGAGATCTATATGAGTATATAGGGAATTATCTTGCTCAAGTTGTTCATTAATTGTTTCATTGTAGTCTATATTCAGCTCTTGAGTACTAGAATGATCAATTAGAGGTGAACCTACCCAGTTGGACCTCCAGATATTCATATTGGAATGATATGTAACCAACCAGTGAGTGTAAAAATCAATATTGATTTTGTATCTTTGGAAACATGGATACATCAAAAACAGGTTTATAAGTGAACCATATCATCTCCCAATAAGTTATTTATTACTATCACCTTTCTTATACATATCAAACTTAATACCATTATTTATGACATCGGTAATGGAAACATAAGAATGGGTGATCTTAGATTATTATTAAGGGTAAACAAGTGGGATATCAATGATAACTTAAATGTATAATGTGCATAAGTGTATGAGAAAAATAAAATACCATTTGAAAACCATACCTTGTATATAAAATATCATAATCTTGAGTTAAGGAATAAATCATGTTAGTTTAGAAGACATGAATCATAATAGAATAATATAATATAATCTAGGAGATCATATCATTTTCATTGTGCATAAGATTCTAGAATATGCATAAGCATCAAAAATAATTTCGTTAGTAGTAAAGTATAAATACCAATATTATCATACTGGATTGGGTTCACTCCCCAAATAATAATTTTATTCATTTTTCACTCCATAGAAAGTCATTGATTATAGAGTCCCTTACTGAAGATGGTTTAATCTCTCTTCTAATCTTGTTTTTCTAAGGAAATATCTATATTTACCTGAACAATTATAGAATTACATAATAACAATTATACACATAACATTATAAATTACATCAAACATGTTTCAAAAGATCATAAAAACTTAATCATATAATAATCCATTAAAAATAAATGGTTTTCATAATCATTTCATCAGTTCACAAAATGGGGAAATGAAACAGGTTTCATAAGCATTTCCCCAATTTTGCATAGCATAACCCATGAAAAAGAAATTAGTTTCACAAATATTTTTTTATCATAATCATAAACCATCTAAAAAATAATAAAGAAGGTGTAATTAGATAATATCCCCAGTAAATATTTTGTAACATCAAATGTTTCCATCTTATATTAAAATTCCCTTAAAATAAAATTTGTTTCTTTCTTGAGAAAAATACCATTTTCACATTGAAATCCCATTATTAAAAAAATACAAAATAGTATACTAAACATATTCCTTGAAAAAAATGTGGAATATTTTAAACTAGGATTCAATGTATTGAGAGGTTTTGATAGCAGGGTATTATGTTCAAGCAGTATAATTAAAAATAAAACCTTCCTTTATTTCATTTTTAAATAAAGTTAAGAATATCCACATTTTGGAAAATATAAAGAAGATTCATTTTAAACCAGTTTTTTAAATTTAATTCAATGATAAAAATACTTTAAAATCATATATTAATAGTAAAAAATTGAAACAAAATTAGTGAAAACATAGGCCTGGAAGAAAAAATATTTTCACCCGAATATAGAAATAGTGTTGATTTTCCATAAAACATTATCTCAATCTCTTGGATTCTTAAAAAGTGTAAATTGAGATTCAATCATGAATTCTATATAAATATTTAAATATAATATAATTCAATGGTTCTTTGAGAGATTAATTAGGAAATTTAACCATTATAAACTTAATAAAAAACAATCCTGATAAATAACATTATTATAATATAAAATTCTTACCTCCAGTTATACTTTTTTTGAAATTGATATAACTTCATGTTTAGTAAATTTAAATTTATTATAACTATATCTCGGAGTCTAGAACATATTTATAATATTATATATGATCAAATTTAAATATTTCAACACTCATTTGTTAAATAATCCTGATTAAAACCATCTTTTCAGCGAGTCAAAATTTTTATTCCCACAAAAAATTATAGTTTGGATGTTTCAGTACATGAAATTTGATAATGGTTCCAAAATATAAATTATTTCAATCATGGTATAAATATCACATATATTCATTATATATTTACATTTATCAAATAATTTTTTGGGTATAAAAATCAATTAAACTATACATAAAGATGGAAGGTCGTAAGTGTGCTTGATCCTAATTTTAATATTTCTTTGATGGGAAAAAGGAAAGGTAAATAATAATTAAAACCTAAAAAAATATATCATAGAAATTATATATATTTATAATATACAACCTTATTGCAATCCATGTAAAAAAGAAATGAAAAACAAATCACTTCACTTTATGGTGGTGGTAGTCTACATGTACACATGAGCAAGGTTATGATTTTACAACAGATTTGAAGGTAAAAATCTAGATATGGTTTTATCATTAAAGAAGTCTTATTATTTCATAAATATCATATATGAACATTAAACACATCAATATACCCATCAATAAAATTTAGTGATGAAAAATGAATTGTATCTCAATAGGGAGACAGTAAGTCGTGCTTACATAAGAGTGATACATTCAATTAAGATTTTAAGGGCAAGATAGATGATAATGGTGGTTTCATAAAAATACTAAAATTATTTTATATATAGTATTTTTAATTAATTAGTTTTTGATTAATTTAAAAAAATTATAGGAAAGGTAATAATTAAAAGGAAAGTGATCGGTTAGAGAGAATACCTCTTTTATGAAATTAATCCTTTAGATTTCCTCTTAAATATCCAAGTGATAGATTTTTAGGGAGACAAGAAACTCTAGATCCTATATATAGAAATTTAGGTGTTGTTATTAAGTTTTTAAATATATAAGGATTAATGTTTTTCAAATAAGATAAATTAGGGTTGTCCTTTTATCATGGAGGGAGAGGACACACATGAAACATCATAAGAGATTAATATATAATAATGAAATTCTAAATAGAAATTCATATAAATTTTAATGAATTATAATAAATGGAGTATACTGTCTAAATAATTTCATTCAGTGAAGTTTTTAATGGTTTTGGTGTCATTTTAAACCATATCATTTAGATTAACCCTTTTTTAAATCATTTTTGACCCTAATTATAAGGAAATTATTTCAATATTAAATGGTTAAGAATGTTACCATAAATGAAAAATGGATCATAAATGGACCATGCAATGTATTTAAAATCATATTTCATTAAATTGGTCAAAGTTAATATTTTTATGAATTTCAAATAATTTAATAAAATTTTATTTATCATAAAAGATTATCAATGTTAATTTTTGAACTATTAATGTAATTTGAATTAAAAGACAATGTTGACACACACCATAGAGAATCAAAACATAGGATAGGTGAAATACCAAATGTACTGATATTTTTTATCTAAAAACAAAATAATGAAGTAGAACGTATATAATGAGATTAGGCATGTTTGTAATAATAATAGTTTGACCATAAGGACATCATGATAACATGTCTTTAAATTTAAATTATCTTTTCTTTATCATGAAAATCCTCCCTGGCAAGCCCTCCCAATCTTGTAAAGGATTATAGAAAACTTATAATGATCATGTGAAGGTTCACAGATGTGTTCCTCTAAATAAGTGACATTCTTATTCAAAAACACATAACAATAGACCAAATATGATCCCAAAATAATTATTAGAAAATGTGTAGGCTTACAATGAAATACGGTGACACTATTTTTCATGGAAAATGTTGATTTTTCCTATGTGATATATCATTTAATCATGTGAATAGACAAGGGATATTCCAACCACATTACACGAAGACCACTAGAAATTCACCTCCATCCCACAAAGACCACTAGGCATGTAATCTCCATCATGTGAAAGATCATATAAAATTCTATTAGACCATGTAGTGCATTGATAGAAAAATTATGGATGAACATCATAATATTTGTAAAATTGAATCATAAATGTGTTGTAACCTTATTTGAAAGAATTTTATTATATTTTTAATTTGAATGGTTTATTTGATTCTCTTGATCCATTCAATGATCATATAAAGTCCCTCTGATGGGAAATTATGATCTTAGGAAGGCCCCTATAAAAGTCTTCCATTCATTATAATAACCCCATTTCAATAGGAGAACATATGTCATGAATATCCTCAGTCATGTTTGACTATTATTGAAAAGGAAATTTAACATGTCAATCTGATTATAAAAAATCCCTTTTAAAAGATATGGATGTAATAACTATGACAATAAGGGAGTGATTATGATGTTTCCTTTTTCCATGTGACATAAGGATGCCATCATGTATGGATTTCAATGAGTTCATGAGAAGCTCATTTTGTGATACTCCCTCCACTGACTCAAGACAATATATATGATTTGCACTCTACATGAAGTGAAACATATCTAGGGTGGAGATACCTATAGATTCCCATTAGAATATAAAAAATGAAGACAAAAAGTGAAACAAATATGTATATAAGAAAGTTAGTAATTCATAAAGTATAGAACCATACAATCAAGGGAGTCCTCCGCCTGATAAATATAGGGAATGTCTTAAGGGATTATGAAACATATACATATAATTTAAATTATCACCCTATTGATCATGTGTTGGACTTCCAATAGTCTGCATAGAACACATTAAAATGTTTCCACTTATAAATTTATTCTTGAATGGTGTCAACAGGAAAATACATGATGAAAATTAAGGTAGATATTCAATAAAGTCAGAAAAAGATGGAAGAATTGCGTGAATATGGATATGAATATTTTTATTAGAAGGGGACATCCGCCTCACCTGACCTATTACTTAGTCATGCGACAATGCCCAGAAATGAAATTCAAATCATGTAATAGCACCCAGACATGTCAATGAAGTGATGTAATGATATCTGGATATGTCAACCAGATCATGTGATAGCACAATGGATTGTTATCCATGTCATGTGATGTCATGTAGACATTCCAACCATGAAATGAAAATTCCTCTGGACATATTGGCCATGTCATGCGATGTTTACCAAATATATCGACCCTGCCACATGAAGTCCTCTAGAGACTTCATATTTATCATGTGATAGTTTTTAGACATGTATGCTTCAATCACAAAAAAATAATATAGATATGTTCTTTAAGACCAAGTGAGACAAATAGAAATGTGAGATAGACACCTAGGAAATGTTATACAGACACTGAAGACATGAAAACCATACAATTTCGATATTTCAAGAAGGAAATCTAGACATGTCAGGTGGACACCCCTAGACAAGTTATCCTTTTCCAATAAGAGTACATGGGAATGTACCCTTGAATGATGTGGACCCAAAACCAATAGTGTTTTTTTTTTGAAATTCCCCCATCATATGGTAATTTTCCTGAGTATTATGAGATCTTCATTCCACCCAGAAATTCTTAATAGGCCAATCATTATGACCACATATTATCCTTCTGAGGGAAAGGGTAAGATATCCACCTTGGTGTAAGTAAATATATATCCCTAAAACTCTATCCTAAGAGACCCAGGCTCTCCTAAGGGTATATAATTATTCATCATCCATTAGTATATTGGGAAACAAATTAAAAAAAGGGAATCTGATTCATAATATATGTATGATACATATCATTCCTTTATAAGGATGGGGATACATATTGAATGCCCTATCATAGCTTCCTCAATTACATTGTTTTATATCAATGTGAAGTGAACCCAATATTTTGATGTTTTTTTCTCACACTAATCATGGACCGTGTGTATTAATGGACTTTCAATTATTATATCACTACAACCATGATTTCTATTTAATTTGATAATCCTAAGTGTACAAGACCTATCTATTGACATATTATAAATTAATCCATATATGGGTTCCCATGAAGGTCTATGTCCTAAATGAATTATATATTGGTACACTCCTAGATATAACCCCTATATGTACAAATCATTATTCCCTTTCCATAAAAATGTTTAGGTAAAACTGAACCATGAAAATTATAATTGATGTTATAATTAGGATACGTTGGATGACATCCTAGAGCTAAAAACTCATATCCTAATGCCTTTGGTCCCTTATATACATCTATTCCATATGAAGTTAAATAAAAAGAATTTGAATTAAATGAACTATGTGGGGTTTTATTCTTATCATAAGAAATTAATATATGATGCCTCATAATGGTTTAATCCCATCCTTGAAACACCAATCACCTTTTATATGGCAATAAAATCTTGTGTGGCTATTTATATGGATTAAAATTACAAGAATATTCCCACTTCCAAGAAATATTGAGAAAAAAATTGAGAACCTCAAATACAAACATAAGGTATCATTAATAAAAAACCACATTACATATAGATGGATTCAACAATCAGTCATTTTATTAGGGTATGTAGTCTCATATTGGGATTTGGAAGAGATTTATTAATATATCTTAATCTACAAGGGAGTTTTGGAGTAATCAATAATTTACCCCTAAAGGGTGTTATGCACCCAAACATTCATCCTCTAATGCAATATGAGTTCCTAATTGTCTTTGGGTTTGAAACCACAAATGACAACAGAACATTAGAAATCAGTTATATGCTTTTCATGGATGTGGGATCCATTGGGGGTACCCATGAGAAAACATGGTGGTAAACATGACATGAATGAGTGTGAAACTAGGATGAAACCCCTATAATCAATCATAAGATCCAAATTTTACATGGAATAAAAATGGTAAATTTTATGGGAATCTAGAGAAAATAAAAGTAAAAATTATTTCATAGGCTAACCAAATTTTCCAAAATTTCATGGAAAATAATATTGAACTCAATGTGAAACTATAAAATAATAAAAATGGCTAATTAAACATTTCTCAGGATATTTCCTTTATCTCCCCATAGAAATGGAAAGTGAAATCCGTATTTGAAATCATATAACAGAAAAACATTATAGGGGATCACAGAAAATAAAAAATCTCACCATAAAAATTTCATGTGATTAAAATGGCCAAACAAAGAACTATAAATAAAAAATATATTACCCATGCAAAAATGGTTTATAATATTTCATACTTGCAATGATGAATTGTTCATTGAACTTGTTACTTGTTGTATTTGTGATCAGATACGGATCTCGTAGGAAGAAACTTGACCTAATATCGTGTCTTTAACAAGTTAATGTTTTGAAAGATAATCTATGATTGTAACCTCTACAAGTTGTAGAGAAACATCACCCACGTGATTCCATTGTCTCCTAGTGGAAAATGAGATTGTCTTGTAGTACCAAATACATGGTACATGAGGTTTCACATAAAGGTCACTCGATGATAAATCCAAAAAACCTATCAGGTTCAAGGAATGATACAATGAAACCATGATCATAACCTTATTTTGACAGATGCTAATTAGAAAAATGAGGAAATAACTACCAAGAAGTATTATATCATTCCTAATGAATCTACTCATCATATTCTAGTAGATTATGGAAGCGAGATTCATATCCCTACGTCCACTGATGATACTATTTAATCTTATTGGATTGACTATCATTTTCTTACAACCAACCATAGGTAGGCTCATTTTTCTACCAATGATATGATGACTCATTGGCACACTCTAGCATTTTTTATTGGTGGTTTCATATCCTCATATAACAATATATTTATCAACATATTCCAAAAACCTTCATGTAGTATACTCATATACCTTCCCCACCCAAAAATTTAGGTCAGCATATTCTGACCCCGATGTATAATGAGACTCATATTATAAATATTTACAGTTCTAGTTTCCTTGATGTTGTATGATGAATATCCTTATACCATCAGGGTCCCCTCAACTCTTAAAATAGAATAGAATCTAATCATTATCTTCATTGTCATCTTTGAGGTATTTGAGAAATTGATTATAGGGTCTTTACTCCTATTATCTTTCGTGGACAACCTCCTAGTGGTAATATATCTCCATAAAAATAAATTACTCCCCTTTCCCGGACACATTAATATATATATATCCTCAAATCCAATAATTATATTTATAAAAATTTAATTGAAACACAAATTCCAAAACCATATAGTACCTCATCAACTATCAGAAACATCACTCCACAATTAACAGGTGACCTAGGGAAATGATCTCTATGCTCTAACCAGGTGGAGGAATATGACTCAAAAAATGAAGTGTCTAATAATGATATGTAGAGATATTTTTCTAGAAACAACCCCCAAATAATATTATTTCCCATCTCCACTCTTATGTATGAGATATTAGATGACCTAGAGAATGATTTCATTCCTTAATTACAGTAAAACATATTGTCAACTCATTAGTGGATGAAGAATAGAAACCTACCCTTTTGTGGATTTTATGGTAATATCTAGATCATAAATATACTCTATTATAAGCTAGAAAAGTATATGTTCTATATAAATGATAAACAATGATTGTAAAATAATGAAAAACTCCAATGAAGTGATTGTATCAATATAATAAAAACTCATACGAGACTGATATCCAAATCCCTATGAAACATACATATGTGAGGATTAGAAAAATATACACCATTTCCCATAATTATGTCTCTATAACAAAAAATATCCCCTAATATAAAATCCTGTAATTTTATATTCAAAAATAAAATTAGGGGTCTGAGTGACCCATGTGCCAGTTGGTCAGTACAATTAGACTCCTCCGCTTTGATTACAAAAAGACATCGTGAATATAGAGAGAGAGGGCCTCCGGTTGGATTCTAAGACCGGACTCCCAAAAAAATGGAACAAATCTCTATAAAAAATGATGTTGTGAACTACCTAATAGATTCCCTTATATAATTACTCCCATTATACAAAGTCACTACACCCAACTATAAACGAGTAAACTTTCTCTAAATCCAAATGATCATAATAAAAGATGTCATATAAGCCATCCTTGAGGAAACCTATCTCATGTGGCTGGGAGAATTATAATCACAATCTCTACCAATATGGTCATAAATACCTAATATTATCCATGAAATATCAATAGTGTCTGTAAAGAACAATATCCTACTAATCTAGTGGAATGTTTTCCTCAATTGCTACCACCAGTTTCATCATGCCATGAGAGGTCCTAGAAAAATAAATGGCTCTAATAGTTCAACCAGGGTATGTAGGTTTATGGGAACATATATCTCAATTCTCACAATAGGAACCATTATATCCATGACTAGAATCACCCAATCCAAAACAACATAACCAAAAGAGTCCAATAGTAGCCTCGAATCAATCCCAGCCTATAGGGCTTAGGAAATTTTTTTTCTTCCACATAATCTTGACAGAAATCAATATTCTCTAGGATTTGAAGTAAATATTAAAAGTTGAAATACCATCCTTTCATAAAACCATGAGGCAAAACACTTTTATTTCGTTCTTTCTCCACTCGTATGATCAAACTCTAACTTAAGGAATATATTCATAGATTGAGGCATGAAGAACTTATGACAAATTAAATCAAAACCCAAATGGTTTGAAAAAAAAATAAGTGATACAACCAGGGTTTCGAGAAATTATCCTAATATAACCCTTTAAAGGGAATTAATCTGTGAATAATAAAAATATTTAATTTAATGTGATCGGGTAACTACCATTTTTTCATACACCTTAGTGAACATTATCGCTATAAATCTACAAAATGATTTGGACCATGATGTAAACATAGTGGGACATAATAAATAAATGGGTCCATGAGTGGTATGTGATCTTAATACATAAACTAAGGCATAATATATGAATAATAATAGAAGGATCCAAAACCTTAAACCTCTGAAAGATGATATTCATCCTCTTCATATGAGCTCTACCAAGGATAATGGGAAAAGTGTCATTACATCCCACTCACCACCCAAAGGAGTGAGAATTACATCTATAATTCATTGGATGTTAGAATATGGTAACGAGAAAAAATATCTTAGGAAAATAAAAAATGAACTATTTATGGGAAATATTACCTCTGAATATTAAATTCTAGTAAAAAAATATCCCTACTAACACAAATTAGGACAGATATAATTCTCCTGAAAGATTGAAAACCGATCATCAGGATGACTCAAGATCCAGGAAAATGGTCTACATTAATGTAACACCTTGATTTTTAATAGAGCTTTTTTTATAATGAATTATTTTTCATTGATGTTTGGTAATTCACTAAGTCAATCATTCCTTTTACACGGCACATACATGGCATACATTACTTGCAACACCAAGTTTTACCAAACAAAACTATTATTAAACTGTTATACATTAAGACTTAAACTAGCCACTATGAAAGTGGTTATGAATAGTACTATTTATATTATTAAACCTATAGTTTACCCAAATATAAAATTAATTCATTATATTATATAATCAAATTGAATATAAAGGGAATATTTTTATAGAAAACTAATTTTATATTCAAAAATCTATTTTACCCTAATAAATTAAAGAAATTACAATTAGAGAGTGATATTATAATAATATATATATATATTATATTCAATAAAATAATGTTTAGATTATATAAATAGATTCAATAGTAATAATATAAGAACAAATCCAATTTTACACAAAAAAACCTATATTTTTGTTAATGCGCTTTTACTGTGTTTTTTGGGCGAAATTTTTTTAAATATAAATTTATTCAGTTATAAAATATTAATATCTCAATATAAAATTAATTTTTTAAATTTAAACATAAATATTAGGTAATGGTTATATTTTTATTTTCATGTGAAGTTTCATTTTTAATGGATATTGAAAAATATATAAATTTAACTGAAAACTAGTTTTATCGAAATTATTTATATTGTTTAACTGTTTTTTATATTGGTTTTAAAAATTAATTATATTAAATTGTTATCATTAAATCCAAATTATGTCATTATAATAAACATCACTGTTAAATTTACTATAAAAACCTATCAATCTTTTGAACATTTTTACTTTAAAAACCCAAATTCTCTTCCCATCTAGGAGATTATATTTGAATTAATTTCCCCACTTATGTGTTTAAAATTTGGAAAATGGATTATATTTCTACAATTAGCATTATATTTAATTTAAAATAATGTCAACATTTTTTTTGACCAAATATATTAGTGCAAGTAATTAAAATTAATTATAATGATTAACGTTAAATTAAACTTAATAAGGGACTAATCCATGTCCTTAAGACCCAAAATGACCAATACACCTATAAAAAACCATGTTCCTACCATATTTCCATACGATACTATATATTATTGACCTTGTACCATTATTGGATCCAAATTCAGTAAAAAAACGTTGGTGGGGTTTCACTATTCCAAAATATTAAAAGGGTGCCACTCCTCCTCCACTATAAAAGGCATCCGGTCATCCCACTTCTACACGCCTCTAATAACACATAGTTTTTATAAGATCATCCAAAATACCTACCAAAATTCCATAAATTCCACTTTTAAGAATCGCATTGGTCAAAAATCAATCCAAGTATTTCCATTGGTGAAATCCAAAACGAGTTACCCAAAGATGAGGAAACATCCTCACTCAAGCTCCTGCATATTATATTCATTATTCATGCCCTCCTCTATCCTTATTAAATTATTATATAAAAATTACTGTATCCTAAATATAATGATATGTTATTTTCTAAAATTTAGACCTACCAATTCACACATTACAATCTAATGTGTAATTAAAATATTGATTATGTGTATAATGAACTACTGCCTCATAGAGTGATGATAGTTTATTATTCCTTTACCACATCTCATGGTGGAAATTATGAAGGAAAATATATTGTTATATATGTTTTATAACATTTATAATTTATTTAATATTTTTAAATTATTTTACAGCATATGTAATTATACATTCCATAATATTCAAATATGATAATTTCGTTTGAGGATGTGTGGAATACCACCCCCTTAAAGAAATGTGATTCCTTCTCACACTACGTAGATTGTATTAAGGATGTGTTTACTGAACTTATATGATATATATAATGCAACTAGAATAATTTTATATATACATATTTCTACATATATGTCATTCACCCTCTTTATTTGAGTACGATAATAAAATGAAAGTAGCATTCATGCATACGTACGACATGCCGTCTCCTTGAACAATGTGTTATATTTAATAAATTTATATTCTATAGATTATTATAATAAAAATATATTTTATATAAATTATTTTAATATCATGGGTTACATTATGTAAATAATGATATATTTATAAGGACAAAAGGCAAAACAAATTAAGACACAAATGAAAAATAAAGCGACTATTACCCAAAGATTACCCATAAAAAGAAATTTTTTATAAACTGGTAATATAAAGTCATAATCAAATCATATATGGTATTATATATAATAATATTTTCCAATAAAATATTTATAACAAACATCCATTTTTTTATAGGAATATAGTTCGGGTATGAAGAGATTCAAGACACAAAGTAAGGGAATTTCATCTCACTCTTTATATCTGTCAGTTACATTCAAGGTTCTCCATTTTTTCTTTTTTTTGGTGTATATAATACACATGAATTTGTTATATGGTTCTTATTATTAAATTCTTGGGTATTTACATATCCATTATATGATATTTCTTTAATAGGTTTTATATTTCATATTTTTTTAAGATTATTTTATATATTCTGAAGGAAAATTGTTTTGAAATGGATTTCAAGATAAATTATATGATTCAATGAAAAAGGTTTCAAAATTATTTTCAATAATTTGTTCTATGTTTTCTTGTTTTTTTAAAAGATAATAGTTTTCAAAAGTTTTAGGTTTTCAAAATATTTTTTCAGATAAGAAGAATTTTTTCCACAATAAATGTTCTTAAAATATAATTCAAATTCATTTTCTTTCTAAGATAACATTTTTTGAAGTTACAGATGACTTTTTTGAAAAAATATTCAATATTTCCATTCATATTATTAAACTAAATGATTGATTTTTTATGGAATGATATTTATGATACGAATTTCTCTTTCATGGGTTATGTATTTTTAAAACCACCTTATTTTATGGTTTATGATTCTAATGAAATGATTATGAATCCAATATCTTTTTCCACATGTTATGATATGATTACATATACATGATACCCATTTCATAACATGGGTTATGCTATGATTGTTTATGATTTTGTATATCATGTATGTATGATTTCATTATGAGCTGGGTGGGACCCTTATCTTCTTCAAATGTATTGGTTAAAGAATTATATCTCATCAGATAGACAAATATGGTCTTAGGTGTGAACCTTGACTTCTATGATGGACATTGGAGTGAACCATGACTACAAAGATGGTATGAGGAGTGATCTTATGCTACTAATATGGAAATTGGATTGAACCATTAACACCATGTTAGTATAGTTAGTGATCTCATACTACTAAGATGGTATTGGCAGTGATTCCATGGATACTATGGAAATAATTATATACTTATGTGTTTTCCACAATTCTATGTTTTATTCCTCTGTTTTGGTTTCATGGATTATGTTCTTTATTTCCTTATGATTCATGACTTATTTACTATCATGATTTATGCCATATATCATGTTTATGATATCTGATATGCAGGTTACGATCTTAAAATGTTTTGATCACGTTCTCATACCCGTGTTCTCGTGTTTATACTCACATGTCTCCCTTTATTATCATTACTGAGCTTCTGATCTATCCCTAGTTCATGTATCCTGCCATAGGATATAAGGATATGTATTATGTATGATGTATCTTAGAATGGTGCTCGTGAAGATGAACCTAGTGGGATAAAATGTAGCTTACTTATATACCAATGTTTGTATTTACATGATTCCGAAAGAACTAGACTAATACTATCCTTGGGCATCTATTTTTGTTATATTTTTTGTATTATAAAAAAGTGATTTAATGTCTATATATGTTGATATTGGATCATTATAGTTATTTTTGGAGTGAAGGTTTAGATATCCTTTTTAAAATTTGATTAGAAAACCTTATATATCTCTAAAGTCATGTCTATAGATAAGACTCAGGATAAGGAAAAGTATAGGAAAATGTCCTGGAATTTTGGTAAATGATAGAGTAAGTGGATTCTTAGAAATATATACATTTCTATATTCTTTAAGTGGATTTATACCTAGATAAGATATTCCTACATATAAAAACTCTTATAAGATATCCCGGTCCTCACATTGGGTAATCTGGTACACAACGACGATCCTTTCTGCACACATGGTTTGACACTACTGAAGAATATTCTATTAGAATTACAAAACTCTTCATAAAACATAAAGAAGGATTTAAAATTATGTTTTATATGAATAAATTAATATAAACCTAATATGTCATTTATTAAGGAAGGTGTCATAACTAAGACATCATATAATCAAATTTTCATGATTATGCGGTTCCTCATTATGAAAAAGAATATTACTATGTGATTTTGGGTTTTGTTAATAAACTGAACTGGAAGAACCCATGTTAATAGTGGTTGCGATAGAAAATGAATGATTGATTTTGGATAAACAGAATGTTATGGGAGCTAGAATAAAAAACACGGTTTATATTCTCAAACAGATTTCTGAAGCTATGAATCATGATGAGATTCCAAATGAGAAAATGAGTGAACAAAATTATGATGAGTATTTCATGAGGTAACATCCACCTTATTTAAAAGGCTCTTCAGGTCCACTTGTTTCTGAATAATGGATTAGTATTAATCGAACTATATTCTCTATTCTCCAATTTTCATATCATGGAAATTCCATTCTAGATATTTATCTGTTAGAAGGAGAAGCAGACCAGTGGAAGACTATAATTAATAATAAAATGTAGTATGATAATATTGAATCCATGGATTAGGTTGATTTCATGAAATTATTTTTCAATAAGTACTTTCCATAAATTCATTGTACAATAATGGAGAAATATTTACCCGAGTTGAAGAAAATGGATGATGAATCTATCAGCACCTACGTGGAAAGTTTCACAAGACGTACGCTTCAAGAATTATCATCCAACCCCAAAGTTAATTTGATAGGTTCTTCGGTGGATTAAATCCATTTCATATAATGGAATCTAGAAAAAGATAAAATATTAGATACGAAGACATTGTGCATTGTGAAATCATGGTTGAAATCAAGGGACAATGGAAAATATCCTTAAACCTCTATTTCTGACGAGGGGTTTGATAATGATGTGATGAAATTTATACTTACCATCCACTCTAAAACTAAAGAATCATATTTGATTATTGATCTACCCACTCTTTAAAATGTAATGAATTTTATAAGGGTGTTAATATTCCACAATATTATTATATTTGGAATTAGTTGTGAAATACCATAATGGTATGATGATTTCACCCCAAGTCTATGATTCCTCTCTAGTTGATTTTTGTGGGAATGTGCTTCCTAAAAATATTTTGATCCTTTCTATTGTTGAATTTGAAGACCTCTTAGGCAGGTATTGGATTAAATTCCTAAAGACTACATCAATTATCAAGGAATTGAAGATGAATATGATATTTCATACCCTTGTATGATCATCCATCCATGTAATGATTGGAAAGAACATCCCAAAGAGATAAAATCCAGTTTATGATTCTTAATTCACATTCAGTAGATCTATTTAACTCAAACGGTTGGGGAGAAAATCAATATCGATGATATGCCCATTGTTCTGGAATTATTTTATGTCTTTATAGATGAGTTTTTTGTCATTCCACAAAAATGTGATGTTGAGTTCTTAATAAAACACAAACCATATTACACACCAATTTTAAAGCCTTCATATAGAATAGATCTAATTCGGTTGCAGGAATTGAAGAAGAAACTCCATGAAAACCATGAAAAGGTATTAATTTGGCCAATTATTTCACTATGGGGAAAATGTATTCATTTTCTTAAAAATAACGATGGATCAATGCGACTCGGTATTGATTATAGAGAGTTAAAAAAATCAAAATCAATAACGATTATCTTTTTACTTGTATTGATGACTTCTTTAATCAAATATTCATAGCTCAAAACATTTCTAGAATTGAACATTATTTTGGATATCATCAATTGATGATTAACAAAGAGGATATACCCAATGTGACATTCTGTAAAGGGTATGAACACTATAAATAAATAGTAATGACTTTTTTTACTAATTCCCATATTATCTTCAAGGATTTAATGAATAACATGTTTAGATATAACCTCGATCATTTTTTGGAAGTCTATATGGTTAATATTTTTGTCTATTCAATGAAAAATTAAGAACATGAAGACTACTTGAGAATTTTACTCTAGCCTGTAAATAATGAGAAACTATATTCAAAGTTTACAATGTGTGATTTTGGGATGAAAAAGGTTTAATTTTTTGGTAACATAATCTCAATTGACGTTATAGTAGTTGATCCTTCAAAGACAGAGGCAACTAAATGATAGCCTAGACCATCCATAGTGACATATATCAATATATTTCTTAGTGTGGCTGGATATTATCGATGGTTTTTGGGGAATTTCTCATGACTAACTTATACTCTGACCATGTTATCTAAAAAAGGTGTTATGTTCCCTACATAGATGAATGTGAGGAAAATTTCAAAGAACCAAAGAATGGTTTGGTCATCAAATCTCTGATCACATTAATATATACTAGACAAGGGTTTTTAATCAATAGTGATGCATACAAGAAGATATTGAGATGTTTTATTATGTTAAATAACATGTTTATAGCCTATTCCTCACAAAATTTGATGTTTCATGAGAAAAATGACTGAAATTGTGATTCAGAGTTAGCAATGGTAATTTTTTCATTAATGAATTGGAGGAATTATCTTTATGGAGAAAATATTTATATGTATACTAATCATAAAATTATGAAATATATATTCACATAGAAGGATTCGATCATGCACTATAAAAGTTCGTTGTAGCTGATAAAGGATTATGATAGCTCAATACATTACAACCTTGGAAAACAGAACAAGGTGGCTGATTCTTTATACTAAAAAGTTCATTCTATATTATCTGTGATAAGGATAAACAAATATAATATTTTTGTATTTTAAATGGATGTATCTAGAAATTCTGAAGGGGTGTATCTTGTCTTTCTCTGATGAATGTTCAACCTGATATCCAAGTAAAGATAAAGGAGGCACATAATGAACATATAGAGATAAAAAATAAAGTTATAAATGTTATTTTATTTAAACTTGATCTGGATGGAGTGATTTAGTATAGAAACAATATATGTGTTCCTTTTATACCATATTTTATGAAGGACCTATTAAAGGAAAATCATAGTTATTCATTGTATATTCATTCGGGAAGTACAAATATGTATATGGATTTGAAATAATGCTTCTCATTGGATGGAATAAAGAAGGATATCACATGTTTTGTATCATGGTTCATGGTATTCTTGAATGTTACGGCTAAAATAAAAAAGTATAAAGGGATGTTTCATCCATTACCCATATCATAATGGAAATGGGAGAACAACGCTATGGATTTTTGTCGCGTGACTATAAGAAACCTCTAAAGAGTTTAAGGAAATGTTTGTGGTAGTCAATCACCTTACTGAGTCAGTACACTTCATTACTATCAGATAATACCTATATCTTTATCATCTTTCCAGGATAGAAATTATTGATGTTGTAATGCTACATACAGTACAACATTCCACTTTATCTTATTAGGATCTGAGGTTTAGCTCGAAAGTATTGAAATGTTTTTAGCAAGCACTTAATACAGAATTTAGTTTCATCATTTCTCATCATCCTCAGTAAGATGGTCAATCTAAAAGAACAATTAAAATCATATAGGATATGTTTATATCTTGTTTGTTAAATTTAAATTGGGGTTGGGATCAACACCATCCTTTAGTTGAGTTTTCATACAATAGTTTCTTTCCCTCAAGCATTCAGATGGCACCTTATGAATCCCAATATGCAAACAAATGTAGAGCTCAAATGTGCTGGGCTGAATTTGGAGAATGAAATATATTAGGACCTATGATAACTAAATAATTTTTTTAGATTATTAAAATAATTAAATATCATATAAAGGCAACTCCAAATTGGAAGAAACTTTATACAGATAACCATCGGTATGATCTATAATATGAAGTCGGTGAAAACGTGTTTCTATGAATCGCTCCTTTGAAGAAGATTATGATATTTGGGATGAGAAACTAATAACTCCTTTTATTGGTCCATTTTATATTCTTGATCATATCAGGATGGTAGCCAATCTCTTGTAAATTCTAATAAATCTATCTCAAGTCCATGTTTTTCCCATGTATCTCTTCTGAGAAAGGACATTCTTGACCCTTCACATATACAGAACTCAGAGATCATACTACTGGAGAAGGATATTTATTACGAGGAACAAATAGTTGATATTTTTTATCATATAGATAAATTTATACGAAATAATACCACGCACATGGTCAATGTTTCTTGGAGAAATCATTTGTTAAAGGAAGCTATGTGGGAACTTGGGATATGATGAAGAATTATCCTCATTTATTTATACACGAATGACAAATTTGAGGGTGAAATTCAATTTAATGGGTGTGAAATGTAACAACCCAAGTATTTATGGAAACTTTTATAAATGAATAGATTTAAATTAATGTCTTCAAATGTAGTAATTCAAACATTCCTTTCACCTAGCACCGACTTGGCATATGTTACACACAACACTGAGTTTTACCAAAAAAATATTATTAAAATTTTATATATTATGACATTACCTAACCATTAAGTTATCAATTTTGAATATTAAAAACTACATTATGAACTCCTATGTCTCACAAAAATATAAAAATAATTCATTAGTTACAGTGAACCAATTAAATATAATTGGAATATTTTTATAGAAAACTATTTTTATTCTCACAAAGAAAGTTTATCCTGATATATTAAATTAATTATAAAAAGAGAGGGAAATTAATGTAACATTTATTTATATATATTATATTGAATAAAATATTTTTGATATTCATCCAATTGATTCGATAGGCATATGATGAGAACCAACACTACTTTAAACATAAAAACCTGTATTTTTAATATTGTACTTTTTCCCACTTTTGATGGAGAAACTATTTTAAATCTAATTTTTTCACTTTTAAAAATTTTATACATAAAAAACATAATTTTTTAAATATAAACATAAAAATTAGTTTTGGGTGAATTTTGGGTTTTTTAAAGGTTCATTTTTAATGAATAGTGAAAATACAAAAATCTAACTCCAAACTAATTTTTCATATAATTTTTTTATATAGTTAACTTTTTTTATGATTTTACTATAGATTAATTAGATTAAATATTTATCAATAAGTCAAAATTAGTTCATTGAAATCAATTTTACATTGAAATTCATGATAATAATATATCAAACTTTTGAATGTTTTTACTTTAAAACCATGTATTGGCATCTCATCTATAGGATTATATTAAAATTAATTTCTGCCACTTATGAGAATGAAATTTGAAAATATTGATTCCATGTTTTTAATAATAATAATTTATAATTTATAATAATTTTAACCTATTTTGTACCAAAAAAATTAATGAAAGTAATGAAAATTAATTATAATGATTATAGTTAAATGAATCTTAATAATGGAGTAAATCATAACCTTAAACACAAAAATGAATTATAGACCAATCCAAAGCCTTTTGATGGCCATATTTTTACCTTATACTACCTTTTAGATAATTGGGACCATTATTGGATCCAAATAAAATAAAAAAAGTTAGTGGGGTTTCCCTTTTCCAAAATATTTAAAGAGTGCCACTCGTTATCCACTATAAAAGTCCTTGCTTCTTCCCACTCCCACTGACCTAAAATTACACATAATATCATCCAATAGGTTTCCAAATATATCTCCAACATCACACCATTCCTCCATTAATCATACCTTTGTGCATAATTCAATCCAAGGAAGTCCTTTAATGAAAACAAAAAGGAGTCACCCAAAGAAGAGGTAACATCCTCCCTCAAGCTACTTTATATTATTTTCATTATCCATCCCCTCCATTTATTTTATTCCATTACCTTTAAAAAAATTTGTCATAAATATATTTATATGTTTTAATTCTAATAGTTCTACCTACGCAGACATATACTTCCATCTGATGGGTAACGAACATATTGTTTATCTGCACGATAAACTTCTACCTCACAAAATAATGATTATTTCATCTTCTTTACTGCCTCTCATTGTGGAAATTATGAGGGAAAAAATATTTTTAATATAATATTTATTATATTAATAATTTCATTCATCTTCTAAAATTATTCCACAACACATATCTTTATACTTTCAATCTTATGTAAATATGATAATTTCGTTTGAGGAATTGTGGACTACGTCCCCCTTAAAGAGATGTGATTTGTTCACACACTACATGGAATTTATTAGAAATGTGTTTATTAGAATTATATGATATATATGATATAATAATACTACTATAATAATGATATAAATAAATATATGTACTTATATTTCATTTACATTATTTTTCCCAATACTATAATAAAATAGAAATAGCATTCATGCATAGGTACATTATACCATCTCCTTCAACGGTGTATTCCATTTCATAAATCTATATTCTATAGATTTTTATAATACCTAGATAATAAATAAAAATTATATTTATATCATGGTTTACATTCTTTAAATCATGTTATAAGTTTAAGGATCAATTGTATAACAAATTGAGAGATAGGAAAAAAACAAAAAAAAATTTACCCAAATCATAACCTTAACATGAAATTGGTAAAAAGCAGGTAAAATAATATCAAAATAAAACCATATATATAATTCTATGTAAAAATATGATTCTATATAAGATTCATAAAAAAAAATTATTTTATAGAAATCTTGTACGAGTATACAGAGAGTCAAGAAACAAGGTAAGGGAATTTCATCTCCCTTTTTATATCCATGAGTTACATTCCATGTTCACCACTTTTTTCGTATGTGTTGTGAATATAATACTATTGAATGTATTATATAATTATAATTAAAAAATTTATTTTTATTTAAAAATCCATTATATGATATTTATTTAATGGTGTTTATGTTTCAATGATTTTTAAGAGTCTTTTATAAGTTCTCAAGGAAAACATTCTTGAAATTGTTTTAATGATTATATATTATTTTCAAAGAAAAACGTTTTAAAAATGTTTTCAATACTAAGTTATATTTTTTCAAAAAAAAAATCAAGGAAAATATTTTTCAAAGGAATTTATATTTTAAAAATAAATTTTAAATGAATAATGATAATTTCCCAAATAAATGTTTCTAAAAGATCATTCAAAATTATTTTCCATCTAATATATCATTAATTGGAGTTTCTTTTGCATTTCTGGTGAAAAAATTCAATATTTCCATTCATATTCTTTCAATGAATGGTTTATTTTTTAATGTCATGATATTTATGAAACCAATTAATCTTTCATGGGTTATATTATTTTAAAAAATCCTTCTTTTATGGTTTAATCTTTTGATGAAATGATTATGATGCTTGTATATTTACCTACTAGGTTTCAAATGATTTCATGTTTATGATACCCATTTAATTTCATGAGTTATGATATTGTTGTTTATAATTTTTTGGAACATATATGTATGATTTAATTATGATTTTGTTGGGACATATATCTCCCTCCAATGCATTGGGTAAAGATTTATATATCATGATACAGAATAATATGGTCAAGGGAGTGAACCTTGAATACCACAATGGCTATGACAGTGAACCGTGACTATCAAGAAGGTATGAGGAGTGAAATCATTCTAATAAGATGGCCATGAGAGTGAGCCAGGAAAAATAATATGGTATGGGTAGTGAACCCAAACTATTAATATTGCCTTTGGAGAAATACCTGCCTACTGTAGAAATGATATCATATACATATATTTTTTAACAATTACATGTTCTATTCCTATGCTATGATTTCATGGATTATGTTCTTTATTTACTTATGATTCATTTTTTATGATTTTTCATGATTTATTCCAGGATTCATATTTATGATATTTTGTATACAGGGTATGATCTCCAAATGTTTTTATCATGTTCTGATACACCTATATTCATGTTTATGCTTACATGTCTCCCCTATTTACCCTGATATAGCATCTGAGATCTCCCCTTTTCCAGTTTTCTTCCCTAGGTTATGAAGATATGTATTATGTATGATGTGCCTAAGAGAGGTTTTATCCATGAGGATCCTAGTGGGATATAAGGTATCTCACTTATGTACCAGTGTTCCAATTTATATGTCTGAAAAGGCACTAAACTAATATAGTCTTTAGGATTTTTTTTTAATGTTTTAAGTATTCAAAAAAAGTGATGTAATTTATAAATATGTTAGGGATGGATTGTTATAATAAATGAGTAAGTAGGGGATCATCATGACTTTCCTCAATTAATTTGGTGACCTATTCCTCAACAAAGATATCATTCTACATAGAAACGGATTAAGAATTAGCAACATAAAGAATTGGGGAGACCTCATCAATTCTCAGTCACTCCATATAGAAAAGAGGTGGTCAGAAATTAGTACCTCTAGAAATAATGAATTCCATTGAATCCATGGATTCTAAATTTTTATCCAAGTAAGGGAAGAACACCCCTTTGAAACCTATAATTAATACATATCATAATTGGGTCGATAATAATTTTCATGTCTAATTTCTCAAATCATATCATATTAATAATTTATGGTATGGGAGATCCAAAATAGTGTCTCATGAACTTCATGTCCTAATGCAGCACAATGTTATTCCATCACTATTAGAAGTAGGTGAACAAACAATGATTTTTTTTATAAAATCTGATGGAGAAATTATTTATTGTACAATAGCCCTCCTGCATGATCTTTTTTTGGATGGGAATATCTTCATCATCAGTTCCTTTATCAATTCAGCTCCCTAATATGAAAAAAATGACCTCAGATATTATAAACAACATGCAAATGATATAGATTTTGACATTATCCGTATAGGTAAAAATTTATACTATTCACTTAGTATCCCTATATCATAAGAGAAGTTTATAGAATTCTGTGATGAAGATATTTAAAATAATAGAAAAACAAATTTGATCCCGATGAATTATACAAGTGGATTCTATGAAATTATAGAGATGAAATAATTTCTAGAAGAAACCATTTATAAGA
Source organism: Viscum album (assembly GCA_963277665.1). NCBI lineage: Eukaryota > Viridiplantae > Streptophyta > Magnoliopsida > Santalales > Viscaceae > Viscum > Viscum album. The sequence goes on from OY728159.1 coordinate 738,839,115, forward strand.
CTCATGCTAAATCCTTGCCCATGCCATAGAAATAGGTAAAAAAACTAGGTTGGGTAGTGATAATTGTGGTTACACTAAAACATGTTGAAGTCCATGTTTGAGCACCCAAGAGGGCCTGAAAACATCTTAAATATCATACTTAGAAAAAGAAACAAGAAAAAATCCTTTAACAAGAAGAAAAAATAGATTACGGTTAGTAGAAATTTGAGGAATTGATGAAAAAATTTCAATATTTCGAAATGATTATGTCTCCAATTATTTCCTCACATCAATGAAATATAACCTACTCAAGCTATCAAAACCCAAGAAACCTAATCAGGTCAACCTCAATTAACATATCGACAACTACCCTTTCTATAGGATACTGGGCCACACAATCCAGAATTGGTTTGTATTTAATTATATCTTTCAAATCATGGTTGATTCTATACATGTGATATTAGAGAATTCCCAAAAATAATTTACTTGTATAACTTCCACCTAACTAAAAGAAGGGGTTTAAGGGAATGAAGTTATTCCAAGTTGTGGAAAAAACATTAAAACTGGATGAGTGAAAATATAATTGACTAAACACTTGTAGCACTGAGTGAATATCATATAAAACCAATAAGGATCATGGTACCTAGGGAGGTGTAATTAATTACTCCTCTTAGAGGTAGACATAGTCATAATGAATAATAAAAGTCATATGATAAATAGTTATATCTAACTCCCTCAAAGGCTTATATTCATGTAGATTTATTTCCTTCAATATCTTGATAATGGGAAATGAACCACCAAATAGATCCCTCATTATATTAAAAACTCATAAATAGTCCAATTAACATAATTCACATAACAGTCTCTGATGATTACTATGCTCCAGAGTACATGTTCCCCGTACTTGATCAGGAAGATATAGGACAGTGATATAGAAGATAACAAAATATGGGAAGATGTCGGCATGGTAAAATCTATTATTTAATTCACATCCATATTAAATCCATATATAAAACTAAAACCCATGGGAAAGAACATCAAAAATCCAAGTAGAACCAAATAGATTCCCCCGTAAATTCTAGTTATCAGTCAAGCCAATTAATTTTATAGGTCCTACTGGAAGGGTTGGGGTAGTATGATTATTCGTGAAAATAGGGATGTATAGAAAAAACAAATGACACATGTAGTCAATGCTCTTTCAACATATTCTCTATAACAGAGGGAATACCCTTTAAACACATCATCTCTGTATCCATATAACAGGGAACTATCCCACTATGGGAAGCTAAGGCCTTTGAAATAGAAATACGATATTCTAAAATAGTAGACTATTGTTCAAACAAAAATATAAATCATGGATTCTATCCATGTTTTAAAATAACTTGTTTTGGTGCCTTTGAGGACCTTCATATCCCATATGAGTTTGACATAGAAGTCACATTAATTGAGTTTTACCAAGGGGAGTCCATGCCATCAAAATTTCATACCAAAATCTCATTCAAAGAAAATGACCAAGAAAAGGTCACCTTGGGACATATTATACCCCTACATGTATCTAGAAAACTAAAAAAATGTTAATATCTGCAGGGATTTGGTTGAAAATGGTTCCAAAATAAAATCCATCTGGATATGGTCCCTCTGATGTTAGGTACATAAAGAGGGGGACTTATCCCAGATAAAGGAAACCATTCAATATGTACATGAAAAGGCCTCTCAAAACAATCATTATCAAGGATCGGTTTTGGGATCTCATATCTATTTTTGAGTTCATTGTTATCCATAATGACACTTCATATAACATCCTTCTTGGAAGTTCTTGTCCCCATAGTCATGTAATAGTTACATCAATATTCCACCGATTCTTTATGTATCCCATCAATGGAAGGTTCAAAACACTACATGGTGATAGATCTTCCATCGGGTATTTTAAATCTATACATGTAGAATAATGTTTCTATAATAGGGGAGTAAAATAACCAATAGTGAATGATAATATATTTTTTGTAGCTTGTAATGGGTTTTGGACCTCCCATTTGAATCCATAGAGCATGCTCAATAGTTACTACATGTTTTCCATAAAATAGATCAATGAGGAAGATTTAATCTTATTAGGATATGATGAAAAAAACATCACTAGATCGTATCTATGTGAAAACAATCACATCATCTTAAATGGATTTTGTCAATGGTTTGTCAGGACAAAAAACTATCAGGATTCAAGAATTATCTTATGACATTAGCAGACACTAAACACTCCCCGAAGTCATTCTTTTCAACTCATGATGTCTATAACTAACCTACCTCGGGTGAAAATATAAAAAAGAACAATAATTCTAAAAATATCTCTATGATGTCTGTGATAGTTTATGAAATAAATATCTATTCTAATGGATTATATTATCTTATAACTACCAAATATACCCTCAAATTACCCACTAATTCTAATAATTTTTCCATGTATATGGAGATGTATGAAGTTGAGTATGACCTCAGGATCACCCTTACAAATTTTATGGAGGTCTTCACCACCACCATCGATGAGCTCAGGCAGATGAATCTGGTAGAAAAAGAAGATTTGTATCCAATATTGATTCGTTCTACCATTCCTTCCTAGGATAAGGAGACATGAATTTAATTTCTCAATATATATCAACATGTTTTCACGTGGATGGATATAGATACTCCTATGATAAACCCAAAAGTTACTACTCATCACCATGGTTTTCCTGATTACAATCTATGTTTCAAACAGTCAGTCAAAAGAATGCATCACTCGCATACCACTAATTTAGAATAACAGTTCTTAGAAGTTGATCGAATCCAATTTCTCCCCCGAAGTGTATTGAAAAACTAGATATCAATAGAATCCAATATGATAAAATTAATAACAATATTATGGTCTTTAATGATTTTAGTGACCTTAATAGGCACTTCTCAAATGATTATTTCCCATTTATGACGTTAGAACGTTTGATCGATGCAACTGATGGAATCCAAGACCTATCCAACAAGGATGGGTGTTTGGGTTATAATCAGATAAATATTCTCCCTCAATATTAGTAATCTAGTACTTGTAGTAGAGGATCTTTTATCACATGTTTATGCAATTTGAATTAAATGAAATTTTTTCTAATTATCCACATCCCTTGAAACATATTTGAAATCATTTCTTAGAATGAATTATGGAATGCTACTTTGATGACCCGGTGGTTAAATCTTACCTCATTTATTTTCAAATAGTATTTAGAAAGTTTCATAAACATAATTTGAATATGAATCCTTAGAATTTTTTATTAAAATTAAGATTTGGGGTATTATTTGGTTTTATGGTACAACCCCATGACATCAAGGTAAATTTGAAAAAGGATAGTGCAATCCATGAAATTTTACCCCTCATAATCATAAATAATTATTGGGGATATATGAGGAACTCACTTATATTCATAGTTTCAAATCCAAAATGGCATGAAAGTATATCCCCTTCACTAAGATAATAATGATGGTATTTTCCTACGAATGGGATGCGGATTCCCCATAAGTTTGCAGTAATCTGAAATGGTGTATATTACACCATCTAGTGTTGATTCCATTTATAGAAGGAAACATTGTAATTGTATAAGAGCCGCCGTGGAATTATTTTTTTGTGCTCTCCTCGAACATAAAAATGATGCGGTGAATGAAAATAGCATCTATTTCAGTCATACAGTTCTAGGAACTAAGATAAGTTATTATAATATTGAGAAAAAATATGTTTCACAATTGTCCTTGCAGTAAAGAATATAATGCATTACTTATTGAACCAGGAAGACCACATTGTTCTATCTTACTGACCCACCCATGTACATCCTTGGTATCCCCGTTCTGACTAGGTATTTGACCTGATGGGAAGTTATCCTTCAATAGTATGACATATAATTTATTTCCTACAAGTTAGTTAAAGGTAAGTCCCTTGATAATTTCCTTGAAGCACATCCCACCCTAAAAAGCATTCCAGTAGAAACTGAACTTCTAGATGAACTGGCTTTCTATTCCCATGACACTTCCTGGAGGTGGGAGATATAATTTAATGGTTCCACTCAAAGGCTTATTGGGAAGATGATTTAAAAATACAAGATCAACAGGTATGGTCTAGGAATTTTATTTGTTTCCCAAGAAAATGATATTTTTCCCCACTCATTATCACTATTGGAAGGATTCACAAATAATGAGGAAGAATACCAAGCTCCCCTTTCTAGCTTGGAGCTAGCCTTATAGTGTCGGATAGCCTAATTGAATATAAATGGGGTCCTAGAGGTAGTAATGAAAATTATCAAAAACATGTATGTTACCAAGAAGGAATATTTATCCCATATATTTGGATAATTTAGAGGATTTATGGAATAATTGAACTTTGAAAAAAAAAATCATCATGTAACTTGATCAAAAAATTCTTGTAATGACTCATGTACTAATGCATACATAGTTTTGCTTGAACCTAATCTATATGAAGTGGATTTATCTATCATGCACTGATGGGTGGTCTCATTATTCCTCATTTGTGACATGGAGGGAGAAAATTATGTAAAAAATACCCCAAAACCTGATGACCTGATATCCACCCATGGATGGATGGATCCTAGAGCCTATGACCTACAAACCGGACCCTCCTGTCAGATCGAGCCAATAGTTAACTTTCTAGTTTCCAATCATCCAAATTTTCTCATTAGGATGGTACGAATGTGTGGAAAGTCCCTTATAAATGAGGATTAGATAAAATCATTCTCAAAAACATTTCAAGGGGAGATATTCTCACCATCATGGATGAAGTATGTACAGGCTCTTGAGGTTCTCATTAGTTTAGAAAATGATACTCTGACCAAATTAGTTACTGTTGTTACTACTTGAAAAAATCATGCAATACACTGGGAATTTTTTTTAATTCTAAATTAATGGTAAATTTATCCACCAACCCCCATAACATATACATTCAGTTAAGTATTACTATAAATTTTATCTAAAGGCAGTGGATGTTGTGGGGCCATATCCCTTGACTACAACTATGTAGTTTAAGTGCATCCTTACTTCTATGGAATTATTTTACAAAAGGGATAAGGTCATCCCCTTAAAGAAATTTATGTTGAGAAATATCATCGACTTTTTAATGTCCAATATCACAATGATATTTGGTAACCCTCAAATTATGTTGATATAAAAGAGAGAACAACATATCTTCTTCTGAAATGATTATATTGTTCCAAAAATACTACCACAATTAAAACCATTCATCCTACAATCATTAAAAGTAAAATTAATAGATAAATTTATCTAATAAGACTCAATATAATATACTCCAAAAAATGGTTGATAGGGATAATAATTTAGGGCTGGACCAGCCCCTTCTTTCTTTATGGTCTTATTGTATAACCACACACACTACACCTGAAGCAACTCTATATTCCTTAGTGTATAGAAACAAAGTAGTGCGAACTATATAATTCCAATTTACTACTCTATGAATATATCCATATAGAAAACTATCAGATAAGGGGGATTCCTAAAAGTAGATGTATGAGTTGGAATAATGTGATAAGAAAATGATTCATACACTTTACTACATCAATTTTCATCCGAATTAGACTATATAAGTGTTGAACCTTGCCAAATGAGCATAAAAAAATTCAAAATTGAAGTAATACAAGGATATAGATATTATATTACCCTAGAAAGAAAAAGAACTAATACTTGTGGATTTCATGAGCCTCCAAGGGACACATTATCGCATGCCCATTTCAAGGTCACATGAATATTCCATCCACAATGTATAACCAGTGTTGAATCCTATAGAGTTCCCTTCAATAAACCTTCCTACAACTACGAAGGCTTTCCAAATGACTAATGTTTGTGTGATGATAACCAAAAGTGATACCCTGGGTTTCCTGGTTTGTCATTTGTATGTTCCTAACAAACTATCTGAAATTGCCTTAATATTAAAGGGGAATTAACTCCAAAGGGAGATACTCCCATTGGTTGTAAAGCATATGCTCTATATCATTCTTTGAAAAGAAATTTTCCCTCAATGATTCTTAGTAAATATCAAAATACCCTTGATCCATTGTAAAATAAAATAAATTAGATAAAGGGGGAGTTGATAGGTATTTTTGGTCATTGAAGAAAATTTCTCAGACCACTAGCGATCAGTAAGATGTCGTGAGACCCCAATGAAATTTCCGCCTCACCTCTCAAAGGCCTTTTATAATATCATCTTCACCACTCATAAGTCATCAGTTACATCCCAGTGACTTCATGTTTCCCCATATATTCCTTAAGGGAAAATAAATTGGTTTTCCTACACACATGACCATGCAACACCATATGACCCATATTGGTCATGTGGGGCATCATCAGAAAATAAAATAAAATTCCATTACATTAATTATGAAATATCACATGACTCCCATAAATTTACACATAAAAAAAAGTAAACAAAGGAGGGAGGATTCAAGAGGTACTCATGGTGCTAAAATTCTTGCGACGTGTTATGTAAGTCTACAACAAGGTCCCGTAAGACCACCCGAAAGGCAATCCCTATGTCATGGAAAGTCCCAGACCAGTTATCAAGCATCTTGAAGTTTCATTTAAATAGGAAACTTATATCTCATGAAGGCCCTTGAGCATGTACATAAAAAAAATATTAAAATCATTTTTTCATGCCCATATGATCAAGAAAGTCCCCATTAATTAAAGATAATATGATAAAGGAATAATTGAAGAAAGATCCTCACAACTGTTGAAAATTAGGAGACACACTTAGAATGGTCTATGACCAAGACTGGAAAAACTATGTAGCACCAGAGCCCTTCACCTATATCACCATGGATTAGTACTAGATTCACCATGAAAAACAGTTATTTTCTTGGGTGGTGAGGAAAATAAATTCCCCACCACTACCTGAAAAATGGATCGGCTACTATGTAAAGAAAAATCTTGAGCACAAGAGACCATAACATTGAAGTGGACTTTTTGAGTGACCTATCTTGTGACCGACTGGACTTATTTTAGGTAATATACTTGTGGGAAGATGGTGTAGTCATACGATATGCATATGTCACTTCATTTGATCATTCATGTATCATGTGAAGGATCTCTGGTAGGCTATGCAAAGAACATTCCACCAGCCCACTAGATCATGTGAAGACTTAAAAAAATTGATACTGAAATAACCTAATTCATATAAAATACAAGGGAGATACCAAGATCACAAGTGGAAGACTTAATGAAATGACATGCTTGCTGGACCATCAGGCACTTCGTTTAAGTCAGACAAGGAAAAAAGACAGTTCTCTATCTTTCTTTTAAAGAAAAATATATTATTTTTATATACATTGACCAAATAATTGGGTGATATTCATCAATATAGCATAGTGTTCATATTCATAATCATTTAATATTTTCTAAATTGCCATCTTTTCAAATCTTTAAATATATTTTTAATTTCATTGATAACTCTAAATTTGTAACCGCAAAACCAACAAGATTTTGGCATGTTCATAAATAGGGGTTTTTCATGAATGTTTAATGGTTGGAAACATTGAGTGTAATTTTCTGTTAGTAAAATAAAATTGAATAATATTTGGGGGTGGTGTTTTTAAACATGATAGTTGAATACATCCAATAAATATTTTATAGAATATATAGTCATTTAGAACTGATTATTGTAATTTTAGAAGTGTTATAATAGTACTTTTTTAAAACTAAATACATATTGTGACACATTAAGTAATTTTTTGAGCAAGTTACCCAATAAATTAAAAATATTGGATATGCCTTTTATTTTAAATTGTATTATATATATTATATAGGGGTCTTAAAATGTTTTTATGATTTTGTACCTTTTCTATAGAAGAATAGTATGAGTCACACCGAAACACCTTTAGTTACATTGTGACCTGGTATGATAGAGGATCCTATTTCTAAAGGTTGAAGTATTTGGGAGGATTTTACCATGATATGATCCCATGAGTTTTTGAAATCGATATGGTCCAGTTGTTTTACCATGGGATCATGTGTTGTGCCATATTGCAGAATCACCCATTCATAAGAAATGGAAAATACATTATTACATAAGATAATTCGTACTATTTACTAAGAACATTCATGAGGCATGTAATTTTTATTTATTTATCATTTTTAGGTGATTATTGGCCAATTAATGAAGGTGTTGAAATAGATTTTTTCATATCTTCTATATTAATATTCTCTACACCACAATTTCATATTTTGCTATAAAGATGTTATATACCTGGGTTTATATTTCTAGATCATAGGTGACCATTTTATAAGGGAATATATTAAACTATTTTATATGAAATAATAATCTTTTACATTTTAAAATGACAATTATTTGGAAGGAGACCTGATAAACTTGGAGATGAGGGATTATATAATGCATTGATGTGTGATGTGCCTTAAAGATGGTTGAGTTTTTGTTTTGAATTTTAGAGGTAACTAATGGTGAAATAATTTTTTTAATGATTGTGTTTTGAATATTTCAGGTCAAAATATCTTATTATTTATATTTACAATCTTTTTGGAATTAAATCATGGAATTATGTAAGTTATCAGGACTTGGTTTTCAAGAGGTTATTGTGATAAGATTTCCCCACATACTACATGTTAATAATATATACCTAGTGGAAATAGATTATTATCTGAAGACATGTGAGATATATTTAATATCCAAATATGTAAAATAAGAATAATTAGATTATAAAGATAAACATAGTTAAAAGAAACTATAAGTGAATTCAAAACATTTTCTAGAAAGTGAGGAAATATATCCAAGAGGTACATTCAATAGAGGCTGTGTATTTCATTAGGGTAAGGATGTAGAGAATAATTAGTACACCACTCCTATTTAAACACCCTCATTTTTTTTGTAAAATAAATATAAAAATGATAAAAAAAGTTGTGAGATTTTATAATATTTGATAATAGTGGGTTCATTAGTTCTTTGAGCGTTATAGACCGAGATGGTCAAGGAATCCACTTTGTATTGAAACATAAGAGTAGTTAACTAAGATTTTATCAATTTTCCATTATATAACCCATTGATTATCCTAATTTGGGTGAACCAAGTAAAAATTATTTTTCCCACCTTAAATTATTTTATCTCTTCATAATAGTTGTGTGGGAGAGGAGTGTTTCTAATAATGATTGAACAAGATAATTAGGGTGGGTTCATTTGTAAAATATTCCCAAACCACAGTTCACCCCTCCTATGGTATTTACCATTCCCCATAACAACAAGTGGTATCACAACAAAATGTTCTTTGTGGGGTTTTCTTAATCTTAAGTGATTACATAGTTCCTAAACTATAAGGGTATTCATATCATTAAAGAAAATAATTTTTTGAATTATGGAATAATTGGATTAAAAACTATTTTTTATCATTGTTAATGGATGTGTTCATGATTTTTATACATGATATTTCATAAAATATAGAGGGAGGAGCATTATCGGATAAGGAAAGAATCAAACATGTTGTTTTCAAAAAAGGTGTCAATTAATTATGAACTTCTTTTTCAAACATGAAATACAAAAACATTATTTTTTATAAATCCTTGCATTCCATGTGGGAAAAAAATTTCAATATCTATGATAGTGAATCAAAGGAATATAAAGTTAAAATATAGGTATTATATGATATGTATGATGATCAAAGGATAGAACTTAATGTGTTAATCAATGCATTGTTTTATCGATTGAACATAACTGTGGAGTAAATATATAGAATTAATTATAACCATGATTATATTAAGATAATAAATTGGTTAAAAATATTTTTCCATCCATATTTCAGCTTGAAGGAACTTATACTCAATTAAAAGAATCCAAACAAGTTACTACTAAATTTTATTTACATAATTATCTTTGCATATGTGATGATAAATCATGAAACTTATTTCCTAACAAAAAAGAAGTATACTAAAGTTGAATTCTTGGAGATAAATAAACTATAATTTGAATATGACCCTAGATATGGTAAAATTGATTAGATGATGTTTTTTAATTATACAAACCTCAAATGGGGAAAATTTATATTCAGTGTAAATATTCAATTTTCATTATTTTGATGTGGAAAATGGCATATCTCAATATAATGTTACAAAATAAATTCTGATTTAATGATGTAGGTTAATAACCTAGTAAGACATCATATTCAGTTATAAATGGAAAGGGGAATTAAAAATTGAAAATATTCAAAATAGAATAATTTTTTTACCAGTAGATATGTCATCTTGGATGAAATTGAAGTGAAGGTGTCTGAGGAATTTAAATACCGCAATGAGGATGTTCATATGTCAGTCCTAAATAAAAAATAACTATAGTACAAAGATGATGATAGAACTAATTTTGAGAATATATTAGACCTGAAATTTTATCTACAATATATTGTTGAAGTAATTGATGTTTCTGGGGTTAAAACAAATAAATCCAATGGTGGTGGTATTTTACATTCAAAACTATATATATTTCCATAAGAAGAAGAAAAATATTTTCTGGTTGTTTATATTGAATAATTCATCCATTAAAATTATGGACATTCAGAAAAGGAAAGACCAAGATTAAAATTAAATGATATGACCAGATCAATGAGTTATTAATTTATTATTACAATTATGATAACAAATTTATTAAGGATCATGAATGTAAATTTCTTACATATGATGGAAACTCAATGATCAATAAATACTTCTAACACTTGACATGAAATCAATAGATTTCAGTGTAAGGGATTTGGAAAATTACTAGGATGGTTATAAATATTCAATAAAAAATATATAAACTTTTAAAAATGAAAAATGATTTAATAATAAGAGAAATATATTAGGGGGATTTATCAGAATAAATTATCACTATAGGTTGATGAAAAACCTCAAATATCTAAGCCTGAGAGGAAGATTTATTTGGGTGACTCATGAAAGATCCAAAAGGTCTCAGATAGAGTAGTGAATACAAACAATGACACACCCTTAATGCAATATTTTGTTTTGAAATGTTTGGAATACACAATCTGTGGGTTTTATATAAAAACTAATTTTATTTCATAATAAAAACAAAACTATGATAGTTAAAATTACTATTCTTGATATATTTTCTACAACTATTATTTTGGGTGTGAAAGATATGGACAAAAAGATAATTATTGTGCGTCATGTGAAAAAATTACTTTGTTGGTATTGGCTTGGATATATAGATCTCAGAATTGGTGAGCCACATCATGTTGTTTGAAAACTCATAAAAATTTTATATCTTTAAAAGATGTAGATGATTCGATGATGTATAAATTAATGATAGCAATGAATGTGAGAATATCATTATCTTGGGAAAATTATAAATAGGTTCTAAATACTTGAGTCACACATATGATTGGTGTTTTATGTCCTTTTTCATAATTTACTAAGTGTAAGATAATTCAATGACTTTTTTCTTATAAAAACATTCAAAATAATGATTAAGTCTTAAAATTAAGAGATTTTATGGTTTTTATGAAATTTTTGTTCATGAAGGGGGATCTCTATCTCATTTTTTTGGAAAAGAAGTCACATTCATTATATATAATAATGAAGAGATTAAGAAATAGAAAATGTGTATTAGCCACATGAGATAAATTTATATGGAATACTTATTGATAATTAAATGAAATAACAATAATCTAAAACCTTAACATAATCACACAATCAGGTGACAATTTTTTAAATGGAAAAATCATTTAGAATAGATTCAAGCCATAGGTAAAAGTCAAGAAGATTTATTTAGTTGGTGTACTTGGATGTGTTTAAAAAAAATATATCCCAAGTATAAGGATGGATTTATGTATTATATGAAATTTATTTATCATTGTAAAAGGATGAAATATATGAGTTTTATATCTCCCAATATTTAGTTGATTGAAGAAAATTCATGTTTTTTAATGGTCATAGGGAATATACTTAGGATGAAAATTCTAATGTTTAAACTGATAACAGTATAGAATTCACTAATAAATATGTAAACGAAACATATTATTAATAACAGTGACTATAAGATGATAATTTAAAAATATGTACTATAGAAATATCATAAATAAGAGGTAAATATATATTTTAATATATCAAATAGTTCATTATATTTCTAAATTATAGGATGACACCCTAAGTGTAATGTTATAGGATGGAGAAAACTATGACTTTGGAATTTTTTGAAAATAACGATTTATTCTCAATTATGAGAAGAACTAAAAATCTATATTTTGGGGGGTTGAAGATATTTATCTTTTATAATCATCAAATTGTTTTTTAAAAAATTTATACAATAATAGCCTTAGAAAAATTATTGATATCCATGATAAAATATTTTTGGATGATTAGCCGATTTCAAAATCCATTTAGTTGTTCTTGTGAAAACGTAGTGGAAAGTATTTAAATGAAAGTTATTTCAAAGAGAAAATGTATGGGGTATCTTATGGGACAACAAAATATTTATAAAAAGCTAAAAATTATGAGGAAAATACAATAGATTCGATATTTAAAAATTCAGAAAGCAGTTTAAATGAAATCAAAGTGAAAAATATCATTGATGATTAAAAACATCATTGAAAACAATGAGATGGAGAATATAAGACAATATATTAAATATAAAAATTATATAATGTGTTTTTTGAATATGATACTAAATATTTCAATTGGTTTAATGTGATGTATGAAGTGTTGGATCAAATTGACAATATTGAGATAATGGAAATTCTTATTGAGAAAAAGATAACAATTTATAAGAACCAAGTGGGTGTTTCAAAAAAACATAGTAGAGATTTTCAAGGTGGATAAGAATAAATTAGAACTGGTCTAAGAGGATTATTCTGAAATTTTGTTATTTGGAATAGTTATACATTTACAACAATTTCCCTATTGTAAACCATTATATTATTCTTGAAAATTCCAATGTATTGTGGGTTCATGGTGTATCAAATAGGTTTTAAATTATCATTCCCTTGGGGAGTTAATTCAGAGGAACTAGACCTCATAAATCCAAATGGATTTTTTCTAGATGATGCTAAATAAAAAAATGTGGTGAATGAAGAAGGCCTTGTAAGTGTTAAATAATGCATGAAGAGAGTGGTATTGAAGTATATATCAATAATTCAATTTTTTTGGATTCTAATTAGTTGGAGGGTATCATAACCTATAAATAATTAAATATAATTATAAAATGATTTTGGTGTTTATATATGTGAATGGGATAATTTTTAGAGACTCATATGACACTTAATGTGGGATTTTTATATAAAATATGAGATGTACGTTCAAAATGTCAATAAATGGAATGTAAAATGTTTCCCCATATTTATAAAAAATATAAGAAAGGTATAGAACATGTATTTATCTATTAAAATATTCCAAAGTAATCACTAGATTATTTGCAATAGATGAATCTAATACAATGTCATATTCATTATTTTCCCAAGTGAAATTCTCAATAGATTATTATGGAATGTAGGTTAATGTAATGAAATATAGAAAACTATTATAAATCTGATTATCCTTACTATAAAATGAAATGATATTTTGTGTTACACATCTCATACCATATAGTATTTATTTTATCCAAAGTAAATATGTAATATAATAGTTATAATAATTTTTAAATACATCAATATGATAGTAGATTGCAAAAAAACATTCCTAGGACATCACTACATGAATTTTAGGGATGGTTCAATGGATAATCCTAAGTAGAAATCAGCTCATTCTTTCTATCATGGATATTTTTGTATTTTTCGATTAGGATGTAGATAATACAACATCTCACTTAACCCTATAAAGGCTGAATACATTGCAACAAATGAACCATGTACTAAAGTACATTGGATGAAGAAATGCCTTATTGATGTCAAAGATGATATGAAATCTCATACTATAATCATATGTTATAATTCTAGTGATATTAATATTAATATTAATAAAATGAAATATTAAAGTAAAAAAATTAAATTGATTTTAAGGATAATTCAATCAATAGTATGGTTAATCAAAGGATGGAGAGATGGATCATCTATATACAGAAGATTATATTTTGATATTTTGATGAATAAAATACATAAATATGGGTGTGATAAGAATTACATTGTATTTTAGGTCTAACCATGTTAATCCTATAAGGATGTTTGGATAAGTGACCCTAATTTCTTTTTTTTTCTATCTATAGTAAAGAATGGTAATTCTATCTTTATTTTAAAATCATGAATTTCAATTCATATTTCATGAACTTTCATATAATTGATCATTGGGTTTTTGAAAAATATGGAGAATTTTTCTATTAGTTACATGGGGTAAAAATTCCATGGTTAGGAAGATTGGGAGTGTTATTTCCAATTGAAAAAGGAAGATAAATACTATGAATGTTTTTTGAAAAGGGACAGAGTTATATAATTTTTATTCATGGGGATTAGAAACATAACATTACAAGCTTATATATCACAAATAGTTCTATTTGTGAAATAAATCATTAAATTTTTCTTATAAGGAAGAGTTACCTCATGTGGGAATAAAGGTAGTGATATAGGATTAAATGATGAATTGACTATATGTGGATGGATTTAATATATAGAAAAGGTTAGATATAAAGTTTTTATATGTTGATTTTTAGATCCTCATTTTTTATATTGGACGATTTTACAAAAACAATCAATGGGATGTATTTTGTAAAAAAATTTCATTTGAAGCATTTTTATAGTTTTTGATTTTGGAAAAGACATTTTAAGACTTCGAATCGAGTTTCTAATGATGTTTTATACTAAACAATAATTTATTTATAGTTTTTTGGAGTAAAATTAATGGTTTTTTATTCTATATAGATATCACGTGTGACATATTAGGTTATTCCATGATAAAATTTCTCAATAAATGAAAAATGATAGACAGAATTTGTATACGTAGAAGGGCTCATTATATTACATAAGGTTCACCAAGTGATTCACCATTTTTTAAAATTTCCACTATAAAAATACTAGAACTCACACCAGAACACTATTATTTATGTTATTACCTAGATAATAAAGAGGATATTTTTTTAACGGATTATATCATTTGGAGTATTACCCCTTGATTGGAGACAATAATTTTTTTACATTGACTTGGTTTAGTGGTCATACCCCCAATTCTACATTAAGTCATGTAATAGAATAACATTTTATTCAAAAATGGAAATTTAATTACATATATTATATTATTTGGGGGTATTTTATAAGATCCTTAATGTTGTAAACATGGTTTTATCATCTACCATTTTATGAAGTAGTTTTAGTTTCACTATGTAGGGTTTGGTTATGGAATGAATGTACTAAAAGATATTTTGGTGGAATATTTATTTTGGAGTATTCTATTTTGAAATGGATGATTTAATAAAGAATTATTGATATATTATACTTAATATTAATATTGTATTGGATACCAACCCAAGAAGGAGTTTGTTGCACCATGATGGGAATGTTAAAGAAGAATCTTGGAATTATAGAAGTAAATGTTTTCTAGAAGTGATCTAAGATATTTTGAGATGATGGATTACATTACACAAATACAAATCCATAGAAATGGTTATATTGAATATTAAGATCAATAAAATAATGGGAACTAATGGCCACAATGTGGTTGTAATGATTATTTTGTGAAGGTATCGAGTTAGTTGATTTTTATATTTATATTTCATATGTTTTTTGATGAAAATAAAATAATTAAATGAGAGAAATTGACTAGGTTATGTTGTGGTATTTAGGATAAATTTTCCTCACATACTAAAGGAGGATTTTTGATCTATATATGGGGAAATTTAGTGACTCTATAATGATGTTAGATATAAATTTGTTCTTCGAAAATTACATAAGATGGATTTTAGAGATTATAGAGAGAGATATATTTCAAAAATAAAGGAATGGAATTATATACTACTACAAAAATATGAGGATGAGTATTCAAGTGGTATTATTAGTGTAGATTCGTGTATTTTATCACTGGTTTAATGTGGTAAAGAATTAATACACCACACTATTGTAAACTCACTCATTATTCATAAAGATCAATGTAAAAACTCTAATGGATGTAGTTAGATATTTAAGTGTGTGAGAGTTGTGAATTATATATTGGTATGGTACAGTATGCCTACAGTGTTAGTGACACCACCTTGAAGTTTGAACAAAAATATGTGAAAATAGTGTATCATGTGTACAACACGTCGCTATTACATCTTCCAAGAATTATAAGAGTTTGTGTGACCCCAGAAAATTTTCTTCTATCCCTTATTTAATTACTCTATTGATTCCTAATATTTTGGGTGGGGTGTTCCTAATAATTATAGAACAATATAATTGGTGAGATTTCATTTGAAAAATATCAACAAACCCCGATTCTCCTACAATTGTTGTATACATAATTCTTATAATTAAAAAATCTCATGCTATAGATCGGCGAATTAGCATCCAACATGATATTCTTACACATAATAAATATCCTTGCAAAAAAATCATAGACCACCATACCTAAATAATACCCACATTGGAAAAATGGTTTTGTTTCTCTAAATAAATTCATGAAATAATATAGATATATTTTGGTGTGATTGTCTTGTAAGAATATATGCTCGTTCTAATTTTCTCTATTATAGTGAAATGGAAAAATTCGATCCATGGTTTCTATAATATTGAAAATTATTCATCCATTTTCAACTATCTTGACTATAATCATGTTCTAATTAAAAAATGAATATATTGAAAATAAATATAACATGAAAAACCCTCAAAATTCTTGTGTAGATAATCTCAATTGGGGATGATCCTACATATGTTAAAATTGATAGGGTAAAATTGATATGGTAAAATTGATATGATAAAATTGGAAGATGATCCTAGATATGGTAAAATTGATATGGTAAAATTCATTTAATATCAACTATAATTGGAAGATGATCCTGGATATGGTAAAATTGATATGGTGATGTATTTAAATTATTCAAACCTCATCTAGGGAAAATTAATATTCCGTTTAAAGATTCAATTTTCATTATTTTGATATGGAAAATGTGGTATCTCACTATAATGTTACCAGATATATTTTGATCTAATGATGGAGATGAATAACCCAAGAAGACTTCATCTTAGGTTATAAATTGAAAGGGGAATTAAAAATTGAAAATATTAGAAATAGAATAAATTTTTAACCAATGGATATGTCATCTTGGAAGAAATTTAAGTGAAGATGCCTAAGGAATTAAAATACCCCACTTAGGATGTTCATATTTCAGTCCTAAATAAAAAATAACTAGAGTACAATGATGATGAATGAAATAATGTTGATAATATATTAGAACTAAAATTTTAACTATAATATATTGTTGAATTAATTTATGTTTCTGGGGTTAAAACAAATTAATCCAATGGCGGTGGTGTTTTTGATTCAAAACTATATATATTTTCATAAGAAAAAGAAAAATCGTTTCTTACAGTATATCTTGAATAATTCATCCTGTGAAATTATGTAAATCCATATAAGGAAGTTGAGACCATGATTAAAATTAAATTATATGACCAAAAAAGTGATTTATTAATTTATTATTTCAATTATGATGTCAAATATATTAAGGATCTTGAATGTAAATTTGTTACATATGATGAAATCTTGATGATCAAGAAATACTTCTAAAAATTGACTTGAAAACAATAGATTTAAGTTTAAGGGATTTGGAAAATTCATAGGATAGTTATAAATATTCAATAAAATATATACACACTTTTAAAAATGTAAAATGATTTAATACTAAGAGAAATATATTGGGGGGATTTATGAAAAGAAAATATCACTATAGGTTGATGAAAAACCTAAAAAACCCAAGCCTAAGATGATGGTTGATTTGGGTGACTCATGAATGATCCAAATAGTCTCAGATAGAGTAGTGAATATATACAATAGCACACCATTAATCAAATATTTTTTTGGAAATGTTGGGAATACACAATGTGAGGGTTTTATAGTAAAATTGATTTCATTTCATAATAAAAAAACAATGATAGTTAAAATTAAAATGATTGATATATTTTCTAAAAATATTATTTTGGGTGTGAAAGATATGCACACAAAAAAAAGTATTGGGAATCATGTGCAAACATTACTGTGTTGGTAATGGCTTTGATATAGAGATCCCAGTATCTATGAGAATCATCAAGTTGTTTTGAAACTCATAACAAGTTTATACCTTTAAAATATGTTGAGGATTCAACAAATTATGAATTAATTATTGGGATGAATGTTCGAATATCATTATCCTAGGAAAATTCTAAATAGGCTTCAAATACTTGAGTCGCATATATGACTTGGTGTTTTAAGTCATTTTCTATAATTTACTAAATGTAAGACAATTTTGTGACTCTATGCTTATTATACAATTAAAAATAATTATTAAATCATAAAATTAAGAGATTGTATGGTATTTAAGAAATGTTTGTGCATGAATGGGTATCTTTATCTCTTTTTTACGAAATGAAGTCATGTTCATTATATATAAGGAAGAATATAATAAGAAATAAAATATGTGGCTTATCCACATGAGATAAATTTATATGGAAGACTTGTTGATAATTGAATGAAATAAAAATAATTTAAACATTAACAAAATCACACAAACATGTGACATTTTTTAAAATGAAAAAATCATTAAGAAGAGATTCAAGATAAAGGGGAAGGTTTATAAGACTTATTGTGTTGGTGTACTTGGATGTGTCTGAAAAAATATTTCACAATTATAAGGATGGAATTATATATTATACAAATTTTATTTATTATTGTAAAAGGATGACGTATATGAGTTTTATATCTCCCAATATTTACGTGATCGAAGAAAATTATTGTTTTTTTAATGATAATAGAGAATATACTTAGGATGAAAATTCTATGGTTTGAACTGATAACAATATAGAATTCACTAATAAATATATCATGGAACAATATTTTTAATAATAAGGACTATAAAATGATAATTAAAAAATATGTACTATAGAAATATCATAAATAAGAGGTAAATATATATTTTAATATTTCTAATATTTCTTTATATTACTAAATTCTGGGAAGACACCCTAGGTGTTATGTTATAGGATGAAGAAAACTGTAACTTACTTTTGAATTTTTAGAACATAATGATTTATTCATAATTATGAGATGAAATAAAAGTGTATATATGTTGGGGTTGAAGATATTTATCTTTTATGATCAGTAAATTAATTTTCTAAAAATTATACAATAATTGTCTCAGTAAAATTATTGATATCCATGATAAAATATTTGTAGATGATTTTCCAATTTTAAAAAACATTTAGTTGTTATCGTGAAACCTTAGTGGTAAATATTTACATGAAAGTGATTATATAGATAAAATCTATGGGGTATCACATGATACAAAAAAATATTTAGAAAAAGTCAAAAATTATGGGGAAAATACAATAGATTCAATATTTGAAATTTTAGAAAGTAGATTAGATGAAATAAAAGGCGAAAATATCATCTATAATTAAACAACTATAGTGAAAACAAGGATATAGAGAATATAAGAGAATATATTAATTATATAAATAATAGACAATGTTTTCTGAATTTGATACTAAATATTTCAATTGGTTCAATGTGATGCATGAAGTGTTTGATCAAATTGACAAGATTGAGTTAATGAAAATTCTTATCAAGCGAAAAGATAAAAATTTATAAGAACAAAGTGGGTGTTCCAAAAAAACATAGTGAAGTTGTCAAGGTGGATAAGAATAAATTAAAACTGGTGTGATAGACATATTTTGAAATTTTGGTAATTTGAATAGTTATACATTTACAACAATTTCCCAGTTGGAAACTATTCTATTTTTCTTGAAAATTCCAATGTAAAGTCGGTTCATGGTGTATCAAAATGATTTTAAATTGTCATTCCCTAAGAGAGTTATTTCAGAGGAAATAGACCTCATAAATCCAAATGGATTTCTTCTAGATGATGCTAAATAAAAAGTGTTTTTAAAGAAGAAGGGCTTGTTTGTGTTAAATAATGCATGAAGAGAGTGGTATTGAAGGATATATCAATAATTCATATTTTTTTATTATAATTAGTTGGAGGGTATGATAACTTATACATAATTAAATATATTTATAAAATGATGTTTGTGTTGATATATGTGAATGGAATAATTTTTAGACACTCAGAGGACACTTAATGTGGGATGTTTATATAATATATGATATGTAAGTTCAATGTATCAATGATTATAATGTTAACATTTTCCTAAGATTTAGAAAAAATACAAGGAAGGTATGGATCATGTATTTTGCCATTAAAATATTCCAAAGTAATCCCCAAATTATTTGGAATAGATGACTCTAAGGCAATGTCATATTCATTAGTTTCCCAAGTGAAATTCTCAATATATTATAATAGAATGTAGCTTAATGTAATAAAATTTAGAAAAATGTTTTGAATCTGATTATTGTTACTATAAAATGAAATGAAATTTTGTGTTACACATGTCATTCCATATCATATTTATTGTATCTAAAGTAAATATGTAATATAATAGTTATTATAATTTTGAAATACATCAATATGACATTAGATTGCATATATTTATTTCATAGGACATCACTACAAGAATATTTGGGATGTTTCAAGGGAAAATCATAAGTAGAAATCAGTTTATTCTTTCTATCGGGGATATTTTTTTGTTTTTTGATTTGGTTATAGATAATACAACATCTCACTTAGACCTATAAATGATGAATACATTGCAACAAATGAATCATGTACTAAATTACATTGGATGAAGAAAAACGTTATCTTTGTCATAGATGATATAAAATCTCATACTATAATCAGATGTTATCAATCTTGTGATATTAATATTAATATAAATCAAATAAAATATTAATGTAAAAATTAAATTGATTTTAAGGATAATTTCATCAATAATAAGGATAATAAAATAATGGATAGATGGATCATCTATATACAAAAGATTGTATTTTGATATTATTATGAAGGAAATACATAAAGATGGATTTAAGAAGCATTACAGTGTGTTTTAAGTCTATCTATCTCCATCCTATAAGGATGTTTCGATAAGTTACCCCACATTCTTGTGTTGTTTTCTATATATAGTAAATTATTGTAATTTTCTCTTTATTTTATATTCATGAATTTCAATTCATATTTCATGAACTTTAATAGAATTTATTATTGGGTTTTTTAAAAATATGAGGAATTTTTCTATTAGTTACATATGATAATCATTCCATGGATAGTTATACTAATAGTGTTATTTACAATTTAAAAAGGATGATATATCCTATGAATTTGTTTTGAAAAGGGATAGAGTTATAGAATTATTATTCATGGGGATTAGTAACATAATTATACTAGATTATAAATCACAAATAGTTCTATTTGTGAAATTTTTCAGTAAATTTTTCTTATAAGGATGAGTTACCTCATGTGGGAATAGAGGTAGTGATTTAGGATTAAATGATTCATTCACTCTATGTGGATGGATTTAAGATATAGAGAAGGATTGATATAAATTTTTCTTATGTTAATACTTAGAACCTTGTTTTCTATATTGGAATATTTTACAAAAAAACAATATGATATATTTTGAAAAAAAACATCCTTTGAATAATTGTTTTTTCTTTGATTTATGAAAATAAATTTTAAGACTTGGAATGGAGTTTACAATGATGTTTTATAGTAAAAAATAATTTCTTTATAGTGTTTTGGAGTAAAATTAATGGGTATTTATTCCTTATAGATATCACATGTGGCATATTAGGTTATTACATGAGAAAAGTTCTCAAGAAATGAAAAATGATATAAAAAATTGGTATGTGTAAGAGTCTTCAATATATTATATAAGGTTCACAATGTGTTTCACCAATTTTAAAAATTTCCAGAAGAAAAATACTAGAATTTACTCCACAACACTGTATTTTATATTATTACCTAGATAATAAAGAGGATAATTTTTCTAAAGGATTATATCATGTGGAGGATTACCCCTTGATTGGAGACAATAATTTTTTTACATTGAGTTTGTTTAGTGTTCATACCCACAATTCTACATTACATCATGTAAGAGAATAACATTTTATTAAAAAATGGAAAATTAATGACATATATAATAATATTTGGGGGTATTAAATAAGATCCTTAAAGTTGTAAACAAGGTTTTATAGTCTAATATTCTAAGAAGTAGTAGTAGATTCACTGTGTAGGGTTTGGTTATGCATTGAAAGTATTAAGAGATATTTTGGTGGAACATTTATTTTGGAGTTTTCTATAATGAAATGGATGATTTAATCAAGAATTATCGGCATATTGGGCATAATATTTATAGTGTATTGGACACCAACCCAAGAAGGATTTGGTTTCACCATGATGGGAATGTCAAAGAAGAATATTGGAATTATAGAGGTAAATGTTTTCTAGAAATGTTCTAAGAGATTTTGAGATGATGGATTACATGCCACGAATACAAATACCTATAAATGATGATATTGAATATTAGGATCAAGAAAATACAGGGAACTAATGGCAACAATGTGGTTGTAATGATTATTTTGTGAAGGTATTGAGTTAGTTGATTTGTATATTTATATTTCATATGTTTTCAGATGAAAATAAAAGAATTAAATAAGATACATTGACTCATTTTTGATGTGTTCTTTGGGTTATATTTTCCACACTTACCAAATGAGGATTAATGATCTATATATGGGGAAATTTAGTGGCTCTATAATGATGCAAGAGATAAATTTCTTCTTTGAAAAGTAAAAAAAGATGGATTTTAGAGATTATAAATAGAGATATATTTGAAAATTAATGGAATGTAATTATAGAATAATACAAAAATATGAGGATGAATATTCAAGTGGTATTATAATGGGAGATTCACGTATATTATCAATAGATGAAAGTGGTAAAGAATTAATACACCACACTAGTGTAAACTCACTCATTATTCATAAAGATCAATGTAAAAACTATAATGGGTGTATTGAGATATTTAAGTGTGTGAGAGTTGAGAATTATTTATTTATATGGTCTAGTATCCTAGAGTGTTAGTGAAACCACCATGAATTTTCAACAAAAAGATGTTAGAATAGTGAATCATGTGTACAACACATCGCTATTACATCTTCCAAGAATTATAAATGTTTGTGTGACCCCAGTATATTTTCTTCAGTCCCTTATTTAATTACTCTATTGATTCATAATATTTGGTGGGGGGAAGGTCTGTTCCTAATAATTATAGAACAATATCATTTGTGAGTGGTCATTTGAGAAAGATCAGCAAACCCTGATTCACCTACAATTATTGTATATATATTTCTTATGATGAACAAATCTCTTGCAATAGTTTGATTAATTCCTTTCCAACATGATATTATTTCACTTAATAAATATTCTTCCACAAAAAATCATGACCCACCATACCTAAATTGTACCCATATTGGAAAACGGTATTGTTTCTCTAAATAAATTCATGAAATAATATAGATATATTTTGGTTTTATTAACATCTAATATTAAATGCTCGTTTTAATTTTATCTATTATGGTGAAATGGAAAAATCTAATCCATGGTTTCTCTAATCTTAAAAATTCTTCATCCATTTTCAACCATCTCGACAATAACCATATTCTAATTGAAAATTGAGTATAATGAAAATAAATATAATATGAAAACACTGTCAAAATTCATGTGTAGATAACTTAAATAATAAATTACAAATATCATTCCAATATTAGGGTAATTTAAACACCCCTCTATTTCATAGAGTGATATTTTTCAATATTCTGTTAATCCTAATTAAAATATCAATTCTATGTTGAAAATTTCATTATTAAGATTATTTTATGGCTCTAACATTAAAAACAATCTTCAGGAGGGGTATTAAATCTCCCCATTGTATTTTTTGGAAACATGTTGAACAATGTATGATTTCTTATTTAATATTTAGTTATCTACTCTGAAGTCTACCCATATATGAAAAAACACTTATCTTATCTTCTCTAAATTCATTATCTCCGACAAAATAAAATTAGTCTCTCCCCTTTAATATGATAAATTTTTTATTCTCCCCATTTTTCTAAATATTATATATCCATTGTAGTTTGGGGAATGTGATGCATTTTTTATCATCGATAAGTCCCTCATGAGGTGAATTTAAAATGGAAGATATGTGAGTTATTATTAATTCAACCTATGGTTTCTTGGTAAAATAGTATCACCTGTACAGTATGGACAAAAAATATTTTTATTCATACTTTATAAATAATATGAGAAATACATAATGAATCAATTCATGAACACTTCAATAAATAGATTACATGAATCCATTAATCACCAAAACAAGAAGTGATGGATCTTCCCATGTAATTTATAATTAATTTATAAGCTGATCAATAATTTCTTGAACAAAAAAACTATTTATTCACTATAATTTGGTTGACTCGATCTTAATATGATGTCATTTATTTATAGGATCTAAGTTCATAATCACTCTAGTAGCGATCTACACATACACCGACATCTATAAACATCATGGCAGGGTCAATGGTAGCTAGCATAACCTATCATGATGTTTTTTATTTCTTTTTTATTTATTATAGTATAAATCCCTTCAAGTATGAAGATTTATTGGTGTTATCTCAATGTATTGAGAAATTATAATGAGATAGAAAACACTAGATCATTATAAATCTCTCTTGGGAACTAGTGAGAATCTATCTATCCTTATTTTACAACTTGTGTGTCTATAAAAAGTGATATAATAATATATTTATTATGATATTTTTGGTCTCATAATAATCATATAGATTTGTTTCCAATTCAATAATTCTTAATTGACCTAATTTTTTTATGACAATAATTCTAATATTATTATTAATCACTTTACATCTGCATCACTTTAAGAATATTTAAATAAATATCATTTATATTATATCAAACGAGACCATTAGACATGCTTTCCTTATCCACCCAAAAATTTACTGAACCTTGAATAATGAACGTATATTTGA
Source organism: Viscum album (assembly GCA_963277665.1). NCBI lineage: Eukaryota > Viridiplantae > Streptophyta > Magnoliopsida > Santalales > Viscaceae > Viscum > Viscum album. The sequence goes on from OY728159.1 coordinate 738,864,207, forward strand.
AAAATAAATACACTATATTATTTATCAATAATAATATAAATATCATATTCCATCCGAATATGTAATTTTTATTATTATTTAACTCACTTATTTTTGAAATAACGTGTCATTAAATGTTGATGAACAACCAAAACTGAATAATTATTATATCACAAAACAAAAATAATATTTTTTCCCTAAAATATAATATTTAATATTTAATTTTTCAAAGGTTATAGATACGCATATTGTGTTACTCTCTACGACACATTCCTTGTTTCAATAGGAATTGGTGTATAATTTTGATGGTTAATGTCTATAAAAATGGAAAGGTACCCAAAGAGAGATAATATAATGTTAAAATTATATATAACCTCCTATGAATGCTTCATGTGTGATATAATCACTTCATCAAAATATTTATAATCAAGTTTCCTATATACTGGTGTCATTAACATAAGTCATCCATGTGTTTTTATTTTTCTTCCATGAATTGACCATGCCCATAGAACACCGTGGCCATGATTTTATCCAAGATTCTCTATTCCAATAATATTGTCGGGGATATAATCTTCCATTTATATCAATAAGTGGTAATTCTTTTTCATATTACCCATTAATGAAATACCACTTATGACACACCCAACCCATCTAACCTCACTATAAGAAGACATCATCAAGGATGTCATCAACACAAAATAATATTAGAATTATCAATTAATTAATGATACTACTATATTATAAAGAAAAATTACAAAAACAATTATATGGGATCATCCAATGACACAAAAATTATTGATTTCCTAATAACAGGTCCATTCTCATAGACTCCCTTTTTAGAGGTTACCAACGGAGAAAACCATGAGATGGTTTCTCAATTTCTCATGATCCTCACAACCCAAATATCATGTATTGTTTGTGTCATACAAGAAAATATGATCTTGTTATAGAACATGGTTTAACAGAATATCATCACAGATTCTAAAAGTATATCATCAAACCAAGGAACTACAATGCACTTCTGACATTACATGTATCGTTAGGAAATTATCACATATTGTTCATTTCAGAGAAATAATCATGATGTCATCAAAATAATTAATATTCATGATGATTAATTTATATAATAATCCAGTACATAGAATCTAGTTCTAGGGAACCAACTACATTTGACTCTCAATTGAATAAGAGACAACTATTTACAACATTTAGTCCACTTTCTTTCACATGATATTAAAAAATCTTCTAAGACAAATCTTTCCTCAAGGGGCCTGATATATTTTCCTATATATATAATCTACTAAATGCAACTTCACCACATATTTAAAAATCCCACTAGAGATTAAACTTCTGAAGTATATAAATTTTTATATGATATGGTCATGAAACTATGGAAAAAGAAACAATTGAAATGTAATAACAGTAAACTGTGAAAGGGTCATGACTATTATTAACAACATCAAGCTCTTATAAATGATTTTGAATCGAAAATTGTTCTTCGGATGCATAAGAATATGAAATATATAAGGAATCCACTATAGACTCAACAAAAACAACCCAATTTTAACTCTTCCTATTGACAATTGATTTTTTTGTGAAAAAATTCATATCCTGATTGTGTCTTAAGATCATTATGATTTAACTAAAGGCTTACAATTTTATAACCCTTGGTGAATAGATCCTCATATCCTATATATAATAGTAAAATTTACTTAGTTAACATTTTATACTTAAGGATATCCTTAAAAAAAATTATGTGATATTCCCCTGGATCCGCTTTATATCTTCATATGATGCTCTAACCATATGAAATATTAAGCCTATTATATAACATAAAATACATGGTAGATTTTATTATATAGAAATATGATATTATAGGGATTATTTCCATATACTTTTATGTTTTAGGACATGACAACATGGAATGATTTATACCAAAGAACCTTGAACCAATCCCCTCGCGGACTGTTCCATACTAATCCAAATCGGTATCTCATTAATGTAGCTACTTTAAATTAGATCAAACAAGCTATATGATCTACCACACATGATCATTATCACCATAATATATTATTCTCTTCTTAATTCATTCTTGTAGAACCATATTCTAAACTATTCCCTAAAATATCAGAATGATATTATATCATTTCTTACTAGTAATATATCATCAAAATACAATACCTTGAAAATGACTATTCTTTAAGAAAAAATCTTGTAAACACATAGCTCCATTTAATTCTTAATTAAACCAAATTCTTTAATACCTTCATCGAACTAAATGTTCTGGTACCAAGATGCTTAATTTAATCAATAAATAGTTCTATTTAACTTTTATACTTTTTGGTTTTTTCTACAATCCTAAACCCTTATTTTGTACAAAATATACATAATTATAGATGTAACACCTCATGAATCCACGATATGCTTCTCTTTGAATAAATAGATTGTGTTGTACGCAACATCGAGTTATAACACACCGCAACCAATAAAACTAGACGTTATGAATAGTAATACCCACATTTTTAAATTTTATAAATATTATCATTTAAAATGGAAATCATTTTTGGATTCAGAGTATCAAAATTATCTTAGGGTAAATTTTTGGTATTTTTTTGAAAACATTCAGTTTTTGAAGAATAATTAAAAATAAAAATTTTAATTAAAAACTACTTCTTTAATCAAAATAATTTATAGTGAAAAATTATAATATTGAGTGGTTTTAAAGTATAATTAGATTATATGTTTACCATTTAATCCAATTTTGTTCATTGGACGTAATTTTACATTTTAACTGTACATAAGTGAGTGTCAATCTTTTGAAAGTTATTATTTCATAAAAACACGCTTTTTGTTTTCACAATGGGAATTAATTTAAAATTAATTTCTGCCACTTCTGTGTTTTCAGTTTAGAAAAATAGATTACATATTTAGAATCAGGAGTTCCAAATTGTGTAAATAGATAACTTTTATTTTTATACATTTTGAATAAATATTTCGGTAAATATTTTATTCACCGTAGTTAAAGGGTAAATCTGATAAATAAGGGTAAAAAATAATATTATAATAATATTAAATTACACTAACACATGTCCTAACCCTACTGGATGATACATGTCCGACCATGGTAATCTTTGGGTCAATTTTGGGACCCCATGGAGCCACTTGTAAGTGATAATGACTCTTTATATTAATTAAGTTAAAGTAAATACAAAAACGACAAAAGCATATATCATTTAGTAAAAAAATTACATAGGGTTATACATGTCATATCATCAAATACATATATTCATTATAAATCTAAAAATATTTCCTATAAAATGGTATTTTATTTATAATTTTTAGTCATTGAAGAATTAAATTTATTTATGACACAATGTTGATGCAGTATTTTCCTTATTAAAAAAGAATCATATAAATATTATTATAAATGTTAAAAAAATATAATGTTAATGTTTTTATGAAATAAAGTTATTTTAAAGGTTATTATTACATCTCGGTATTGATTATAAAAATTTATTTCTAATTAATAATCTTTTTATGACTTTAACAAAATCCAATAATTAAATAGTTTCAAAATAAACATAAAGGTGTTTTTAAAACAAATATTATATTGTTAATTGATATAAAATTATTAAAAATATAAGGTTCTCCAAAATTACTTATATAATGATTTTTTATCATTAATGAACCACTTAGGGTTCTCTTGAAAGTTTATAACAAGTTTATTAACTATATAATATAAAAATATAGAGACATGGTAAATGTCAAACTATTTAACTAAGAGTTAAATATAAAAGATAATGTTTATATAGTGAACCAAACCTGTCTAAAACCTATTGGATGAGTAATTTTTGAACCCTACCTACATTATCCTTAAAAAAATAATTTTGGATCCATTAAAAAGCGAAAATTGTCTTATAATAAAATAATATTTCTAGCTTTTCCTATAGTGCCCCTCAACCCTCTTATAAAAGAGAACTCCCCCTTCCCTCAAATTCACATATTCAAAGCATTTTAGGTCAGAAAAAACCAGACCAAATACCCTCTCAAATATCCTTACTTAATTCTAGAGGTCTTCCTTTAGTCAGAAATCCAACCTATGGAGCCCTTCTGATCAAATCAAAAGGAAGAATCTGAAGAAGAGTTAAATATTTCACCACCTCGTTTAAGTTCCTTTCTTCTTCCACATCATCTCTATTTGTTATTTCCATTATAAAATAATTACTCTGGTATCTTCTATATACTATGATGTTATTATAAATATGGTACAACCATATTCATTATTCTATCCATCCTTTGAATGACATTTCACCATATGTGGGTACGTACGACTTACCGTCTCCACGTCGTGGTGTAATTGTTATTCAGTACATTGTTATTTTTATTGTTATAATAACGATGTTTAATTTATGTAAATAATAAATATAACATGATAATGATTTTATATATATGATATAATATCTAATTATATATTATTTTAATATCAAATGAATGATATTGTCGCTCTTACGTACGTACGGATTACCGTATACACGAACGCACTTAGATTCATTTCTCATCGTATCCATTCAAAATTAATTTTTATTAGATGATTAAAAATAATTTTTTAAGACTTAATATAATTGTGAATATGAATAAGGTACATCTCATCCATAACAAACATTACGTACATAGCAAACCATACAAAGGAAAACGAATCAGCTAACACCCAAAAAGACAATAATACTAAGATATTATTATCAAAGAAATGTTAAAAGATCATATTTGATATCATATTAATGTATAAAATTGTTGTATAATTTAATAAGAATAATTTCACCATTATACAGGAGGTTAACCTAACCTCGACCATTGAAAATTTCAAGGTAAGGGTTAATTTCACAATCTCTTCATTATCTGAGGTTGTTTATACGTAATTATTTACTAGGACCTCTTTATCATCCACATCCATGTTTCTTAAAAATGTCTTCCAAAACAATTTTACTATTTACTATAATATGGTTTAAATTCATTTATACCCCTGTTTGACTTTTTATAAAATGGTTTGAAAAGAATCGTTCCGTCGTTTTCCAAACAAGGTAGCTTCTGACCTTTTCGACAAAATTAAGGTAAGAATGTTTTTTTAACTTATACGGTGTGTACGACTATTTTCTGCCATTATAACATCTTAGAAGATTCCCTTACAATATTATAAGAATATTTTCAAAATAATTGTTTTCTTTTATAATTATATTAATTTTAAATGATTTCACAATAGAAAGAGATATTTCTCTAAAAAAAGTTTGGATTTCATCTATGTCAACATCCTTTGATGGATTTTAAGTTTATTTGAAGTTGATTTATTATGATACAAAACTTCCATATTGTATTGAAGGTTTTGTGATATGTTTGACTGTGGATGTGATATTTTTACACCATTCATGGTTTATGGATAAATTATTGAAATTTTGTATTCTATTTTTAATATGAATGTTTATGTTATGTTTAATCCTTTTCATATGAGAAATGCATTGGACTTATTAAGTGATGGGTGGAGCCCGCTATAGCTCCTCGATGAATCGGTAGGTATCATGACACGAACTAGTGTTTTGGAACAGGACCATAACAAAATCTTATTTTTAATCTTGGCACAAGGCCTTGACTATGTAGTTATGAAAGTCTAGCATTATGCATTCCATCATTATGAAAGTGGCGATTGATATTGCATGTGGTTATTTGACTAGTAGAATATCCATGTGAGTAAGTAAATGGAATTATTTTTGTTTATATTTTCCGTATTATGATAATTTTTTTTGTTGAAAATGATTTTTTTAGTTCTATACATTGCCTTATATGTTTATGCTTATTTATGAACGTTTTTTTTATGTTTTTATCCATAATGACCATCTTAGCTCACCCCTTTCTATGTTTTATTTTTTCCAGGATGCAAAGAATTATATTTTTAATGACCTACAGGGATAGTCTATGAGATCGCATTGTTGTCCATGGAAACAATGTTGTTGTAGTTTTCCATTTTATAATGAAATATAAACCTTATGAATGTATCTAGTACTTCCAAGGCTACTAAACTAATCTATATTTCAAGACTTTATCTTTTGTGATCATGCCAATTTTATTTCATAATGCACCAACCCTTGGTAACTAGGTTTGGGGCGTTATAGTTGGTATCAGAGGAAGTTCAGTACAAACCTTGGAATCTAGATTTAGAAAAACTCTGATTAGAGTAAATTACCCTAAGATAGACTTTGAGGATTAGTATAGAAGAACTTCCTAGAATTTTGGTATTGTTGAGATTTTGTGAGTTTTCTAATCAATACATACCTATCTGGATACGAGTAGGTAGAGGCCGCTCTGGCACAGATGTACCTAGGTGTAAAACCTGAAAACACTACTTTGAGCTAAACTCAAATGAGAACTGGTGCACGACAAGAGGCTTTGTTGCACCCTTGGTTATGAAACTCCTGAGGGATATGCTTAGGATAATTCTTATTTTCTTTACAAACTATTATAAAGTATTTATGAGTTTATGCTTCCTCAAAAAAATTGTATGATTATGGATTATATCCATAATCTGTTCAATTTATGTTAAGTATTTTACATGTTTGGATTTATGTATTGTGATTCATAAACTAATCTAGTTTATGAATTTTGTTTAGAAATGGATCCTAGTGGAAGTAATGGAAACCATATCAATTCACACATTCCGTGAAGGAATTTTCCTTCTTCTATAGATAATTATAGTGGAGCTGGTCATACAACTGGTGTTGATCAGCTAATCACTATACTGGGACAACTCACTCAGGTTATGAATAATAACCTTACCCATATGAAGCACCCTGATCCGCAGCGTGGAGGATCAATGTTAGACCTCTTCATGAGGAAACAACCAAAACCATTCAATGGGGGTAAAAACTCACTAGTAGCTGAGAAATAGATAAATTCCTTAGACAAATATTCCTTGCATTGGGGAGTAGCGAAAGGGAAAAAGATATCATGGTATTTTACCTCCTCAATTGAGATTCTAATAAATGGTGGTCATTGATTCAAAACACAAAGGAAGATGATGAAGTATAAAATATGGATTGGATGGAGTTTAAAGAAATTTTCATAGAAAAATACTTTCCTCGTGACCATCGAGTGGATACGGAAAGACAATTTCTGAGTCCGAAGCAAAAGGAGGATGATAATGTCGCAAAGTATGAAGCTTACTCTACAAGGTTAGTGAGGCATGTTGCTGATTATATACGTAACCAAAGAAGTAAGATTGATCGTTTCTTTAATGGGTTAAAACTGTTTCTCCATCGAGCATTAGTCTCACAATCCTTCTCATCGTATGAAGATATTGTCTAATGTGCTATCAAGACAGAAAAAGAATTCCCCAAGTCTTATGACTTTAAATAAAAGAAATAGAATAAGAGATCTGTTGAACATTCTAAAAATAGAAATAAGGGGAAGATGGGAAAAGTTGAATATCCATCCTGTAGTAAATTTGGGAAGAAACACCCTGCTACTTGGCTGAAGGAAATGGGAGTCTGTTACAAGTTTGGTGAAAAAGGCCACCATACTTGTGATTGCAAGGGGAAGAAAGAGGTTGTCGATGTTGAATGATAAAATTTTAGATAAAGTGGGAATTATGAAAATGAATTTCCTAAGCGTCAAAAGAACGTACCTCATAAAAGGACAAGGGATCAAGGCCAAGAATATGATATCACTACTCCTGAGGTTGAGCTCCAAAAGAAGAAGTGGCAGGTAATTTAATGGTTTCCTCAAGTTTAGTCAATTCTTTATTTGATTCTGGAACATCTCATTGTTTCATATCTTCCCAGTTATCTATGAAAATTAGATATTTTCAATTTAATTTAACAAGGGAGTTGTTAGTCAAAACTCTTAAGGGAAGTATCATTGTGACAATGTTTTGTGAATCAGTACCCATTAGGGTATATAAATGTTATTTATATGATGATCTCATCGTCATACCCATGATTGAATTTGATATAATCCTCGGAATGGATTTTCTTTTAAACCATGATGCAAAAATTTATTGTAAGAATAATTAGGTTACTATTTTTGATGACGATGATAAAGCACACATTATCTTTAGAGGCGATTCTTCCCCACCTAATTCTTCTCTAGATCCACCCCCAATAGCTCAACTAAAATCAATTATTGGGAGGAAGAGAATGAAATAAATGTGGGGGAGGAAAGGAATGCTCAAATAGAGGATGTACATATTGTAAAAGAACATGTTGAAGTGTTTCTAAAAGAATTACCAGGACATCCTCTAGAACGAGAAATTGAGTTTTCCATTGATTTAATTCCTGGATCAAGGCCCATATCGAAGACCCATTATATACTGGGTACTGTGGAATTAGTGGAACTAAAAAAACAACTATAGGAATTTAGTAATAAGGGATTTATTCACCCTAGTGTTTATGGATTGGGAGACCCTGTTCTTTTTGTTAAGAACAAAGATGGATCTATGAGTTTGTGCATTGACTATAGGGAGATCAATGCTATAACAATAAAGAACAAGTATCCCCCACCTCAAATTGATGACTTATTAGACCAACTTCATCAATCTCAATACTTTTCAAAGATTGATAGTCGATCTGGATATCATCAGTTGTTTGTGAAGAAGGAAGATATTCCGAAAACAGCATTTCAAACAAGGTATGGGCATTACGAATTTACAGTAAATCCTTTTGGATTGACTAAATAACCCTCTGTCTTTATGGGTTTAATAAATAGAGTTTTCAAAAAATATCTTGATGAATTTTTAGTGGTATTTATTTATGATATCTTGGTATACTCCAAAAGCTACAGAGATCAGGAAAATCACTTGCACATTGTCCTGAAGACTCTTAGAAGACACGAATTATATGGGAAGTTTAGCAAGTGTGAATTCTGAATTTATGATATTTATTTTCTTGGAAATATTGTCTATAAGGGTAGAATCTCTATTGATACTTCTAAGAACAAGGAAATCCAAGAATGTCCTACACCAACGAGTATAACTAAGGTACACAGTTTTTTTGGTTTATCAGGTTATTATCAACATTTCGTCCAAAATGTTTCCCAATTGGCTAACCCATTAAAAAAGCTCACATGAAAAGGGGTTAAATTTGTTTGAAAAAAAGAGTGTGAAGAATGTATTAAAGAACTAAAGAGAAGATTATTCAATGCTCCTATATTGACTCTACCATCGGGGAATTATGGGTATGTTATTTATAGTGATGCATCAAAGAAATGACTTGGTTGTGTCCTTATATAGAATGATAAGGTTATTTCCTATGCATCACGATAGCTAAAAATTCATGAGCAACACTATCCTACTCATGATCTTTAGTTATCATCTGTAATATTCACTTTAAATATATGGAGACATTATCTCTATGGTGAAAAATGTGAGATTTATACTGATTATAAGATTTTGCAGTATATTTTCTCACCGAAAGAACACAACATGAGGCAAAGATGATGGCTTGAACTACTCAAGGATGATGATTTCACATTAAACTACCACCTGGGGAAGGAAAATAAGGTAGAAGATGCGTTGAGCAGAAAATATCATGGTGTTTTTAACCAGATGAGAGTTGAAAGGGATCCTATTTTCATGGATCTAGTAAAGACGGATATGAGAATAACCATGAAAGGTGAAACATTAATTCTTTTTCAAATTGTTTCCAAAACATATTTACTAGAAAGGATAAAAAGTTCTTAGGCTGATGAAGAGTAATTTCAAAAAAAGATTAAATATATGAATGATGGAAATTGATCGACTTTGTATATGAAGATGGGATTTTAAAATTTGGGAAGAGACTTTGCGTTCCTAATATACCTGATCTGAAAAGGGAATTGTTAGATGATGCTCATAGCTCCAATTTCTCTATACATCCTAGTAGCACAAAAATGTATAGAGATTTGAAGGAACATTTTTTGTGAGACAACATAAAGAGGTAGATTTCTGATTTTGTGTCAAGATGTATGGTTTTTCAACAAGTGAAAGCTGGATGATATCAGCCTGGAAAAGTCTTGCAACCTCTTCCCATATCTGAGTGGAATTGGGATAATATCACGATGGACTTTGTCATGGGGATAACAAAGACTCCTATAAGGAATTATGCAATATGGTTCTTTGTGGATCGTCTTACCAAGTTAGCACATTTTCTTGGTATAAGAGAAGATTTACCACTTGAACGTCTACAAAGAATATATATTAACGATGTTTTGAGACTTCATGGAGTACCCTTATCGATTGTTTCTGATCGTGATCCGTGTTTTACATCATGATTCAGGTAAAGTATTCAGAATGTCCTCGATACTGAACTTCATTTGAGCACTTCCTACCACCCCCAAACTGACGGAAAATCACAATGGACTATTCAAACATTAGAAGACATGTTTAGATCATGGTCACTTGACTTTCAAGGTATGTGTGATCAATATTTAACTCTGGTAGAGTTTTCCTATAATAATAGGTTCCATTCAAGTATTCAGATGGCTGTATATGAAGCATTATATGGAAAGAGATGTCAGACACCAACTTTTTGGGATGAAGTTGGTGAAAGAAAAATCATAGGCCCAGAAATTATGGAGGAAACGATGGAAAAGCTAAAGGTAATCCAAACCCACATCAAAGAAGCTCAATGTAAGCAGAAGAGCTATGCCGATAACCGAAGTATGGATTTGGAATTTCAGGTAGGTGATAATGTTTTCTTAGAGGTATATCCATAGAAGGGTGTTATACATTTCGGTAAGAAGGGTAAATTGAGTCCCAATTATATCGGACCTTTAGAAATTCTAGAACGAGTTGGGGTTGCAGATTACCATTTGGCAATGCCGCCAATTCTCTCTAAAGTAAATGATGTATTCCACCTATCATTATTTAAAAAATACATCATCACCCAATACATGTAATCACCTATGATGAATTAGAACTGGAACCCAATCTGTCTTATTGTGAAGATCCTATCATGATTCTTGATATAAGAGAAAATGTGCTGAGAAACCGGGCGACTCGTTTGGTAACAGTTCTATAGAGAAACCATAAGATGGAAGAGCCAACTTGGGAACCTGAGGAACATATGATGAAGAACCACCCGATTATTTTATGCAGTAATATTAAAGAAATTTAGAGGACAAAATTATTTGAAGGAGGGGATAATGTAACACCCCAAGCATCCACGGTACGCTACTCTTTGAATAAATAACATGTGTTGTACGCAACTTCGAGTTCTAACACACCACAACCAATCAAACTAGCTGTTATGAATAGTAATACCCACTTTTTGAAATATTATAAATTTTATATTTAAAAATAGACTTCATTTTTGGATTAGGAGTATCAAAATTATCTTACGGTGAATTTTTGGTATTTTTCTGAAAAAATTCAATTTTTGATGAAAAGTGAAAATTACCAATTTTTTATTAAAAACAACATTTTTAATAAAAATAATTTATAGTGATAAATTATACTATTGAGTAGTTTTAAAGTATTAATAGATTATATTTTTACCATTTAATTCAATGTTTTTCATTAGAAGTAATTTCACATTTAAACTGGACATAGGCAAGTGTCAAACTTTTGATAGTTATTATTTCTTAAAAACACGATTTTTGTTTTGTCAACAGAAATTAATATTTAATTAATTTTTGAAAATTATGTGTTTTGAATTTAAAAAACTGAATTCCATATTTAGAATTATGAGTTCTAAATTATGTAAATAGGTAACTTTTATTTTTATACATTTTGAATAATTATTTTGGTAAATATTTTATTTACCATGGTTAAAGGGTAAATACGCTAAATAAGGGTAAAAATAATATTATAATAATATTAAATTACCCTAACACATATCCAAACCCTATTTTATGATACATTCCTGGCTATGGGAATCTTTTGTTCGATTTTGGGACCCCATGGACCCACCCGTAAGTGATAATGACACTTTATATTAATTAAGTTAAAGTAAATCCAAAAATGACATAAGCATATATCTTTTAGTAAAACAATTTTTACATAAGGTTATACATGTTATATATTTGGCTATAAATATTAATTAGAAATAAAAAAATATTTCCTATATAATGTTATTTTATTTATAATTTTTAGACATTAAATAATTAATTTTATTTATGACACAATGATGATGCAGTATTTTTTTTATTAATGAAATAATCAAATAAATGGTATTATAAATGTTAAAATAAGTATACTTTGAAAGTTTTGAAGCCATAAAAAATTATAGGTTAATAGTACATGTTATAATTGATTAAATGAATTTATTTTTAATTAATAAAGTTGGTAAGACTTTAACAAAAATGATTGTTAAATAGTGTCAAAATTGGCATAAAGGAGTTTTTAAAACAAATATTATATTATTAATTGATATAATATTCCTTAAAATATAATGTTCTTCCAAATGAATTATGTAATGATAGGTGTGTCATTAATCAGCCACTTTTGGTTCTTTTGAAGTTTATAGTTATTTTATTAACCATGTAATATAATAATACAGATACATGATAATGTCAAACTATTTAACTAAGAGTTAAATCAAAAAGATAAAGTCAATATAGTGACTAAAACTTATACAAAACCTATTTTTTGAGTTATTTTTGAACCCACCACACCATAGTGTTTAAATAATTTATTTTCGATCCATTAGAAACCAGAAATTATTTTATTTTAAAATAATATTTCTAGCTTTTCCTAAGGTTCCACTCACCCCTCTTATAAAAGGGCACTCCCCCTTCCCTCAAATTCACATCTTAAAATCATTTTGGGTCGTCCAAATCCTACCCAAATACCATATAAACTGTCCTAAATTTATCCTAGAGGAATTCCTTTAGTCATAAAGCCAATCTGAGGATCACTTTTTATCAAATCAAAAGCAATAACCCAAAGAAGAGGTAAATATTTCATCACCTCTTTCATGTTTCTTTCTTCTTCCACTTCCTCTTTATTTGTTATTTCCATTCTAAAATAATAACTCTAGTATCATCTATATACTGTGATGTTATTATAAATATGCTACAACCATATTCATTATTCTATCCATCCATTAAATTAAATTTCACCATAACTATGTATGTACAACTTATCGTCTCCATGTCATGGTGTAATTGTTATTCAATACATTATTATTTGGATGGGTATAATAATGATGTGTAATTGATGTAAATAACAAATATAGCATGATAATTATTCTTTATATATTATATAACATCCAATTATGTTTTATTTTAATATCAAAAGAATGATATTGTCGCTCGTACGTATGTACGTACGGATTACCGTCTCCACGAACACGATGAGATTCATTCCCCATCATATCCGGTCAAGATTAATTTTCAATAGACGATTAAAAATAATGTTTAAAGACTTAATATCATTATGAATATGAATAAGATACATCCTATACATAACAAACACTACTTACATAACAAATCATATGATGGTAAATGAATCTGCTAACACCAGAAAAGACGATAATACTAAGATATTATTAACAAAGTAATGTTAAAAGATCATATATGATATCATATTAATGTATATGATTCTGGTATAATTTAATACCAATTATTTCACCATTATACAAGATTTTAACCTACCCTTTACCAGGTAAATGTACAAGGTAAGGGTTAATTTCATAATCTTTTCATTATCTCAGGTTTTTTATATGTAATTATATACTAGGACCTCTTTATCATCCACATCCTTTTTTATTAAAAATAGATTCCAAAACATTTTTACTATTTACAAGACTACGGGTTAAAGTCATTTATACTGTTGTTTGTCTTTTTAGAAAATGGTTTGAAAGGAATAATTCCGTCATTTTCCAAATAAGGTACCTTATTACCTTTTTTAAAAAATAATGGTAAGAATGTTTTTTAACTTATACGGCGGGTGCGGATATTTTCCGCCGTTATAACATCGTCGAAGCTTCCCTTAAATTATTAAAAAAAATATTTCAAAAATAAATGTTTTCTTTATAAATATATTACTTTTAAATGATTTCAAAATTGAAAGAGATATTCATCTAAAATTGTTTTTTGATTTCATATATGTCAACATCCTTTGATGGATTTTAAGCTTATATTAAGTTGATTTATTATGATAAAAACATACATATTGTATTGATGTTTTTGTGATATTTCTTACTATGGATGTTTTATTTTTACACCATTCATGGTTTATGGATAAAGTATTGACATTTTGTATGATAGTTTTAATATGATGGTTTCTGTTATTTTAAACCTTTTCATATAAGGAATGCATTAGACTTAGTAAGTGATGGGTGTATCCCTCTATATCTCCTCGATGCATCGGTAGGTCTCATGAGACAAACTAGTGTCCTGGAAGAAGGCCTTAAAAAATCTTCTTTGTAGTCTTGGAACAAGGCATTGACTATGTGGTTATGAAAGCCCGGCATTATGCATTCCATCATTATGAAGGTGGCTACTGATATTGAATGTGATTATTTGACTAGTAGAATATCTATGTGAGTAAGTAAATGGAATTATTTTGATTTATATTTTCCATATTATGTTGATTTTTATGTTGAAAAGGCTTTTGTTTTAGTTCTATACATTTCCTTAATTGTTTATTCTTATTAATAAAAGTTTTTGCTATATTGTTATCCTTTCTGAGCATCTGATCTCACCCCTTTTGATGTTTTATTTTTCCCAGGATGCGAAAAATTATATTATGACTGACATGCAGGGATAGTCTATGGGCTCTTAGTGTTTTCCATGGAAACAATGCTGTTTTAGTTTCCCATTTTATGATGTAATGTAAACTTTTAGAATGTATCTAGTACATCCAAGGCTACTAAACTAACCGCTCTTTCGAGACTTGATCTTTTTTGATCATGCCAATGTTATTTAATAATGCACCGACTCTAGGGAACTAGGGTTAGGGAATTAAAATAGACATTCATATTAAGGAAAATATTTTTGGATTCCATATACAAAATTACATATTCCTGAAAAAAATTATATAGTGTAGAATTCTAATAGATTTAAATGTACAAATTTTGGAAAATGATTCATCAAATTCAATTCCTTAATATTGTTTAATCCTTTTATCCTTAACTGATATACCATGTCCATATTTACCTTTAATAACCATTTTTATCCAATATAATTTACACATGCTAAACGATATACCAAATCCCATATATAATTTTGTTACGTGGAATCAACTTAGGACTTTATGTCTTTATTCCATTTTATAGCTTCTAATATATCTATATATTCATTGTAAGATAGATGGTCGATATTATCGACCAATAATGAGACACTATATTATATAACTAGAAAATGGTATATATGGGATTCTTTATCCTTTCTGGTACTCTTATATAGTACTTTAATTTCAAGAAAAAACTTCTTCCATGTGTCCCTAGTGATTTTGTGCACGTACCAACTCTTTTGTATCATGATAATAAACCTCATCCAAGTAAATAATTCCCCCATTATATTCCTTGAATATTTTTTACCTTTTATGGAATAAAACATTCCTAGACACTATATCCCTTTTATCCATGTTATCAAATATCTATTATACCATCATTTCCTACGGTAAATCTATAAAAAAAATTAATATTTTAAAAACATTTCCTTGAAAGTGTGACTCATATTCACATAATAAAGGGAAATATTTTAATATATTTTACCCTTGTCCTTATAAAATAATGTATACCAGTGCCCCTTTTCCTGAATCCTTGCGCAAATACTATAGGATGGTTTGCGGTTTTGAATATTTTAGCGTGTAGTGCCAAAAAAACAAAATAATAAAGAATTCCACAACCTTTACAATATAAACCCACCCAAGATACCATTTATATTAACTCACGCTCTATGAAGATGGACCACCCTCTCTCCCTACTCCGTAGATTCCTCCCAAAATACCCTCAAGCTCCCAAGATGCCTCCCACATGCCTTTGGGATCACACCTCAATGTAAGGGATCTCCCTCTCTCCTTTTTCATCAAGCACCTTCTTTTTGTCATGCCTTTTAATTATCATTTTCATGATTAGGGATATGTTCTTATATACATCCTAACATTAAGATTTATGTATACATTATGGGATCTTCTATTCACTCACATTAACCCCCCCTACGATCCTTTAAAACCATCGGTTTCTCTGCCGAAATTTGATAAGTGATTCCTCTCTTCTCATTTCCATTCAAGCCTTTTCATTTATATAATGCATATAAATTTCATTTCACAAGTTTTGATATTATTTTCCATGATCCCCTTACTTTCCATCCCAATCATAAATTATTAGAGACCCCTTTTCTCTCTCATCAACCGAAATTATGAATTTTCTATATAACGCTGTTATGCTACCAGAATTGCACAACAATTTCCCATGCCAAATCATCTTGTAGAGAATACCATAGAAATTCCTCTATCGAGGTTATAAATAATTATACACACATACTTATTAAATAGTGACTTACATATATTAATTCCACATTCATTTATTTTGGAATAAAATATGATATTGAATGAATCCATGTTATATGATATATGTTGCACACTTAAACATGTAATTGAAATGATTATTATAACATCCCAGGTAAATAAAGAATATTACATTTTCATAATTATTAATATTTGTATATTAAATATTAATTTTACATTAAAATATATTCTATGTTCTATGGCTTACCCGACATGCAACAATGGGTTTCTCCAAAATCTTTGGTTGCACACAATACAGAGTCGTACTAAAAATTTAATAATATAATATTATTATTTTAAATGGTAGTTAACGCCTAGACATTGTATTGGTGGGGATGAAAATAACTAAACATACATTTATTAAACTATTTTTTAAATGTTTTTACATTTATCCAAAAATATTTAGAGGCTTAAAAAGAGAATGAATCCAATTTTAAGCATAAATACTCTAATATTTTTAAATGGTAGTATTACCATCTTTTGATGGAGAACCATTTATAAATATAGTTATTATCCCTGTAATATGTTATATTTTAAAAGATAAACACATTCTATAGAATCATGTCATTAAAATATAATTTGGATAAAATTTTGGTATTTTTCATGTAAAGTTCTTTTTTTAATGAATGGTGAAAATTACTGCATTTTAATTCAAAACAGTCTTTTCATCTAATTAATTTATATAGTTATATTTTTCTTTTATTTGGTTTTAAAGTTTATTTAGATTATAGTTTTATAAATTAATCCAATTTGGCCATTTTACGTAATTTCATATTGAAATTGGACATAAAAACAAGTCAATCTTTTGGTAGTTTTTACTTCTTAAAAACACGATTTTTGGTATTGACAACAAGAATTAGTTTTAAATTTATTTTTACAATTTATATGTAATGAATTTGGAAAAATGGATTCCATATATAAAATTAGGAGGTAATTGTTTTAAAATAGGTAACATTTATTTTTAGACATTATGAATAGTAACTTCAAGAAATATTTTATTTACCATGGTTAAAGAGTAAATAAGTATTAAAAATAATATTATAATAATATTAATCTACCCAAACACATGTAATAATACCAATTTATGAAATCCTTCCGACCATGAGAATCCTTGTGTCGAATTTGGGATACCATGGAGCTACTTTGATGTGAAAATGACATTTTATAACCATTAATTTAATGTAATGAAAAATAAAACATAAACATTTATTTTTTTACTAAAAGAATTTTTATATGGGGTTATAAAAGTAATATATTAGAATATAAATAATCATTATAAATCTCCAAAATTTTCCTACATCATGGTATTTTATTTATAACTTTTATATATCAAATAAAAAATTTATTTATGACACAATGATAATGTAGTGATTACCTTATTAACGAATGATTTAAATAAATGATATTATAAATAATAAAGAAATTTTATTTTTAAAATTTGTTTGTCATACACAAATTTTACCGATTTTTATGCATTTTTATATTATAATTAATGAATTTTGTACAGAATAATCAAGTGGTTATGGATTTTTTAAAAATTCATCATATGAATAGTATAAAAATTTATAATTTTTTTAAAACAAATACTATTCTATTAAATGACATAATATTCCTAAAAATATAAGATTCATGCAAATGACCTAAATATTGTTTAACATTTCATTAATGAACCACTTTAAGTTATATTGGCATTTTATTGTAACTATATTAACCATATAGTATGAATATACAAGAAGACATGGTAAGAGTTAAATTAGTTAAATAAGTGTTAAAAGGAAAGGATATGGTTAAATTTGTGACCGAGACATGTCTAAAAGCTATTGGTTGATATTTTTTAGACCGAAATTATCGTATCTTTGTAATAAATGACTCTAGTAGCATTCTTAACTGAGCATCATTTTGTAATAAAATAATATTTTTAAACATTCCTATAGTGCCCCTCCACCCTCTTATAAAAGGGAATCACATCTACCAATTTAATAACACCTTTCAAGCCCCTTTTATCATCCAAAATTTACCCAAATAATCTCCCAAAATCCCTCTATTCCACATAAAAACCTTAACATAGGCAGAAGGCAATTCGAGAAGGCCTTTTGGATCAAATCATAGGGTGTTTCATTTTTTAAGAGGTAGTGTCTTCTCTAAAGTTCCTTTCCATTATTTCATTTCACCACTATGTATTCTATTATAATTCATTGGTTATATAATAAAACTAGTATAATCAATATATGTGGATTTTCTTATGATAATTATTCTATCTACACTTACACACACCTCCATCTAATGGATATGAACATACTATTTCTGTGGGCGGTGATCTATTGTCTTTCAAAACAATGATTGTTCAATTTCCCCGACAACCCCTCTTGGTGGTCTTGATTATGGAACTGTATTTATTTATGTTATGAATTATATTTATATTTTTTATTTTCTTCTTTATTTTTCATTTACACCATACCTTTATGATTTCCATAACGTGTAAATACGATAATTTCATTTGAGGATGTGCGGACAACTGCCCCCTCAAAGTAATAGGACTTGTTCATTCCATACATAGAATGTATAAAGGATAGAATTAATGGAAATATTTAGTGTAAATAAAATATTTTATTATAATTCAATTATTATATACCAATTTATAATTTATTTTTGATCCTATTAAATATGATAAATGACTAGAAGTAGTGTTCATGCGTATGTATGGATTACCGTGTCCATGAACGGTGCATTTCATTTCTTACCTACAAATTTTATAGACTATTATAAATACATATATTCTAGATATAAATACATATATACTTGATATATATGAGACATAAATAATTAATATCATTCTAGAGATAATTGACTTTTTATAACAAAGACAATTTGTAATTATAAAAAGATCATTTTTTACTCAAGTACTGAATATTGACAAAACAAACGATATTAACTTAAGTAATTATTTAATGTTTATAACATGGTAATAAGTAATATAAAAGGAATAATAAACTTGAAAAAGGTTTTAATGCAAATATAAATAAACATATGTTTATTATTTAGGAAAAACAGGGAACATACTTAATGAGTGAGACTCGAGGTAAGGGAACCTTTTACCCTCCTTTTTTAGTCAGAGGCTTATTTTATGTTATGTATTTTAATTTCCATTTTATTATGTCAGAATACTATCTTATATATCCTTATTTCTTTACATTTTATGTCAATGTTATGAGAGACCCTTTTCTCTCTCATCAACTCATTTTCTAAATTTAAATGGGACATCGTTAAGGTACCAAATTTTTATAAGGAAACTTCTTAACATAATTTCCATTATTTAGTTTAATCTTATATTTTTTACTATGAAATTATATTATAATGGGAGAGATGATTTTTGATATCTTATATAGTATTTATACTTGATTTATGGGTAATTATATTTAATACGACTAATCGATCTATTTTCATAACAAAATGAATTTTTTAAGGGAATTTCTTATCTCAATTTCTACTCATTGAGTTTTATACATGCATAATGAATTATATTATGCCAAGATTATGTGCAGAATCACAATTTTTTATTTATTTTGTAATATCTGATTATATTTGTGTGAAAATAAGTTTTCTATAACTAATCAACCCATTGATAAGTTAATATGTCATTGATTCAATCTTTGTAAGGTACTTCATCTCAATCTCCTTTCATTGAGACATATTTTGGTTTATACACGAAATTCTTTTATATTGTGTATAATTATACCCTTTTGATAATTTAATTCAATTATTTTCAAAAGGAATATTTTTTTTTGAATTGTTTTTACTAAATAATAAAGGGAATGATTCTTTTTAACGTAGGTGGTGACAATGACCGTTCTACTGCCACGAGTATTTGTTTATTTCTTGCTTCCTTAACAAGATATAAGGTTATAAAATGGAAAATAAATACCATATTACATTTTTATGTGTTTTGGTATTGAAAATGGTTTTGAGAAATAATTTATTATGTCAATATCTTGAAATGATATATTTTGATTGCAATGTGGAAATGTTTTCTTTCCATTATGTTTGTTTTATGTGTTATGATTATGTTATGGTTGTTAGGAATTGTTTACATATATGGGTGGATCTGTGATAAATTGAGGGTTGGTGATCCTGATATATCCTTCCAATGCATTGGGTAATGTGTTGGAGGTAAACGTTAATATTTCCCCTAAGAGATTTAGGGAATATACTATGAAGGGTATTCAGTACATAACTCCCTATGTAGCGGTGAAGGATACAATGTAAGTATGTTTTGGATGCCACAAGTTACCTTTGTGATTTTGGATTTCTATGTGTTATTAAAAAATATTATGATTTCAAAAGGTCTGTTAAAGATATTATGTTTATGATTGAAAATAATGAATTTTTTAATTTGTATGAATTCTTGGACTAATGTTTTCTTTCATTATTTTATATCCCTTAATAAAATTTTTATTCTCATCCTATTTTATTGAATGGTTTTTCACAGGTTATAAGGAAGGTTAAGAGAAATAAATAATTCTAGATGATTTATATCTAGAAAATAATTTTTTTTTATTTAAGGATTTTTATTTTTTAAAATAAATTGGATAGTGTATAAGTGTATACTTTGTAATTTTTTAGATGTAATGTAATAGTTATGGCCTAATTCTCTAAAAATCTAAACCGAAAAAGATCCTAATAGTCAAATTCTTGACATAACTAAAGATTTTGTAATGTTAAAGGTGGATTCATTGTAATTTTTAAGGTTGTCCCTGGATTACGCTCCAATGCATTGGGTAATGATTAGTATCATGATACTTCATTTTGGGATTAGGTATTGTCGTATTCTTTTATCATACTTTTTTCCACCATGTTGGGACATCAGTTTACCAGATTGCTTTATGTTAATAATGATGTGTTTTAAGTTGTTTCCACATTTCCATGTTATGATAATCCTGTTATAACATGCCTTTATGTTCATGTTTATTTTATGCTCTATTTATATGACTGTTTCCAAACATTTATTGTATTTTTAATGTAATTCCTTTTTTACTCCATTACTGGGATTTATATTTCTCCCTTTTCGTATGTATTTCCTCAGGATATCATATGCAATGCTAAGTACAATGAAATATTGTGTTCATGTAAAAAAAATTCAATAAATATTTGAACTTCAAGTTTTAAGTTGTTATATAATATTCCTAAGCCCTAAATACACTAGACATATCATTATTCTGAGTTTTATTAAGTGAAGTTTTATTTAATAAATCATGTTTAAATGTAAAATAAAGAGATGGGTTATTATTGTATAATGATTAAGAACCTATAAATGTCTATAAAATTTGAGCAATTAGGAATGTTATACTTCTCTATTATAGATCATAGTAAAATTTTGGAAGACGTATGTTTTTTTATTTCTATAAAAATTAAATGTATATTATGTGTACTTCCATCATTTCCAAACCATATTATTAAATTTAAATTTTGTTAATCGCTCACTATTTTCTGGAAACCAAATATCACTAAACATTAGTTTCATAATATCCTATTGCATATATATTCAACTATTAAAGACCAATATTCTACTTATCAGAACCTAGACTTGGGCATGAAAATAAATTTGAAGTGTTTAAATTAAGCATAACTGACTAGATGCATTTACTTGATACTCCTTGATCTTTTGAGTGTAAACCAAACTCCTAAAACCCATGATTTTTTTTCCTTAACACTTTCCTCTTATTTACACCAAGTCCATCTTAGGTAGTTAACCCTTTTTGTAAACCAAAATATGTCAACCCAAAACATCAAGATAATGTACCACAAATAAAAAAATAACCACAAATTGGGTTGGTTAAGAACATTGGACTTGGGGTTTGACTCTAACTAATGTAACAGAAGGCTAAATCAACATAATGTTTTAGTTGACTTATTTTTGAAATTATTCAATAAATAATGTTTTGTCTAATTAGAATACTTTTTATTATTATATGGATTTTACTTATGTGACTTACCGTGTAAAATATGTTTTTGTTTACAATCTCATTTTATTTCATTCACTCTTGAATTCACGTTGACTTATTTATTAAGTGAACAGATATCATCCAAAAAACTAAATAATAAACCATGAAATAACCATAAAAAAGACATATGTTGAATTATCATATGATTTTATAATTATTAGTTTATATATGAGATAATATACTCACCCTAAACCTTGGGGAAAAACACCTTAAATCGTTTTTTGGTTCATGTGGTAGCATTCCACCTCAAATCCTATTTATCACCTTGATTGGTTCTACCTCAATTCCAGCACTCTGTACACATCTTCTTATCTCAGTGCTCTATCCATATATTATATTCCAGTCAAACATTGGTGAGGGTATCCAATAGATTAGATAAAATGGTTCTACATAAAAGAGACCATGGGAAAGGGGACCTAACATGATAAAGAGGGGAAAACACTTTGGAAATCATTTCAATTTAAACACAAACATAAATGATAAAGAAAACCAACCATATATATAGTTACGATATAATATAATTATTATCCAAAAAACATGTAATAAACTTACATTTTCAGTATATTTTTCAATTAACACTATTCATTAATTAACTAATATAAAATGTCATTAATTAATAATATTAATAACATTTATCATAATTTTACTGAAGCATCCTTGAAATACCATTATAAATAATTTTAAAAAAAATATATATATTATTTAAAATTAATAGAGCAGTTAAGGGTAATTGGAGTAAATACATGGAATCAATGAAAATAGCTGTTATGATCCTTCTTCATGTAAATTCCCATAGCATACAGTAGACATTTCAAGATAAGTAATTACATGGTGTGTAATTTCAAAAAATCAAATAACACAAAAAACTCATGTGAATTACACAACATTTGACATGGTTGATATATGTGGAGTAAACTATAAACAATACTATACACAACTTTTAGATTAAGAATTTTATTTGAAAATTAATTGTATATTTTAATTAAAATCCATTGACATATTCTGTACTATCAAATAAATTAATCGTGGAACAAATGTGAATAGGTTTAAGTATACAACTAATTATGGTCTCCATATTAAATTAATAACACTATTTTTAGCATTCTAAAAAATAATTACTAGTTTTCAGAACATGAAATCTCTTCTTCTAGTGTTTATGACACATTCTTATGGACTGGATGCGTAACCTACCATAAATGTATATGAGGTACAATAATCATAATAATTTTATCTTTCGTAGGGCTATGTTGTCTCGTGAGTTAAAGAGAATCATATACTTTAGTAGATACAGGAAAAAAATAACCCCCCCCCCCATGTTTTCTATTATGATGACACAGGCACCACACACCTATACACGCATTACAGTTCATGTGGTTTTTCAAGCAGTATGCCAGTCTATCTATATTTTCAATCTAAACCACTTTTATCTAATCATTTATTTGATTTTTTCAAAATTATTTGATATCATTGTGAGATACATATGAGATAAAAACTATATATAAGGGTGATCAATGAAATCACTGGGTAATATCATTTTATCTAGATATAACCTTTTGTATATCTGGATGGTGTTTTATGATGTCTCTTCATTTTTACATAACTCTTTTTCTACTTGTGTGAAAGAGAAAGAATAAAGGCAAAGGAAACTGATTTTCTTATTCTAAGAATGTGTAGATGTGATGTAAAAGTAATTTATTATCCACACCATTCAATTAACCATTAAAAAATTATTATATTTTAACCTTGTGACAAATATGACATAACCTTTTGGTCTTAAACACAATAGATGTGCATGTATAGAATGGTAATCTCATTTTTTTAGTATTAATTTATGAATTTTACAAGCTATACATAATATTTTATGTCATCACCAGTAAAATTTATATATTACATGACATAATTAAATGTGAGGACCATAAGAGGAGGATCTTGAAATAAAATTTATAAGAAAATCTAGTGTTACCCAAATTGGGAATTTATTCAAAGTTGATAATTTGGTTGACTCGGCCTCTTTTTACAGTAATTATGTTATAGGATCCATATAAATAATCCATCTACCAAAGATCTACAAATGATAAAAATCTCTGAACATATTTTTAGAATTTATTTGTTCATTCACAATCAATCATAGTCACTTACATAATTTATGGTTGATCGCAAAAAAACTAACATCGATGATGAATACTTCTTGGTGTTATCATGGTAGATTGAGATATGATTAGGGGATACAAAACTCTATATATATATATATATATATATTGAGTGATATTCATTCTTTTCATTGTGAACAACAAGTGTTTCTATGAAAATGATATTATTAATCACATGAAATGTATAGGAATTTTAAAACAAAAAAATAAATAACATTTATATCTTTTTCAACAAAAATCATTCATCTTGTGTTTATTTTCCTTTGTGTCATTTACTGAACCTAAATAATGAAGATTTATTTGAAAAATAAATATCACAATAATTTTAATCGATAAATATAATAAATATTATTTTCACTAAAACTTATAAATAAATATTTATTAATATATTTTAAATCAATAATTGTTTTCAACACTTCTGATTAAGTTGTGTTGATCAACCAACCTAAAAAATTTATTAAAGATAAAATAGGGAATAATATTAACTCAAACTTGTTAAATTCATCATTGAATTTAAACAAGATTGCATATACACATATTGTATCACCCTATAGGCCTCTTTCTCAAAGGAAACAAGCATAAAAGGATGCGGAAAAAATTTATCATCTATAAATACTACAAGGAACCCAAAGAGATGGTTTTCAATTCCCCAATGACATAAGACCCCCTACAAATTCTTAATATGTAATAGAATCTATGTACTATAATATCTCTAATAGATAATTTTGTATAATGGTTTCATAAACCTATGTTCTTGATGTATCTTTCATTGAAATTATATAACTAAACATGTCCATTGAACCCCATGGAATTGTCTTTATCCAATAATTTCTATTCCCATCAAAGGGATTCATACACTATATTCTATTAATATATTGAATTGATAAATCGTTTTCGCATTATCTCATAATGCAATATCACACATTAAACACTCAACATATACTACATTTCAGTGGTATTGTGTTTTCATTGTTTTTATAAATAGATAAAATTATTTGACTTTTTATATTAATTAATGACAATTGTATAGTATGCATACCAATACACACATTCATAGATAGGAACATCCAATGACACATAAAATAAAGATTTTTTTCAAGTGGTTTTGTTTCTATAACATCCCTTCCTAGATATAACAATGGGTGAACAATATTAGAAGGTGCCTAAATTTATCACAAGTATCCCACCGCTGATATCATATTTTTTTTATATTTTACCAAACATTATCATCTGGCTAAAGAAAATGGGTTTAACGATTATTTTCAGAGTATCTCGTCTTAGAGGGGAACTACTGTGCACTTTCGACACAACATGTATCCTTATCAAATTATGAAATATTATTCAATGTAGATGATCAATCATTATGTTTCAAGATAAAATAATATTCCAGATATGGAATACATATAATCAAGAAGTACATATAAGTTTTTTTAAGGAACCAAATCCAAGACATACAAGGTCAATATATCATTTATCTTATACTAAGGGTTGCAACACTCTCACAATCACCATTCTATCATAGTTTTTATGTTTAGAAATGAATAACATTGGAACTATTATTTAACTTTTTTCAAGATAAAATAAATTCAGGAGTATTCGGTGAAATTGTTTTATATTTATTAACAATATTATCATGGAGGACTTGGAGTATTTTTTTTATTTGAGATAAATAAAATTGAATGATGAATGTTTTGATTTGGTCCTATGTATGAAATTATGATTCATAGAGATAGATTGAATACAATTACCAACATGGAATATATATGATTCTTTGTTAAAAATTTTTATATGGGGTTGTGAACTAGTGATGTTCTAGTGGTAGATCATGGGGGGATCAAAATGAATACTTTAGGCCACTATTAAATCATATATTAATGTCAAAACTATGAAAACCCATATTTTATTACCCTTAAATTCATAATTAATTACAAAAAGACTCAATTAATAAGACCCTTGATTATTATGAGGCCTAGTGTATTTGTGAAATTAGTAATATTAAATAAAAACATAAAAAATTAGCATAACATCATTAATTAAAAATTTGGAATCATTCCCTTAAATTCCAATGATCTTCTTAAATTTTCTGGCATAACCTAGGGGAAGATCATAAGAAATAGGTGAGTGATAAAGTGATGTAGGGTAATAATAAAAGTATATCATGATTAATATAATACATGTGACTCAATAGTAATATCAATAGGTCATAAAGGTATGAGAATAATAAACATGTCGTTGAATGAATGATATACTCTAAAAACATGAAGGTAACATAGGAATGTTGAAACAACATAAAACATGACATTATAAACATAATTAAATGATAAAATCTAAGAAAACATAATATATAATGGTTAGAATATCTTACCATGAACAATAAATTCCAAATAATGAGATAATATCATTACCTGATTCATTTTTGACAAATATCATTTTGGGACAGTGTGTAACCTTTATATCATGTACATGGATAACTGTGCCACCTAGAATATAAAACAAAACAATATATTTCATAAATTGTAACCCCATGATAATGGAGTGTGTGTTACATACTTGTAAATTTCCAATCAATGAAGGATAGGTTCAACTATATGAATACAATTTAGTGGAAATGGAGAAGAGTGTTCACTATATAAATGATTTTAATGGAAAATAACTGGATAATATTGGAAGCATATTGTGTGTACCATTGGGGGTACCATTGGGGGATCTAAAGAGGTAAAAGTTTATTAATTTATTTCTATAATGGTTCTGAGTGAAGTGAAATTGAAATTTTTTTGGGTTTATATAACAGTGTAGAGATGAATTTTTCTATAATTTTAAAACATAGGATTCAGAGTCTATATGATAAAGTAATAAAAACAAAAAACCGCCACAAAAAAAGTTCACATGTATTATTTTAAAGTGTAGTTTTTTTCATTATATTATATGGATATTAACCGAAATTCTAAAAATAATACCCTTTTTCTTGTTACAGTAATTCATTTTTTTAATGAATTGATTTTGAAACCTTAAATTATAGTATATCTCTTAGAATAATAATTAAGGGTTTATAAAATAGACAACCTAAACTAAAAAAATATTTTAAATGTAAAATATATATAAGGTCTTGGATACTTTTTAGGGAATATATTACATAATTCTGGGGTCATTATGATGTCATAATATTCGTGGTATATTTTTACAATATGTAAATTTTATCAAAAAATTTGAATGTCTCAAAAAATTGTGAAACAATCACCTTTGGATAAGTTCATTGTGTTGATTTCAAATATAATTTTTATTTTATAAAAAAAGTCTCAAAATATGAGAATCTATATTTTGGAATGAGAAATACCAAATTACTAAAAAAATACTAATTTTTATAACAAAAATATTCTTCTAAGCATGATAAAAATTATAATTTGGATTCATAAAAATATATTATCATTTACATTGATTAATATTTTCTTCAAAATAATAACTTATTAAAATATTTTAATTTTAATATTTATTTAATTCATAAAAATTTGTGACTTTATTGGAACTATACATATCCAAAAAATTCTAGTTTTGTTTCGTCCTAACAAAATCCAATTTTTATCTAACATATTATTTGATCATTATAAATTTAATAAAAAATAAGAATAAATATATTAATTACATTATTGAAATAAAATATACATATTCATTTTATAAGGTTCTAGATATATATCCTTTTATAACAACTGAGAATTTATAAAGGGTAAGGTGTGTAATGGTGAGATTTTATTGGGTGATATGACAAAGGTGGATTGATCCATGATCTTGATGTTCTTGAACAAATCCCATAAATATATTCACTTTTTCTTTAGTTGTTGAATATCAAAATGGGATTGATCAAGGAAAAATTCTAGTGATGTTATCTCCCTCGGGATCATTAATAAATGTTCTTCATAGGGTATGTTCATTCTAATCAATGTTATTTCTTCCATTGTTTATATCAAAAGGACTTTATCATAACCCTTAATATACTAATATAAATAGTCATTATAAAATAGAAACATTATCAATAGTTATAATTATTAATAGTATATGATGTTATAAATTAAAAAATGTAGAGAATATGTTTTTATAACATTATTTCCTAGTAAAGTATTTATTCATTCAAAATGTAATTTATTTATAAATGTCCATATGGTTAAATTATTCCCCCCTTGATAAGATTCACCTGACAAATTGCATTCACATACTAAAATATATGAGGGTAATTATATTTAAATATCTATTATAGTTACAGTCAAGAATCCAAAATATATTGGTCTAACCAAAACACTTTGACTATATTTGTTGTCCAATTTCATAGAAATATGTCTCTACAATCTCATATCTTAACCGGATGATCCTCAAATGAAATATCTTTCTAAAATGGAACCACCTATTGATTTATTTCAAGTGGGTTACCAGTTTGTACTTACTCAAGGGGGATAAATAGAACACATTATATAATTTAGATATGTTTTGTGGGAGTTCTAGTCTATAGGTCACTATTCTAATGTGATAAAAGATCTTAAAGTGGATAATGTATCTCAGAATAAAAATTTATTTCTTCCCAATCCCCATGAAATTATTCAAGGATTGTATATGAAGGATAAATTTATATCTAACTACGAAATCTTGGATTCATTGATAATTTTGAATATATATTTTCTATCTACATTTTTTAGATTTTATATGATGTTGAATTACTCGACCTTTTCTTTAATGTCTTGGATAATATCAAGTCCCATTAGATTCTTCCTCAAAATTCATCCCATCATGTCTGAATCTAACACATATTCCAATAAATATTTTCATAAGGTGTCATGTAAATGCTAGAGTGGAAACAATTGTTATATAAGAACTCCAATTGGAGAATTTTTTGGTCTAAAAATCAATTTAAATCCATTGAAAATGATCTCATTATATCCTCCATAGTTTTAATGGTTCATTCAGTCTGACCATCCATCTAAGGATTATATGTAGTGTTGAAGCTCATTTAATATCCAATATTTATTGAAGGGTCCGTAAAACCATGAGGTGAACCTAAAATCTAGATCAAATACAATAGAGAGTAGAACTCCATGTATTTTAACCACTTCTCTTATGTAAATATTAGTTAGTTGATCAATATAGAAATCTTCCATAATAAAAATGAGATGTGAAATCTTTATAAGGTGATCTAATACCACAAAGATAGTGTTATTGCCTTTTGGTTTCCTATAGAGTTCTAAAATTAAACCCTTGTCTATGTTTTCCCATTTGCATAATGGTATGGGAAATGGTTTCATCATAATGTTAGACTTCTTTTTATCCACATTTAATTATTGTCGTGCCAATAATCATGATAAAAAATATGAAATATTCCTATTCATGTTATCTAACCCGATTCTTTACATTAAATATCTATAAATTTTATAGATTAATAGGTGAATAGATAAGGATGATTTATGTGCATCATCTATATGTTCCATCTTTATTTATTGTTTTTATTAGATAGATATTTGATTTAAAATACATATAAATTCATATTTATCAATTTGGATCTATGGAATATTCATCATGTTATTCTATATAAACCTATTATATTTCTAGCCCTTTTTTATCCTCTTCTGAATAAATGGTTGAAAAGTAATTTTATTAAGGTAGTCTTAAGATCCTTCTATTATCCAAATATCCTCAATTTTAATTGTTAATGGTATTATAAACCCTTCAAAAAATTTTATTAATAAGTTTTTGGAATTCAATCTATATATACCATTTTGAATAGTGTTCACTATCCCAATATGGCAATTGATTAAAAAATTATAATCCATGATCAACTCTAACAAAATCCATTATAACATATTATGCTCTTTTTGTGTTAATATATATATTTGATTCATTTATGGTTCATATATATGTTACACTCTTTTCAGTAATGATAATGTATTGAAATCATGAACATAAAGATAACTACTACAAATTAAAGATCATACATTTTTTGGTTTTGATCATGGTACCTTAATTGGTGGGAGGCATATTCTTTCACTTTTTCATCTTGTATGAGTACACATCCCAAGACCTTTTTGTATGCATAATTGTAGTTCACAAATCCTTCATCCTTGTTGAGTATTATTAGAACATGGGCAATGATTAACCTCTTTCTTATCTATTTGAATCATTCTCCACATTCATCAGTATAAAAAAACATGATTTTTGATCAAGTAATTTTGGTTATTTGGCTTTAAAATCATGAGAAGTTTCTAAAAAATAAATTACAATACCTAGATAATCCATGGAATCTATTGATTTTTTTCTTGACTATCCTTCAATATCGATACTTTTTAATGGATCTATAGATATCTCTTTTTTCTTGTAAAAAATTATAGGTAATGAAGACTAATTATGACCAATGAAATACAATTGAATCATTAAAAACAATTAAATCTCATGTAATATTTAAATAAAACCCATGAAATTTATTGACATAAAAATTACATTTTATATAACTTAAAATAATAAAATCATGATAAAAATGAAAATAAGGAATTATTTACACCATTGAAATGGATGAATGGTGAATAGTTTAGGAATGTTTTAAGGGATTAAAATCTGACACAATCAAACTCTTATAGAATATGAAAACTATCAGTTCTAAACTATATGAAAGAGAGAGAATGAAATTTAAAGTAAAAAAAATAGAAAAATATATTTCATGATATTATATCTCAAATATTAATTGTATACACCAAATTTATGAAATAGTTTTATAATAAAAAAACATTTTTCAAAGTGAGGGATTTTAGATAAAAACCCTCTCCTTGTTTCCTTTCATAGTCATTGACACTCTATCCTCCTGTAAAAAAATAGACACCTTAATAATCTATTTAATTATCTTATTTATATATCATTCTTTTAATATCCCAAATTGATAACTATTTTCTATATCTGTATTGGTTAGTTAAAACTTATTTCATGCATTGGGTGTTAATAAGTTTTACTATTTTCACATGTCTTATATTATTGATGTTGTTTCCAATATGTTCAAAAATTGTTAACAATTAATGTATAATTTAATTTAATTCAATATATGTATTATATTTATTTATAAATTTATTATACCATTCCATAAGTGCTTCAACAACATTGCGTAAAAATATAATACTTAGGGGCTTAATTCAATGATTTTAGCGAACCAAATATGATACTAAAATAATAAGTGAAATAATTAATATAATATTTAAAAATATATATATTAATAATTAAACTATTAACTTATTACTATTATATTAGTTTTCATTCTCTTATAGTCAACCATAATCATATTTTAACACATTTTTCATGTTGGTGGTTAAATCAACTCAAACATAAACAAACTTTAATAAGAATGGATAGAACGGTTAAAGATTTATCTATTTTTACATTATTCCATTCCAAAAGTAAGATAATGATATTATATATATTTTTCAGGATATTTAATGACATATTATTATTTTTTATAGTGAATCAATAAATAGAGGAAAATGAAAAAAAAAATCAATTCTTCATCAAGGCGTCAGTCTGCACAAATGCAAGATTAACGTTCCATTATTTCTCTATATAGAATTAAATGAATAAATAATGGGTTTAACACTACTATAATCACTTATTATTTCACAAATGAAACATAATTCATCAAATTATTATGGTGGTATTATATTTGGAATATTAAAATTAAGAATATAAACATCAGGAATTAATTCTTACATTGGGGAGATTAGTTTGCCTTGGAAGTTCCCATTAAATTGAAGAATAAAGGATAAATTTCAGTGGCCATGGGATTATTTTATTAGGAAAATGTTATTCTGAGATTAAAATTTTATAGATTTGATGATGAATTTAAAGGTTAAATTTATCTTTTAACATTAGAAGTTGAACTCTTTTTTATGAGTAAAAAAGGTAAACTTTTGGAAACACTCATCATTTTTCCATAATGTCAGCACTCTATCCAATATTCATTGGCTCAAAAAATGGAAAAAAGTGTATTTTGGGGTATTATTTGGTCTATCAAATTCAACCATGTTTTCTCACACATCGTTTGAAATTTTTATAGGGTTTTAACCATTATGTTATAACATTTTACATTTATTTTAAATTTTAATCTATGCAAGTTGTTTTAAAATATGCTATTTTATGTTTTATTAAATAAATTGAATAAACCGTATAAATAATTTGATTTTTTGGTAATAAATTTTATATTTTTTTTAATGTGATTATATTTCTAAATTTTATAACATTAAACTTTCAATTAATATAGTTGATGTGTAGAAAAAACGTTTCTAGTAGAAAAATTACATGTTGACGATAAATTATTAATACTATTTAATATTGATTAATGATTAAATTATTTTTCAAATATTTATTTATGAATTTATAAACCATATTAGACTTATTATTTAATAGATTTGAATTTAATTTATCTGATAAACAATCATTGACATTAATGAAAATAATTTTGAAACTATTGCATCAACATTATCATGGTAATTTGAATTAATATTTTAAATATAAATTTCATACCCAAAAAATAATTTATCAACAAAAATTTATATATAAATTATTATCACAAATATAATAAATATATTATCAAATACACATTATATGTTTAAGGAATTAATCTTAAACTTACCACACGTAACATGTAAAACCCAATTTTTTTAGAAATGTTTATTTTTAAGAAACAATATTTATGATTATGGGTATAATTGTAAATTAAATTTATTAAAATTAGTTTAAAATAAATATTATCATTAAAATAAAAATTTTATCAAAATAAAATAAATCAAAAACTTCATTTCATCAAGTTATAAAAAATTATATCAAAAAATAAATAATGTTTTTTATTTAAAATACCTTATAAAATTTTAAAATTATGAGAATGGTTTTGTTGATTGAAAATCATATTTTAAAATTATTTTTTCTAAATTATAATTTTTTTATATAAAAGGTTTCCAAAACTTCTATATCATATAAATGTGATGATATTAGAAACAAATAGTATTTTTCACTAAAACCCTATTATTTTAAAAATGCCACAAAAATAAAGACAATAAAATTTTCTTTTGAGGAATTAAAATTTTCATTTTACATTATAATTTTTAAATACAAATTTTTTAAAAAAAACTTCATAAAATCTAATTTAGAATATAAAAAAACTTTTCATTCATATTATCCTTTTTACGATTTACTTTTATTAATTATTTTCACTATAAATTCAATAAATATTAATGGATTATGAACTTAAGGTTTATTAAATCGTTAATAATAATTTATTATTAATATTTTGTGGTTTATACACATTAGGAGTACCATGTGAAACAAATTATGGAAGAAAGTATCTATTTTTAAGGGGGAAACATTTCAGGTGGTAATATTCTACCCCCTTAAATAAATTGTTTCATCTCTATTATTATTAACTTTTACTAAAGATAAAATCTAAGTGATATATATTAAAATAAACATATTTATTTTAAAATTTTATAAACCTCAATTATCGTTGGTATAATAAGGAAATTATTTATCAAAAATATACTTCCTGAGAGTCTTAAGAATATACCGTTCACTGTTTCATTTCCACGATATTTTTTGAACAAAATACTAAAACAAAAAGGATTACTATAATATAAAAAAGAATTTTAGTATATGAAAATTAATGGTCAATTAAAATATTTCTTCTAAAAGGAAACCATAATGTCGACCAACGATAATTTCATTTCAACAATTTCATACTTGTTTATTCCAATTACTCTATCAGTTCTTCATATTTTACTTTGTGTTGGGATATATTATAGTTCTGAACATAATCCCTAAATGTAACTAAGTAATAAAACCTTAATATAATCTCTAAAATTTCATATTATCAACTAACAAATATCCCTTTGGAGTTTCAAACCTGGTGTGTAGTATTTGGGCCACTCTTCGTGCATCATAGTGATTATTTATTTAATTCTTGACCAATACCTTTCAAGATTATTACACATGGTTGCATCAGTTCCACTACCAAATCCACTTGTAGTATCTATAATGATATGTTTTTATGTTAAAAATTGACTTAGTGTGATTAAATATGTTCGGAAATTTTCTTGTACATGGACTTATGTTAATGATTATAACTAATATTATCTAACCCTAACACCAAAGGTAACATAAATATTTCCAAATAAATAACTAAACCCTTCTCTTAGAAGAAAATTAGGGACCCAAGAAATGGTTTACGTGAATTATAAATTAATATCATGATTCAAATAAGATATCTTATAAAAAAATTATGACATAAAGACTAAAAGGTTTTTTGTCTTGTATATTTTCTACATAAAAGTCTTAATCTACCATATTTTATCAACAATTGATCTCCTATGGAATCCCTTATATAAGTCCCACAAATTATTCTTTTTTTATAACCTCGGTATTGGAAAAGATAAGAAATGGTTAAACTCAAATAATCAGTAAGGGAAAACATATCATCATGACATCAAAGGTTAGATCAATAGAATGTGAGAAAACATTTGAAGTTAAATAATTTATCATTAAAAATAACAAAAAATAAATTTATTTATCCATAAATAATGATTTAAGGACATGAATTTGAAAATGGAAAAAACATATACCATAAAAAATGTGTGTAAAATTGTGAGAAATAAACACTATTCAAGGAGTGTAATAATAGAAGTATAAAAATGTGACATGTAATAAAATAATTAATTATGGAACATAAATTAGAAAATGAAAATTATATAAAAATGACAAAAATTCCCACACTTCATATTGCTGAAAAAATAAAATGACCATGATTTATGTCTTTGAGAAACAAATAATATTACTTCGTGTTTTTGAAAAAATAAAATCTCAGCACTTCATATTCAGACAAACAAATTTCTCTTTCTTTATGTTGTGATTATAAAACATTCCCACACTTCATGTTTTCAAAAAATGCTCATAGTTAATATCCTTATCTGATGAGATATATATCCTTAATGAATGAAATATAGAGATATATAGGACCCCTACCTTAATTATTCATACATATATATATTCCCCTTAAAATCAATCCAATTTATATCATAAATAACCTATGGTAAAATAATTGTTTTAACATTTTTAAAGAAACAAATATCAAGAACTGAAGAATTAATAAGATATAAAAGTTATCCTTTTCCATATGGAATCTTATAAAAATAACATTTATTTAATAATCTTAAAATCACTTCATTAATGAAATTTTTTTTATGGTAAATAGCTATGAAAATAAAAAAGTTCTCAGAAAACCATTTATGCCATGAAAATAAAAATTTCAATTAAAAAAATTATGGAATTTATGGACATGGATTTTAAAAAAATAATACAAATAGTTACAAATAAAACATATTTGAGAATGTTATAAACAATTTGAAAAGGGAGGTGAAAATAATTTGAGGAATTTTACTTTTAAAAAAATTCTTTAATAATGTAACATTAATAAATTCATAAAATATATCTAATGAAAATGTGAAGTTATTGATAAAAAAATATAATTTTGGGATGATAGGAAAACCTGTAGATCATTAATAAATAACATTTTTTAAAAACCAAATCCTTAAAAAAAGATGTTGGAACCATTATTTTAAGGTTAGTAAAGGTTAAAAAACGATAATTGTGGTTAAAAATAGATTGAATTTCCAATATATAGACAAAAAATTGGTGCGATGTAAAAATAGGGATTATTCATATCAAAAAATAAATTTTAATGAAATATTTGAAATATAGAGGAATAATAAATTTGAGTGAAATAAATTTTACCCAAAAAAATATTACGAAATACATATTAAAGTTTTTATAGGTTAAACTAGACCAATAATGTAATGTAATAGACAAATAATTGTGATTATGACCAAATAAAGTGAATCGAGTCGTGAAAACCCCTTACAACAATTAAAACATTTGAATCAAAACCCAATTACTAGTGTAACCATAAAAATAACATTTAATATTTCCAAACATAATACAATAATGATAAAAATGATAATATGATCGAATTTATAAAATTGAAATGAAGACATGGTTTATAGCTTTATCTTTTAATAAGGTATTGAAATTTGCGAAAAAGAAACAATTTCAGAATTTGAAAACTATTGAATAATAATTTATTGATAGATATTAATTCTAATTGAAAATAATATTTCATTATTAAATTATATTTCATGATTTTATATCTTAGATAGGTAGTATACACACCACAAATATTATATTAGGTGCATAATGCAAATAATGTATCAGTAAGAGTAATTTGATATGAAAACCCCTTATAATTTTTCATTGGTTATTAGATGAAACAATTTCCTCCATTGAAAAACCTTATTAATATATTTAATAACCTTTTTAATGTATTTTACCTTTTTTAAATCTTCTATAATTATTTGCTATTTCTATTTTGGTCAGTTAAAGGTTATTTCCACTATTGGGAGTTAAAAACATTAACTGTTTTCACATGTTTTATATTGTTTATGTTGTTACCCATCCTTTGAACCAATTTTAATAATTTATAGTTATTTTAATTTACTATAATAAATTAATGATATTCATTTATAAATATATTATATAATTCCATTAGTGTTTTAGTAACCCCACATGAAAATGGAATCAGTGATGGCTTATTTATGTGATTTTAGTGAATGAAAAATTATACCAAAATAATAAGTAAAATACATTATATAATATATACAGAGCCATATATTAAAAATTACTTTCATAATTGTTTACATACATTTTTTCATCTTACTATAGTCATATATAAATGTATTTTACATCATTATTCACATAATTGGTTAAACTGACCCAAACATGAGAATGAATTATTATAATTGGTGGGTATATTTAAAGAGGTATTTCATTTGACATAAAACCATTTTTATCTATTAATAATGATATTATTTTGTTTTTTTATTTTTAACCTTTTATTTTTATTTATGGATAATGATTTAAAAAAAATGAAAAAATAAAAAATAAAAAATTGTTATTGAGGCGACAGTCTATACACCTGGATGAATAGTGTTCCATTGTTAAGGTAATTCTAACCCTGAAAAATATATTGTTCTTCAAATATTACTTATAACTCATAGACCAAAACCTTTTGAAATTTCTGAGCCTGAAATCATCTTTTCGCACTCTGATCTATGCTAAGAATAGATACAAAGATCGAAGACCCCTTTGGCACGATCTTAATGTTTTAGATAACAATATTCATGACCCATAGTTTTTTATCATAGATTTCGATGTGATTATTACCTCTAGTGAAATAATTGGCCCATACTACTCTTCTATATACTTAAGAAAATTTAAAACATCATTTGAGGATTGTAATCTTATTGAAATTAATTTCACTCGGGCTAAGTAAAATTCATATATAATACACTACAATAGGGTATTTTCTATCAAACATGATAGGTATTTAACTAATATCTCTGCTCTTTATGAATGGGATATCATATCTAGTATTACCTTACCTATGATTAACTTGGATCATCATCTTATTCTTGTCAGTATTTTCACCAAGGGTCTTAAACCCATTCTTCCTTTCAAATTTAATAATTCTTGGACCTCGGATTCAGAAAGTAATAACATCATAATTTTTTTTGAATGCATGATCGATCACCCTGATTATTTTTCATGTATCACTAAATTAAAACACCTTATGTAGTTTCTTAAAGTTTGGTGTAGTTCCGAATCTAATCAACTTGAAAATGACATATCCTCTCTTGATAATAAACTTAATCAGAACCAAAACTCCAATAATAGATCATATTTCTCTATGTATGATCAACTTGAAATCAATACCTCCTTGAAACTCAACTCTATTTATTCCATTAAAGATAACATGTGATAGAAAATATTCAAAACAAAATGAATTTCTGATGGTGATAGAAATACAAATTTCTACAAGCCTTTCCAAAGAATTAGAAAATTTTGTTTACCTCGTAATTTTCTGAGATAAAAAACACCTTCATTGACATTTAGGAGGCTATTACTATTCATGTTTTCTCTTAAATAATAATTTGTTTAGTATCCTTAATGTTAATAATTACCTCCTACTAGAGATCTATCCTTCTATGGTGACTGAGGAAGACAACGATTATATTTTAAGCATCCCTCTTGATCATGAAATCAAAGACAATATTTTTAGCATTAATCATGATAGTTCCCTAGGTCTTTATGGTTTTAATAATGGATTCATCAAACACTACTGTTAGATTATTCATTTGGATGTTTGTATACTTTTTAAAACTTTCTTTTCCAATGGTGTTATCACTCATGGCCTAAATTTCTGATTTCTTACTTTAATTCCTAAGGTGGATAATGACTATGAGATTCATCTTTTCCATTCTATTTCTCTTTCTAACACCCTTTTTAATGTTATTTTAAAACTTATTTCTAATAGTCTTACTACCATATGTAATATAATTGTTTATTTGAATCAATTTGGTATTATCAAGGGTATATCTATACAATATTGCATCTATCTTGCTTTGGAATACACTAATATCTTTAAAAAATAAACAAGAGGAGGTTGTGTTTCAATTAAAAGTTACATTAGGAAAGCCTTTGACACCATTTATTGGAGTATCATTTTTATAGTTCTCAAGAGCATTGTTTTTAATGACCCTTTCACTAGTATGATAGACTCTTTATTTATTTCAGCCTCCATCCTTGCCCTTGTCAATGTTTTCCCTAAGGGATTCTTTAAATGCACTAAGGGAGTTAGACAAGGTGATCCTATTTCATCCATTCTTTTTTCAACTATAGAAGATTACTTAAAAATATTTCTCACTATCCTTGTGAACCAAAATGATATGAAACCTATTCAGTCTTTTAGAAAATTAAATGTGCACACACATCTGTTATATACTGATGACATCATTTATTATTTCAAGGTGATAAAAGTAATATCCAAAATCATAAAAAAACTCTATATCATGATGAATATATTTTTGTTCATTCTATAAGCTGGAACAAATACTTTGTGTTTTTTAGGAACACCCATTCTACTAATAGAAAAGGTAATATCATTAATTACTAAGGCATTAAGGAATGTTCTTTCCCTTTAACATATCCTGGTGTTCCCGCCATTTGTGGAAGACATAAATTCAGTTACTTTACCACCATTTGTGACCAAATTATAATGAAACTTTCCTCTTGGAAGGATAAATCCCTCTATTTGGATGGAGGAATCTATCTTGTGAAATCTAAAATATCATTAAAATGGTCTACTTGTTGATGGTTTACAAATGGTATGTTGGGCTTCTTATGAAAATTAATGTTCTCATAATAAAATTATTTGGATCGGAAGCATTCTTGAAAGGAAGCTTTTGACCATTCCTTGGTCCACTTGTTGTTAACCTTTAGACAAGGGTGCTCTTGGCATAAAAAATCTCCATATCTTCAATGATTCTCTTCAAGATAGGTTCACATGGAGGTTTCTTCACAAGAACTCTGAATCCACTAATTTTCTCAAAAGAATATTAATTACCAATATAAAGAAGAGAAATTTGAGTTATATCCCATCTTCCATCTGGTCATCCATTAAAAAATCTTTTACCAATATCATGAACTACTCTATATAGATGGATAGTATAGATTCCTCCATGAATTTATAGCTGGAAAACTATACTGGTGCTCCTATAATTTCCATAAAACCTACCAACTCCAATATAAGAGTTGTTCTAAATTCACATAACATCATTATTCCTGATAACATCAATCATGTTGTTGAAAATTATCCATACTCCACCTCTAAGGATTTCCTCATTTGGGAACCTACTTCGAATGGTGTCCTTAATTCTGAAACTTTTTACAATTACAATTTCACAAATTTTGATTCTATCTTTTTTTGGTTGAAGTCAATTAGAAAAACATGGATCAAGCCCTCGAGACTTACTCTAGTTTGGCATATTTCTCTCAATATAGTCCCCACTGATGTTTGTCTGCAATATTTTGGGATCCAACTTTGCACTATGTTTCATCTATATAACCAACATCGATAACATAATAACCATCTGTTAATATCTTATGTTATATCTTCATCTCTATAGAATTATGTTTATAACATCATTGGTTGTAGATTGTTACTCCATGATTAAATCAGCTCCCAACTACAATGTTGTGTAGATTTTTAATATTCTCAAAAAAAATCTAGAATTTTTTTGACCATTGATGATTTTCTCCTCCATGTGATCTAGTATGAAAGAAATAATATTCTTTATAATAATTTCTCATTAATGCATAATGAAGGTCAGATTTGGATTCTCATTGCTATCCGTGATGTAGCCTCGATTCAGAAAGCATATTGGGACAAAACTGTTAGAGACATTGAAATCATGCACACACTTCGAATTGCTGGTTTATGGAGACAACCTAGACGCACTTTTGAGGTATTCTGGAAAGCTCTGCCTCTATAATTGATCAAAGTTAATGTTGATGGTGCCTCTAAAGGCAACCCAGGAACTATAGTATGGGGTACTATTTTCAAAGAATTTCATGGCCTGGGTCACGGATGCATCTTTGGCAGTTGTGGTTTGGTCTCATCATTGAAATTGAAAATGATATGGGTGATTAAAACCATTGACTATTCGAAACAAAAACGTTGGAACAATACATGGATAGAAATTGATTCATCCACTATTTTCTAGGCTATTTGGAAGGGTGTGATGCATCTTTCATGGCCGCTTACTACCTATTGGATAAATTTTATTTCTTCACTTATGGAAATCAATTACATTGCCACTCATGCCTTTTGTGAAGAAAACATGGTTGCATACGGTCTTACTAACAAGGGAGACAATGAGGACATAACTTGGGAGGATAATTTTTCTGGTGATTTTCTTCCTTTTTATGATAAATATTGTAATAAGATTCCATCATTCAGCCGCACGTAATCCTCATTTTTATCTATTAAATAAATTGTTCCTTGGTCTTTGATTGAGGCACCAACTTCTTAAAAATAGTTATATGGGTATAAAAAAGAAGACTTAAAATAATTAATTTGAAGAGTAGGTGTGCCTTTTATGGGCGGAAGTGGTACCCTTCTATTAGACTAGAAAAGATGAACTTTTTGAAACATGAATCATTTTTCGATAATGTCATAGAACTATTCAAGGGTAAATGGTTCAAAAATTGAACAAGATTATCATGTGGGTATGGTTGGGTCATGAAAAGATCCAAAAGGTGTTTCCACACATTTTTATAAAAATTTATAAAACATTTACCATTAATTTTTTTATTTTTATTTTTTACTTTTAAACTTGCTCACTTGTTTTTAACTAAATGACTTTTTGTCTTATTACATTTTGACCAATATGGACTCTTAATTTTATATACAATTTATTACCAAGTAAATGATTGTTAATATATTTATTTATGTGTGTTAAAATCATATTCGATTAATTATTTCAAAGATTTAATTTTAATTTATTCAACATGAATTCCTTCATATTAATAAAACATCAAATGTTTATTAATTATTTCAACCATATCATGGTAATTACCATTAATCACAATATTCCAAAATTTATACCACAAAATTTAGTTGACCAGATATATCAAAATCAACCTTACTATCTCAAATATAAGAAGAATTTTTTCCATTTAACTTTTAATGTGTTGAAAAATTAATCTTAATGTTTGTTCATGTAATATATAAAAAGCTGTTTTTATATGGATTTTCAATCAGAAGAAAATTTGTTTTATATAAATCATATTTTTTAACTAAAAAAATTATTTTATAAAAATATCCAAAATGAATCATAAATTATTATTTTTTTAGAAATCCACAAAAATTAATATATAAAATTAAAATTCTAAATTTTTTAAATTTAGTTTTCTAAAAAAACTGTAATATAAAAAATTATTTTTATTAGAAATAAAATTTTCCATATTCTCACATATTAATTACCTATCTTTCAAAGGTAATAAATATAATTTTCTATCAATTTTTTTTAGTAATGATTTATTAAAAATGTCTTTTTATTATGTTTTTGTTTGTTTATGTTGCGTGTAGAGTGTGAAAAATGATATTGAATAAGGTATATATTTTAAAGGAACCACAGACTTTGGTTTTCCTAATCTCTCCAAT
This sequence comes from Viscum album, assembly GCA_963277665.1. Classification (NCBI taxonomy): domain Eukaryota; kingdom Viridiplantae; phylum Streptophyta; class Magnoliopsida; order Santalales; family Viscaceae; genus Viscum; species Viscum album. The sequence goes on from OY728159.1 coordinate 738,906,924, forward strand.
GTTCCTCAAATTTTACTCTGAGATAATTTTCAATATCAACTTTAATGGGTAGTTATATTTTGAATATTTCATTTTTTTCTAAAAACATTGCATCAAATCTATCACCAGTATTCTTGAGATTCTTTTCATAACATTTCTAACTCCTTTAACCATGTCTATATTCCAGAAATATTTACACATAAACTCATTCATTAAACATTAACAAATATATTTTTCATAATATTAATAGATCATGTTTTATATAATTATTTTTAACTCTCATGTTATGGTTCTTCTTATACCATATAGTATAAGGATTATTGATAAAAAATCGAGTAAACACCTGTTTTGAATGTAGAAAACGATTATTGTTGTCTCTCCTAAAATACAATGAAGTTAAAAATCTGATATCAAGTCTCCCTTGATATTCATCATTTTTTTCATTTTCCTCTAATAAAATTATTTGTTGGGGGTGTCTCTGGATCACTATATTAAGGTTGTATCTATGCTTCCTAATATATTCCTTAAGGATTTCATTATTTCATTTGGATCCATTATCAATCCAAAATATTTTTATTGAAAAATCTATTTTACTTTTATAACACCTATGGGAGCTCCGAACCAAACCAATACATTTATATTTACTTTAAATGAAATGTATATATTTCATATGAGTTAAAACATTCCTTTAGTTTAGTAAAAATTTATCTTTAGTATTATATTTAAATCTCATGGAACCATACACATATTGTAGTATCATCTTAATATGTTAATTCATTTTCATGAAAAACTTATAGTGTCTAATATAGTGACCTAAACCTTTTAACTAGGTTATTACATAATATTTAACATAAATATTCAATAAAAATAACCCATGTCACAACCCCCTCCCCACAAGGTGTACCCCTCCTGGGCTGACAATGTGAGAAGGGAGATAATGACCCTTGAGTCCCACCTCCAGTAGGCCCCGGGTTAGTGACTAGCCCAAAGGGTATAATAAATGCACAAATGGGAGGCATTACCCTCTAAGAGAACACATGCGAAAGAGAGAGATAAGACAGACACCAACCAACTCCAACTTAGAAATAAATATAAACTAAATCCTTAGTACAGATATGTAATGTCATGAAAAACTACTACAACTGAAAAGTGAAAACTACAAGTACCAAAAAGAAGTAAAAACTGTAGTGACCACGAATCCTTAATAGACGATGCAACCCAAATCTAGTAGTAACTAGCCTGATCTCCAACATACTCCAAGTTACCTGAAAAAAAAATAGTTTATATATACATGGGGTTGAGTATAATAGAATAATCAGTGGGATCCTCCTTGGAGCCTCTCATGCAAAATTAATGAAATAATTCTAAAGCAAAATGAACAATAAGTAAAACCAACTCATCACCTAAACAGGTATATTAAGTTCCCAGACTCACCATGGCTACTATCACAAAGTGTCGCATACAAGAGAATATAATATAATAAAGAATATGAAGGGTACCCCGCTACTACTTCCCCACTAGTTTGCTACTTTTCCCCAATGTTGCACGTCCTAAGAATCTCTCTCCAAAAGTCCTACCTGCAGACACCTTGGCGAAGCACCACAAGATGCACCTCATTTAACAAAACCACCATGTCAATGTGATCAAGGTAAACGGGTTGTTTCCAAGAGCCACCACATCTCACATAACGTGTATCATACATTGGGCACTATACCTCAAGCCATTATAGCCCATACTCCAAGTAAGGATCCTCAAGCCATCACAACCAATACATGTTACACCAATAGTAGTCCATAGGAAACTATATCGAGAATATATGTGTATGAATAACCACAATCCATTACAGCCCTCTACACACATATATGGGTAAAACTAACCATTGTGCCTACCATCACAAGTCACATCCAATAGAAGAGAGTAAGGCCAATGGGAGTAGTCAGTTATCCATCCTCCCACCAGAAGTTTGGGGAAAACACCCCCAGGGATCAAAATCACTAGGGTGTCAGTTTCCCTAACGTATGGGATGGAGTAGCATATAGAAACACAAAAAGTACAGAATATACTATATCTCCCAACCACATTGTTGGCATAACATAGTTGTAGAGTCAATTGTATCAAATTTCTCTCGGACTTTTGGTTTCCACTTCTAAGACTATGTATCATATACGCACACAACCAATTAAAGAGCTTAATTACATTCCTTTATTCCCTTTTTCATCAGTTGAACTTTACATTTGTTAATTATTTAAACATTAACTAATTATTAATTATTTCCATATTATATTTAATTAGAATCACACCCAAACTCTATGTTCTTTTAAATTGAAACCTTAGCATTCCATCCCACTAAGGTCAAACCCCATGGTTTAACATCATTTATTCAATCATGTATTAACAGAATTACTTTCCCATATTTACAAGCATTCTAGAAAAACATTCTAAGTTACTAAACACATGGCAGATAAACACAATGAGTAGATTAACTAACCATAGAGTATTTTCCTCTTATAGAAAGAGCATAGACACATCCTACCTCAGGAAGCTAAACACAGAAATCATGTGGCATACCCCATGCGTCTTCTACCTTTTTTGAATGAGGGTAATCATACCAGATTACTTGATCAGTGTAGTAAGTAAATAAGATAAACAACCAATAATAAATAGAAAGCATCCAAACATTCACATCCAACCCATTTGATCATCCATGTTGTCTTTCCCAACACCCACACGCAAAAATCGATGTATATCGCCACTCTAAGCATCAACCATTTACACACCCAATAGGCTTTCCTATACCCCACATATCACAACTTCCTTCTAGACTCACATAAAAACACAAGCAATAGAAAAAAAACCTCATATCAACTGGGCTCTTAGCCCTTAAGCAAGGAAGAGGGTAACTCCGAACCCTATGAGGTATTTTCGATTATTAAACAATTAGTCATATAATCCATCAAGAAATAACTGATTTATTATTTTCTGGTTCCAACTATGGGAAACCTAAATAGTACGCTATAATAATTAATTAAACATGCTTACTGTATCATTTTTATTAACTCAAATTACAACAAAAATAACCAGATTCATTTACATGCATCTTTATCATTACCCAAACAATTATAAATTAATTATGGAATTACATTCATTACCAATTATCATCAAAAAAATATAAACAATGAAAACATAGATATCAAACTATCTATAAAAAAAGTGCTAATAACATACTATCTATATCAATTTATTTATCTGGTTCAAATATCTATTATGTCAATTTCATTATGATACAGTGACTAAAACAATCTAACATTACATTTTCATGTAAAAGAAAAGTGAAACAATGAATCCCCTACCTCAAACAGTTCTTGAAGTTCTTTATACAAGAACAAGCCACACAATGGGTTATGATCTCCTCCCCCTGTGACAACTGTATCCACTCGAGGATACAGGGACACCACCACAATGGTCAACACCTAAGAAAAGTCCATTAGGAACATGGAGATATCATCCCTTAAAAGTTCAAAGAGAAACATAAGGATACGAACCCAAAAAAAGGAAGATCATACCATATATTGAAGATTTATTGATACTTCTTTTTTTGAACAAAAATAGTGGGTGCACTTGGAGAAAGAATAAATTCAAGGGGAACTAATCCAAGGAAGAAAGTTTGATCACAAAACTACTATGGGAAGGAAGGAAATTTTTTAGAATATCACCCCATAGACCAAGGAGGAAGAACAAGTGAGGAAGATATCTTGTCCCATAAGAATATTTAACAGATCAATGGTTTAAGATATGCTAGATTTCTCATTAAAAGTGGATCTCATTAAATAACATGATTTGGCCAAGTAATAGAATGGAGAGCATTAGAAAAATTAATATAGGAGTTATGGATTTTAATCAGACATAAACCCCTTAAAACAAGGCCTTTAATGCTTTTTACCTCAAAGACAATGTTAAATCAGCAAAACTGGAAAAATATGTCAAATTTGGCAAAGGAAATATTAAAAAGTTTTGGAAACACTGTAGACTTGCCCGTATGGAAACACTGTAGACTCACCGTTCTGGAGACACTATAAACTCATCGGTCTAGAAACAATATAGACTCCCCATTTCAATGAAACCGTGACACTGTAGACTCACTGTTTATGTGACACCATGACACTGTAGACTCACCATTTCTGTGTCAACTTGACACTATAGACTCACTATTTCTGTGACACCGTGACACTGTAGATATTTTTTGAAAGTGTAGATCATCCATTTATGTGACACAGTGACATTGTAGACTCACTGTTACTTTGACACCGTGACACCGTAGACTCACCGTTTCTATGACACTCTGATACCGTAGATCTTCCGTGACACTATAGATCTTCCGTTTATGTGACACCATGACACTATTCATAAAACTGGGAACACAATTCACAGAACAAGAAATTTGGTAAAGTGTTGGGGATGTGTCTCTTTGACCTCCCAAAACACCTCAACCATCATATTTTAGCAAGTGAATTGAACAGAGTGGTTCGGGACATTACATCAAATACCTCTCAAAACATTATCGTCATATAGAATCCAAAACCAACCCAAAAGGCAATAAAAAAAGGGGTCCGAATACCACTCATCGAGATACCTATCAAAAGAGAGCAATCAATCAAAAGCAACAAAATAAATCCATCTTATAAACAAAAAATAGTCTATAACCACCAAGTGAGCATCGTTACATAAAAAGAGGTGAACATTAAACAACTTTGGGTAAGGAGCACGTATTTATGACTCTCGATCCAAGGTACTCTCCTCCACACTACCGTGTCTCTAGAAGACACGAACTAAGGAGATAAAATTCTCACACAACACCTTCTCCTTGCAATCTTGGATCTCCATAGGTTTCTCCTTGAAGGCACATCATCATCAAAATCAAACTCTCCCCAATCGATGATGTGGGAGTTTACATAAAGACAACTATGGATCTGTGACACATGAAAAACATCATGTATCTGTGTAATCTATGGGGGAAGTTCTACTTGAAACTTCACATCTCCAACACAAGAAAACATTTCGAAAGGCCCAAAAAACTGGGGAGAAAGCTTACTCCCACGACCAAATCATTGTTTCCCACGATGGGGAGTCCTCTTCAGAAACATTTGATCCCAAAGATTAATCTCCAAAGGTTTCCTCCATTGATTAGGATTTTAATTCTGAGGATCGTGTACTATCTTCATCCTCTCATAAATCACCTGAACTATCTATGTCATACTCTGCACAAGTTCCAGTCTGAGAATCTCTAACACACCAACCCCAGTCTTTCACAATAGAGAACGGCATGGTCGGCCATACAAGGCTTCAAATGGTTCCATACAGATAGTGGTGTGAAAACTATTATTGCAAGTGAAATCCACCATGGGTAAGTGCCTCATCCATGAACCACCAAAATCTAGGACATAAGAGTGTAAAATGTCTTCAAGAATCTGGATAGTCTACTCTATCTGACCATCCGTCTACAGATGAAAGGCAGTGCTAAGGCATAGCTGAGAACCAAAAGAATGCTGGAGACCTCTCCACACCCTGAAGTTAAAACAAGGATCCCGATCAGAAATGATCGTCCTTGGGACTCCATGAAGTATCCTCACCTCTTAGATATACTTCCTCAACAAAACACCCACTCAGCATGACTCCTTGATCGCTATGAAGTGCGCTGATTTTGTTAAACGATTCACTGCCACCCAAATAGTATCATTACTCTATGAGATCTAGGTAAACTAGTGATAAATTCGATTGAGATATACTCCCACTTCTACTGAGGAACATCTAATGGATGTAGAAAACCACTAGGGACACAGTTCTTATCCTTCACCTTATGGTAGACCAAACATCAAGACACAAACACTACAACTAAATGCTTCAGCCTAGGCCACCAAAATTGACTCTTCAACCCTCAGTACATCATTTTCACACTAGGATGCACTGCTACATGTGAACTATGGAACTCTGTGACAACCATCTCACACATCTCTAAAGGAACCCAAAAGCCTTTCATGATACAACACCCTATGTTTTTCATCCTCAGACTAACTATAATAGGCCTCACCACAAAAAACTCATTCTCTCCAGACCTCCTCCTCTAGATCCCTCAACTGGGTCTCTTCCACCTACTACACTAGTCATGACTGCACCATCATCTGAAAAAGAAAACCTCTTACCCCAACTTCTCCCATATCGAGATGTAATGCTGAAAGTTCATCCATTACACTCCAAGAATCACTAGATTCACGCACTGCATCACTATGTGACATCTGGCTCAGCGCATCAGCTACAACATTCCCCTTCCCAGGTGTATACGATATTTCGAAGTTGTATTCCTGTAAGAACTCCATCCACGAACGTTGTCACAAGTTTATGTCAGGCTGGGAGAAAACATACCTCAGTCTCTTATGATCAGTGAAAATCATAAAGCACTCTCCAATGAGGCAATATCTCCCAAACTTCAGAGAAAACACTACTGCATCCAACTCCTGATCGTGGGGTCAAAGTTACGTTCATGGGGACACAACTGCCAAGACCCATAATAAATGAAAGATCTCTATGGTATCAAAACACTACCTAAATCTAGATGTGAAGCATCATAGAAAACATCAAATTGAACTCTCTCTCTTGGAAGACAAAAAATTGGAGCACTTACCAACTTCTCCTTCACATACTCGAAAGCTTCCTGACACAGATCAGTCCAAATGATTGATTGATCCTTTCAGATCAATGTTGTTAGAGGAGTCGCAACCTGTGAGAAATAGGCTACGAACCTCCTGTAGTAGCCAGTGAGACCAAGGAAACATATCACCTCTTCCACTATCTTAGAGGATGCCCTAGACACAACTACATCTATATTTGATGGATCTACTGCTACTCCCTTCTGGGATAGAACATGTCCCAAGAAACGGACTTCTACAGCCCGAAACTCACAATTCAACAACATCCCAAACATCTGTTGTTGACGAAGAACACCCAAAAGGGAGTGTAGATGATCTACATGCTCCTCCTCATACATGGAGTGCACAAAGATTTCATTGATGAAAACCACTATGAATTTATCTAAGATCTCACGAATCACAATGTTCATCAATCCAATGAACATAGTGGAGGCATTCATAACACCGAACGACATTACAATGAACTCTTAATGCCCATGATGACTACGAAAAGCAGCCTTCGGGATATCCACATCCTTCACACTCATATGATGATATGTTGATCAAAAGTCAATATTTGAGAACTAACTTATACCCTTTAATTTATTGAATTTATCATCAATCCATGGAAGAGGATATCGATTCTTCACTATCAATTTATTTATTTGACGATATTCAATACACAACCGAAAACTGTCGTCAGCCTTTTTCATGAAAAAAACGGGGGAACCCTATGGTGACACACTCTATTGAACAAAACCGCACTATAATAGACCATCATGCTATATACATAGCTTTTGCAACTTAGAATGCACCATCTTATATGGAAACATAGATATAGGAGATGCTTCTTGTTGTAGATCAACCACAAAAACAGTCTCTCATCGGGGGGCTAATTCTACATCCTCTTCTAGAGAGACATCAGGGTACTCTTCTACGACCATAGGACACACCAACTGCTGAACCTTTAAAGAACTCATCATCAACTCATCCATCAAGGATGATAAGGACAGAACACACCTATGACCTATCTGAGGGTCTCTCTCACCAACAAACACCACTGGCTCTTCATCCACATCAGAGAACACAACCTTCCTCCTAAAACAATCCACGATAGCCTGCACCAAATTCAACCAATCAGTATCAAGGAATACATCATATGGTTTTATCTATAAACATAAGAAATCTCCCCTAGAGCGGTGTTTCCCTAGCAATAGGTCATAGTCGATACATACTTCCAACAAGTACCTCCAACTGGTATAGTCAATTCCAAGGGCACTAGAATCCTCTCTACCTCATGTCCCAATGGATGGAAAAGGTTATGTGATATTAAGGAGTGTGTCACTTCTGAATCAAACAAGGTATACATCAAGATAAAAAAACTATCCAAGAGTACCTTGTACAATATTTGGATCACCTTGGGCTGGCAATGCTAGAGCATGAAGTTGACCACGTCCTCTTCCACGGCATCTCTAGCCCGTATGAAGACCACCACCATGGCTGAACTCTTCTCTCTAAGGGTTGGGAGCATCATGGGGTTTTCCTTAACCCGCCCCATCTACCCTCTACTAATCTAAATCTGGTGCAACCTGCTACTGCTGACTCAGCTGGAAGTACCTCAATGGGGGAACCTGGAGTGGAACACCTGGTGCACGATGAGTGCTCTGAAAGGATGGGCACTCTCATTATTGATGACCTCACCCTCTACAATAAAAACAAATTACTGATACCTTGGAATATGCCTAAGAGATGCTTCCCTAGAGAAACGAGATGGTGAGGGTTGGGACCTACCCCTGGACAAACGGAAAATCTTCTGCCATGAAAATCGGGAACCTCATACCACTGCTCTGCTTCAAGAGGAATCATGAAGAATTCCCTATCGAGACGATCTGGTTCTAGCCAATATCCTCTCGATGAACTCATCCCTCGCCTGAACCTCAATATATGTCTTCAGCATAAATGGGGTGACCTGGCATTGGATCTCTAGATGCAAAGCCTCCTCGAAATACCTCACCTTATCTTCCTCATCTGGAAACAGGTCCAAAGAATATTGTAAAAGGTTCCTGAAACATATTCCAATCTATTTAAAAATGGATCTCCCCTGTTGATGGGTAAGAAGCTCCTAGTGACTGGATGCCTTCACGGTCGAAGAAAGAAACTCGACTCTAAAATTGTCTCAAAACTCCTCCCATGAGATTTTCAACACCTTGTGATTCCCAAGGAACAATAACTAACATTTCCTTGATACTCCACACAGCATCATCAAAACCAAGGATACCCAGTTCTCCATCTGATAACGGATCGAACTAAAGCCTATCTCGACCTCCTCTTACCAGTCTTCTATGACTGTATCTGAAACAGAGACCTCATTCTTCTGTAGACTCTGGTGCTGAAACTCTTGATGTGTCCTCCTCCAATATTCATTTTCTTCAACTACTACCCTACGACGATCTGATGTCACAGCCTACTGAACATCTTCTATGCAATCCTGACTCGGATGTCAACCTGGAGCCATACCTATAAAATAAAAAATAGTTAGAGATCTTAAACCTGGAATATGGAAGACTCAACATTAATTAATTAATTGTTTAATTTTATTCTTTTTAGGTAAACTTATCCCAAGGACTACCCATTCAAACATAGGCACAAAGAATAATTATGCATGATCCTTTCACATATCTCTACCCTACAACTAGTATCACCTCGTTTAGTAGCCATTGTAAACATAAAGTTTTGTGCATTAGATCACAAGGGGCCCTAAATGCCTATGTCTCAACTGGTCTTTGGTGATTACATCACGTGCTAAACATGACTGAAATTTTTTCCCAACCAACTCATGCAACCTCACCTGTACCTATCACCAAACTCCATTATATCTCTCAACATGACCTTTGATACCACTCTGTCATGACCCCCTCCCCACAAGGTATATCCCTCATTGGACGAAAATGTGAGAAGGGAGATAATGACCCCCCTTGAGTTCCCCCTCCAGTATTCCCCAGGTTAGCGACTAACACCGAGGGTATAGTAATCCCACAAATGGGAGGCACTACCCTCTAAGAGAACACATGCGGAAGAGAGAGATAAATCAGACACCAAATGATTCCAACTTATAATGAAAAATAATGAAATCCAAAGTACCCATATGTAATTTCATGCCAAAATACTACAACTGAATGGGGAAAACTTCATGTACCCATAAGAAAGTAAAAACAATAGTGACCACGAAGCTCGAACCACTCCTGCAACAACAATATAGTAGTATCCAAACTGATCTCCAACCTTTTCCAAGTGATAAAAAACAGTTTATATATACATACGGTGAGTATAATAATATCCTCAGTAAGATCCTCCCCATATTCTCTCATGAAAAAGTAAAGAAAGCATGCTAAAGTCCAGTGAAAAATAAGTGAAAATAAATAATCACCTAAATAGGTATATTAAGATTCTAGACTCACAATGGATACTCTCACAAAGTATCACATATTAGAGTATATAATATAATAAAGAATATCAAGGGTACCCCGATTCTAATTCCCAACTAGATTTCTGCTTTTCCCCAGTGTCGCACTTCATAAGAATCTCTCTCCATAAAGGCTTGCCTGCAGACACTTGGGAAAAGTGGCACAACTTTCACCTCATGCAACAAAACCACCACATCCTTGTAATCATGGTAACAAGGTAGTTTTCGAGAGCCACCATAGCTCATGTAACGTGTATCACACATCAGGCATTATACCTCAAGCTATTACAGCCCATACACCGTGTATGGATCCTCAATCCAACACATCCTATACATGTTACACCTATAGTAGTCCATAGAAAACTATATTTAGAAAATATGTGTGTGAATAACCACAAGACATTACAGGCCTCTACACACTTATATGGGTAAAACTATCCATTGTGCCTACCAGAACAAGTAACTACCACAAGAAGACAGTAGGGATAAAGGGGGTAGTTAGCCATCCATCCTCTCACCAGAATGTTGGAGAAAATACCCCTAGGGCTTAGAACCCCTGGGGTGTCAGTTTCCCTAACTGATAGGGTGGAGTATCATATAGAAACATAAAAATTACAGAATATACTCTATCTCAAATCCACACTATGGGAATAACCAAGTCTTAGAGTCTACTATTGCTAATATCTCTCTGAATCATAGATTCCACTTTTAAGACTACGTATCCTATAAGCACACAACCATTTAAAGAGCTTAATCAATTCCCTTTTTCATTAGTTTAACTTTACTTTAATTAATTATTTAATCATTAATTATCCATTAATGATTCCACATTATATTTCATTAGCATCACAACTAATGTCCATGTTCATTTAAATTTCAACCTCAGCATTACATCCCAGCAATCTCCAACACCATGGGTTAAAATTATTTATTCAATTATTTATTAACAACATTACGTTCCAATATTCCCAAGAATTCTAAAAAAACATTCTAACCTACTAAAAACAAGGGGGATCAACCTGATGAGTAGATAAACTACATGTAGAGTCTTTTCCACCTATAGAAAGAGCATAGACCCATCCTACCTTGGTAATATAAACACAGAATGCACATGGCATACCCCACGTGTCTTCACCACTTTTGGAAGGAGGGTAAGCAAACAAGCTGCATTGAGTAGTGGAAAAAGTAAAAAAAGATAAACAACTAATAACAATCATAAAGCATCTAAACATTCACATCAAACCTATTTCATCATCTATGGTGTACTTCCTAAAACCCACATGCATAAAATGATGCATCTCGCTACTCAAGGAATCATCTTCTACCACAACCAATATTCCTTCATCCCCCCCACATATCACAACTTCCTTCTAGGCTCACGTCACAACATAAGCAGCAGGAAAAAGAACATCATATCAGCTGGTCTCTTAGACCTTAAGAAAGAAAGAGGGTAACTCGGAACTCTATGAGGTATTATCTATTATCAATAAATCGGTCATTTAATCCATAAAAACCACTTTTTTATTTTCATGTTCCAACAATGAGAAACTTAAACAATAAGCTATCATAATTAATTAAACATTCTTACTGTATTAATTTGATTAACATCTAATTACCACAAGAAAAACCAGATTCATTTATATGCCTCTTTATCTTTTTCCAAACCATTATCCATTAATTTTGGCTTTACGTTCTTTACCAATTTCCTTCAAGAACAAAAATATAAACAACGAAAACATAGATATCACACTATCTAGCAGAACAAGATGAAATAACATATAATCTATATCAATTTTTTTATCCGGTTAAAATATTAATTATTTCAATTCCATTGTGATCCAGTGGATAAAACATGATAACTATACATTTTCATGTAAATGAAAAGAGATTAAATGAATACCCTACCTGAAATGGTTCTTGACATTTTTATACGAGAACGAGACACACAACGGGTTACGATCTCTTTCCCCCCGGACAACTGTATCCACCTGAGGATCCAAAGACTCCTCCACACCAGTCAAAACCCAAGAAAATACCATTAGGATCATAGAGATAGAATTAATTAAAATGTCAAGGAGAAACAAAAGGAGGTGAACCCAAAAGAATGAGGGTATATCATACCTTATAGATAATATCAATCCATACTTCTTGGTTGCACAAAAAATAAAGGGTTCACTTGCTGTAAGAAGAAATTCCAGGGGAACCAATCCAAGGAGGAATGTTTGATCACACATCTCCTATGGGGAGGCTGGAAAGCTTGGATAATCTCACACTAGAGAACAAGGATGAAAAACAAGGGAGGAATATATCTTGTCCCTTTAGAAAATTTAAAAGAGCAGTGGTTTAAGATACGCTAGATCTTCCATTAAAAGTGGACCCCATTAAACCACAAGGTTTGACCATGTAAAGGAATCTCAAGCCTAATAAAAATTAATATAAGAATTATGGACTTTTAATCGGCCAAAAATCCCTTAAAACATGGCCTTGAATGCGTTTTACATCAAGGAAAATGTTAAATCGGAAAAACTGGAAAAATATGGAAATTTTGAAAAGGAAATATGAAATAGTTCTAGAAACACTGTAGAATCACTAGTATAGAAACATTGTAGACTCGCAATTCTAGAAACACTTTAGACTCACCAGACTAGAAACATTATAGACTCATTGTTTCTGTGACACCGTGACACTCTACACTCACCATTTATGTAACATTGTTACACTGTAGACTCACCCTTTCTGTGACACCATTACAGTGTAGACTCATCATTTCTTTGACACCATGACACTGTAGATCTTTCATGAAATTTTAGATCATTCATTTATATGACATCATGACACTATAGACTCACTGTTTTTGTGATAACATGACACTGTAGACTCACCATTTCCATGTCCATGTGACAATGTAGACTCATCATTTCTTTGACACTGTGACGTTGTAGATTTTTCGTCACACTGTAGATCTTCTGTTTCTGTGACACTGTGACACTATTCATAAAACTAGAAGAACTATTCAAATAACTAGAAATTTGGTAATTTGTGGGGGATGAGTCTCCTTGACCTCCCAGAAAACCTCAAAAACCATATTTCTGCAAGGGAATTGACCGGAGAGGTTTAGGCCATTAAAAACCAAATATTGAGAGGCCTAGTGTATTTGGAAGTCTATAAACATAAAACATCAAGATGAATCTAAAATAAAATTTCTTCTTTTAATCATTATAATAAGATAATAAATAAATTTGATATCCAAAAAATTCATAGAATAACCTGACATATACATAATCAATTGTGGATCCCAAAAATATCATTTAATGGAATAAACTTGATAAATAAGAATAACATGTCAACCAAAAGGAATAATATGATATCATAAAAGGCAAGGCTCATGAATAATCAAATTAGATCACAATAAAAATAAAATTTAATCTTAATATCAAGTAATTATAAAATGGAGGATAAAAAATGAAACATTTTAAAATCATATGTCAATGATAACTTCCATGAAAATATCAATTTGTGGACAGAGTTCAATCATGGATTAGGTTAACTCCATAATCCTAAAAGTATTGTCCTGTGAGCCATAAAAATTACATTGTGCATTAGATAACTATTTAGGAACACCAATCCTAACATGTACATGACTATGTGTTCCATAAATGGATGTCATATTTAAATAATTAACATATGAATTACCTATAGAAATAAATGGGTTTCAAAATCATGTATTATAGTATATCCAGATGGTGAATCATAGAGAATTACATAAAAGGATGGATGAAAACATTCTTGGACAATAATTTATGAAATTGATCATATATAATAAAAAGTTATGTCATATTGAAGTGATGATGTGAAAAAATTGGGGATAGGTAACTTTGGAAATTCCCCACATAACCAGGGTTTTAGGGAAAATAGTAAATCATCTATAAAAAGTAAATGAGAATAAAAGTATTAATAAAATAGTAAAGTAATAAAATGTGATTCCATATATATTTTTTATAATCCATTTAATTTTTGAATTGTTCCATTTAGTGGTAATTTAAAAGAACAAAATAATAAATTGAGAAGTTCATGTTAATCATATTTCCATAACAAAATAAATTGGGAAAGAAACCTTTAAAACACGTATATTCACATCAATGAAAGATAAATTAAAGTATTTATATATGTTTGGGAAATTTATATATATATATATATATAAACCATTTAAATTAATAAAATAAGGATATAAAGTGAGGTAAAGAGATTTTAATCATGAACCAACGAAAATGATGTGGTTTCTTGAGATTATTTACATTACGTTCTAGAGTCATTATTCACATTCAATTATCTTCATGGAAAAAATATTATATCTATTAATTAATTAATTATTATAATTTCCCATTTATATTTGATTTAATATAGTTATATTGTTTTCATTTACAAATATCTCAATGATATAAAATTTTAAATTTCATCATATAGAGGTTATTCCTTTCAAGGATCCAAGGATGACTCAGTGGTGGGTAATTATTGATTTTATTTTCCAATGAAACAAAACATATATATATGAAATGAATTGGTAATCATGATCTTCCAAAAAAATTAAATTTTTCTAACAATAATTATTGATATCTAATATATGGATAATTCATTTGGTAAAAATGTTAAAATTATGCTATTACTTTATTTAATCTTTATCACCCACCATCACAATATAGTTCTATTTTATTTACTATACCGAATATATACTCATTAAAAATTTGAAATATAAATATAATATTCAAATTTAGGTCCCTTTTAATAATTATAAATGAATTAAAACCTTCCATGAATACTATAAAGGAAAATAAAAACTCATCGTTCACAATGGTGTAGAGTCAGTATAATATGTATGAGGATACCATTTTTAGAAAAATAGTATAATGGGAGTGGAGATATTATATATATTTAATTAACATGAAAAAATTATAAAATATATATTATAATTGATTTATTGTACAATTTTAATGGATTTTTTTTGAGGTTGAGGTGGAAGACAATAATAAAAAACTTGATTGAGAGTAATAGCTTCTCATTTGCATGTATCCTCTTAGGATTCCACTTAAAAAACATGGATTGGCATTTTGATGATATTCATCATTCTAGGTATGTTTTTTTATGTTAATAGAGTGTTTGGTAGTGTTTGGAAATTCTCAATGTCTTAGATGACATTGGGAGAGTGGGTGGTATGTATATGCTGATGAGATGTGTATCTATGAATATTACATTAAATATTTTATTTTTTTCCAAGAATTCCAATATTGGTTTATATTGTGACAATATACAGTAAATGGTTCATTATTTTAAAGTAATGGGTATTTATATCACTTATTATGTGATAAATCATGTTTTTAACTTAGAATGTTAAATACTATATTTAACCGCATTTCGGAATTAAAAAAAGTTCATCTTTTATATAAAAAAACAAAAAAATTGACCCAAACCATTTTATAAAATGTATATTCCAAAACCTAAATCTTTTTTACGAAAATAGTTTTCAAATTATGATACATTTAATTTTTAAATAAAATATATATTTTTGAAATCTTCCCATTTTAGTATTATGATTAATTTTCCAACCCTTTGGATAATTAATTATATCTTCATAAAATTATATCATCAACATAATAAAATATAATTTTTTATAAAAACTATTTATGAAAATAAAAAGTTTTTATAAATTTTATATATTTTAGGAAAAATTAAAATAAAATATATTCTTTCTAAAAAAAATTAAAAAAAAATATTTTTATTATTTTTTTAATCATTTATTTACTTGTACCGTGATATTAATATATTGTATTTTAATTTTATAAGAAAAATTAATATTATTTTACACCTCCATAATTAAGTATAACAATATAAAGTTTAATTAACTAGTCCAAATAGTAATAGTACTATTCCCATAATTATATGACTATTCAATTGGTCAGATTACCTTTTTAGAGACCATATTTGTAACGATACTATGTTTTTACAATATCATATAAATACCAAATAATATAATCATTATTCATTAATTTATATATTCCATAAGGGTTATTTTTATATATATATATATATATACTCAAATATAATATATAATTACTAATATTCATCTTTATTTCTAGAGATTTGTTTGTGAGTTTATTTTTTTTGGTGGATAAATTTGTTCCAAATATTCATATTTTAATAATCTTATTTTCTATTTTTTACCCCATCTAAATATTTTCAATTCGTATGGAAATATTTGTTCTATAATTTCAGTTTCAAATTAAATATAATAAAATGTTAATAGTTTCCATTATATCTTTCATGTTATTTATATAATAACACATTACTAAATATTTCAAAATTATATAATAATGGAAATTACATTGATAAAAAAACTGGGTTCATTACAATATTACTCCCATAAGAAATTATTACCTTGAAAATTCATTTTACATACTATCTTAAAAACATGTGTGGGTACTTATTCTTCATTACTTCCTCCAGTTCCCATATCACTACCCTATACATATGGTTAAAACATAGTAAATTTACAAGTTGATTTGTCTTGTGGCCTAAAAACATTCTCTACAATTCAAGACATTCACCTTCTAATCCCCATAAGAGATATAATTTCCAATATACATCACTTCTGAATTTAGTGAATGTGAGGGATCTTGTATGTACTTTCTCGAGAGGCATACATGGAATATTTTATTTAATTTATATATTTTGGTTGGAGTGGTATTCGTGATTTATAACTATAATGTTATAGAGAATAAGTAATGGTTCAATTTACATGATATATAACATTATTTTATTCCAAAATCATAAGACTATGTTCCATGGATATATGAAAATGGAAAACTTTTCCTCTAACCTCATACTCTAAGATTGATAGATGGTTTTCGTGATCGCTCATTGGTTTATTTTGAGTAACCCATATATGCTGCTAAATGGTGATGACTTTTTTAAAATTTATTCGGCCAATTTGGGTTCCTAACATCATTCCATCACAAAAATCATCCAACCATGTATATGTTCAAAATATCATACCATATAGGGATTCAGAAGATGTTATTTGTATGATTGAGTGGAAACTTTCATTTTATAATAACTCTTCCAAATGAATATATTGATCCCATTCCCTATATAATCCCATCAATAATTCTCTTAACAAAGCCCCAAGGGTCTTGATAGTTCATGCTGAATGACCATTAGTTTGGTGTGATAAACATACTGATGTTCAAATAAATATGTAGATAATTTTTTGGATACATATCCAAAATGTGGGGGGGGAATTGGGCCACGATTAGACACAATAGATGGAGGGGGTCCATGAAACTTAATCACTTATATGATTTATATCCTCGATACATGATCGAGTGATATGTCCGCTCAAAGTAAAATGAAATCATAAAAAATTGTAAGATGATCCACTACAGACCATATATTATTATTTCCAATGTACGTCTTCATATGACCATTGAAAAAGTCCATTATGATGTTTTCGCATTTTTATATAGGTATGGGTACTTAGTAAATCAACCCCTTGTATTTTTCTCTTGAATATACCTTGATTAAAAACAAGGAAGTTTGATGTATACTCTATGATACTTTTCTTTATATTTCCCCACCAATATTTCTCTCAGTGATCTTGATACATCTTCATCCTCCTATTGTGGATGCAAAAGGTTGATCTATGATAATCATTCAACAAAACATTATTTATATCATGATTTTATGGAACACATTGTCCCAAACCAAATATTAAAATTCCCTCTTTATCAATTTTAAACTCTAGGTATTTTACATTTTTTTATAGCATCCATATTGTTCTGTATCTCTATGTTATCTTCTTGAGAATTATTTATCTTATAAAAAAGGGATGGTTGGTAAATAAATTAAAGAAGAAATACTTATGTTCCTTCATTTATGATTACCTTGTCTATCCTTTTCATGTCTAAGAAGATTTGATCCCTCTCAAAACTAATAATTTATAATTTCATGGGATTATTTCTACTTAGAGAATCTGCCAATTTAACATCATTCCAATGATGGTAGTTGATTGAGAAGTCATCATCCTTGATAAACTCAAACAATTTTCATGGATCATGTTATTTTTCTTTATTGGGATTATATATTTTAGGATCTTATTATTGGTATAAATTTCACACATCTCTCCATTGAGATAATTTAGGAAAATATTCATTATGAAGGTCCATAAAACTAACTCTACATAATGTTCCATTTATTTTTTCACATTAAAATTCAATTATGTTGAGGAATAGGATATGAAAACAAAATTTTGATTTATTAAATACCCTAATACCATTTTTGAATAATTTTTTATAACATGAAATGTTCCCCACTTGTGGGTAGTGGAAGAAATGTGGTGGAGATAAGACACTTTTTTATTCCATTAATATCTATTTTCATTAATTTTCCATAATGAAATTCACTCCCTTTTAATTAAAACAAGTTATCTTATTTGACAATCATAATAATTTTTCCCAAATCATTGTTAAAACAATAATAGTTCAAGTAAACCATGGATCATGATTCCATATGCTAGTTTTGGCCATTCCTTAATAACTTTTGTTCTATAAATGTTCACTAATATCCATTTTTTTGATAAAATACACAAATACTGATACTTCCTAAATCTAGTAATAAATATTAATATAATTTTAAAATATATTATCCTTTCACAATGTCTTTATCACAATATTTAAATTCTCATCATACCCTCCATTAATCATGGTGTATATCATAATATCATCTATATTGACTACAACATATTTTTCAAGGTAATCTATTAAAACTATATTTATTAAGAAAATAACTAAATATTGATAATTGGTGAGTCTGGAGGTTATCACTATGAACTTATAGTGTCAATATCATGTTCTAAAGTTTTTATTTGAAATTTCATCTTTATTAACCTTTAATTATTGAAATCATCACGGATGGTCCACCTTAGAGAAATATTACGAACCATGTAGTTACTAAACAAGTCATCAATATTTTTAATGGCATACTTTTCCTATATATTGACATTATTGAATTTAAGATAATCATTGTAGTGTGGAATTAACCCATCCTTATTATTGATAAAAAGTATTGGGGCACCCCACAATGAAGAACTCATTTAAATAAAAAAAATCTAGATTCTCATGTAACATATTCTTTATTTCTTCCAACTCAAAGGTGGAAATTATATAAGGAGACATGGATAAGAGAAGAAATCTAGTTATATGATTAATTTATAGATCAACCACTTATCTAGAAGGATGGCTAGGAAACTCTTACAAGAATACATTGGTATAGTCCCTCACAATGGAAATGCCATCATGAATGATTAAAATATTTTTCTCAATCATATGATATGGATATCATTGATTATAAATAAATAATATCTATCCTTGAGTAGAAGATTCAAAATATTATTCATCATCATATTATTATTTACAATAAAAAATGAAGGATGACTCATTATGTGAAGGGTGATCTACTGCTCCCAATATTGTATTTTGTATCTAAACAAGGACATATTATGCATTAAAAATATATCATCAAACTCCAGTAATTGATGTATGAAAATAAGTTTTTGAGACGTTCAGTCCATAAAAATTGAATGGTGAGGAGTTATATAATTAGGATTAAAAAATCCTCATTTTTTCTCACAGATATCTTAACATACATGTTTAGAGGTGATGTTGGAATAGTTTTACTAAATTTTCAAAATATGAAAGAATTTTTAAAACAAGAATAAAATAGTATGTCTACTATTTTTAAATTATTAACTAGTATACCTATCACCACATCAATTTTTTGGTCCACCTCATCCTTATTTATATCATATTCTCTTACATTCTCTCTAGTAATTGGATGTTGTAATCTTTGATTGTCTGAAAAAATCATTAGATTAGAAAATTTGAATCCATAATACTCATGTTTCTTATATTTGAAACACTCTAACTACAACAGATCTTTTATTTTAACATTCATTTCTTCTATCTAATTAGTGGGTTTATTTAACTATATTGAGTATTGAATAGCATGACTCCCACACTTTCCAGCCTTGATGAATTTCTCTATTCCATTGAGGTAGTTTCTAGGGTTCTTTTTCCCACCCTATTGACACATGAGAAATTAAGATTTCGTTCCTAAATGGGATTTATTTAATGATCATCCAAAATTAAAATCCATTTTTGGATTTTAATATTCATTCTCATGAGACTAATGAGAGTTGCCAATATCCATATCAAAATTAACGAAAAAATGGAAAATCTATTCATATCTACCAATATCTTGAATCAAAAATTATTTTCATATATAATGGTTTAGTCAACTAAATATAAGACCCACCTTATATTCATGTTAATGAAATATATATATATAGTTTTTCCATGAAATACTTTTGAAATTTTTTTTATACTACCCAATAGACCCATCTCCCTTTTTCATTAGTTCGAGGAACTTGCACTCTATTTTATGTTAGAGTGTGAAGGGAAAATAATTTATTGATACTTCCCATTCAATATAATTTATATACTAGTTGGAAATCGTGTTCATTGCAGTTTCCACCACTGACCATGTTCCCCCTCTATAGTAAAAATGACTACTGTGACTTTATCTTTACCTGAAAATGAAATAATATATAATATATTTTTAATGAAGATAATATATTTTTACAATATGAGTAAATTGACTGATCTTATTGATATAGGAGGCCTTTGTCTCATAAATAACTCAACAATAACATTACCTTTCATAAGAGAAGTTATCAGTTAAATATGATTTAATTTTTCACTTATATCTTGATTCAGTTAAGTAAGTCCATCCATGAATATCTCATATCACACTCTTATATGGATATAGAACTCATTTGGGAAATCAACACATTGCCTATAAAATTGGTTATTAAAAATGATTATTCTATTTCTCTCAATCTAAAAAATTAATGGCAATAAAATTAGAGATTTATAATCTTAAAACAATAATCATATAATATGTAAACTATGAATTTAGGATAAATTACATATAAATGAAAATTATATGTTATTGTATGTGTCTCTAGGTTTTTCTCAAGGTTATACATGGTAAATTTCCCTGTAGTATTTATATCCTTATAATAGATTAATGTCATTCATAATGTTTTATAAAGATATTATTAATTTTAAAATTCATGTAACTTGGGAGTGTAAAACATGGTTTGCAGTATGTAATATTTATCCAATATATCATGACACATCCCTCCAAAGGTACCCATATTTTTCCTGAAATTGAGGAAGAAATATTATGACTTACCAAATCTGACCTTTTGAAATCCTACGGTTGGAAACTAGCACCGAGTGTATAAAAATATCATATATGGATGGAATTGCCCTCAATATAAACAATAATATTTTTAGATATTGTATCAAGTACCAAGAATCTCTATCTAATAATATAAAGGAAATGAAACAAGATTATACCATGATTTTTTCACAAAGAATACAATTTAACAAATAAAAATATAAAATTCAATCCACGACCAACTCCATACAAGATATATGAACAACATTTTCAGCTCTGATAACCTAATGTGATAACATAAGAAAACAATTGTAGGGTGAGAAACTGGGAGTACTCAATAGGATCAACCCTCTAAATTGAATGAAATAATTTTTTAATGACAAATATTCATGAATAAAAATGAGTGAAACCAAACAAAAAATTTCATTCTATAATCATCATCAGTAAGTAAGAATAGAATCGGGGGAATCTCATGGCCATAATATCAAAAATAATCAGTAGACATTAAAACACTACTTCCACTATTCTATTTCCATTAATCCTGAATATCCACAATAATAGACACATTTTATTACTAAATCACACCACAGGTCCATAACAATCACCATAACATTTTTTCCTGTGGGCCAAGATTATACTCATCTCATCTTCAACCAGTCGCCCATGGGTTCTCCCTCAATGATGTTGGGATCTAGTAGGATCACCCTATCATAAGTGTAGGGAAACAAGTATAAAACAACAACAATAATAACATACCATCAACTGCAATGAAAATCCCAGTATCCGAGAATCAGTGGTTACTTTTTTATATTGTCATAAGATACAAGTGATTGCATCCCGAAGGACTGAATTGTTTAATATCCTTGATAAACTAGATACATATTTTAAGGTCACGCTATATTAAAATGAATAAAATTCAATATATTATTTTTATTGAGAACACCATTATTCTTTCTATAATATCCCTAAATGAAAATTAAAATACACATCCTATCATCTTGGTAAAATGAAATATAAGAAGACGATAATATCGTATGCTTATGAAGGGAAACAAAACAATAGAAGATAATATAGAATGAATAATATTGCATGAATAAATTATGATAAAATAATTCCTTATAAATATTAACATGATCATTATACATATTTATGTATAGTATAAATAATAAAATAATTACATATACATTATTAAATGATTTCATAAGGACTCCATTCATTATTTTGGATATTTGAAAATAATATCAAGGGTTTATACCCATACATCAATATAAATAAGTCTATCCTTAAATAAAACCCAATATAGTTTGTAACAAGAGTAATATTGATTAATCATGGGGATATAAAATTTTGGGCCTTACACATCACATAATAAGTCCAATTCATTCATCATATGAATTAAAAACATAACATAATCAACATGCCTTAAAAATAAATAACTATCTCTATTGAAAGAAAAAGAATACAAAAGAACAATATTGTATATATTCATGTGGATCATAAACCATCCAATGAAATATGGTTGGTGTTATCCTTAAAATATGAACAAAGTAAATCAAAATATTTCAAATATATGTTTACATATATGGAAATACTTTCAAATGTTCACAAAACAATTCTTCTGTAAAATATCTAATCCACGTTGAAATAACTTTTTTATAGTAAAAATATATTAGAGAATAATAAGTAAAAAATTTTATTTGATTGAAACCCTATAAAAAGTTAAATTAATATTTAATTTATTTATTTATCAGGATGGAATGAAATTATGTTCATGTTGTATAAGTTAATGTAAAACATTAGTTTCCATTTTTTGTAGATTTTAAAAAAGTAACCCATTTGGAAAATGGTAAGATGATTCGTTTTAAATAATTTTGTAAGAAATAAAAAATGGGGTAAAATAAATTAAAATAAAAATATAATAATATTAAAAATGTTTTTAAAATATTTATAAAAGGCATGGATATGATGTAAAAAACGTTTTTGATCAAATAGAAAAATAAAGTCAATTTTCCATAAAAATAAATTCGGCCTCTCGAGTTCATATGTTTGGGTAAAAAAATTGAATTTGTTTACTATAAATAACTAGTGGTGAATAAAATATAATTTTTTTAATATAGAAATTATAAATAATACTCTCAATAGAGACTATAACATAAACAATCACGAATAACAATGAGATTGTGATTTAAATTTTTATCACAATGGCATCATCTGAATCATAATATCCATGAAAGGGTAACATAAATGAAACATTATATACCCTTAATAAAAAATATTAATCATATAAAATATAAAATCTACTTATTTACACTAAAATAGGAAATAAGTGGTGAGTATGTCATACGTCTCACAAAACTAAATGGGGGATGAGAAACCCTTACCTCTAGTTTGAACTATCTCCTTTTTTATGAATATAATTTATAATGACTAAATTTTTTGAATATATATTATAGGACCATATTCATATATATAATTAAAATTATAATTTAATTATAATCATGTATCACTAGTTTATTAAAAATTCATTGATAAAATCATTATTCTGGTAATAACATTCTTTGTATTTTATGTATATTTTAGTTTGGTAGTTTGTGTGATATTAATTTTATCACAGTTCAATAATCTCCCAAATGTTAAAATAGGTATTAATATAATATAATATTATATATAAATGTATGTATTTATAAAAATCCATAAAATATAAATATTGCAAAAATAATTACCCCACCAATTGAGATGGTAGGTTGTACAAACACACGAACATGGTTTTAACATTTTACTGGATCGAATTAAAGGATGGAAAAAAATAATTAAGCATTAAATAATGATTATTATATCATATATAACTTATATATTGATTAAATCATTTCTTATTTCAATCCTTATAATTTGTAAATGATAAATGGATCACATCATTTCATAGAACTCATAGTCCACACATATGGCCGAGCAACATTATCATTTTCTAATAGATTGGTATGGAAGAATGTATATATATGATATTTTGACTACAAAAGAATATTTATTTCAAAAATATCATATATATTCACAAGTTAAATCATTTTAATCATCCATTTGATATGATGGAAAAAATGATTTACGCCGCTATGTGGAGATGGTAATATGTATGTATGTATATTTGATGTTTTCAGTTTTCATAGGTTAGAAAAGAGAATAAATATTTTTGAATCATTATAATAAAAATATCTCATTATATTTATTTTATGGTATTTATTATCTTATGATGGGAAAAAACTTTAATGGGATATAGAAGAATAAATAAACATTAGGGACTACGTAAAGATGATTACCACTTATTCAATAAACATTCTTTAGGTCTGTTCTCCTGAGACATTGAGTTAGTATTTTGGAATGATTGAAACATCAATAAATTTTATATTGTTTTTTATAACATAAATGGGTCGGATTTTTCTAATAAATATTGCTCTATGTGATGTATATAACTAAATTTTAGGTGTCTCTTTATATGTAAGGGGAGGGGTATTCCTAAAATTTCATAATGTATAAAATCAATATAAATACATTTTGATGCAAAATTTCTCCAAGTTGATATAATTCGGTGATAAGATGAGTATATGTAAAACTAATCTCATAAAATAAACATTTTATCATGTTTTTTTTTATTTTTTTCACACTAACATTTTAGTTTTAAGCATCTGTTAAACCATTTGAAAATTACAACAATATTAAAATGTTCAATAGTTTATGGGTTGACAATGCTACTATAAATGAAAAAAATAACCATAAATGGACCATGGATGATTTTTATAAACCATATAAAATTATTTTACGTTAATATATTATATTAATGAATTTTAGATAATTTAATAAAATATTATTTATTCTGTTTTTTACACTACTAAATTTATATTACATTAAATATATTATTGAAAAGTTAAAATTATTATATAATCATTTAAAACTACCCAAAAAGTTAATATATATCTATTATATTATTGGTAAAAATTAATTAATTAAATTATATAGCCTTTTATATTTTTAAAATCATATATTTTATTTTTGTATTAATTGAATAAATATTGTGTCAGTGTTGTGTAAGTATTTAGGTTGATTAAATAATTAATAAAAATAAAAATAAATTTACAGAATGAAAATAATACCATTAATATCATGATATACATATACATTGGTTCATAATTTTATTTTTTCAAATATATTAAAAAAATTATTTAAAACTAAGGGAGTGAATTTTTTAACTTTCTTTAATTTAAATTTTATATTAGTCATTTTCATAGAACAGTGCATTATAAACAAATAAATGATGAGACTATAGTGATAAGGGTTCAATTAAATTCATTCAATAATAATTAAGTCTAAATATTACAATTATAACACTTTGTTTTAGGGTTGATTCACCCGACTTACCTTTTATCTAGGTAAAACTTTTTACCACGACAACTATTTATATTAATAGAAAAGAGTCCTATTTAAAAAACATATACCTATAGATTCCAAATTTAAAGTAATTTTTTTATTCAATTTTTTAAATGTTTTTAATTATTTTATTCTTAAAACATTAAATTGAACAAAACACATTCATTCAAGAAAATAAATTTTTATGTATAAAAATATTTTTATAATAAATTCAACCATTAATGTGATTCCAATAATATTATTTAAATTATTAATATTATTATATAAATAATTATTGTTTGAAATATTTTCATTATAAAATGGAACATTATTAAATTCTTGATACAAAAATAAAATTTTTAATATAAATCTATATATTTCATTATTAACTGAAAAATAAATCTTTTCAAAAAAAATCAAACAATTTCAACCTAATGACATTTATATTTTATGATTCAAATTTTTTTATTATTTTTAAAAAATAATATTTATATAATTTTTTTATACTCATCGTATTATTTTCATAAAATAATAAAAAAAATTATTTACAAAAGTGAATATATGAAGCCTAAATTAACTTTGCTGATAATTTAGTACATATTTCTCAAGAATTAATAATTGGATGTGTATTGAGTAGTCCCTTTAAATATATTTAATAATTTGATTAATACTATTAATATCCATCAATTTAATAACTAGTTTTTATTGTTCATGATTTAATAATAATATTTTTTAGGTCACCTAAGTTAAGTGTTGCATGTTGTATACACTATTGTACATAGACTTCTATTAAAATCTATGGGTGTTACATTATTCCCCTTAAATAAATAGCATCATAAAAATTTCAACTTGTCCTTAGTCATAAAAGGATTGAAATTAGTATTTTTTTATGGAAAATCAACATCAGGAAAAGGGTTAATAAAATTTCTTGATAAAAGGAAATAAGGGATGTACTAAGGTAACCACCAAACTATGTTTCCAAAAAGTAAAACAATAGTGAGAAGTGGAAATATGGAAATAGAAAAAAAAATATTTTACAAAAATTAATAGATAGTGATAGAGAACATCTTCAAGACAAATTTATCTACCAAAAAACCATAAATCTGTGATGGGTTAAAACCCCATTATTTCCACTGAAATGATCATATTATCATAAATTGTTTATATGAAGATCATTTTTATTATAGTTAATGAGATTATTTTTGATACATTCTTTGAATAAAAAGAAATAAACAAGTATAATTACATATGTTAATAAATTTACACTTCAATATCATCCATTAACCAAAAAAATTAGTGCAAGGGATGATTTTTTATTCCTAAATCACTAAAATTAACATCTAATAGATCATATGTTCCATAATAGAATCACTAGTCATTCATTTTATCTCTAAATTTTTTATAAAAAAAAATTTAGCACTATTCATCCAATATTTTATTAATATCAAAAACCTCAACAATATCACCAAACATTCAACATGATTAATTTTATAAATTGTTAATCTTAAGATAATTATATATTATAACTGACTAAATTCAGAATAATTTTTTTATAAATATGGTCACTAATAAAACATAGCATTAATCCTCTATAGAATATAAATTATCTTATAATTATCACACATAAAACATGAGAAAAAATTGATCATATATTTTCCTAAAACATGGTAACAACTTGAATTATTATAATCCTCAATGAAAACATAAATGATTAGAAAAATAATTTATTCCCATAATAAATAAATAAAATCAAATGTTATCTGATATATTATATAAATATAAAAATTTATTTACTCCATCAACAATAACATAATAAACATTGTCATCAAATCCCTTACCATTTTTAAGGTCACTATTACTATCCTATTTACTTCTTCAATTCTAATATTCTCTTTATCCTAATTAAAAATTAAAAAATCAAAATTAGGAACATATTAGGGGTTTTCTTTCCCTCATTCATTTATTTTGCAAAAAAATCACCTTACCACTAAATATATTTTCGTGTTTATCGATAACATTAAACATATGATTTCAAATCCTAAAATAAAAACCACTAAAACAAATTACATATACAGTTAATGGTTTTTATAACCATAATATCAATAATATAACACTTATACATCATAACAATTTGAAACAGAAAAAAACAAAAACACATCAACACATAAAATTTAACCTTTGACATGACATAGGTCCTTCTTTGGTATATGAGTTAATTCATAGATTAGGGTATTGAGTAAAATAATTACCTTTTTTCCTACACAGAATACAATTAACTCCTCTATAATTTATTGATATACTACATTCATTTCCAAAAAAAATTCACTTTTCAATTGATAAATTACACGAGTTGTGTCCTTATACTATTCTGACATAAATGAAACCGAGCATTCATTCCTCCATTATATCTACTACCCTAGCTCTCAGCAGACTCTATCCTTATATTCTTTTTTGAGTCTAATAGTTGGTTAAGGTATAAGTTGATATCATGATAATTTATTAGGAATAATCACAATATCATTCACTCTAGTCATTAACTATTTTTGTTTGTCATAATCACCCCATTGTCTATAACATTCATTGTTAAAAAGGATCTTTCTGGTTCCATCCATTTACTAAAACAAAAAATAAAAGTATAAGAAAAAATTATCATAGTGGGAAACCTCGTGATATATAATTTAATATGACATTAAGATTTTATCATGAATTTTTTCAAAAGGTTATGTTCTCTTATATATATGTTTTCCTAAATATAGTTCCCCAAGATTCTAATAAAAATTCTATGATACTTACTATTATATCTTCAACTCCAATAGCCCATAATATATGTTTAATTTATTTAGTAGAAAAAAGATAAATGTCATTTCATCCCAAATGACTAAATTGTTTACTAGTCTTGGTAGACAAGATACATACTTTAATCTCTCATGACATATGAAAACATAAAATTCAACATAGTATTTTAATAGATAACACCATTATTCCCTTTATAGTATCCCTTTATGATAGTCATAATACACTTCCTGGAATCTTAGTAAGAGGAAAAAATGAAATGGGTGAGCTCATATTCTCTATAAGGGTAAGTGTATAACAAAAGATAATAAGGAATGAATAATTTGGAAAGAACAAATGATGGTTAATAATTCCATATAAATAACACATGATTGAGAAACTCATCCAAGGATATCATAACAATTCAAATAATCCCATGGAAATCAATATCTAATTTCCCAATGATTGAATTCCTAATTTGGGACATCTGAAACTTACCACCGAGGCCTTGTGCTATGTCATCTGAAAATACTATCGAGTCCTTTTTCCAAAACAACTTCATGAAAGGGTAAGGCCATATCCAATACACAATTTATTTTGTCTCTTGAGACCTACCAATATATTAAGGGTATATGTAATTTTAGGTAACACTGATCAATTAATAATTCAAATTAATTCATCATATGACTATTATACATAACATAGTCAACATGCCTTAAAAATCAATAACTATTCGTATTATAAAATACATCTTATGGAACATAATTACATTCCATATTCAATCTGATAATAAACCAACCAATGAAATATATTGGCTGTTATCATAATAATATACCCAAAATAATTTCTATTATTGAAAAATTGATTTAACTTGGATATAAATACTTTAAAATGTCCATTGGAAACTTTCTTTAGGAAAATATCTCTTCCACTTTAAAATCAATTACTTAATGACTAAAATATTTCTAAACTATTAAGGAATTTATTTTTATTAAAATTAGCCCTATATAATTTTAAAATATGATTCAAATAATCTACCGTTCATGATGGAAGTAAATTGTGTTCATTTCATATAAGTATAAATAAAATATTCTTTTCACATTTTAAAAAAAATTCAAAAAATTACATTGTTTGGAAAAAACAAGTCGATTCCTTTTAAATAAATTTTTTATTTAAAAAATGGTAGAAAATTAAATTAAAAAATAATATTATAATGGTAAAACCCTGCATTGAAATACTTTTTTAAAATAGGGATATTGAAAAAAATTGTTTTTTGACCGAATAGAGAAATAAAGGTGATTTTGATTGAAAACATATTTTTAGTCTTCTCAGAATGTAAGTTGAGGATATGTAATATAAAAAATATTATATTCAACAAAGAACAAAATATTAATAATAAATATTGTTTTTATGTAATAATGATTAAATAATACCCCTAGTAGATACTTTAACATAAACAATCCCAAAAACGATGAGATTGTGAAATAAACTCTTACCATTATGTTAAATTTTGAATCATAATACCCCTGAAAGAATACATTAAAATGGAATATTAAATATCATTAATATGAAAATATTCATTACATAAAATATCAAATGAATTTATTTACACTATAAAAAAATAAGTGGTGAGTATGGCATATGTCTGACAGAAAAAGAATTGAGACAAAAAACCCATACCTCATGTTTGACCTCCTTCATATATGTTCAAAATTCCTATATAATAACTATATATTTATTATAATTGTAATATATAACCATATTCATATAAATTATACCATAGTTTATATGATTATAATATTTTATCACCTCTATTAAAAATTATTTGATAAAATAATTGTTCATTATAATAGCTTTATTCATTTTTCATATATTTTTTGGTTAGGTAGATTCAATAATTTCACATTTTTCATAGTTTCATAATATAAAAAAAATTATATATTTTCTATAAATATAATATCTATTCCTTAAATATATATTTTTTAGTGATCCATAAAATATATTGGTAAAAAAATGAATAATAACTTTGGGGAGTTGATATGTCGTATGAAATCTGTAATAGTGTTTTCAATTTCCAATGTATAGAATAAATTAAAGGTAAATAATAATTAAAATTTCTAGAGTAATTATTATATCATACATAACATATCTATTTATTAAATATTTCCATATTACCATTTATGTAAATTGTAAATGAAAAATGGATCATATCACTTCGTTGAGGTGGTATTCCATAAATACACACGATGGAAATTATTGTTTTCCTATAAATTGTAAGGTAATAATGTTTAAATTATATAGTTATTCCAAAAGAATATTTATTTCTTGAAACAAATATAAATTCATTAGTATAATTTTTATAACTATATATGTTAAATGGTGATGAAAACAAATTATAGTGTAACATGGAGACAGTAATCCGTACAGACACATGAGCAATGTTTTACCCTTTCATATGATAGAAAAGGGATGGAATATGATTTTAATATAATCATAATAACATATTAGTATATTTATGATAATTTTTTTTTATTGTTACAATAATTTAAGATGATGTACAAGAATAAATAAACACGATGGACTTGGTAAATATGATTACCTCTTCTTTAGTAGAATCTCTAGAGATCCCTTCATAGGGGACTTATAATTGTTCTTTTAGAATAAAAATAACCCATAAAAATTGGATAATGGTGTTTGTAAGAAAAATATTCAGGGTTTAGTTAAGCTATATTCTTAAATTTGGTTTAAATAAGTGAAGGAAGTGGCGTCTTTTTATAAGTGAGGGGAGGGGTATTCATGGAATTTTTTAAATTATTAAATTAATGGAAATTAAATATCATATAAAAATTGATTTAAATTTATATAATGATAATATAAAATTAGGATAAGTCTAAATTTTCTAATAAAAAAATATTTCACATATTTTGGTTATGATTTTCCCCTCATCATTTAGTTTTAACCCTTCGCAGACACTTTTGACAATTTCCATAATATTAAACTTTTCTACCCATTATGGTCCAGGAATGTTACCATAAAAGTAAAGAAGATCCATAAATTGAACAAGGTTTATTTTTTTAACTATATCTCATTAATTTGGAATGTTTTAATATTTGTATGGGTTTTAAATCATTTAATAAAATAATATTTATTTTAAAATATTATAAATTTAGTATTTCAAATTTTCCATTTAATATGATATTAAATAAATAAATACAAATGGAAATTAGAATATAATCCTTTAAAAATAATATTAATTTATATATATATCTATAAAATTCATATTTTACACTAATTAATTCAAAGTAAATCACTTTTTAACTTATTAAAGTATTTTATTTTATTTTTCTGTTAATTGAATAATTATTGTGTGAGTGTTGTCTATGAATTTAAGTGAATTATATGGTAAATGAATATTAAAAATAAATTTCCATAATCAAACTAATCTCACTATAAACAAAATTTATATTTATATTCATTCATAACTTTATTTTTTATATATGAAGACAAATGATATATTTAAAACTAAGAGAGGGACATTTTGTAACATTTTTAGATTTAAATTTGGTTATTTTTTCATTTCCAGGTAAATTGTCAATTAAACAAATAAATATAATGGCTACGGTGATATGGGTAAAATTATATTCATCCAATAATAATTAATATGAAATATTACGACATTATCATTTAGATTTGACCAATATTTAACTAATTTACTTTATACTGAGTTGATAAATTTTACCACAATTAATGTTCATGTTAAAAAATGTAAAAGGGTACTATTTTCCAATTTTAACACACATATTATATAAATGATACCTATTTTCAAGATTCATTTTCTAAATTATTTATTCCATAATTGAATTTAAAAATGTAAAGTGCCAGGAAAAATATTATTTTAAAAAAATACAATTTATGTAAATAAAATTATTTCTTCCATATTTAATCATCAATTTTTTTAATATAAACTCAATTTGATTATTGAAAATTTTATAAATTAATTTTTGTTTTAAATCACTGTAAATAAATATAACATTGTACATGCTTGAAGAAAATTTAAACTTTCAATAAAAATATATATTTTTCATTATTCACTGGTAAATCTATCTTTTCAGAAAAAGTTAAAAATTTCACCCTAATATAATTTCAATATATTGATTTAAAAATGTTATTATTTTTATAATATAAAATTTTTAGATGTTTTATAAATTAACTATAATATTTTCTCATTATAATGAAGTATAATAATTTCAAATAAAATAGATTTTTAAAGCATAAAATAACTTATCTACAAATTTAGTAATTATTTCATAAGCATCAATCAATGTATTTTTATAAATTATGTGATTTATACCTATTTTATAATTTAGTTATACTCTTTTTACACCCTATTCAATTTCTATGTTATAAATAAAATTTTTAATAAAAATATTTCATTGTTCCTTTTAACTTGGTGCCGCATGTTTTATATGCAATAGAACGTTGTGTTATTTTAAAATCTCAAGGAGTTACATCAGACATCATGACATATATCAACCACCACATTACAAAAAACCCTTATATCCACATCCACAACCACATTTCTAAAATCCCAAAAATCCAAAACCACAACAACATAACCTTTATCCTATTATGTACTACCATCCATTTGTATGAAAATGAAAACAAGACTGGCATAAACATCATTCCTTATTCATTCAATATACATTACTAACCAATTCCATTCCATTATCAGTAGTAGATTATTATTAAAATGTAGATAATAAAATTTTTTCTCGTCCCATAACCATTCCTTCCCACCTCAATGAACCACCACATTCTCTCATCATCATCAATACAAGTTCAAATTTAACATCTAGACATCACAGAAAATGCCTATAAATAAAAACCTCAAAAAATTATATATTATAAGAATCTGTACCGAATGTGATCCATTATATCCCATAAAAATGTAACCACTATAGGATATTATAACCAATGAATGTTTCACATGAACCATACTTATTTTACACCAATTAAATAATTTCTCACCATAATGTAAGGAATAAATAACAACAGCATCACATCAAAAATATTTAAAAACTGAAGGCCAACCAAAAAATTTGTTGTGACAACCATTTCATTTCATTTCCCCACCAATTACTAGATTCAAATAGTCATTTCTCAGGAGATTTTTTCATTCTATAACCATTCTTTAATTTTCGTTAACCGTTAATCATTGAACCACTTCTATTATTAGTTTCTCATTCACAACTCATAGTTCCATTTCCTAAACCATTTTTTATGTAATTTTAGGGATTTCATAAAAACATAAACACTACCACATCCCTTTTTCACATCATAGATACCAACAATAAAGACAAAAAAGTAAAATAAATTCATAAGAATGGTTCATATTTTTTATTGCATAGTTTCCAATTAGTTTTACATATTTAAGTGATTTCCCTTTATGGGGGTTCCAATGTCCATTAAAATTAGTTAAAACATAATTTAACATTTGTAAATATTTATATTAGTAATCCCATCATAACACATGAATTACCTGGGATTTCTAAATTGAAAAATTATGAAAAAAATACAACACACATATACCCCTATTTCCCTAGTTAATTAATCTTTTACCAGTTCATCATAATCATTATCTTCTTAATCACTTAAACGTGTTTTAGAAATATTCTATTTGATCCAAATAAACTATAAACACAAATCAAGATACATCATACAAAAAAGGTTTGGAAAAAAATATCAAGGGAGGAATAGAAAAATACCATTAAAAAATAATAGTTCTATAAGATAGAATGATAAGCCTTGAGATCTCATACCTAGATTTTCTTTTTTAGTATATTACACAACATCCCAAAGTATAGATTAAAGATAACATACTTCAAGTAGTTCTGGAATTTGGATAGGGTTCAAATGATTTACAGATGGCATAAAAACTCAATGGATGTTGTTTGACCATTAATTGATAAAAGTATTTTAAAAAATGTTGAGAATGAGGTTCATGTATATCTAAAACAATAGCCTTGAATCTTCAGAAACTCTCTCAAATTCATATATATTATTCAACATCTAATTATAATTAATTTAACATATTAATTTTGATGAATTTACAACTTTTTAAAACAATTTATAAAATTTACAAATTCAAAATCCATCAATACTATGATTTTAGGATTTTTGATCACTAAAAATGAGTTATAAGAAATTCAGAAGAAAAAAATTTTCTTTTTAATGATTTTTCACTACCCCAATGCAGGAGGCATACACTCTTTAAAGGGAATTTTATTTTACCCTTACGTATTTGGTTAACCATATGAGAGGTTTGGAAACCCCAGATGGCTTAAACATAGCACTTCATGAACCTTTATGTGATCCTTGAAATATTTTATATACCTTTATTTGAAGTTAATATTACTATTATTCAACCTCGATACCCTTACACGAGTACCTTATACATCCTCGGTACTCTTTACATGAGAAGAGGGATCTCATGGAAACCATTAAGTGAAAAATTATATACCCTTATTTGGGTATTGGAAATTATGGATGAACCTAATCTAGGATTTGGAAAACCCTTAAAATGGTTGGTACCCTTATGTATCTTTAAAGATACCTTTAAATAACTTTGGAAAAGTATTATCTTTTCTAACGCAACCTATTAAAGCTGAAACATATCTCTGTGGAGGGGGGAGACACCCTTATACAGATCGTGAAAAGGGACCCCTCTCTATATGAGTTAATGAACATTACAACTTACCCTCACACAAATTATTTAAAATGGAAACTATATGAAGTCAATATGGAGAAAATTGAGTCTACTTTATAAAAAAGGGAGAAAAGGGATTTTACCAGTAGTCATGGTTTACAAAAAACAACTAACTATTACACAGTAACCATTAACATCATAATGTTAAATATTTAATTGTAATTTTTAACATTTCAAATAAAATAACTTATAAATAATTAATAAAGGTTTATTAAAACTTACAAAATCAAAAAACAATTTTAAAAAAATAAATAATTTCAAACACCCCCACATTATTTTCTGAATAAAAATATATAATATTTAAATTACTTCAATAATTTGTAAATAAATTTTATAAAAACATACTAAATTAAAAAATTATTTTAAATTAAATTGTGAAATATTTTAAATCAATCACAAACTATTGGGCACCCCATATTGAAATTGGAAGGGTTGATAATATTCTGGACCTTTACAATAGATACCTTTGAAACTATTCTCAACCATGAAAATTATAATAAAATTAGTTGTAACAGGGAAATGATGCATAATTGTTAAACCACACAATGATATAAATCAAATGTACCTTGAAAAATTGAAACAAATAACTATAACACCCTAATATTTTATGAAATATAATTTTTTGAAAAAATTTAAGTTATTCAATATCTTTCACTACATGAAACAATGAGTATATATAAACCATTAAAACAATATGTTTTATAATATAAACATCAGAATTATTTCCTAGTAATTTTTATATGAAAATGAGACATTTCCAAAAATTATTTCATATTCATTGAATTTGAAATAATGATTAAGAATAACAATATTTTTTATATTAAGTATAATAGTTTAAAATAAAAAAAATCCTATGGATAAAAATTTACATAATTATCTGTAAATTTTAATATGTTTCAAAAATAAAATTATCTCAAAAAAATTTAGCAAATAATAAAGCTACTTTTTTGAAAAATTTAAAAAATTTAATTTTAAAAATAAAATAGTTTTTTTAATCTAATATGTCAAAATTTCTTGAGGATGAATTTTAGGGATTTTTCTGAAGAGATTTTTTTCTGATGAATATGAAAAAATTATATTTTTTATTGAAATGTGCCTTTTAAAATAAAGAATTTATATTTTTTTATTTTAATTTAAATGGCTTAAAAAGTAAAATTATATCAATTATATTATTATTAATCCAATATAAGTCATTTTAATCAATTTAAAATTTAATTTTTACATAAAAAACGTTTAATATTTTGAATATATACTCTTTAGAAAATGGATTTTTAATCACATCAACTGATTTAATATTTACATTAAAATTTGAAACATGTAAATTTAATTTGGAAAAATGGATTCAATATTTGGAATAATTATACTTTATATTATCTAATAATGTAATGATAAATTTTCACCATAATTAATACATAAAATTGTAGAAATTTGATATTATGGTTAAGGATAAATTCGGTTTATCGGAGTGTTAAACTAAAAAGATAAGGTGTTAAATGACCTATGAACTTATAAAAAACAAATTTAATGGACTTATTTTGGACATATAAGATATAATATTTTATAATGACCCATGTTTTTCCTTTTTCAGGTGAAAAACATGTGTATAATGTATTCTTTTAAAAACATCCATGTGTGTCCTCTCCCCCTCTCATAAAAGGTCACCCTCTCTCATCTCCTCCTTACAACTAAAACCCCATTTGATTATTCTAATAAATGAGAAAATACATTACTTAATTCCACAACCTCATCATAAAATATTTATTTATGTTAGGAATCCCTCCTATGAATGTTTTAGGTGTAAACCAAAAGAGGATATCCGAAGAAGAGTTTAAATTCTTAAACATAGGTTTTTGTTTCATTTCTTTTTCCCCATCAATTAATATTCATTGATTATGAATATATAATAAAAATAGTATATCAAATATGACTATATGTGATTATGATAATATCAAAACATAAATCCATCTCCTCTTCCATCAAATGAGCTACGAAATCACCAATGGTGTGTACGATAAACTACTGCCTCTCAAAAAGATATAAATTGTTTCCCATTAAAACCAATCATATCTTGATATAATGATGGATTTAATTATTTTATATTATATTTATAATATTATTATACATTTTTAATTATAATATAACATATAAATTCTTATTTACCCACTCATTGGATAATTATAATGTCAAAGGTTTGTTTGGAGAACCTCTGTCTTGTGAACCGATGTGATGTGTTTTTCATTTATGTTTTTGATGGATAGTATTAAGGATTGATTAAATTAATATATATGATATTGGTAATGTAAATATACATATATAATAAATATATCAGATATATCTTCTTACTTTTCCTTCTGTGGGATATATGATAACATAGTTTGTGTGTACAGCGGACTACCGCCATACAAAGGGATTTGACCTGTTCTTCACATACGATTTAAATGGAAGGTTATTATGATATGTTTAAATATAAATATATGATATATATTATAAATAATTATTAATATTAAAGTAATATATTTTTTACATTTACGTCATTTAATCCTTTGTGAAAACAGAAACAAATTTTATGCGTAAATATGACATACCATCTCCATGAACGATGTATTTCATTTCCTATATATAAATTCAATGTATTACACTAAATACATATATACTAAAAATATATTACATTTATATCATTTTTAAAATTCTATATAGGTTTCAACCAAGATCAATGTAATATGGTTAAACATACAAAATTTAAACATAAATGAAACAAATATTATATTGCCTGAAACGTTATTTTAATAAGGAATAGTTAATAGAAGGGTAATAACAAGGTCCTTATTAAACTGTATATGGTATTATATATATATATAATTATGTTTTTCAAATAGTTTAATAATGAACACATATTTATTATATAAGTGGTTCTAAATTTTACTAAATAATTCAAGACTTATGGTTAGGGATTATTGGTCTCTCTTTTGTTTCTAAGAGACATACTCTATAATCACCACTCATTTCATTTGTTTTGTGTATATAATTCCAATATGTAATTTATATCAAGAATTTTATTATTTTAATGATATTTAATTCTTTTTTTTATTTTCGTATTCAATATGACTTATGATTCAAAGTATTACTAATGTCGTCCGTGATTTTGGTCTCAATTTGACTTCATATATATATATATATAATGTGTTGCATATATATTCTATTAAGTCATGTATATAAATCCATTTTAACATATAATATCGTGAATTTATTTATTTTAATTATATCTTCTATTTTATTTTATGTTCTTACTTCATAGAGATTATGATTCAATGTTACCAAAATGTTAAGGGATTTATGATATTATCTCTTTGTTTATTATGATTGTTTATGTTTATACTAATGATGATGATACAATATGATATAAATATCAAGTAACTCATGAATTTTCTACTCCCCTCTCCACTTCTTTCAAATATATGTTTCTCCTTCATTTTCCTCTCTTTCTGTACTCAACATTCAAAAATAATGT
The DNA here is from genome assembly GCA_963277665.1 of Viscum album. Classification (NCBI taxonomy): domain Eukaryota; kingdom Viridiplantae; phylum Streptophyta; class Magnoliopsida; order Santalales; family Viscaceae; genus Viscum; species Viscum album. The sequence continues at coordinate 738,945,779 of OY728159.1, forward strand.
TTTTAAAGAAAACTGACATTATTTCTTTTATCTCTAAAAAACCCTTTTCTTACATATCCATGTTTTCTAAAAAAAATATAAAAAACATTTTAATATCCATAAATTAATGACTAAATCCATTTTTACCATTGTATTAATTATTTTAAGGAATATTAATTTATTTATTAAATCAAATCCCATTTTGATTTTATTGAAAATGTGAAAGGGATTTGTTTATAAATTTCTATGAAATTTACCACCATCATGACTACTAAATGTCTTAATTATTCATTTATTAATTTTAAATATTATTTTCATATAGTGTAATTTCAAAATTTATTATGATTTGTTAGTTCTATATTATTATTTTCAGAGAATGATTATTTTATTTATGAAATTATTTAAATGGTCTTTAAATCTTCCTTTATATATTTCCAATGTCATTTTCAATAAATTTTTTTTTAAAATGATTTATTCTATAAAAATGTATTTTAAATATTGGAAGGTAATTTTCCTCATGAAACATTCTAATTGTTATTCCAAAATCATTTCCCTCAAATATGATATCGTTTGATGTTATTTATGATTTACTAGGGATAAAATACAATGATGTAATCATTATTATTTGATTTGATGATTTATTTTTATGATGACATGATTGGAATTAAATTTTTTTCTTTTTCCACCTTTTATACTATAATGAATTGATGCAATTATTATAAAAATATATTCTTTTCTATTGGATAGTATATTATGAAATGTTTATGAAACACATTTTTATTCATGGTTTTTTATATGAATAATTTTTTATGAGATTTTTAAAGACATATATATGATTTTTATAATATGGTAGGTGGGACCAATACTTACATCCAATGCATTGGGTAATGATTGAAATCCCATCAGATAAAGAGGTTAAAAATTGTTAGTGAACCCATTTTAGTATGGGACACTGTTCACTATGATAATCTTGGGAGTTAATCGTGACTACTATGATTGTTTTCTGAGTAAACCCATTCCACTATTATAGACTTGTAAATTAACCATAACTTTTATAGAATAGATTTTTTTATGCGTAAGTGTATTCCATAATCCCATGTCTTTTATCAATGTTATGCTCACATGAATCATGTGTTATTAGTTCATTGTGTTTCTGGTCTTATGAAATAAATATAATTTCTCCATGACTTGTAATTTTTATATTTCATATGAAGGGTATGGTTTCATATTATATTCTGATGTTCTCATACCCTTACTATTTTGTTAGTCTTGAATATCTCTCATGTTTACCATTACTATTATATGTTCTTATCCTTTATTAATCTTCATCTCCCCAATTTATGTTGAGATTTTTTTATATGTGATATGATTCATAAGGTTTTTATTTATGATAAATTACGTTGGAGATGATTCATAACTCGTGGACAAGTTGTTCCTGAGTCTAGATTTTCAAAGGTACTATATATTTATGATCCTCAGGCATGTGTGTGTGTAATGTAAAAAAGATGATATATTTATGTATGAAAATTTTGGGTCATGATAGTAGGTATTATAGAATAAATTTTTTATCATTTGCTATCTAGGATGAGAAAACATTAGTGATAACTCTTAGGATAATTCTAAATATAATGAAGCATCTGATTTTTTTTGGTAATTACGAGATTGTGTGATTTTCCTAGAAATAAATAAATGTCTGGATAGTATAGGTGGATGTGGTTTTGGAATATAGGTACTTAGGGGTAATGTCTCAAATACATTTATGTCAATATGGACTCAACTTTTAATGGATACCGGAAAATGAGCCTTACCACATGCCTAGATTAACACTCCTATGGGATATACTGTGCAAATTAACGAACTCTTTCTGAATAATAATGAAGGATTTGACAAATTAATATGAATTACCTAGTTGAAAAATAGGGTTTCATAGATTGAAAATAATGTGTCATGATATAAACATCCAATAAGTGAATTTTAATAATTGTGAGGATTAACACTATTATTAGTGTTCTAAAAACAACTTTTCAATTTATTAAATTGTTTAAACCAGAATGAATTGGGTTAAATTTCAATGTGATAGATAATGTGTTGGTGATAAACCTAATGGGATGATAATTTTATGGAAGGAAATTGTGATTTTTCTGAACTACTTATCATGATATATTATTAACAATATGAAATTAACCAACCCTCATACTCCCCAAATAAAATTATGATATATTATACGGAGAGCTCAGGTGGTGGTTAACATGGAGGAAAGAAGATTTAGTTTCCTATTTTATGAGAATGTGGGAAGATTCACTCTAGATAATGTCTTAAAATAAAGAGAAGTTTTTTTATTCATGGAACATAAATGAAGATAATAAGTTATTTCATATGAAAAATTATAATTTCAATTAACAAAATTGATGAAAATGATGGGTTTTCTAAGTATTCATTAGTGTTTTATTATTATGAACATGTAAACAATTAAAATTTTAAAAATAGATAAACTAGGGAGAAATCTCAAGAAAGGGACCATAAACGAGGAATAAGTAATTATTTTGTCATTTGTAAATAATTGACTACAAATGACATAAGAAAGGAAGGAGTTATTAAGGAATGTAATGGTAAATCCTAGTTAATGGTTTAATAATGATGTGGGTTATTGAATTTTTTATGTATTAAGATTCATGAATTATTATATAGAGGTATTTTTAAAAATATTATTTTTGTTATAAGAATCATGAAACATCTATGGATAATGTTAATTTGGGTAGCATATAATTCATTATGTATTATCAATACAAGAGTTATTGATACCAACATTGGATTATGAGATTAATGTTGATCATAATTTCAAAGCCTTATGCATTACTCCTAGGTTTTATGTGATGGTTTTTTATTTAAAATAATATTATATTGGCTGACATTTATTACAAAACACCATTTGGTTATGGATATGTTATTTTAAGAAAAATTACTTTAAAATTATTTGCATAATATTAATGGTATTAGTGACCTTTATAGTTTATCTTATCCATTATTTTTTGGTAAATATAGAATATTAAAAGTCTAGAATTATTATTATATTAATTTAGGAAAAGGATAACCCTTATGTATTCTAACAACTAATCACATATGGTAAGACCCCACGCCTTTAACCCACAACCGACGAATGACAAGGATATAGTTCCTACCACTCACTGAAGTAAAAGAATATTTTTAATAGGATAATGTGTAAAGTAATATTGTTGAGAATTTTAATCGATATATTTTATGTAATAAAGTAGAGGAAGATAAAATAATGTTTAAGGGAATAATAAAACCATTATCAATATACGTATAGATGTCCAAAAATATCACTATGGGTTTTTTCATTAAACTCCCCTAAAATATCTAAAGGGAATTATGCTACATGGGTTATCATCGATCACCTTATGAATTCATCATAATTAATCTTTATAAGAGAATATGTATCCTTTGATATGTTTTATAAAATATAAATTAATTAAGTGCTAAGGCTATATAGAGTAACAAAATCCATTATGTATGATAAAGATATGAGGTTTACCTCAAATTGTTGGAGAAGTCTACAATAAGATGTTAATATCGTGTTGAGTTTTAACATTGTGTATCATCCTCTGATATATGGTCAGTCTGAGAGAACAATTAAATATCAATATAATATTTTAATATCATATTGTATGTACTTTAATATCCTATGATATTGTCTCATTATGAGGCCCTTTATTTAGAGAATGGTATAACTCCATCATACAACGATGAAGTTGGAGAAATGATGGTATTGGGAAAATAACTAGCTGAATAAATGGAGGTTATAGTTATATCATTTCATTAAAAAATAAATACAGAATAATGTCAAAATAAAATTTAAGCTGTTAATTGTCAACATGTTCTAGAATTTTATATTTTTGAGATGATTTTCCAATGAATTTCCCCACGAAAGAAGATAATAATATTTATAAATTAAGGGGAAAATACCTAGGTATATTAGTCTTATTGAAATTATTGATTAAATTAGGACCATATTTAATCTTTTGGTAATTTCATCACACATATATTAAGTCAATGATGTGCTCCATGTATCTCTCTTGAGTAAGTTCATTCTAAACCCTTTATATGTGTATAACACACTGTTTTCAGAAATAATTTTTTATGAATAAATTAAATATCCTCGATGGATTCTATTATCTAGTACACTAGGATAATATTTATTTACACATACTACCATGTTAAGCTTTTTCTATACACAATATTGATATCATCTTGCATTACATGCAACACTTATTTGTCTTTTTTTACACACAATGTAGTGTTCCCTCAATATCTTGTGTTAAATTTTCATTTATGCATTTCAATGCATGAAGTCAAAAATTTCATTCTCATAAGACCAACATTGCATACATTATAAGAATAAAACTTGGAATATGTCACATAACACCAACTTGACATACGTTACATGGAACATCAACTCTTCGTTTGTTACATGAAACACCGACTTGGCATACGTTACATGCAACACCGACGATTCTATGAAACATCATTTTTTTGTATAATTATTTAAATTAGATAATAATATCCTGAAAATTAAAATTATAATTATGAATATTAATAAATACTTTTAATTTATTTTTTATAATTGTTTTATATAAATGAAACATAAAGATATAGAAAGATACGATTTTTGGTCATGTCCAATTATGTTTTAAAATACCATTTTCTAAAATGAACAAATTTTAATAATAAATTTAATTTTTGACACAAATAGAAATTTAATTTCATAAAATTAACATAATTTTTTAATTTTGAATTTCTAAATTATCTTAGAGTGAATGTTTTCTATTTTTCATAGAAACACCATTTTTCGATGAATAGTAAAAAATATAACATTCAAATTCCCAACAACATTGTCATATAATTTATTTATAAGATTAAATTAAACCTTTATTTAGTTTAAAGGTTTAATTAGATTATATTTTTATCAATAAATATAATTTTGGTAATTGGAATGAATTTTACATTGAATTTGGATATAAAAACTTATCCAACTGTTGATCATTTTTACTTTAAAGACCAGAATTGTCGAACTGACTGTGAGATTAATTTCAAAATAATGTATACCAATTAATTTAGTAGGAATTTAAATAAATTTATTCCACATGTGAAATAATAAAAACTTTTAATTTATAATAATTTTAACTTAGTTTTTTGGAAACAAAATATTGGTGATGTTTTTTAAAATTAATTACATCGATTAAGGTTAAATTAAGTTTAACAAGGGACTAAACCATAACCTTAAGACCTAAAAAAGAAAGGTTAAATTTCCCAAAATCCATTATAGGGCCATATTTTTACACTATACTACCTTTTCTCAACATTATAACATTACTAGAACTAGTTTCAACATGAAAAACGTGGGTGGAATTAACTTTTCAAATACTAACAACAATTCCAAGCATCCTTCCCTATAAAAGGAAACCACATCCTCAAATTATTCACACATCTATAACCGATTATATTCAGCCAATATCTACCCAATAAACATAACAACACCCCTACATTCTTCCTAGAAGCCTCCCCTGGGGAATAAATCTATCAACGGAAGCCTTTTTGGAGAATCCAATAAGAGTTATTCGGTTAAGTGGTAACATCTTCTCTCAAGACCCTTATTTTATTTTCCTTCATCACCCCCACCACATCATTATTTACATGCTGGTATAATAAAAAAAGTATCCTAAATAAACAAGGATGTTTTTATTCTATTTTTTCAACCAACACTCACACACACATTCATTTAAAGGATAACAAACATAATGTTTGTGTGTACAGATAAATATCCTCTCAATAAACGAAGATTGTTAAATTTTTCATACCTCCTCCCATGGTTGAAATTAATAAGGAACCACCATTTATATATGTTATATATTATTTTTATTTTATTTTTTTGATTATTTATTTATTTTATAACACATATATTTTTACTTTCCATTTTTTTTAATATAATAATTTGGTTTGAGAAAGTGTGGACTACCGCCCCCTTAAAGTGATGTGATTTGGTCATAAAATAAATGGAATGTGTTAATAATGGGTTTAATTAATATATATGATATAAAAAATATAATTTAATAATGGAATTCATATATATATATATATAATTTTTTCCATTCATTTAATATGGCAATAAAAACGGAAACAGTGTTCATGCGTACATATGACTTACCATCTCCATCAAAGGTGTATTCCATTATAAATATATATAAATTATATATAAATTATTATAATTCATATATATGGGATATATATGATATCTATATCATGGTCGATATTCTGGAATCATGTTATAATTTTAAGGACCTATAATATAAGATATTAAGACACTTCCAAAGAACAATGAAAATATTATCCAATGTGAATCCTTAATATAGGAAGATTAATAATATAGTAATATAATGTAATAATAAAACCATATATGAAATTATATTTAACAATATGTGTTTCTAAAATATTTATAATAAATTTACATTTACTATACATGTGTTTATAATTAGTATGATGAGAGTCAAGACACAAAGTTAGGGGATTTCATCTCAATTTTTTTCGTGAGATAAATGCAATGTTCACCACTCATTCATTTTGCATGGTGTATGTGCTACCCATGATTGTATCGAATTTTTCATATAAAAAAATATTTGTTTATTCATTTATCCAATTTATTACCTTTCTTTCATGGGGTTTTAGATTCAAACGTTTCCAAATTAGTAAAAATGCTTTGTCTCAATTGGTCTTCATTGAAACTCATGTTTTTTATACTCCTAAACTCTTTTTCAAGATTTTTATACTTCCATTTAAATTATATATCATGAATTTAGTTATTTTAACATTATTTTAAATTTAATTTCATTTCATTTTCTTAAATGGATAATTTGATCCCATGTTACCAATTTATAATAGTTTATTGAAACATTCTCATCGCTTTTCGAGATTGGTTTTTCTTATGATTCCTTGGATGAAGTCATACGATCCATATCTCGAGAACACTAAATAGATTATTAATACTAGGTTTTTTCAAGATATATCCATGTATTGGTACCATTTTACCACTCTTTGGTACTTAGGATAACATTTTTATATAAAATACAATCATTTCTCTCTTCAATCGAAAATATATTATATTCAAAAACTATGTTTTCAAAATTGTTTTCAAAAGATCCTTGAAGAAAATTTTAATGGAAAATGGATTATAAAATGTTTAATTGTTTTAAATTCTTGGTATAAAAGTATTCTAATATATTTTAAAATAAAATTATTTTCAAAATCTTTTGTGTTTTTGAAAGAGTTTTTCAATAGAAAAAGGATATTTTCCTCAAGAAATGTTTTCAAAATAACATTAAAAACTATTTCCAATTTAAGATAACATCCATTGGTGTTTATAATTCCTTTATTGGAAAATTATTCAACGTATCCATTCATATTATTTCTTTTAATGTATTATGTTTTAATAACATGATGTTTATGAAACACTTTTATCTTTCACGGGTTCGTTATTTTTAAAACCCTCTTCTTTTTAGAGGTTATTTTCATAATGAAATTATTATGAAACATGTCTCCTTCCACTGGTTATGATATGATTTAATGTTTATAAACCCATTTCATTTCACAGGTTATGTGTTTCTTAAAATGGATCTTTACTACTGAAGAGATATTCTCCATTCTCCAGATTCAGAATCATGATAAAGTCATCTAGGTAGTCTATCAGATAGAAGGTGGAGTGGATGAGTTGTGTACTATAATCTAGAATATGAGGGAGCAAGATGAGATTTAATCCATAGATTGGGATTAGTTCAAGAACATATTTTTTAATAAGTACTTTCCTTGAATTCTTCATACCAAGATGGAGAATGATTTCCTTGAGTTAAAGAAAAGGGTTAAAGAATTTTTTGGTAACTATAAGGATAATTTCATGAGATATTCGAGGTATGCTTATTTAATTATCATAAAACCAAAATGTATAGTTTATAGGTTATTCAGTGGCATAAATCCAAGTATATGAAGGGTGTTTCCCACAATATACTTTAGTAGCTATGAAAAGATTCTGACTTTAGAAATAAAGGTTGAAATATAGGTTGGTGTCACATTTTAATCTCATGGTTTTAACAAGAGTATATAGATGGATGAACATACCTTTATGATCTATGTGTGAGAAGAAGCATAGAGGAAATTTCCATAAGGGGTATAGAAAATGGTTTAAGTTTGTAAGTTATAGAAATTTGAAATTTCATTGCAATAGTGATTAGAAGGAGTTAGAAAACATTTTGAAAGGGAAAAAACTATCATGAAATGAACCTCTCATGATTTGGTGCTAAAAAATTAAGGAGAACATGCATTATGAGAACCACTACCCAAACCCAAGGTCTGTTGATGATGATCGACATTAGTAACCTCTTAAGCAGAGGGACATGGGTAAATATCATGCAATGTCTATTTGTATAATGACTCATACTTTACATACATGGTTATTACTTTAGAATTGAAGCATACTTATTACAACATATAACAAAACCATGATAGGACTGTATATGTATAGTGTCTTTAGAAACTGGGAAACATAAAAAACTGGTTCATAAATCATCTACATTGTCTCCTATTTATTTCATCATATCTAGAGTCCCTTTTGGCATATTCTACTTAATACCCTTCTTCCTGACCTGGGGAAAAGAAAACATACAAAAGGGTGAGCTCAAATGCTCAGTAAGGGTAAACAAAATAAATATCAATCATATCATATTCATAAGAACATATTATTTTGAAAATCATAACCTGCAAAAGATATCATAATATCATAACATGGGGTAAATCATAGTAGTGAGATGTAATCCCAATAATCATAAAATAAAAAATGCAACTTTGGTTCATACACGCATAATCATAGAAAATCATTTCATATTAGTGAAGGATCTTTTCCAAGACCATCATAGCGTACAAAGTCCATTACTGAACCGAGTTCACTCCCCGTTCCAGTCATGTATCACTGAACCGGATGAAATTTTTGTTCCAGCCATGTCTATATCATGAGATATAAATCATTACCCAATTCATTGGAGGGAGATATAGGTCCCACCCATCTCATAATTAAACCATTCTTATGTTTTCCACAAAATCATAAACCATACATCATAGCATAACCCATATAATAAAAATGGGATTCTTAAACAACGTGACATCATAAAACAATTCATATAATATAAAGGACTTCATAAAAATAATTCCATCACAATATAATCAAATCAATGTAACAATAGTGATAGAAACGGAACCCTATGTTTTCTTAGATGGAAAATAATTTTGATAAAACACTTGAACTCCATTCTTGAGGAAAATATCCTATCTACTTAGAAAAACATTTTTCCTTTCAAAACATGTCATACAATTTTAAAATAAGTTAATTAAAAACAAACATGAAATGTTTTAAAGGAATATTCATGGAAATAAATTTCTATTAAATCATAAAAATCAATTCATGTCGTATAAGTTAAAAAACATTATTCTCGTACTTTGGCCGGAAAAGTCAAAAAGTATCTCGTACTAACAACGAAAAACGATTCCTTTCATATATTTTACTAAAAATTCACCAATAGGTAATTTTTGATTTAAAAAATTTTCGGAGAATAGAAATAATATTACATATTGAGGAAACATGTATGTGGATGATAAATATTCCCTTGTAAATTCTGAAGTATAAACAATCTCCGATAAAAATGAGATTGGGAGATTTTTCCTTACCTTAGGTCTGATATGCTTTGTACATATCTGAACCTCTTGTATAATGATTTAAATAATTTCATTGACTTAATACAGAATCATATTCATTTTTATGATATCATATATGTTCATATTCTTATCTGCTTCTTATTAATATTTCATTGCTACTCGTTATTCGGGTGTTCATTGCTTTATGTTCTTATGCATGTTGTATCGAATAAATTCTTATTACTCTTTTTGGTTATAGATACCTCATTTAAAGAATGGTATTAGTGTAATATATATATCATATTTATTCATTCAATTCATTTATATAATCATTATTCAATTAAGATCACGTAGAATGAGTCGCATCACATCGTGGAGATGGTAGGCCGTACGTACGCATGGGCGATGATATCATTTCCATGATTGTGGAATTGTATTAAAGTGTATGAATACTATTTCAGAATAAATATCACTTTACAATTATCATATATAGTTATTCTTTACACCATTATACCCATCCATGTAAGGTAGTGGTGGAAAATAGATTACACCACGGCGTGGAGACGGTATTCCGTACGTACGCACGCGCGGTGATTTCAGTTTCCGTAGGATGGATAGAAGGTGAAATATGTTTGTTTCATATTTATAATAACATATCAGTATATTATTGATACCGATTTTATTACTTCATAATGAAAAAACTAATGGATAGAAAGTACAAGAAGAAATTAATTTGAAAGAATCGGTAACAAATATTACCTCTTCTTCGACACACCTCTTTGAAACCTCCTCTTAGGGCACTAAAATTGGTCTTTGAAGAAGACCAGGACCTCTAGTATGTTTCTAGGGAAGTTGATAAGGAAAATGGGAAGGGTATGGCTAGGCTTGAAGGCTCAAAATTTTGTGAGAAGGAGAGGGAGGAGGTGCCCCATTATAAGGGAGGAGAGGGCACATTTAGAAATATGAAAAATATTAGTTTATAATAAATTGAAACCACACATAAAAACTTCAAAAATTACTCAAATTCAAGTAATAGATGATATAGGGTTGTAATCTCATCAACCAATAAAATTTAGACATGTTGGGAATTTATTTTAGACATTATCAATTTGAATTATCCTTATTTAATCTATTTAATTTTATTTGTGTTAATAATATTTTAAATTTTAAATTGATATAAATAATTACATATATGATGTGAATTATCCATAATTATATACTTTAAAAATGATAGACCACATAAATTTAAATGTATATTTTATAAATTTTTTTGTGATTTTTAAACAATTCTATAATATGTTATTATTATAAAATAACAATAGTGTCAATTTTGACACTATTTATTTATTTGAATTTAAATATAATCTACATAGAGGATATATTCGAAATAAAAGATTTAATAGATTAATAACAAGTCATATTTATCTAGAAATGTAGTGGATCACATTAAATAGTTCATATAATATTTATTTTAATATTTTTAAAACCATTTATTTGATATTTCAATCAATAAAATAATTTCAACATCACTATTGTGTCACCTTTAATGATAATTATTTAATCCCTAAAAAATTCTAAATAAATTAACATGATGTATAAAATTTTACTAGATTTATGGAGACTATTTATATTCGATGTGTTATGAAGTTTATCACTAAATTAAAATTATTACACTTATAAGATTTAAGAGAGTGACATATTGTCACTTTCTTTAGTTTTAATAATAATTGCATCATTTTCATGGTCAAATATCCATGAAATTAATCTATTATGACCCTTAGGTAATATGGGTCGACCTTTATTCATCCAATATAATATTTTCAAGTGTTAGGGTAATTTTACAATCTTATTCTTACCCTTAATTACCTGATTTACCTTTAAATGTAGTAAATAAAAATTACCATAATTACTATTCATAATATCAAAAAAGAAGTAAACTATAAAAATAATTTAGACCCAATGAATCCAAATATGTAATCCATTTTTCAAAATTCAAAACATAGAATATGCATTAATTAATTTAAAATTAATATCGTTGTTAAGAAAACAGGTTTTAAAAGTTAAAACATTGCCAAAGATTGAATTTTTTTTCCTATGAATTCAATGTAAAATTAATCCTAATGACCTATATTATATTAAATGGTAAAAATATATTCTATTTATACTTTAAAACCATTCAATAATATATTTTAACCATATAAATTATTTTGATGAAACAATTTGTTTTCAATTAAAAATTTGCATATTTTTACTATTCATCAAAATATGAAAGTTATAAGAAAAGTAACAAAAATGTATCCAATGTAAATTTTTATATCCTGATTAAAAGGAATAATTTTATTTTTTAAAATTGAACTTATAAAATTTTCAAAAATTAGCCTTAAAATGGGTACACCATCAAAAGGAGGAAAACTGTGTTTTTGAAAAAAAAAATTCTTTTATCCGAAAAATTGATTTTTTTCTTGTATCATATGTAAAATGAATTATAATATTATATAAAATTCATAATGTTGTTAATAATATTTATAATGGATAATTTATATAATATTTTAATAACATGTCGTTGTTTAGTGAAACTCGATATTGTGTACAACACATGCTATCGAAGAAGGTTGCTCTTACGCATAACGCAAGCCAAGACAGTGTTGTGTGTAGTGAAATATTCATTTGATTTTGTGTATAACATAAGACATAAAAAATATACTTCTCATAAAATATCAGGGTGTTACATTCTACCCCCATTAAAATGAATTTCACCCTCAAAATTCGCCACTTCATAACAAACAGATGAGGATACATCTCCCTCATTATATCCTCAAGCTCCCATGTTGCTTCTTCTAATTGGTGGATCCTCTATAAAACTTTCACCAAGAAAGTGGTCTTTTTCTATAGATCTTTTTTAAAACAGTCCAGAATCTCTATCAGTTGTTCTTCATAAGAAAGATCTTGCTCCAGCGGTACAACTTCTGAGCTTAGTACATGTGAAGGATCGGTATGTACTTTCTCAGGAGAGATACATGGAACACATCGTGAACTTGAGAGAGATTTGGTGGAAGCGCTAGTCGGTAAGATACCTTCCCAACACGATCCATTATTTCGAAAGGACCGATATACCTAGGGCTCATCTTTCCCTTATTTCAAAATCTCATTACTCTCTTCCAAGGAGATATTCGTAAGAACACTTTAACACCCACTTCAAACTCTAGGTCTTTTCTTCAGTTGTCGACATAACTTTTTTGTCGACTCGGATCTGCTCTTATGTGTTATTGAATAGATATGACCTTTTCTACCATCTCATCAACAAGATTAGGTCCTAATAGATTTCTTTCCCCAACTTCATCCCAGCTAGTTGGTGTTCTGCATTTCTTTCCATAGAGGGATTCATAAGGAGTCATCTGAATACTAGAGTGAATGCTATTATTATAAGAAAACTCCACCAAAGGTAGGTGTTGATCCTAACCACCATTGAAATCCATAGAGCATGCTCTTAACAAGCCCTCTAGAGTTTTAATTGTTCTCTCAGACTGACCCTCTGTCTGAGGATGATAAGCAGTGATGAAACTCAACTATGTATCTAGAGTATGTTGATGACTTCTTCATAACATCGAGGTAAAAACTGGATCCCGATCAGATATAATTGAAAGTGTTACTCCATAAAATATTACCAATTCCTTCACAAATATCATATCAAGCTGATCCGGAGGGAAATCTTCTCTAATAGAAATGATGTGTGCCAACTTCGTAAGAAGATCAACTATGACCTAGATAGCATTATTACCTTTGGATGTTTTAGGATGTCCGGTGACAAAGTCTATAGTGATGTTTTCCCATTTACATTCGGGTATGGGTAATGGTTGTAACACCCCCTTATACTTTTGTCTCTCAGCATTAACTTGCTGACAAACCAAGCATCCGGAGAAATATTCAGTGACATCTCTTTTCATGCCATCCCACCAGAAGTAATCTTTCAGGTCCCTATACATCTTCTTTCTTCTAGGATGAATAGAGAATGAAGAACTTTGAGCCTCGTCCAGCAACTCCTTCTTTAATTCTGGGATGGGAGGAACACAAACTTGATTCCAAAACCTTATTATCCCATCACATTCAAGGTTGAATTCAGGAAAATTTCTCACCTTCTTATGTAACTCTATATCTTCTTTTTGTGCCTCTTTAATATTCACATGTATATATGGTTGAACATTCATTTGAGAAAGATAACATTTTCCCCTTCCATTATAATTCCCAGATCCATCCTTTGTAAATCCATAAATATTGGATCTTTCTTGATCCTCATCATGGATAATCTAGCATGGTCTTGTCGACTTAATGCATCTACCACCTTGTTTTATTTTCATGGTGGTAATGAATTGAGCAATCGTAATCCTTAATCATCTTTGACCATCTTCTTTTGTGCATATTCAGCTCCTTTTGTGGGAAAATATACTTTAAACTTTTTTGATCAGTATAAATATCACACCTTTCACCATAAAGATAATGCCTCCAAATATGTAATGCAAATATTACCACAACTTACTCCAAATCATGAGTTGGGTAATTTTGTTCATGGATTTTCAACTGTCGTGAGTTATAAGCTATCACCATATCGTTTTTCATGATAACACACCCCAATCCCTTCTTGGATTCATTACAGTAGATCACAAACATTTCTCCACTACAAGGTAGTGTGAGTACAGGTGCACTGGATAACCTTCTTTTCAACTCCTTGAAATTCTCTTCACACTCCTCTGTCCACATGAAATTAACTCCTTTTCGAGTCAACCTGGTTAGTGAATTAGAGAATCATGAAAAATCTTTCACAAAACGTCGATAATATCCATCCAAACCAAGAAAACTTCGAATCTCATTTTTTTTTTGGTCTCAACCATATTTCAATAACCACTATTTTTACTAGATCCAAAGATATCCCCTGTTTTGAGATTATATGACCCAAAAATGAATCTTTTTTAAGCCAAAATTCAGACATGGTAAATTTGGCATAAATATTATCCTTTCTTATGATCTTTAATACAATTCTCAAGTGATCTTCTTGTTCTTCCTTGCTCATTAAATAGACATGAATATCGTCTATAAATACTACCACAAAATGATCAAGATAGTCTCTAAGGACTCTATTCATTAGATCCATGAAGATAGCATGGTAATTAGTAAGAACAATTGGAATCACTATAAATTCATAGTGTCCATACCTTGTATGAAAATCCATCTTTGGTATATCCTCTTTTTGACCCATAATTGATGATACCCTGAACGAAGATCAATCTTGGAAAATTATTGAGCTTCGTGTAGTTGGTCAAATAAGTTATCAATGCATGAGAGAGCATATTTGTTCTTAATAGTTATCTTGTTAAATTCTCGATAATCAATGTAGTGTCTCATTGATCCATCTTTCTTCTTAAAAAATAGAACAAGTTCTCCCCAAGGTGATGCACTAGGGTGTATGAATCCCTTGTCAAGATTCTATTGGATTTCTTCTTCAGTTCTTGCAACTCAACTGGGTCCATTCTATAAGGTGTCTTTGAAATGGGCATAGCACCTGGTATTAGTTCTATTGAAAACTCAACTTTAAAATTTGGTGGAAGACCTGGAAATTCCACCAGAAAGTCATCATCAAACTCCCGTACAATGGGAATATTATTAATAGTGAGTTTCTCTCCAACCATTTGAGATAAATAACCTTCATTTATTAGAATCAAGACCCATAATATGGAAGAAATTTCTACTGGAAGGTTATATTCATCCTTGCATTGATAGAAGACAGCAGATTTATCGAGAATATTAAATGTAATTTCCCTTCTTTGGAAATTGATATGTGCTCCGTATAAAGAAAACCAATCCATGAAAAAAATCACATAAAATTCCACTATAGGAAATATCACAAGATTTGTAGAAAGCACTTTCCCACAAACATCAATCGGCGAAGAATTGTAAACTTTTGATGCGACTGTTGTGCCCTTAGGGGTTGTCACAACTAACTCAACATCTAATTGTTGAGGTAATACGGTGATACCCTTAGAAAATTCTTCAGAAATAAAAGAGTGGGTGGATCCAGAATCAAATAAAACATTTTCTACTTTAGAGTGGTTGGTAAGTGCACCTTTCACCACTTTGTTATCATACTCCACATCGTCGATAAAAATTGCATGTGAATTTCCTTTGTCTTTGTACTTAATAGTTTGTTGACACCGATCATCATCAACAACCCTTAGATTAGGTAATTTATTGGTATAATGCCCCATTTCCTTGTAATTGAAACATTGAAGTGTAGGAGGTGCATTCTGTGTTTCCCTTTCTTTTTCGCATCATTAGACATATTCTTCCCATTATTTCAGCATTCAACTGCCCGATGACCTTCTTTTCCACACTTAAAACATTTACTTGTACCTTTAAGACAATTCCCTCTATGTTTCTTTCCACACATTGAGCAAAAGGGAAAAATCATCTTATTTTCAGTGTGGTCTTTATATTTCCCTTTGAATTCCATTTTCCTCTTCATATCAAATCCATATGACTGATCACTTACTACAATCTCCATATCAACCTTGAGAGCACATCGAACAAATTCCTCATAGCTATTGAAGTCCCTTATGGATAACACCCTTCGAAGACTTGGTTTTAAGCCACTAAAGAATCGATCGATCTTACTCTCAGGTTGGATAATAATTCTGGAAGCGTACCTTGCAAGTCTTGTAAAATTTGCTTTGTAGGTACCAACTGATTCTTCATCCTTTTGCTTCAATTCAAGAAACTCCTTCTCTACCTTTGTTCGAAGAATATAAGGGAAGTACTTATTGAAAAATATATTCTTGAACTCATCCCATTCCATGGTCTCAATTTCTTCTCTTTTCCTCATATTCTTGATAAGATTCCTCAATTTATTAGCTTCACCTTCCAAACGATATACTTCTAAGATGAATTTATCATGTTCAAAACATTTTAGGACTAAAAATATATTTTTAGTGGTAATAATACATTGTTCAGCCACTAATGGATCAGAAGACCCACATAATTAAGGTGGATGTTTCCTCCTGAAGAATTCAACAGAATGTTTCTCCTTTCTTTTTCTTGTTTGGATGTCTTGCATGATTCATATCTTGAGAAAGTTGTGTGAGCATGGCTACAAGATTTTTCATTCCAACTCCCATAACGTTTGGTTTCTCTGGGGGATAATCATTGCATTGCCCATCGCATTCATCATTAACATGGTTCCTTCAGGTTCTAGATATTGACTAAAACCAATAAGCATAGTGTGAGAGACACTAATCATAATAGGAAAATGAAATAATCAAGAATAAAATTTCACGCTTTAGGTCTTATCATAGGTTGTTCATGGCCATTTCTAAAACACTAATATTGTGTTCTATGTTTAGACATATCCTTAGGGTTCTTACTAAGGCTTTCACATCCTAGTTTCCAAAGGATGACTATAAACTCCCTCTGATAGCAACTATAATGGCCCATACCTCACATACATGGTTATTACTTCAGAATTGATGAATTCTTATTACAATAAATAACAAAACCATGATATGACCGTAAAGGTATAGTGTCTGTAGAAACTGGGAAACATAAACAATTGGTTCATAAATCATCTACATTGTCTCCCGTTTATTTCATCATATCTAGAGTCCCTTTTAGAATATCCTACTTAATACCCTTCTTCCTAACCTGGGGAAAAGAAAACATACAAAAGGGTGAGCTCAAATGCTCAGTAAAGGTTAAAAAAAGAAATATCAATAATATCATATTCATAAGAACATACCATTTTGAAAATATTAACATGCAAAAGAGATCATAATATCATAACATAGTAAATATCAATGTAGTGAGATGTAATCCCAATAATCATAACATAAAACATGAAACTTTGTGTCATACACACATAATCATAGAAAATAATTTAATATTAGTCAATGCACTTTTCCAAGACCATCATAGCGGACAAAGTCCATTACTCAACCGAGTTCACTTCTCATTCTAGTCATGTATCACTGAACCAGATTAACTTTCCATTC
Organism: Viscum album; assembly: GCA_963277665.1. Taxonomy (NCBI): domain Eukaryota; kingdom Viridiplantae; phylum Streptophyta; class Magnoliopsida; order Santalales; family Viscaceae; genus Viscum; species Viscum album. Next base: position 738,963,541 of record OY728159.1, read on the forward strand.
CTACCATGTCTATCTCATGAGATATAAATATTTACCTGATGCATTGGAGGGAGATATAGGTCCCACCCATATCATAATAAAACCATTCTTATGTGTTCCACAAAATCATAAATCATACATCATATCATAACCCATGTATTAAAAATGGGATTCTTAAACATCGTGACATCATAAAACAATTCATATAAGATAAAGGACTTCAAAAAATAATTCCATCACAACATAATCAAATCAATGTAACAATATGGATAGAAACAGAACCCTATATTTTCGTATATGGAAAATAATATTTATAAAACACTTGAACTCCATTCATGAAGAAAATATTCTTTCTACTTCAAGAACTATTTTTCCTTTCTTAACATGTCGTAAAATTTTAATAGAAGTTAATTAAAAATAAACTTGTAAACTTGTAAAACAAGCTTCATGGAAATAATTTTCTATGAAATCATAAAAATTTATTCATGTCGTATAAGTTAAAAAACATTCTTCTCGTACTTTGGCCACAAAAGTCAAAATGTATCTCTTAATGACAACAAAAAAAGATTCCTTTCATATCTTTTACTAAAAATTCACCAATAGGTAAAATTGGATTTAAACATTTTAAGAGTATAGAAATAATATTATGTATTTAGGAAACATGGATGTGGACGATAAATATTCCCTAGTACATTCTGAAGTATAGACAATCTCTGATAAAAAATGAGATTGTGAGATTTTCCCTTACCTTAGGTCTGATATGCTTTGTACGTATCCGAACCTCCTGTATAATGATTTAAATAATGTCATTGACTTATTACAGAATCATATTGATTGTTATGATATCATATATGGTCATATTCTTATCTTCTTATTAGTAATATTTCATTGCTACTTGTTATTCGGGTGTTCATTGCTTTATGTTCTTATGCATGTTTTGTAGAATAAATTCTTATTCCTGTTTTGAGGTTGTAGATACCTCATTTATAGAATGGTATTAGTTTAATATATATCATATTTATTCCTTCAATTCATTTATATAATCATTATTTAGTGAAGATCATGTAGAATGAGTCACATCACATCGTGGAGACGGTAGGCCGTACGTACGCACGAGCGATGATATCGTTCCCGTGATCATGGAATTGTATTTAACTGTATGTAAACATTTTTAGAATCAATATCACTTTAATATAATCATATATAGTTATTCTTTACACCATTATACCCATCCAAGTATGGTGGTGGTGGAAAACAGATTACACCACGTCGTGGAGACGGTATTCTATACATACACACGTGCGGTGATTTCGTTTTCCATAGGATGGATAGAAGGTGAAATAGGGTATTTTCATATTTATAATAACATATCAGTATATTATTGATACTAATGTTATTACTTCAAAATTAAACAACTAAATAAGAGAAAGTAGAAGAAGAAATAAATTTTAAATAATCGGTAACAGATATTACCACTTCTTCGACACGCCTCTTTGAAACCTCTTATTAGGGAACTAATATTAGTCTTTGAAGAATACCTAGACCTCTAGAATGTTTTAGGAAAGTTTAGAAGGGAAATGGGTAGAGTTTGGCTGAGCATGAAGGCTCTAAATTTTGTTAGGAGGAGAGGGAGGAGTTCCCTTTTATAAGGGAAGAGAGGGACACCTTTGGAAATCTAAAAAATATTAAATTACAATAAATTCTAACCCCACTTAAAAACATCAAAAATTACTAAAATTAGAATATTACATGATATAGGGTTGTAATCTCGTCAACCAATAAAATATATACTTGTTGGTAATTTATTTTAAACATTATCAACTTGATTTATCCTTATTTAATCTATTTAATTTTATTTTTGGTAATAATATTCTAAATTTTAAATTGAAATAAATAATTACTTATGTGCTCTTAATTATCTATAATTTGATAATATATGACATTTTAGACCATATAAATTTAAATTTATAATTAATAAATATTTATGTGGTTTTTAAACAATTCTATAATATGTTATTTTTATAAAATAATAATAATGTCAATTTTGACACTATTCATTTATTTGAATTTAAATAAAATATACATAGAGGATATATTCAAAATAAAAGAATTAATGGATTCATAAAAAATCATATTTATCTTTAAATGTAGTAGAATACATTAAATAGTTCATATATTATTTCTTTTAATATTTGTAAAACCATTTATTTGATATTTCAATCAATAAAATAATTTCAACATCACTCTTGTGTCACCTTTAATGATAATTATTTAATCCCTAAAATTTCATAAAAAACTCAAATGATGTAGATAATTGAATTAGATTTTTGGAGACTATTTATTTTTGATGTTTTATTAAGGTTATCACTAAATTAAAATTATTACACTTATAAGATTTAAGAAAGTGACATATTGTCACTTTCATTAGTTTTAATTATAATTACATCATTTTCATGGTCAAAGGTCCAGGAAATGCATCTATTAGGACCCTTAGGTGATATGGGCCGACTTTTATTCATCCAATATAATTTTTTCATGTGTTAGGGTAATTTTAAAATCTTATTCTTACCCTTAATTACCTGATTTACCTTTAACTGTAGTAAATAAAAATTACCATAGTTACTATTCATAATATCAAAAATAATAAAAGTAACCTATTTAAATAATTTGTACCCACTAAATATAAATATGTAATCCATTTTTCAAAATTCATAACACAAAAGTTTCAGTAATTAATTTAAAATTAATCCTGTTGTTAAGAAAATGGGTTTTAAAATTTAAAACATTGCCAAAGATTGAAATATTTTTACCTATGAATTCAATGTAAAATTAGTGCTAATGATGTACATTATATTAACTGGTAAAAATATATTCTATTTATACTTTAAAACCATTCAATATTATATTTTTACCATATAAATTATTTTGATGAAAAAAGTTGTTTTCAATTAAAAATTATCGTATTTTTACTATTCATCAAAATATGAAAGTTTTCAGAAAAGTATCAATAATTTATCCAATATAAATTTTTATATCCTGATTCAAAGGAATAATTTTATTTTCTAATATTCAACTTATAAACATGTAAAAAAATTTCCTTAAAATGGGTGCACCATCAAAACGCTGAAAACTGTATTTTTGAAAAAAAATAGTTCTTTTATCTGAAAATAGATTTTTTTTCTCGTATCATATGTAAAATGAATTATAATGTTATATAAAAATATAAATATTATTAATACTATTTATAACGGCTACTTTGTATAATTTGTTAATTACATATCGTTTTTTAGTGAAACTCGATATTGTGTACAACACACACTATCAAGGAAGGTTGCTCTTATATATAACACAAGCCAAGCTAGTGTTTTGTGTAGTGAAAGATTCCTTTGATTTTTCTTATAACATAAGACATAAATAAATATACTTCTCATAAAATATTATGGTGTTACAATTTGTGACAACGACGACGATAATAATGTGATGAAAGGTACACTTACCACACAATCTAAAACTGTTAATGTCATATTTTATTCTCAATCTACCCACTCATTAAAATATTAATAATTTTTTAATGGTGTTAATATTTCACTAGAATAATTAAATGTGTATTTAGTAGTGCAAACCCCTAATGGTACGATGATTTCATCTCAATTCAATGATTCCTCTTTGGTCGATGTTTGTCGGAATGTTCTTCTGGTAAATATTATCATTTTTCCTTTGGTTGAATTTTATATCATCTTAGACATGGATTTGATTTGACTGTATAAATCCTACATCAATTGTTGAGGATGGGAAGTTACTATTGATATTTTAAACCCTCCTACAATCATCAATCCATGTGATGAAAGTTATGAACATCATATGGAGATTACTTCCAGTGTATGGGTCTTAATTCCCTTTTAGAAGGACTATTTATCTCAAAAGGTTGGGGAGAAAATCAACGTCAATAATATTCTCATTGTTATGGAATTTGTGGATGTCTTTCCAGAAGAGTTTCATAGTATTCCACCAAAACATGAAGTTGAGTTCTCAATAGCAATCATACTTTGTTCCACACCAATTTTAATGAATCCTTGTAGAATGTATTTGATTGAGTTGATGTAATAATAGAAGCTATTCAAAGAAAATGTTGATTTTGGGTTTATTCAGGCAAGTATTTTTCCTTGGGGTGGACCGATTATGTTTTTGAAAAATAATTATGGACCAATAGGACTCTATATTGATTATCTAGATTTGAAAAATATCACAATAAAGAACATGTATCCTCTTCCCCCATATTGATGACATTCTTGGTCAATTGTGAGGATCCAAGTATTTTTCCAATATTTACTTTCATTCTGGATATCATCAATTGAGGGTCAAGAAAATGGATATACCCAAGAATAAATTATGTACATGGTGTGTACACTATTAATAAATAGTGATTCCTTTTGTTCTTACTAATTACCCTAATGTATTCATAGATTTAATGAATAGAGTTTTTAAAGATTACCTTGGTCAGTTTTTGGTAGTCTTTATAGATTATATTTTCATCTATTCAAAGTGAAAGTAAGCGAATTTATATCACTTGATAATTCGACTAAAGTCCCTAAGAGAGTAAAATATATATAGAAAATTTTAAAATTGTGAATTTTGGAAAGAAAAATTTTCATTTTTTGGTCACATAATCTCAAGGGGTGGTATAGTAATAGATTAATCATTGATGGAGGCTATTGAATGTTGGCCTAGAGAAACCATAGAGACTGAGATCCATAGCCTTCTTGGTTTAGCTGGATATTGTAGATTGATTGTGGTGACTTTCATATGACTATATAATCCTTTGACTATGTTAACTCATAATGGTGTCATGTTCCTCTGGACAGATGAATGTGAGGAAAATATCAAGGAACTGTAGAGAATGTTAGTCGGAACACATGCGATTACATTACCCTATAGTGTAGAAGGGTTTTTAATATATATTGAGGCTCCCAGTAAGTGATTGGGATGTTTTATTATTCATAATAACATGGTTATAGATGATTCCTCATGAAAATTGATGATTCAGGAGCATGATTACCCAACTCATGATTTTGTGTTAGCAGTGATAATTTTTTCATTAAAGATATAGAGGAAAGATCTTTATGGAGAAAAGTGTGATATATATATTGATCATAATTGTATGCATTATATATTCACACAGAAGGAGTTGAACATTCACCAGAGATTATGGTCATATTTGATAAAAGATTATTACTAATCAATACATTACCACCCTAGGAAAGCGAACAAGGGGTCAAATGCTTTAGGTTGGAAGGATCATGCTAGCTTATCCATGATAATTATCATAAAAGATCCAATATTTTTATATTTTAAAAAGATGGATCTAGAAATCCTGAAGGAGGGGGAAATTATTATATGGTTCAAATGAATTTTCAACCCTATATACAAGTGAAAATTAAAGAGGAAAATAATTAAGATAGAGAACTAAAAAATAATTTCAGAAGTTTTATTAAGTTTAAACTTGATCCGGAAGGAAGGATAAGGTTCGAAAAACATTTATGTATTCCTTCCAAACCATATTTGAAGAAGGGGATATTTTATAAAGCTCATAGTTCTTTATTTTTTATTCATATGAGATGTATGAAGATGTATATGGACATGAAAGAATACATGTGATGGGATATAATGATGTGAAGTATCCTAGAGATTGTATCTTTGTGCTTGGAATTCCAAAATTTTATGGATGAATGAAAAAATTGAAGGGAACGTTGCATCCATTACCCAAATTAGAATAGAAATGGGGGAATATCACTACAGATTTTTCCCATGGATAGCACAAATTATTTAAAGGGTTTCATACTATATGGGTTGTAGTTGGTTTCCTTACTAAGTCTGGACACATCATCTCTATCAAATAAGACTTATCTCTTGATCATCTTTCCAAGATATACATTAATAAAGTGGTACGGTTGAATTGAGTACCACATTCTATTATATCATATCGGGATTTGTGGTTTATATAAATGTGTTGGTGTAGTCATTATAAAGAACATGATACAAAATTGAGGTTCATCACTAATTATCATCATTAGTTCGGTGGTCAGTCTGAATAAACAATTAAACCCAAGAGGATGGGTTGATATCTTTTTTGTTTGTGTTTCAATGATTTTTGGGATTAACACATTATTTTAGGTAGGTTTTCTTACAACAAAAACATTCATGCAATAATTCATATAGAACCATATGAAGAACTATAGGGGAAGAAATTTAGATCCCAAATGTGTTTGGATGAGGTCAGATATAGAAGCCTATTGGGACTTGAGATTTCTAAAGAAAATGTTGAGACGGTAAGAACCATTCATGATCATATCAATGCAGTTCAATGTCAGCAGAAAATGTATGCTGATAGCTATCATTGCGATATATAATTTAAAGTTGGTGAAAATGTGTTTCTTTCTATATCACGCCGAAAGAAAATTATAAGAGTAATTAATAAAGGTAAACTACTCCCTTGGTATATCTATCCCTTTTAGATTATTGATAGTATCATGATGGTTGACTATCGCTTATAACTTCCTCCACATCCCTTTAGAGTCCATGATGTGTTCCTTGTATCTCTATTGAGAAAGTATATACGTGACCCTTGACATGTACTGAACTCAGAGATCACACCACTGGATAAGGATATATCTTATTAGGACCAACCTATTGATGTTTAGGATTGTACAAAGAAAGTTCAACAAAACAAGACCACTCACCTAGTCAAAGTTTTGTGGAGAGATCATTAGTTAGAGAAAGATATATGGGAAATTGTGGATATGATAAAGAAGAAATATCCTCATTTTTTTCCTAAGAGATGAATTTATAAAAAGAAATTCATTTACAGGGGTTAGAATGTATCACCCGAAGTTTTTATGGACCTTTTTTTGAAATATATTAAATTTTCATTTATGTCATGAAATACAATAAGTCAAATATTCCTTTTACACATAACCAATTTGGTGCATGTTACATGGAACCTACATGGAATACATTACATGACACCAGCTTTGCGTACATTACATGAAACATCAACTTAGGGAGCGTTACACAAAACACTGACTTGGAATACGTTACACGCAACACAGATGTTTCGATGAAACATCATTTTGTTCTTATAGTTATTTAAATGAGATAACTATAACATATATGTTAAACATATAAATTATTATTATAATTACTAAATTTAAAATATTGATTTTAATTTTTTTATATAAATAAATCATATTGATAATGAAAGATATGTTTTTTTGGTAATGTCCTTTTATGTTTAAAAATATTGTTTCTTCAAGTGAACTGCTACAAATAATTAAATTAATTTTGAAACAATTAGAAATTTAATTTCATAAAATTAACTTCATTTTTGAATTTATAATTTTTAAATTATATAATGGTTAATTATTGGAATTGTTTTGAGAAACCTTATTTTTCATAACTACTGAATAATACAATATTCTAATTCAAGACTTCTTTTTATCTAATATATTTATAAGCATAAAATATGTTTTAATTATGTTTAAAATATTAATTACATTATATTTTTATCAATTAATTCAATTTGGGTAGTTGAATCTAATTTCAAATTTAAATTGGATATGAAAACTACAAATAAATTTTATCGTTTTTACTTTAAAAACCCACATTATCAACCGGACTACAGTGTTGATTTTAAATTAATTTATACCACTTTTGTGATTTTAATTGGGAAAAAATTCCATATTTATAATCAGAATAAGTTATAATTTATAATAATTTTAAACTAGTTTTTTTCAAATGTATTTGTGAAAATGATTAAAATTAATTAAATCGATTAAGGGTAAATTATGCATAATAATAGAAAAAACCATAACCTTAACACCCAAACAGAATTGTCAAATTGTTTTGAAGAAATTATCTAGAAATATTTCTAACTTATATTCCCTTATCTCATATTTTTATCATTATTGTATCCATATGCAACATAAAAAACGTGGGTGGAATTCTCTTTTTAAATATTTTTAATAGTACCTCTCCTCATTCCCTTTAAAAGATCATCACCTCTCTCTTATTCACACATCCAAAAACTATTATGATCATAAATGATATTCCCAATCCACTTCCAAACATTTCTTTATTATATAATCCTACCCTTGGTCATAAGGTTATCCAATGAGGCCTTTTGGAACAAACCAAGAGATCTACTCGATTAAGAGGTAATGTCTTCTCTCTCAACTCTTTTATTTTATTTTCATTTTCCACCCCCTAAAATTTATTTTTTCCATTATTTTATAAAAAAAATAATTATACTAATTATACTAGTATTTTTTATGCTATGGTTTTGACCTAAACATACACACACCTCCTTCTAATTGATAACAAACATATTGTTTTTGTGTACAGTGAACTACCGTATCACTAAATTATGATTGTTTAATTTTCCTAACCACCACCCATATAAGAAATTATGATGAAAAATATATTTATATCCATAATGTAAATTATTTTATTCATATTGTATTATTTATTCCTATTATAAAACATATATTTTTACTTTCCATTTTGTGTTAATACAATAATTTAATTTGAGGAAGTTTCGACTACCACCCCCTCAGTGTGCTATGATTCGTTCATACACTACATGGAATGCATTAAGTATGGGTTTAGTGAATATATAATTATGATGTATATGATATAATAAAATTACTTTAATAATTATATACATATATAAATATATTTCTGTTTTTTCATTCGTTCCATACTATAAAAAAAACAGAAACATTGTTCAAGCATACATATGGTTTACCATCTCCAGATACAATGTATTCCATATTATACCTATATATTGTATAAATTATTATAATATACATATATTGGATACACATGAAATTTATATCAAGGATTAAATTCTATAATCATTATATAACTATAAGGGCCTGTGACATAACAAATTAACACACATGCGATGAACAGAGAAAATATTATCCAAAGTGAAACCTTACTATATTGGATGGTCAACAAGATGGTAATATAATGTCATAATAAAACCTTATATGGTACTAGATATATATATATATATATGGTTCTTTAAAAAAATTTATAATAAATATATATTTATTATACAAGTGGTTTTAATGAGTACGATGAGAGTCCAAAAACAAAGTAAGGGGATTTCATCTCACATTTTATTTTTCTGAAATACATGCTATGTTTTCCACTCTTTCCATTTATGTGTTGTATGTACTTCCTTGTATTGTATTATATTTTTCTTATAATTAAATTTATGGGTATAAATATATCCATTTAATGACCTCTCATTAATGGGTTCTGTGTATGAAAAGGTACCAAATTAATAAAAATGTTTTATCTCAATTTTTCTTCTTTGAGAATCATGCTTTTTTATACACCTAAACTCCTAATAAAGGTGTATGTACTTCCATTTTATATGTTATATAATTAATTTAATTCATTTCATGATATTTTATGCTTCATGTAATTTTTTTAATACATGGGGTATATGATCCCAAGTTACCACGTTATAAGAGATTATTGAAATAGTCTCATCACTTTTTGATATTTTCTATGTTTGAGAATCTATTGAGGAAACATTATTAATTGTATATCAAGAACACTCAAAAGTTTCCTTATACTATATTTATTCAAGATATATACTAGTATTAGTACGATTTTTCCACTATTTGGCACTTAAGATAATGTTTTCATGTTAAATCTAACCATCTCCCTCTCTCTGGTCGAAAATATATTTTATTCAAAAACCATTTTTTAAAAATGTTTTAAAATTATCTTGATGCCCATTTTCTAGGAAAAATAGTTTTAAAAACGTTTTATGGTTTTCAATTCTTTCTATATATTTTTTAAATGATATTTTCAAATAAAAATGTTTTCAAAAAGTTCTGTGCGTTGAATGAGTGTTTAATGAAAAAATGATATTTTATGCAGGAAATATTTTTAAAAGTTAATTCAAAAAAATTTCCCATATAAGATAACATCCTTTGGTGTAACTCGTGCCTTTATTAAAAAATTATTCAATGTTTACATTCATATTATTTTTCTAAATGGATTATTTTTTTATGGAATAATGTTTATTAACCCCTGTAACTCTTTCAGGGGTTATATGATTTCAAAACCCACTTATTTTCATGGGTTATATTCATGATGAAATGATTATGGAACATGTCACTTTCTAAAAATTGGTATTTTATTACATGTTCATAAACCAAATTTAATTTCAAGGTTTATGATATGATTATTTATGATCTTGTGGAACATGTATGAATGACTTCAACATGATATGGGTGGGACATATATCTCTCTATAATGAATTATGGTAAATATTTATATCTCATGAGATAAACTATGATGGTTTTGGGAATGAACCTTCACTACTATGATGGGCATGGAAGTGAACCATGACTACCAAGATTGTATGCGGAGTGAACTCATGCTACTAAGATGACCATGGGAGTGAACCATGACTACCAATATTGTATAGGGAGTGAACCTATACTACCATGATTGCCTTAGATGAGATGACTTGGCTGCTATAGAAATAATATTATATACTATTGTGTCTCTCACAATTCAACGTTTTATTCCTATGTTATGGTTTCATGGGTTATGTTCTATATTTCCTTATGATTCGTACCATATCAACTATAAATAATTATTCCATTATTCATATAAATAATTTTTGATATGTATGGTTTGATCTTCCATTTTCATGATCCTATTCTCATACCCTTATGATCATGATTATACTTACGTATATCCATTTTTTACCCTTACTAACCATTTGAGATCACCCCTTATTAGTATTTCTTCCTCATTTAATGAAGATATATATTGTTTTTGTTGTGAATAAGAATGGTGATAGTCAAGAAGAACCTAGTGGTAAATAATGTAGCTCAATTGTGTACCAGTTTTCATATTTTCCATGTTTCAAGGTGAACAAAACTAGTATAGTCTCTGGGCATCTGTTTGTGTAATTTTTTATGTATTCCAAAAAAGTTATATAAAGTTAATGTATTAAAAGTGAGATTCACTATATATAAATATTCCCCAAATGATGGAGGTGCATCCTAGAGATATTATTCTTCTTATTCCTTCCCATGTTTTTCCCTTTTGCTTCTACATATAAAGTATGTGATTTAGTTTGTTGCCCATAGCTAGGGGAATTTGTATTTGATTATCTTGAAGAGGACACAACTACTTCAGGATGTCTTGCTAGTATGATTTCTTTTTTGTGCTCTGAATGGGGGATTATGAATTATGAATGATCATTTTCATTTCCCCCATTGACATGATACACTATTCTAGACTAGTGGAAGGAAAAGATTTTTTTTTCAAGATCAAGGGATGGAATGAAGACATTTTCATCCACAATAGAATAAAGGGATAGAATGAAGACATTTTTATATTAGTGAAAGTATCATCTATAAACTATTTTTCTTCCTTATGATATAATCATTAGTCAATGTATTATGAATCGCATGATTTGAATGGGGAATTTCCACTATGAAATGTCACAATTTGACCATTAATACAATATTTTAGGCATTGGTGGTATGATTAGGTAATGAACATATGATGATGTAGCTAAGGTATTTATAAAAGAACATTGGAGATTTTATCTTTCCTAATAACCATGAAATATGAGTCAGAGATGAGATCCCAAAAAAGTTTCCATATATTTATTTTTCCAAGTGTCTTATACTCTTTATTTTCAAAACATTGTAACATTAGAGTATAGGGGGACAAGTGAGATTCAATGAAACCCATTTTATAAAGAGTTCAGATTAGGATGAGGTTGACTCATGGGATATTATCAATGAATTTTCTTCGTATATCAATGGAATTTGTCTTTCAAAATATATACAAGTTCTTGACATTCCCCTCTATGAATTCATCCTCATCATGTTCTATGAAATAGATGATCATGTGAAATTATGTAGGATTATTCTCTGCATGATACACTTTAGCATCAAGATCCTCATTTTCAAAATATTGTGGTCTTTATAAGGCCTTGATGAGTGATTTCCAAATTTATTTTGTTAGAATCAGGGCATACAAGATGGAATCATTGGCACGATCCATGTAAAATTGCATCATGACATCATATTTTTGGTCTAAGTGTATGAAATTCCAAGTATGGGGGTATTATTTAGCATGTGATTTGGGATATGATCTTTTTGATGTAGATTAAATGTCTATTAGAACATGTGATGAAGGTGCATATGCTCTTGGTGGATTAGGTTGACTAGTTTTTCAAACACATTGATGTATATTATGAAATAGTGTATCCTTTAACCTATCTTCCATGATGATATTGGCAGGTAAGACCTTAACATTTTTAGGGGATCTTTCCATAAATTAGTGACTTCTAGAATGGTCAGGTCTTCCCTTGTATCTTCGAATTTGGTGACCTCTTCCCCCTATTCCCCAATCAAGTGTAGGTAAATATGTTTTATAATCATGTTCATCATATCATAAGGAATCCATTAACATAATAAAATTAATGAAACCAATGATCAATTCCTCATATGATTTAGATTCATTTTTATGGGAGGACCCTTGTTGTCCCATTTGGTATGGCCGTGCTCATGCCTTTGATACTATTTTCATGAAGTCTACTATGTTCCATGATAATTTTACCCATGACACAAGATTATCTTTCTAAATTTTCTTCTTACACTTTCAGTTGTGATTATTTTTGGAGGATTGTATATTCAAGGACTGAACTATTGAATATTTTGGTTGTGTTGTGGAGGAAGTGTCTAGAGGAAAATTCGGCTATTGTAATTGTTCTTGGTGGATAACATGATTCTGGGTGATCATTTTTTCTAACCATCTAGTCATCTAAATTCCACAAACCCTTTATATTGACTTTTCAATTCATTATTTTCTGTTGGAATGGTGGTAGAGACATATTCTATTTCAAAAGTTGAATTCTTTAGCTTTACTTTCCTTGAATCTGTCATATTTTTCATGAGGTATTTGAATGAAATACACTCCTAGATGTTGTGCCCCAATACCTGATGTAATGGTAAATAATTTAGCATATCGTCATCACCATCTTTTCTAGGCCTCTAAGGCTTTGGTTACTTCATTAAATTGTTCAACAATATCAATAATAATTATCTAGGGAACTTGTTATTTTTCCAAGAATAAACTTTATTTTTCATCTCCTTAAATTGTTTTCACCTCCTCTTTCTTTGATTATCATGAGGAGATTGGTGTTGTTTCTAATGCTCAGGCAATGTATCCACACAGTATCGATTAATATTTGGTTTAGTAGAGATCACATGGGTCTAATTAAGTGAAACTAAAGTTGAATATGCTTTCCAATCTCTCTTTCCTTGTGCTTATAGAATTACTCGGGACTTGGATTTGGTCTCTAAGGTGGAGTATTATGTTTTCTCAATTATTGTAGCAAGGTCCCAAACCCCTAATATATATTTCATAGGTATAATTGGTTAGTTTAACTCCTCAAGGAGATTCTCTAAATAGATGGGTAAAAACTCTTCTTGAGTGAGTAGTAGTATCAAAGAGTATTTCAACCCTTTACAACAAGCAATTATATCCAAGAATCATTCATTGCCCTACTATTTATAGTTTGAGATATCAAAGACAATTGTCTTTGACAGTGTTGAGATGAATTGGAATATAATATTTTTAATGAGTTCTTCCCTCCCTGTAATTGATCGAGCCAACAAACTCATGTTCCATATGAAGGATTTTCCCTTTAGTGGTTGTGAAAAGAACATGAGTTTCACAACATCCTATTGTTAATGGGTCCCAATTATGAGATCACAATGGGAGAATAAATGCATCATCTACTACTCAATTTCTTCAAAGCCATTGGAGATTAGAAATGTTGGGTTCCCAAATATTGGTGGGGGAAGAGTTGGATCCACCAGTTTGGGGTATATATTCTATTTTGGCTTCATCGGCACACATTATCCTTCATGGATTCTAATTAAGACTTTAGTAACACAATAGTGTTCATCATCATTCGATGACTGATTGGATGAGTCAGTGATTTAATTTGTGTGGGGCCAGTAAAGTCACTAATGGAATCACTATTTGTTTCTATCAAGGGAAACCTATAGGTGTTGGAATATAAAGATGTACCGGGAACTACTCTAGTTTCTCACCCAATGGAGGGAATTCTCGATCTTCCTCTAAGTGGTCAAAATATATTGGTGGTTTGTATCATAAAGTGATTGGATGTTCCCTATAAGCTTCTATTTTTTTTTTCCGAAAACCCTCTTTGTTGGTTTATTCCAACTAGGAGAAAAAATTGAGGATAATCTAGAAGAACATATATGTTTGGAAGGATTCCTGAATGTAATTTTCTATTGAGTCCCATAAATTATTTAATATCATTCTTCTACTAAAACAAAATTCCTCCTGAGAAAGGGTCCTAACATCTCTGATATGTAAATAAGACATGATTTTACCCTTACCCTTTCACTATATGATTTTTTTCAAGGGAGTAATGATGGATTGTCTGAGGTAATTAGAAAATTTAGGGAAATATTATACTTCAAGATAAGAACATCTCCTTCAATTTTTTCTATATGGACCACATTATAAATAAGAACATTCTCTTCTAAGTCTTTTGATTTGGACTCATCTTTGGTATAATTTTTGAGAGAATTGTTTATTACATTAACCACTGTGAAATTTATTCAATACATTATATAAGTGTCTTTATGAGACTTTCTTCTTCTATGTCCTCCACGTGTATTTTTTCTCCCATTTACTTTTCCCTAGGAGGTGCTTATTTGAAAATAATATAAAGGTAATCTCTATGTAGTTGAGTATTTTATGTCCCTAGTTAATGTACTTAATCATGGAATGGGAATAACTGAGAGGATCCTGTTTGAAATTTTTTCCAAAAATGGTATATCATTATTTATCACTAATGAGGGGGTTGTTGTGGTAAAAGGCCCCCACCGATTGGGGATGGGGTTGTTCTGGTTCCACTTTCACAACTCAAGGTTCCTAGTTTTTTTGGCCTCAATGTTTGGGTTAAAAATCCACCAAACACATAGATGGGGTTTCCCTTAAACTACTATGGATGATACTTTTGAGGCTTCCCTTTGGATTCAATAAAGTTTCATCCAAACATGGGATGGGTGCATAATTTTATATGCACTTGGATAAACTATTTCTGAAGACTGTTCCGATTTTTTCGAAAATTTCAGTGTCTGATGATGGATATATGCTTAATGGGTGGATTTATCAATACTCTTATATGCCTGATTCAAAAGTATTTCTATTGCCTTATTTATTCTAGATCAATGTCTCTGAGAGTCGTTTGGGTCCTGTTTTTTGTTGAGCGTGACTTTTTTAGTAACAAGTTTCCTTTTTTAGCCAATCTAAAGCTATAAAATTTTGTTCAACACCCTTTATCAGGGTTTTCTGGTTAGGGTGTGTAGATAAATTTAATGCTCCATGTGCACCCCATCCTATAATATGCAAACATGATGGTGAAATGTTGATCAGCTATCAAAATATCATTATTTCACTGAGGCATGCGTATTGAAGATGACCATGATGTTTCTCAACTAATGGATGTTATTAATTAAGGATAGCTACCATGTCAATTTTGTATTGAATCCATTTTACAAAATATTATGTGACTTAGATATTCATCATAGGGTAATACTTCCTCTTTCATGTGATGAATATTTCTCCACACATTGAGGTGGATGTTGTGCAGACATTAATTTAACATTGACTCTAGAATGTTGTATTAAGGGGTGTAAAAATGTTATAACATGAATTGTATGTCATATTTACCCAGTTAGTTTCTCATAATTTTCATGTTTTCTTCATCTTTGACCATATTTTCCTCTACTCGGTTAGACCAGATTGAGAATTTTCCTACCATTTTATTAGAGAAACTAAGATTGGTAGTGATTTCTTATGTTATTTTTGAAAGAAGTCGGCCTAAGGGTGGCTCAGAGAATGACTATATCCAAGGGTTTTATACTATTTGGGAAATAGATTCACTTTTCAATGACAAGGAATCAGACCTGAGATTCCTTTTTTTATCAAGTGCCTCATGGTAGAAGGGATTTCTCGTCACTACATAGACAAGTGTAGGACCCTCTTGATGTCTTGAAACCCTACTTTGGAGAGTACATTCGCAGTTAATGCCATCATGTAGAGGACCACCATGGTGGATTACACAAATGGGAATAAGTTTTTTGCCTCAGGATCTTGTGGACAAACAGATAGATGTCATGGCTATCATCGGGAGATATCATCTCAAGATCGACCAGATTGTTATCATGAATGAATCATTCGTGATTAAGTGTCAAAGGAGGACCATTAAAATTACCACTAATTCCCCCATGATTTACGTACCAAATTATATGATCTTAAGTGAACAATTATAATCATCTGAGGTCTTCAAGAACTTTATCATTGACTAGAGTGGGATCATAGACTAGATCTTTGTTTTCTAGTTGTCTTTGTTGAGGATTTTTCTTGGATAAATTCTTCTGAGTGACTGGGGCCAATTGTTGGAAGCATTGGTTTTCCAGTGTACAATTTTTTTCCTACCATGGAGTGTCCATTGGTATAGGTTGATTAACTCCACATAGAGTAGTTATATGTTCCTAATTTGGTTTTCAATATTATATGTAAGAGTTTCCCCATGATCCTCTTATATGGAAGAAGAGCTGTTTTTCTACTCTCAGATGACATATTGACAATCCACCCCACTTATGAAAATGGAATTGTATGTTCTCCCCTCAGCAAATACTTTTTTCACATTTATGTTGACCTAAAATTTCAATAGGATGTGGGTATGGGTTTGTATCTTCCCTTTCACCATTGACAGTATATTCATGGTGACATCAACGATTAGAATAGGGATATATTATCATTTGGTATTTAGAGAATGGGTAATCTCTCTCTCATTTCATCCCTTTATTAGCAATGGATATTGAAAAACTATTTTTTAGAGGAAGCTAGTTTAGTTTTTCCTATATTTATCCCTGAAAATTTCCGACAAACTTTCTAGGTGCTGCTAGACGAAGCCACTGTCTTTCTTGTTGAATGTAGGTGGTTGTGTACACCTTCCTGTAGATTTCCACCATATTTATTTATTGGGATTATTTTAATGATTCCAAATGATTATACTAGATGACTCGATATGCATGGACATGTGTATTCTCCTAAACACTGTTGGACATCATATTTAAATGATGTAATTCCTTAAGTACTGCCAGGAGAATCTATTGGTTGGATGAATTAGAGTGGGTGGGCGTATGTTCCTCATCAAAGTTTTCTACCAAATTGAGTTGGTGGGATTATTTGAATGGGGAAAGGGTGTGACCTCACTCCCTGTTGACTGGTCTCTACACCAGGAGTGCCATCTTTAGCACCTTGATCTGAGCCACTGGGGTTGGATGGCTAAGGAAAAAAATGTCTTCATATTGAGGGTTTACTTCCATGTGGTTTTAGGGGTGATGATGTTTAGAAGGATACCCGGATAAGTATTCATTAGTCTTCTAGATAAGTATGTATGCATCTTCATGATCAACCTTCTTATGGTAAGGTAGGGACTAGTTGTTGTGTTCTGGGGATAGGCTCTTGAAATGGTTGAAGATGGTGATTGGTTCCATCTACATTCGAACAAATATACATTGTCGGTCGGACAATTGGTGGGTATTAATGAGATAAATTTCCCACAAAAAATCCAACATGGTAATTATTCTACTGCAATGTACTACATTTTTTCTGTAATGTTTTTAAATTATATAGAATTATTTCGAGACCAAACACTCTAATGGAACATGATTTCGAGGCACGGAGATCCCAAAATGTAATTTTAGAACTTTTTTAGTTCATTTAAATTAATGTGCGAATGGGTTTTTATAACTACTAAAACATTGCTCATATCAGAAATCAATGGGCACCGTTAAACTCCGAATAGTGGGATTTTCCTAGAATATACTTAAATTCGACCAGTGAGTGTCGAGCATAAAATATAGTTTTCGGAATTTTCTAAAAATATTAAATTAATGTAAATAGTTATTTTATTTCATTTTCACACCCTTTTGTTTTGGTATGCCATCACTGTGGTGAAACAATGAGGTGGAGACAAGCCCCTTTAATGAGACTCTTTAACGGATGCAAAGGAGACACACTGTTTCATTAATGAAACAACGTAGTGACATGGCGACATAGAGTAATAGAAACACTACGACACGTTTCTCTATTAATTAGATGACATGTTGGGGAATCAAAAATGGATTTACGCTGATGAACCAATGGAAAACACCTTCTCTAATGGTGAATTAAAAACACCATAGAATAGATATTGACATAAACACACCTAGAAAACCGGACTGGAGGGAAACAAATGTTGACGACTTCGAATGAAAATTGAATCCTCATGAACAGATCACTTCAATGATTAAATACAATAAGGTAGGTATTTTTTTGTTTTAATTTTTCCTATTCAATATAATAAACAATGAACACATATTAACTCATGAACAGGTTGATCCATGGATCTCCTGTTCTTGCGAGAGGGGGTTTTTCTTGGGTTTTCTATACTGGGATTAATTTTTTTGTGATATAATATCTGATCATTAAACCATGATTTATAAACTTCTAACGCGGAGGTCATGAGCTGACATGAACAAGGCATGATTCCCTCAACCTTGTGTGTTTTGGCCGTTCATTGTGACTGTAAAATCAAAGTGCTGGCAAGGGAGATTAGAGGAAATCACAGGGAAGATGGCATCCCTAGGAGGTCGTACACGCAAGAGGAATGAAGAACAGACCACCGGACCAGACTCGATGGTCCGAGGAAGATCCCAGTGTTGGTGGCCCATAGAGACAGCTGCGGGAGAGTGGCAGCATGCCACAACAGTGTTCCAGAAGGTGTGTCATGGCGGGCTCAGGCTATGATAGTGTGGTAAGATCCACCAACATCCATTAAAGTAGATGGCAGGGGGGATGCGACCACCTAGATGCATCGAAGCACCTTGGATGTGGCACTGTGCCACATCGCAGATGGAGGGCCATGGTCAACAGATCACAGTGGAGGGGCTGGCCTTGTGGAAGACCCACATGGTAGGTGGGAGATGGTTGCGACTTACAGCTATGTCTCGGGCATGGTGCATTCTTCCCCAGTGGGCTGGACCCACCCCATCAATTTGGTCTGGACACATGGCCCAACAGGCCCGGTCCTGGCCAGGTCAGTTTGGTCTGACCTGTTCAAACCAGACATGAACCCAACTAGCCTTTTTTGGAAAATTGTCAATATCATTCAAACTGGACATTTGATCGACTGTTAGTTTGTAGCGTTGGAACCCTAATGATGAGGCATATCTTTTGGCATACTCTATGTAGGATTTCATGGAATTTGAAATTATACAAATGGCATGAGGTGTGGTTCTCCAATAATCATGTGCATTACATACTAAAACACAATGGTTGGATGATACCTGAAGATTTTTGACAAACGAAACTTTCCATATCAGCAATGATGGACTAGTGGGAAGAAGATCTATGTGAACAAGAAGGCCCATGGTGGGGAGGGGCTATGTGAGACCTAGAAGAACCATTGTACTCGACAGGAGGAGTACCTCAATATGGCCATGGTGGGAAGCAGCTTTTGTGTGAACCGACATGCCCATAGTGGTAGGCGAATTCTATGTGACCTGATAGGCCCATTTTTCTCATTGAGGATTATTACTCCAGAAACCCAATGTGTTAGATGATATGACTGATGGTCCTACTTTTCTACTCCAGAATATACCTTGTGTGAGTTTTCATGCTTCGTGATATTGTTTCATGATCATTATTTTTTTTATTTATGGATATTTTGGTCTTTTATTGTTGTTTTGTGGTCCCTACTATTTATTTTGATACTCACCCCTACACGGGCTTCACCTGTATGTGTTTTTTCTGGTGTAGACGGTCGTCACCTTGAAGGAGTACTTGGAGGCCTAGGGGCCGATGGTGTCTAGTGATACCAGGTAGGTGGGGTGTTCTGCAAATACTTCCAATAGCTAATCCACAATTACCCATCATGTGGGGTTTCTAGAAAATGGATTTTATCTTTTATTCCATGTACTTTCCTGTATTCAGTACATCTTTTAATGGGTTTTCATTCTGGCCTATTTGACCTACAGTTTTTACTTTTACTCAGTGGTGGCTTGGTTGCATGCATGTTTACTTTCCAGCATTGGAATGTGGTAGTGTGTGTGAGTACAAGTAATTAGTAAAATGCCTCTCACTTTCATGTTGACACCTTCGGTGATAGTCACTATCCCCTAGACATTGGGAGGTGGTCTTGGGGGATGTCACGGGATGAGCCTCGCAAGACGGGTTGTGACAATGTTGTATTAGAGGTGGTCAGTTCTACCTCATTGACCGAGAGTATATTGTTTTGTTTTTAATAAATATATTTTAAATGTTTGGTGTTCAACTTTCGAATTTGTGGACTCCAGTTTTGGTGTGGCAGTCGAAGTATTCATACTCTAGGACCATGAATTCTTTTTTTCTGTTCTTTTATAAAAACAATAGTCTCATGTGTATTATATGAATTTTGTGTTTCCTCATGTTCTTTTATATTAGAGTCATCTCACTAGGTATAATATATTGATTGTGGTCCCTCTTGATCCATTTTAGGATGCCTCCACATGTGCAATAAGATTAGATTCCATTTTGTGATCGTGAGGAAAACTCGGCCAGCGATGAGTTGTCGGTTCAAGGAATAGTGCTGGAGATGGCCATGTTGGGTGGTGCAATATTATTACAACCACATTTTGATCATCAGTTCCAACCAGAGTTCCCAGTAGAGGATGCATGTAGGAACAATGCCTTGTATGGGATCCAAAGATAATGACCTCCCAGGTTTAGAGGAGAGGCAGATCCTCAGGTTATTGAGTACTAGCTAGAGGCGGTGACATGTGTCTTCCACATAGTGAGGAAAACACCTGACTAGATAGAGATCTTAGTTGATAGCCTTCTTTAGGGATATATATGGAGATGGTGAAGCCTAAATGATTATAATCATGATGAGTTGACCCTCTCTTGGGATGACTTTGAGTGGATTTTCCAAGAAAAGTTATTCCTCATAACCTTACACTCTGTGCGCATATAGGAGTTTTTTCTCCTAGAGTAGGGCATCATGTCAGTGGTTGAGTAGTCTGCGAGGTTTATAGAACTTTCTCCCTACTCTGCATACATGGTGAAGGACACTTCCTTCAGGTATATTACCTTTGAGAAGGGAATGCAATGGAAGATCAGGTCATCCATGGTGTGTCTAAACACCCCCACTCAAGATGGGGTAATGGGGTGAGCCCTTCTTGTGGAGAGATTCATAGCCAATTACGTACCGACAGTCAGAGCCACCAACAAAAATCAGGTGTAGAGTCTTTAGTAGTGTGTAACAGGAACCAGATTCATGGACCCAAGTGGGTTAGATCTTTAAGGGGACGACCCCATGACTTGGGGTTGGTAGTGCGTGGCTCCAAAAGCAAAGGGAGTTGGTAGAAAACCAGGCTTTTCTTCTCGTTTGGAAGGTAAGGACAAATAGTTCGTGACTTTCAAACCCACTGCACAAATGATCAACATATAGTCGAAGGACCGCCAAAGCAGAGGCATAGGTTCGAGTGAGGAGGTACACAGGGTAGTGGATGTGGAAAGGGCACAGTCCAAGTGGCTGTTGTGGATGTTGTTTTGAATTGATACCACCAACACCCCCAACTGGTACACCATGGGCTCTGGGAGCTGGTAGATAGGGGTGATGCCAGCTTCAGGCGATGTAGGCTTAAGACCAAGTTTCTCGAAAGATAATTAGAGGTATGATCTATGTCTTCTCTACATTATATTCAGTTCATAAAGACATGGGTGTCATTTTCTCTTTTCTTTACAGATACCCCATTCGAGGCTCGTAGATTTTGGTGGAGTCTTTAGCTTGATCCTAATGATTAGATACTTTTACAAGAGGGGATTCGACATTTACACATTGGTTCTAGAAGTGTGAGCATACTCTAAGAGGTGAGGGATTTGGTTGGAATCATCTAGTAGAGGTGTTGACTTCTTACAATGTCATCTTGGGTATGGAATGTTTATCTAAAGTGTAACACCCCATGATTTCTTAGTACATTATCTCATTAAAGTAATTCAATAGTTTTTGCTACACGCAACCACGAGTTTGAGCACACCACAACTTACCAAACTAACCATTAAAAAAGAAGTTATGAATAGTATTAAATTAATTTTGAATCTTATATATTTATATAATTTTAACATACATGTTATGTGTTTCTTAGACATAATAAAAGAACAAATTCATTTTTTTCAGATAAAAGAAGTATTTTTCCCAAAATTCAATTTTACAGACTTTAGACGGAAAACCCTTTTTAAAACCAATATTTTAAACTTATAATGATCAATTAACTTAAATTAAATTATTATTTAGAATCGGGACATAAAAATTTTGTTTGGATAAATTTTTTGTACTTTTCTGATAACTTTCATATTTTGATGAACAGTGAAAAATACTATGTTTTAATTGAAAATAACTTTTTTAATAAAAATAATTTAGAGTGATAAATTATGTATTTGAGTGGTTTTGAAGTATAATTAGATTATATTTTTATCATTTAATACAATTTAGGTCATTATATGTAATTTCACATTTAAATTTGACATAAACACATGTCAATTTATTGATAGTTTTTACTTTTTAAAAACACCCTTTTTGGTTTTGGAAACGGAAATTAATTTTAAATTAATTAATGAAACATACATGTTTTTAACTGGTTAAAATAGAATTCATTTTTGAATTCGTAATATCAAAATTATCTTAGTGTGAATATTTGGTATTTTTCTGAAAACCTTTAATATTTTATGAATAGTGAAAAACACTACGTTATTATTTAAAACCGACTTTTAAATTAAATAATTATTTATATTATTAAAAAAATTAAGTCAAAATAGCTATAAAATACCTATTTAATTTCAATGTAATTCATTGGAGTCATTTTATAATAAAATTACATGTATAAAATTTTATTGAACTTTTTAACCTCTTTTACTCACCTTCTAGGCACATTAGCAAATCTGCATAAAACATAATTTTACCTCTTTTTTGAGTTGAATGTAAAAACTCCAAATGAAACGGTTGACATTAGTAAGTAAATTTTTATTCAATAAGATGAAAATAATTTTTGGTGAATAGTAACTTTTGACTTTTTTTACACCGATTAAAAGTAAATAGAGAAATTAATGGTAAAAATGATATTATAATAACCCTAACACATGTCCTAAGTCTGTTGGATAAGTGTAATTCAACCAAAAAAATCTTAAGAATAAAATATGATCCTCTTGGGTCCACTTGAATTATATTAGGACATTTATTATTATTTTATTTTAAGAAGAGTTAAAAGTGATTATTTAAATGTTTAATAACTAAAAAAAATTTATATAGGGTTACACAACATATAAATTCGACTATAAATATTAATTACTAATCTAAAAAAGGTTCCTAAATAATGGTATTTTATTTGTAATTTTTTGACATTAAATAATTTTATTTATTCATGACACAATGATGATGTAGTAATTACCTTATTAATGAAATATTAAAATAATTGATATTATAAATATCCAAATAAATGTAATTTGATACTTATAATTAATTAAAATAATTTTATAGGTTAATATGACAATTTAGGGTTGATTAAATAATTTTTTTCGATGTAATCATGTTTTTATTATTTTCACAAAAACCAAATACTAAATAGTGTCAAAATTGACACAATCAAGTTTTTAAAACAAATACTATATTATTAATTAATATAATATTCTTAAAAATATAATTTTCATCTAAAGGTCATATATAAGGTTATATATATTAATAATTAACCACTTGGGTTCTCTTTGGTTTTAATAGTGTGTTTATTAACCATATAATATAAAAATACAAAGAGATATGGTAAATGTCAAACTATTTAACTAAAAGTTAAATCTTAAAGATAACGTTAATATGGTGAACTAAACCTATCTAAAACATCTTGGTTAAAATATTTTAGACCCAATCCCCACCTTAAAATTGAAATAAATCATTTTTGAGCCATTATAAACCAAAAATGATTTTATTATAAAATAATATTTCAAGTTTTTCTTCAGGTGAACCTCACCTCTCTTATAAAAGGGTACTTCCCTTTCTCTTAATTACACACCTCCAAAGACATTTTTCATGGAAAAACCCTACACAAATATCCTCCCAACATTCCTCCCATCAACTTAGAGTCCTTATTTTTATCATAAATCCAACCTAAGTAGCCCTTTTGATTAACTCAAAATGGAACACCCGAAGAAGAGGTAATAATTTCACCACCCTCCTTCAAGTTATTTTCTTCTTCCACCTCCTATTTATTTTTTTCCATACCAAAATAATATATCCCGTATATTCTAAAAAATATGATGTTATAATACATACAGTACAACCATATTTGTTATTCTATCCATCCTATCAATGACAAAGTCATCATAGGTGCGTACGTACGACTTATCATCTCCACATCGTGGTGTAGTTTGTTCTTCAAACAATTAATTATTTGGATGGGTATAATAATCATTATAACTGATGTAAATAATAAATATAACATGTTTATTATTCTGTAAATATGATATACCATCCAATTACATACGATTTCACCATCAATATAATGATATTTTCGCTCGTGCGTACTTACGGATTACCGTCTTCACGACGCGATGAGATTCATTCACACGTTCACCATTCAATGATGATTATAAAAATATATATTATTAATATGTATGTAATATATGATAAAATAATTCTATTGGATATATATATATGTATGTACTTACATATATCATATTCACTTACTTCTGTTCAAAATGATATGAAAATGGAAACAGCATTTATGCGTACGTACGGCCTACCGTCTCCATAAACGGTGCCTTCAAGTTCATATATCAATCTATTATAAATAATTATATTCTAAATATATATGATACATAAATCATGGTTTAGATTATGTAAGTATTTAAATCATTATCTAAATGATATGATCAAGAATAACAAGTTAAAAAATGTACGATAAAGAAAGCGATTATTACACAAAATATTAATTTAAAATGGAAATCATTATTAAATGGGTAGTATAAAGTCTTAAATGAATCATGTATTATATAATAAATATAAATATTATTCTGTTATAATTTAATAACTTACTATGTCCATTATACAGGAGGATAAACGTAACCTCCACCAAAGGAAAGTGCAAGATAATGGTTAATTTCACAATATATTCATTATTCGAGGTTCTTTTTACGTATCTACAAAGACATATTTATTATCCATGTACATGTTTCATAAAAAATAATTTCAAAGAGATTATTTTTTTTGGGAATTTTCAATAAAACATCATTCTAAATGTTTTAATGATTTATTCTTCTAAACATTTCTCATTAATGTCCATGTTTTCAAAATTGTTTTAAGGATTTTTTTATACGGACATGAATGTTTTAAAATGTTAATTCCATACAAAATGTTTCAAAGTGGTATGGGACACTTTGATTCAAAAATATCATTTAAATGAATTCCTTTATATGAAATTTAAATGATTTCATGAAAAATGGATATTTATCTTAAAGATTTTAACTGATCATATTCAACTATATCAACATCATTTATGGGATATTATTCTTGATCGAGGTTGATTTATTATGATAAAAATCATCCATATTGTATTGAATGTTTTGTGATATGTTTGACTTTGGATGTGTTATTTTTATACTATTCAGGGTTTATGGATAAATTATTGACATTTCTTAAGCTAGTTTTAATACAAATATTCATGTTATGTTTAAACCTTTACAAATGTGGAATGCATTGCACTTAGTAAGTGACCGGTGGAGCCCGCTATATCTTATCGATGCATCGGTAGGTCTAATGAGACAAACTGGTGTCTTGGCACAAGGCCTTGACAAAATCTTATTGGTAGTCTTGGAACAAGGGCTTTACTATGTGGTTATGAATTCTAGAATTATGCATTCAATCATTATGAAATTAACTATTGATATTACATGTGATAATTTTCCAAGTATAATATCCCTGTGAATAAGTAAATAGTATTATTTGATTTATCATTGTCATAATATGCTGAAGTTTAAGTTTAAAAAGATTTTGTTTTAGTTTTATACATTTCCCTAAATTTTTATGCGTATTTATGAAAGTTTCTGCTATATTGTTATCCTTACTAAGCATATGTGGTCACCCATTTCTATGATTTATTATTCCCAGGATGCGAAGAAGTATATTATGAGTGACCTACAAGGATAGTCTATGGGATATGAATGTGGTCAATAGAGACAATGTTGTTTTTGTTTTTCATTTTATAATGTAATGTATCGTTCGTGTATGTAATCTATTTTCCAAGACTCCTAAACTGATCGGTTGTTTGGGACTTGATTCCTTGTAATCATTCCAATGTATTAAAATGATGTACCGACTCTGGGTATCTGGGGTCAGGGCATTATAATTGGTATCGGAGGAAGTTTAGCAACAACCTTGGAAATAGATTTAGAAAAACTATTATTATAGAACATTACCCTAAGATAGACATTGAATATTAGTATTTATGACCTTCCTATAATTTTGGTAATATAGAGATTTTGTGTATTTTACAAGAAATACATCACTTTATGGATACAAGTAGGTAGAGGTGGCTCTGTCACAGATATGCCTAGGAGTAAAAACTCTAACAAGGAGTTTCAGGATTGATCTAGGGTATCCTGGTACATGAAAATGGGCCTTGTTTTACTCTTGGTTACGACACTCCCAGGGGAAATGCTTAGCATTATTCACATTTTCATTACAAGCCATTATGAAGGATTTAGGAGTAAATATTTACTCAATGAAATCATTTTATGATTATAGATTATATGCATAATATTTTAAATTTCTTTAATGTTTTTTACAAGTTTGTAATTATGAATTGTGATTCATAAACTATCCTAGTGTATTCCATTGTATAGAAATGGTACCTAGTAGAAGGAATGAGAATTCCAGTAATATGCATGATCGAGAGATTAAGAAGGATCATACCATTCATGGTAATAAGCCAACATTTAAAAGGGAAATATTCTCAAACGTATTCCCATTAAATGAAGAAATAGTATCATGTGTTAATAAGATAAGTAAAGAATTCTATGAGTCATACGTCTTTGGAGGGAAGTAAGAGAAGAAAAGGATGGAAGTGAGAAAGATGGATAATGGAATAGGGAAAAGAAGGATTTTCCCATATGTGATAACTGTGGAAAGAATCACGTTGGTAAATTCGTGATGGGAATGAGATTTCGTTATTAGTGTGGATAAAAAGGACACCAAGTACGTGATTTCAAGGGTAATAAAAAGGATTCAAATGTACAATGCTTCATTTTCACGGTGTTGGGACACTACAAAAAGCAATGTCCAAATCATCAGAGTATACCCCAAATTCTAATATTGGATAATAATCATGTTATGATACTATCAAAGATGAAGAGAAATGATTATATTTCTTATGTTTTTATTAAATTATTATGTCATTTGAGTATTACATTAATGATGTACATGTTATAAGAACTATATAGTATTAAAGGATTGTATGGCAGTACTATTTCATTAAGGAATTGAGATTGTGTGGAACCAATAAAAGTGATTCAATAGAAGCTTAAATTTTTTGGAGAATATATGGTTGAGAGAAAGATAAACTATAATATGGTTCTGATACAGATGTATTGATTTTGAAAGAATATATTTTGATTTGGATAAATTATATTGGATATTATTGACTACCTTGAAACAGATTTATCATTTGTATATTCCATCATTGTTGGAGTTTAAAAAATTTATGGATAGAAGGAGTATATCCCATATTATATAAGGAATAAGGTATTATGAATGTAATAAATAAGTTTTTATGCTAATTTAGTCTGTTACATTGTTTCAAAAGAATACGTGATGAAGTTATTAACATGTTATTGGATGGAAAAAAGGATCTTCATTGTGTTTAACTTCCAGGTAAATTTGGGACTGTGAGTTTGGACAGAAGTATTTTGGATAATTCTAATGGTTGGAATTGATTAAGTTTGACATTGGATAATATTTTTATGGTTAAATCATTTCTTGAGATTATTTTTTTATTGTCATAAAAATACAACCTGGAGGTCGAGCGACAACATGTCGCGTCCGGCAAGGCCGCGAGACTTGAACCTGCAATTGAAGAGCGACAAGGGTGCATCACCTACCACTGGCCTATGTGATGTCATCATTTTTATAGTGTAGTTTTTTTAATGGTATGACAGATAAATTATAAATTCATTTTTTTGGAACCCTGGACAATTAGGATAAATAGATTATTTTTGAATTATATTATCTTTTGGAGTGAAAGATTAGTTTGTGGTTTTAATTAAATGAAGAATGAAACTCTACCTATCAAAAATATATATATATATATATATAATTCTCTTATTCTATGAAAAAATTAATTATTATACTTTGGGTAAGGTATCTTAAAACCAAAAATGTGTTACCCTTATACAATATGTTTTGTTAAACCAATGATATTTTATATCATCTTAGATTGATGGCTTCGAGGCCCTCAATTTCACATTTATTTGTGCTTGATGAACTCAATCACTCCCTATAAATATTTACGTTTTTTCACGAATTATGTATCTATAATTTCCATAAATATTCTCTAAATCAATATCATAACATTGTGGTGACCTTTTTATTTTCTTTTCCCTCTAATTAAGAGTAAATTTTTTTAACCCAAAGACCGATGTGGGTTTTCAAAACATATATTTTTCTATTTTGAACATTTTATTTTCAAAAAAGAAATCGAATTGCAAGGACATAATTTATTTAATAAGGGGAGAATGTAACACCCTAAGATTTCATAGTACATTATCTCATTAAAGTAATTCAACAGCATACATTACACGCAACAATGAGTTCGAGCCCACAAAAACACACCAAACTAACCTTTCATAAAGCCGTTATGAAATGTATTAACTGTATTTTGATTCTTATATACTATATATAATTTCAAAATCCATATTATTTGTTTTTTAGACATAATATAAGAGAAAATTTATTTTTTCAGATAAAAGAAAAAAATTTCAAAAAATTCAATTTTATCACCTTTTAATGGAAAACCCTTTTTAAAACAAATATTTGACACTTTTATATATTCAATTTAATGAAATTAAATTCTTCCTTAGAATCGGCACATAAATCTTTTGTTTGGATAAATTTTTGGTAGTTTTCTAATTACTTTCATATTTTGACGAATAGTGGAAAATACAACGTTTTAATTGAAAACAAATTTTTTAATCAAAAAACATTATAGTGTCATATTATATATTTGAATGGTTTTGAAGTATAATTAGATTATATTTCTATCATTTAATAAAATTTATCTCATTATAAGTAATTTCACTTCAAAATTATACGTAAACACATGTCAATCTTTTGATAGTTTTTACTTTTTAAAAACACGCTTATTGGTTTTGACAACATGAATTAAATTTAAATTAATTAATGAAACTTCTATCTTTGAATTTGAAAAAATATAATTAATTTTTGAATTCGGAATATCAATGTTTTCTTAGGGTTATTTTTTGTAATTTTTTTGAAAACATTTAATTTTTGATGAATAGTGAAAAACACTGCGTTATTATTTAAAACCAACTTTTTATTTAAATAATTATTTATTTTATTTAAATTTATTTTAGGTCAAAATAGATATATAATACCTAATTAAGTTCAATTTAATTCATTTTTTCACTTTTTACTAAAATTAGAGGTATAAAAATTTATTGATCTTTTTAACCTCTTTTACCCACCTTCTAGACACGTTAACAAATTTGCATAAAACATAAATTTACTACTTCTGTGAGTTGAATTTCAAAAATCTAAGTGACACGGTTGAAATCAGTAAGTAAAATTTCATTTAATAAGATGAAAATAATTTTTTGTGAATATTAACTTTTGACTTTTATTTACCGTGGTTAAAAGTAAATAGGGTAATTAAGGGTAAAAATTGATATTATAATTATCCTAACACATTTCATGATTCTATTGGATAAGTGTAATTCAAAAAAAACAACATTATGAATAAAATATGATCCTTTTTGGTCCACTTAGATTAGATTATGACATTTATTATTATTTTATTTAAAGAAGAGCTAAAAGTGTTAAATTCAGTGTTTAATAACTAAACCATTTTTTATATAGGGTTACACACAATATAAATTCAACTACAAATATTCACTAGAAATATTAAAATATTTCCTACATAATGGTTTTTTATTTATAATATTTAGACATTAAATAATTTAATTTATTAATGATATAATGATGATGCAGTAATTACCATATTAATGAAATATTAAAATAAATGATATTTTAAATATCCAAATAAATGTAATTTGAGACGTTTGATGAATTCCAGTAATTTTATAGGTTAATAGGACATGTTAGGGTTGATTAAATAATATTTTTTCTAAGTAATCATGTTGTTATTATTTTCACAAAAACCAAATACTAAATAGTGTCAAAATTGTCATAATTGAGTTCTTAAAACAACTACTATATTATTAATTAATATAATATTTATTAAAACATAAGGGTCAGAAAAAGGACTTAAATATGTTTTTATCTAATAATAATGAACCACTTGGTATTCTCTTGGTTTTTATAGTATGTTTATTAACCATATAATATAAAAATATAAAGAGAGATGGTAAATGTCTAACTATTTAACTAAGAGTTAAATATAAAAGATAAGGTTAATATGGTGAACTAAACCTGTCTAAAACATATTGGTTTAATTTTTTTCGTACCATACCCACCTTATCATATAAATAAATCATTTTGGATCCATTATAAATCGAAATTTATTTTATTATAAAATAATATTTCAAGCTTTTCCTAAAGTGACCCTCACCTCTCTTATAAAATGTTACTTACCCTTCTCTTAATTCCACACCCCCAAAGCCATTTTTCCTGGACAAATATTTCCTATATATCCTCCCAAAATCCCTCAAATCAACCTAGAGTCCTTATTTTTGTCATAAAGCCAACATGAGGATCTCTTTTAATCAACTCAAAAGGAAACAGCTGAAGAAGAGGTAATAATTTCACCACCCTCTATTAAGTTCTTTTCTTCTTCCACTTCCTCTTTCTTTTTTTGTTTCCATACCAAAATAATAAATCCATTATCTTCAAAATACTTTACTGTTATTATACATATTCTACAACCATATTCTTTATTCTATTCATCCAATAAATGACAAAGTCACAATACGTGTGTACGTACGACTTACCATCTCCACATCGTGGTGTTGTTTGTTATTCAAACACATCATTATTTGGATGGGTATAATAATGAGTATAACTATTGTAAATAATAAATATAACATGTTAATGATTTGTAAATATGATATACCATCCAATTATATATGATTTTACCATCAATAAAATGATATTTTCACTCATGTGTACGTACGAATTACCATCCACACGACGCGATGAGATTCATTCACACGTTCACCATTCAATGATGATTATAAAAATATATATTATTATTAAGTATGTAATATATGAAAAACCCAATGATAATGGAGATATATATTTGTATGTACTTACATATAACTTATTCACTTACTTCCGTTCAATACGATATGAAAATGGAAATAGTGTTTATGCTTACGTATGGCCTATCGTCTCCATAAACGATTCCTTCCATTTCATATATCAATATATTATAAATATTTATATTCTAAAAATATATTACATATAAATCAAGGTTTATATTCTGGGATGTATTTAAATCGTTGTAACACCCCGACCCCAGAATCCCAAAGTCGGTGCAATATTTTAATATATTGGCATGTTCACAAAGAAATCATGTCTTGAAATACTGATGAGTTTAGTATTATTGGAAAAAAGATTCATAATTAAGTTCAACATTACAACTTGAAAAGAAATACAACAATAATTTCTTTCATTAGAAACATCCAAACCTCCTAGATTAAACCTTTAAGTCACTCATAATTAACATCTTCATATCCTGGGAAAATGAAACATAAGAAAGGGGTGAGCTCAACCGATCAGTAAGTGTAATAAATACATCAGAAGATAACATAAATATTAAGCATGGACAATAATTGAAAACACATACCTTTACTAGTAATAAACATGAACAATTTTATAGCAATAATATGATCTTAGTAAATAATTCCATAATAAAACACAATCATGGGTATTCTATTAATCGAATGACCGCATGAACCGTCAATATAATTTTCATAATGAGGGAATGTACAATGTCGGACATTCAGAAACATTTTGTCATGGCCTCAGCCAAGATGTCTAAAAATGATTAAGGCCTCAGCCAAAACAATATATCAAATTGGGAAAGTCCTGGGCTAATTTAACGTCTAGTAGTCTCATGAGACCTACCGATGCATCGAGGAGCTATAGAGGGCTCCACCCGTCACTTACTAAGTCCAATACATTCCTCATATGAAAAGGCTAAAATATAACATAAACATTCATCTTAAAACTAGCATATGAAATGTCAATACTTTGACCATAAACAATGAATGGTATAAAAATTTTACATCCACAGTCAAACATATCACAAGACATTCAATACAATATGGAAGTTTTTTATCAAAATAAATCAACTTCAAATAAACTTAAAATTCATTAAAGGATGTTGACATAGATGAAATAAAAACCTTTTTTAGAGAAATAACTATATCTATATTGAAATCATTTAAGGGTAACTTAATTATAAAGAAAATATTTATTTTTAAAATATTCTTATAAGATTGTAAGGTAAGATTTGACGATGTTATAACGGAAGAAAATTGTCGCACCCGCCGTATAAGTTAAAAAAACATTCTTATCATAGTTTTGTCGAAAAAGGCCATAAAGTACCTTGTTTGGAAAATGAAGAAAATATTACTTTAAAAAAATATAAGGTTAAATAAGGGTATAAATTAATTTACCCCATTGTATAGTAAAAAATGTTTTGAAATACATTTTTATGAAACGTAGATGTGGATGATAAAGAGGTCCCAGAAGATACTTACGTAAAAACAACCTTGGATAATAAAGAGATTGTATAATTAACCCTTACCTTGTACTTTTCTTTGGTCGAGGGTAGGTTATCCTCCGGTATAATGGTGAAATAATTATTATTAATTTATACAATAATCATATACATCAATATGATATCATCTATGATCTTTTAAATTTGGTTTGTTAATAATATCTTAGTATTATCGTCATTTTGGGTGTTAACTGATTCATTTCCTTTATTTGATTTGTTAAATAAGTAATTTTTTTTATGGATAGGATGTATCTTATTCATATTAAGAATTATATTAAGTCTTTAAGCATTATTTTTAATCATCTAATGAAAATTAGTCTTGATTGGGTACGATGGGGAACGAATCTCATCACGTTCGTGGAGACGGTAATCTGTACGTACACACGAGCAACAATATCATTCTTTTGATATTAAAATAATATGTAATAGGATGGAATAACATATATAAATAATCATTATCATGTTATATTAATTATATAAATCAAATACACATCATTATTATACCCATCCAAATAATAATGTATTGAATAACAGTTACACCACGACATGGAGACGGTAAGCCGTACGTACACACGTATGGTGATATGTCATTCAAAGAATGGATAGAATAATGAATATGGTTGGACCATATTTATAATAACATCACAGTATATAAAAGATACTGGTGTTATTATTTTAGAATGGAAACAACAAAGAAAGAGGATGTGGAAGAAGAAGGGAACTCGAAAGAGGTGATGAAATATTTACTTCTTCTTCGGGTTCTTATTTATGATTTGATCAAAAGGGCTCTTTAGGATAGATTTCTGACAAACGTAAAGCCTCTAGGATGAAGGTATGACAGTTGAGAGGGTATTTGGTTAGGTTTTGGCCGAGCCAAATGGCTTTGAAGGTGTGAATTAGAGAGAAGGGGGAGTGCCCTTATATAAGAGGGGTGAGGGGCACCTTAGGAAAAGCTAGAAATATTATTTTTTAATGAAATAATTTTTGGTTTCTAATGGCTCCAAAATAGATTATTTAAAGGATAAGGTGGGGATGGGTCGAACATAACCCAACCAATAGGTTTTAGATAGGTTTGCGTCATTATATTAACTTTATCGTTTATATTTAACTCTTAGTTAAATAGTTTGACATTTACCATGTCTCTTTGTATTTTTATATTATATAGTTAAAAAACATACTATATACTTCCAAGAGAACTCCAAGTGGTTCATTAATGATACACATATCATTATATAAGTCTTTTCTCCAAAACTTATATTTTTAGGAATAGAATATTAATTAATATTATAATATTCATTTTAAAAACTCTTTTATGTTAATTTTGAAACTATGTGGTATTTTGTTTTTTCTAAATTTATAACAGAATTATTACTTCATATAAAATTAATCTAAACAACCCAAATATGTCATATTATCCTAGAAAATTAGTGCAATTCATAAAATGTGTCAAATTACATTAATTTGGATATTTATAATGTCAATTATCTTAATCATTCATTAATTAGGTAATTACTGCATCATCATTGTGTCAAAAATTAATTAAATTATTTAATTTCTGAAAAATATAAATAAACTACCATTATGTATTAAATATTTTTATCTTTCTAATGAATATTTATAGAAGAATTTATCATATGGGAAACCCTATATTAAAAATGTGTTAGTTATTAAACTTTGATTTTAACTTTCTTAATTATTCTTTGAATTAAATAATAATAAATGTCCTAATCTAATCCAAGTGGAACTAAAGGATCATATTTTATTCCTAAGGTTGTTTTGGGTCGAATTACAATTATCCAATTGAATTAAGACATGTTTTAGGGTAATAATAATATCATTTTCACCCTAAATTACCCTATTTATTTTTTACTGTGGTAAATAAAAGAAAAAAGTTATTGTTCACCAAAAATTATTTTCATCTAATTGAACGAAATTTTACTTACTAATATAAACTATGTGTCTAATAGTTTTTAAATTAAACTCATAGAAGCAGTAAAATTATGTTTTATGTAAATTTCCAAATGCCCCTAACAGCTGGGTAATGACGGTATAAAGTTCGATAAAATTTTTATATATCTTAAGTTTTTATAAACCAACTCCAATTAATTAAAATGAAATTATATAGGTATTATGTATCTATTTTTACCAAAAAAAAGTTAAAAAAATTAATAATTATTTCAATAAAAATTTGGTTTTATACTATAACTCAGTGTTTTTCACTATTCATCAAAAATTGAAAGTTTTCAGAAAGATACCAAAAATTAACCCTAAGATAATTTTGATTTTACGAATTCAAAAATGAATTCTATTTTATCAATTTCAAAACATATAAGTCCCACTAATTAATTTAAAATTAATTCATGTTGTCAAAACCAAAAAGCGTATTTTTAATAAATAATAACTATAAAAAGATTAGCACCTGTTTATGTCCAATTTTAAAGTGAAATTACTTATAATGACCATCATTGGATTAAATGGTAAAAATAAAATCTAATTATACTTCCAAACCATTAAAATGTACAATTCAACACTATAAATTATTTTGATTAAAAAAGTTTTCAATTAAAATATAGTATTTTTCACTATTCACCCAAATATGAAAGTTATCAGAAAAATACCAAAAATTTATTGAAACTAAATTCTTATGTCCCTAATATAAAGAAGAAGTTTATTTTTTCAAATTAAATATATATAAGTTTCAAATATTGGATTTAAAAAGGGTTTTCCACTAAAAGGCGTCAAAATTGAATTTTTTAAAAAATAATTCTTTTATCCGAAAAAATGAATTTATTCTTACATTATGTAGAAGAAACTCATAATATGGATTCTAAAATAATAAGGATTATATAATGTTAAAAATTAAGTTTATACAATTCATAACCGCTTTTGAATGGCTAGTTTGGTAAGTCCTAGTGCGCATGAACTCAGTATTGTGTGTAGTGCATGTTATTTCATTACTTTGAAGAAATAACATTCTATGAAATCTTGGGGTTTTACATTATTCCCTCCTTTAATAAATTTCTTCCTCGTAATTTTAAATTTTTCTTCGAAAATAAAAGGTTGAAAATAGAAAATACCTTTGTTGGAAAACCCACATGGAAAATTTGGTTAATAAAATTTAGTCTTAATAAGAGTAAAAGGGAAATGAAAAAGTCACCACCAAATTATGATATCAATTAGAAGAATATTGGTGGAAATTAGGGACACATAATTTGAGGAAGAACTTAAATATTTATAGGGATTGATTGAGGTCATCAGTCACAAACAAATTTAGAATTGAGGCCCTCAAAGCCATCAATCTATGATGATTTAAAATATCATCTGTTCAACAAAACATAAGGTATTAGGATAAAACATTTTTAGTTTTAATAACCCTTTCCTAAAGACTAAAAATTAATATCATCATAGAAAAATAGAAGAAAAAAATATACTTGACAAGTATAGTTCCATCCTTTAACTAATTTCTACCACAATCTCATCTTTCACGCTAAATGATAGTAGAACTTAAAAAAATATTATATTTATCCGATTCATATAGGGTTCGAAAATAATGAATTTATAATTCACCTATCAGACCCTTTAAAAAAGAAATTACATTATAAAATCCAGGGTTTTCATGTAGTCCAGTGGTATACGATAATTCCCAATCACACTATGGTTGTGGGTTCGATTCCCGCAACTTTTTCTGACATGATGGGTTGTCACACAGTCATCGTGTTGTCCTTTTTATAAAAAATCAAAAAATAACTATAACAATATTATCCAACTTCAAACATAATCCATTCCAAACTTTACACTTATCCAAAATACTTCTATCCAAAATCGAAATCCAAAATTTAAAAGGAAGTTAAACACAATGAAGATCCTTTTTTCCACGTAATAACATCTGAACACCTTCATCCTGTATTATTTTAAAACATGGTAAAACCCTGAATTTCCATAAAACCTTATTGATTACATTCTTTCTCCCTTATCCTTTATATAATACTGGATATATTCCTTATATCCAAAAATATTGAATATTCCAACAATGATGAAATAAACAAACTATTAATCAGTTCCGTGGAAGTCCTGAATATCCAATATAATTTATCCCTTATTCCAAAATCACTACCTCATTATCAGGACCATATTAAGTATTACATTTCATTCATCCATTTATTTTCCAGAAAGTGTATCAAACTATTAAGTTACTTTTCTTAGAACCATATAATCTCAAATTCTTAATAAAATAGTACTACAGTACAATCATTATTTATCTCTATAATTCATATAACCTGTATATTTATAATACAACACTCAAATGAAATAATTCTATAATAACAACATAAGAACACTAGTCATTCATCTTCATCTGAGGTAGTATTATAACTTTATTATTATCCAATAGCATCATTTGTGGTATACTCTGATGACTGGGACATTGATTCGTGTAGTGTCCCAATGCCTTGTAGATGAAGCATTTTACATTTGAAACCGTATTTGTAACCTTGCAATCACTTACTTGGTGTCCTTCTTCTCCACACATATAAAAAACTCTCATTCCCATAAGCATTTACCAAGGTGATTCTTTCCACGGTTATCAAATATTGGAAAATCCTTCTTTTCCTTCTTCCCTTTATCCATATTTCTCTCTTCCATCCTTTTCTTCTCTTTTTTCCCTTCAAATCCATAGGATTCAATGAATTATTTACTTATCTTATTAACACATGATATTATTTCTACATATGTTCAAAATACATGGGAGACTATTTCCCTTCTAAATGTTAGCTTAATATCGTGAAAGATATGATCCTTCTTAATCTTTGGATCATATGTATTTCTAGAGTTCGCATTCC
The DNA here is from genome assembly GCA_963277665.1 of Viscum album. Lineage (NCBI taxonomy): Eukaryota > Viridiplantae > Streptophyta > Magnoliopsida > Santalales > Viscaceae > Viscum > Viscum album. The sequence goes on from OY728159.1 coordinate 739,001,561, forward strand.
TTCTACTGGGCGCCATTTCTATACAATGGCATACACTAGGTTAGTTTATGAATTGCAATGAATAATTCCAAACTTGTAAAATACCTAATGTAAATTGAACAGTTTATGGATATAATCCATAATCATAAAAATAATTTCTTTGAGGACGTATATACTCATAAACCCTTCATAATGATTTGTAAAGAAAATGAGAAATATCCTAAGCATATCCCTCGGGTGTGTCGTAACCAATAGTGTAACAAGGCCCATTGTCGTGCACCAGTTCCCATTCGAGTCTAGCTCAAAGTGGTGTTTTTGGTTTTTACCACTAGGTACATCTGTGCCAGATCCACCTCTACCTTCTCGTATCCATACAGGGATGGATTTCGTGGAAAACTCATAAAATCTCTACAGTACCAAAATTCTAGGAAGATCTTATATACTAATTCTCAAAGTCTATCCTAGGTCTATGTTCTCTAATTATATTTCATCTATATATAGTATCCAAGGTTATTACTAAACATCCTCTGATTCCAACTGTAACGCCCTGACCCCAGAAGCCCAGAGTCGGTGCCTTATTTTAATACATTGTCATGATCACAAGGAAATCATGTCTTAAAAGGTCGATCAGTTTGGTATTATTGGAAGCATGATTCATACATAAGTTTAACTTTACAACTTGAAAATAAATACAACACTAATTTATTCCTTTAGAAACATCCAAGTCTCCTAGATTAAACCTGCAAGTCACTCATAATTAACTTCTTCATATCCTGGGAAAATTAAACATAAGAAAGGGGTGAGATCAAATGCTCACTAAGGGTAAGAAATATAGGGGAAGATAACAAAAATATTAAGCATGGTGAATAATTGAAAACAAATGACTTTACCAGAAATAAACATGAACACTTTAAGGAAAGAATATGAGCTTAGTAAGTAATTCCATAATAAAACATAATCATGGGTATTCTACTAGTCGAATGACCACATGAACCATCAATATTATTTTCATAATGAGGGAATGTATAATGTCAGCAATTCTGAAAAAAAATCAAGGCCTTGGGAAAGACGTCTACAAATGATTAAGGCCTATGCCAAAATCATATATCAAATTGGTAAAGGCCTCAACGAATTCCATGTCTAGTTGTCTCATGAGACCTACCGATGCATCAAGGATCTATAGCAGGCTCCACCCGTTAATTACTAATTCCAATACATTCCTCATATGAAAAGGTTGAAATATAACATAAACATTGATATTAAAACTAGGATAAGAAATGTAAATAATTTAACCATAAACCATTAATGGTATAAATATAGTACATCCACAGTCAAACATATCACAAAACCTTCAATAAAAAATGGAATATTTGTATCATAATAAATCAAATTCAAATAATCTTAAAGTCAATCAAGATATGTTGACATAGATGAAATCAAAAACATTTTTAGAACAATATATCATTCTATTTTTAAATCATTTATGTTTTACAAAATTATAAAGAAAAAATTTATTTTTAAAATATTCTTATAATCATGTAAGGGAAGCTTCGAAGATGTTATAACGGCAGAAAATAGCCGCACCCGCCGTATATGTTAAAAAAACATTCTTATCTTAATTTTGTCGAAAAAGGTCATAAAATACCTAGTTTGGAAAATGAAGGAAAGATTACTTTCAAAACATGTGAGGGTAAATAAGGGTATAAATTACTTTACCACATTTTCTAGTAAAAAAAATTTCAAATACATTTTTGAGAAATGTGGATGTGGATGATAAAGAGGTCCCAGTAAATACTTACGTAAAAACAACCTCGGATAATAAAGATATTGTTGAATTAAACCATACCTTATACTTTTCCTTGGTCGAGGGTAGGTTAACCTCCTTCATAATGGTGAAATAAATGTTATTAATTTTTACAAGAGTCATATAAATTAATATGATATCATATATGATCTTTTAACATTGCTTTGTTAATAATATCTTAGTATTATCGTCATTTTGGGTGTTAACTGATTCATTTTCCTTTATATGATTTGTAATATAAGTAATTTTTGTTATATATATGATGCATATTATTCATATTAATAATAATATTAATTATTTAAACATTATTTTTAATCATCTAATGAAAATTATTCTAGAATGGATACGATGGGGAACGAATCTCATCGTGTTTGTGGAGACGGTAATCCGTACGTACGCACGAGCGACTATATCATTATTTTGATATTAAAATAATATATAATTGGATGGTATATCATATATAAATAATCATTATCATGTTATATTTATTAAAAAAATCAATTAAAAATCATTATTATACTCATCCAAATAATAATGTATTGTATAACAATTACACCATGACGTGGAGACGGTAAGCTGTATGTACGCACGTATGATGACATGTCATTCAAAGGATGGATAGAGTAATTAATATGGTTGTACCACATTTATAATAATATCACATTATATAGAATATAATGGAGTTATTATTTTATAATGAAAACAAAAAAGAAATAGTAAGTGGAAGAAGAAAGGAACTCAAAGAGGTGATTAAATATTTACATCTTCTTCAAGTTTTTTTTTGATTTGATCCAAAGGGATCCTTAGGTTGGCTTTCTGACTAAAGTAATGTCTCTATGATGAAGGGATGATAGTTGAGAGGGTATTTGGGTAGGTGTTGGCTGAGAAAAATGCTTTGAAGGTGTGAAATAGAGAGAAGGGGGGGTGCCCTTTTATAAGAGGGGTGAGGGGCACCTTAGGAAAAGATAGAAATATTATTTTATAATAAAATCATTTTAGGTTTCTAATGGATCCAAAATGGATTAAATAAAGGATATGGTGTGGATGGGTTGACAACCACTCAACCAATAGGTTTTAGCTAGTTTTGGGTCACTATATTGACTTTATCATTTAGATTTAACACTTAGTTAAATAGTTTGACATTTACAATGTCTCTTTGTATTTTTAAATTATATGGTTAATAAACTTACTATATAATTTCAAGTGAACCCCAAGTGGTTCATTAATTATACACCTATAATTATATAAATTTTTTGTCCGATCTTTATATTTTTATGAATATAATATTAATTAATAATATAATATTTGTTTTAAAACACTTTTATGTCAATTTTGACACTATTTCGTATTTTGTTTTTCCTAAATTCATAATGGCATTATTACTATGAAAAAAATTCATCTAACCAACCATAATATGTCATATTAACCTAGAAAATTAGTGGAATTCAAAAAAAGTCTCAAATTAAATTTATTTGGATATTTATAATGTAAATTATTTTAACATTCATTAATTAGGTAATTATTGCATCATCATTGTGTAATAAATAAATTAAATTACATAAAGTATAAAAACTATAAATATTGTACGATTATGTAGGAAATATTTTTGTCTTTATAATAAATCTTTATAGTCGAATTTATCTTATGTGTAACCATATATTAATAATGTTTTAGTAATTATTCTTTGATTTTAACTCTTTTAATTCTTCATTGAATTAAATAATAATAAATGTCCTAATCTATTCCAAGTGGACCTAAAGGGTAATATTTTATTCCTAAGGTTGTTTTTGGTCGAATTAAACATATCCAATAGAATTAGGACATGTGTTAGGGTAATAATAATATCATTTTTCACTAAATTACCCTATTTAATTTTAACCGTGGTAAATAAAAGTAAAAAAGTTACTATTCACCAAAAATTATTTTCATCTTATTGAGCCATATTTTACATACTAATATCAACCGTTTCATTCAGATTTTCGAAATTCAGCTCACAGAAGTGGTAAAATTATGTTTTATGTAAATCTGCAAATACTCTTAGGAGGTTGGTAAAGAAGGTAAAAAGTTCAATAAAATTTTTATATATCTAAAGTTATTATAAAATGACTCCAATGAATTATATTGAACATATATAGGTATCATGTTTCTATTTTTACCTAAAATAAATTTAAATAAAATAAAAAATTATTTAAATAAAAATTCTGTTTTAAACTATAACTTAGTGTTTTTCATTATTCATCAAAAATTGAATGTTTTCAGAAAGATACCAAAAAATCACCCTAAGATAATTTTGATATTCCGAATTCAAAAATGAATTCTATTTTATAAATTTAAAAACATATTAGTTGCATTAATTAATTTAAAATTAATTCATGTTGTCAAAACCAAAAAGCCTATTTTTAAGAAATAATAACTATCAAAAGATTGACACTTGTTTATGTCCAATTTTAATGTGAAATTACATACAATGAACATCATTGGATTAAATGGTAAAAATAAAATCTAATTATACTTCCAAAAATTTAAAAAAACAATTCAACACTATAAATTATTTTGATTAAAAAAGTTGCTTTCAGTTAAAATATAGTTTTTTTCACTATTTACCTAAAAATGAATGTTATCAGAAAAATACAAAAAATTTATTGAAACTAAATTCTTATGTAATTATTCTAATGAAGAAGTTTATTTTGTCAAATTGAATATATAAAAGTATCAAATATTGGATTTAAAAAGGGTTCTCCATTAAAAGGTGTTAAAATGGAATTTTTTGAAAAATAATTCTTTTATCTAAAAAAATGAATTTGTTCTTACATTATGTCTAAGAAACTCATAATATAGATTCTAAAATTATAAGGATTATATAGTGTTCAAAATTCATTTTATACTATTCATAACTGCTTTTGAACGGCTAGTTTGATAAGTCGTGGTGTGCTTGAACTCAGTGTTGCGTGTAGTGAAAGTATTTGAATTACATTAAAGAAATAACGTAATATGAAATATTGGGGTGTTACAATTGTGATCACAATGACATGATCAAGAATAACAAGTTAAAACATATATGATTAAAATGTGATTATTGTCCAAAATGTTAATTTGACCTGGAAATCAATATTAAATGGGTAGTATAAATTCATAAATGAATCATGTATGATATAAAAAAATGTGAATATGCTTCTAGTATAGTTTAATAACATACTATGTTAATTATACAGGAGGTTAAACATACCCTCGACCAAATAAAAATTCATGGTAATGGTTAATTTCACAATCTCTTTATTATTCGAGGTAGTTTTTATGTAAGTATATACAGAGACATATTTATTATCCATGTCCATGTTTCATAGAAGAGTTTTAAATGGGATTGTTTTTAAGGGGCTTTTTACTAAAACATAATTTTAAATTTTTTAAAGATTTATTCTTCTAAACCTTTCTCATTGATGTCAATGTTTTCAAAATGGATTTAAGGATTTATTTATATAGACCAGAATGTTTTAAAATGTTAATTAATTTCAAAAGTTTCAATGTGGTATGGGACACTTTGATTCAAAAATATCTTTTAAATGACTTCCTTTATACAACTTTTAAATGATTTCATGAAAAAGGGATATTTCTCTCAAAGATTTTTACTGATCATTTTCAACTATGTCAACATCCTTTACGGGATATTATTCTCGATCGATATTGATTTATTATTTTACAAATCTTCCATATTGTATTGAAGGTTTTGTGATATGTTTGAATTTGAATGTGTCATTTTTCTCGGGAGGAAAGTTATCTCTGATTATTATCGGACCATTTCAGATTCGTAGATGATTTGTTGAGGTGGAATATTACCTAGCTATTCCCCCATAAATTCACCAGGTGTTTGATTTTTCTCATGTGTCGCATGTGAGGAGGTACATAAATGATCCATCACACATCATCGGCTAGAACAAGCTGAACATTGATGATGGGGAGATGTTTTCAGAGTTTCTAGTGGAGATATAGGATCGATAGGAGTGAGTCCTTTGTGGATTTTAGATTCCTCTAGTACACGTTTGGTGGAAACACATGAATCTCTTGGAGAGCATATGGGAGTGGGAGGCTCTGATTCATGCTCAGTACCCCCATTTGTTTTTTAGATTTTTTTTGGCTTATGAGGATGTGAATCCCGAAAAAGGGTGAGTAATATAATGTCTTATAATTTTGACGTAATTCTTTTAAAAATTTTATGGAATTATTTAGAAAACCGACACTCTAACATCACCTGATTCTAAGGCCCGATAAGCCAAAAATATAATTTTGAACATTTTTTTAGTTCATTTAAATGAACGTGGGAGAAGGTATTTCTAACTAGTAAATCTATGCTCGGATCAAAAATCTAAGGTCACAGTTGAACTCAGAATGGAGGGATTCACCAAGGATGAACATAACTTTGATGGTTGAGGGTCATCTAGAAAAGGCAGTTTTTGTACTTTCTAGAAAACTATAAAATAACATAAAAATTTATTTTCTTTTCTTTTCTCACCATTGAGCGGTGGAACACCGGCACTGTGGTGTGGTGAAGAGATGGTGGTGAGGCCATTTGATGAGACTCTTTAACAAAAGAAAAAGAGAATGGTTGTTTCATTAATTAAACATCATTACGATGTGGTGACACAATGTAACAGAAATGCTGCAACACGTTTCTCGATTAGTGAGATAACATGTTGGGGAATAAAATGTGGATTTATTCATATGAACCTATGATCAATGTCCTCTCCAATGAAAAATGATGAATGTTAAAAATCTCTAGTGACGTCAACATGCCTCAAAGAACGAGACCGAAGGGTGACGAACTCTGACGGCTTCGAAAAGAACATGACTCCTAATGAAATGACAACTTAAGAAATAAAATCCAACAAGGTAGGGGGGGTTTTGTTTTAATTTTTCCCATTATTTGTTGTAAACAACAAACGTGGATCAACCGATGAACAGGTTGAACCGCGGATCACTCGTTCTTCCTGAAGGGTGTTTTCATGGGTTTTTTATAGCATGATTAATTATTTTTTTGATAGAACATCAAATCATTAACCAATGTTTTCTAAACCTATAAAGCGGTAGGCACGAGCCAACATGAACAATGCCTAATCCCCTAAAACTCATGTGTTTTGTGCGTGCTTTGTGACCATGAATTCAAAGTGGTAGCAATGGGGATTAAAGGTCGTCGTAGGGAAGATGACATCCATAGGAGGTCGTAGGCAAAAGTTGTGGGAAGAATGGACCACTAGAGCAGACCTGGTGGTCCGCAGTGGCAGCCGCGGGGGGGTGTTGGCGAGCCACGATGGTGCGCCGGAAGGAGAGTCACGGCTAGATCGTGCCATGGAGGTATGGCTGGAGCCAATAGCCTCTATACCGGTGATTAGTGGTGGGTGGACACTGCCACTCGGCTGCGTCAAAGCCCTGTGGACACGGCACTGAACAACATTTAATGCGGTAGGCTAGGGTAAACCGGCCGCGATGGAGGGGATTGCCCCACAGATGACCCATAATAGTGTAGGTGGGAGACGTACATGGCATCCATCTGTGTCCTTTCCTGCCAGACCGGTCAGGGAAAGGGCCACCCAAATAGGCCAGACCCAGCCTAGGTTTGGGTTGGGTCGGCTGATGTTGGGTCGGGTCCGATCGAGTCGAGCCTACAGAGTCGGACCAGACCCAATCCCAACCAAACCCTTATTATAAAAATACCAATATCATTCAAACTATACATTCGATTGATGAGCTATTTTAAGCATTGGAACCCTTGCAACGAATAGAATATTTTGGAATACTCTATGAGGGATTTCAAGGAGGTTGAAATTTTATTAATGGTTTGAGTAGAGGTTGTCCCAAAATCAAGCGCACTACATGTCACGACCTGTCCTTGAGGTCCGTGTCGTGACTAGCCCAAGCCCGCCTTCCATAGGCCAGGGATGGCGACTAGAACCAAGGCGTAAATCCCGGAAAAAGGGAAGGAATTTCCTTTGTAAAGTAAACAAGCACCACAGAGTAAACAAGCGGAAAAGTAAGCACTAAGTAAAAACTGTAACAAGTTGTGCTGAAAGTAAAAAGGGGCCTGAAATACAAGCCCAACTATAAAGTACTACTGAAGGGAAAAAAAGCAACTGAAAGAAAAAGATACAGCATCGAGCCGTCCTCTTGAAGTCCCACCTGAAGGGTGAGCATAGATAACCTCCACAGCTCCTCAGTCCAGCCGTCCGCTCCGAGTACGTCCCGCCAAGTGGTCAACCTCCAGGTACCGTCTTGTTCTGCAAGCCTCCACCATGATCAGTGTTGTCCGTCGTCTGCAACCAACACAACAAAGTGCGGGCATAGCCCGTGCAGGGGTGAGTATAAGCTACTCAGTAGGGACCCTGAAACCCCCGAAGGTCTCCCAAAATCAACAAAGGATAAACCACAACGGAAAGATACAATCACGAAGTAACAACCGACACTGCTTAGGTATATGCCCATAAAAATACCTAAGTCACCAATTCTCGCTCGGCCCCAACATCCGAGCTCAAGTACAACCCAGTCCACAAAGGAAATCAAAACGTAAATCCACACAGGATAGCACAACACAATCCAAAAAGGAGAGAAAAACGTAATTCCACACAGGATAGCACAACACAATCCACAAAAGAGAGAAAAACGTAAATCCACACAGGATAGCACAACACAATCTACAAAGGAGAGAAAAAAGTAAATCCACACAGGATAGCACAACACAATCCACAAAGGAAAGAAAAACATAAAACCACACAGGATAGCACAACACAATCCACAAAGGAGAGAAAAACGTAATTCCACACAGGATAGAACAACACAATCCACAAAGGAAAGAAAAACGTAATCCACATAGGATAGCACGAAACAATCCACAAAGGAAATAAAAATGGAATCCACAGAGGATAGCACAACACAATCCACAAAGGAGAGTAAACAGGATTTCAGCTCACACAGGTATACTTCGTCGAAAAGGTGAAAGGGATGATCAGATATAGATACTGAATCATCTAAGTTGGGACCCACTGAGGATACAAGACCAGTTGTCTTCATTGATTCATCTATGATGGGACCCACATAGGATACAAGACCAGCACTGAATCATCTAAGCTGGGACCCACCTTGGATACAAGACCAGCACACCTGGGACCCACATAGGATACAAGACCAGCGCAGAATCATCTAAGCTGGGACCCACATAGGATACAAGACCAGCACGGCTAGGACCCACATAGGATACAAGACCAGCGCTCTTCATTGATTCATATATGCTGGGACCCACATAGGATACAAGACCGGCACTGAATCATCTAAGCTGGGACCCACATAGGATACAAGACTAGCACTCTTCATTGAATCATCTATGCTGGGACCCACATAGGATACAAGACCAGCACTGAATCATCTAAGCTGGGACCCACATAGGATACAAGACCAGCACAGCTGGGACCCACATAGGATACAAGACCAGCGCTCATCATTGATTCATCTATGCTGGGACCCACATAGGATACAAGACCAGCACATCTGGGACCCACATAGGATACAAGAGCAACACTCTTCATTGTCGCAATCCACTCAGGATCTCTGCACAGTCGTCGTCGTCGAAGTCGCAGTAGCAGTCGCAGCCAGCTCTAGGGTTCCCGCACACGGCAAGCTCGTTCGGGAGGGTCCGCTCCACGAGCCGAGAGGCTGATACATCAACTGAAACAATGTCTGAAGTTTATGTATCCAAAAGTTATGTATCGTCAACAGGAACTTCACGTCGTAGACGGCGTGTCATTCGAACACCCGGTCTGAGAGTTATTGGCTTTTCCGTCCCAGGGGCCCGGTTGGTTTCTAAGGAAATCCAACCCGACCGTACTCCACCTGCGTCCAAACCTCAAGCAGAGTATGCCAAAAGATCCATCTCACTTAGAATAAAACAACAAAGTCAACGACATGTCAATCGGACGTCCGAAGCTCAAGATATGAGTGTTTCTGCTCCGAAGGCCCGGTTGGTTTCATGTACAAACCAAACTGGATGAACACAAAGTATCCCAAAACCTTGAGTCCAGTATACCGAAATGACCATCTCGATCCAAGGATCCCGTTTCCGCTGACGGCGCATCATTCGGAAGCTCGTAGCTTAAGTTACGGGAAAAATATCGAAAATGGTCCGAAGACGGGGGGCCTGGGCCCGGGCCGACCCGGGCCGACCCCCCCTGGGTCGGTCGAACCGACCACTGCTTGCCGCCACCTCCGGATGCCGACGCCGCCGTTGCGGCGTGGCGCGCCGGCGGAAGATTCCGCGGGCCACCAGAGTTGCTCCGGTGGTCCGATTTCCTTCCCGTCTGCGCCGTTGTTCCTCCCGGGTTCCGTTCTTCACTGCGGTATCATTAAATCGCCTCTGCGGCACGTTTTGTTGTCACCCGCCAAATCCACACAACAAGGAAGAACTGCGGAGGGTTGTCGGGCCGTGTTTGTTTGGCCCGCACCCTCCGTGTTAGATAATAACAGTCGGGAGAAATATTCAACACATGAAAACATAACAAGTAAACAATTTTAAATAAATTAAAATTGTTCTTATGAAACCGGGTTCTTTGTTTTGAACGGAAACACCCATGAAATAAAAAGGGGTAAAATCATTCCAAATAAAACCCCTACCTCATCAATTCGTCGCACGTGCGTTCTTCACAGAATTGATCGTCGCGGAAGGAGGGGACCGTCGCGTCGTCGCGGTATCCGGCGTTGCGTCGACGAACTCCGAGGACCAAGAAACAACAGATTTAATTTTAATAATTGAATCCATATTGAAGTTATAATCCATAAAGTAATTTAAAGAACCGCAATCTCTGACCTCAACAGATGATCGAAGATTTTGTTGCGGGTGAAGGAACGTCGCAGAAGAACGTCGCGGGAGTGGAAACATCGGTGTCGCGGCACACGGTGTTGCGTAGTTGATTTCCGCAGGTTCGGCGTTCTTTTTCGGAGGCCAGCATTCTTCGTGTTCTTCACGTTCTTCGCGAAGGAGGACGAAGAACTTGAAGTTTCTATCAAAACCTCTCAACGAACAACACTTAAGGAGAAAAAGCGTTGGTCTTATTTTATTAACATGCCAACAAACGAAAAAGAGATAAGTAATGACCCATTAATTCATAGAATTAATTCAACGACTAAAACCGCCCAATTAAATGGTGCATTTAGAATTTAAGAAAACACGTCAGTTGACTTTCATAAAAACGGGTTTTCACGGGTGCATTACTTAGGGGAAAAGAAACGGTGGGGATCGTGCGGGCCCCACCTCACAAATATCCTACCAAGAGGGTAGGATATTTTTGGATAGCACCCTATCCGCATCAACTCATCTTAAACAGCTTGAAGTGGTCTTTAAGCGGCTTTAAGTGAAATAAAAAATAAAATTGTCGCACAACTTTATTTTATTTCTTAACTTAAAACCCAAAAATTAAAAACCACACCCGAGAAAACGCAAATCCGGAAGAGGAGTTTCTAAGAAAATATCGGTGTTGTGATTCCATCGGTGCCCTTAGAATTCGATTCTGAGCACCGTTTCAAAAGTTAGAAAAACCCGCTTGTCCGTTCACTGAACGTACCCGAGCCAATCTTCGGAAAATGATTCCAGGCACACCGGGCCTCGGAATCAGGTGCCGTCAGAAACTGCGTTCTTGTAAAATTCCAAAGAATGTTAAGAAAAAAAATTCCTTGAAATTTACAGGTCTTTACATTACTCCCACCACAGGGCTTTACGTCCCCGTAAAGCTTCACTACAAACTTAGGGATACAAAGGCAGTACTGAGCACGCATCTGAGCCTCCCGCTCCCAAGTGCTCTCCTGGAGGTTCCCGTGCTGCCATCTGAACCGCACTAGAGGAATCAATCGTCCACGTAGGACCCGCTCATGTCGATCCTCGATCTCCAATGGGAACTCCGAAAAAGTCGCCCCATCATCAAAGCCCAGTTCCCCATGGTCAATGATTTGCGTCGGGTCGTGCACGCATCTCCTCTGCTGAGATACGTGGAAGACGTCGTGCACTCGGTGCAACTGTGGTGGTAGAGCCAGGAGATAAGCCACATTGACAATCCTGCTAAGGACCTGGAAGGGTCCGATGAAGCGTGGAGACAACTTGCCGCCTCAGCCAAATCTCTGTAAACCATATCGAGGTGAGACACGCAAGAAGACGTGGTCTCCATCCTTGAACTCTAGTGACCTCCGCCTCCTATCAGCATAATTCTTTTGTCGGCTCTGAGTTGTCCTCATCCGCTCCTGGATGATCTGGACCTTCTCTGGTCCCACAAGAGCTGCTGGGATTTCTTCTTTGCTGATAAAAGAAATCTCGTCTCATCCCGTGGATGAAACACTTCTTTTTCCTAATACAGTCAATCCCGACATGGATGTTACAAATCCATACCAAGGATGGCGTCGTAAGGCCTCGACGCTACTACCAAGATATCCAACCGTTACTCTCACCTCCAAGGGTTGAGTCACACTATCGGCATATGTGTGTGGTAACTGGGTCTCCTCTAGTAGATGTCTCGCAAGTGAAGGTCAAGTCAACAGTCTAAATTAGAACCTCTTAGTAACAACACAAAACAGGACAGGAATGAAAACATCACAAAGGTAAGCATCTTTTACTATTGCAGCTCATAATACAAAGACACTACACAACAGCAACAAGGAACTAGAAGTACAAAGGACGTATCCACTAGTTCCACTCCTGTCCATCTGCTCCCAGAGCTCCATGATCGAAGGCCTCACCTTCCTGAAGCTGAGCTCTCGCATGTCCACCAACTCCCTGCGGTCGGGGTGGACCTCCTAGTGGTGGTGGTGGCAACACCTCGAAGTGTCGCCCACCATCTGCTACTCGGCCATCTCCTCTACCTGGTCTGCCTGCACCCTGCGGACCACCGTGGCCGAACCACTGTCTGGGAGGTCCCTCTACCACCTGCTGCTCATCTGTAAGACGAGTCAGGCAGTCTCGAGCCATGTGACCTCACCCGCTGCATGCATAGCAATGCTTCCCCATTGTGTAGCTGGATCTCCTTCGGGTGCCCCGCACAACCGATTCTTCATCCTGAGACTGCCCATCTGATGGTCTAGCCTGTTTAGACCTCTGCGTCACCTGTCTACTGCCAGCTGTAGAAGAACCTGCTACGGGCCGTCCTGCGGAGGGCCCTGTCACTGGAGCCTGCTCGGCGAGAATACTCTCCACTAGAAGGGCTCTCTCCAACACCTCTTCCTGTGTCGGAATGTTGAGGGAGATCATCGAAGCCCTGATCTCGTGCCTCAATCCCTTCTCGAAGGTCCGGTCCCGGAAGAACGGGTCCCGTACCATATCTGTGGAGTAGCGCGAGAGATCAGTAAATCTCCCCGAGTACAGGGCCACTGTCATGCTGCCCTGCCGTAGCTGTAGCATCTCTTGGATGTGCACCGCACGGAGGGTGGCAAGGATGAACTCGGAGCGGAAGATTCTCTAAAAGCCCATACAGAGGAGAGATGCCTCGTTGTGCACCTGGAGCATCAAGCTCCACCATCTGCCTGCTGCCACGTGCAGGAGGCTCGCTGCGAGGATCACCATGAGGTCTGCCGGTGTCCTCACTAGTCTGAAAACTCGTACCACTACCTCCAGCCAGTCCTCAGCTGCCTGGGGGTTCGTCTCCACGCGGAACTTAGGCGGTTGTTGATGCTAAAAATCGTGCAGCGCGCTAAGGCGACGTGTATCGTTAGCGGCTGGGGCTGGTAGCATCAGTGGCTCGGAGGGTAAAGGTACCGCTGGTTCCTCTACTGACACGGAGCCCTGCACCGAGGCCTCGTCGCTTGGTGGGCTATCATCACGCTCCACTCTCGAAGCCCTAGCTGGCTGCCGTCGCGGGGCCATCCTGAAAAGAAACAGCTGAGCCACGGTCAGAACAGTATACCTGGTGACCTGACATAAGTAATCACAAAGAAAACTTGAACACACATGCAATCAATGTTTTCGTGCATTAAGTCGGAAATCATAATTCAGGGTCCTGGTGTACGGATACGTCGGCCGCCGCACCAACACTGTACTCCCTGGACTTATAACCACACCCAATACGCTAAATACTATTGCTTCACATAGAAGAAAGATCAGAGTCTGCGGTAGAACCGAACTCCTCTGATACCAATTTGTCACCACCCGTCCTCGGGGCCCGTTCCGTGACTACCCCAAGCCCGCCTTCCATAGGCCAGGGGATGGCGACTAGCACCAAGGCATAAATCCCGGAAAAAGGGAAGGCATTTCCTTTGTAAAGTAAACAATCACCACAGAGTAAACAAGCGGAAAAGTAAGCACTAACTAAAAACAGTAACAAGCTGTGCTGAAAGTAAAAAGGGGATGGAAATACAAGACCAACTGTAATGTACAACTGAAGGGAAAAACAGAAACTGAAAGGAAAAGCCGTAGCGTCGAGCCGTCCTCTAGAAGTCCCACCTGAAGGGTGAGCATAGATAGCCTCCACAGCTCCTCGGTCCAGCCGTCCGCTCCGAGTACGTCCCGCCCAGTGGTCCACCTCCAGGTACCGTCCTGCTCCGCAAGCCTCCACCACGATCAGCGTTGTCTGTCGTCTGCAACCAACACAACGAAGTGCGGGCATAGCCCGTGCAGGGGTGAGTATAATCTTCTCAGTAGGGACCCTGAAACCCCCGAAGGTCTCCCGAAATCCACAAAGGATAAACCACAACGGAAAGATACAATCACGAAGTAACAACCGTCACTGCTTAGGTATATTCCCATACATATACCTAAGTCATGAATTCTCGTTCGGCCCCAACATCCGAGCTCAAGTACAACCCAGTCCACACAGGAAAGCAAAACGTAAATCCACACAGGATAGCACAACACAATCCACAAAGGAGAGAAAAACGTAATTCCACACAGGATAGCACAACACAATCCACAAAGGAGAGAAAAATGTAAATCCACACAGGATAGCACAACACAATCCACAAATAAGATCAAAACGTAAATCCACACAGGATAGCACAACACAATCCACAAAGGAAAGCAAAACGTAAATCTACACAGGATAGCAGAACACAATCCACAAAGAAGAGAAAAACGTAATTCCACACAGGATAGGACAACACAATCCACAAAGAAAAGAAAAACGTAATCCACACAGGATAGCACGACACAATCCACAAAGGAAAGCAAAAAAGGAATCCACACCAGATAGCACAACACAATCCACAAAGGAGAGTAAATAGGATTTCAGCTCACACTGGTATACTTCGACGAAAAGGTGAAAGGGATGATCGGATATAGATACTGAATCATCTAAGTTGGGACCCACTAAGGATACAAGACCAGTTGTCTTCATTGATTCATCTATGCTGGGACCCACATAGGATACAAGACCAGCACTGAATCATCTAAGCTGGGACCCACATAGGATACAAGACCAGCACGGCTGGGACCCACATAGGATACAAGACCAGATCTCTTCATTGATTCATCTATGCTGGGACCCACATAGGATAAAAGACCAGCACTGAATCATCTAAGCTAGTTCCCACATAGGATACAAGACCAGCACGGCTGGGACCCACATAGGATACAAGACCAGTGCTCTTCATTGATTCGTCTATGCTGGGACCCACATAGGATACAAGACCAGCACAACTGGGACCCACATAGGATACAAGACCAGCACACTTCATCGATTCATCTATGCTAGGACCCACATAGGATACAAGACCAGCACTGGATCATCTAAGCTGGGACCCACATAGGATACAAGACCAGCACAGCTGGGACCCATATCGGATACAAGACCAGCGCTCTTCATTGATTCATTTATGCTGGGACCCACATAGGATACAAGACCATCACTGAATCATCTAAGTTGGGGACCCACATAGGATACAAGTCCAGCACAGCTGGGACCCACATAGGATACAAGACCAGCACTCATCATCGTCACAGTCTACTGAGGATCTCTGCACAGTCTGCGTCGTTGAAGTCGCAGTAGCAGTCGCAGCCAGCTCTAGGGTTCCCGCACACAGCAAGCTCGTTCGGGAGGGTCCGCTCCACGAGCTGAGAGGCTGATACATCAACTGACACAAAGTCCGAGGTTGATGTATCCAAAAGTTCCGTATCGTCAACAGGAACTTCATGTCACAGACGGCGCGTCATTCGGACGCCCGGTCTGAGAGTTATTGGCTTTTCCGTCCTAGGGGCCCGGTTGGTTTCTAAGGCAAACCAACCCAACCGTACTCCACCTACGTCTAAACCTCGGGAAGAGTATGCCAAAATATCCGTCTCACTTAGAGGAAAACAACAAAGTCGACGTCACATCAATCGGACGTCCGAAGCTCAAGATATGAGTGTTTCCGCTCCGAAGGCCCGGTTGGTTTCGTGTACGAACAAACCGGCCGAACACAAAGTATCATGAAACCTTGAGTGCAGTATACCGAAATAACCGTCTCGATTCAAGGATCGTGTTTCCGCTGACGGCACGTCATTCGGAGGCCCGTAGCTCATGTTACGGGCAAAAGATCTAAAACAGTCTGAAGACGGGGGGGTCTAGGCCCGGGCCGACCCGGCCCGACCCCCCCTGGGTCGGCCGTGCCGGGTCGACCCGACCCGGCTAGACCCGGTCCAGCCAGGCCAGGGTGCGGCCCGGCTCGGCTTGGCCGAGCAGCCGAGCAACGCGGGGGGGGCTCATGCCCCCGCGTGACAACACTGCGGCCCCCGCGGGGGGCCGCCCTGGAACACCCGGACGCGTCCGGGCCGCCGCATCCCTGAATCGCGATTCCGAGCGGCCATGGAACCACCTTGCTGTCGCGGCTTCAGCCGCGGCGAGGTTTTCCCGGCTGCGCGCTGGGCGCCACCGCCGCCTGGCGGCCGGCCGCCGACGCCGCCCTGCCGGCGTGGCATGCCGGCGGAAGCTTCCGCAAGCCACCGGAGTTTCTCTTGTAGTCTGATTTCCTTCCCGTCTGCGCCGCTGTTCCTCCCAGGTTCTGTTCTTCACTGCGGGATCATTAAATCGCCTCTGTGGCACGTTTTTTCGTCACCCGCCAAATCCGCACAACAAGTGTAACGACCCGAAATTTTTTTAAATAAATTTTGTTTCCTAATTTTATGTGTTATTGTTATACTCAACAAAAATGTTTTATTTGATAAACATGATTATAATTAAAATTAGATCAGTGGGTTTTGACTATTATATAACCATCGGTTAATATGACCGCTGTGAACAAAATGCTTTGATTATTGTCTCTAAATATAAGTAATCTTGGTTAATTATTATAGAAAGAAGATTCGATGGCCTCACCTAGTAGTCTTGGACCGATCGAAGCCCATCTAATAGAGCTTGGGAAGGAGGTAGCACCACTGGGCTTTGCTCTGGATCAAATCCAAGCCGAACTTCATCATGTAAAGCTGGAACGGAATCGCCTTCGTGAGAAGTTCAAACTGATAGAAATTACTACTCGGGCAATGTTGACTGAGCCGCCCCAAGCTTCTATCACCCTAGCACACCTTACTCTTCGGTCCTATGCTGGTATTATAAGGGGTTATGTAACGAAACCGTAACTACCTTGTGTAATCCTTGTTTTAAATAAAAATTGGGATTTCTTCTTATGATGAAGTTTATGAATTTTGAAATGACCGGATAAATATAGTATGCATATTTTTTATGAATTTTAGAAAAAGGATATTTTAAAAATGTTTATGTAAACCTTAAATAATTAAAAATGTGTAATGATTTTCAAAAAATGGTCTTCTAAAATTATGTTCAGTACAAAATTTGGAGTCTAATAAGATCAACTTAATTTTTGATGAATAGTAAATTATGAATAGTGATTTTACGCTTAGGATTAGTAAGGTGACCAAATGGATTAGTAATCTCACTTAAAGAAAGTTTTAAAATAATCTAGGCACCTTGATTAAGTTATGTGATTCAATAAAATGGTTAAATAACGGTTTCATAAATTATTATTCAAGTATTAGTTTTTTCGGATGAATAGTGTTTTTTAATTAAAAATTTAATTAAAAATAATTAGAAAATTATTTTTATAAAAATGACTTTATTTTTGAACTCAGATCATCGATATTATGTTAAGGTAATTTTTGGGGATTTTTCTGAAAAAAATGAATTTTCAATGAATAGTGTTTTTATTTAAAAATTAAATTAAAAATATTTAGAAAATTATTTTTATAAAATGGATTTCATTTTTGAAATCAGAGCATTGATATTTGGTTAATGTGAAATTTTGGGATTTTTCTGAGAAAGTTGAATTTTCAGTGAATAGTAAAAATACAGTTTTAGGGTTTCAGTATGTTTAATGACATCATAATGGTGTCCTGATGATTTCATGAGATATTTTGAGGGTTGGCCGGCCAAGGGTGATGAATTATTGTTTTGGGGGCCCCATGTGGCCTAACTCCATGATAAATGCCAAGGGAGAGCACATGGGTTTGAGAAAAGCACATGTGAGGTGTCCCTTGGCCATTAATGCTTTGTCCCCTCACTTTCCCTATAAATACCCACCCTTTCCTCCTTTAGTTTTCACTCCCAACTCTCCCCCAACGAATTTCTGGTCTTCTTACATCCCAAAGAGTCCTCCCAAGGTGCCCCCAAGCCCTCAAGGTCCAATCCTTTGAGTTTCAAGAGTCACGTTTTAAGGTAAGGGATCCGACCCCTCTCTTTCTTTTCCTGTAATCTCTTTTATGTCATTCCTATTATGCTCCATGTTTTTATGTGAGAGGATGTTATTTTATATTCCTCTTACTGCCATTTCATGTTTATATGATGAGAGATCCCCTCTTACTCTCATCATTTTGTTTTATGAAAGTTTAAGTGACGCCGTTAGGCTGCCGAATTTTTAAGGGATTCTTTCACCCTTCTCATTTTTCAAGTTCAATTTTCATGTCAAGCCTTTCAAGTTCCTTTTTATTATGTTGGGGTATGATCTCTATATCTATCATACTGATCTCTTATGATCATATGATGAGGGACCCTATTTGATCTTGTCAAATCATTTTCTTTTGAAGTTAAGTGACGTCGTAAGGCTGCCGAATTTTCATAAGAGAAATCTAATCTTTTTTCCTTCCATGTTTTTCATTTCAAATCGTATGTCCCTCAAATTTCATTACCATGTCCATATTTCCTTCTTACTCTTTCACCCTACTGTTTTATGGATCATTTATGAGTGGGTGACCCATGTCCCCTCTCATTTCAATGTTTTCTAAAACCCCGAAACTTAGCCGTTATGCTGCAGACTTTTCCCCTCAAAATGCCTCTCTCTTTTCTCAAAAATTATTTTATGTTATAAAGTGAATACTCAAAGATCCTATTTCTACAAGGGTATTCACATATATACCAAAATGTTCTATTTTAAATTATGGGATTTACATACATGAGACCCACCTTCCTTTTCTGTGGGTTTTAAAGTGAGATAAAGATCATGTCTTTAAAGCAGTTTTTAAAAAGTTATGATTATGAAATGAAACCCATTTCCTTTATGATATATGGGTTATTTATGAAATGTTTGATGATGATATATGTGGCTCACATTATCATAAAGGCAAATTTAAGGGTGCGCCCTGATAGCGCTCCAATGCATTGGGTAATGATGTAACCACTAGAGATTACAATTTTCACGATACCTTGGTGAATAACCTTGGTAATTTTCAAATGACACCTTGAGGATGGACATTGGTGATATGTTCATGATTGTCTATGTTAAATTATGTAGCCACATCTTCAAGTTATGAAAAATTTTTCTTTTATTATTATATATCTCATGATTTCTTTCTCATGCCTTAAAGTTCTTTTCATGACCTTATTGAAGTATCTCAAGTTCACATGTCAAATGTTTCTCTTGTTTTCCTTACTGGGCCTTCTGCTCACCCTTTCCTTTGATGTATGTCCCCAGGTTCTGAGATGCAGTAATGAACCTAGGATGAACATAAGGAGAAGCCTTTCAAGTGTTTAAGAAGAATGTTTTTTTTGTTGTTTCATGTTTTAAGTTCATGGTTTCCAAGACACTAAACCTTAAAGATCCTCGGTTTTGTAAAATGTAATGAAAGTTTATGTTATAAAAAGGCGGGATGCTATAGTTGGTATCAAAGGATGGTTTAGTTATTTGTGGAAATTAGGATATTAAAACTCTAGGAGGAACCCTATAGAAAAGTTTAATATAGGAAATCTTCCTGGTATTTTGGTGAGTATTGAGTAAGGGGTTGCCAAGCAAATACATCCCTGTCTGGATACGAGCAGGTAGAGGTGGCTCTGGCACAGATGTACATAGGGGTAAAACCCGAAAACACCGCTTTGAGCTAGACTCGAACGGGAACGGGTACACGACAACGGGCCTTGCTGCACTCTTGGTTGCGACACTCCCGGGGGATATGCTTTGGTAAATTCATAAGCTTGGTATGAACCATTGTTAAAGGAACAAAGATAAAATAAAATAAAGGTTCACATAAGAATATATGATCATTCATAACCTAGATGGGATCCTAGGAGATCACAAGTTAGGGTATACCTTTCATATACAAGTTATCCTTATATGCTTTCAGTTCCTTTTCATGATTATTAGCTAAGTACTTAAGCCCCTAATTATGCTTTCTCTTCTTAGTTAATGGTGGGAAATGGAAGAACATGTTCCGACAACCAATGTGATAGGAAATGTGATGATTTTCGTATTAATATGACAGGGATGATTAGGGGATTAAAATATGATTATTATTTTGGAAGACGTTCATTATTTTGGGAACCATATTTGATCTAGGTAAATAGATTACAACGGTATTTTCATTGAGGAGTAAGGTTGACTTATATTTTGAAGAATCGATGAATTTAAGGTGGATTTATAGTAATTTAGGTTACTTTTGGGAATGATTAACCTATCTTGGGTTAAATATGTTTAGATTAGATACTTTTGTTATAAGATGTTAGGAGTGGTTGATGATGTTCGGAGATGAACAATGAAGTTTATTTTGGAAGACTATGTTATCAAATCCTTCTTGTATTTGGGTTTCAATCTTAGTTTGGTTTATTTTGAGGAATTTTAAGGAACGTTATTTACGGAATGGACTATGATGAACTTTGGGTAGTACCATGGAACTTTGATGATTTAAAATTAGTTTCCATTCCTATGGGATTCTTTCTTTTTGAAGAGTTGTTTTACCTTAACCTTTCTGTTTTTGGGATAATGTTTAAAGATAGAAGAAATAGATAGTTAATCTTTTGTAGATTATGTGATTCTATAGAAGATGATTCTTGTGCTTTTATGAGACCAAGTGTTTTTGAATTCTCATCATTTGGAGAAAAGATTAGTGTTGGTAGGGACTTGTTAAAGGATGAAACTCTACTTGAAGTTTGGTATATTTTCTTATGTTTTTGTTCTATGTAGTAAATGAAATCCTCAAAATTATGAAAAGAAACGTAAAACAAAAATGTTGTTGGTTTACATTTCCTACTAGGTAATCAAAGCCCGTTTACACACATCATAAGTTTGGGATTTTCTCATGGTTAACTTTCTCCTAATCATGTTCTCTATCACTCTCCCTCAGAACTTGACCCTTTGCTTTCTCCTCCATGTCCATGTTTTCCTACATGGAACCCTAGTGTGGGTTAACTCGGGTGACCTTTGTACTTCCCTTTCTTTATTTTAAAGTAATAGTTTTACTGACTCCTTTTCCGATGTGGTACTTTCAATGAAATTTCAAAACCCAATTTTAAAATTGCGAGGACGCAATTTCTTAAGGGGGGAAGATTGTAACGACCCGAAATTTTTTAAAATAAATTTTGTTTCCAAATTTTATGTGTTATTGTTATACTCAACAAAAATGTTTTATTTGATAAACATGATTATAATTAAAATTAGATCAGTGGGTTTTGACTATTATATAACCATCGGTCAATATGACCGCAGTGAACAAAATGTTTTGATTATTGTCTCTAAATATAAGTAATCTTGGTTAATTATTATAGAAAGAAGATTCGATGGCCTCACCTAGTAGTCTTGGACCGATCGAAGCCCATCTAATAGAGCTTGGGAAGGAGGTAGCACCACTGGGCTTTGCTCTGGATCAAATCCAAGCCGAACTTCATCATGTGAAGCTGGAACGGAATCGCCTTCGTGAGAAGTTCAAACTGATAGAAATTACTACTCGGGCAATGTTGACTGAGCCGCCCCAAGCTTCTATCACCCTAGCACACCTTACTCTTCGGTCCTATGATGGTATTATAAGGGGTTATGTAATGAGACCGTAACTACCTTGTGTAATCCTTGTTTTAAATAAAAATTGGTATTTCTTCTTATGATGAAGTTTATGAATTTTGAAATGACCGGATAAATATAGTATGCATATTTTTTATGAATTTTAGAAAAAGGATATTTTAAAAATGTTTATGTAAACCTTAAATAATTAAAAATGTGTAATGATTTTCAAAAAATGGTCTTCTACAATTATGTTCAGTACAAAATTTGGAGTCTAATAAGATCAACTTAATTTTTGATGAATAGTAAATTATGAATAGTGATTTTATGCTTAGGATTAGTAAGGTGACCAAATGGATTAGTAATCTCACTTAAAGAAAGTTTTAAAATAATCTAGGCACCTTGATTAAGTTATGTGATTCAATAAAATGGTTAAATAACGGTTTCATAAATTATTATTCAAGTATTAGTTTTTCGGATGAATAGTGTTTTTTAATTAAAAATTTAATTAAAAATAATTAGAAAATTATTTTTATAAAAATGACTTTATTTTTGAACTCAGAGCATCGATATTATGTTAAGGTAATTTTTGGGGATTTTTTCTGAAAAAAAATGAATTTTCTATGAATAGTGTTTTTATTTAAAAATTAAATTAAAAATATTTAGAAAATTATTTTTATAAAATGGATTTCATTTTTGAAATCAGAGCATTGATATTTGGTTAATGTGAAATTTTGGGATTTTTCTGAGAAAGTTGAATTTTCAGTGAATAGTAAAAATACAGTTTTAGGGTTTCAGTATGTTTAATGACATCATAACAGTGTCATGATGATGTCATGAGATCTTTTGAGGGTTGGCCGGCCAAGGGTGATGAATTATTGTTTTGGGGGCCCCATGTGGCCTAACTCCATGATAAATGCCAAGGGAGAGCACATGGGTTTGAGAAAAGCACATGTGAGGTGTCCCTTGGCCATTAATGCTTTGTCCCCTCACTTTCCCTATAAATACCCACCCTTTCCTCCTTTAGTTGTCACTCCCAACTCTCCCCCAACGAAGTTCTTGTCTTCTTACCTCCCAAAGAGTCCTCCCAAGGTGCCCCCAAGCTCTCAAGGTCCAATCCTTTGAGTTTCAAGAGTCACGTTTTAAGGTAAGGGATCCGACCCCTCTCTTTCTTTTCATGTAATCTCTTTTATGTCATTCCTATTATGCTCCATGTTTTTATGTGATAGGATGTTCTTTTATATTCCTCTTACTTCCCTTTCATGTTTATATGATGAGAGATCCCCTCTTACTCTCATCATTTCGTTTTATGAAAGTTTAAGTGACGCCGTTAGGCTGCCGAATTTTTAAGGGATTCTTTCACCCTTCTCATTTTTCAAGTTCGATTTTCATGTCAAGTCTTTCAAGTTCCTTTTCATTATGTTGGGGTATGATCTCTATATCTATCATACTGATCTCTTATGATCATATTATGAGGGACCCTATTTGATCTTGTCAAATCATTTTCTTTTGAAGTTAAGTGACGCCGTAAGGCTGCCGAATTTTCATAAGAGAAATCTAATCTTTTTTCCTTCCATGTTTTTCATTTCAAATGGTATGTCCCTCAAATTTCATTACCATGTCCATATGTCCTTCTTACTCTTTCACCCTACTGTTTTATGGATCATTTATTAGTGGGTGACCCATGTCCCCTCTCATTTCAATGTTTTCTAAAACCACGAAACTTAGCCGTTATGCTGCAGAATTTTCCCCTCAAAATGCCTCTCTCTTTTCTCAAAAATTATTTTATGTTATAAAGTGAATACTCAAAGCTCCTATTTCTACAAGGGTATTCACATATATACCAAAATTTTCTATTTTAAATTCTGGGATTTACATACATGAGACCCACCTTCCTTTTCTGTGGGTTTTAAAGTGAGATAAAGATCATGTCTTTAAAGCAGTTTTTAAAAAGTTATGATTATGAAATGAAACCCATTTCCTTTATGATATATGGGTTATTTATGAAATGTTTGATGATGATATATGTGGCTCACATTATAATAAAGGCAAATTTAAGGGTGCGCCCTGATAGCGCTCCAATGCATTGGGTAATGATGTAACCACTAGAGATTACAATTTTCACGATACCTTGGTGAATAACCTTGGTAATTTTCAAATGACACCTTGGGGATGGACCTTGGTGATATGTTCATGATTGTCTATGTTAAATGATGTAGCCACATATTCAAGTTATGAAATATGTTACTTTTATTATGATATATCTCATGATTTCTTTCTCATGCCTTAAAGTTCTTTTCATGACCTTATTGAAGTATCTCAAGTTCACATGTCAAATGTTTCTCTTGTTTTCCTTACTGGGCCTTCTGCTCACCCGTTCCTTTGATGTATGTCCCCAGGTTCTGAGATGCAGTAATGAACCTAGGATGAACATAAGGAGAAGCCCTTAAAGTGTTTAAGAAGAATGTTTTTTTGTTGTTTCATGTTTTAAGTTCCTGGTTTCCAAGACACTAAACCTTAAAGATCCTCGGTTTTGTAAAATGTAATGAAAGTTTATGTTATAAAAAGGCGGGATGCTATAACAAGGAAGAACTGCGGAGGGTTATCGGGCCGTGTTTGTTTGGCCCGCACCCTCCGCGTTAGATAATAACAGTCGGGAGAAATATTCAACACATGAAAACATAACAAGAAAACAATTTTAAATAAATTAAAATTGTTCTTATGAAACCGGGTTATTTGTTTTGAACGGAAAGACCCACGAAATAAAAAAGGGTAAAATCATTCCAAATAAAACCCTTACCTCGTCAAGTCATCGCACGCGCGTTCTTCGCGGAATTGATCGTCGTGGAAGGAGGGGACCGTCATGTCGTCGCGATATCCGGCGTTGCGTCGACGAACTCCGAGGACCAAGAAACAACAGATTTAATTTTAATAGTTAAATCCATATTAAAGTTATAATCCACAAAGTAATTTAAAGAACTGCAATCTCTCACCTCAACGGATGATCGAAGATTTTGTTGCAGATGAAGTAACGTCGCAGAAGAACGTCGCGGGAGAGGAAACGTCGGCGTCGCAGCACACGGCATCGCGTCGTCGATTTCCGCGGGTTCGGCATTCTTCGTCGGAGGCCAGTGTTCTTCAAATTCTTCGCGTTCTTTGCGAAGGAGGATGAAGAACTTGAGGTTTCTATCAAAACCTCTCAACGATCAACACTTAAGGAGAAAAAGTGTTGGTCTTATTTTATTAACATGCCAACAAACGAAAAAGAGATAAGTAATGAACCATTAATTCATAGAATTAATTCAATGAATAAAACCACCCAATTAAATGGTGCGTTAAGAATTTAAGAAAACGTGTCAGTTGACTTTCATAAAAATGGGTTTTCGCGTGTGCGTTTCTTAGGGGAAAAGAAACAGTGGGGCTCGTGTGGGCCCCACCTCACAAATATCCTACCAAGAGGGTAGGATATTTTTAGATAACACCATATCTGCATCAACTCAACTTAAACAGCTTGAAGTGGTCTTTAAGCGGCTTTAAGTGAAATAAAAAATAAAATTGTCGCACAACTTTATTTTATTTCTTAACTTAAAACCCAAAAATTAAAAACCACACCCGAGCAACCGCAACTCCGGAAGAAGCGTTTCTAAGCAAATACCGGCGATGCGATTCAATCGGTGCCCTCATAATTCGATTCCGAGCACCGGTTCAAAAGTTAGAAAAACCCGCTTGTCCGTTCACTAAACGTACCCGAGCCAAACTTCAGAAAATGATTCCGGGCGCACTGGGCCTCAGAATCAGGTGCCGTCAGAAACTTCGTTCTTGTAAAATTCCAAAGAAAATTAAGAAAAAAATTTCCTTGAAATTTACAGGTCTTTACAATACATGTATAAACCTTATGGTTGGTTGAGACCTGAACACTAATAACAATGACCATGTGTGGGTCAGCTTAGAAAGACCAATGGGAAGTGTATCTAGGTGATCTGGAAGGCCCACGGTGGGGAGTGGCTCTAAGTGACCCTGTAGACCCACGGTACTCAAGAAGAGGAGTATTTGAGGATGGATAAGATGGGAAGCGACTTCTGTGTGTCTCGACATTCCCACAATGGGGAGTAGCATCTGTGAAACCCATCACAACCATAGTACTAATCAGAGAAGAGTACCAAAGAAGTCTAAGGATAGTTGAAAGTGACTTTTGTGTGACTCGATAGGACCATTGTACACATTGAGGATGATTTATCTAGCAGCCCAAGGTGTTCAATGATATGACTGATTTTCCTACTTTCCTACTCTAGAATATACCTAGTGTAGGATTTCTTGATTTTTTATCATGCTTTATGACCTCGATTCAAGGTTTGTTTGTAGATTTTTTGTAGTCTTTCCTTGTTGGTTTGGGATCCCTACTGAGTATTTTGTTACTCACAGCTAGTGCAGACGTCTGCCGCCTTGAAATAGGATTTGTTGGCCCTTGACTCAGTGGTTCATCATGAGACCAGGTAGGTGGGGTGTACTTCTATAGCTTCCAGCAACTACTCTACACATACCCATCTGGTGGGGTTTTCAGTGGATGGATTACAGTGTTTTAATTGTACTTTTCTATTCTCAATTTATCTTTTCTTAGGTTTGTAATCTAGCACATTTTATATATATTATGTACTTTTACTTAGTGGTTGTATAGTGGAATGCGTGTTTAATTTCTAGATTTTGGACATTGTTGTGTCTTCATGCATATAAGGACTCAAGAAAATGCCTCCAACTTGCATGTTGAAGCTTTTGGTGCTAGTTTCTAACCCATACCCTTTGAGAGGCGGTCTTAGGGTATGTCATGACATGGGCCCCAGGGGAAGGTTTGTGACATGTATAATTCTAACAATACTCTGGGACCAACCTATTTGAAACCCATCCTTGAGGATGTTGGGTTGCTGATGTTTTCCTCTATTTGGACGACGACCAGACCTGAGAAGTAGTAAGGGTAAGACTTGGTGAAAACTAGAAAGGCTATATTAGATCCATGGGTATTCTATAAGGACGTTCCTTGAATATAAGATAAAAACAAGAAAATACCATAAAATTATCATATCATTGAACAAATACATGCATGATTGATTATCTTGGATGACCCTTATCTATCTACTGAATGGGTCTTAATAGGTGGGTGATAATATCAACATGGTAAACAATTCATGTCAGGTTCATCATTTTTTGTTTCTATATGGAAATCGATGTTCTTAAAGAATGAAATTTTCAAATGAGTATTGGATAGAATATTCTTTTTATCTTGTGAAGGAGGTGTTGTAGTTAAATCATTCATGTTGGGTTCACCATTTTTTCTTCCCTTCAGAAATATTTGTTGGTTATTAATAAAATGGTCTGAAGTGGATTGTGAAATATATCCTTTTATATTATGGAGGAGGATCTATAGTGAAATCATTCACGTCAAGTTTACCATTTTTTTCCAATACAACTATGTTTGGTTCACCGGAAAGTTGATTTTAAGGATTTTATTTTCATGGAATCATTTACGTCTGGATCACTAATTTTGAGTAGTTTCCAATGGGGTTTTTTGTTTAATTGTAAGCACTGAATGGTTCTACATACATGGGGACCATCCTTCCATAGTTTGGTACTCATTGGGATGTTAGTAAAATGATTACTAAGAACTCACACTGGTCGATGTGTTCAATCTCGTCAAACCCTTTTGTTATAATTTTTTCCTACTCAAGGAATTTCCAATATATTTAAGATATTTTAACAAATCCTTGATTAATTACCATGTATAAATCATGTCAACCTTGAATTAGAAATGAAATATTAACATGTCTGGAATTTAGATCATTTTTATGTATCATAGTTATTTCATTAATGGAGATATCTACATGTATATGAGCTTCTCCATCAATTGTATCATATTATATTGTGATTAGAGATTATATTTTCATTATTCTGACTGTAACACATTGACCCTAGTTTCCCAGAGTCAGTGTATTATTAAAAAACATGAGCATTATCACAAGGGATCAAATCCCAAATGATCGATCAGTTTAGTATCCTTGGAAGTAATAGATACAAACATAAGTTTTACAATACATTATGAAATGAAGAACAACAACATTGTGTATCCATTAAACACATTCATCTCCCTTATACTATCCCAGTAGGTCAGTCATAATATTCTTCTTCACATCCTAGGAAAGATAAAACATAGAAAGGGTTGAGATCGGGTGCTTAGTAAGAATAACAATATAGAGAAAAACTTTCATAAATAAGCATAAACATTTAAGTAAATGTATAAGACTAAAACAAAAGCCTTTTAAACATAAACTTCAGCATAATATGGAAATGATAAATCAAATAATTCTTTTTACATATTCACATGGATATTGTAAGAGTCGAATAATCACATGTAGTATCATTAGCCAATTTCATAATGATGGAATGCATAATGTCGGACATCATAACCACATATTCAAGGCCTCAGGACAAGACTTCAAATATAATTTTGTCAAGGAATTGTGCCAAGAAACTAGTTTGTCTTATGAGACCTACCGATGCATCAAGGAGCTATAGTGGGCTCCACCCATCACTTACTATGTCCAACACATTCCTCATATGAAGAGGTTGAAACATAACATAAACATTTGTATCAAAACTAGCATACGAAATGTTAATAATTTAACCCTAAACCGTGAATGGTATAAAAATAACACATCCATAGTCAAACATATCACAAAACATTCAATAAAATACGTAATATTGAATCATAATATATCTACTTCAAACAAGTGTAAAATCCATCAAAGGATGTTGACATAGATGAAATCAAAACTATTTGAGAGAAATATCTCTTTCTATTTTGATATAATTTAAAAGTCACATAATTATAAAAGAAAACATTTATTTTTAAAATATTTTTGTAAACATTTAAGGGATTCTTATAAGGTTTTATAACAATAGAAAATAGCCGCACTCTCCGTAAAAGTTAAAAAACATTTTTTCCTTAATTTTATCGATAAGGTCGTAAAGGAACTTGTTTGGAAAATGACAGAATGATTACTTTATAAACATTTTATAAAAATTAATACAATGGTATAAATCACTTTAACCCATCTTATAGTAAATAGTTAATATGTTTTGAAATAAATTTTTAATAAATGCAGATGTGGATCATACAGAGGTCTTAGTAGATACTCATGAATAAATAACCTTGGATAATGAAGAGATTGTATAATTAACACTTACCTTGTACATTTAAATGGTAAAGGGTATGTTAACATTCTTTATAATAGTTAGGTCATTTTTATTAAATTATACAAGAACCCTATACAAAAATATGAAATAATATATGATCTTCTAATATTACTTGGTTAATAATATTTCAATAGTATCATTGTTTGGAGAGTTAAATGACTCGTTTTAATTTTTATGTTTTCTTTCGTATGTCATGATTGATATGGATATGATGTATTTGATTCATATAAATAATGATATTAATTTTTTAAATATTATTTTTAACCATAAATTGAAAATTATTCTTGAATGGTTATGACGGGGAATGAATTTCATCACGTTCATGGAGAAAGTAATCCGTACGTACGCACGAGTGACAATACCAATCTATTAGTGGTGAAATCATATGTAATTGGATGGTATATAATATATAATAAATAGTTAACATGTTATATTTATTATTTGCATCAATTATACTCATTATTATACCCATCCATATGATAAAGTGAGGAATAACAAACTACACCATGATGTGGAGATAATAAGCGGTATGTACGCACAAATGGTGACTTTGTCATTCATAGGATGGATAGAATAATTAATATGGTTGTTCAATATTTATAATAATATCACAGTATGTTTATGTTATTGATGTTATTATTTTGGTATGGAAACAAATAATATAGAAGTAGTGGAAGAAGAAAAGAACTTTGAAAGAGGTGATTAAATTATTACCTCTTCTTCGGGTGCTTCCTATTGATTTGATCAAAATGGGTTATTATGTTGGATTATGATCAAATTAATGACTCTAAGGTGAATTTAGGGTAGTTATAAGGATATTTGAGTAGGGGTTGGCCAATCCAAAATACTTTTGATGTGTTATTTTGAGAGAAGGGGAAGTACCATTCTATAAGAGAGGTGAGAGTCACTTTAGGAAAAGCCTGAAATATTATTTTATTATGTATTCATATTCGGTTTATAATGGCTCAAAAACATATATATAGGATAAGGTGGGGATGGGTTGAACACCTCTCAACCAATAGGTTTTATACATGTTTATTTCACCATATAAACCTTATATTTTATATTTAAGTCTTGGTTAAACAGTTTAACTTTTACAATGTATTCTTGTATTATTATAATAAATGGTTAATAAACATACTATAAAAACCCAAGAGAAACCCTATTGGTTCATTATTGATATATATAACCTTATATAATTCCTTTTTCCTAGAATTCTATTTTTAGGAATATTATGTCATTTAATAATATAGTATTTGTTTTAAAAAACCATTTATGTCAATTTTGACACTATTTAGTATTGGGTTATTGTGAAAGTCATAAAAACTTTATCACTCTGAAAAAAAAATATTTAATAAATCATAAAATTTAATATTAACCTTATAAATTCTTGGAATACATCAAAAGTCTCAATTTACAATTATATTAATATTTATGATATCAATTATTTTAATCTTTCAATAGTAAGGTAATTACTGCATCATCACTGTGTCATAAATAAATTTAATTATTTAATGTCTCAAAATTATAAAAAAATACCATTATGTAGGAAATATATTTATATTTATAATGAATATTTATAGTCTAATTTATCTTATTTATAACCCTATATTAACAAATGTTTTAGTTATTAAACTTTGAATTCAACACTTTTAGCTCATCTATAAATAAAATAATAATAATTGTCCTACTCTAATCCAAGTAGACCAAAAGGATCATATTTTATTCCTAAGGTTGATTTTTGTTGAAATACAATTATCCAATAGAATTAGGACATGTTTTAAGATAATTATGATATCATTTTTACCATTAATTACCCTATTTTCTTTTAACCATGGTAAATAAAATTCAAAAGATACTATTAAAAAAATTATTTTCATCCTATTGAACCAAATTTTACTTAATGATGTCATGATTGACTGTCTAATTTTTGATATTCAGTACCTAGAAGCTGTAAAATTATGTTTTATGCAAATTTTCAAATGGTCCTAGAAGGTTGGTAAAACACGTTAAAATGTTCAATAAAATTGTATTCAAATAATTTTATTATAAAATGACTCTAAAGAATTACATTGAACTTATATAGTTATTATGTATATATTTTGACATAAAATAAATTTAAATAAAATAAATAATTATTTATATAAAAAGTAGGTTTTAAAAAATAACGCAGTACTTTTCACTATTCATTAAAAAATGAATGTTTTCGGAAAAATTCCAAAAACTCACCCTAAGATAATTTTGATATTCCGAATCCAAAAATGAATTCCATTTTAAAGATAAATTTTATAAAATTTCAAAAAGTGGGTTTTACTATTCATAATGACTAGTTTGACTATTCATGGTGTGTTAGAACTCGAAGTTGCGTACAATGCAATCTATTTAATTATTCAATGATTAACGTATCATGGAATATTGGGGTGTTACATTGATGATGTTGTTTCCCTAGACATGTATTGGGGTGCTATGTATTGTATCATCTCCAAGGAAGACAAAGTTATTTTGATGTTGGGGTCAGACACATGGATGGGCTTCCAACATATCCTTGTGAAATTAATCAGAACCCACACAGTTTTCTGCCAATTAATGGGAAACATAATACCTTTTTACATCATGTAAGAAATACCACACCATGTTTTTTAATGTCATTTTGTGAGGACATATTCCTGATCGGTTCCTAGTTATTGTTTCATGTGGGACATATGTCAATGTGTTCTATGGAACCTGGAAGGGATATGAATTTCCACAATGAATTAGACACTAATGGGAATGTTGCCTAGAGACAATACGGTAGATTTATGGAATTTTGTTTGAACCTCAATAAGGATTTCTATATATCCCATTAGAATGGGAATCGAAGTAAATGTAGTCCGATCCTGAGGACTCACTCCTGTGTTCTCCCTCAAAAGGTTTGTCTCACATGAGAGTATTTCCCTTTGATATGATTATTTTGGCTCTTACTCCTCGAAAGGATGCCTAGATGTATAATTGTTAGTCCATTAAAAGTTGATTAAATCATTGGTATTTAAAGGTTTTGTTCAGGGTGTACTCTTGAGGAGGATTCCTAGGTGAATGAGGTTATCATTGGGACTTACTCCATCGATGTATTCTGATGTAGGTAATATATTTGGGCTTAAAACATGTAATAGGCCCGTGGGTTTAGTGTAAGGGGGATATCATGATCACCATCAACATCTAAGACCATGAGAGTCATGACTGGTGTGAGATACAAGAGGAATAGAAAGATCCAACAAATAACATAATCTATATTTCACTGAGTTTGGATACATGTCCTTGAAAATTCATGCTTATAGAGGTACTCTAAAGAAATTCAAGAGGAACATACAAAAGAATACTCTACCGAAACATGCATCTGACTGTGTGGATGTCGTGATTTTGGTGATAATATGTGTCCAAAAGGGTCGGTATGAGTCATGCTTAAATGTGATGGACAAGGGGAAGTCAAAGATCTAGAACAAAAAATGATCCCTCCTGTAATAGTGGAAGAGGACAAGGTTTCAAGAGAAAGATTGGATGACACATGTGATCATCCACTCTTTGAACCAGTAGCCAATGGGTGGGGAGGAGCATGAGTCAAACCTCCCATATGAAATAAAGAGGATTACTCCAAGAGTGATGCTCTAAAAAAATTTCTGTAGTAAGGGAGGAGGATCTCATTCCTTGTTGAATATAAAAAGCATTCATAATCTATACCCACCCTAACCAGTATCGGAGGCTCCATGTCTTTGAGACGAAAAGGGAAGGATGTGCTCCTAACCCTAGTATCCATGACTGAAAATTCCCTAACACCATTCTCGGGGTCTGGGTCCTTGTGAGCATTGACATGAAAATCAAGATGCGCCCTGAGGATACTAACCATCTGGTAGGATAAGTACAGAAAAACATAGACCATTGGAATGCATATCCAAATGGGAGATACACCAGTGTGTCTTTCCATACTGTTATGAATGTATAGAGACTTTGGTGGAGTTTTCAACTTTTCCTGTTTTACAAAAGGTATGCATATTAATTACAATACATCAATTAGGGGATTGTAAACGGACTCAAAGGGGATCTCACCTAGGACCTATCTCAAAGGGAAAAGGTACCTCGCTCATGGCCTGGGAGAAACAGGAATTGCATCATGCATGTCATATAGGCCTTCAAGATCTAAGTGTTCCTTGGTGAATGGATCAAATGGGAAACTACACTTGTGAAAGTCATTATCCAAGGCACTATGGGTCTCATTAGGTGTCCGTATAAGGGTCTCGTTGAGGTCACTGATTAGGAAAGGTGCATCACACATGTGGTTCTTTATGTAGGTTAGAACTGGTCTTCAGGAAGGTGTCTTTTGTTTAGACCCTAAAAAACGTTGATCTCACATATCCCTCTTTATTCTCTCTTCTATCAAGTATTGTAGAGCTATCAAATAAAGTTTTACTAACATAATAAAAGTGGCTTCTATGCGACAATAGATTGTGGGAATTTCTCAATTTTCTAGTTGTGTAAAAGAGGATCCAATTAGACCTACTTAGAGGGAAATATGAGGCCATTGTCAAATAAGGTTTCTTGTTTAGTTCTGATTTATAGGATCTTGGAGAAGGTGTCCCATAGAGGGTGAAACCATACATTTAGTGTCACATAGGGTAGCTGCACCGACCATCTAATGAATATTTGTGCGTGCACAGGTTGATTTGGGAAGGTAGCTTTTGATTCTCATTGGGAATTTCTAAGGCTTGAACATGCATGAGGTATTCATCATAGTCTTTTCACTCCACTTGAAAAAATGGAGTGTCAACGTACTCCTTAAATTTCTTATCTCCTATGTAGATTCCAAGTAAATTTCTATAAATTCCATTTATTCTTTTATTTCCCATGATAAATATAAATATTTATTAGAGGAGGATGCGAGTAGAACATTTTTTTCTCTCCTATCAACATTATAATTCATTTTATAATGAAAATTATTATGTGTCCAACCATTCAAAATATGAAAACTGTTCTTAGTGATTCAAAAAATATCTCTCCTTAGATATATTAGATATAAAACCATCCTCTCCTTTTATAAATAAAATAATTTACTATTGGATATGGGAATGAAATTATTTTCTAATGAATTTATAATCTTCATAGATTACATTGAAATAAAATATAAGTAACACTAGTTAAAATAAGTTCTATAGAAACAATTGGAACTCCTTATCTTAAAGGATGCATCTTTTGTGTACCAATTGATAAATGCAGTATTATTATCTTCAAAATTACCCATCCTCTAAATCAAAAATATATACTCGAGTTATAGTGATCCACTACTTAGAGGTGGTAAAAATCACTTTTTACCAAAACAGAAAAAAATAGTACCATCAAAATTTAGTGAATGAGATCTATAAACGGATGAAACCAGTGACAAGAGATAGTGAGAGACAATATGTGCATGACATAAAAGGTTTTAAATCATTCATACAGTCTTCTTATAAATAAAAAATCCTTCATGTTTAATGGTTATGATTATAATTTTAATATTCATATCTTTTTATCGACCTTAACAAATAGAATAGTTAGTAAGATAGTCCTAAAATTCAATTATATGAATTATTAATAGAATCTACACATTGATCAATATTTGAAACCATATTGAGGGTTCATTATTTTTATATGATGATTTCACATTCATGTTCCCATTCAATAATATCCAAATTCCCTATGTAATTATCCCTAGCATTTATAAAATACTATCTCAAAGTATCAAAAATTTATTTTTAGAAAAACCATATTTGTTATGGATTTCAGACAAAACAGAATGTCATGGTCATCATTGTAGTGTGATCGTATGATCCAAAATAACTAAATTACAAATTTATTTTAATTTTTTTATTTACTAAAATAAATCTTCAAAATTAAAAAAAAGAGATAAATTCATTGTGGATTAAAAAATATGATTGGGTCTTAAGAAAAAATCTAGTGATTAAATAATTTTCAATGGACTGGATCCTTGATTTGTGAACATTCATACTATGGTTTCATGTAACACATTGTAGTGTGCTAATATTACACATATTAAATATAACCAAATAAAAAAATTGTTACACTATCATGAAACAACATCAATTTCTTAAATATCATGTGATTCCTTATATAAATGTCACGGTGAATCCAAAAAATAGGGAAATTCTCATGATAGATTTAATTAACCTTTGGTGTTATTCCATTTCAACATAATCTCATTTCCCCATGTTAGGGTTTTTCTAACCATAAAAATTCATCATTATTATCTACTAGCGCAACTCTAACAATCATGAAACTAAAATATTATAATGTTGATAATAAATACAACATGAAAAAATCATTAAAATTCAAGAATGAATTATGTCAACAAGCATGTCATAGCATTAGAAAATAGACGAGTTATATAAATTTCATACCATTATGTAAAATGATATTCCTAGAGTTATATAACTCTTAGAATGAAGATTGGAAATATATTAAATTGAATCAATAGATATCATCTCACATCTATCCATTTTTAATTCAATCCATGAGGGATTTTCAATATCCCCAATCATAATGGGCTCTTCATCCTATAATAATTTCCATGAATTAGATATTCTCATATTCCATTTTTTAACTACCTTATCTTAGTACAAGAATCATAAGAACTAAACAAGATCATAATAATGTGAAAATTATATTCCATGTATAATAGAGGATGTAAACTAGCACCTATAAATAAGATAATCTATTTGGGATGGATTTTACCTAAAAAAATCCCGAAATAAATTTATATATAATACACTTTGAATATTTATAATTATAATAATATAGTGGGAAAATAAATATTTTACATACTAATATAAAAATAATTGCAACATTCATATATAAAAAATATTAGTACAAATTTCGATTTGTAAGAAATCCTCTTTTCATTTCTCCAGTAAAAAAATATGGGTCACAATTGACAAAGATTAAAATGCCTATTTTTACAAAATAACATACAACACCATCTACATATCCAGTGATTTACACATTCTTAGGGTGGATAAAAATTCATTAGGATTTTTACAGGACTCCAGAAAAATTACCACACATAGGTAATAAAAATTTAAAATATTGATTCAAGGTTTATAAAACATTTAATCAATTATTTATTAAATTCATTCAATGAAAATATAATTTCATTCAATTTAAATATAAGCTAAAAATAATTTTATAGGAAAACCAACCATCTCATTATCAAATGGTAAATGATGTTAAACTCATAAGGAATAATACCCATAAGCCATAAGAATATACCCCCTTTAATAACATCACAAACTTCACACAATAATATCGTTACAGATAAAAACATTAAATTTACAAAATATTATCAAGATCCATAACAACCATTACTGAAATTGGAATATACCACCTATAAACTTAATTCAAACCATAAAGAACCATTACTCACGTTTTTTATTATTATAAAAATATCTATCATCTAAGAAAACACATTCCTCGTGATTCATTCATAATAAAGAAATCCAATAATATAATAATAAAAAACCTACCAATATATCCATCATTATAACCTATTTTCTCATGTAATATATGTTTTTTAGAGTGGACACTCAAGAGGGGGGTGAATTGAGTTCCAATTAAAATTTCTGTTAAAAATATTGTCTAGTTAAAATCCCCCAATTTATAAAATAAGTTAAACTGTAGTGAATTTATACAGATTGTAAATGTTCACTTAGCTTCTCAATGATTGATTAGGTATGAGTTAATTTAACCACTAGGTCAGACTAACTTTTGAAGCTAACCTATTGATTTACAATAAGTGTAAACACTTGCTAATTTTACTATCAATGTAGATTCAAAATAGTTTTGTATTTCAAACTAATAGCAGCGGAATAAATAAGATATATGCAGTATACTTTAAACATAAATTAAAGTTGCACAGAAGATATAACAAGAGGTTCAATCTCAAGCCGAGACTTAGTCCTCTCAAATATATATAAATTTTATCCACACCCTGGACCGGGGTTAACAACAGTTTAAAATACTATCCAGCCCATGCAGGGACCTCTACCACTGTTCTTTGTGGAAAAAAAAACAAAGACCAGGTCACACAAGGACCTTTCCATAGTTACGTGGGTAAACAGGAGTTAAGAGAATTTTAGTGAGGATTTTGATATCCTCCAGTTCAGTGCAGGAGATAGTGTGTGTAAAAGATATACAGAGTACACCACACTGCTCAAAAGTTAATAAATAAATCACATAGAGAAGATAGATGAGAGTTAGAAAGATCTAGTGATTATCAATGTAAATCTGGACTCGTTGGATTTAGCAGGAATGCTTCTGAGTCCTTTTATGGTTTTTCTGTTGAAAACCAGAGTGTCATAGTTCAGCTTGTCTTCTTCATGACTGAGAAAGGTCTCTTGATTCGTCGTGTGTTCTTCAGTAGTATTGGATTGCACTCATGAGAGTTCTCTGAAGGTATTGAAATCTCTTTCTTGTTCAGGATTGTTCTCTGATGTATGTATGTTCTTCTTGTTGCATCGTCACACTTTTCTTGCTTTTCCACTTTCACGTTGCCTCTTTTTCTATACTGCAGCTCAGTCTTTCTTATATTCCATGAGTTCTGGTAGTAGGAATGATTCACTTTTCATAGGTACGATATACGGTTTCCTGACATGCCAACAACTAACATTAAACAACATTAAATTCTTTAAAAACAACAAATATGACCGTTAGCATTATTTAAATAATATTGAAGAAAACATAAGAAACGATGTCACAGTGATTAAGTAAACAGTGTCTTATTCGCGGTGTGTGGTTCATGGTTTTTCCTTCACGGTGTGTCCTTCACGGTGTCTGGGTCACGGTGAGTCCTTCATAGTGTCTAGGTCATGGTGAGTCCTTCATGGTGTGTGGGTCACGGTGAGTCCTTCACGGTGTCTGGGTCACGGTGAGTCCTTCACGGTGTCTGGGTCACGGTGATTCCTTCACGGTGTCTGGTTCACGGTGAGTCCTTCATGTTGTCTGGGTCACGTTGAGTTCTTCATGGTATCTGGGTCCCGGTGAGTCCTTCACAGTGTCTCCATACATAGACAAATATCTGTATTTGGAC
The DNA here is from genome assembly GCA_963277665.1 of Viscum album. Lineage (NCBI taxonomy): Eukaryota > Viridiplantae > Streptophyta > Magnoliopsida > Santalales > Viscaceae > Viscum > Viscum album. The sequence goes on from OY728159.1 coordinate 739,039,891, forward strand.
TTAGACAGAAATATGTAGAACATGGATTAAGTTTAATCACTAGAGAGTAAAAGAGCTTGAATCATAAATATAAAGGTGTGATAATATATGTGAGAATTGTGATCATGCATAATACTTGTAAATAATAAAGAGAGTAATTAAAATTATAAGATTTATCATTAAAACATGATGTGTAGTTATTATTGAGATTGAAGAGCATTAGCAAGATGTGCAATGAAGATTGAGATTAATTAACAGTACTAGGATTTGTGATCATTAAAACATGATTAACACATGAGGAGTCCAACAATCTCCCCCTTTTTGGTGATCAAAAATCAAATATAGGCAGAATATAAGTGACATGTAATATTAAAGATACTAGCATAGCAAAAACATTATAGAACGGACACTTGTAGTTTTTCTCCCCCATTTATACTATTATAGAACTGACACTTGTTTTTCTCCCCCTTTTGGTATTATCAAAAAGTAGAGGGAAAGAAATGAAACACTGCATTTGGAATTAAACAAAGGGTTCAGAATACAATAAAACATGAAACAAAAAAAGACATCCATTCAAAAAGAAGAACAGTCCTCAGACTCATCACGGATCCACCTTGTCTTTGCCTTTATCAGCAGCAGGAGCTGGTGCTGAAGTAGAAGAAGGCATAGATGTGGTAGACAACGAGGGTAAGGGTAGACCTTCAAAAATAGATGGAGCCAAAGTAGGAGAAGTAGAATATCTAGGTTGTGGTTGGTCAAGAATGACATAGCCGGATCTGAGAAAGAGCTTGGCTAACTGTCATGGCAGTTGAGGCTAAGGTAGGTAAACCAGGTCTAAGGGGTGCAGCAGCTGGAGAAACTAGAGCACTACTCTGCACATGAAGATACGACTTCAAAAGATTGATGAAATCATTAATGATTTCACCACCATATTTCATAGCCTTTTCAAAATCATCCTTATTCTCCAGAAATATGTCCAACAATCTGGTGAACTCTGTAAGTTTCTGAACATGAGCTTTAAAAACATGAGTCACCAGAGGGATTCTCAAATTTTCCACAAGATATCTAAAGTGATCTGTAATATCACTTTTAGAGAAAATCTGGGAGAGATACAAATCTAATTTCTTGGTGATCTCTTGTTGAGAATCATTGGCTATCTTAGAATGAATTCTAACCAAGTCCAATGCTCTATCACTATTCTTAATCACTTCTGACAAAGAAGATAGATCCAAGCCATTGAAGGCTTTCTGAAGTTCTTCCTTTATTATGGATCTCAGCATAGAATCATCCAAAGAAGGTGTGAAGGTCTGACCAGAAGCAGGTGAAGCCTTGACAGTTTCAGTTAGAACTTTGAGCTGTTTCAGAACTTTTTACAGGCATCTAGTGTATTCATCTGTAAGCTTATTCAGATTTTCCACAATCTCTCTCATAAGTTCCAGAATTTTGGTGTGTCTTTTTACAATCATTTCATCAAAAGATAGTAGGTATGGATGAACATGAGACCCAATCTCCCTAGAAAGGAGGGAATCAGAAGAATTAGGAGAAACAGAAACAGGTGCAGGGGAAGAAACAGGAGCAGGCTCTGATCTCAAAGATAACTCATTCTGCAGACTTGCTACCATACTTTTCAGATTTGAAACATCAGCACTCAACAACTTATTCTCTACTCTAAATTCTTGAATTTCTCGGATCATCCTTCGTTGAATATGCAAGGTAATATTTTCCAAGAGAATTGATGCATCTTCTCGACTTAACTGAGTCACTGGGTGAGGTTGAGTGGAGACAATTTTCTCAAATTCAGCTAACAAAGTCTCCCCAAAAACTTTCAGATCATCTTTGGTCACAAATGAGTGATGCTCAGGAAAGGATGCAGGTAAAGGTAGAGGTTCAGCTTCTGGTTGAGGTTCAATGTCATCTTTAGACTCAGATTCTGATTCAGATTGAGGTTGGGACTCTGGTTCTGGTTCTGGATGAGCTAAGGACTTCAGTTGAAATAGAGAAGAAAGATCCATTCCAGTTGTAGTCACTTGTTGTGACTCATTCACATCATAAAATCTTGGGAACTCATACCGAGAGTACACAGAAAAAGTGATAGAAGGTTGAGAAGCTTCAGCAGATCCAGCTTCCACAATATCAAGGTTTTGAGGTTCCTCCCCCTAAACTTTTTCTTCCCTTCCAGATTCTTGAGGTTCAGGTTCATGGACAAGATCCATAGGATCATCCCTAATCACATCAGCAAACTCTAGCCTTCCCAGCTGAAAGGAAATTTCCATCCTTTCTTCAGCATATGGATTAATCTCGAGAACCGATTGTTCTACTGGATGAGCTTCCAGACTTGCTTCTTTATCAAAAGAAAGATTCTCTTCAACAAGATATGCCTCTAAGGTTGCTTGCTGTTCTGAAATAGGAAAAACCAATTTCCTTGTAGCATTAGGATGTTCTTATTCCTCATGAAGAACAATTGAAGGATTCATAATCCTTTCCTTTTCAACAACAACTTCCTCACCTTGAGGCATTTCAGGTTCTTCTCTAGGTGTTACTTAAGCTGTTACATATTCTTGTTCTTCTTCTTCTGAATACTCAGCCACTTCATCTGGTTCCAAACCAGGATCAGCTAGGTTCTCAGGCCTTCTTGGATAGTCAACAGAATTAAACTTTTTATACAGTTGATCACTATCCTCAACCCACTGCTTTTTCTAGGGATTCCAGCTAATCTGCATCCTTATGATGATAGACATGGATAGGCAGTAATCAAGGTCCTATAATTTTTCTTCATTTGGTCTAACCATCCATTTTGCAACTAACATAGCTGAAATCATCCTTAAATAAAATAGGGAGGTGGATTTGGAAGTTACTTTGATCAGCTCACAGGTATGGTTGATAACATACTTACATAGATTGATCTTACGACCATTCTTCAACAGGTGAATCAGGAACACATCCTGATACTTCATCACAACAAAATCTCCTTTTCATGGACTAACCAAATTGTGAACAAACTTGAACAGAAGTCTTGTCTCCCCATCTAGTTTAGCAGCTATGGCCCTTCGCTTGGTTCCATTTCTAGTTAGACTTTCCAAAGCAGTCTCCAGGTCAAAGATTTCGGTTGTTGGAGGAGGGTCTCTCTAGTAATCTTCACAAACTCCTTCATGTGGAATTCTTAGGCATGCAGCCCACAACCTTGAAGAGAAAGAGCACTTCTGACCATCGATCTAGCTGGTCACCATAAATCTTTCTCCAAACTCAAAAGATAACTTCACATACTAATAGAAATGAGATACAAGCCTTGGGTAAATTGGTCTATTATGTCCAGTGAACCATTCAAGCCATCCTTGTTCTCTTAAAACTTTCAAAACTAACGATCTTCTAGACAACAACCATTCAGGGAAAAACACTTTTTCAGGTACAACTGTACGGCTTACCAGGTTTGGGTTTAGAGGTCCTTCGGGATCTATCCTCGATATCCTATTTTGTTTCTTAGAGCGATGCTTCTTAGACGAGGGTGAAGATGGACGCTTAATCCCTGGCATTCACTAAAGGTTCGGGCGAGAGGGAAGAGAAGGTTCAGGAGAGAGTTCGAGTAAGGAATTGAATGAAACTCTTAAGTTTTATCATTTGGGAATGTCAAACGTTATAAAAACAAAAACACAGGAAATCAAATAGTGGTGAAATAAAAATTACCACGATACGGGTTAAAATAAGAATAAACATAATTCTCATGGTGAGATCGAGAGTAGGTATTACGGTGAGATAGAAAACTAGTCATCACTGTGAGACAGTTTATAGTCATCACGGTGAGACAGTGAGCATTTTATATAGTCACGGGGAGCCAGTGAGTTGTCAGACCGTGAGCATAAAATAGTAACTTAGAAACAGTAAGTATGAAACCGTAAAGTAAAGTACAGTAATGTACTAAACGTTAAGATCAGTAGGATATTTACTTATGGTTAATCATACCAAGATCATGTATGATGTAGTCTAATATTTCATAATTTAAGGGTTTAGTGAATATATCAGCAAGTTGATATTTAGTACCAATGAATTCCAAAGTGATATCATCTTTTTGATAATGATCCCTTAAAAAGTGATGTCTTACATCAATATGTTTTGTCGTAGAATGAGAAACAGGATTCTTAGAAATATTAATAGCCATTTTGTTGTCACAATTTATTGGGACATGTCTGAATTGATATCCATAGTCTAGTAATGTGTGTTTCATCCACAAATTTTGTGCACAACAACTTCCAGCAGCTATGTATTCAGCTTCTATAGTTGAGAATGCAACAGAATTTCATTTCTTACTACACCATGCTACTAGTGACTTGCCTAAAAGATGACATGTTCCAGAGGTGATTTTTCAATCTAAATTACATCCAGAAAAATCAGCATTATAATAACTAACTAATTCAAATGATTTTCCTTTGGGATAGAACAGTCCTAAATTGGGAGTATGCTTGAGGTATTTGAAAATTCTCCTTACAGCATTTAAATGTGACTCTTTGGGGTTTGCTTGAAAACGACCACACATACACACAATAAACATAATATCAGGACGACTAGCAGTCAAGTAGAGTAGAATTCCAATCATTCCTCTATAAGTGTTTTGATCAACAGATTTACCATTTTCATCAAGATCCATCTTATAGGTGGTACTAATGGGAGTGTCAGTGCTATCCAATCCAAAACATTTTAAAAGATCTCTAGTATATTTACATTGAGTTAAAATAATTCCATCATCATTTTGAAAGATTTGAAAACCAACAAATAATTTAAGTTCACCCATTAAACTCATTTCAAATTCATTTTGCATCATTTTAGAAAAATCAGTACATAATGTAGTTTTTGAAGATCCAAAAATAATATCATCTACATAAATTTTTACAACTAAAAAATCTTTAGAAATTTGTTTTATAAACAGAGTAGGATCATTTATTCCTTTTGTAAAACCTTTAGAAATTAGAATAGTACTTAATTTATCATACCAAGCTCTTGGAGCTTGCTTTAAACCATATAAAGTTTTTGATAGTTTGAAAATAAGATTTGGAAAATGAGGGTTTAAAAATCCAGGTGGTTGTTCAAAAAAAACATCCTCAATAATATATCCATTTAAGAATGCACTCTTGACATCCATTTGATATAGTTTAAAATTTAGATGTGCAGTATAAGCAAGTAAAATCTTAATAACTTCTAATCTGGCTACTGGAGAAAAAGTCTCCTCATAGTCAATGCCTTCTTCTTGAATATAGCCTTGTGAAACTAGCCTAGATTTATTTCTAACTATGTTTCTAGATTCATCTACTTTATTTCTACACACCCATTTAGTGCCTAGTGTGAAAGTGTCCTTAGGTCTTTCAAAAAGATTCCAAACATTATTTCTTTCAAACTGATTGAGTTCTTCTTGCATAGAAATTACCCAAAATTCATCATTAATAGAATCATCAATGTTTTTAGGTTCAATATGTGACAAGAAGGCTTGATGTTCAACTTGATTTCTAAGAGAAGCTCTAGTCTGTGTCCCTCTATCAAGATTTCCGACAACAGCATCTAAAGGATGATTCTTTAGAATTTTAGTTGATCTAGTAAAGGTAGGACTAGAAACTTCAGGTTCATCAACAGGTTGGGAATCAACAGAAGTAGGTTCTGGAAAATTTCCAGAACTGGTTGTCTTTATATCAGGTTCATTTGATTTGTCATTAAAGTCTAGAACAGATAAATCTTCTTCAAGATTTTAAAGAGAGGTTTTAGGCTCATGTGGATCAGTTTCATCAAACTTGATGTGAATAAATTCTTCCACACACTTTGTTCTTTTATTGAAAACTCTATAGGATTTATTAGAAATAGAATAACCTAGGAAAATTCCTTCATCACTCTTGGATGCAAACTTGTCAAGATTATCTTTGGTATTATGAATAAATAATTTGCAGCCAAAGACTCTGAAATAGTAAACCTTAGGTTTCCTATGGTTCCAGAACTCATAAGGGGTCTTATTAAGAAAAGGTCTGATCAAGACTCTATTGATAATATAACAAGCTGTATTCACAGCTTCAGCCCAAAAGTAAATAGGCAGGTCATACTCATTTAGCATATTTCTGGCAATTTCTTGCAGGGTTCTATTCCTCCTTTCTACTACACCATTTTTCTGAGGTGTCCTAGGGGCAGAAAAGTTATGACTATAGCCATTGTGTGAGAAATAGGATTCAAATTCATGATTCTCAAACTCAAGTCCATGATCACTTCTTAGAGCTTTAATCTTAAGTCAACTAAGGTTCTCTACAGATTTGGAGTATTTAGCAAAGTAAGAACAAGCTTCACTTTTGTGAGCTAAGAAGTATACCCAAGTATATCTAGAAAAGTCATCTACTAAGACATAGACATAGTGCTTCCCATATAATCTAGAAACTCTAGATGGTCCAAACAAATCCATGTGAACAAACTCAAGAGGTTGAGAAGTTGAGACTTTGTTCTTTGGATTGAAAGAGATTTTGTGTTGCTTTCCCTTTTGACAGGGAGTACACACTTTGTCATTTGGAAACTCAAGTTTGGGTAGGCCTCTCACTAAGTTCTTCCTAGTAAGTTTTCTAAGTGAAAGTATATTGTAGTGTCCTAATATTCTATGCCAAAGCCAAGAATCTTTATGAAAATCATTTAAACAAGTAATATTTTGCATGGCTAAAGAATTTAAATCAACAGTATAAACATTTTCATTTCGCAGGGCAGAAAATACTAAATCATTTTTAGAATTAAAAACATTTCAAGAATCATTTTCAAATTTAACATTAAAACCTTCATCACATAACTAAGAAATACTTAACATATTATATTTAAGTCCATAAACAAATAAAACTTTAGAAATTAATACTGAGTCAGTGTTACCAATCTGGCCTAAACCGATGATTTTCCCTTTATAATTATCACCAAAGGTGACAAAGCCTCCATCAATTCTGACTAAGCTTTTAAAGCATGCGAATTCTCTTGACATATGCCTTGAACATCAATTGTCCAAGTACCAATTCTTCTTATGGGAGCTATTTAAGCAGGTTCCCTACAAAATAGATTTAGATAGGAAATGATTTTGGTACCCATATTTTCTTGCGTCCAGACCGGTTAGCTAACAAAACTTTAGGTACCCAAATTTGTCTTATGGGTCTCATAAAATTTTTAGAATCAACATATTTTGAAAGGTAAACCTTATTAGATCCGTAACTATGAATATAACTATTTGAAGCATATACATGTCCAGAACTAGAACTTGAAGTATTCTATCCAGATTTAGAAATAAATCTATTCTTATTAATCTGTATCTGTCCAGGTTTGTAGCCTATTCTAGAAGTGTATTTTGGTGCAACGTTATTTCCTAGAATTTGAGTTAGTGTATCCTTTCCATTTTTGAACTTCTCTAAATCCTTTATAAGTTTCTCATTAGACATTTTCAGTTCAGTGTTCTCCCTTAACAGTTGAGAATTTTTCTCTTTTTCAATAGTACGTTCGGTTTTAAGAGTAGTAGTGAGAGCATGTTGTTTCTTTAATGATTTGTATTTATCCTTAAGTTCATTACATGTCTCTTCCAACATATTATAATATTCAAACAATTCCTCACTAGTCATGTTTTCAGAATCAGAATCAGATTCTGCACTATCTTCAGAATAATAAGAATTTAAAGCCGGAGTATCTAGCGTTACCTCAGATGTTTTTGTCATAAAACACATGTTTTCCTTATTTCCGGTTTCAGTATCAGAAGCTTCTGATTTGTTGGAGCTATCCTCAGAAGCGCTCCAAGTATCCTTCATAGCCTTTTTGTACTTACTGTCCTTGTAATCATATTAATTCTTGAATTTGAGCTTTGCGCAGTCTACTTTAATATGTCCTTTTCTTTTGCACTCATAACAAACAACTTCATCACTTTTATCGGGATTTTTCCTATCCTTCTTATAATGTCCCTTATTGTCATACATTCCTTTATAATTTTATTTTCTAAATAATTTCTTCTTCCTATAAAATTTCTTAACCCTTCTAGCTATCTGAGCCATTTCAGCATCACTATCAGAGTCTGAATTTTCACTGGTTGAACTGTCAGTAGGTAGTTGAGATTTATCTTTTTTCCTTTCTCTTTGAAGTAGTAGTCTTGAAATCCACTGATTTTCTCTTAGGTTCATCATCTTCCTCTTTATTCACCTTTAGTTCTTCCTCATACATCATAAGCTTACCAATGAGTTCTTTGACAGGTAGAGCAGCAATGTCACAAGACTCTCGGATTGAGACAGAGGTGCCTCTCCAGCATTCCGGTAAACATCTCAGAATCCTTATAATTTGTTACTTTACTGGAACAACTTTACCAAGTGAACTCATTGTATTGACTATCTCATTAAACCTGAGATACATATCAAAAATAGGTTCATCAGTATTCATTTTAAAATTATCGTATTTAATAGTATAAGTATTTAATCTCATTTCTTTAACATTGGTTGTTCCTTCATGAGAAACACCCAAAGTATCCCAAATTTCAAAAGCAGTTTTACAACCAATATTTTTGTTAAACTCTTAATCACCTAAAGCACAGTACAAGGCATTCATAGCTTTACAATTATTATTGTAAGAAGTCATTGTAGGTTCATCCCAAGTGGATCTAACAGTAGTAGGAAGTTTATATTCTGATTCTATGGCAGTCCAAATATCAAAACACATGCTCTCTAAATAAATTTTCATTTTCATTTTCCATTGAGCATAGTTTTTACCATTGATGAAAGGTGTCCTATTAGTAGCATCACCCTCTAGTCTATTATCCATAACTAGATTTTAGAAAGGTAATCTAAGGAGATAAAAATTTATAACTAACAGAAATTTAAGATCTTTAAAGATGCAACTAAAATCATAGTTGAAAAACAGAGTATCTTGAAAATCCTTAAACAAAAACCAATCCTCTGATACCAAATGTTGGTCGGAGTGGACACTCAAGAGGGGGTTGAATTGAGTTCCAATTAAAATTTCTGTTAAAAATATTGTCAGGATTAAATCCCCCGATTTATAAAATAAGTTAAATTTTAGTGAATTTATACAGATTTTAAATGTTCACTTAGCTTCTCAAAGATTGATTAGGTCTCTGTTAATTTAACCACAAGGTCAAAATAACTTTTGAAACTAACCTATTTATTTATAATAAGTGTAAACACTTTTTAATTTAACTATCAAAGTAGCTTCAAAATAGTTTTTTATTTCAAAGTAATAGTAGCGGAATAAATAAGATATATGCAGTATACTTTAAACTTAAATTAAAAATGCACAGAAGATATAACAAGAGTTTCAATCTCAAGAAGATACTTAGTCCTCTGAAATATATATAAATTTTATCCACACCCTGGATCGGGGTTAACAACAGTTTACAAAACTGTCCAGGCCACGCAGGGACCTCTACCACTGTTCTTCGTGGGAAACAAAAAAAAAAGACAAGATCACACAAGGACCTGTTCCACAGTTGACGTGGGTAAACAAGAGTTAAGAGAATTTGAGTGAGGATTTTGATATCCTCTAGTTCAGTGCAGGAGACAGTGTGTGTAAAAGATATACATAGTACACCACACTGCTCGAAAGTTAACAAATAAATAACGTAGAGAAGATAGATGAGAGTTTAGAAAGCTCTAGTGATTATAAATGTAGCTTTGGACACATTGGATTTAGTATGAATTATTCTGAGTCCTTTTCTAGTTTTTCTATTGAAATACAGAGTGTCGTAGTTCAGCTTGTCTTCTTCGAGAGTGAGAAAGGTCTCTTGATTCGTCGTGTGTTCTTTAGCAGTATTGGATTGCACTCATGAGATTTCTCTGAAGGTCTTGCAATCTCCTTCTTGTTCAGGGTTGTTCCCTGATGTATGTATGTTCTTCTTGTTGTATCGTCACACTTTTCTTGCTTTTCCACTTGCATGTTTCCTCTTTTTGTGTACTACATATCAGTTTTTCTTATATTCCACAAGTTTTGGCAGTGGGAATGATTCACTTTTCATAGGTACGAGATACAGTTTCCTGACATTCGAACAACTAACATTAAACAACATTAAATTCATTAAAAACAACAAATATGACCGTTAGCATTGTTTAAATAATATTAACAAAAACTTAAGAAACGGTGTCACAGTGATTAAGTAAACGGTCTCTTCTTCACAGTGTTTGGTTCATAGTTTGTCCTTCACGGTGTGTCCTTCACAGTGTCTAGGTCACAGTGACTCCTTTACGGTGTCTGGGTCATGGTGAGTCCATCACGGTGTGTGGGTCACGGTGAGTCCTTCACTGTGTCTGGGTCACGGTGAGTCCTTCACGATGTCTGGGTCATGGTGAGTCCTTCATGGTGTCTGGGTCACGGTGAGTCCTTCACGTTTTCTGGGTCACGGTGAGTCCTTCACGGTGTCTGGGTCACGGTGAGTCCTTCACGGTGTCTCCATACTTAGAAAAATAACTGTATTTGGACTTAGACAGTAATATGTAGAACATGGATTAAGTTTAATCACTGGAGAGTAAAAGATATTGAATCATAAATATAAAGGTGTGATAATATATGTGAGAATTGTGATCATGTATAAGACTTGTAAATAATAAAGAGAGTAATTAACATTCTAAGATTTATCATTAAAATATGATGTGTAGTTATTATTGAGATTGAAGAGCATTAGCAAGATGTGCAATGAATATTGATATTAATTAACAGTAATAGGATTTTTGATCATTAAAACATGATTTACACATGAGGAGTCCAACAATATATTTAAACCTGTGAAATTTCTAGAATCATTAAAACCCACTAATGAAAAAATAGTAACAATTTATTAATAAAAATTCAAAAACCCTTTTCATGGATAAATTAAAAAGCCTAAAAATTATGTAATAAAATAAAATATTATTTCAAAAAATGTTCAATTAAAATGTTTTATAAATAATAACCAAAAGTGGGAAAATAATTTAAAACATTAATTTTTATAATCATTACAAACTATTTTAACAAACCGAATCACTGAGACATAAAGACATGTATATTTAAACAAAAAAATATCATAAATTAATATATTTTTTAGAATAATGACTCAAAACTAATTTATAATGACTTATGAATAATAAAACATAAATAATAAATATCTTAAAAATTAAATAAAAAATTACATGAACACTAGCCCATGATATGAATAGTTTAGATCCATCTCCTCTAATGTTATTCCCCTAAGAATTCCCTAAACCCTCAATACAATAATCATTATGGGATAGAAAAACAAATAATAACATCAATACTTACAAATAAATCATCATTTAGATGAAAAATAGAATAGTTCCCTCTTAAATAAATTATGTATTGTCTTATGAATATGTGACATGTCCCCCCACACTACAATCACATGGACCATGTTATTTGATATAGTGCCAGTGTAAATATATTTATAATTGTCCATGCCTTTTAGATAGTGTAATTATCCCCATATAACTTGGAATAGATCCATACAACTCTATAATTTCAAGGAATAAAAGAAATGATTGAATGAAAAGAATCGCCAAAATTGAGTAATGGGATATGTGATCTTTTTTCAAAAGCCTTGTGAAATTTCATAATTCATTGCTTTAATTCCTTAATCCTATGGAACTCAAAATTCTTGTTTCTATGAAATTGATATGTTCTAAACCCCAGCTATTAATTTATAGAAATGGAGTAAAATATTTTGTAAAATATTCGTTGAAAATTTTTACCAATTTACTTCGCATTGATCAATATTTATTTATAAATTCTACCACTATAAAAAATATTATATAGGGAGTGCTCAAGGGAGATGGGAGAAAATATATGAGATTATTTATAAACATTGTGTGAACCATCCTATTATTATATGTTGTACCCAATCTCTTTTATTATGATTATATAAAATCCTTCATAATTATAATAAATTTAATAATTTCTCTTATAACATATTTATACACTCTCTCACCCATTAACTCCCTCAATCCACTGTTAATAATTTCCAAAATGGAAAACCATAGCCCTTCAGGATCAGACATCTAATAATTTTTTTATTCATAACAAATTTTCATTGAATATTCTATATCAACATCCCCAAAATTAAATCCAAAAAATTTACATAAATTTAAATAAAAGAATTAAACATCCTTCAATTAAATGGTAATAAAATAATATATCATGTAATAAGTTATAAAATTGAATCCATAAAATATCTTCCACATTAAAATAATCAAATAACCATCACTATCAAAAATCCTCTAATTAAAAAAGATATGAAAATATAGTCATTTTTAACTTGGAAAATTCACGTTAATAAATGAAAATAATTCAATATCAACCTCCATTAAAAAATAATGTGATTAATGTTTCAAATTTTATATAACATTTTCTCCCCATTAGTTTCTATTATTATCAACCAAATATTGAAAATAAATTTATATTTATGAATTTTCTAGGATAAAAATTTTCACTTGTGATCTATATTTGAAATACATTACCCCTTGTAGTTTTGAGACTTCAATCATCAAATTAATGTAAAATATTCTTCTTTTAGGTTTCCATAAAATATTATCATTTATCCATAACATAAATGATTTTTATTCCTCAATATCTTCTTGATGGTAGGATACAAATATAGATTAGATAAAGGGGGTAGGGTATCATATTTCTATGTTATACCTCATGAAATTATCATTGATTCTAGTTTTCAAACTAATAAAAATTGTAATATTAAAAATAATAAAACATATTTACAATAAAGGCCTAGAAATTATATATAATTTTTTTAAATTAATTGGGATTATTTCGAGGTCATGAAATCTGATGGAACATGATTCCTAGGCCAGGAGTGTCCGGAATGATCCGTCGAAATTTTGTTAATCTTTTATTAGTGTGCATGAGTTTCTTCCCTAAAAAATTGGAATATATATTAAACAAATTCCCAGTTCAAATATCTGAGGTCACTGTTGCATTCGCGATAGCGGGATTACCCTAGGCGGGACATATGTTTAGTCAGTCCATGCCTTCGATGAAAAAACCCAAAATTGACATAACCATAAATAAAATAATTAAATAAAGTTGTTTTATTTTTCAAATGCTTATAAATCATGAATGGTGAATCAAATTAAAAAACTGAGACCACCGTTGAGCTCGTAAGAGTATGATTTCTTTCGTAAGATACTAACATTGGTCGGTGGAGGCCAGCTATGGAAATTAGTTTTTAGCCGTAAATAAAATAATTAAGTAAAAATTGTTTTATAGTTAAAATCCATCACATCTAAATGACAACATGGATTGAAAATCTGAGAGTACTATTGAGTTTTTTAGGTTATGTTCACCTTAGGTAGAGCCCAACCTCGACCGACGTGGGTCGAGGGTGAATGTCAATAAATTATTGATCTTTTTTAAGGTACGTTCAGTACACGTGCGAGCGGCATTTTCTAACTTTTGAACTAGTGCCCAGATTAAAAATTTGAAGGCACTGTTGAATCCACAGTGTCGGGATTCTCTTAAGGGAGGATTTACATTGACCACAGAAGGTCAGGAGAAAAATTTAGATTTTGGACATATAAAAGAATAATAAAATAACAAAATTATTTTATTTCCTTTTTTCTTTTCCTCCCACGGAAAATCGGTGGTGGTGGGACCAGCGACGTGTCATGCCATTAAATGGCTTGAATAATCAATTATTTTTAATAGCACCATTGGAATTATGAAGGTTCCATAATTAATAAAACAATATTAATTCCATCTATGATACTCCCCCTCCCCCTCTCCTATTTATATGGAGATTGGGGACGAGTATTGGTACAACTTCACCGAGCGAATAATCTCTGGAAAAGTACCATGACACCAACCACTTGGAGGATGGAACTAGTTTCAGCGGGCAGTGATGAGTGCCACTGAACGAAAAATGCCGAATTTTCCTCAAACACAGACATTCTTCAATGATCTTGAGGTAGGGGGTTTATTCTGATGTTGTCTTCGATTAATTAAATCCACTCCTATTTTCAGCAGTAGCACAAAAGAGTCGTAGGCGCAGATGGAACCAAGAACCGACATCAGAGCACGTCTGGTGACCCGCAGAAGAAACCGCTGGTGCGCAATTTCGTCAGCAGCCAGTGGGGGTCATAGGAGACTCGTGGAAACTGACTAGGGGCGGGGAAGGAAGTGCGTGAAGGCGCGTCGCAGCAGTCGAGGGCGGCCAGCCCGAGCCATCCGTGTGGGACAATTACATTGCCCAGAGGCATCGCCGGCTGAAACTACTGAGGCCAACAGGCCACGGTAGGAGGGAGCGGCCCGACCCATGATGCACCATGTTGATGGAACCCGGTCAGCTGAACAGTAGACAAGTTAATGCGGTGGGATAGCGCCCCATCGGTAGGGAGAAATGGACCCACAACCGTAGGTCCAGTGAAGGAGACAGTCCACCTCCTAGCAGATCGAGCTGGCATGGGGCGGACCCCACCAGTGGGCCGGGCTTGACCTATAGCCCAGCGATCTGGACCCACCGACATACCGAGTCTACCGTGGCCTGAGCCCGCAAACCTAATCAGGATAACCTCGATGGGTCTGACTCAGTGAACCAGGTCGACCATTACTGTGTCGAACCAGAGTGATTTCAAGTAAACCATGAGACCTGTTGCATCAGGAAAGTCTAACCAAGTCAGACTGGGCCCAGACCCAACCAGTACACGAGAAAATAAACTCTCGTAACTCACAAACTGGGTGTCTGATTGATAGGTTGATAGTGGGGTAGGGACCTTTTTTGGGAATATGTCCCTTTGGCATATCTCGGCAAGCTCGACCGAGCCGGGCTAGACCAAGGTGCAATCACCCCCCCTGATTCGTAGAAAAGGATATAACTAATAGACCAGGCGTCCGATTGACGTTCCGTCTATGGAATATGGACCCTAGTGAAAATCTATTCATTGTGACATACTCAAAGTGAGTTTTGTCAAAGTTTGACATGCGACTCGGGTTGGATCAGACTTGAATCTAACCAGGGCCCTTTTTACAAAAGTGCACATATCTCACAGATGAGGCGTCTGATTGACACGTTGTCTATCACATTGGAACCCTTATTCCCTTGAGGTCCTTTGTGATACTTCATTGTGAAACTTCGTCGAGGTTGAGGTATGACTGATAGCTTGAGGATCGGATCCTACCAGAATCAAGTGTGCATAGTGCGGGAATATCGAGGATGGATGTGACATGAAGAATGAAAAGAGATCCTATGTGGTTCAATACCTATCGATCCTATGTGGGTCAGCGCTCATCGATCATGTGTGGGTTAGGGCATACTGATCCTATGTGTGTCAAATCCTATGTGGGTCAGTGATCATTGATCCTATGTGTGTCAGTCCATACTGATCTTATGTGGTTCTGTAGTAGAGCCTCTCGATAGAATAAGATGATCTAGATTTACGACTAATCATCTGTACTTCTGTACTTATGTTATGTACCTGGTGTGAGCGGAGTCCTTAACTTTGATGTACTTTCACCTTCATGGTGTTACTTTCATAGTGTTTTCATTTATGGTACTTTACCTTTGTTGTGTTACCTTCATAGTGCTACCTTTGTGATACTCTTACCTTCATGGTGTTACATTGGTGGTGTTACCTTTATGGTACTTTACCTTTGTGGTGTTACATTCGTGGTGTTTCCCTCATGGTACAATTACCTTCATGGTGTTACCTTTGTTGTACATTTACCTTCATAGTGTAACCTTTGTGGTGTTACCATTGTGGTATGATTTCATCGTGGATCCATTGTAACAATGGTTTAAAAGTTTTGGCCTTGTGTTTACTCAAGTAATAGATGTGTATATCTTGATAAGTTAGGTATATGTATGGGCATATTTCCAAGTAGAGTTGATTAATACTTCATGGTTTTTGATTGAGGTCTTGCTTTGGGGTATTTACATTATGAAACTCTGGGAGACCTTTGGGGGTCTCGAGGTCCCTACTAAGTATTGTTATACTCACCCTTGTGTATGCTTCCCCCGTTACTTGTTGTGTCTTATGAAAACAATGAGCAGCAGGGCTGAGACAAGTGGGATCCATGACTAGGCAATACCCGGAGGAGACGGGATGACATGGAGTGCTGTCGAGATGATATGTACCTACCCTTCTGGTAGGATCCTCAATGGATTATCTAGGAGTTGTTTTCTCTTTTCAGTTATATGTGTACTTTTCTGTTGGGCTTGTATTCTATCCCCATTTACTTTCAGTACAATTTATACTACAACATTTTACTTCATTGATGCTTCTTGTAGTGTTCTTGTATTGTGTGATTTTACAGGTTTAAAGATAGTGCCTTCTCTTTATAGGGATAAGCCTTTGTGGTGCTAGTCGCCATCCCCTGGCCTTGGGAAGGCAGGCTCGGGGTTGTCCCGGCACGGGCCCTGGGGGTAAGTCAGTGAAAAGTTATATCAAAGGAGGTTAGTTCTACTGAAGAAATAGGACTCTGATATTTTCAATGGGGAAATAGTGTTATGTTTTATGAGTGTGGTTTTTAGTTTGGGAAAATTTAGTGTTGGTGCGGCGGCCGGCGTATCCATACACCAGGACCCTGAATTCGGATTTCCAACATTGTGCACGAAGACTTTGATTGTGTGGGTTTAGGTAATGGTTTTCATTAATTTTGTTGGAGTCAGCTCAATAGGTATAAATTAATGGTTGTTTCTCACCTGTTCTTTATCGGGATGTTGCCACGTAGACAACTAGCTATGATTCCCAAGAGAGTAAACAATTGTGGCCCACCGAGCGATCCTGTATGGATCCGCATTCTAGCGATCCTGTGTGGATCAGCAACTGATGCAACTATTGGACCATGAACATTGATTTAGAATGTCTCAAGAGTTCCAGTGGAAGATTCCTCTAAGGTTTCAAGGTGATATAGATCCCCATGTAGCTGAGAACTGGCTGGAGACTATGACTAGAGTTTTCTTCCTAGTTTGGACACCAGCAGATCAGATAGTGATCCTAGATTCTAGTCTTTATCAGTGTGTGACCATGAGGATGGTCTGAATGGTGATGAGGATTTGGTACATGAATCCATTCCTAAGATGGTACCTTCGGTTAGTGTACAATCTATATCAATGCCCTTTGGTCAGTAGTTACAACCGGTGGTACCGGTAGATGACTCCTTACACATGTTTTAGCCTCAGAAACACCTCATGTTCTGAGGTTAGCCCCAATACTAGGAAGAAAAGGACTGTCTTGAGGAGGTGTCTGAGTTTCTATCTCGCTAGGGCACCGTTCGATCAGATGGTGATCCTATTAGAGAGCCTTTTACATGGCTCAGTAGGATAATTACAGTGTTTAGATTACCCTGATCTTACAAAGAGGTGACTTTTCTGTGGAAAATCATGAGAACATTCCTCAGCGAAGTGGGTCTCTTTCCCTAAAAAGACAAATGGTGAGTGTTTCCAAGAGCTTCTATATCTTTGCAAGGATGACATGTGGGTAGCTGATTATTCATTAAGGCATACCGACCATCCTAGGTACTCGATGAATACAGTATGGTCAGTGCTTCAGGGCACAAAACATAGAGCGAGGTGCGTTTAGGGACATCCAATAAGGCACTATTCCTCTATAAATTCATGGTTATGGTAGGGTTCTAGAAAGAACCTTTGTGGTTGAATTTTTCTGGATGAGCAGATATAGCTAGTGATTTTTAGTAGTGGGAAAGTGGGAAACTGAAGCCAGTCTCAGAGACTTGGGCATGTAAAATGTTTTGTAAAGTAGAAGTGATAGGGACAGATGAATCTATGGGGAAATAGATGTGGGCGTAGAGCTAGGAGAGCATCAAGAGGTGGTATATATTTTGATATATGGTCCCCACCAAGCTCAGGGAGCTATAGGACAAGGGAGGGGAGTAGCTGCATTCGGTAATGGAGTATTACTCAATGGATCCATGAGTGATTCGAGGTATGGTCTGTGTTTACTACTATCTGCTGCATTAATAGATATAAGTACCAATCATTCCTTCTTGCCATGAATCTATTTCAAGACCTAGAAATTCTAGTTATTCCAAGGACTTGACACTTACGTCTGGAGATACCATTGGGAGGAGACTCAATAATCATGCTTATGATGATGGTGTGATCTGACCCTTGAGGCAAGAGTTTCGATTTGAACATTTTTGTGGTAGCATCAAGGCCTTATGATGTTAGTATATGGATGGATTGGACATCCATAGTTCATACTCAAATTCATTATTTTATGAAAAAAACTATGTAGTATATCTACATCGTTGGAATGGGGTTTTCCTTGGTCGGCAAAAAAGGAACCCCAGGAAGCAAAGGATAAACAGATGTATAATAAGGTGTAGACGATCACTCTTGAGTCGGCTAGCCTTACCCTCTAGGTAATAGGAGTTTTTAGTTTTCTGTTCTCAAAAATATTAGCAGAGCATGGGGAAATTTGTACCTGACTTATCCAGGGTAGCAACACCTTTCTCAGCTTTGACAAAGAAGGGGGGCCTTTCTTATGGATGGGGATGTTTCAGTAGAGCATTTAGAAGTAGAGACAAAGACTAAAAAGTGCCTCATATTGAGGCTACCAAAAGAGGGTGTTGGGTATGTAGTCTACTACAACGCATCGGGGGCCATACTTGGTTGTTTCTTGAAGCAGGAGTGGGTCGTGATCGCCTATGGATCACGACATTTGAGACAGCATGAGAAGAACTATACTACCCATGACCTGGAGTTAGTAGTAGTGGTCTTTGTACTAAAGATTTTTCCGCACTACTTGTTGGGTGAATGGTTTACTGTTTCCTATAGTCAAAGGAGTCTTAGGTATATATTCCACTAGAAGGACCTAAACCTAAGACAACAATGATGGATAGGTTTCCTCTAGGACAATGACTTTGAGATAGTTTATACTATTGGGAAGGGGAATGTGGTAGAAGACACACTCAGTAGGAGGTCTAGTCTACAACTGCTGAGTGAGGCGTCAGAGAAGTTAATCATGCTATGGATATGCTTCATGGATAAAGATAGAGCATCTTACCTCCAGTCTATGACTATCACTCCGCCAATTCTAAAGTGAGTTCAAGAGACAGAGATTGGGGATGTTTACTGTGAGGCCTGAAGTTATCAGATATCCTCAAGACGGTCTCCTAAAAGATTTTCTGAAGGTGGGGAGCACTTCTTTATTTTTATAGGATGCACCATGGTACCAATGAAGCTACTGGAGGAGGTTTTGAGGGAGTTTCATTCATCCCATTTAGAGGTACATCTTGGAGTGGCGAAGATATACCCGGACGTCCGACATCAGTACTGGTGGCCAGGGATGAAGAAGGTAGTTGTAGAATTTTTATCATGATGCCTCTCTTATTAGGAAGTGGAGACTGTGCAGAGTAGGAATAAGTCTTATGAAGACAAGAGACAGAGACCCTTGGATTTCGAATATGGATGCCATGTCTTCTTAAATGTATCACCATGATGATTATTGTGTAGATTTGTCTAGGGTGGAAAGATATCTTAAAGGTTATCAGATCTTTCTATATCTTCAGTGGAGAAGGTGAGGTGGCGTATCGTCTTGTTCTTCCACCACAGATGCATTAGGTTCATAATGGTTTCAATGAGATATAGTTGAGGAGGTACGTGCATGATCAATTGCACGTTATCGACTGGGGAGAGCTAGGCATCGACGATGGGGTGACTATTAAGGAGTTTTTGGTGGAGATAGAGGATCAATAGGTGTTAGTTATGTACAGTATGGGAACCTACAGGAGACCACATGCGAGAGGGAGGCTCATATTCATGCTCAGTACCCTCATTTGTTTCATTTGCCTTTGTTTTGGTTTATGAGGATGAAATGCCCTACGGTGGGGAGAATTTAAAGACCTTCAGATTCCATATAATTTTTTTTAATTTATTTGAGATTATATTGAGGTTGCGAAATCTGATGGAAGTTGATTCTGAGACCTGATGTGTCCGGAATGATCCTTCGAAATTTTGTTAAGCTTTAACTAGAGTGCGTTAATTGTTTTCCTAAAAAAGTAGAATTACTCTTAAACGGGTGCCCGAATCAGAAATACAAGGGCACTGTTGCATTCAAGATAGCGGGTTTACCCTAGGAAAGACTTATGTTTAGTCGGTGCAGGCCTCTGGTGAGAACACATGGAAATTGAATGACCATAATTAAAATAATTAAATAAAGTTATTTTATTTTTCAAATACTTATAACTCACGAATGGTGACTCGGATTAAAATTCAGAGACCATCGTTGAGCTCGTGAGAGTATTCTTTCTTTAGGAAGATACTAACATTGGCCAGCATGGGATAACTATGAATGTTAGTTTTTGGACATAAATAAAATAATTAAGTAACAATTATTTTATTGTTAAAATCTATATGAAAAATATGGTAACTCGGATTGAAAATACAAAAGTATGGTTCAGTTTGTTGGGGAGTTTTCCCCTTAGGAAGATCCTAACCTTGACCACCGTAGGATGAGGGTGATTGTTAATAATTTATTGACATTTTTTTAATGTACGTCCAGTAAATTCCCGAGCGGTGTTTTCTAAATTTTGAATCGGTGCTTAGATTAAAAATCTGTGGGCACCATTGAATCTGCAGCGCCAGGATTCGATTAAAGGATGATTCGCATCGACTGTCAATGGTCGGGAAAAAAATTTGGATTTTGGTAATTTAAAAGTGTAATAAAATAAAAATGTTATTTTATTTCCTTTCTTTTAATCCAAAAAAAAAACCAGTGGCAGAGGGACCAACAATGTGTCATGCCATTAAATGGATTGACTCCTCAATTCCTTGTAACAGCACCGCTGGAATTATGATGTTTCCTTTATTAATTGGACCCCATTAATTCCACATGTGTTAGTCACCCTCCCCCTATCCTATTTGTATGGATCTCGGAGAGGATAATTGGCATGGCTTCATCAAACGATGAAGCACTGGAAAAGTTCCGTGATGCCAACCACATGGAGGAGGGAACCGGTTCCAGCGGGCGGTGACAAGTGCAACCGAACGATGAACATTTACTCTTATTTAAAAATAGACATTCTCCAAAGATTATGAAGTATGGGGTTTATTTTGAAGTTGTATTTGATAAATTAAATCCTCTACCTCTGGTTATCACCTTACAATACTACAAAACAGTCTTTATCAGCGCTCAAAACTAGTTTTATCAGCGCTAAAAAAGCACTGTAAAGATCAGCGCTGATAAAGGGGTACTTTATCAGCACTAAAAAAGCACTAATAAAGGAAACCTTTATCAGTGCTAAAAACCTGCTGATAAAGGTGGAGTTTATCAGCGCTAAAAAAGCGCTCATAAAATAACCATTTATCAATGCTAAAAGAGGGATGATAAATTCATGTTTTATCAGCGCTCCTTTAGCGATGATAAACTGATCCTTTATCAATGCTTTTTGAGTGCTGACAAAGGTGTATTTTATCAGCACTTTTTTAGTGCTGATAAATGCCTTGTCTGCTGCTATAAAAAATCTGCAGCATCACACCCGAACACCTGCAAAAAAATTCATCATCTCAACAAGCTAATTAGTGAAAGTATACCCATAAAAAATTAACACATAAATCATAAGCTAATTAAACCAATTATACCCATACAACAAGTATACTCGTACACCATTAACACATAATTAATAAGTTAATTAAGTACATAAAAAATTCAATTCAGAATTCAGGGGGTTGGGGGGTGTTCAAGGGTTTGGGGTGGCTTTCCAAGGGGGGTAGGGGAGTCTGGGGGGATGGGGGTGTCCGGGGGGGGCTTTCCATGGGGGTGGGATGGTGTATAGGGTGTCGGGGGGGGGGGGGTTTACAGGGGTGGGGGTGTCCAGAGGGGTGAGGGGTGTCTAGAGGATGGGTTGGTGTCCAGGGGGTGGGGGAGGTCCAGGGGTTTGGTGTGGTTGACTCGTACAGGTCAAAAAGGACCCATGGTTCGTTATTATAAATGATAAACACAACCTATTGCATTTGGTCAGATTTTCGTAGGTCAGTTGTTGTTTTCACTTAAAATTGCGTCCATTCTAAACTAATAAAATATCCTTTGAGTGCTATCAGCCACACCGTGCCTCAGATTGAGGCGGGGATTATTTTTACACGTCAAAAAGGACCCGTGGATCGTTCTCCTAAATGATCAAGACATTCTGAATGTGTTTGGTCGGATTTTCGTAGGCCAGTTGTCGTTTTCACTTAAAATTGTGTCCATTTTAAACACAAAAAAAGACACTTTGAGTGGTACCAGCCACACCGTGACTCAGATTGAGGTAGGGTTGACTCATACATTTCAAAAAGGACCCATGGATCATTCTTATAAAATATTAAGACAATAAAAATGCATTTGGTTGGATTTCGGTAGGTTAGTTGTTGTTTTCACTTAAAATTGGGTCCATTTTAAACCAAAGAGAGACCCTTTGAGTGATAGCGGTCACACCGTGCCTCAGATTGAGGTGGGAATGACTCTTACACATCCCAAAGGACCCTTGGTTCATTTTATTAAAGGATCAATACAATTTTAATGTTTTTGGTTGTATATTCGTAGGTCAGTTGTTGTTTTCACTTAAAATTGTGTCCATTTTAAACAAAACAGAGACCCTTTTAGTGGTACCGGCCACACCGTGCTTCGGATTGAGTCAGGGTTGACTTATACACGTCACAAATTATCCATGGATCATTATTATAAAATATCAAGACAATCCGAATGCGTTTGGTTGGATTTCCATAGGTCAGTTGTTGTTTTCACTTAAAATTGTGTCCATTTTAAACCAAAGAGAGACCCTTTGAGTGATAGCGGCCACACTATGACTCGTATTGAGTCAGGGATGACTCTTACATGTCACAAAAGACCCTTGGATCTTTCTCCTAAAGGATCAACATAATCTAAATGCGTTTGGTCAGATTTCCGTAGGTCAATTGTTGTTTTCACTTAAAATTGTGTCCATTTTAAACAAAAGAGATACCCTTTGAGTGGTGCCGGCCACACTGTGCCTCATATTGAGGTTTTTTTGAATCGTACATGTCAAAAATTACCCATGGATCGTTCTTAAAAAATATCAAGACAATCATAATGCGTTTGGTCAGATTTCTGTAGGTTAGTTATTGGTTTCACTTAAAATTGTGTCCATTATAAACCAAAAAGAGACCCTTTGAGTGCCACTGGCCACACCATGCCTCATATTGAGGCGGGGATGACTCATACACGTTAAAAAGGACCCGTGGATTGTTCTCCTAAAGGATCAATACAATACTAATGTGTTTGTTCAGACTTCTATAGGTCAGTTGTTGTTTTAACTTAAAATTGTGTCCATTTTAAACCAAAGAGAGTTTCTTTGAGTGCTACCGGCCACACCGTGCATCATATTGAAGCGGGGATGACTCGTACACGTCACAAAGGACCCATGGATTGTTCTCCTAAAGTATCAATACAATCCAAATGTTTTTGTTTAGATTTACATAGGTCAATTTTTGTTTTCACTTAAAATTGTGTCCATTTTATACAAAAGAGAGACCTTTTGAGTGGTACCGGCCACACCATTCATCCGATTGAGTCGAGGTTGACTCGTACACATCAAAAAGGACCCATGTATATTTCCTATAAAATATCAAGACAATATGAATGCGTTTGGTTGGATTTCCATAGGCCATTTGTTGTTTTCACTTAAAATTGTGTCCATTTTAAACCAAAGAGAGACCCTTTGAGTGATAGCAGACACACCATTCCACTTATTTGGCCGGCATGACCCGTAAATGTAAAAAAGGACCCATGGGTCGTTCTCCTAAAGAATCAATACAATCTGAATGCGTTTGGTTGGATTTCCGTAGGTCAGTTGTTATTTTAACTTAAAATTTTGTCCATTTTAAACAAAAGAGATACCCTTTGAGTGGTACCGGCCACACCGTGCCTCGGATTGAGGCGGGGATGACTGGTAAACGTCACAAAGGACCCATGGATCGTTCTTATAAAATATCAACACAATCAAAATGCATTTGGTCAGATTTTCATTGGTCAGTTGTTGTTTTCAATTAAAATTGTGTCCATTTTAAACAAAAGAGAGACCCTTTGAGTGATAGCGGCCACACCGTGCCTTGGATTGAGTCGAGGATGAATCATACACATCAAAAAGGAATCATGGATTGTTATCCTAAAGTATCAACACAATCCGAATTCATTTGGTCGAATTTCGGTAAGTCAGTTTTTGTTTTCACTTAAAATTGTGCCCATTTTAAACAAAATAGAGACCCTTTGAGTGGTACCGGCCACACCATGCCTCGGATTGAGGCGAGGTTGACTCATACACATCACCAAGAACCCTTGGATCGTTCTTATAAAAAACAAGGCAGCCCAAATCCTTTTGGATGGATTTTCAAAGGTCATTTGTTGTTTTCAATTAAAATTGTGCCCATTTTAAACAAAAGAGAGACCCTTTGAGTGATAGTTGTCACACAGTGCCTCAGATTGAGGCGGGGTTGACTTGTACACATCACAAAGGGCCCGTGGATCATTATCATAAAGGATCAACACAATCCAAATGCCTTTGGTCAGATTTACAAAGGTTAGTTGTTGTTTTTACTTAAAATTGTGTCCATTTTACAAAATAGAGAACCTTTGAGTGATACCGGAAACAACATGCCTCAGATTGAATCTAGGTTTTCTTTTACACATCAACGAGGACCTGTAGATCGTTCACCTGAAGTATCAACACAATCAGAATGTGTTTGGTTGGATTTCCGTAGGTCAGTTGTTGTTTTCAGATAAAATTGTGTCAATTTTAAACCAAAGAGATACCCTTTGAGTGCTACTGGCCACACCGTGCCACGGATTGAGGCGGGGAAGACTCGAACACATCAAAAAGACCCCGTGGATCATTCTCTTAAGGTATCAATATAATCCAAATGTGTTTGTTTGGATATCCATAGGACAGTTGTTGTTTTCACTTAAAATTCTGTCCATTTTAAACAAAAGAGAGACCCTTTGAGTGGTACTGGCCACACCATGACTCGGATTGAGGTAGGGTTGACTCATACACATCACAAAGGATCCATGGATCATTTTTATAAAAGATCAAGAACTCCTGAATATGATTGTTTTAATTACATTAGGTCAGTTGTTGTTTTCATTTAAAATTGTGTCCATTTTAAACCAAAGAGAGACCCTTTGAGTACTACCGGCCACACCGTTCCTTAGATTGAGGTGGAGATGAATCCTACACCTCAAAAGAGACCTGTGAATCGTTCTCCTGAAGGATCGACACAATCTGAATCTGTTTGTTCTGATTTTCCTAGGTTAGTTGTTGTTTTCAGTTAAAATTGTGTCCAATTTAACCAAAAGAGAGACCCTTTGAGTGGTATCGGCCACACCGTGCCTCAAATTGAGGCGGGGATTACTCATACACATTAAGAAAGGACCCATGGATCGTTATTATAAAATATCAACACAATCCGAATGCGTTTGGTCAGATTTTCAAAGGACTGTTTTTGTTTTCAACTAAAATTGTGTCCATTTTAAACAAAAGAGAGACCGTCTGAGTGATAGCGGCCACACCGTGCCTTGGATTGAGGCAAGAATGATTCATACACGTCAAAAAGGACACGTGTATCACTTTCCTAAAGTATAAACATAATAAGAATGTGTTTACCTGAATTTACGTAAGTCAGTTGTTGTTTACACTTAAAACTGTGTCCATTTTAAACAAAATAGAGACCCTTTGAGTGATACCGGCCACACCGTGCCTTGTATTGAGGTGAGGTTGACTCATACACGTCACCAAGGACCCATGGATCCTTCTCCTAAAGGATCAGCCCAATCTGAATGTGTTTGGTCAGATTTCCGTAGGTCAGTTATTGTTTTCACTTAAAATTGTGTCCATTTTAAACCAAAGAGAGACCATTTGAGTTCTACCGGCCACACCGTGCCTCAGATTGAGGAAAGGATAACTCGTACACGACCCAAAGGACCTGTGTATCATTCTCCTATAGGATCAATAAAATCCAAATGTGTTTGGTCATATTTCATTAGGTCAGTAGTTGTTTTCACTTAAAATTGTGTCCATTTTAAACAAAAGAGATACCCTTTGAGTGGTACTAGCCACACCGTGACTCGGATTGAGGCAGGGTTGACTCGTACATGTCAACAATGACTAGTGGATTTTTCTCCTAAATGATCAACACAATCCTAATGGGTTTGGTTAGATTTCCGTAAGTCAGTTTTTGTTTTCACATAAAATTGTGTCCATTTTAAACAAAAGAGAGACCCTTTGAGTGGTATCGGCCACATTTGTACCTCGGATTGAGGCAGGGTTGACTCTTACACATCACAAAAGACCCATGTATCATTCTTATAAAAGATCAAGACAATCCAAATGCATGTGGTCGGATTTCTGTCGGTCAGATGTTGTTTTCACTTAAAATTGTGTCCATTTTAAACCAATGAGAGACCCTTTGAGTGATAGTGGCCACACCGTGCCTCGGATGGAGGGATAGATTACTTGTACACGTCACAAAGGACCCATAGATTTTTCTCCTAAAGTATCAACTCAATCTGAATTCGTTTGGATGGATTTTCGTAGGTCAATTGTTGTTTTCCCTTAAAATTGAGTCCATTTTAAACAAAAGAGAGACCCTTTGAGTGGTTCCAGCCACACCATGCCTCGAATTGAGGCAGGGATGACTCATAAACGTCACAAAGGACCCGTGGATCATTCTTATAAAAGATAAAGACAATATGAATGCATTTGGTTGGATTTTCAAAGGTTAATTGTTGTTTTCAATTAAAATTGTGTCCATTTTAAACAAAAGAGAGACCCTTTGAGTGATAGCGGTCACACTATGCCTCGGATTGAGGTGGGGTTGACTCATACATGTCAAAAAGGAATCGTGGATCGTTATTCTAAAGGATCAACACAATATGAATGCGTTTGGTCTTATTTTAATACGTTAGTTGATGTTTTCACTTAAAATTGTGTCCATTTAAAAAAAGAGATACCCTTTGAGTGGCTCAGCATTCCTGCATGTTGCTGGTGCATATCATCTGTTAAAATGGGAAAATGACTCATTGGAGAAAGAATGTTTTATTTAATAAGAATTACAATTTTCCTACAAACATTTACATACAACAATATTTTATCTTTTGATCCCCTTAACCCCTCTCAAAAATGACCAACAATTGTACATGTCCCCATGTCATATCTTCATTGTATTTGTGAAAAATCTGCCATCTGGTATGCGGCCCACTCATTTCTGAACACATCTATATCATCTTGTGAGTATGAGGCTTTTCGAAAGTCTGAGTAGTACTGCAAAATAGGAGAATAAATAATTAATAAATAAATTAAACGAACTAGTAGTTGTTTTTGAAAATACCTCTTTAGGGATGCTAGTTTGATGATGAAAAATGATCTCATTCATAAATTTACAAACATAATAACTGAAATCATTATCGTTTGTTTGTTTTGGAAACTACAAAAAAATTGATCATTAGGAGAATAAGTTACATGTGTTGAGATGTGTTTGGATAGTGAAATATTATTATATATACCTTGATATTTGTCCAGACGTAATACTTGCTCGCATCTTTATTCTTAGCCCCTATACTCATTCCTTTTTTGAGATGATAATTATACACCACCCTATCATAACAGAATCCTTAGTAAAAGATAATATAAATTACATTACTTGATGTTTCGACCTAAAACATAAGTTATAGTGTCTTACAAATTCACAAACTACATCATGTGTGGTCGGTGTGATGGGTATCCTTGCATTGAATCCAGAAAATAAATCTTTGGAGTATCCAAGTTCACCACAATTACCAACCAATGTTTCCTGAAAACACAAAAAGTAATAATTAATAAAAGAAGTGAAAATATAATTGATATTCTATAATTGTAGAGTTTTACCCTGCATGGTTGGTATTAGGAAGTGTCTGTCATCTGTAATATTTCTTTCAAATGTTTTCAGCAAGCCATTCACTATTGCACCTCTTTTTTATGGCTCTAATTTTGTTAGGTGTGTTGATGTGGTATGAGGACTAACGAGTCCAAATCATGGCTCATGGGAAAATTCCTTTAACTGTTTTTCATAAATGTGTCTGTCGATAATATAAAATGCATTTAGTCATAATTTTCACATTACATCAGCTTTTTGAAAATCAATTCATGGAAACATAACTCATATATACATTTTCAAATGTGATGCCTATCCAACCGTTTTCAAGGATCTCATTTGTATTTTCAGCAGTAACAAAATCTTAACTTTCCTCGCTATATATATTCTCTTCAAAAACCACTATATGACTATTAGTAACTTTTATCTTTGTATCCACATGAGTCTTTGATGATAGTAAATGTGGATAGAGAACAGGTGGTGTTATTGTGATTTTAGTAGCTCCTTGGGATTGGTTGGTTGATCTTTTAGATTGTTTTGAGCCGACGTTGGTCACCCCCATCGCTTTCTCCGTCTATAACAACAATCATTCGTTTAGACCATTTTTCATTAATTGCTAAAGGATTAGCTTGAAAAAAAATACCTATTTGTCTGCATGGACTCTTACAAGGTGTGACAGTCATGCAATGAATGTCCCAATAGCCATTTCGGCCATATGAATATCATCGTCATCAAGTGGAATAGGTAGCTCTGCATTTGGCTCATGAGCTACTATAATCTTCACTTTTAGATGATCTTTCGGAAGTGGTGTATTATGCAGCGTGGCATCTGGGATATTGAACACTATAGCCCTCTCTACAAGGTGATATGTGGGTGTTGACAGATATAAATTACAATCATTATCACCCTGTAGAAGATCAGTATAGAAAAATTATCAATGTTTGACTGATTCACATTTCATGGGAACAATTATTAGAATATTTATTACCATGGCTAAGAAAATTCTTTGCGGGGAATGCCTCGCCTCAAAGCTGGTGGGGGTGGGGCGGGATGTTCATGCGCTGGTTGTTCCTGAGTTGTGACTGCCCTTTTCTTCCCACCCATAAAAGTTGCTAGCAACTCTCCCTGCCATTGAAATCATTCTTCAAGGGTTGCTATTTTTTCTCTCATTTGTTCCAATTTTTCATCTGTATCATCCATTTCTATATTCTTCTCAAAATATACTCGGGGTGTCACCCCAAACCCCTCACCTCTAACACGACCGTATTTTTCTAGCTCCTTCAAAGCCGCCGATTATAGGTCTGTATCCTCTACAGGAGTGGCTAATTCCTGTGACTATCGGATATAGGAAAATAAATAAATATTTTTATGTAATATCAATTTAAAACAAATATTTTTATCATCGTGTCATACTTACACATATTTCCCACACTTTTTGTGTGTTCTCATCTACTAACTTTCCTTCCTTATTCACACGTGCCTGCTTCCATAGAACATGACGTGGGATGGAAGTGTATTTTCTTTTACACTCATCAATATACATATAAACATAAAAAGACAATTATGATTTTGTTTATTGGCACCTAACAATATTACTGTAAATTTAAAATACGTACCATTTTCTCTTCTAATGAAGCATGCCCCATCCTTGCTTTACGATAGGGGTATGTTGGTTTTGAGGCACATTCCTTATTTTCCATATAGAGTTTCTGTTTCATAAATGAAATATTGATAATCAAGGTGATGAATATAGGTATCCTCAAACAACGTATTATCACCCACAATGTACCTGAAACTTCTCATCCCCACGGCGGCCAATAAATTCATCCCACACTTCTTTGGATATCAGGTGAGCGTAGACAATGGGTGGGTGTGGGTTTATTTTACATTTGGAATATTTCAGGTGACATCTTGTTAAAATAGTGTGAAAACCTCGATGAATCCTTCCTGTAAGCCATAGTACATAATCCTTGTGTGAATCATCTACTATAAATGTAGTCTGTAAGAGATTGAGATGAGTAAGTCATTGTATTATTATCTTATTTTCTAGTAAATTAATGAAATAAATTCAAAATGTTACTATAATTTCTTCCTAGATCACAGCCTTTAGCCCAGACACAACATGGTTCCATGAATCTATGTCAATCAGAACACGTTGCTGAGTCACAACACCAATGTAGCTGCTAAACATAGCCTTATTGGGATTCACATGTTGGCCTCATGCATTCCATCCAATTTCAAATTTTATGCCTTTGCTTTTCTCCTTAAGAACATTAGCTAACATCGTCAAACTACAATGCACCTGTGTTTTCTGCGATGTTAGTCCTTCATTTCAAACCATTTCATTGATATCAACATCATCTATAAGTTCATCTAAAATGGTAACAATGGAACGTGCTGATGGTTGTTGGAACTCAACACTAGGAGCAGCAGGAGCCGCAACAGCATGAATAGCAGCAGCCGTAGCAAGAGTAGTAGGAGTAGCAGGAGCTACAGAAGGAGGAGCAAAAGGAGCAATAGGAGCTGCAGCAGGAGTAGTAGTAGGAGCAACAACAGCTGTAGGAGCTGTAGCAGCCATAACAGCAAAAACTTCAGAGACTTGTTCAGCCTCAAAGTTAGGAGCACCAGAATGTGCAGAAGTCATTATCTGCAAAAGTGGTTGAGCAGTTAATTTAGATTACATAAATTCAGTAATGATAAGATAATAACAAGAGATAAAAAGATCTATTTTATAGAAAAATATTACCATTTTATTAAACTCTCTTTCATTTTCTCAAATGTTGAAGGTATTTGACACCTCTATCGATTATCCAAATCCCTTCATTGTGGTCTCCTCTAACATACAAAACATCATCTACATTGGTACCACTAAGAAATGATTGCGACATACCACTGAAAGGATCATCCTCAACTGAATTTTCATAATAACCTTCAGTAGTTTTGGACGATAACAAAATAATCAACCACTTTCGGTTTGTGGGATCTGGAACATAAAAAACTTATACCGCTTGTGATGTCATTATAAACTGTTCATCTTTGTACCCTTCTTTACTAAAATCAACTTTCACAAATCCCTATTCATCTATTTTAACACCACTGTTGTTATCAAACCATTTCTATTAAAAAATTGGCAATTGGAATGCCGTATATTCCAACTCCCATATTAGTTTGTTAATGCCAATGTATGACATATTTTCATAAATTGGATTTATGTCCTTACTACCAGAAACATGCATTTCTTTAGCCACTAGTGTAACTCCACTATTTTTCATGGTACTATCTTCATTATGTTCATCTGTATAGAATGTATAACCATTAATTACATAACCACTGTAGGATAATACATACACACTTGGTCCAGTGGCTAGCCATCGAAGTCGTTCTGAAATTTAATTAGGATTTTCATCCAACAACTTAAAAATATGGTCCTCGAACCATCCTATAAACTTGTTATTATGTGTATTTGATAACCATTTTTCATCCCTTGATGGATTCCACTCCCTAAGAATTTTATTGTGAGTTTCAATATATGGAGAAACCTCCCAACTATTATGAAAAACATAAAGATGGACATGCTCCCGATCTACAATACTAATTTTCACAACTTCTCTTCCAGAAATTCCCTTACCCTCAATGCGTCCAATGTGACAAGATTTCGGGAGACCCATGCTTTCCAAATCAGATAGGTTTTCAGTACAAAATTCAATGTCTTCATCAATAATATATTTCTCTACTATACAACCCTCTATATGACTTCGATTTTTGACATACCCTTTCAAAATCTTCATATACCATTCAACAGGATACATCCATCTATAGTGCACAGGACCAAAAAGTTGAATCTGTCTCAGCAAGTGAATCATCAAATGAACCATCATATCAAAGAATTTTAGTGGGAAGAACATTTCTAATTTACATAATATGATGACAATTTCTTTTTCCATAGCTGGAAATTTCACCGGGTCTAAAACTATTCTACATATAGCTTTAAAAAAGAAACAAAGTTTTGTAAATGTATGATGAACATTCTTGGGAAAAATGCAATGTAAATATATAGGAATTAGATCTTGCATCAAAACATGGAATTCATGTTATTTCAAAACTTTTAACTTCAAATCATTAATTGAAACAATGTTCTTGATATTTTATGAATACCCCTCTGGAACCTTTACATCATTAAAGAAGTTCCAAAACTGATATCTATCCTCCCTAGAAAATTTATAAGTAGCTGGAGGAAGAAACATTCTATTTTCACCCTTCACGGGAGCCAACTCTTCTCATATTCCCCTGTCAACCATGTACAGCCTTGCCTTAATTCAATCTTTTATTTTTCCAGGGGCATTTAGCAACATTCCGATAACACTGTCACATACATTTTTTTCCACATGCATCATATCAAGAAAATGTATGATGTACAAACAATTCCAGTATGGTAATTCAAAAAAAACTGATCTCTTTTTCCAAAGGATTTTCGTATGGTTTTTTGAAAATGGTTAACCAAAAATAGTGTTCAGATCGTTTACTTTCTCAAACAGTTGATCACCTCTTAGTGGAGATGGTTCTACGCGTTGTTCTGAACATCCATTGAATGATGTCGTCCAAGATCGGTACTTATGCCAATGAGGTAGAAATCTACGATGTCCTAGAAACACATATTTCGATGAATGTTTCAACCTAATTGATTATGTATCTTCTTTGCACACAATACACCCTTGAGTTCCTTTAATTCTATAGCCGGAAAATTTTCCATAAGCAAGAAAATCATTTATTGTACCATACAACATCGCTCTCAACATAAATTATTCACTTTTATAATAATCATACAACATAACACCTGAATCCCACAATAACTTCAAATCCTTGATCAAAGGATCCAGATAAATATCAATATCATTACTTAGTTTTTTTCCTGATAAAAGCATAGATATCATGATGACTTTCCACTTCATGAATAACCAGGGTGTAAATTTATAATTTCCAACATAACAGGCCATGTACTATGAGTGCTGGTTTGAAAACCAAAAGGATTCACTCCATCTGTAGAAAATGCAAGACGAATGTTTCTCATCTCTTTTCCAAATTCAGGATACTCATGATCAATTTTCTTCCATTGAGGAGAGTCGGTCTGATGACGTAATTTCCCATCTTTATTTCCTTTATCTACATGCCACGACAATTGTCTTGCAATTTCTTCACTTACATATAGACACCTAAACCATGGAATGATTGGAAAGTACCATACAAATTTCATACGATTGGATTTATCTTTCTTGTATCGAGAAGCACAACACTTTGGGCATTCTATAAGTGATTTGTTCTCCTTGCGAAACAATATAACGTATCTCAGGAAGGCATGTATTCTTTAAAAAAACATACCCATCGAGCGTAGCATTTTTCTAGCTTCATATGTCCAGCTTGGGAGCTCATTATCTTCCAGGATCATGTCATTCAAGAGAGCAAGTAGCTCTGTAAAACTAACATCACTCAATCCGTTTCCTACTTTCAATTTATACAACTTTAGTAAAGCTTAAAAAGTTGCATACTTACTGCAACCAGCATACAATGGCATCTTTGCACAACTATTTAACTTCTCAAACAATTTTGGGAAATCACGGAGTTCATCTTAAATTTTATTTTTCATTTCCTCAATAATATCTTCATCATCATTGACATCTATAATCACATACTCCATACATTCTTCTTCATTATCCATATTTGTATTCATATATGATGATCCATAAAACATATTTTTATCCCATCCAGTAGCTACATTCTCTTTTTATCTGTGTTTATTCCAACATTTATAACTCTGATCTATTCCATGACATATCAAATGTTCTTCAAACTCCTCTAGAGTAAGTAGTCTAGAATAACAACAATGTAAACATGGACAAATGATTTGAGAAGGATCCTTTGTGTGATCCTTTACAAACATGATGAACTTGTTCACTCCATTCTTGTACTCTATTGTCAACTGATTAGTATCCATCCAATCTTTATTAATCTTCATCCTATTTGAATCTCAAATATTTGTATTTATGGTTCAAGTACACAAAACAAGACTTCCAAATACAATAGAAGAGGACTAATTCCTTATAAAAATAGAGATTAATAGAGCCTAACCATTAGTATTTATTCATCTTCATTAAATATAATTACTTTAGATTCATTATAGTTTCTTCAAATCACCCCAGACCAAACACAAGAATAATCAAGAATGATACATCTACCACTCCTTCGTCTCTGCCCTACTTTCAATATCATCATGCCTAAATACCCATATATCCACACATAGACATGTCACAAATACATAAAAAACCATATCCACATCAAAACCAAAGTACCAATATGGATTTCAATCAGGTTACTCGAATCAAGTGGTTGTGTGTACGAAATAATAAGAAAATATAAAAAGTATATAGTCACACATAAATCTAAAACTGGTGTTAATAATCCAATGAACCCAAGGTATCATTCCATCTATAAGAATACTTTGAAGGATCCCATATGTGATAGTAGTCCCAGGTGGTGAAGGTTCCTGAGGAGGAAGGGGCGAACACGCACCTATCGGGGTTCGAGGTCAGGTCACTGAGGTTTATGGTGGAAAATAATCCTACAAGGGTTCATTCCATATTTCACAAACCATGTCTTGGTACCCTAGGATGTTAACCCACTGCTGGTGGAAGTGAAACTGTTCCTGATGATCATGTCTAGAAGAAATAAAAACCAAGAGGGGGGAGTGAATCAAAATACCTCAAGAAAGATGGAAAAACATGGTATTTGAGAACAGGTTAGTGGATTTCATGTTGTCTATACACCTATACAATATACTCCACAAGCGGTGATGGCCCCTGAAGTTGTTGCACTAGGTGAAACTGTCACCTGAGAAGCTGAGATCAATGAGGCCCTTCCCACCCATGACCTCAACAAACTCCATGATGGCCTTCCCCTTGAATGGGATTCAACCTTTCCTTTCCTTTGGGTTAGAAATGACATTAAAGTCACCCCCAACAACCAATGGATGGTGACTGAGATTGAAGGTATTTTGTTCACTCTATAGAGATTCCCTTTGAAGAGGGTCGTAGCTTCCAAAAACCAAAGTCAAAAGGAAGGAGGTGTCAACTTTGGACACTTTGGTAGTGATGAATTGATTGCAATCTTGAACAGTCTTAGCAACATATTTATTGTGCCAAAAT
Organism: Viscum album; assembly: GCA_963277665.1. NCBI lineage: Eukaryota > Viridiplantae > Streptophyta > Magnoliopsida > Santalales > Viscaceae > Viscum > Viscum album. Next base: position 739,074,922 of record OY728159.1, read on the forward strand.
ACCCATTTTTGTCTTTTGGGGGGGTTAGAGTGTAAAAAACCATGCAACTTAATATCCATGAGAATTATATGATTATTATAGAGTTTTTTGTGTTATTTGACAACAATAACAATGACATTATGATTTTTGATTTCTATAGTGAGGAAGTCTGATTTAACATGGGAACTAAGACCATGATAATTACATATGAAGATAATAATGATGGGTAGGATAGGGCTCTGGCATTGGATCTAGAGCCAGTAAACTTATTGAAGCGGTAGGATGATCTCTCATTGAGGTCCCTTGATTTTTAACATGTTCATAATCCCTACTGGTTGGTACGATTCATATGAGTGGGAGATGAGGATCCAAAGGGGAAGGGGAAGGATGTGTAATGAATCATGGGGTTGGTGATGGAGTTCTCTCCGGATCAATAAGTATTTGGAGCTCGATGATAGGCTCAGAGCCAAGGGAGACAGAACAAACACTACTAAGATAGGGCCTGGCCACTATAGAGAAGCAGTCAGTAACCTCAGTGAGGGAGAAGGACAAAGATGGAGGTAGGGGTGGCAAGGCTAGAAAGCTTGGTGGTCTGGGCACCATGCCATACAAGTGCACTTCCAGAAAACGTCACTTAGATAGCATGAAGGAAATAAGTGTGGAACCCCTCGAAGAAAATAGGGTTCAAGCATTGGATGACCTAGAAATGCATCAGAACTAGGTGGTGTTATCCTTAAAGAAAAAGGTTATCCTTCATTCCTTACTTTATGGTGTCATGGTTTTGGATCTAAGGGGATCGATGATACCTAGTAGGAATCTAGTGAAACTGGAATCCAAGTGTGAGGACCTTAAATTTTTCATAAAATTCACTCTGATAGTGTAAAATCATTGATCACCAGTGATGATGAGCATATCAATCTTTCCCCTAATACTAGGTTTCTCAAGAGATATTTTACATTACTAAACCATCCCTTTAGTTTGATATATATGGATTTGAACTAAAAATCCAACATCCTAGTTATATGATGTTTCGTGTGGTGTTGAGCCACCACAAGAACCTTCTCACAACAGGTCGCTATTCTTGTATGACACGCCAAAAATTCTGGGACACACCACCTTTGGTCCATGAATCATGAACTTAAACCTTTTTCATCCTCTACCCATATTTCACATGGTGTAGGGACTCTATGGATAGAAAATTCACCTCACCCTCATTATATGTTCTAGTTTCATGATATAAAACCATGTGACATTATGGTAAAATATATTCAACCTTAAAATACATTATCATAATCTTAATCAAAAGATATTAAATCTTTTTTCCAATGTTTTCATTCCCTGAAGTTAAAAAACATGATTCATGTCCCTATTGTATGATATAAAACTTTGAAATGAATTTATCTTTCAACTGAGATGGCTCCATCTCTCCGATGCCGATCAGTTACCACACCATGTTTAAGAACTAAATAAGGATTCATTCCCATTTAATATCATGGGATATCAAGAGACTGAAAAACTATATATCATTGGCTCAGCTCACTCATTGAACTACCTCAATACTTCCATCAATGAAAACAAGTTTTTCTATCACTCACAGATGCACTCCATATATTAAAAAATTGCATTCAATCTATTAAAAAACAAAACATTTTGGTCAACCATTTTTTAAAATATATATTTAATTTTTTATAAATTAAAAAATTCACAAGTAATTTTATTTTCCTAACATAATCTACTTTTATAAAAAGAAAAACACACATATTAAGAAATCCCTTTTAAAGAAAATCAAACCATGTCAAACATTCCCCAAAGACTCCACATTTTTGATTTACAGTAAAAAAAACAATACTAATAGAATATCCTAGAATACTGGAGTAATGACAAAAGAAAAAATAAATAATCAAGGATAGATAAAAACTAAACTGCAGAAAAATTAAATAATAAAGGTAATCAATGGTAGTAACTCATAATAACAAAATCATCCATTTAAATAATTATGGGAAAGAAACTAATTTTAATTAGAGAAACATAGGGTGATATCTGACATATAGGTTCTAATGGAAATTGACTCACTCACGGAACACCACCTGGTTATGTGACCAGACAATAAATATAAATGAGGCCTATTGGGGACATCAAAAATAGACTCATGTGATCACCTCAAGGCTAACTAGAGTAGAACCCATTTGATTACTCATAAATCTAAGGTCTCCCATGTACCAACTACAAAATATAAAGTAAAGTATTCATCACAATCATCAATAGTAAAATCCCAAAATCAAAAAATGATTTGTAAAACATGCCTTAAAATTATCATTAACATATTTAAGGTATATCTAGAACCTTTTTTTGGTCACCTTATATTTGGAGATTATCTAAAGATGTTCTGAGTGAATTTTGAGAAATTTTGGTTGTTTTGGGGGGGTGTTCACAGTTGGATCATTGTTAGGGAAAATCATGTCATTGGGCCAAATAAACCATTCATCCTATGATAAGACACTAAAAGGGGGTTCAAAGATTTTTTAGACCATGAAAAGTTAATCTGAAAGGGTGGTGGAGGTCCGTCACATATAGCTCAGTGGGCGGAAGAGGACCGGAAACGCGAAGCTCGAGGGCGGTGGAGGTTCAGCAACACGAAGCTCAGCGGGCGGTGGAGGTCCGGCAAAGCGAAGCTCGAGGGTGGTGGGGGTACGGCAACCCGAAGCTCAGCGGGCGGTGGAAGTCCAAAAACGAAAAACTTGAGGGTGGTGGTGGTCCGGCAATGTGAAGCTCAGCGGGCAGCGGAGGGGAGTCGTAGGGTTCCAGTACCGCGAGAGCTTAAGGTCGCGATGAAACGATGACAATGTGCGACCGACTTTATAAAAAAATGGACTACAGTTTTATCAACGCTAACAAAGCGCTGATAAATCCAACCTGTATCAGCGCTAACATTTTAGCACTGATAAAGGGATTCTTTATCAGTGCCTTTTTAGCGCTGATAAAGGGTCTCTTTATCAGTGCTTTTCTAGCGCTGATAAAGGGGGTCTTTATCAGCTCATTTTTAGCACTGGTAAAGGTTACCCTTTATCAGTGTTAAAATTTTAGCGCTCATAAAGAGAGACATTATGAGTTCTTTTCTAGCACTGATAGAGAGACTCTTTATCTGAGCTAGAAAAACACTGATAAAGATGCCATGTATCAGGGCTAGAAAAGCACTGATAGAGGGACCCTTTGTCAGCGCTAAAATTTTAGCACTGATAAAGGGTTTCTGTATCAGCGGTTTTTTTCTTAGCGCTGATATAAGTTGGTGCTTCCCTTTCCTGTTTTTGTAGTAGTGTTAAAATGGAGAGAGCATGCCAAATGAACAAGCCCAAGACCCTCCGCCGCTTTGTTCATGATTTGAACTTCAGGGAAACAATTTCCAAATAGACAGAAATATGAAATGGTGATTCACGCTATTTCGGAGGTAGTGCGGAAGAGCCATAGATGTAGAAGGCACCAAGACGGACACTAGAGAACGTCTGGTGACCCGCAAATGAAATTTTCAGTGTGCCATGACGGCGGGGGCTGGAGGAGACCTGCAGTAACTGGCTATGGGTGGTGGAAGAAGGCGCGTTCCACGATGGCCTAAGGCAACTGTCCAGAGCCGACTACGCGGGTCAAGGGTGGCGCCCGCAGGCCGCGACAAGCGGGGGAGGCATGGACAGCACAGCCTCATGTTGGTTGAACTCGTTCGGCCGAACGGCCATCTGGTTAATGCGGTGGGGCAGTGCCCCACTGGATGGGAGAAATGGCACCACAACCACGGGGCCAGCGAAAGATGCGGTCATCTTTCTGGTGGACCGAGCCATCGTGAGCCAGACCTATGGCCCATCGGGACAGACATGCCAGCGGGCCGAACTTTCCAGTGAGGCCGACAGGACCCGTGGCCCATGAACCGAACCAGGCCGACCCTAACGATTCAGATCCAGTAAACGAGACCGACGCTTAGTGGGCCAGACCCGATCGAGGTAAGGTAAACCCAGGGACCCGTTGCGTCCGGCCGGTCTGACCGACTTGGACTAGGGCCAGACCCAATAGGTACTCGAGTAAATAAACGCTCGTAACTGATGAACCATGTGTATGGTTGACATGCCATGTAATAACCCAAGATTTTATAAGATATATTCGTTTTAATTTCGTTCATATCTTATGTTGTACGCTACACCAAGATTATCTTGCGCTATACGCAACACCGTATTATCTTGCAGTATACGCAACGCTATTCTTAGATTGTGTTACACACAATTTCAAGTTCGTTTGATAATAGTCTTTCTACGCAACATTGAGTATATATATATATATATATATTCAATGTATAAATGAAAAAAATGGTTGGATTCTATTATAACGAAACAACAAAGGAGTATTTCACTATACGCAACCTTTACTTGACTTGCATTATAGGCAATCGTGACCTTCTTCGATAGCGTGTGTTGTACGCAATACTGAGTTTTACTAAACAACGATATATTATTATAATATTATTACGAACTAGCCGTTATGAATAGTATTAACTAAATTTTGAATTTTATAACATTATTATTCATCTTACACATTTTCTAGAACATGGTATAAGAACAAAATAAATGTTTCGGGTAAAATTAGTATTTTTCAAAAAATGCAGTTTTGCCGCCTTTTGATAGCGCACCGACATTAAATCTAGATTTTGACATGTTTATAAGTTCAATATGACAAAATAAAATTCTTCTTTTGAATCATGATATAAAAATTTACATTGGATAAAGTTTTGATATTTTTCCGATAACTTTCATATTTTAATGAATAGTAAAAACACGCAATATTTTAATTAAAAACAACTTTTTTCATCATTATAATTTATATGGTTAAATTATAATATTGAATGGTTTTAAAGTATAAATAGAATATATTTTTACCATTTAATATAATATATGTCATTAGCATTGATTTTACATTGAATTCGTAGGTTAAATCAATTGAAACTTTTGCAATGTTTTAAACAAAAACCCGTTTTCATTCGACAAAGAGATTAATTTTAATTTAATTTCTGAAACTTTTGTGTATTGAAATTGGAAATTTTTTTTACATATTTGGAATTAGTGGGTCCAAATTATGTTAATAACGTACTTTTTATTTTTGGGAATTATGAATAGTAACTACGGTAAATTTTATTTACCATAGTTAAAGGTAAATCGGGTAATTAAGGGTAAATATAATATTATAAAATTACCCTAACACATGAGAAAATTCTATTGGATGGCTAAAAGTAGATCCATATAACCTAAGGGTCAGATTAGATTCATTTTATGGTCTTTTGACTATGAAAATAATTTAATTATTATTAAAACCAAAGAAAGTGACAGCATGTCACTCTCTTAAATCTTATAAGTATAATAATTTTATTTTAGTGATAAACATCATAAAACTTCGAACATAAATTGTCTCCAGTAATATAATAAAATTATCTACATCATGATAATTTATTTATAATTTTTAGGGATTAAATAATTTTCATTAATGGTGATACATTAATGATGCAGAAATTATTTATTAAGTGAAAAATCAGTAATATAGTTTTTATTGAAATAATAATACCCATTAAAAGGCCCACAAACCTGACCAAAACTTATTTTTAGTGTATATCTAAACATTAATCATCCAATGACCTAATAAATAACTATTTGGAGCCTTATAAAAGTGATTATGACACTTATATTATTTTATTTGATTTTAAAAAATGCCAAAGTTGTCACCTTCATAATTTAATAAATATAACAATTTAACTATTGTTATTTTAAGATGATAAATTCGAGTAAAAGTATTATTGTGAAAGGTAATATATTTAGTTTCGTCATAGTATTTTATTTTTCATTTTTATGCAACAAATAAGTATATTAAATAATTATACAAAAATGTTGTAGTAATTATTTTATTAAGAGATAAACCAAATAAATGGTTTTAAAAATAATAAAATAAATATTATATGGACTATTTAATTTTATCCACTAATTTTATAGATAAATATGACCTTTTATGAATCTATTAAAGCTTTTACTATGAACATATCTTCTGTATATATTTTATTTAAATTCAAATAAATGAATAGTGTCAAAATTGACACTATTGTTATTTTTTAAAAATAATATATTATAAAATTGTTTAAAAATCCCAAAAATATTTAAAAATTATAAATTTAAATTCATATGGTCTATAATGTTATAAAGTAACCAATTATGGAATATTCACAACAAATAAGTAATTATTTGTTATAATTTAAAATTTAGAATTTCATTACCACAAATAAACTTAAATAGATTAAATAAGGATAAATCAAAATGATAAGGTTTAAATAAGATCCAAACATGTCTAAATTTTATTGGTTACTGACATTACAACACTATATCATCTAATATTTGAATATGAGTCATTTTTGGAGGTTTTTAAGTGGGTTTAGATTTATTATAAATTAATATTTTTAAGAATTCCAAAGGTACCCCTCTCCTCCCTTATAAAAGGGCACCTCCTCCCACTCTTCCTCACACCAATTTGAGCCTTTAATCTCGGCCAAACCCTAACCATTTCCCTTCTCAACTTACCTATAAACATCCTAGAGGTCCTGGTCTTCTTCAAAGACCAATTTTAGTACCCTAAGAAGAGGATTCAAAGAGGCGTGTCAAAGAAGAGGTAATATCTGTTACCGATTCTTTCAATTTACTTTCTTCTTAAAATTATTCTTCTTTAGTTGTTTCATTATGAAGTAATAACATCAGTATCAATAATATACTGATATGTCATTATAATTATGAAACAACCATATTTCACCATCTATCCATCCTATGGAAAATTAAATCACCGCGCGTGCGTACGTATGGAATACCGTCTCCACGCCATGGTGTAATATATTTTCCACCACCACCTTAATTGGATGGGTATAATGGTGAAAGTAATGATTATATATGATTATTTTAAAGTGATATTAATTCTATAATATTATACATACAGTTTAATACATTTTGACGATCATGGGAATGATATCATCGCTCGTGTGTACGTACAAAATACCGTCTCCACGACGCGATGAGATTCACTCTCCATGATAACCATTCAAGAATGATTATAAATTATATATAATAAGTAATCATAAAATATATGACATTATAATTCTACTGGATTTATGTATATATATATTTCTTTCATCTACTTAATTCCATTCAACTCAATAAGGAAACGAAAACAGCGTTCATGCGTACGTACGGCCTACCGTCTCCATGAACGGTGTATTTCTTTCCATTTATCAATCTATTATATATGTGTATATTCTGAATATATATTATATATAAATAATGTTTTATATTCTGTAATTAATTAATCATGAGCTAAGTAATCATATGAATAATTACAAGTCAAAACACAGACGACAAATGAAACGATTTTACCCAAAACACTCTTTAACATGGAATTTACCAAAGAACGGGTAATATAAAGTCATAAGTGAACCATATATGATATAATAACAATGAATATGATTCTGTAATAAGTCAATGACATTATTTAAATCATTATACAGGAGTTTTGGATACGTACGATTCATATCGGACCTAAGGTAAGGGATAATTTTTCAAATCACATTTTTATCCGAGATTGAGTATTCGTAAGTATTTACTAGGGTTATTTCTATCATCCATGTCCATGTTTTAAAAAAGTTTTTTCATGTATGTTTAAAGTCCTTTTTACCCATTTTTTACTTTTACTACATGGTATGTAAGGAATCTTTCTTTTGTTTACGTTAGGTGGTAATTTTGACTTTTCCGGCAAAAGTACGAGAAGAATGTTTTTTTAACTTATACGACACAAATAGATTTTTACGGTTTTATAAAGCCTTATTTTCATGAAGCTTCTCCCAAAAGATTTCATGACTATTTTCAAAAAAAATAATTTTCTTTCAAAATTTCATGACATTTTGTGGAAAGAGATTTATTTTGAATAAGAAAGGATATTTTCATCAAAAATTCATTTCATGTGTTTTATCAAAACCATTTTCCATCTAAGATGAAATTATTTCATATGTGTATGTTTCAAGTTTAATGTCTCTATGATTTACATGTTTTCACTTTTCTTATGATGAAATATCCATTTTTTTATATGGATTATGTGAAGATGGGATGATGTTTATGAAACACATTTTATTCTTTGGGTTATGATGACTGTTTTAAGTTTATTTTATGGCACAAGTAAGAATGATTTCAATATGAGATGGGTGGGACCTATATCTCCCTCAAATGCATTGGGTAAAGATTTATATCTCATGAGATAGAAATGGCTGGAATGGTATGTCAATCCGGTTTAGTGTTACAGATCTGAAACGAGGAGTGAACTCGATTCAGAAAGGGACTTTGTCCACTAAGATGGTCTTGGCAGCAATTCCTTGGCTACTATGGAAATCATAACATGTGCTTAATGGTTGCCACAATTTCATGTTTTATTCCCATGCTATTTTATCATGATCTATGTTCCTTTCTGATATATTCCTTACGTACTTTCAAGATTTATGTCTCTCCTCATGGTTTTAATGTTTAGATTTCATGTTCAAGTTTTTTCTTTCAAATGTTTATGGATTGTTTTATGTTCTCTATGTTTTCCCTTACTGAGCATTTAATCTCACCCTTTTTATGATTTATTTTCCCCAGGAAATAATGAAATGTTTTAGGTAAGGAATCAAAAAGGGGAAGATCATTATGGGATATGTTGAAGATCTTTCAACATGATTAGTTGTTTATATTCCGAGTTTCCAAAGACATTAAACTATTACGATCCTTATGTGTCTTTTTTGTTATGTATTAAGTATTCTACAAAAGTAATGTAATGTACATGTACATCAAGCTATGGGTCTCTACAGTTGGTATTAGAGGCAAAGGAGGTAGGAATGTATCTGATCCTTGGGAACTCTCACATGTGAGCGTTGGACAAAGCATGGATCTCTGCCCAAGGGGGTCATGAGGAAATGGATGCCACTGGGGATGGTGGTGTATCCCACCCGGGGGGTGTAGCCACCCATGGAGTGCCCTGATAGTTATCAATTATAGTCCACTGGAAGTAATTCCAGACCGCTACAATTGGTATCAGAGGAAAGGTTTAGTCAACATTTGGAAACTAGGATGTGAAAATGTTAGTGAGATCCCTAGAGATATTTCTAAGGTATGTCTAGGGATGTCCCTAAGGATAAGTATACGTATAGGATATAGTCCTAGAACAACTGTAACGATCATAGAATTTAACCTAAGATTATAGATATTGACGGTACTTCCCCTTTACTATGTTGTTTTCCCTGTTATGATTTTTGCCTCTCACACTATTCTTTTTGGGTTTTAGAAAATGGCGGGAAACAGGAAGATTCATGAAAATGGATGATATGATGGACAATGGAATGATATTCTTCATGAGAAACCAAATGAAACGGGATTTGGAAGTCCAAACATCATTATTATGCCTAATCAAAAATCTCATAATATGATCAATAATCTCAACTTTGGAAAGTTTCCTTACTCAGATAATAAGAGAAAGATGGAGTTTCATGATGATCATAGAGGAAATAAAGTTCAATTTCCCTCATGTAAATCATGTGGGAAGAGGCATCGGGGATATTGTTTTAAAGGAACTGGAAGAGGCTTTGGGTATGGAAAAGAATGACACAAAGCCAGTAAGTTAAAAGGAAAAGGTCCAGTTAACACCATGGATGAGGATAATGGTATTGCTATGACATCAACAATGGTTAAATGTTTTAAATGTGGAATGTACGAGCATTATGGAAACCAATGACCTAAGGGAAAGTCTCATGAAGAGAATTAGTATGGTCGTATGGGTAGTATTTATGTTGATGATGATGAATAGAATACAAATGATATGTGAGATGAAAGAATTGTTGAAGCTCGGTCAATGATTTAAGAAGGTATTGGAATGATTACATGTTTATCAAGTGTAATGTTATATAAGTTATCTCATAGTACTATGGAATAAAGAGACATCTAAGGATTGTTACACAATTTCCTTTCCTTGAGTTTTGAAAGTGTATGATTAATGGTACCCGTATCCATGAAAGGTTATTCATATATTTTTGGAATGTATATGATATGCGCATAAGGAATGGATAAAGAGAAAATTAAATGTTTGATAGTATTCATGAGCTCATGACTGATATAAGGATAAGGTTATGTCATGGTTTGAGTATATAGAATTTTTGGATTTCGGTATGTGGAAAGAGTTAACTTTTGACAGAATTCATATTTTCACTAAGGTTTAATGGGTATTCATTTTTCAAGAGAATACATGATTAAGGTATTCACATGATTGGAATGTGACCAACAAGATATATGGGGGATAAATGATGGTATTCACATGATTTTTTGATGACATTTCAAGTAATCGTTTTCTTTATACTATGAGCTTAGACCGAAGTATTTTAGATAAGCCTAAATATTGGAATGGATTATGTTGGCCATAAGTTAGTATTTTTTAAGGATATAACTTTTTTCGATATTATTGATGGGATGTTTTAGTAATGTAGTTATAGAAAAAGGACAACCTGCAGGACTGGCGACAGCCCATCGCGTCAGACAAGGCTGTGGGAATCGAACCCACAACCGAAGTGCGACTGGCCTTTATTACCTACCACCCGCCTACAGGAAGTCCCTGGTTAGTAGAAACTAGTTTTATTTTATTAAGCTGTATGATATATTAAGTATAAGTTCATTTTTGGAACCATATACGATAAATCTAACCATATGATGGACTTATAACTTTTGCTAACCTTTTGTTTGAAACAGATGGAATGACCCATCATTCTATCACATGATCTGCTAACACATCACGAATAACAAATTCAACTTCATTTCATTAAGGGATGAAGTGGAAATTGTTCAATTCACGAACAACAGTGAGATTGTACCAAAATCATGTAAGTATTTCTTTTAATTCATCAACTTTAGGGAAATGATCTTGAAAACCAAAAATGTTGTCTTAGTGACCTTATATCCGATGAATCAGATGGTACCTTAGATCATCACAAATATATGGCTTTGTGATTGTTGGATTTTTCATATCCATGTTCTCTACCACTCTCTATCAGAACATGATGGTTAGATTTCTCTTCCATATCCATATTTTCACATATCTTCTCCTACGTGGAAACCCAGTGATGAGTTAATTTGGGTAACCATTACGTTTCATTCTTTAGTTTTTAAAGTTAAGTTTTGGTATTCCTTTTTACGATGTGGGTTTCAATTAAAGAAACTTTCAAGTAGAAAACCATTTATAACCCCGACAAATTTTGAGGGTGAAATTCATTTTAAGGGGGGTAGAATGTAATAACCCGAGATTTTATAAGATATATTCGTTTGAATTTCTTTCATATCTTTTGTTTTACACTACACAAAGATTATATTGGGCTATACGCAACACCGTATTAGCATGCAGTATAGGCAACAATATTCTTAGATTGTGTTACACACAATTTCAAGTTCGTTTGATAATAGTCATTCTACGCAACATTGAGTATATATATATATATTCAATGTATAAATGAAAAAAAAGGTTGGATTCTGTTACAACGAAACAACAAAGGAGTCTTGCACTATACGCAACCTTTACTTGGCTTGCATTACACGCAATCGTGACCTTCTTCGATAGCGTGTGTTGTACGCAATACCTGGTTTTACTAAACAACGATATATTATTTTAATATTATTATGAACTAGCCGTAATGAATAGTATTAACTAAATTTTGAATTTTATGACATTATTATTAATCTTACAAATTTTCTAGAACATGGTATAAGAACAAAATAAATTTTTCGGGTAAAATAAGTATTTTTCAAAAAATGCAGTTTTACCGCCTTTGGATGGCGCACCAACTTTAAATATAGTTTTTGACATTTTTATACGTTCAATTTGAAAAAAAAAATTCTTCCTTTGAATCAGGATATAAAAATTTACATTGGATAAAGTTTTGATATTTTTCCGATAACTTTCATATTTTAATGAATAGTAAAAACAAGCTATATTTTATTTAAAAACAACTTTTTTCATCGTAATAATTTATATGGTTAAATTATAATATTGAATGGTTTTAAAGTATAAATAGAATATATTTTTACCATTTAATATAATGTATGTCATTAGCATTGATTTTACATTGAATTCGTGGGTTAAATCAATTCAATCTTTTGCAATGTTTTAAACAAAAACCTATTTTCATTCGACAACGAGATTAATTTTAATTTAATTTCTGAAACTTTTTTGTATTGAATTTGGAAAAATATATTACATATTTGGAATCAGTGGGTCCAAATTAAGTTAATAAGCTAGTTTTTATTTTTGGGAATTATGAATAGTAACTATGGTAAATTTTATTTACCATAGTTAAAGGTAAATCGGGTAATTAAGGGTAAATATAATATTATAAAATTACCCTAACACATGAAAAACTTCTATTGCATGGATAAAAGTAGATCCATTCACCTAAGGGTGGGATTAGATTCATTTTATGGACTTTTGACTATGAAAATAATTTAATTATTATTAAAACCAAAGAAAGTGACAACATGTCACTCTCTTAAATCTTATAAGTATAATAATATTAATTTAGTGATAAACATCATAAAACATAGAAAATTAATAGTCTCCAGAAAGATAATAAAATTATCTACATCATGATAATTTATTTATAATTTTTAGGGATTAAATAATTGTCATTAATGGTGATACATTAATGATGCAGAAATTATTTATTAAGTGAAAAATCAGTAATATAGTTTTTATTGAAATAATAATACCCATTAAAAGGCCCACAAACCTGACCAAAACTTATTGGCAGTGTATATCTGCACATTAATCATCAAATGACCTAATATATAACCGTTTGGAGCCTTATAAAAGTGATTATGACACTTATATTATTTTATTTTATTTTAAATGATGCCAAAGTTGTCACCTTCATAATTTAATAAATATAACAATTTAATTATTATTATTTTAAGATGATAAATTCTAGTAAAAGTATTATTGTGAAAGTTAATAGATTTATCTTCATCATAGGATTTTATTTTTCATTTTTATGCAAAAAAATAAGTATATTAAATAATTATACAAAAATGTTGTTGTAATTATTTTATTAAGAGATAAACCAAATAAATGGTTTTAAAAATAATAAAATAAATTTTATATGGACTATTTAATGTGATCAACTAATTTTATAGATACATATGACATTTTATAAATCTATTAAAGCTTTTCTTTCGAACATATCTTCTGTATATATTTTATTTAAATTCAAATAAATTAATAGTGTCAAAATTGGCACTATTGTTATTTTATAAAAATAACATATTATAAAATTGTTTAAAAATCACAAAAATATTTAAAAATTATAAATTTAAATTTATATGGTCTATAATGTTATAAAGTAACCAATTATGGAATATTCACAACAAAAAAGTAATTATTTGATATAATTTAAAATTTAGAATTTTATTACCACAAATAAACTTAATAGATTAAATAAGGATAAATCAAAATTATAAGGTTCAAAATAAGATCCAAACATGTCTAAATTTGATTTTTTTGATGAGATTACAACCCTATATCATCTAATATTCTAATATGAGTCATTTTGGAGGTTTTTATGTGGGGTTAGATTTATTATAAATTAATACTTTTAAGAATTCCAAAGGTGCCCCTCTCCTCCCTTATAAAAGGGCACCTCCTACCTCTCTTCCTCACACCAATTTGAGCCTTTAATCATGGACAAACACTGCCCATTTCCCTTATCAACATCCTTAGAAACATTCTAGAGGTCCTGGTATTCTTCAAAGACCAATTTTAGTACCCTAAGAGGAGGATTCAAAGAGGCGTGTCAAAGAAGAGGTAATATCTGTTACCGATTCTTTCAATTTTCTTTCTTCTTCAACTTTTTCTTCTTTAGTTGTTTCATTATGAAGTAATAACATCAGTATCAATAATATAATGATATGTTATTATAAGTATGAAACAACCATATTTCACCATCTATCCATCCTATGGAAAATGAAATCCACGCGCGTGCGTACGTACGGAATACCGTCTCCACGCCATGGTGTAATCTATTTTCCACCACCACCTTACTTGGATGGGTATAATGGTGAAAGTAATGAATATATATGATTATTTTAAAGTGATATTGATTATATAATATTATACATACACTTTAATACAATTCGACGATCATGGGAATGATATCATCGCTCGTGCGTACGTACCAAATACCGTCTCCACGACGCGATGAGATTCACTCTCACTGATAACCATTCGAGAATGATTATAAAGTATATATAATAAGTAATCATAAAATACATGACATTATAATGCTACTAGATTTATGTATATATATATTTATTTCATCTACTTAATTCCATTCAACTCAATAAGGAAACGAAAACAGCGTTCATGCGTACGTATGGCCTACCATCTCCATGAACGGTGTATTTGTTTCCATTTATCGATATATTATATATATGTATATTCTGAATATATTTTATATATAAATCAAGTTTTATATTCTGTAATTAATTAATCATGATCTAAGTAATCATATGAATAATTACAAGTCAAAACACAGACGACAAATGAAACGATTTTACACAAAACACTCTTTAACATGTAATTTACAAAAGAACGGGTAATATAAAGTCATAAGTGAACAATATATGATATAATAACAATGAATATGATTCTGTTATAAGTCAATGACATTATTTAAATCATTATACAGGAGGTTTGGATATGTACGAAGCATATCAGACCTAAGGTAAGGGATAATTTTTCAAATCTCATTTTTATCCGAGATTGCTTATTTGTAAGTATTTACTGGGGTTATTTCTATCATCTATGTCCATGTTTTATAAAAGTGTTTTCCTGTATTTTTAAAGTCATTTTTACCCATTTTTTACTTTTACTACATGGTATGTAAGGAATCTTTCTTTTTTTTACGTTACGAGGGAATTTTGACTTTTCCGGCAAAAGTACGAGAAGAATGTTTTTTTAACTTATACGACACAAATGGATTTTTACGGTTTTATAAAGCCTTATTTTCATGAAGCTTCCTCCAAAAGATTTCATTACTATTTTCAACAAAATCCTTTTCTTTTAAAATTGCATGACATTTTTTGGAAATAGATTTATTTTGAAGAAGAAAGGATATTTTCCTCAAGAATTCATTTCAAGTGTTTTATCAAAACCATTTTCCATCTAAGATGACATTATTCCATATGTGTATATTTCAAGTTTAATGTCTCTATGATTTACATGGTTTCACTTTTCTTATGATGAAAATATCCATTTGTTTTATATGGATTATGTGATGATGGGATGATGTTTCTGAAACCCATTTTATTCTTTGGGTTATGATGAATGTTTTAAGTTTATTTTGTGGCACAAGTAAGAATGATTTCATTATGAGATGTGTGGGACCTATATATCCATCCAATGAATTGGGTAAAGATTTATATCTCATAAGATAGACATGGCTAGAATGTTATGTTAATCTGGTTCAGTGTTACAGGACTGAAACGAAGAGTGAACTCGATTCAGAAAGGGACTTTGTCCACTTAGATGATCTTGGCAGCAATGCCTTGGCTACTATAGAAATCATAACATGTGCTTAATGGTTGCCACAATTACATGTTTTATTCCCATGCTATTTTATCATGATTGATGTTCCTTTATGATATATTCCTTACGTACTTCCAAGATTTATGTCTTTGCTCAAGGTTTTAATGTTTAGATTTAATGTTCAAGTTTTTGCTTTCAAATGTTTATGGATTGTTTTATGTTCTCTATGTTTTCCCTTACTGAGCATTTCATCTCACCCTTTTTATGTTTTATTTTCCCCAGGAAATAAAGAAAGGTTTTAGGTAAGGAAACAAAAAGGGGAAGATCGTTATGGGAGATGTTTAAGATCTTTCAACATGATTAGTTGTGTATATTCCGAGTTTCCAAAGACACTAAACTATTACGATCCTTGTGTGTCTTTTTTGTTATGTATTAAGTATTCCGAAAAATTAATGTAATGTCCATGTACATCAAGCTATGGGTCTCTACAGTTGGTATCAGAGGCAAAGGAGGTAGGAATGTATCAGATCCTTGGGAACTCTCACATGTGAGCGTTGGACGAAGCATGGCTCTCTACCCAAGGGCTTCATGAGGAAATGGTTGCCACTGGGGATGGTGGTGTGTCCCGCCCATGGGGTGTAGCCACCCATGGAGTTCCCTAATAGTTATTAATTATAGTCCACTGAATGTAATTCCAACCGCTATATGCCATCAGTGGTGTTGGGACCCTTTTTGTAAAACGGTCCCTTTTGGATATTTTAGCACCGAACCAAGCTGCGATGACGCCCCCTATTTCATAGAAAAAGATGTAACTCACAGACCGGGTGTCCGATTGATGTTCTGTTTGGACATAAGAACCCTAGTGACAAGGCAGTAATTTTGAGATACTCTATTGATGCTTTTTTAGAGTTTGACATGCAACTCGGGTTGGATCATACTTGAATCCAACCGAACCGTTTTAAAAAAGTGCCCATATCTCACAGACCGAGCATCCTATAGGAGCACCGTCTATCACATTGGAACACTTATGACATGGTTTTCCTTTGGGATACTTTTTCATGGAATTTTGTGGTGGTTAAGGTATGACCGATAGCTTGAGGAGCAGGTCCTCCTAGAATCAATCATGCTTAGTACGGGAATCTCATGGGTGGCTATAACATGAATAATGAATAGCGATGTTGTGACAGTCAGTACCTGTTGATCCAATGTGGGATCCTTTGTGGGTCAGTGCATTCTGATCCTATGTGGGTCGGATTCTGTGTGGGTTAGCTCAATGATCCTGTGTGAATCAGCATATACTGATTCTGTGCGGGTCATCAGTAGATCCTCTTGACATAATAAGATGATCTATATTTATGACTAATCAGTTGTACTTATGTACTAAAGTTATATACCTATTGTGAGATTGTCCTTATGTTTTTGGTACTTTTACCTTCATGGTGTTACCTCTGGGGTGTTACCTTTGTTGTACTTTACCATCGTGGTTTTACCTTTATGTTGTTACCTTTGTGGTACTTTTAAATTTTTGGTGTTACCTTCATGGTGTAACCTTTTTGGTAATTTACATTCATGGGGTAACCTTTGTGGTGTTTACCCTGTGGTACTTTTACCTTTATGGTGTTACATTTGTGGTATACTTCCCTCATGGATAAATTGTGAAAATGGATTAAAGGTTAGGTCCATGTGTTTCCTCATGTATGAGACATGTATATTTTGATAACATAGGTATATGTATGGGCCTATACCTATGTAGATTTGATGACTACTTCGTGATTTGTGATTGAGGTCTTTCTTTGTGGTATTTCCTTTGTGGATCTCAGGAAGACCTTCGGGGGTCTAAGGGTCCCTATAGTGTATTTTTATACTCACCCCTACATGGGATTTACCCACTCCTTGTTGTGTCTTGTGCAGATGACGAGCAGATGAGTTGAGACTTCAGGGATCCAGGACCAAGTGATACACAGAGCAGATGGGCTAACGTGGAGTGTTGTGGAGACGATCTTTACATATCCTTTAGGTAGGATCCTCAGTGGATGATCCCATATCTATTTTATCTTTTGATTTGTACTTGTAATTTTTAGTTGGGCTTGTTTTCTGACCCCCTTTGCTTTTAGTACACTTTTTACTATAACAATTTTCTTCGTGGATGCTTCTTGTTGTGTTCTTGGATTTTTTTGTTTATACGGGTTTAAAGGAAATGCCTTCCCATTATAGGGATACACATTTTCGGTTTTAGTGGCCAACCCTTGGCCTATGGAAGGTAGGCTTGGGGTAGTCATGATGTGGACCTCGAGGGATGAGGCGTGACATTTACAAGGAAATACAATTTGATATTATATTTAATTATTAAAAAAATAGAGTTCATTCGGTAATATTTGAGACTAATTGAGACAAATAAATATATGAAACAAGATAAATTAATAGATAATAAATGTTTTCTACTAAAAAATATTTCTATTTCTCAAATTGATTTTTAAATAATTATCTACCCCTAATATATATAAACCTTTATATATTAAAATTTCACTCCACTTATGATTTTGTAAGTCAAAATATCACTTTTTAAACATTTAAAAATTAAAAATAAAGGAAATGGGTACTCATCCAACATAATCTATGTATGAAAAAATTATGATACCACATGAACATATTCATATATATTTATTCTATTAAATCATATCATTTAACTAACCATAAGTTATAAAATTTTCTTTTATCCATATTTTGTCACATAAGAGTCCAATTTAAAAATTAAATATATCACATATTTTTCTCAAATTCTATATCCAAATTTCACATTAATTTTTTCACATTCAAAATCCATTATAAATAAGTAATATAGTCATGGAAAAAATACTAGGTTTTAAATTTTTCCTTCACAAGGAATCACATGGTTTAGAATTTTTAGTCAAAAAAAATAGTTTTACCTTTTGGATTTACCTGTAGTTGTTATTATCTTAGAAATATAAGTTTCCTTTTAATCCATGTTTCATCTATGTAAATCATTATCATTAAGATACATTTGTTTTTGTTCATAATATCTTTAGCATTTTATGATTTTTGAGAACTAACCCTTTCTAGCATGATTCTTTCTTTTATTTCAATATTATATGTGTGTTTAAACCATTAAAACTATATTTGATACATTATTATGTAATATTGAAAATAACTAATGTTTCTATAAATTTATCCACAAAAAAATATCTATAAATTTATATTTTAAAATTTATCTATTTATCTTCTTGTTAATAATATAATCATATTTAATATATATTATAATAAATTATATTCATTCTCCCAACATCCTTCCATCCTCAAATATTCCACTTTATTTTTAATAACTCAAAATGTTTCTAGCTATTTTGGAGAAGAAAATTTTCAAATTTTCATTCTTCACACAAATATCATTATAGATTTACAAGGCACAATATTCATGGGTAAAGTTTTATCACATATGTTTTTTTATATTTCTATAGATGCGATCTTCATCAAATTCAATTTTAATATTCATTTAATATAAACTTCTTCCTTAAATATAATATTTAACTTCATTATAGGATGTATATGGTCATTCTTTATCATCATTAATAACCTATATTCAATATTCAATTATCTTTTTCTATATAACTAAATATATATTAAATATTTATATATAAAATTAATGTACGATTCACTTCATTTGGATTATTATTATAATAAAATAATTCCATATTGATCCATTATGTCTTTATTTATATTTTAAAAAAACTTTTTACCAAAAAATGACCTTTTTTAACCCATATACTCCAACAATAAAACAATTGTATTTATACATTGTTTCTCCACCTTGAAGAAAATTTTTACTGTAAATATGATTATTTCTATTTTGGATCTATTAATGTGTTAAATTATCCATTATTGGAGAGAAATTATTTCTTTGAGTGTGTATTAACTCCCTTAAGGCATCCTTTAATTTTCCCTACTATTTATCAACCTTATTTTATCTATAAATTATCTTCAATCACACACTATTGTTATTTGTTTTGATATTTTTGTTGCTCAAGATGGTATATATAATTATATAAAATTTTATTTTATACCACTAACATATCTTTTAAATATTATAATTTTCTAGAATTTAAGGAGATTTTTTAAGAGTTAAGAAACTATTCTCATTTTGTTCATTCGTGAATTTTATTTTAAACAGTTTTAGGTGATCCTCTTATAACTTTTTATGTATTTTTAAACTCAAATATAAATGTATTCAATGTGTTCTTAGTATCATGTAACAATGAATTAGTCTTTATCATCTCATTATCCTTGAATTTAACTTTAAAATATGGCTCTATATGGATTAAATTATATTATGTTACATAAAATTTGAAAACATTGAGTTCTAAAACATAATTAGACTCTCTTAGTTGAAATTTAGCTCCCCAGATTTTATGTTCCAAAACATTGTTCATCAAATTTTTAATCATCACTTTTTTCATTGTGTTTTTCTTAAATATGAGATTATTTTTGGTTTTTACCAATAGTTATTCAAATACATTTTTATTATCAATGATGGAAACGTTTCTAGCATACTAACAACTTAAACCATCTTCACCATTTTCAATATTTTCACTAAATTTTTGTTTGACATTAAAATATTATTAGCTTTATAATATATAGTAATTGGTGTGCTTCCTTTTCTCTATATAATCATCACTAAAAATTATATGTTCTATAAAAATGTAATTTATTTTCTTTTGATACTTTTTTCCCATTCAAATAGGGGTAAAGACATCCATAATACTTCTTAGAGAGAGAATCTTCTTGATCTTCCTTATTATAATCAACATTATCTCATTTATCCTGAATTTTTATTTTATAGTCATTTGAAATGTGTATAAATCTTCTCTATAAAATTTTGATCATTAGTTATATTCCCTAGTGTCTCATTTTATATTTTCAAATGTTTTTTAAAATAAGAAACGTAATTTCTTCATTTTTCTCATTCTATTTTATTCCTTTCTATCATAGAATGAAAATAACATTCCTCCTCATTTAATTTAAACTTTTATATAGAATTAAAGAAAGGCAATTTTATTTTTTTGAAAATTTTTCATGAAAATATAATTCATCTGTAATTAGGTTTCTATTTATATCATAATGTAGAGTTGGATTAAATTATTTATATTTGGTGGATAAAAATTCAACATAAAACTTATTAATAAGTATCCTTAAATACTTCTTGAAAATCATGAAATCCTCAAGATATTATATAAATCCCATAATTTCTCACAAAATCTCATTGAATCAAAGTGATCAATGGTTTTATAAATGAGTTTTTTAATATTTAAACCTTTAGTGTTTATTTATTTTTACTAGATTTCCCATCATAAATATTTTGATTCTTATCCTAGATGTATGTAGGTATCATTAATACAATTAACATTGTCAATAATTTTTGTGAATGGGATTTCCTTAATATATTTCTAGACATGTATTCATAATCAATATTTCTCTTCATCGAGGTAGTCTTAATGGAATCCTTATTAAAAGGTACAAACCCAGTCATGGATACCTCAAGAACATCCATTCTAAGATACATAGGATAAGATGAAATTCTATTCATCTAGGAATGATAAATTTAACTATAAAGAATAGTATTTCCTCTAATATTGTAATAATTTCGTTTATCCTTAATTAATAAATTGTGCTCACTTAAATTACAGAGATTTTTTATAAGAAAATTATGATTTCGTACCTTTATTACTAAAAAATAGAGAATTGGGTACAGATTGATAAAATTTATATAAATAGAAGAACAAACTCAAATAAATATAACCAAATAAAGAGTTATAGTGATCTAATAATGAACTTATAATCTTAGGATAATGATTAATAAATATTGAAAAGGGGTCAAATAAATGATTTTTAATAGTTTTCCCAAATGTGAATCTATACTTTCATTAGAGTGATTACAAGTCCATAATCCTATTGAAGTCACTCATTTTATACTGAAACTAGAAAACCTTAACAACAACATAATATTTTGACATTATTCATTTATTATTTTGGATGTTTTCATCCTTATTGATCTTAGTAAATCCAATGTAATAGAAATCCACATGTTCCTTTAAGTATACTACATCAGGATAGATTACATATTTGAAGAGATAAAATAATATTCTTACTAAACTATATTCAAAAGTATCATAATTGAAAATAAGATTCCCTCTTATATTATTCATATATTGGTATAACCCATGTAGTTGAAGTAACTCCTCTTGAATAAATTTGAGGCCCTTGACTAATAGTTTATAAAGATTCATCTATAATTATTGAACTAGTAAAGATCATTTTTAATGATAATTAAAATTCTATTCCATAAATTCCATTAAAGTGTCAACATATAAAATAATGTATTTAAGAACATTTCCTGAATGTTTTGAATCTTTTCCAGATTTAGTTAAATCAATTTATTATTATATATTATTTATGATCCCTAATAACTCATAAATATTCTCTTAAAAAATAAAAACTATTATTTATTTAGTACATTATCTCATGGTTCTTGAAGATTTTATAGTTATTTCAAGAAATATTCAACAACCTCTACTAAGAATAATAAAATCAATATTCGTTTATTACATATTTCACAAAAAATAATAAAATAACTAATTAACATTGAATTTCCTATATTATTATATTTTATTTTACTCGTACAACTAAAACAAACATTTATAATATATCTTAATAAACTAATTAACATATTCTTCTATTAAATTATATATCTTGGGAAAAAATAACCATTTTAAAACTATAAAATCATCTCCTTTTCATTTATTTTTTCATTCAAATAATCATTAAATTTATCTCCTTAAAGTATTACAAAAATAATTAAAAATGTTTCTCATTTAAATAATATAAAATATTATATGTGAAAAATACAATAACTCACATAATTAAATACTTATGTAACCCAAGCCATTTTAATTTCATTTTTGTGAATCAAAAACTAGACTCTTTCAAAAATAATTGAAAATTCTGGTTTCACTTATGAATCACTAGATCAACATAACTTAATATTGTGTAACTGTTATCTAAATGTTGAATATACTAAAACATATTTTTATGACTCTGATATTGGATTTAGGAACTTCTACATATCTTATATTCCACAATTACATAGGATAATCATTTTTGTTTTCCTCATTTGTAGATCCCTTGTAACACTTATGTATCACATACTCACTATGCCATGTACTATAAATTTTAGGATTAAATATTATAAAATCATTATATTTGTCAAATAAATTTTAAAAAAAATCCAAAACAGCCTAAAATATTATAAATATATTATCATACTATTTATTAAAGATCTAACGGAGAGTATAACATCATTGGAGGGTAAATGATTAATATCAAAAATAGAAACATTAAACTCAATTTTCCTTCAAGTTTGTTTGAATTGAAAATTGATGTCGGTGATGAATTGATGATATTGTGATTGAAAAGGAACACACATTAAATAAGGTAAAATAAAAGGTTCACTAACTCAATTAATCAAGTAGTTAATTATTAAGGAAAAAGGTTTAAAATCTCATTAAAGAAATTATTATTTTGTTATCAATAAGGAAAAGTAAAGCAGTATTGAAATTCCATAAAATATAAAATAATTTAAATATATTGGATCCAACAAGTTTATCAACAATAAATATCCTACCCTAAGTGCCTCTATAATTTTGATCATTTTTTCCCTCATTCACCTCTATCATCAGCAATGAAATCCTCTATAAAGCATTACTTGTAATGTACATATGATATCCTCAAAGTTTCATCAAATCATGTTTCTAAATCATACAACTATTATTTCATGGGTGGTTTCATATAATAAAATTATTTTCATTATTTTCATTACAATTCTATAGATTTCATTATGACACTTATATCTGAACAATATATAAAATATATCCAAAGATATCAATGATTTAGTTGCAGAATGTCCCAATATATTTTTTCATTAAGAAAATATTTCCCAAAATCTAGATCCACACAAAAATACTATAGTTGAGAAGTTGTGGGGTTATCCCTCACCTGATAGAGAGAAAATATTAATTTTTATTATGAAAACCATGGGCCAAAACCAAAGGGGGGGATAGAATGTTAAATTAACGATCATGTAGTTCTTCAGTGGTAAAGGTTAAAGGTGTGTCCATATTCAACCCTATTACAATCCCCCTGTAAAATAAAAATGATGAAGTAAATAGTAAAATCCAACCTTTTTCCACTTTAGAAGCTTTAAAATCAACCATATAGATTCCCTCACTCCTGGTATTCATAAACATCACTCCTTTTTTAATGTTGCATCTATAACTATTAATGATATAAGAGATGGGCCAATGATATCCGCTCCCATTGGTTAAATATTTATTTTTTCATGAAACCAATATTTTATATATACCAGGGATGAAATAAAATCTCATGGCCATAAGGATGTAGTAAGATATCTTTAGTTGAAACATGGGACTCAAAATTTTAGTTTTAATTTTCTTTTGTCCTCCAAAAAATAAAATAACTAAAGAACAATGACCGCTATCTAAAGATATAATCCACACCCTACAACCATTTAGATTCACATTCATAGAATTTCAATTAGAAATTTAATTCATAGAAATCTTATATATCCTCCAAAGTAATATTAACTTCCTCCAAGGGTATTCTATATCAGCCTTTGTATATTTTGGAAATATGTGATAGAATTCAAGAGATCATATTCCTTATTTTCCTTATGTCTTCCTCAACTTATGAAACCTCTCTTCTCCCCCAACCCTTGACTATAAATTATAAAAGAAACTAGAATCTCTCGCCTTTGACAATAATATAGTGTTTTTATCCTACACTATTTCATAAAATAAAAAATTATGAATGAAAAAAATAAAAAAAACATATATTTATTTTGGGAGAGAATATATTCCCAACAATACTCTGATGTATTGGAAGTCATCATTAAGAAAGGTCTTTATGATTATATCAATGAAAATATCCATAGTTGAATCATAATGTAATTAAAGATATTTATTTTTAACCTTCTCCTTGATGAAATTATACATTATATAAAAATTATTAAACTATTAGTGTTCCCCAACATTTTCTTGAAAATTTAACTTCACTTTGATTATAACAGCTAATCAAAAATGGTAATGAAACAACGACCCTCGTTTCTTCATGCTATGAATTTCTCCAAATAATTTGTGTCATGTATTGATATTTCATAACACAGATGAATTCTTTTTTACTAAGAGAATAATAATTTTTCTTATTTTCATGCTACACAACACATATTTATCTTACAATAAAATATCCCCCAAAACAATAATTTTGATCATGGACACCTCGTGAATAAATAACATATATATATACATACATTTGAATTAATATCCCTCTATCATACACTAATCTATTATATTTATTCCACTAAATGTATTATATGTTTCATTTAATCTCTATAAGATGAAACTTATTCCAGTTTCTGTTTAATAATGCATTAAATATAATCACAAACCTGGTGTATGGTCTATAAACAATCAAATATATTCTAATAACAAAAATCCAACTGAACTTTGTTTCATCCATAGTCCTACCTTTTTCATCCATATAAAATTTATTCGCAAGAATAATAATATTAGATACCACACATGACTATTTCATGCCAAAATTCATCATTAAATCATTATTGTAATTTTCTTTTCAGAGAAAGTTAAGACATATTGTATTTCTGAATTGGAATCTCAAAAAGAATTTTTTTCAACATTTATTATCATATCGATAATTTTACTAATGTGGGTAGTTAGTATATAATATGTATTTTACTTTTTTTATTAAAAAATTTACTATTGATATAAATGATCAAAATGGGTGATTTTGTTTTCCAACCTTAACATATAAATTAGAATCCACTTTTCCCTTTTTAAATAAAATTCTTCTTAGAATTCTTCCAAAATTAATTTCTATTATTAGGGAAGTTTTATGAGAACATTTAGTTATTTATTTATCTTTCACACTTAAGAACTCTCACCATCATGAATTTATCCTTCCAGTTATATTATGTATACTTAGTCCTCAAATTCACCATTAAATATTATAGATTTAAAATCTATTTAGAAAATTTTATAGATTTATTAAGAAAAATTCCCAATAATTTTTAATAGTTACAAGTCTTATGGCTGGAGAAAAGGACTAATTAAAATCGTTGTCCTAAATTTGAGTGTAACCATTTCATATATGATGATATTTATTCCATGTTACATTGTATTTCTCATTGAGATTATTTTAAAAATCAACTACATCTCTATCAAAGTATTTTATTTGGACCTGACACAAACACCAGTATTTCATTATTATCAAACTATTTCAACTCATATTAGATAGTTGATATCCATTTATCATGTTGTAATACACCCCATTTTTGTATGATTTAATTATGAGGCAAAGCTGGTGTGGATGAAATTCCATAGATTTAATTGATTTTGAACACCCCTACTAATATCTAAAAATATGTTATTAACTTATAATTTATTTATATGTCTTAATAAATTCCTGAGTCATTTATTTGTCCCCACAGCAACCTTCGGAAATCGACAATTTTAATGAGGTCTCTTAAAATCTTCTTGTACGTCTATTATTATCCAATAATATCAAAAAATTTATCCAAATTGTTTCTTTATATAATCATCAATGGGAAATGATTCATATAATGAATTTATATTTTCCCACATAGTTATATCAATTTGATAAAAAATTAATTGTGAATTTTCATTGTAGTAATGGTAACTCTATCTGATGGGTGTACATCTAATAAATATATAATCCTTGAATCTCTCATCAAATTTTCCGAAATACATAACATTAATCTGGATGTAAGGTGAGATATTGAACTACTTTAATCTCTTTAAAAATTTAATTTTCCCAACAATAGATCATATGGTGTGTTGAAAAAAATTTGAGAGAGTAATCACTGATTAAGAAAATATATATATGTTGTTATAGTTTATCTCTAAAAGAGTTTTAATGTATCATACTCCCATTCACATGGTTTTTTCTATTTTAAAAGAGCACCAATTAATCCATTAATCATCTCCATTTTTTTTGGAATGGTTTTAGGTATTATTATATTCAATTCATGTTCCTTGGTTTTCAAGATAATTTAATAAAGAATTATTCTTATATTTGGATACATTATGAGATCATGGTTTTCAGATTCCGAAAAATTTATGATTATCAAAAGTCCTCCAAAATATTCTAAATTTCTCAAAAAATTATTGTTTACCTATTATAATATAAACATTTTTCATATGATTAATTTCATTAAAAATTATTTAAATACCTTTCTTTATTTATTCGTTTACTCATATCAGTATGTAATTAATTAATTTGTTTTTATTTCTTCACCTGCACTAGCATCTGACTCTTAGTAAACATTTTCCCTTTTTGACTTGTGTTAGAAGTTTTGAACATATAATGATAATTATTCTATAGATTCACCCAAACATTATATTCCATGTGCTTATCTATTATACTTTAACCTATAATACCATTTACATCATTTCCTAATTGATTCTCCACCTCCATGTTTTTACAGGTATTGGAATTGTGCACTAAAGTCATCACTATGATGTTGTCGTCTAGAAAGCATCGTAGTCTACCACAATATATACACCAACATAATGAATGTATATAAACATTAGTTTACTTACATGTTATTTTTAGGAAATTAGACATCATGATAAATTACATTTTCTCTAACTACAATCTATAAAGTTGAGCAATGTATTATTTGATAATGAATTTGTGTTTGAACAAATCACATTATCATATAAATTTTTTATAAATCATTATATATAATATAATAATTTTATTAAGAGTTGAAATAATTGGATATTTTATAAAATTATCAATAAAAATGGGCTAAAAATTTTAGTTTAAATGCGGTTAATATGGTTCTAAATGGAATATATGGACAATTTCATTCCCTATAATGATTTATACATATCCATAGACTCGAGAATCATGTTATAAATGCACAATGTAAGGTAATCTTTGTGTTTTTTGGTAACACCATGACCCCTCTAGGCTTGAGCCAGTGCATTACTTGAGATATTGGCATGGTTAGAAGGAATGAAAATCCTGATGGAACGATCAGTTTAGTAGTCTTGAAATAAACTAGATATATAGATTTGACTTAAATTACATTGTAAAAGGTTACAAAATACAATACCTAACAAAAACTAAAAACTGAAATCCCAGGAACTCGGTAAACGATCACCTCTTCATCACCTTTCGATAGAAAACAATGAAAGGGGTGAGATCAAATGCTCAGTAAGGGATAAAAATTGTAGAAGAATTAGTACAATAAAAAGTGAATCATAATCACTCTGACATAATCAATATGGCATGGTGAATTTATGAAAAACTAATGCCATTAATAAACTGATAATGAAACTGCACCCATAGATTTTGTCATAGTGAAAACGTCATGGATAATAATAATTATTGATAATGAAAAAAGATAATTCTTATTAATTGGATTTCATGTATCTGGAACATGAAACCATAATACCGTTAAAACATTTTAGTTCTATGGGTAAAAACCTGTCCGATTTTTGGAAACAAATTCAAAGGGTTTGTCGCCAACTAATTTGTCTCGTGAGACCTACCGATGCATCGAGGGGTTACAACAGGCCCTACCCACCACTTCATGGACAAATAATTATTTATAAATTGATTCAATACAATAGAAATATGTCTTTTCAAAATCCTTATAGAGTAGAGTATACAGATTCATTAATATTTCCACAATTAAAATAACTTTCCAAATAAACACCGTATCTAAAATGGTATATGGTTTAGAAAAAAAAACATTTACCTGATATAAGATTATGGATATTTAATATAAATATAATTTCAAAAGAAAAGTGATCTCAAATGGGAAGTAGGTGCACCACATATGGAGTATTAGATGCACAATACAAAGTATGTCACATCAAAATAGTAGTTGAGACAAAGTCTCTTACCACAATGTAATCAGTCGAATCATATGACCAGAACATAACAACCCTCAAATTAATCATTGAATAAAATTAATATAAATAGAATCATGTTATTATATATAAAATTTAAGTACACATATACCACATATAAGAAATAAGTTGTGAACAATGAAAATCTCACTGAAATGAAAGTAAGATGAGAAACCCCTTACAAACATTTCATCACGGTAACAAGTGTTATTGTGGGGGATTAATGAGAGGTAAAGGGGTATTCCATTTCTTATATGTCACAAGGGAAGTATGGTAGAGGTTATAAAACATACCCCATAATTCTGACTCAAAAATAAAAGGCCACAACATATAGGAGATTCTTGAACAAAAATTAGAGAGAGAATCCATTACCTTATGCTTGAAGGTGTTCTTGACTGTTCTTAACGACCTGAATAATCAAATTTTTCTTCATTAATTAATAATTATAGAACCTCATAAACATTTAATTGATATTTTATAATCTTATTAAGTTCATTAATGGTCATTTTTATGGGTTTAAGAGATTCAATTTTATTGTTTCGGAAGCATTTTCTTACTTGGCTTCATGATTTTTCTAATTATATTCATGAATGGAAGTGTGTTTTAAATATGGTTAAACATCCAAAATTGTTAATATAAATTATTTGTGACCTTAAAGATATATAAATTATCTTATAATTATTTTAGTTATATACCATGAGGATGACTCATTCGATGAGGTAAAGTAAATGCTTGGATTTGGTTTGGCGATTTTGGGCACAATAAACTTGTTTTGTGTTATTATTCCATATTATGAAGGTGTAAAGATTCCATCACATTAATCAAAATATAATACATATATTATGACCTATTTAAACCATTGAAAAGGTTTCATGACCAGTATTGAAGATTGTAATTCAAATTGAAAACTTGTCTTCCTTGAGTGTCATAAATTTACACAACTCGTATGGTGTTTTCATTTATTGTATAAAAAGAGGGGGAAAAGAGAGATTATGATGAAATATTCCATTAGAAAAAAAATTACATGTAAGTTAGTAGAGTTATAATGGCATTTGGATGATTGGAGGTAAGAAGAGAGAACAAAATAATGGAACTCTCTAAAAGAAATTGAAAGAAAAGAAAAGGAAGGTTCACCTCTTGAGTACTCCTCCTTGAGAATCTCTTTAGGGATTGTTTTTTCGGCCTTTTGATGAGACCAGAAGGTCCTGGACATGAGTATTGGGCTTGGGTAGAGTATTTTTCATAATTTAGGCAAGTATTTATTCTTTAGTGGTGTGGGAGGAAGAGGGGGTGAGGGGTGGTTTATAAAAGGGAGGGGAGACGAGTTTTCTTAATATTATAATCATTAATTTATTTTTTCCTCTCAAGACAACAAATAGTGAGTATTCCATGACCAATAATAGTTATATATGAATGTGAATTCAAAACAATTGGGCTTACATCATCAGATCATCATCAATGAATCAATTAATTCCTTTTTTAGCATTTATTGTAAATTATCACATTTTACTATTCATAAAAAATTTAAGTATTTCAAAAAAATCCCAAAAATTCACCCTAACCATTTTTTGACATGTAGAATACAAAAAATGAATTCCATTTTTCAAAAATAATTTTCTAAATATGTTTAATTAAATATTTAATGAAAATCCTTATTTAATCGAAAAATATACACTTAAAATATTCATCTTCATTTTTAAGGTGCCTAAATTCACTTACACACTCAAGGGTATGGATACAATTCATAAAATTCATATTACTATTCATAAGGGAATGTTACTATTTCTAAGGGTAGGATACTATTAATAAAGGTAGGATACTATTCACTAAAAATTATGTTAATTTTATCAGACTCTAAATATCTTCTTGAACACAACCGTGTATGTCTGATTTTTAAAATTCAAATTGCAGAGTTAGAAAATTTATGTTTAATGACTTGGTAATGGATATCTCCTATATGTAATAATGTTTTTTTTCATATAGGGTCAGTGATTCCTGAAATATAGGCTATAAATAGAATTTATTTAAGAGAATCATACCATGATGTGTTTGGGGTGCTACATTATTCCCACTTTAGAAAATTTCATCCTCGATATTTTATGAATGAAACTAACCAAAAAGATGTGGGTGATTCTATTTCATAATATCCTCAGGTTCCCATGTCGCTTCCTCCATATTCTAGTTTTTTCCAAGATCCTTTACTAGACGAGTTGTTGGATTTCTAAATACCTTCTCCCTTATGTCAAGAATCCCTATAGGATTTTCACACTATGAAAACTGAGCTTCTAGTTCTATTTATTCAAATGTGAGTACATGTGTTGGGTGTGACATGTATTTCTTTAACAATTACACGTGGAAAACATCCTGAACTATTTAAATACTTGGAGGTATTTCCATAGGGTAAGCTACATCTTTGATTCTTTCTAGGATTTCAAATGATCAGATGTACCTGGGGCATAATTTACCTTTCTTACTGAACCTTATTACTCCCTTCTAGGGAGATACTTTCAGAAGTACATGATCTCCAACATGGAATTCCAAATCCTTTCTACGGTTTTCAGCATAACTCCTCTTCCTACTTTGGGATACTTTGATAAGGGCTTTTATTTTATTTACCTTTATCACGGCCTCTTCAATAAGTTTTGGGCCTATAAGTTTCCTCTCGCCAACTTCATCCCAAAAAGTTGGAGTTTGACATCTATTTCTATATAATGCGTCATATGGAGCCATTTGAAAACTAGAATGGAAACTATTGTTGTAGGCAAATTCCACAAAAGGAAATTATCGATCCCACATACCTTGGAATTCAAGAGAGCATGACCTCAGCATGTCTTCTAAATTTGAATAGTCCTTTCAGACTGTCCATCAGTTTAGGGGTGATAAGCAGTACTCATACGAAGCTCAGTATTTAAATCATTCTAGAGACTTTTCCATAATTTTGATGTAAACCGGGGATCTAGATCAGATACAATCGATATAGGTGCACAATTATGTCTTACAACTTCATTAATATAAATTATTTACAAGAACTCTTTTGGGGAGTCCTCTCTTATAGGAAGGAAATTTGCTGATTTTGTGAGAAGATCAACAATTACCCATATTGAATCAATCCTTCTAGGTGTCCTCGGTAGTCCAGTGACAAAATACATCATAATTATATCCCACTTCCACATATGAATAGGTAGAGGTTACATCACTCCTTTGGGATGTTGTCTCTCATCCTTCACTTGTTGACAAACTAGACATCTTGACATGTAGTCAGCAATTTCCCGCTTCATATTATCCCACCAAAAATATTTCTTCAGATCTCTATACATCATGGTTCTACCTAGGTGTATAAAGAAATTTGAGCTATGAGCATCGTCTAATAGTTCTCTTTTTAGCTCAGGAACTGATGGAACACATAACCTCTTCTAAAATTTCAAAACTCCTTCTTCATACATGAAGTCATCCAGTCTCCCATCTTTGATAGCATTAATTGTTTTATTCCGATTCTCATCATCAGATTGATATCTTTTTAACTTCTCTAATTAAGATGGTTTAGCAATAATTTAAAAGATGAAAGATGTTTCCCTTTCCTTAACAATTCCCAAATCAATATTTAGTAGAACCAAAAATATAGGATCTCTCTCAATCCTCATTTGGGTCAGAAGTCCATGATCTTTCATGCTTAATTCATCTGCCACCTTATTTTCCTTTCTCAGGTGGTAGTGTATTGAACAATCGTAATCTTTGAGAAACTCTAGAAATTTCCTTTTCCTCATGTTGAGTAATTTTTGTGTGAAAATTTATTTCAAACTCTTGTGGTCTATATAAATCTCACATCTCTCTCCATAGAGAAAATGCCTCTATATTTTGAGAGCAAATATTACAGCTGCAAACTCAAGATCATGAGTTGGATAATTTTTCTCACGAGTCTTCATCTATCTTGATGCATAAGCAATAACATTATCTTTTTTCATAAGGATACAACCCAGTCCATTCTTTGATGCATTGTTTTATATTACAAATCCACCACTTCATGATGGAAGATTAAAAATTGGAGCATTGACCGATATTATTTTCAATTCTTCGAAGAATTTTGTACATTCTTTAGTCCACACAAACTTAACTCCTTTATGTGTGAGCTTTGTTACCGGGTTATCCAGTCTGGAAAATTTTATAACAAAACACTGATAGTAACCTGCTAAAACAATAAAATTGCCTACCTTAGTTATGTTTGTTAGTGTGGGCCATTATTGGATTGCCTTTGAATTTACAGGATCAACAAGGATTCCATCCTTAGAGACAATATGGCCTATAAAAGAAAAGAATTGAATCCAGAATTCACACTTTCTAAACATCCAATATAATTTATTTCTTCTAAGTGTTCTCAGAATAACCCGCAAGTGATTCTCATGGTCTTCATAGATTTTTGAGTATACGAGGATATCATCGATGAATACCACAACAAAGTTATCATGATATTACTTGAAAACTATATTCATTACCTCTATGAAAACATAGGGTGAATTTGTCAGTCCAAAAGGCATCATTGTATACTCGTAATGCCCATACCTGGTCCTAAATACTGTCTTACAAAAATCTTCCATCCTCACATGCAACTGATGATATCCAGATCGAAGTTCAATCTTCAAAAATTATTGATCTCCACGAAGTTGATCAAATAAATCATTAATCTGGGGCAAAGTATACTTATTATTTATTGTAATAGCATTGATTTCTCTATTATCAATGAAAATCCACATTGATCCGTCTTTCTTCTTAACCAAGAGGACAGGGTCTCCCTTTGGAGAAACACTAGGTAAAATAAATAATTTTTCACTAAAATACTCTACATGTTTCTTTATCTCTACTAATTCCACAATTTCCATTATATAGGGAGTCTTTGATATAGGTCTTTCATCATGAATTAAATCAATAGAGAACTCAACTTCCTGCTCTGGAGGATGTCAAGGTAAATCCTCTATTAATACATCAATGTGATCTTGCACTATGTGCACATCATCAATTTGAATATTTCTTTTCGTTCCAATATATAATGGTTTATCTTTCTCTCCATGTATTGCATTGAGTAGACCTATAGGGGTGGTTCTAGATAAGAATCATAGTGGCACAGTTTCTTCCCTAAAGGCAAGGGATTCTACACAATTTTCAAAAATTGTAACTTTCTTCTTCTTACAATAAATCTCCTCATTATAATTTGATATACAATCCATTCCAAGAATTATATAAAATTTAGTTATTGGTTTGATGATATGGTCAGTAACTAAAGCAAGTTTTGGTGTCTGGATGGGGACTAGTCAGCATGTGTTTTTTTTCAATGATACATCCCCTTGGAGTTTTGACGGACAACTCCATTATTAAATGAAATTGGACATATCTAATTTTATTAGAAAACTTGGAAGATATAAATGAAAGCAATGATCCAGAATCAAATAAAGTGTTGGATAAGTCTGAGGAAACAATTAAAGTACCTACCACCACATCATTAGGACCATCAACCTCTGTGGTTGTAATCGCATAAGATCTCCCTTGCTCTCTTGTCCCTTTATGAGTCATGTTTCTTCGGCGCTTTACACACTCATTTTCATAGTGCCCCATATCTCTACAATTGTAGAATTGAATATCATTGAATTGTTTCTTCTCCTTGCATTAATCATATCGATGAACCTTTTCTCCACACTTATTGAAGACTCCTATGCCCTTCAAGAATTTCCCAATATGATTCAATCCACAGTTATAATGGGAATAGTTTTGTTCCCTTTCTCTTATTTGGGGATTCTTCTTTTCCAAGTTTATTAGAGTACCTCTTCTTTTCTTCGTTTCCCTTGAAAAAATTTGATCTATGAAATTCATTTTCTTTTTTTTGTAACTTAATACAATTTAATCATATGGTGAAAATGATTGAGAATCCAGTTCCTTTCAAAGACATGGTTTAAGACCTTCAAAAAAATTATTAATCTTGTCTACTGAGTCACGTACGATATCTACGACATACCTGGCCAGCCTTGTGAAAGTAGCATCATACTCTGCAACACTATCTTTTTCCCTATGATTTAAGCTAAGAAATTTTCTATTCATTTTAGTTCGTTGCTCCTGAGGGAAATATTTTTCGAAGAGTATTTCCTTTAAAGTCCTCCATTCCATATCTTCTACTTCTTCTTCCTCCGTGGTATTCTAAATCAAGGACCACCATCGATCAGTGTCTCCCTTGAGACAATATACTACGAGTACAACATTTTCATTTTCATTGCATCTTAATTCCATGAATATCTTTTAAAGGGACATGATCCCTTCCTCACTAACCAGTGGGTTAGTAGTCCTGCTAAAATATGGGGGCTTCTACCGCATGAAACGATCCAACATAGGTGTGGAATGGTTATTCGTTACAACACGAGTATGTTGTCCCAATATGTGCATGATCTGACCTACTCAAACATTGACTACGTTGACTTGCTGAGTAGGGAGATCCCTACCATGCCCACGAGTATTGATTCCCCTTCTTCCATTAGACTCCATTTCTAAATAATGGGATACACTAGATTAGTTTAATAATCCCTAATAGAAAATCACCCAACATAGATTTAAATTCTAGGCATAGCTAATCTTATAAACATGATTTCTCTAAGGAAAAATTTACATTAAACTCATTCATAATGGCTTGTAATAAAATTTTGATTTATCCTAAGCATATCCCCCAGGCGTTTCATAACCAAGAGTGAAACAAGTCCTATTGTCATGCACCATTTCCCATTCGAGTCTAGCTCAAAGTGTTGTTTTCAAGATTTACCCCTAGATACATCTGTGTCAGAGCTGCCTCTACCTGCTCGTATCCAGACAGGGATGTATTTCTTGAAAGACCTAGATAATATATTCCATACCAAAGTACCAGGACGTTCTTGTACATTTATCCTCAAATACTACCTTAGGTCTTTGTTCCCTACTATACATTTCCTACCCTAGTTTCCAAGTTTCCAACTAAATTTCCTCTGATACAAACTGTAACACCCCGACCCCTCTAGGCTGAAGCCGGTGCATTACTTATCATATTGGCATGGTTAGAAGGAATGAAAAACCTGAAGTAAATATCAGTTTAGTAGTCTTGAAGAAACTAGATACATATATGTAACTAAAATTACATTGAAAAAAGTTATAAAATACAATACGTAACAAAAACAAAAAATTGTAATCACATGAACTCAATTGACGATCACCTCTTCATCACCTATTCATGGAAAACAGTGAAAGGGGTGAGCTCAAACACGACATAAGGGTAATAAATATAGAAAGAATAAGTACAATAATAAGTGAATCATAATCAATATGGCATGGTGAATTAATGAAAAACTAATGCCATTAAAAAACTGACAATGAAACTGCATCCATAGATTTTTTCAAAGTGAAAACCTCATGGATAATAATAATAAATGATAATGAATAAAAATAATTCTTAATAATTTGACCTCATGTATCTGGAACATGAATCTATAATACCATTAAAACGGTTTAGTACTATGGGTAGAAACCCGTCCGATTTTTGAAACAAACTTGAAGGGTTTGTCACCAACTGGTTTGTATCATTAGACCTACCGATGCATCGAGGGTCTATAGAAGGCCCCGCT
Source organism: Viscum album (assembly GCA_963277665.1). Taxonomy (NCBI): domain Eukaryota; kingdom Viridiplantae; phylum Streptophyta; class Magnoliopsida; order Santalales; family Viscaceae; genus Viscum; species Viscum album. Next base: position 739,111,211 of record OY728159.1, read on the forward strand.
CACCATTCATGTATAAATAATTCTTTATACATTGATTCAATAAAATATAAATAGGCCTTTTAAATATCTATATAGATTGCAGTATACATATTCATCAATATTTCCACAATTAAAATAAATTTTTAAATAATCATTGTATGTAAAATTGTATACGTTTTAGAAAAAAAACATATCCATGATATGAGATTGTGTATATTTAATATAAATATAATTTCAAATGAACATTGATCTCAAATCGGTAGTAGGTACAAAACATAAATTTTATAAGGTGCACAATACAAAGTTAGTCACAACAAAATAGTAGTTGAGACAAAGTCTCTTACCATAATGTAATCGGTCGAATCATATGACCAGAACATAAAAACCTTCAAATTAATCATTTAACATCATGAATATAAATAAAATCATGTTATTATATATCAAATGTCAATATAAATATACCACATACACAAAATAAGTGTTGAACAATGAAAATCTCACTAAAATGAAAGTGAGATGAGAAACCCCTTACAAATATTTTAGAATGGTAATGAGTTTTATTGCGAGGGATTAATGAGAGGTTAATGGGTATTACATTATTTATATGTCACAAGGGAAGTATGGGGGAGGTGAAAAAACATACCCTATCCTTAGGAATTAAAAATAAAAGGGCACAACGTAGGAGAGATTCTTGAACAAAAATGAGAGAGAGAATCCCTTACCTTGTGCTTGAAGGCGTTCTTGATTGTTCTTAACAACCAGAATAATAAGATTTAGCATCATTAATTAATAATTACATAACCTCATCAACATTTAATAGATATGGTATAACCTTATTAAGTTCATTGATGGCTTATTTGATTGGTTTAACAGATTCAGTTTTATTGTTTTGGAATCATTTTCTTACATGATTTCATGATTTGTTTAATTGTATTAATGAGTGGAAGTTTGTTTGAAATATGGATAAACATCCATAATTGTTAATATACATTATTTGTGACATTTAGATATATAAGTTATCTTATAATGATTATGGTTATATACAATGAGGTTGACTCGTTCGATGAGTTAAAGTAATCGCTTGGATTTGGCTTGGCGGTTTTGTGCACAATAAACTTGTTTTGTATTATTATTCCGTATTGTGAATGTGTAAAGATTACAGAAGATTAATCAAGATAAAATATATATATTATGACCTGGTTCAACCATTGAAAAGGTTTCATGACCAGTATTGAAGATAGTAATGCAAATTGAAAACCAGTCTTCCATGAGTGTGATTAATTTACACATCTCGTACGGGGCTTGCATTTATTGTATAAAAAGAGGGGAAAGAGAGATTGTGATGAAATATTCCCTTAGAATAATGAAAATACATTACATTTAATTTAATGGAATTATCATTAAATTTTGATGAGGGGAGGTGAGAAGAGAGAAAAAAAGAAAGGAACTTTGTAAAATAAATTGAAAGAAAAGAGAAGGAAGGTTCACCTCTTGAGTACTTTTCCTTGAGAATATATTTAAGGCCTTTGTTGTTGGCCTTTTGATGATACCAGAAGGTCTTGGACATAGGTAAAGGGCTTGGGGATATTGTTTGGCAGAATGTTGGAAAGGCATGAATCTTTAGTGGTGTGGGAGGGAGAGGGGGTGAGGGGTGGTTTGTATAGTGAAGGGGAGAGATGTTTTCTTAATATTATAATCATTAATTTATTATTTCCTCTCAAGACAACCAATAGTGAGTATTCCATTACCAAGAACAGTAAAATATGCATGTGACTTCAAACCAATTTGGGTTACATCAGAAAATCATCATCAATGACTCAATAAATTTCTTATTTAGCATTTATCTTAAATTCTCGCATTTTACTATTCATAAAAAATTTAAGTATTTCAGAAAAATCCCAAAAATTAATCCTAACAATTTTTTGACGTGTAGAATCCTAAAATGATGTCAATTTTTCAAAAATAATTTTTTAAAGATGATTAATTGAATATTTAATTAAAATCATTAATTATTTGAAAAATGTAAACACTTAAAATATTCGTCTTCATTTTTAAGGTGCCTAAATTCACCTATACACTGAAGGGTATGGATACCATTCATAAAAGTAATATTACTATTCCTAAGGGTAAGTTACTGTTCATAAGGGTAGGTTACTATTCAATTGGGTAGGTTACTATTAACCAACAATTTATTTATTTCTATCGGAATCTAAATATCATCTTCAACACAACCATGTGCGTTATATTTTTAACATTCAAATTGAAAAGTTGGAAAATTTATGTTTGATGTATATGTTATGGATATCTCCTATAAGTAACCATGTTTTTTTTCATATAGGTTCATTGATTCCAGAAATATAGGATATAACTTGAATGTATTTAAGAGAAACATACCATGAAGTTTTTGGGGTGCTACATTTTTATTCTCATTTATACATAAAAATGGTTCTTATAGACCATCAATAGAGATAAATTATTTCATATCACTAATAGATTCAAATTATTTTTTGATACCACTAGTTGAATAATTCAATTGGATCATTCTCATTAGTCTCGATCAAATACTGGTAAAAACCAATACTAGAATGAATTGGATGTTATTTTTTAAACCCTTATTACTATTATTTTTCTTATTTATAAAAATATAGTAAGATTCTTGGTTTATTCAAGTTTAATTGTATTCATTAACTGTATTTTATATGTAAATCATCCCTTAAAACCCCTTAAACAATATGAGTATTGATCATTTGAAATTTGAAATAAGTAACTACTTGTTATCTATCCCTTAAAAAATACTTTTTCATAACTCTATATACTAATTAAAAAATATTTATTGTAGAATTTAAGCTTATTTACAATATCACATTGGTAAGAGACACTGATTTGACCTTTTATCAACTCATTAATAAAGTTAACATCTATTAATTATATATCACTAGCCTTGGAGTATCAAACTCTGATCACATTTAATGGTCTATCATTTTTAAAATGGATAGACCCTATATCATAAAATTGAATATATTTCAAGAAAATTTATTATCACCCATATTCCATGAGAAACTACTATTAGTTATTTATGTTTTCTCTCACATTCCATCTTTTAAGGGATCCCTTTCACTATTGAATATACTTGATCATTGTTCCTTTTAATAGATTTGAAATTATCTTGTTAATTTATTTTTTACAGTAGCATATTAAGACACTTGATGGTGGTGGGTCGAGTTGATAACAGCTCCAAAAAACCTCCTTGAGTGAATTAAATGACTTTTATAATTATAAATTTTTTTGGATGTCATCTCAATGGTGCTGTAGGAGATTCAAGTTTACTTTATTCTAATTCATGACTACTATTTGATATGTGAAGTGAAAAACTATACATTTACATATATGATTCATGTATGTACATTCTAAAATACATGAATCTCCCTTAAAAGGGAAATTTTCTATAGTAATAAATATATTATTGATTATATAGTCATATTTATATCTTTTGATTTGAAATCCAATATTTTTTTTAAACCATCACATATATAGGGGATTTCTTATTAATCATGGCCTTTCTTTTGGGCATAACTTTTACATTATTCTCTTTCCTCGACTCTTGGAGTTTGAAATTTTTTTAAACACCATTGGATTTAAAAAAGGGTGTAGTCTCCTCCTAAGAAGATATAACCACATACTATTTCCCTTTAAAATTAAAACTCATATTTTAATTATAAATTAGTTTCCCGAAACATTTGTTCATAGTAACATTGGAAAATTTCTCTATCTTTTAGCATCATTTTTAACTTATTTGACTAATTTAACGGTTTGACCTATTTCATTTATTTAATTTTATAAGACATTGTGATTTCTTCTCATGAAATGTACATATTCATCTAATTTCACCACAAGATCATTCAATTATTTATTTTTTCCGTGATATTAGTTATGGAGATTTGAATCATATCCATAGCTTCAAGGATTTAAATGAAATATCCATTTTCTTATATACTACATTTTCATATAGCCATTTCATTCTTATTTTTTTCAGGATTAGATTTAATTGATGAAAAATTATTTAAATTAATCATGTTCTTTTCTTTTTAATGTATCTTGTTTTCCTTTAATAACACCATAAAATCCACTAGTAATGTGAATTCAATTGTTTTTCCTATATATGAAATTAATCTATTTCACTAATCCTTTCATCTTCTTCATACGTTGAATCTTATAGACTACTTAATTTATCTACTAAATATATTTCCCCTTCATCCTACAAGTTATTTATAAATTACAGTTTCTTAATCATAAAACATGTTATCATGTTTTAAGAAATAATTATTCTTTTTTGGTATTTTGATCATTCCTTTTACTTTGAGGAAATTTATTCCATTATAAATATTATTCAATTTTTTACATTGATGAAGTTTTTTAAAGTTCATCCTCTATATCTACTTGATGTTTCATAGGATATCCCCCAAAAATGTGACCAATATTATCATATTTGAAAATTAAATATGATTTTTACATTATATTTACTTATAGTTATTTCATTAATTTTTAATATAATGAAATGAATATACTAATATTATAGGATCACTATCAAAATATATTTATTCCTTAGTATTATTCTTTGATTAGTCATTTATATATTGTTGAGATGTGGTTTCCTTCATTTGTTTTCTTTTTTGTCTTTTGGAAGGCCCTATTCACATATCATAATCAATCAACACAATGTTGAGTTTTTCTGTCTCCCACTTATATAATTATTCATCTTTGAGGGTAAAAATATTCACAATAAATTTATTTGATAGAATTATGATCTTCATCTTAACTATGGTGAAATCATGAATAGATTCTATATATAAATGAATCAATATTATATTTTTATTTACCCAAAATAATAACACATCCATATTTTTTTTATCCAACAGAAATTAATTAAAATTTTTCCCAAATATTTTATAGTTGAGAATCAGTCATGTTTTTTTGACCCTCAGGACTTTCAGGAAGTTTCCTTTATATTTAATTAATTAATTTTTTTCCATAACATAAGATAACTCTTTCTAAAATATAGATAAATTTAATACAAGGTTCATACACCAATTTTATTTGACATTTCTCTTTCCCATCATTTTGTAGGCCACTAAAACATTAGGGAATATATACCCCATTCGTGATGAAAACAGGAATGTAAAAAGACAATTGATAAAGCATAAAAAATAATCCAATATGTCTGACTGTTTATAGATCACCTTAACAAATGTATATAAGGACTTCCATATTATTGATGGTATTCATTGGATAGTTAAATATTACCAATAATATCTACATTATTATAAAAGAAGAAAATACCAATTCTTTGGAACCACTGGTATCGATTCAAAAACCATTAGTATAGGTTATACCAATGGTCTGGGTATTTATTTGCTTGTTTGGCATCAGTATAGACCTATACTATTGGTTTTGGTAAACCATTCGTATATATAGTATATACCAATGGTTTCTAGACCATTGGTATAACTAATAAATAATATATATACCAATGGTTTTGAAAATTGTTGGTATAGGTAATTAAAAAATACATCAATAGATTTTGCACCCCAAACCTCTGGTTTATATCTAAAAAACCTAACAACTAAGCTACAATTTTTTTAGAAAGATAACATGTTTAAGATGTATACTTATATTTTTATGTAAATTTATTGTTGATTCATGCAATTTTATTCGATAAAATAATTCTTTAAAAATCAAAATACCAATGCCAAAAGTATGGAAAACCATTAGTACAATTATTTTAAATTTTAAAACCTATACCAAATATTTTCAATGAAATTTTGGTATAGCATTACTAAATAGAGGCTATACCAATAGTTTTTGGAAAAACCTTTGGTATAATATTATTTTATTTTAGATATTTCAATGGTTTGTCCAAACCTTTTAGTATACATCCAGTTTCTAGTTGTGTTATGATAATGAAAATCAATCTCAGATAGTGGGGAAACTTCCTATAACCGATGAAATATGAATTGAAATATTATTGGTTTCATAAATATCAATATTGAAGAATTATAGTGTGATATGATACCTATTAAAATGTATTATATGATCAATAAGAATAATTTTCTAAAAAACTTGCTATGATACCAAGTGAGTGATAGTTTAACATCACTAAAAGTAGGGCTAAATCAAATATTTATAAAGTCCCCAACAATAAAAACTCTTTCACATGATGGTAACTATAGATTAGATCTCAATGGTGATTGCAATATGATATAAGGTTGAGGGAGAAAAAATACACAGCACGATTGTGAATTCAAGGTTCACTATCTTTTTCTTATCATGATTCTAATCCAACAAGAAAAATTATTTCAATCCAACTAATCGTGTTCTTATTTTATGACCCGTATAGAAAATAAAATGAGAATTGATATATACACGAACTCCCATTATTGGATATAACAACAATAATTTATAAGTAAATCAATATCCACTTCTCATACCTCATATAACTAGAGAAATTTAATAATTCATTCAGCTTCATTATTCTGTATAATTTATATTCAAATAAACCGTGGAAAATTCCTTGGAATGGGTATCCAACCTCTTCGTGGTTTTTAGAATAGATTAAATAACATAAAAACTTATTGGTTTAAGTGATACACCTCAAATTTATAGTCACACCATCTCTTTTAGAATAAATCATGTATTAATAAATGGTACTTATATAAAAAGTTTTTTTTAAAATAGATATATATACCGCATTGAAATAGACTTGGTGAGGCCCTAAAGGTTATGAACTAAAAAAAACTCCCAAAAATAAATATTGACACTCAAATCCTATTGTTTGGATGAAATGAAGTGAACTCTCACCTTGAAATTGGGAAATATGTTGTGTGGTGTCACACTCATCCTCAACCTAAACTGTTGTAGTACTAAAATTTTCTTTCTATAGGGCTTTAGAGTGTTATCCATAATTATAGAATGTTACTATATTGTTTTTTTGGATTTATTTCTTCCTCAAAAACTACATAGAATAAAAGAACCATAGCCTCAATAAAATCATAAAATTTACTCCCTATAATTGCTCAAAAATCACTTAAATATAAAACTCCTTACATTGTGTCATGAGGTATCTTTGTAATAACCCCATCATGGTCCAAAATTTACCTTCACAACCGGATATATTTAAACTTAGCATAATTTTAATTCATTTTATTACTCTACTAAACTCCAAACATCCTCCAACTCATCCATGTGTATGTTATCAATAAAAAAATTAAAACACCTCTAAAATCAAGAATGAATTGACTACATAATAAATTAGTAAAATTCAGTAGATTTAAAGGTCATCAAAATATGACACTATAAATGAAAATGGGGTTTGGGAGAACACTTATACTCTTAGTGTAAGACCAATTCCATTTTAACAATGTCTAAATTTAGAATAAGTAACATATAACCAATTATCAATTCAATTCATTATAAATATTTTATCTCTCTCAATGGAATATATAACTCCATATGTTTTCTTCACATACATAGTAAGATCATCATATATGGGTCACCAATATATTGGGTTTTATAGGTTGTGATTATAACGCTCGACCCATCCACACATTATTAATGGATTAACTCAATATCCCAACAATCATTCCATATGAAACCCTTCCCATACACAGGACAACAACATCAAGTGTAAAATAGTCCATGGAAACTAAATCTTATCCCTAACTACTTGAATATTGTTTAAAAAAATAAGGAAGTCTAAGTTAATATCAACTAAATTTGATATAATCCCCACATATATCTAGGTAAATGACATTATAAAATCAATTGTCCTCAACTACATATATTCCCTACCCATTTCAAAAATGAGTAAATAGATACCACGATCCTCATTATAAGTACGAACATTTTATATAATTAAAAAAATAACAAACCTACTCTATATCAAGGATCACTCTAACTTACTCAATAAAATACCCTTTGATGATTAACTAGATATTACTGGATCTCATAAGAAATAATAACTTATATCATACCAACAAAAAATTCAAAAACATTCCTTTATTATATAAAGGGTTCATACGATATTAGCAAAGACTAATTTTACTATAATAACATAAACAAGGAACTAATTAACTTTAATGGACTTTCAAATCTCAATGATTAATATAAATCATATATCGATTTTTATAAATCTCTATAAAATTTATTAAATCAACCTTGTGGTTTTTTTTAGAATTTAAGTAAAATAAATATAATAGAAAATAAGAATGGTGGTGTGTGGTTGAAAAAATTTTCTTTTCAATCTAAGAAATTTGATTATATTATAATGTATAGTAAAATATTCATGTTGGCCATTCATAATTTCATTTAAATTATATATATGCTACCAATAAATTACTAATGAACTATTTAAATAATTCATCATCAGAAATCATATAAAGTAATTTTTATATCTAAATATAATTACATTACATCATGTTGTATTTATTAAAATGATCTAACTCTAATTATAAAGGTTACTCTATCACATCCATGATTTTAAATTTTAAAATTATGACTATTACCCATCACAAAACCAATCCACTAGACCACTATTTCAACAAATATAATTCTATAAGCTTAGCTCCTAAATTCCAAATAAAACCCCAAAATTATTTCATACGTGTCATGATTCAAGACCAAATCATATTTTCTAATGTTGTCACCATAGAAACCTAAAAGTTAATATGTTTTCTTCCATTATAGTTCCATTATTCCCAATAATCCCAATTTATCTCTTAAAAATAAAAAATAATGCATCCCTGATTCAATCTAAAAAATAGACCAAGTAACCCATTCTATCAAAACACCCAAAAATGGACCTTAATCCTATGAATTTCATAACTGAAACAAATAATACAAAAAATTAAAAAATGGATAGATCCATCAAAAAATATTCCACTTTAATTTTAAATAAATACAAAAAAATGTAATCCTTTTAAAAAATCAATATTTTAACACTTAAAAGTAAATAATTACAAATAAAAAATTAGAAAAACAAAATATTAATTTAATATACCTATTTAGAAACTAAAAATCATTTAAAAAGGATCTTAATGATTAAAAATGGTGTTATTAAATTTTATATCACCAATAGTAGTCAAATAAAACAAAGTATCCCACAAAATCAAAAAACAATTGTTTAATTAAATCATAAATAGACAAATCATTTAACTATCATTATATTATACTACATAAATGAATTTTAATTTAACTAATACACTTTTAGTTTTAACGGTGTTAAAATAAAATTAATAACTTTTAATATAAACCATATAGATATATTAAATAACCTAAAGCCTAACATGATACCAAAACATAATTATATAAAAACATTTTGAAAAAAAATATATTCTTATCAAGATTAAATAAAAGTAAAACATATAAAAGGCATATTTTTATCTAAAACCATATATCAACATGTGTTCTATAACTACAAGAGTTTCTAAAATACCTCATGTAAAAGATATAATATTTAAGTAGGTTTCCCTTTGATTTTAAAAAAAATACGTAAAAAATCTTATACAAAAAAACTCCATTATCATAGGAAAACAAGTAAGATAAAATTATTGAAAAATAGTAAGATTATGGGGTTTGAAAATCATATGTTCAGGGAAATGCCAAAAATCGATGTTATAAAGAGGTTGATTCCATAAAATTAAAATTGGTGACACATTCATAATATACATACATTTCATATCATATTTTATGAATTACCATTACACTTTATACAAAATTACACCCTATAAACTATTGGATTTTTTTATTTTGAAATTAGATTCGTATTCCAATTATTTTAAAAATATTCCTCTCTATATGCCACAAACAAATCATCACATGTGATATTATTATATACATAATATACATAACACTATTTATAATTACCTCAGAGAAGGAAAACATTATAAAGGGAGAGCTCGTACGCTATGTTCAGGGTGATAAAAAATATTAATCCAAGATCATAAGTGAGATAAATATGAACATACAGGTATAATAACATAATCATTTTATTTGAACATAATATATGGAAATCAACCAAAATTAAACATGCATTACAAATCATGAATCGTGATATAGGAATTCTAGCATAACGTGTGAAATTGGGCATAAGAATATTAAATCATGAGACAATTATCATTAGTCATAGAAACATAATATTTGAAAATGATAAAAGTATAAACAAAGAAAATAATTTCTTATGTCAAGAATCAACAAAAATACAATCATTACATATCCAAAAATTCTCATAACATAGTATACTAGATTCACTCTTCATTCCCATAGACATTGGATATTGGGTTCACTCCCAAGTCATATACTTTTCATATCATGAGATAAAAATATTTATTATTATAATTACATATAGACACAACCTTTGAGGATACACTACTGGAAATAATGGCATTTGCGACGGGGGCCCGTCGCAAATAGCCAGTCGCTGAAAACGGCATCGCAACAACAATTATTTGCGACGGGCCTATCGTGAAAGGTATTATTTGCGACGGTGATCCTTCCCGTCACAAATATTAGTCCGTATATTTGTGAAAACTTTTTAAAATCGTATTTGCGACGGGCCCGTCGCAATTGGTATTTTAAAAAAAAATTAAAAAAAAATTAAAAAATTATTTTAATGAATATAATAATAATACTATTTGCGACGAGCATAGTATCCCGTCGCAAATACTATAAAAATAAAAAAAAATATTAATACATTATTTTAATCAATATAATAATCCAATTATAATTCAAAAATAAAAAAATATTAATAAATGATTTTAATCAATATTATAATATAATTATAATTCACAAAGAAAAATAATAAATTATTAATAAATTATTTTAATTAATATAATAATAATAGAATTATAATTCAAAAATAAAAATTAATAAATTATTAATAAATTGTTTTAATTAATATAATAATAGAATTATAATTTAAAAATAAAAATAATAAATTATTAATAAATTATTTTAATTAATATAATAATAATAGAATTATAATTCAAAAATAAAAAATAATAGAGTATTAATAAATGATTTTAATTAATATAATAATATTAGAATTATAATTCATAAATAAAAAAATAGTAATAAGTTATTTTAATTAATATAAAAATAATAGAATTATTTTACATTCAAATATTAAAATAATTCTACTATTACAATAAAATATAATTAAATTATAATATTATAAAATTTTAATATAAATATATAATTTAATATTATAAAATATAAATAATAATATTATTCATATTAATATTTTTGTTTCAAAATATAATATTATTAATATTTTATAATGAGACAGAAACTACGAATAGAAAAAAAAATCATATTTTGATTTAACAAACATTATAACATAAAAACAAACTCTAATCTGAAGGAGGGGGGATGGGGGAGGGGGATCTGCAGATGTTGGTGGAGGAAACTTCATCCCTAAAGCATGAGTGAGTCGGCGCATGTACTCCATCTGCTCCTGATGCTGCTGCTGCCACCGACTCATCTGCTCCTCGTAAAGCTATTGCTGGCGTCAACGCTCCTCCTCATGCTGCTGCTGCTGCTGATGCATCTGCTCCTGCTCCTGTCGGAGACTCTCTATCAGTGCAATCTAAGATCGCAACTGATCCTCATACTGTGTAGCAGAAGAAGATACACGAGCTCCTCTCGAGCTGGACGCCGACATCGCAACACTGCCATAATAATCTCCGGGAGTCAGTCGAGAGCTGATACCAACTACCCTACCCTTCTCGAAGGCATACTGGGTGGCCTGCATCCATGCCGCCTCATCAAACTGACGACCAGTGGTCTGATCTGATGACTCGACCTGACTCTCAGGTCGGGTCTGTGACGCTGCGGCCTCATATGACTCATGTAGTTGCAATTTAAAATTAAAATTGTGAATATATTATATGCAGTTAATTTTTAAACGTGAAAACAAATAATACTGACCACGATGTGACGCTGACGATCACCTCTGAGCTCCCCAGTAGCAGGATCACTATACATCCTCCGATATACGTCGTACTCCATAATATCGGGGTGCTCGACAGCCTATAAGAATAAAAAATAAACTGTTAATATTTATAATTATATAAAATATTTATAAATAATGTACGTACCAGATGCTGTCTATGAGTACTGAAAGTACGACTCCCACCTCGATGAGTCACCTCCTGTCTCCCCTGATTCTGCCTCCCCACCGATGATCTCCTCTGAAAGGCATCACTCAACCAGTGCGCACATAATCCATCACATACATGGGATGGAATGTACTCTGGTCGGTGTGCTCTACATGACTCGTCAAAAACTGACACTCCTTCTTTCTTCGTGGAAGCTTTTCTTGAATTGTGCAAAAACTGACGAAAGCAATAACTCATGGCCACCTCCCATGCCTTGTGGATGGCGTCACGCATGGTATCCTCGATCGGATACCATAAACCCTACAAATAAATCAAAATATCAAGTCAGAAATGAAATAATTTTCAAAAAAAAAATATTTATTTACGTGCGTACCAACCAATGGCCGAACATGGCCTGCTTCACATCAATGGGAATATGTTCTCATATGGTCCAAGGCTGAGAGAAATAGTTGCGCAAAATAGCGTTGCCCTGTCCGACTGCTATATGCGGGAAACTGTAAAAATAATAAACATTTATTATGTGAATAGATTAATGAAATCTTAGTCAAATCCACAGGTTATCACACAGGTTATTACACCTCCATGTGCATGGATCAAACCCAAGATGTGGACGTCGCTCGGGGACAGGGTCAGGAATCATCAATCGTGCAAGACCTCACCCCCTCTGCATACTCCCTGGAGCGCCTGCAGGATGAGGGTCATCTGCCAGCAACTCATCCGCATCGAAAGACAGGTCAGCATCCGCCAACTCACGAAATGTGTCGTCATCCATCTGAAATAAAAAATGTTAATATTGTTAGCAAATAATTGATAATTACTATTATATATACATATATATTAGTTATGATTGTATATAACTACCATGAAATTCTATCAGTGTTCATATTCATCATCATCTTCAAATATGTCAATGTCATCTTCATATTCCTCCTCAACATCATCGATATCCATTCGAGTTCCAGTTTCTTCATCTCTTACCATTTCAAATTCATATGTGACATCATTAACATCATCGTCATCACCGAATCTTAAATGTGGGGTGTCGTCATCGATACTCATGTCTCTTTGTAAAAAAGATTTATTTTGAGTACTCTCTTGAAAAACTTCAATTCTTTGCACATCAGTGAAAGCACATTCACTTTGACTAAACTAATTGTCTCGAATTTTGATTTTTATTATACTCCACCAATCAGTCAAGTCTCTTGATGTAGCACAGTACTTTGCGTAATAAACTTTATGTTCCTATTGAGCCAATAAGAATGGTTCATTTACTGCGAGAACACTTTTACATTTAATATCGATGATTCCATGATTCGAATGAACACACACGCCTCTCTCTGTATCCAACCACCGACATTTGAACATGGTTATGTAATGTTGTCCAAGATAACAGAGTTCAATTATTTCATCAAGTATGCCATAAAAGTCAACTTCATTTTCTCGATGATGAGATCCTCTCAAGCTAACTCCACTTTTCATTGTTGTTTTCGATTCCCCATATGCATGTGTGTGAAATCGAAATCAATTCACCACATATGCATTATAAGTTTTAACAAGTTTGGAAGGTGGGTTACTCAATATACACAGCCGTTTGTAAATTTTATCAGCATGTCGAGACACCTGAAATTTTTTTGAAATAATTATCAATATAGTAAACTATACATTGAATGAGTTGCTAAAAGATAAATAATTTATGTTACCAGTTTTTGAAACCACTGAGGGAAATTTTTCTGTCGGCTTTCTTCGAGAGCAGCTGCTGTAATTTGTGGAATTTGTTTCTTGATATGATTATCATACAACCTAAAAAAACAAAGTTATTTACTATAACATAAATGATAGAATAAGTGATATAAACACTTACAGTACAACTGATGTCATCTCTTCACAGTTGAGCAGAACATACGTATGAGCTCTGTGATGTTCATCATCCGAAAGCCAGCGTTCATAAACTCCACCAAAACCAAGCTCTGGCTGGTTGAAAACAGATAATTGATGGTCAATTTCATCAATATTACTCTCGTTCCATCCCATTCGGTTGTGTTTTGAAGGATACTCAGATTCAAAATAATGGGAGCAGAAAAAAGATATTTCCTCTTGCAAATAAGCTTCTGCAATAGATCCATCAACAGATTCTTTGTTACATACTTTTCTTTTCAATTTTCTCATGCATCTTTCAAATGGGTACATCCATCAAAACTGTACTGGACCTCCACTGTAACACCCCAAGCTTCCACGGTACACATCTCTTTGAATAATACAGTAGCGTGTGTTGTACGCAGCTCCGAGTTCTAACACATGCCACAACCAATCAAAGTAGTCGTTATGAATAGTAATACCTAATTTTTGAAATTTTATAAATTTTATCTTTCCAAATGGACTTCGTTTTTGGATTCGGAATATCGAAATTAGCCTATGTTGAATTTTTGGTATTTTTCTGAGAACTTCCAATTTGCCTTGAATAGAGAAAATTACTTAAAAACAACTTTTTAATCAAAATAATAAATAGTGACAAATTATACTATTAAGTGCTTTTAAAGTATAATTAGAATACATTTTTACCATTTAATCCAATGGTGGTCATTAGAATTAATTTCACATTTAAATTGGACATAAACAATTGTCAATCTTTTGATATATATTGTTTCTTAAAAACACGCTATTTGTTGTGACAACGAGAATTAATTATGAAATTAATTAATGAAACTTATATGTTTGTAATTTCATCAAATAGAAATCATTTTTGAATTCAGAATATCAATTAAGCTTAGGGTAAAATTTTGGCACTATTCTGAAAAACATCAATTTTTGATGAATAGTGAAACCACTAAGTGGTAGTTAAATAATTGATTTTTTCATTTAAATGAAATATTACCACTTCTGTGATTTGATTTTAAAAAATCCGACATACATGGTTGTCATTAGGAATTAAAATTTCGTTCAATGGGATTAAAATAATTTTTTGGTGAATAGTAACTTTTAAGTTTAATTAATCGCGATTAAAGGTAATTAGTGAAATTTAAGGTAAAATGATATTATAAAAATATCAAATGACCTTGAAACTTGTCCTAAACCTATTGGATGAGTCATGGACGACCAAGAGAATACATGGGTCAACTTGGGTACCCCATGGAGCCACTTTGGTAGGAAAATGACATTAAAAACATTTTATTTAATATTAAAATAAAAATGTCACAAAGAAGAGTTGTTTTACTAAAACATTTTTCAAATGGGATTATACAAGTCATATTTTTGACTATAAATATTCATTAGAAATCTAAAAAGATTTCCTACATCATGATATTTTTTTTAATTTTTATACATTAAATAAATTAAATTATTTATGACACCATGATGATGCAGCGATTACCACATTAATTAACGATTTAAATAAAATGAAAATATAATGTAAAATTTAAGCATCACACATGTCCAAAGCCTATAGGATGAGAATATTTAGAACCCTTATCACCTTAGTCTCGAATTAAATAAGTCTAGGACCTTTATAATCCGAAAATCATTGTATAATAAAGTAACATTTTATTACTTTCCAAGAGTGCCCCTCCTCTCCACTTATAAAAGGCCCCCACCACTACCACCTTACTCACACTTTCAAATCATTTTGGCTCAGCCAACCTCTGCCACAATACTCTCCCAACTTCCCTCCATTACTCCTAGAAGCCTCACTTTGGGAAGAATTCTTCCCAATGAAGCTTTTGGCTCAAATCAAAAAGAGTTACCCGATTTTAAGGTAATGTCTTCTCTAATGTTGTTTTGTTTTATTTTGCTTCTCCAACCCCTTAAACTCTTTTTATTCCTTTCTTTTGTAACAACACAAGTATCTATAATATACTAGGATTTTTTTATGATAATTATTTGGTTTACACTTACACACACCTTCTTCTAATGGTCAAAGAACATATTTTTTCTGTGGGTGGCGAAATACTGCCTCATGAAACGATGATTGTTCAATATTCTTTTAACACCTCTAATGGTGGCCGTATTGATGAAACTATTTTCATATATGATATATATATTAATTTTATGTTTTACTTATGCTTCTTTATTTCTCATTTATGGCATACTTTATGATTTCCATTATGGGTACACGCGATAATTTCATTTTAGGAAGTGCGGACTACCGCCCCCTCAAAGTGATTTGAATCGTTAATGCCATATGTGGGATGTATAAAGGATGGAGTAAATTATATTGTATATGATATTATACTGGAATTATAATACACCTTTATACTATTATGATTTCATTCCATTAAATATGAAATATAAATTAAAGTATTGTTCATGCGTACATACGACTTACCGTCTCCATGAACGGTGCATTTCATTTCTTACCTCTAAATGTTATGTAATATTATAAATGAATGTATATACTGGATATATATGATATATATGATATCTAAAACATTAATATAATTTTGGATATAGTGGATATTTCACCACATGAACAACATGTAATTATAAGAAGTTTATTTTTGACTCAAGTACCTAAGATCGACAAAACGACCGTTATAAACTTAAATAATTACATAATGTTAATGACATGGTAATAAGTGATATAAAAGGAATAATGAACTTGAAAAATGTTCTTAAGAAGGTAGAGACTAAATCTAGTTTATTATTCAGGAGATCAAAGAACGGTCGAGTGAATTCGGACACGAGGTAAGGGAACTTCTTAACCCAATTTCCATTCTTTGGGTTAATCTCCTACTTTCAAATTATGTCATGATATTATTATGTCCTATCTTGTATTTGTACATTCTTTTTGTGTACTTATAGTGAATACACATAATAGATCTATTTTATTTTAAAAATGATCTTTATAAGGACTTTGTCTCAAATTGAGGCATATTTGGTTTTATACACAACTTTCTTTTATACGGTGTATAAACCCCTTTGACTTTTACGTTTATTCAAAAGGAATCTTTTTTTTACGAAGAGTTTTACTAAACGACAAAAAGGGAATGTTTTTATTTCCGTACATATGCGGCGACAATGACTTCTCCGCTGTCGTGACCATTATTTGAGTTTCGGCTTCCTCTACAAGCCATCACTTTTTTTAATGAAAAATAAGTACAAAGTTTTAACTTTCTTTTATTTTGGTATTGAAAATGGTTTTGAAAGTGTTTTTATTATATCAATGTGTTGTATTAATATCTTGTGATTTAAATGTGGAAATGTTATGTTTCCTTTATGCAGGTTTTATG
Source organism: Viscum album (assembly GCA_963277665.1). Classification (NCBI taxonomy): domain Eukaryota; kingdom Viridiplantae; phylum Streptophyta; class Magnoliopsida; order Santalales; family Viscaceae; genus Viscum; species Viscum album. The sequence continues at coordinate 739,128,582 of OY728159.1, forward strand.
TGATACGATTATGTTATGGTTTATGTTATGTTTAAACCTATTCATATGATGAATGCATTGGACTTAATAAGTAATGGGTGGAGACCACTATAGCTCCTCGATGCATCGGTAGGACTCATGAGATAAACTAGTGTCTTGGCACGAGGCCTTGACAAAATCTTATTTGTGGTCTTGGGAAGAGGCCTTGGCTACGTGGTTATGATAGTCTGGCATTATGCATTCCACTATTATGAAAGTGGTTAATTATATTGGATGTGATTATTCCACTAGTAGAATATCCATGTGAGTAAGTAAATGACATTATTTAATTTATTTTTTCCATATTATACTGAAGTTATAGTTTAAAAAGGCTTTTGTTTTAGTTATACATTGCCTTAAATGTTAATGTTTATTTACAAAATATTCCGCGATATTGTTATCCTTACTGAGCATCTGAGCTCACCCCTTTCAATGTTTTAATACTTTACAGGATGTGAAGAAGTATTTTATGAATGACCTGCAGGGATAGTCAGAAGAGGATATGAGTGTGGACTATGGGGACCTTGTTATTGTAGATTTTCACTTTATGATGTAATGTAACATTTATGAATGTATCTAGTGTTTCCAAGGCTACTAAACTAATCGGTCTTTCGAGACTTGATCTTTTGTGATCATGCCAATGTTACGCAATAATGCACTGACTCTGGGAAACTGGGGTCGGGGCGTTACAGTTGGTATCAGAGGCATTTTAGTACTAACCTTGAAAGCTAGATTTAGATAAACTCTGATTAGAGCACATATCCCAAAGATAGACTTTGAGGATTAGTATAGAAGAACTTCCTATAATTTTGGTATTATAGAGACTTTGTGAGTTTTCTGAGCAATAAATCCCTATCTGGATATGAGCAGGTAGAGGTGGCTCTGGCACAGATGTACCTAGGGGTAAAACTCGAAAACACTGCTTTGAGCTAGACTCAAACGGGAACTGGTGCACAACAACGGGCCTTGGTGCACTCTTGGTTATGACACTCCTGGGGGATATGCTTAGGATAATTCTCATTTTATTTACAAACCACTATGAAGGGTTATGAGTATATACTTCCTCAAAGAAAACTTTTTTTATGATTATGGATTATATCCATAAATAGTTCAATTAGTGTTAAGTGTTTTACAAGTATGGAATTTTGTATTTTGATTCATAAACTAATCTATTTTATGCCATTGTTTAGAAATGGCGCCTAGTGGAAGGAATGGAAACTGTTTCAATGCACGCACTCCATGTAGGGATTTCCCTCCTGCTCAAGATAATTATTGTGGAGTTGGAGATACAACTGGTGCTGATCAACTTATTACCACACTGGGACAGCTCACTCAGGTTATGAATAATAACATTACTCATATGGAGCACCCTGATCCGCAACGTGGAGGATCAATGTTAGACCGATTCATGAGGCAACAACCACCAACATTTAATGGGCGTACAAATCCATTAGTAGCTGACCAATGGATAAACTCCTTAGAGAAAATATTCCACCCCTTGGAGAGTAGCGAAAGGGAGAAGGTTATCATGGCAGTTTAATGCCTCACTGGAGATGCCGATCAATGGTGGTCATCGATTCAAAATACAAAGGAAGATAAAGAAGTATCAGGTATGGAATGGAGAGAGTTCAAAGATCTTTTCCTAGAAAAATAATTTCCACATGACCCATCGAGCAGATATGGAAAGGCAATTTCTGAGTCTGAGACAAAAGGAGGATGAGAATGTCGCAAAGTATGAGGCTAACTTTACAAGGATAGCGAGGCATGCAGCAGATTATATACGTAACCCAAGAAGTAAGATTGATCGTTTCTTTGATGGGTTAAAACCGTTTCTCCATCGAGCATTAGTCTCACAAACCTTCTCGTCATACGAAGATATTGTATCGTGTGCTATCAAGACGGAAAAGGAATTCTCTAAGTCTTATGACTTTAAATCAAAGCAAGAAAAGAAGAGATCTTCTGATCAATATGGAAATGGAAATAAGGGGAAGAAGGGAAGAGTTGAATATCAGTCCTGTAGTAAATGTGGAAAGAAACACCTCGATACTTGCTTGAAGGGAATGGGAGTCTGTTACAAGTGTGGTGAAAAAGGCCACCAAGCTCATGATTGCAAGGGAACGAAAGTTGCTGTCAATGTGGAATGCTATAATTATAGAGAGATGGTGCATTATGCAAATGAATTTCCTAAGTGTCAGGGGAACTTAACTTAGAAGAGGCCAAGGGATCAAGGCCAAGCTTATGCTATCACTACTACTAAGGTTGATGCTCCGAAAGACGTGGTGGCAGGTAATTTAATGGTTTCCTCAAGTTTAGAAAATGCATTATTTGATTCTGGATCATCGCATTGTTTCATATATTCTCTGTTTGTTAAGAAAATTAGATATTTCTGGTTTGATTTAACAAGATAATTGTCAGTCAAAACTCCTAAGGGAAGTATTATTGCAACAAAGTTTTGTGAATCAGTCCCCATTAGAGCACATAACTATTCTTTATCCGCTGATCTCATTGTCATACCTATGATTGAGTTTGATATAATCCTTAGTATGGATTGTCTTTTGGACTATGATGCAATGATTTATTGTAAGAAGAAGGAGGTTACGATTTTTTATGATGATGATAAGGAACATATTATTTTTAGAGCAGAATCATCACCACCTAATTCTTATTTAGACCCACCCCTGGTAGCTCAACTAAATTCAATTATTGGGGAGGAAGATAGTGAAATGACTAAGGGAGAGGAAAGTAATGTTCGAATAGGGGATGTACCTATTGTGAAATAATATGAAGATGTGTTTCTGGAAGATTTACCTGGACGTCCTCCAGAACGAGAAGTTGAGTTTTCCATTGATTTAATTCCTGGGTCAAGGCCTACATCGAGGACCCCTTATAGGATGGCCACCGTGGAATTAGTTGAACTAAAGAAACAACTAGAGGAATTTAGTAATAAGGGATTTATTCTCCCTAGTGTTTCTCCATGGGGAGACCCTGTCCTTTTTGTTAAGAAGAAAGATGGATATATGAGGTTGTGCATTGACTACAGGGAGATCAATGCTATAACAATAAAGAACAAGTATCCCCTACCTCGCATTGATGATTTGTTTGACCAATTTCACGGAGCTCAATACTTTTCAAAGATTAACCTTCGATCTGGATACCATCAGTTGTGTGTAAAGAAGGAAGACATTCTGAAGACAGTATTTCGAACAAGGTACGGGCATTACAAGTTTACAGTAATGCCTTTTGGATTGACTAACGCACCTTCTGTATTCATGGATCTAATGAATAGAGTTTTCAAGGAATATCTAGATGATTTTGTGGTGGTATTTATTGATGACATTTTGGTGTACTCCAAAATCTACGAAGATCATGAAAATCACTTGCGCATTATCTTGAAGACTCTTAGAAGGCATAAATTATATGGGAAGTTTAGCAAGTGTGAATTCTGGCTTCAAGAGATTTCCTTTCATGGCCACATTGTCTCTAAGGATGGAATTTCCGTTGATCCTTCTAAGACCAAGGCAATCCATGAATGGCCAGCACCGACAAGTATAACATAGGTACACAGCTTTATTGGTTTGGCAGGTTATTATCGACGTTTTGTCCAGAATTTTGCCCGATTGGCTAACCCATTAACGAAGCTCACACGTAAAGGGGTTAAATTTGTCTGGACAAAAGAGTGTGAAGAATGTTTTGAAGAACTGAAGAGAATATTAGTCAACGCTCCTATATTGACTCTACCATCATGGAATGATGGGTTCGTTATTTATAGTGATCCATCAATGAAAGGACTTGGTTGTGTCCTTATGCTGAATGATAAGGTTATTGCCTATGCATCACGATATCTAAAAATTCATGAACAAAACTATCCTACTCATGATATCGAGTTAGCTGCTGTAATATTTTCCTTGAAGATATGGATACATTATCTCTATGGTGAAAAATGTGAGATATATACCGATCACAAGAGTTTGAAATATATTTTCTCACAAAAATAACTCAACATGAGGCAAAGGGGATGGCTTGAACTACACAAGGATTATGATTTCACGATATACTACCACCCAGGGAAGGAAAATAAGGTTGCAGATGCTTTGAGTAGAAAAGATAATGGAGTTTTGAACATGATGAGAGTGGAAAGGGATCATATTTTCATGGATCTAGTAAAGATGGATATGGGAATCACCATGGAGGGTGAAACATCAAAACTTTTTCAAATGGTTTCCAAACCATCTTTACTAGAAAGGAAAAAGAGTTCTCAGTCCGATGATGAAGTGTTGAAAAAGAAGATTAAAGCTGTGAATGATGGGCGGTTTAGGGACTTTGTGTATGAAGATGGAATTTTGAAATTTTGGAGGAGACTCTGTGTTCCGGATATACTTGATTTGAAGAGGGAATTGTTGGATGATTCTCATAGTTCCAATTTCTCTATAAACCCTGGGAGCACCAAAATGTATAGAGATTTAAAGGGACATTTTTGGTGGGACAATATGAAGATGGAGATTGCTGATTTTGTGTCAAGATTTATGGTTTGTCAACAAGTGAAAGCTGGAAGGCAACTGCCTGGTGGAGTATTGCAACCTCTTCCCATACCTGAGCGGAAATGGGATAATATTACGATGGATTTTTTCATGGGACTACCAAATACTCCTAGAATAAATGACGCAATATGGGTCATTGTTGATCATCTCACGAAGTCAGCATATTTTATTACTATAAGGGATGATCTACCACTTGAACGTCTTACAAGACTGTATATTAATTAAGTTGTGAGACTTCATGGAGTACCCCTGTCGATTGTCTCGGATCGTGATCCTCATTTTACATCAAGATTCTGGAAAAGTCTTCAGAAGTCCTTGGATACTAAACATCGTTTGAGCACTGCTTACCACCCTCAAACAGATGGACAATCAGAAAGAACTATTCAAACCATAGAAGACATGTTGAGATCATTCTCACTTGACTTTCCAGGAATGTGGGATCAATATTTACATCTGGTAAAATTTTCCTATAACAATAGCTTCCATTCAAGTATTCGGATGGCACCATATAAAGCATTATATGGAAAGTGATGTCTCGCACCAACCTGTTGGGATGACGTTGGTGAAAGAAAACTTGTAGGCCCAGAACTGGTGGAGGAAACGATGGAAAAGGTGAAGGAAATACAAAATCACATCAAAGCAGCTCAAAGTAGGCAAAAGAGCTATGCTGACAATCGAAGGAAGGTTTTGGAGTTTCAGGCAGGAGATCATGTTTTCTTGAAGGTATCACCATGGAAGGGAGTTATACGTTTCGGAAAGAAGGGTAAATTGAGTCCCAGGTACATCGGACCCTTTGAAATTCTAGAACTAATTGGGGTTGTAGCTTACCGTTTGGCAATGCCGCCAAGTCTCTCCAAAGTTCATGATGTGTTCCACGTATAACTGTTGAGAAAATACATGCCCGACCCAACGCATGTACTCACCTATGAGGAATTAGAACTGGAACCCTATCTTTCTTATTGTGAGGAGCCTGTCAGGATTCTTGATACAAGAGAACAAGTGCTGAGAAACCGGACGACTCGTCTGGTAAAAGTTCTATGGAGAAACCATAAGATGGAGGAGGCAACGTGGGAACCCGAGGAACATATGATGAAGAATCACCCGAGTCTTTTTATATAGTGATATTATATAAAATTTTGAGGACGAAATTATTTGAAGGAGGGGAGAATGTAACACCCCAAGCTTCCACGGTACACATCTCTTTGAATAATACAGTAGTATGTGTTGTACGCAGCTTCGAGTTCTAACACACGCCACAACCAATCAAAGTAGCCGTTATGAATAGTAATACCTAATTTTTGAAATTTTATAAATTTTATCTTTCCAAATGGACTTCGTTTTTGGATTCGGAATATCGAAATTAGCCTATGTTGAATTTTTGGTATTTTTCTGAGAACTTCCAATTTGCCTTGAATATTGAAAATTACTTAAAAACAACTTTTTTAATAAAAATAATTAATAGTGACAAATTATACTATTGAGTGGTAATTAGAATATATTTTTACCATTTTATCCAATGGTGGTCATTAGAATTAATTTCACATTGAAATTGGACATAAACAATTGTCAATCTTTTGATATATATTGTTTCTTAAAAACACGCTATTTGTTGTGACAGTGGAAATTAATTATGAAATTAATTAATGCAACTTATATGTTTGGAATTTAGTAAAATAGACATCATTTTTGAATTCAGAATATCAATTAATCTTAGGGTAAAATTTTGGCACTATTCTGAAAAACATCAATTTTTGATGAATAGTTATACCACTAAGTGGTAGTTAAATAACTGATTTTTTCATTTAAATGAAATATTACAATTTTTGTGATTTTATTTTCAAAAATCCGACATACATGGTTGTCATTAGGAAGTAAAATTTTGTTCAATGGGATTAAAATAATTTTTTGGTGAATAGTAACTTTTAAGTTTAATTAATCGCGATTAAAGGTAATTAGTGAAATTTAAGGTAAAAATGATATTATAAAAATATTAAATGACCTTGAAAATTTTCCTAAACCTATTGGATGAGTCATGGACGACCAAGAAAATACATGGGTCAACTTGGGGACCCCATGGAGCCACTTTGGTAGGAAAATGACATTAAAAACATTTTATTTAATATTAAAATAAAAATGTCACAAACAAAAGTTGTTTTACTAAAAAAAATTAAATGGGTTTATACAAGTAATATTTTTAATTATAAATATTCTTTAGAAATCTAAAAGGATTTCCTACATCATGATATTTTTTCTATAATTTTTAGACATTAAATAAATTAAATTATTTATGACACCATGATGATGCAGCGATTACCACATTAATTAACGATTTAAATAAAATGAAAAGATAATGTAATATTTAAGCATCACACTTGTCCAAAGCCTATTGGATGAGAATATTTCGAACCCTTTTCACCTTAGCCTCGAATTATATAAGTCTAGAACCTTTAGAATCCGAAAATCATTGTATAATAAAGTAACATTTTATTACTTTCCAAGAGTGCCCCTCCTCTCCACTTATAAAAGGCCCCCACCACTACCACCTTACTCACACTTTCAAATCCTTTTTGCTCAGCCAAACTCTACCAAAATACTCTCCCAACTTCCCTCCATTACTCCTAGAAGCCTCACTTTGGGAAGAATTCTTCCCAATGAAGCCTTTGGCTCAAATCAAAAAGAGTTACCCGATTTTAAGGTAATGTCTTCTCTAATGTTGTTTTGTTTTATTTTGCTTCTCCAACCCCTTAAACTCTTTTTATTCCTTTCTTTTGTAACAAAACCAGTATCTAAAATATACTAGGATGTTGTTATGATACTTATTTGGTTTACACTTACACACACCTTCGTCTAATGGATAAAGAACATATTTTTTCTGTGGGTGGCGAAATACTGCCTCATGAAATGATGATTGTTCAATATTCTTTTAACACCTCTAATGGTGGCCATATTGATGAAACTATTTTCATATATGATATATATATTATTTTTATTTTTTCCTTATGCTTCTGTATTTCTCATTTATGGCATACTTTATGATTTCCATTATGGGTACACGCGATAATTTCATTTTAGGAAGTGCGGACTACCGCCCCCTCAAAGTGATTTGAATCGTTAATGACATATGTGGGATGTATAAAGGATGGAGTAAATTATATTGTATATGATATTATACTGTAATTATAATACACCTTTATACTATTATGATTTCATTCCATTAAATATGAAATATAAATTAAAGTAGCGTTCACGCATACATACGACTTACCGTCTCCATGAATGGTGCATTTCATTTCTTACCTATAAATGTTATGTAATATTATAAATGAATGTATATACTGGATATATATGATATATATGATATCTAAAACATTAATATAATTTTGGATATAGTGGATATTTCACCACATGAACAACATGTAATTATAAGAAGTTTATTTTTGACTCAAGTACCTAAGATCGACAAAACGACCATTATAAACTTAAATAATTACATAATGTTAATGACATTGTAATAAGTGATATAAAAGGAATAATTAACTTGAAAAAGGTTCTTAAGAAGGTAGAGGCTAACTCTAGTTTATTATTCAGGAGATCAAAGAACGGTCGAGTGAATTCGGACACGAGGTAAGGGAACTTCTTAACCCAATTTCCTTTCTTTGGGTTAATCTCCTACTTTCAAATTATGTCATGATATTATTATGTCCTATCTTGTATTTGTACTTTCTTTATGTGTACTTATAGTGAATACACATAATAGATCTATGTTATTTTAAAAATGATCTTTATAAGGTCTTCGTCTCAAATTGAGGCATATTTGGTTTTATACACAACTTTCTTTTATACGGTGTATAAACCCCTTTGACTTTTACATTTATTCAAAAGGAATCTTTTTTTTATAAAGAGTTTTACTAAATGAAAAAAAGGGAATGTTTTTATTTCCGTACATATGCGGCGACAACGACTTCTCCGCTGTCGTGACCATTATTTGAGGTTCGGTTTCCTCTACAAGCCATCACTTTTTTTTAATGAAAAATAAATACAAAGTTTTAACTTTCTTTTATTTTGGTATTGAAAGTGTTTTTATTATATCAATGTGTTGTATTGATATCTTGTGATTGAAATGTGGAAATGTTATGTTTCCTTTATGCAGGTTTTATGTGATACGATTATGTTATTGTTTATGTTATGTTTAAACCTATTCATATGAGGAATGCATTGGACTTAATAAGTAACGGGTGGAGCCCACTATAGCTCCTCAATGCATCGGTAGGTCTCATTAGACAAACTAGGGTCTTGGCATTAGGCCTTGACAAAATCTTATTTTTGGTCTTGGGACGAGGCCTTGGCTACGTGGTTATGATAGTCTGGCATTATGCATTCCATTATTAAGAAAGTGGTTATTGATATTGGATGTGATTATTCCACTAGTAGAATATCCATGCGAGTAAGTAAATGGCATTATTTAATTTATTTTTTCCATATTATGCTGAAGTTGAAGTTTAAAAAGGCTTTTTTTTTAGTTATACATTGCCTTAAATGTTAATGTTTATTTACAAAAGCTTCTGCGATATTTATATCCTTACTGAGCATCTGAGCTCACCCCTTTCAATGTTTTAATATTTTACAGGATGTGAAGAAGTATTTTATGAATGACCTACAGGGATAGTCAGAAGAGGATATGAGTGTGGACTATGAAGACCTTGTTATTGTAGATTTTCACTTTATGATGTAATGTAACATTTATGAATGTATCTAGTGTTTCCAAGGCTACTAAACTAATCGGTCTTTAGAGACTTGATCTTTTGTGATCATGACAATGTTACGCTATAATGCACTGACTCTGGGCAACTGGGGTCGGGGCGTTACAGTTGGTATCAGAGGCAGTTTAGTACTAACCTTGGAAACAAGATTTAGATAAACTCTGATTAGAGCACATAGCCCAAAGATAAACTTTGAGGATTAGTATAGAATGACTTCCTAGAATTTTGGAATTATAGAGATTTTGTGAGTTTTCCGAGCAATAAATCCCTATCTGGATATGAGCAGGTAGAGGTGGCTCTGGCACAGATGTACCTAGGGTTAAAACCAAAAAACACCGCTTTGAGCTAGACTCAAACGGGAACTGGTGCACAACAACGGGCCTTGCTGCACTCTTGGTTACGACACTCCTGGGGGATATGCTTAGGATAATTCTCATTTTCTTTACAAACCACTATGAAGGGTTATGAGTCTACACTTCCTCAAAGAAAACTTTTTTTATGATTATGGATTATATCCATAAATAGATCAATTAGTGTTAAGTGTTTTACAAGTATGGAATTATGTATTTTGATTCATAAACTAATCTAGTTTATGCCATTGTTTAGAAATGGCGCCTAGTGGAAGGAATGGAAACTGTATCAATGCACGCACTCCATGTAGGTATTTCCCTCCTGCTCAAGATAATTATTGTGGAGCTGGAGATACAACTGGTGCTGATCAACTTATTACCACACTGGGACAGCTCACTCAGGTTATGAATAATAACATTACTCATATGGAGCACCCAGATCCGCAACGTGGAGGATCAATGTTAGACCGCTTCATGAGGCAACAACCACCAACATTTAATGGGCATACAAATCCATTGGTAGCTGACCAATGGATAAACTCCTTAGAGAAAATATTCCACCCCTTGGAGAGTAGCGAAAGGGAGAAGGTTATCATGACAGTTTACTGCCTCACTGGAGATTCCGATCAATGATGGACATTGATTCAAAATACAAAGGAAGATAAAGAAGTATCAAGTATGGAATGGAGAGAGTTAAAAGATCTTTTCCTAGAAAAATAATTTCCACATGACCCACCGAGCAGATATGGAAAGGCAATTTCTGAGTCTGAGACAAAAGGAGGATGAGAATGTTGCAAAGTATGAGGCTAACTTTACATGGTTAGCGAGGCATGCAGCAGATTATATAAGTAACCCAAGAAGTAAGATTGAACGTTTCTTTGATGGGTTAAAACCGTTTCTCCATCGAGCATTAGTCTCACAAACCTACTCATCATACGAAGATATTGTCTCGTGTGCTATCAAGACGGAAAAGAAATTCTCTAAGTCTTATGACTTTAAATCAAAGCAAGAAAATAAGAGATCTTCTAATCAATATGGAAATAGAAATAAGGGGAATAAGGGAAGAGTTGAATATCTGTCCTGCAGTAAATCTGGAAAGAAACACCCCGATACTTGCTTGAAGGGAATGGGAGTCTGTTACAAGTGTGGTGAAAAAGGCCACCAAGCTCATGATTGCAAGGGAAAGAAAGTTGCTGTCAATGTGGAATGCTATAATTATATAGAGATGGGGAATTATGAAAATGAATGTCCCATGTGTCAGGGGAACTTAACTTAGAAGAGGCCAAGGGATCAAGGCCAAGCTTATGTTATCACTACTGCTAAGGTTGAAGCTCCGAAAGACGTGGTGGCAGGTAATTTAATGGTTTCTTCAAGTTTAGAAAATGCATTATTTGATTCTGGATCATCGCATTGTTTCATATATTCTCAGTTTGCTAAGAAAATTTGATATTTCTTGTTTGATTTAACAAGAGAATTGTCAGTCAAAACTCCTAAGGGAAGTATTATTGCAACAAAGTTTTGTGAATTAGTCCCCATTAGAGCACATAACTATTCTTTATCCGCTGATCTCATTGTCATACCTATGATTGAGTTTGATATAATCATCGGTATTGATTGTCTTTCGGACTATGATGCAAAGATTTATTGTAAGAAGAAGGAGGTTACGATTTTTGATGATGATGATAAGGAACACCTTATTTTTAGAGCAGAATCGTCACCACCTAATTCTTATTTAGACCCACCCCCAGTAGCTCAACTAAATTCAATTATTGGGGAGGAAGATAGTGAAATGACTAAGGGAGAGGAAAGTAATGTTCGAATAGGGGATGTACCTATTGTGAAATAATATGAAGATGTGTTTCTGGAAGATTTACCTGGACATCCTCCAGAACGAGAAGTTGAGTTTTCCATTGATTTAATTCCTGGGTCAAGGCCTATATCGAAGACCCCTTATAGGATGGCCACCGTGGAATTAGTTGAACTAAAGAAAAAACTAGAGGAATTGAGTAATAAGGGATTTATTCTCCCTTGTGTTTCTCCATGGGGAGCCCCTGTCCTTTTTGTTAAGAAGAAATATGGATATATGAGGTTGTGCATTGACTACAGGGAGATCAATGTTATAACAATAAAGAACAAGTATCCCCTACCTCGCATTGATGATTTATTTGACCAATTGCACGGAGCTCAATACTTTTCAAAGATTAACCTTCGATCTGGATACCATCAGTTGTGTGTAAAGAAGGAAGACATTCTGAAGACAGTATTTCGAACAAGGTACGGGCATTACAAGTTTACAGTAATGCCTTTTGGATTAACTAACGCAACTTCTGTATTCATGGATCTAATGAATAGAGTTTTCAAGGAATATCTAGATGATTTTGTGGTGGTATTTATTGATGACATCTTGGTGTACTCCAAAAGCTACGAAGATCATGAAAATCACTTGCGCATTATCTTGAAGACTCTTAGAAGGAATAAATTATATGGGAAGTTTAGCAAGTGTGAATTCTGGCTTCAAGAGATTTCCTTTCTTGGCCACATTGTCTCTAAGGATGGAATTTCTGTTGATCCTTCTAAGACCAAGGCAATCCAAGAATGGCCAGCACCGACAAGTATAACAGAGGTACACAGCTGTATTGGTTTGGCAGGTTATTATCGACGTTTTGTCCAGAATTTTGCCCGATTGGCTAACCCATTAACAAAGCTCACACGTTAAGGGGTCAAATTTGTCTGGACAAAAGAGTGTGAAGAATGTTTTGAAGAACTGAAGAGAATATTAGTCAACGCTCCTATATTGACTCTACCATCATGGAATGATGGGTTCGTTATTTATAGTGATGCATCAATGAAAGGACTTGGTTGTTTCCTTATGAAGAATGATAAGGTTATTGCCTATGCATCACGATAGCTAAAAATTCATGAGCAAAACTATCCTACTCATGATCTCGAGTTAGCTGCTGTAATATTTGCCTTGAAGATATGGAGACATTATCTCTATGGTGAAAAATGTGAGATATATACCGATCACAAGAGTTTGAAATATATTTTCTCACGAAAATAACTGAACATGAGGCAAAGGGGACGGCTTGAACTACGCAAGGATTATGATTGCACGATATACTACTACCCAGGGAAGGCAAATAAGGTTGCATATGCTTTGAGTAGAAAAGATAATGGAGTTTTGAACATGATGAGAGTGGAAAGGGATCATATTTTCATGGATCTAGTAAAGATGGATATGGGAATCACCATGGAGGGTGAAACATCAAAACTTTTTCAAATGGTTGCCAAACCATCTTTACTAGAAAGGAAAAAGAGTTCTCAGTCCGATGATGAAGTGTTGAAAAAGAAGATTAAAGCTGTGAATGATGGGCGGTTTAGGGACTTTGTGTATGAAGATGGAATTTTGAAATTTTGGAGGAGACTATGTGTTCCCGATATACCTGATTTAAAGAGGGAATTGTTGGATGATTCTCATAGTTCCAATTTCTCTATACACCCTGGGAGCACCAAAATGTATAGAGATTTAAAGGGACATTTTTGGTGGGACAACATGAAGAGGGAGATTGCTGATTTTGTGTCAAGATGTATGGTTTGTCAACAAGTGAAAGCTGGAAGGAAACTGCCTGGTGGAGTATTGCAACCTCTTCCCATACCTGAGTGGAAATGGGATAATATTACGATGGATTTTTTCATGGGACTACCAAAGACTCCTAGAATAAATGACGCAATATGGGTCATTGTTGATCGTCTCACGAAGTCAACATATTTAATTTCTATAAGGGACGATCTACCACTTGAACATCTTGCAAGACTGTATATTAATTATGTTTTGAGACTCCATGGAGTACCCCTGTCGATTGTCTTGGATCGTGATCCTCATTTTACATCAAGATTCTGGAAAAGTCTTCAGAAGGCCTTGGATACTAAACATCGTTTGAGCACTGCTTACCACCCTCAAACTGATGGACAATCAGAAAGAACTATTCAAACCTTAAAAGACATGTTGAGATCATTCTCACTTGACTTTCAAGGAATGTGGGATCAATATTTACATCTGGTAGAATTTTCCTATAACAATAGCTTCCATTCAAGTATTCGGATGGCACCATATAAAGCATTATACAGAAAGAGATGTCTCACACCAACCTTTTGGGATGACGTTGGTGAAAGAAAACTTGTAGGCCCAGAACTGGTGGAGGAAACGATGGAAAAGGTGAAGGAAATCCAAAACCACATCAAAGCAGCTCAAAGTAGGCAGAAGAGCTATGCTGACAATCGAAGGAAGGTTTTGGAGTTTCAGGCAGGAGATCATGTTTTCTTGAAGGTATCACCATGGAAGGGAGTTATACGTTTCGGAAAGAAGGGTAAATTGAGTCCCAGGTACATCAGACCCTTTGAAATTCTAGAACTAATTGGGGTTGTAGCTTACTATTTGGCAATGCCGCCAAGTCTCTCCAAAGCTCATGATGTGTTCCACATATCACTGTTGAGAAAATACATGCCCGACCCAACGCATGTACTCACCTATGAGGAATTAGAACTGGAACCCGATCTGTCTTATTGTGAGGAGCTCGTCAGGATTCTTGATACAAGAGAACAAGTGCTGAGAAACCGAAGGACTCGTCTGGTAAAAGTTCTATGGAGAAACCATAAGATGGAGGAGGCAACGTGGGAACCTGAGGAACTTATGATGAATAATCACCCGAGTCTTTTTATACAGTGATATTATATAAAATTTCGAGGATGAAATTATTTGAAGGAGGGGAGAATGTAACACCCCAAGCTTCCACGGTACACATCTCTTTGAATAATACAGTAGTGTGCGTTGTACGCAGCTTCGAGTTCTAACACACGCCACAACCAATCAAAGTAGCCGTTATGAATAGTAATACCTAATTTTTGAAATTTTATAAATTTTATCTTTCCAAATGGACTTTGTTTTTGGATTCGGAATATCGAAATTAGCCTATGTTGAATTTTTGGTATTTTTCTGAGAACTTCCAATTTGCCTTGGATAGTGAAAATTACTTAAAAACATTTTTTTAATAAAAATAATTAATAGTGACAAATTATACTATTGAGTGGTTTTAATGTATAATTAGAATATATTTTTACCATTTTATCCAATGGTGGTCATTAGAATTAATTTCACATTGAAATTGGACATAAACAATTGCCAATCTTTTGATATATATTGTTTCTTAAAAACACGCTATTTGTTGTGACAGCGGGAATTAATTATGAAATTAATTAATGCAACTTATATGTTTGGAATTTCGTAAAATAGACATCATTTTTGAATTCAGAATATCAATTAAGCTTAGGATAAATTTTTGGCACTATTCTGAAAAACTTCAATTTTTGATGAATAGTGAAACCACTAAGTGGTAGTTAAATAACTGATTTTTTCATTTAAATGAAATATTAAAATTTCTATGATTTTATTTTCAAAAATCCGACATACATGGTTGTCATTAGGAAGTAAAATTTTTTTCAATGGGATTAAAATAATTTTTTAGTGAATAGTAACTTTTAAGTTTAATTAATCATGATTAAAGGTAATTAGTAAAATTTAAGGTAAAAATGATATTATAAAAATATTAAATGACCTTGAAAATTTTCCTAAACCTATTGGATGAGTCATGGACGACCACGAAAATACATGGGTCAACATGGGGACCCCATGGAGCCACTTTGGTAGGAAAATGACATTAAAAACATTTTATTTAATATTAAAATAAAAATGTCACAAACAAGAGTTGTTTTACTAAAACAATTTTTAAATGGGTTTATACAAGTAATATTTTTGACTATAAATATTCATTAGAAATATAAAATGATTTCCTACATCATGATATTTTTTCTATAATTTTTATACATTAAATAAATTAAATTATTTATGACACCATGATGATGCAGCGATTACCTCATTAATTAACGATTTAAATAAAATGAAAACATAATGTAAAATCTAAGAATCACACTTGTCCAAAGCCTATTGGATGAGAATATTTGGAACCATTATCACCTTATCCTCGAATTATATAAGTTTGGGACCTTTAGAATCTGAAAATCATTGTATAATAAAGTAACATTTTATTACTTTCCAAGAGTGCCCCTCCTCTCCACTTATAAAAGGCCCCCACCACTACCACCTTACTCACACTTTCAAAGCCTTTTGGCTCGGCCAAACTCTGCCCAAATACTCTCCCAACTTCCATAAATTACTCCTAGAAGCCTCACTATGGGCATAATTCTTCCCAAGGAAGCCTTTGTCTCAAATCAAAAAGATTTACACGATTTTAAGGTAATGTCTTCTCTAATGTTGTTTTGTTTTATTTTGCTTCTCCAACCCCTTAAACTATTTTTATTCCTTTATTTTGTAACAAAACCAGTATATAAAATATAATAGTATGTTGTTATGATAAGGATTTGGTTTACACTTACACACACCTTCGTCTAATGGTTAAATAACATACTGTTTCTGGGGGTGGCGAAATACTGCCTCACGAAACAATGATTGTTCAATATTCTTTTAACAACTCTAATGGTGGCCATTTTGATGACAATATTTTCATATATGATATATATATTATGTTTATGTTTTCCTTATGCTTCTGTATTTCTCATTTATGGCATACTTTATGATTTCCATTATGGGTAAACGCAAGAATTTCATTTTAGGAAGTGCGGACTACCGCCCCCTCAAAGTGATTTGAATCGTTAATGACATATGTGGGATGTATAAAGGATGGAGTAAATGATATTGTATATGATATTATACTGGAATTATAATACATCTTTATAATATTATTATTTCATTCCATTAAATACGAAATAGAAATGAAAGTAGCGTTCATGCGTACGTACGACTTACCGTCTCCATGAACGGTGCATTTCATTTCTTACCTCTAAATGTTATGTAATATTATAAATGAATGTATATAATGGATATATATGATATATATGATATCTACATCATGAATATAATTTTGGATATAATGGATATTTCACCACATGAACAACTTGTAATTATAAGAAGTTTATTTTTGACTCAAGTACCTAAGATCGACAAAACGACCGTTATAAACTTAAATAATTACATAATGTTCATGACATGGTAATAAGTTATATAAAAGGAATAATTAAATTGAAAAAGGATCTCAAAAAGGTAGAGATTAACTCTAGTCTATAATTCAGGAGATCAAAGAACGTTCGAGTGAATTCGGACACGAGGTAAGGGAACTTCTTAACCCAATTTCCATTCTTTGGGTTAATCTCCTACTTTCAAATTATGTCATGATATTATTATGTCCTATCTTTTATTTGTACTTTCTTTATGTGTACTTATAGTGAATACACATAATAGATCTATGTTATTTTAAAAATGATCTTTTTAAGGACTTCGTCTCAAATTGAGGCATATTTGGTTTTATACACAACTTTCTTTTATACGTTGTACAAACCACTTTGACTTTTACGTTTATTCAAAAGGAATATTTTTTATACGAAGCGTTTTACTAAACGACAAAAAGGGAATGTTTTTCTTTCTGTACATATGCGGCGACAACGACTTCTCCACTGCCATGACCATTATTTGAGTTTCGGCTTCCTCTACAAGCCATCACTTTTTTTTAATGAAAAATAAATACAAAGTTTTAACTTTCTTTTATTTTGGTATTGAAAATGGTTTTGAAAGTGTTTTTATTATATCAATGTGTTGTATTTTTATCTTGTTATTGAAATGTGGAAATTTTATGTTTCCTTTATGCATGTTTTATGTGATACGATTATGTTATGGTTTATGATATGTTTAAACCTATTCATATGAGGAATTCATTGGACTTAATATGTAATGGGTGGAGCCCGTTATAGCTCCTCGATGCATCGATAGGTCTCATGAGAAAAACTAGTGTCTTGGAATGAGGCCTTGAAAAAATATTATTTGTGGTCTTGGCACGAGGCCTTGGCTACATGGTTATGATAGTCTGGAATTATGCATTCCATCATTATGAAAGTGGTTATTGATATTGCATGTGATTATTCCACTAGTATAATATCCATGCGAGTAAGTAAATGGAATTATTTAATAGACCTTTTAATCCAATGGGTAAAAGTCTTTCCATTATAACATGACAATCATGACTTTTTAATCCAGTAATATGACCATTATTTACACAACTACCCAAATTGGAAGCACAACCATCTGGAAGTCTCAAATCTGCAATCCACTGACAAAATAATAAATGGTTTTCTTTAGACAGTGTATAAGATGCTTTTGGTTTCAGTAACCTTTCTGTTCTGACATTCTCAAACAGCTCCAGTTCTGGACGCCTGCAAATTTGGGAAAGATCTAAACGTGCATTTACATTGTCTTTGCTCTTTCCTGGCGTATCCAAAACAGTATGAAAAAATTATCAAAACAGTTCTTCTCAATATGCATGACATATAACATGTGACGGACCAACAAATCAGACCAATATGGCAAATCCCAAAATATGCTACGTTTAATCCAATTGTGTTCTTTCCCAAAACCAGAAATTTTCTGTTGGTTTATTGTGGGACCAAAAGTGATAGGAGGTCATGAAAATACAACTTATTTTAACTTCGCACCTGATAGCATTTTTGGAGGTCCATCCCTTTCAACTTTTCCTTTTCTGAAATGAGATATGTTTCTGCGAAAAGGATGATCATCTGGAAGAAATCTGTGATGACAGTCAAAATAACAAGGTTTCTTTCCATGAATGAGCATAAATGCTTTGTTCTCTCCCATACAGTAAGGACATGATTTCTAACCATGTGTACTCCAGCCAGATAACATTCCATAAGCTTGGAAGTCACTAATTGTCCACATCATTGCTGCTCTTAGAATGAAATTCTTTTTCGTAGCAACATCATATGTACTGACACCAGTAATCCACAATAAACTTAATTCATCAATCAATGGTTTCAAATAAACATCAATATTCTTCTTCGGATGTCCTGGAATTAGTAAAGTCAAAAAGATATATGTATCCTTCATCAACATCCATGGAGGTAAATTGTACGGAGTTAAAAAAATAGGCCAACATGAATATTGACTACCATAAGATCCGAACGGACAGAAACCATCAGTGAAAAGGCCCAGTCGAACATTTCTAGCTTCTAAAGAAAAGGATGGATGCACTCTATCAAAATGTTTCCATGAATCACCATCAGCTGGATGATTCAAGCTTTTATCAGTTGAAATATTTTCTTTATGCCATGACATCGTTGTCGCTGTATTCTTAGACATGAATAAACGCTGAAGTCTGGATGTAAGCGGAAAATATCTCAACTATTTTACAGGAATCAAACCAGACTTCCCATGCTGCCCTTCTTTATATCTCAGTTGCCCACATGTGGGACAACTATCCAATGACTCAATTTCCCCAGAATATAAAATGCAGTCATTTGAACATGCATGAATCTTCTGACAAGTAAGTCCCAAATTTTGAACCAGCCTCTTACTCTCATAGTAATTTGCAGGCAAAACATTTCCTTCAGGTAACAGTGTTTTAAGCAAAGAAAATATCTGGTCAAAACAGGTGTTTGACATTCCGTTATCTGATTTGATAGCCATAAATTTTGCAACTGCTTCTAATTTTCTCATCTTGCAGCCAGGATATAATGCATCCTTAGCAGACCTCAACAACTCATAAAATTCAGACGGTGCCAACTCGAGATTTGAAGCAATATCAGCCGGAGTTTCTGTATGTTGAACAGATGAACCTGTAACATCATGTACTAAATCTTGAAACCGGGATGGATCCAGAATCAAGTTGGTATCACCTGATCTGGAACTGCGTTCACCGTGTTGATACTAAAAAACATAATCTGGTTGAAAACCATAACGCAAGAGATGTCCCCCCACTTTGTCGAACGTGTCAAACGTTCTCAATGCACATTTTCAACAAGGGCATTTTATTTTTCCTTCTGAAACAAATTCTGGATTTGATGCCGCAAATGATAAAAAAGTCTCAACACCCTCTACATATACTGGATTTAAACCAGAACCGTCTGGATTTCTACGTTGATTTATCCATATGCGGTCATCTAATAATGATTGTTGACGACCTCGTTGTTCCATATTTTTCTATAAAATATAAAAGCATTTCTGGTTTTGAATAATTTGTTGGAAAAAACACACAAGCAAGGATAATTATAGACTTTAAATCCTACACGACTGACGCAAACTTTTTATTGAGATAGACCTAAAAATTGACCCTTTAAGAATTAAATATGTTGAGATTAAAGCAAAACCTGTTACAAATATTGATAATTTTAATATTATATAAATTCTTTATTATATTAATAATAATAATATTATTTTTTCATAAATATTAATTATATAATAATAACATTATTACATTATTAGTATATTTTATTATTAATATTAAAATAATATAATTTTCTATATTATATACAATTCTCCTTTCATCTGTGTGTTTAACATTCTGTCTCCACATGTAATATTTGCATTCACTTTCACCTCTCCATTGGTGAGTAGGTTGATAATTTTGAAAAAGAATGCAAATATTACATGTGGAGACAGAAAACACACAGATGAAAGGAGAATTGTATATAATATAGAAAATTATATTATTTTAATATTAATAATAAAATATACTAATAATGTAATAATGTTATTATTCCTAATTATTGGTAATTATTCCTAATTATTGGTAATTATTCCTAATTATTGGTAATTATTCCTAATTATTGATAATTATTCCAAATTATTGGTAATTATTCCTAATTATTGGTAATTATTGGTAATTATTCCTAATTATTGGTAATTATATGAATAATTACCAATAATTAAGAATAATTACCAATAATTAGGAATAATAACATTATTAGTATATTTTATTATTAATATTAAAATAATATAATTTTCTATATTATATACAATTCTCCTTTCATCTGTGTGTTTTCTGTCTCCACATGCAAATATTACATGTGGAGACAAAAAACACAGAGATGAACAGAGAATTGTATATAATATAGAAAATTATATTATTTTAATATTAATAATAAAATATACTAATAATGTAATAATGTAATTATTCCTAATTATTTGTAATTGTTCCTAATTATTGGTAATTATTCCTAATTATTGGTAATTATTCCTAATTATTGGTAATTATTGGGAATTATTCCTAATTATTGGTAATTATTCCTAATTATTGGTAATTATTCCTAATTATTGGTAATTATTCCTAATTATTGGTAATTATTGGTAATTAGTACTAATTATTGGTAATTATTGGTAATTATTGGTAATTATTGGTAATTATTACTAATTATTGGCAATTATTACTAATTATTTGGAAATTATTACTAATTATTGACCATTATTACTAATTATTAGTAATTATTGGTAATTATTGGTATTTATTACTAATTATTACTAATTATTAGTATTTATTACTAAGTATTGGTAATTATTACTAATTATTGGTTATTATTACTAATTATTGGTAATTATTACTAATTATTACTAATTATTACTAATTATTGGTAATTATTTCTAATTATTGGTAATTATTACTAATTATTTGTAATTATTACTAATTATTGGCAATTATTACTAATTATTAGTAATTATTGGGAATTATTGGCAATTATTACTAATTATTAGTAATTATTGGTAATTATTGGTAATTATTACTAATTATTACTAATTATTGGTAATTATTGGTAATCATTACTAATTATTGGTAATCATTACTAATTATTGGTAATTATTACTAATTATTGGTAATTATTCATAATTATTGGTAATTATTACTAATTATTGGAATTATTCCTAATTATTGGTAATTATTCCTAATTATTGGTAATTATTCCTAATTATTGGTAATTATTCCTAATTATTGGTAATTATTCCTAATTATTGGTAATTATTCCTAATTATTGGTAATTATTCCTAATTAGTGGTAATTATTCCTAATTATTGGTAAATATTGACAATTATTTGCAATTATAGGTAAATATTGGTAATTATTGGAAACAATATTGACAAATATTAGCAATTATTGAATATTGGGAATTATTATTAATTATTACTAATTATTAGAAACTATTACTAATTATTGGAAATTATTACTAATTAATGTTAATTATTTCTAATAATTATTAATTAATTCAAATTAATTTTAATTTTTCATAATTACTGCTAATTAATTGTAATTACAGCTAACTATTTTAAATTAATTAGTGTTTAATTGTCTATAATTACTATTAATTATTAATACTTATTCATAATTATTTCTAATTAGAAATCAAAAAAAATCTAAAAATTTAAACTAAATAAATATAAAAAATAAAATAAATATGAAATTAAAATTCAGATAAAAACCTTAAACTTGATGTCAATGTCGAGCCGTTGTAATTGTAGAACACCACCAATTGAATCCTCGAAGTCGGAAAAAAATTTACAACTAAAAGTCATAAAAAATTCAAAGTGAAAAAATGAGAACGGTTGAGAGTTCAGAGTGAAGTGAGGAAATTGTAGTGGTTGGCAGTATTTATAGGTTGGCGTAATTGCGACGGGCGTTTTTGCGACGGGTTTGCCGTCGTAAATAACGCTTTTTTGCGACGGGGCCCGTCACAAATAACCCTGACCGCATTTAATTATTGGCGGCATTAAAATGGTTATTTGCGATGGGCCCCATCGCAAATAATCCCTACCGCCGGGGTATTTTTGACCGGCCTGCAGGCCCGTCGCAAATAGTCTTTAACCGCCGCCGGTTAGTTGCGACGGGGATAGAACCCCATCGCAAATAACCCTGACCGCATTTAATTATGGGCGGCATTAAAACGGTTATTTGCGACGGGTCCTGTCGCAAATAATTCCTGCTGTCGGGGTATTGGCGACGCGACTGCAGTCCCATCGCCAATAGTCTTTAACCGCCGCCGGTTATTTGCGACGGGGTTATATCCCCGTCGCAAATAAACTTCGCGCGGTTTGACGCGCATTTCGCGCCAAACTATTTGCGACGGTTTTTTTACCCATCGCAAATAACAGATTATTTGTTATGGGAATAGTTGCCCGTCGCAAATACTCCTTTGCGAAAGGTATTTGCGACGGGAATTATTCCCGTCGCAAATATCCCGTCGCTATTAACCATTTTTCCCGTAGTGATAGTGGAGAATAAGGGAATGACATTCCATTTTAAGTTTTTGTATCTTTACCTAATGTTTAAAATAGTAGTTTGAATTTATTGGTTTTTTTATATTAACATTAAATTTCATAATGTAGGAAATTAATACACCGATCAAACAATTTTTTTAGTTAAACACTAAAATAGACTCCAAGGAGAATAATTTGATAGGGTGACATCATACAAAGGTGTATTAATATAAAAAATAGTTATTGTAAATATTTGGGAAGAGTACACTTCTAATTACCTTAGAATTTGAGTTTACTTATTCTGATTGATGACCTATTCATAAAGTCTCAAACATTTACTTGATCATTATAGAAGAATGTTAATTATCATAATTATTATGTTTCCTAAATGACTTTTATTAAGATGATTCAGAACAAGTTGTTTTATGATAGGGAAGGTCAAGTGAAATAAAAAATGTTGTATGTGATGAATAAAAGGTTAAATTAGATACAATAGAAACTGAAGACAGTTCCCAATGTACCGAGGTGATAAGAATGATTCTATCCTACCAAAGAAATTGTTGGAGTGTTTCATATTTTATCCATTTGATGAGGTTTTTAATTTTCTTTATTTAATTAGTTTTCAATCAGATAAAATTTTATAATTTCATCAAAAACTATTCGACAAGATGAAACATTTAAATTAATTTATCATTGTCCATCATATGGAATAGGATTTAATGTTGAATTAGTCTGAGGAAATTTTGGGAGGCTATTGATGGTATAGTCACAATGATGTGAACAAACTGAATTGACTAGATAATATGTGGAAATAAATGATTGACCAATTAATATCATTGTAACATATCATAGAAAATAATCATTAATGTTCAAGTTATGATGATATTAATGTTGTGGTAGAACTCTGAGGAACTATAGTTCCCAAAAATTATGATGATCATATTGAAATTTAACAATTTGATATACAATGTACGTTGACTAGAGTTATATG
Organism: Viscum album; assembly: GCA_963277665.1. Taxonomy (NCBI): domain Eukaryota; kingdom Viridiplantae; phylum Streptophyta; class Magnoliopsida; order Santalales; family Viscaceae; genus Viscum; species Viscum album. Next base: position 739,152,398 of record OY728159.1, read on the forward strand.
AAGACATATATACAAAGTGAATATGTTTCAATTATTGAATAATGAAAGTGTTTACAAGGATGTAGCTGATGATAAGAAGCATGAAGTGTGTCATACTAATTTGGTTAGTCAACTAATATACTCTATTATAAATATTTTCTTGAGTGATCAAGTACATGTTTCCTGAAAAATTCACAGTTATAAGAAATGTGGTAATACCATTAAATAAAGAAGACCCAATATAAAGCCATCAGACATAGGTTTTTGAGTGACATTTATCATACTGAAGTTTCCATAAAAGATCATCTGATATATTTTTATGAGGTATCTAAGGGTTCATTAGATAGAAGAAAAATAATATACATCTAAAAACCCATAGGATAGAGGATGATCCATATTAAATTTTTCTAAATTAAATTTTAATATTATTTTAAAATATATCTTTTAGATAAAAAAATTATGAGATGAAAGATTTGTGAAGCATATAATCAGTCAGAGGAATATTCATACGAATGACTTTTGTGATATTCATAATAATTTATGAAAGAAATATAAATGATGCTTAACCAATGATGATAATTTCTTTGATGTTCTCCCAAATAAAATATTTTAATAAATATACAATTATTTCATAATATTATTAACTATGGTGATTCATATATGGATGTTTAAAATTTCAAAATATCTAGAAGTAATATTGTGATTCTAGAGATATTTGAGGAATGTTGAATAAGATCATTTATATTGAGATCTAAATAATTATACTATGATGATTAGTTGAATCCTATCATTTAAGAAATCTTGAGGAAGTAAAAAAGAATAAATAGAATTTAGTGAGACTCAATTTATTAAATGTGATGATCAATCTTTTGTTTGTTCCTTTCATTAATATTATTGACAAACAATGCCCACATCATGGGGAGATAGTGAAATGATAAATTGTTGTATATCACGTTTTGTTTCTTAAACTATTTATTATAAGTGAGATTTATGTGTATATAAAAATCATTAGAGGAAAATGATGATTTTTTTGCCAAGATTCTATAGAGTAATTCTAATTTAGGTCAAATAATTAGATGAATTGGTATTCAATAGAGTAAGGGATACCGGACGTAGAAAAATCACAATAAAAAGAAATAAAGCACCAAAAAAAGATAAAATTTTATTAGAAACGTCTTTAATTGACTGAGAAGTAGGTATCAAAAGGAGCAGAATAACTGAATGACTAGGTACCAGGTGACCAAGAAGAAGACAAAGGTACTAGTAAAATGGTGATAAAAAGGCATAATATAGAGAAATAATGTACAAAATTAAGAAAGTGATAACATAAAAATGTTTCCAATCATTTTGAATCATTTGAAAATAATGTACAATAAAGGATTAGAGAATATATCATTGTATGAATGTGTATCATATAGATATGATAAAAATTAATGATCATATAGACAAGTTCTTGATAAATAAATAAATTATGGAAGAGAATTTTTCAATTATTTGATGTGAAGAAAGATAGTTTCTTTCTCACTATTTCTAAAGTAACAGTTGAAGAATAATTAACATGAATAATTATATATCGTGACATCCAATAGAAGCCTCATCTAGTAAAAGACATCCCTAAGGCTACAAAGTAATTAAAGAAGTTGAAGACTATCTATAAGGGTTGTAAAAAGAAGTAGTTAGGTGCTTTATGTCTGATGAGGTTATCACATGTATAAGGATTTGGGATTACCCCCCCCCCCCAACCCACACAATTACAAATGTGTAGGGAACCACACATACAATTCATATTTTTTTCTCACCAAATCATCGTATCATGTCTCTCATTATAGTGGAGAATCTACATACTGGTCTTACACATACATATAAAGGAGTGGCTAGACTTATTGAGTAGTGAAAATCATAAAAAAATCATGTTCCATATTTACCAGATTCCATATACTTATCTATGATAAGTAAATGAAAATATAAGAATCAATATCCTAACAAGTATAAGAGGAAATGGTATAAAAAAGTTTTAAGTGGATGAAGAATTTCCCAAAACTAATTCACCCCTCCCTTTCCATGTTGATTATATCCTAAAGTGGTCCTATCAATTATTATTAGATGGATTGGTTAACCTCTATAGGTTTTATACATTGATGTTATTCTATTATTAATATTTAACCTTCTTACCAGTATTAATATTGAAGTGATGTTTTGGTGACGATTTAGTTACCTATTAAGAGAATTCTATTTCTTCCAAGACCATGATTAATAGGAAAAATAAAGAGATGATAATGATGAATATTATACCCATCTTTTTTAAATAAGGTTAAGTATAAAATTATCTATGTTTTACTAACAGTAACTATATATCATGTATTAGATGTAAATAATCGTTTTTCTAATTTACCACTAAGTAGGAGAACAAAATTCCTACATCAAGGGAATCGAGAATATAAAATTATCATGATGAATGTGAATTTTCTTGTACAAATTACACTCCGTAAAAACATCCTATAATAATTGGTGATGATATATATATATATATTCTAGAGATATATAAGTTAGTGGATTAAATGATATACAACATTACATTCTCTATGATATAGTCTCTCTTTTTTTTGAATACATTCAAAATATATATGAATAGATCACCCAACTAGAAGACAATGAAGATGATGTAGATAAGGATTTAAAAGAAAGTTTTCTAAAATGTAAAAAACCCTCCAATAAAGTAAGATCCATAGAAACAAAAATGGTGGAGAATTAAATATTTTCTTCAAAGTATGAAAACAATTTTATTAAATAATTTCAATTGAAATTTAGAGTCAATAATAATATAAAATAATAGATCCATCAACTTGATGAATAGTTTAATAATCAGATTGATACGAAAGATTCACAATTTTAAGTAAAATCTAAGAATATCAATGAACATACATTTTTTACAGAAAATTATTAAGATACATGAAGAGGATGTTGAAAGAGTGAATATGGTTTTTCAGGATAAAAGGATTATGAATAAATATCAAAAAAACAGCCTCAATATGTGATTTTTATAATTGGGTGACATGTTTCTTAATCATGACATGACACATAGTGATTATTTATAAATTCTGTCGAATTTTTCTTCTACACAATGATTATTGAGTGATTATAATGACAAATATATCCAATATATGATATAAAGATCACGACTTCATTAATTGATCTATCTTAAGAATCTTTTAAGAAACATATAACATTCATATTATCTTATAACAATGGTTATAAATCTATTTTCAATAATAGTATAGATAGAAAAACAAAAATTTTACCCATGTGGATGAAGAAAATCTAAACTAAGCACACCCTAATGACTATATAATATAGAAAAAAGACTATAGAATATGGGTCTCCATGAAGATCCCAACATGTTATAAATAATACAAAAAATAAAGTAGTTTATAAAAAATAAAATGGTTTTTTGGTAATTAATTGTTCAGAAATATGTTTAGTATTTGTGAATTTTATTTTCGGAATAATCATATAAATATAAAATCACAAAAATAATCCCATTTTAATGGAAAATAAGATCTATTTAAAGAAAAAACTATCAAATAGAAAGAAAATTTTGAATACTTTGAATTGATTTTGAAATATTTAAAATACATAAGTTGTAGGAAAATATAGTGGCCACAAGAATGGTACATTCTCATCTCGATATGTATCTTACGATGATTGAAAAATAAGACCATAGAAGATTTTTAATAATGAACATACATCCTCGAGAAGTTAGAAAACTAATATAGTAAATACAATTTTTTGTAGGAATATTTCAAAAAGAAAAGGCGAGAGGACCTTGGATATTAAATATAATAAGTTGAGGAATAATTTATCATCCAAAATAATTTTTCATAAAGATAAAATATAGAAGAATACATTTAGAATGTACAAGCATATTTAAAAAATACCAAATGATCTGTTTATAATATTCCTAGAATTCTTAAATAGAATGTTTAAAATGGATGATGTATAATAAAATTATAGATAAATATAAAAAGAAAATATTTCTCATGATGAATATTTAGTACAAAAAAATTCTCAATTGATGTAATGTCAAGACCCGTCCCCCGAGGCCCGTGCCGTGATAACCCCAAGCTCTCCTTCCATAGGCCAGGGGTTGGCGACTAGCACCGAAAGGCGTAATCCCTAAAACTGTGAAGGCATTTCCTTTATAACCTGTAAAACACACAACCAAGCACACAACAAGATATGAACACAAATAAACTGAATGGTAAACAGAGTGAGTGAATTAAGTAAAAGGATCCAGAATACAAGCCCAATTGGAAAGTAAAAGAAAACATGAGAAAAAAGTAAAACTGATGATGGGTCATCCTCCAAGGTTTCTACCTGAATGGTAGGTACAGATCGTCTCCTCAGTACTCCACGCCTGTCCGCCTCCCCCATGTACCGACTCGTCGTAAGGTTCTCTTTCGGGCACCATCCAATCCTGGTACCCTCAGTATCGATCAACATTGTCTGATGTTTTCACCAAACACAACAAGGTGTGGGCATAGCTCATGCAGGGCTGAGTATAACGATACCCAGTAGGGACCCCAACACAGGATCACAAGGTGCTGACCAACACAGTATCGCAAGGAGCTAACCCACAAAAGATCACTAGGTGATGACCCACACATGATCGCTAGGAGCTGACCCACATAGGATCACTCTGCATTCTTCTTGTCATAGTATGTTATTGGGTTCCCACACTAATCATGCTCTTCTCCTGGAGGATCCACTCCACAAGTCACAGGTCAATACTCCAAGTACTAATATGTTCCATGAAGAAGTATCTCAATGAACTACATTGTCATAGAGGTCTCAACGCAATAGACAGCGCGTAAATCGGATGCCTGGTCTGTGAGTTATTAGCCTTTTATTCTCAGGGGCAGGGTTAAATTTGTGCTCGATCAAACATGACCATACCTCAAAATTACTCAAATTTCTAGTGGGGTATACTCAAATGTACCATCTCTCTCCATGATTTCTAGCGCGACTGATGGTTCGTCAAACGGACATATGGTGAAAAAGTTATGAACCAATTAAAGTATAGTTTTGTATCTGGTCCGAGTCCGGTCTGACCCGGTCGGGCCCACTCGACTAGACCTGGCCTGGGTCGACCCGGTTTGTTTCTACCCAGCTCGTGGTGCGGCCCGGCCGGCTATGCGGTCCGACAGGACGCGAGGGCCACGGGTGCCACGGGGCGGGAGGGGTCATGGGTCAACTCGACCGCGAGAGTGCCAGAAGGGCATAGGGTTGCGCAGCTCGGCCCGAAGCGGCTTGGCTGGGAGGGAAAAGGCCATAGGACGGTTTGTCTAGGGCGGCTCAATCAGAAGGGCAGAGGGGACGGGATGGATCGTCTGGGAGGGCGGAGGCTGCAGGGCGGCTCTTTGAGTCCATGGGCAGCGTGGCGGGGCCATGGATGGGGGATCCGAGTGCTGGTTCGGCTATAGACAGTGGCCCGGTCATGGGGAAGTGGCTCGGCCTTGGCGTTTGGCCATAGATGACGGCTCGACCGCGGAGGATTTCGGCTCGGCTGTGGGGAGGTGCCCCGGCTGGGGATGATGCGGAGGCTTCGGAGGTCGTGGGCAACGGTGCTGCAGGGCACGAATGTCGTGGGGGGGGGGGGGGTGGGGGTGGTCGTGGGGCAGTGGCCGCGGGGTGGCGTCGTTGCATCGTCTCCTTCGCCGCGTTCTACAGGGGTGCCGACCACCATTCTCATGCCCCACCATGGTTCGTAGTTGTTCCTCCATCACGATCAACAAATAATCACAAGGTTTGCGGAGAGGACATTCCATGTTTGATTAGCCCGCACTATCCGTTTTAGAGTGGTAGAAAGAAGATATAATTCCTTCTTGAATTATGAAGAATTTTCAAGAATTGAAAAATATAAAATTTTAAAACAACCACCCTACCTCAGATTGTTCGTTGACGTTGGCTGATAATAAAGTCGAAGACGGCGAAGAGAGTGCCTACGATCGTCGCTTCTGAAACCACACTTTGACGTCGAGCTCATTCGTCATCATCTTCCTTGATTTCTGAAGAATGTTCATCAATGACATTATTCATTGGAGGATGTTCCAAAGAAGAAGTCGAAGTCGTGCATCAGTGTTCTTTGTTTGAAGAATTGTAAGACTCCAAGAGCTCTCCCATTTTTCAATACTTTCCCCCATAATGAAAAATATCCAACTAGTGTGTTTCCCCAATTTTAATTGTTGGCACAATTTTAAATTGGGTTAATTAATTACATAGGTTGGCATAATAAATTAAAAGGGGTGGCACCATTTAATTGGTGGAAGTTTAAGATGCTTCCCCACACTTATGAGAGAGTTCAAGGGGTTTTAATCCTCTGGTGATCCCCACCACTATAACTTCTCATGGGAGGTTAGGCTCGGTGGTCCCCACCTCTATAACCTCTCATGGGAGGTTTTAGTTTTGGTGGTTCCCACCTGTAAAATATACACATGGGTGGTTTCAAAAAAAATAAAAATAAAATCTTACACCCTTTTATTCTATATTATTCCTTCACAAAAAATCCAAATTCTATCTTTCACTCTCGACCCACTGCGGTCGAGGTGAAGGTCTCCTTAAGAAAATACTGTCGCTGCGAGTTCAACGGTGTCCTTGGATTTCAATTCCAAGCACCGGTTCAAAAGTTAGAAAAATCCACACGCACATTTACTGAACATAGCCGAAAAAAAGTTCATAAATTCATTCTGAGCACTCCGGGCCTCGGAATCAAGCGCCGTCAATTTTCAAGGACTCTTGAAATTCTCTTAAATTTTAAAAAATAATTTACTTGGAAATTTCAGGTCTTTACATTCTCCCCACCTTAGGGCTCTACGTCCTTGTAAGCCACAAATCAAATTAAGTAAACAAGTGGGGGTACTAAGCACGAATCTAAGAATCCCACTCCCTTGTTCTATTTTGAAGGTTCTCATGCTACCAACGAACGCGCACCAGAGGTATTGACCACCCACGAAGGACCCTCTTTTGTCAATCCCCAATCTCCACTAGAACCTCCATAAAAGTAGCCTCATCGTCGACGTCCGGCTCTCTATGGTTGATGACATGGGAAGGGTTGTGCACATATCTCCTCAGCTGGGATAAATGGAAGTCGTCCTGCAAACGGTGCAACTGAGGTGGAAGAGCTAAGTGGAAATCCACCTCGCCCACTCTGTTGAGGACCTGAAAATTTGTGATGAATCTTAGAGAAAACTTACCACCTAAGACAAATCTCTACAAACCTCATTGAGGTGAGACCCGTAGAAAGATGCGGTCACCATCCTCTAACTCTAGAGGTCTCCGTCTCCTATCAACATATGAATTCTTCCTGCTCGATGCATTCTTCATATACTCCTAGATAATTTACACTTTCTTTGTGGTAGACCGTGCAATCTCTGGCCCCACTAGTGCTGACTCCCCTGGGTCAGTCCAGCACAAAGGTGATCTGCACGGTCGCCCGTACAACGCCTCTAAAGGTTTCATCCCAATGGTGGAGTGATAACTACTTTTGTATGAAAACTCCACCAAGGGAAACTGATCCTCCCAGCTATGACCGAAGTCAAGGACACAAGCACGGAGCATGTCCTCGAGGGTCTGAATTGTCCACTTAGTCTGGCCATCCATCTGAGGATGGAAGGCGGGGTTCAAATGAAGCTGCGTCCCGAAAGCCACCTAAAACCCCATCCATAATCGAGAAGTAAAATGTGAATCACGATCGGAGATAATCCTCAAGGGTACTCCAGGTAGGTGCACAATATATGGCACATAGAGGTGTCCCGAGCTCTATGTTGACCCCTGCTCTCTGATCGGTAGGAAGTGGTCCAACTTGGTGAGTTGGTTGACGATCACCCAAATCGAGTCATGTCCCCTGGATGCACATGGAATTCCTATCACAAAGTCCATGGACATCCATCCCACTGCCACTCTGGGACCTCTAAATTCTAAACCAAGATTGCTCGTACCTAATGCTCCGCCTTCACTTACTGACAATTGAGGCACCAAGAGACAAACTCTACAACGGTTTTCTTCATTCTGGCCACTAGTGCTATCTTCAGAGATCTTGGTACATTTTCGCCACTCCTGGATGTACCAATAGATGGGACGTGTGAAACTACCTCTACACTTCCTCCTGAAGTCACACTGGTACCTTGGTACGTCCCTTAAAAGGATGACATGCTCCCCACCTTCATAAAATCCATCAGGTGCCTTCCCTATTCATATCTAAGAAGGTCGAGCCTCGTAGTCTGCATCCCCACACTGCGCCTCCCTAACTCACTGAAGAAGTGGTGGAGTGACTGTAATAGACTGATGAAAAGATGCTATGTCTCTATCCACAAAGGATATCTGCAAATCAGCTAGCTGCTCCGTTTCCTCACCTATCAGTGGTTTACCAGACCTCCTTTTGAGTGCATCTGCAAAAATGTTCCCCTTCCAAGAGTATAGACTATATCGAAGTCATAGTCCTAGTTGAAATGAAGCCAAAGTCGTTGTATTAGGTTTGAGTGCTTTTGGGAGAAGATATACCTGAGACTCTTGTGTTCAGAGTACACTGTAAAACACTCACCCATCAAGTACTGTCGCCACATCTTCAAGGAAAAGGCCACTGCTGCTAACTCCAGATCATGGTTAACATAGTATTGTTCATGTTGTCTCATCTGTCGAGAACCATACACGATCACCACTTTCTCTTGCATTAGTACACATCCTAGCCTGATCCCTGAAGTTTTGTAGTAGAATACCTACCCTATTCCCCCTATGGAAGCCTCAATATGGGGGCACTAGTCAGTCTCTGTATCCGCTCATAAAAACTCTGTTGGCATCTCTCTGACCACATGAAGGGTTTCCACTTCTTCATCAACTCCTTAAGTGGTGCTGCAACTCTGGATAAATCTGACACAAATCTTCGGTAGTATCCAGCTAAACACAGTTATGATCGTACCTTTGTCACATTCCTGGGTGGATTCCAAGCAAGATCTGCCTCAAACTTCACTAGATCCACTACAACTCCAGCCTCTGATATGACATGTCCCAGAAAGTAAACCTCTCGGATCCAGAACTAGCACTTTGAGAGCTTACCATAAAGTTGGTGCTCTCAGAGTGTATCCATTACTACCTGCAAATGATAGGCATGATCCTCCTCAGTAGTCGGGTAGATCATAATGTCATCGATGAAGACTAATATAAAGCGATCAAGGTATAGCTGAAATATCTTGTTCATGAGTCCCATGAACACTGCTGGAGCATTGGTCACACCGAATGTAATTACCAAGAAATCGTAGTGATCATACCAAGATCTGAAAGTCGTCTTATGCACATCCTCATCTCGTACTCTGATCAGGTGATAGCCTGATTTGAGTTCTATCTTTGAGAACCATTGTGATCACTTCAGCTGATCAAAGAAGTACTCAATCCTCTGGAGTCGGTACATGTTCTTCATGGTCACCAGGTTCAGGAGTCGATAGTCGACACAAAGTCTCAAGCTCCCATCCATCATCTTGGAGAAAAAATTCAGGGATTTCCAAGGTGAAACACTGGGCCAAACGAATCACTTACCCTACAAGTCCTCTAGTTGTACCTGTAGCTCACGAAGCTCCGCGGGTGTCATCCGATATGTAGGTGTAGATATCATTGTCGTCCTGGGGTAAAATTCAATGTAAAATTCCACCTCTCTGTGAGGAGGTGGACTCAGAACATCATCAGGGTAGACATAAGCGTACTAGTCCCCCACTGTAGGATAGCTCAGACTCTCCACATCAACCTCTCCGAGGGTAAGGGTAGCCAAATGATGAGTTATCGACTGCACTCTCCTCCGGGTAAGTCCATTGTGTGCTACAAAGGCTTCCTTCTCGCTGTTGAAGGTAAACTTGGTCCCATCCGTGCGAACACACCACACATTGCGCCTAATATAGTCAATACGAGCATGTACTGTAGATAACCAGTACATACCCAAGATGACATCATAAAGCCTAGACGCTACTACTAGGAGATCCCAACCAAAGCTCTTGCCTCCTAGATTAAGCTCCCACTGTAGGAATCATTTGGTAATTGTCGAATCTTCTCCCGTAGGAGTCTCTCTCCGTAAGGATCGATCCAACAGCTCCATCAGAATCTCTGAGCTCTGAACGAGGGCAGAGGCAATAAATCAATGAATGGAACCTGTGTCTATATGTACTGCATCTAAGGTTGAGTAAACAAAGATCGTACCTCATATCATCTTCATAGGACCATTATCATATGCCTCAGCTGCCTGGAGCTAAGCTCGTCCATATCCACTTGCTCCCTACGGTCAGGGTGGACCTCCTGGAGGTGGTGGCGATAGCATCTCAAATCATCGGCCACCACCAGCTGCACGACCAGCTCCTCTGCCATGTCTTCCTGCTCCCTGTAGACCTCCTCGGCCGAACCTATGTCTCTGCATGGGCAGTCCTTCGATCTTCTTATGATCATTTGTCTGGTGGGTCAGACAGTAACGATCTATGTGACCCTGTCTGCCACATGCATTACAATTCCCACTCCTGGAAAGACTGTATCTACCTCGGGTGCCTCAGACAACCGACCCTGAATCCTGTGGTCCATCACCTATAGGTCTGCTCCTTTTGGACCTCTGTGACATCTGTCTATTGCCAGCTGTAGAAGACTCTGCTATGTGACGACTAGTGGTGGGTCTCGCTGCTAGTGACTGCTATGTAATGAAACTCTCCACCATGAGGTCTCTCTCAAACACCCTCATATGCGTCAGGATGATGAGTGAGATCATCAAAGCCCTGATCTCTCGTCTGAGCCCCTGCTCAAAGGTCCAAGCCCTGAAGAATGGGTCACACACCATATCTGTGGAGTAGAGTGAGAGGATAGTGAACCTCATTGAGTACGGAACCTCAATCATGTTTCCCCTATTGCAGATGATGTATCTCCTGAATGTTCACTATGTGAAGAGTCGCTGGGACAAACTCTGCCCAAAACATGCTCTCGAAGTCTACCTACAGAAGCGTCACCTCTTCCTGAGCCTAGAGCACCATGCTCCACCATCTGCCAATTGCTTCTTGTAGAAGGATGGTGGCAAGGAACACCATGAAATCAGCTGGTGTCTCTACCAGTTAGAAGACTCTCACTACAGCCTCCATCCAATCCTCAGGTGCCTATGGGACCATCTCTCCCCTGAACCTGGGTGACCTCTGGCACTGGAACACATGTAATATGCTCAAGCGGTGTTTAACATCTTTTGTTAGGGCCAGTAGCATCGGTGGCCCAATGGTAATGGTACCGCTGGTGCCTCTACTAGAAAAGGGCCATGCACCGAGGCCTCGTCGCTCGGTGGGCTATCATTGCATACTACTATTGGAACCACAACTGACTATTTGCGGGGAGGCATCCTAAAAACAAAAGTTTGTGCGCCATGGTCAATAATTTATACCTGGTGATCTGACTCAATGAGATCACAAAGAAAACTCTCGAAAACACACACGCAATCAGTATTTTCGTGCACTAAGTCGGAAAACAGAAGTCAGGGTCCTAGTGTATGGATACGTTGACCAGCGCACCAACACTGGATTCCCTAAACTGATAACCACACTCACTAAACTTAACACTAATTCTGTTAAAAAGAAAGATCAAAGTCTTATGTTCTACAGTAAAAGTGACTCCTCTGATGCCAATTTTTCATAACCCATACCCCGGGGCCCGTGTCGTGACTACCCCAAGCCCACATTCCATAGGCCAGGGGCTAAGGACTAGCACTGAAAGGTGTAATACCTAAAACTGGGAAGGAATTTCCTTTATAACCTATAAAAAACTCAACCAAGCACACATCAAGATATGAACACAAGTAAACTGAATAGTAAACAGGGTGAGTACAGTAAGTAAAAGGGGCCATAATAAAAAATCAACTAGAAAGTACATGAAAAATGGAGCAAAAATAGAAGACAGCTGCTGGGTCTTCCTCAAAGGTTCGTACCTGAAGGGTAGGTATAGATCGCCTCCTCAGAAATCCACACCTGTCTGTCTCCTCCATGTACCGACTCGTTGTAAGGTTCTCCTCCATGCACCGTCCAGTCCTGGTACCATCATCCTCGATCAACGTTGTCCGACATCTACACCAAACACAACAAGGTGCGTGGATGGACCATGCAAGGGTGAGTGTAATGATACTCAGTAGGGACCCCTTGACCCTCATGGTCTCCCAAAATCCTCAAAGGATAAACCTAAAAGTATGAAGTCAACTGTCAAAACTACTTAGGTATATGCCCATACATATACCTATGTTATCATGTATACCCATTTCAATCATGAGGAAACACAGGGTCCAACCCAAAATCCCAAATCTCAAATGTTCCACAAAAGAAGGAAAACCACAAAGTCAACTACCACACAGGTATGCCACACAGAAGAATACCCCGAGGTATTGCCAAAAAGGAATTTACCACACAGGTACGAACTCAACTCACATGAGGTATAACTTAATTATAGTAGTAGAGATGATTTGATGTAACTACTGAATCATATTACTCTGTAAAGAAGCTGACCCACACAGAATCGCTAGAAGCTGACCCAGAAAGGATCGCTGGGAGCTGACCCACATAGGTTCAATTGGAGCTGACCCAAACAGGATTGCTAGAAGATGGCCCACTTAGGATCGCTAAAAGATGACTCACACGGGATTGCTAGAAGTTGACCCACACAAAATTGCTAGGAGCTGACCAACACAGGATCGCTAGGAGCTGACCCACATAGGATCGCTTGGAACTGACCCACATAGGTTCACTAAGAGATAACCCACACAATATAGCTAGGAGATTACCCACACAGGATCACTCTTCATTCTTCTCGTCATAGCAAGCTACTGGGTTCCCGCATTAAGCCTGCTCGTCTCCAGGAGGATTTGTTCAACAAGTCATAGGGAAATACGACATCTACTATGAAGTCCCTAAAATAAGTATCTCAAAGGTCCACCACATCATAGGGGTCTCAACGCAATAGATGGCACATCAATCAGATTCTTGGTCTATGAGTTATTATCCATTTAGTCCCGGGGGCCTGGTTGGATTCGTGCTCGATCCAACCCGACCATACCACAACATTACCCAAAACTATAGTGGGGTATACTCAAAGTGACTGCCACCCTCCCAGATTTCTTGAAATGCAGACGGTTCGTCAAACAGAAGTCCAGTGCCTAATTTTTCGCCAAAGTAAAGTATAGGTTCGTATCAGGTCCGGGTCCGAACCGACCTAATTGGACCGACCCAACCCGACCTGGCCTCGACCGACCCAATTTAGGTAAACCCAACCTGCTGGGCAGTTCGGAGGCCATGGGGTGGCTCGATTGGGGGGTTTTGCAAGAGCGCAGGGTGTCTCGGCCGGGCCCGGGGTGGATAGGCCGGAAGGGAGGAGGCCGTAGGGCAGCTCGGCCGGGAGGGTAGAGGCCGCAGGAGGGCTCGGCCGGGAGGGCGGAGTCTGTGGGGTGGCTCGGCCAAGGAAGATGGCCCAACCATGGGGCGGCGGCTTGACCACAGATGGCGGCTCGGCCATGGAGGGTGGCGGCTCAGCCGCGAAGAAGTGGCCCGGCTGCGGACGGTAGGGAGGTCGCGGGGGGCAGTGCCGTTTGGCGGTGCCGTTGCGTTGTCACCTTCGTTGAGGCTGACGGTGGTCTCACCCTCCATTCCCATGCCCCACTATGGTTCGTAGTTATTCCTCCATCACGATCAACAAGTAATCATAAGGTTTGCGGAGATGAAGGGCCATGTTTGTTTGGCCCGCACTCTCCGCATTAGAGTGGTAGAATGCGGCTATAATTTCTTCTTGAATTACCAATAATTATCAAGAACAGAAAGCAAAAAGAATTTCAAACAATCACCTACCTCAAATTTTTCGTTGATGTTGGTACGAGAAGGAAGTCGAAGAACGAGATGAGAGTGCCTATGATCGCCGGTTTTGAAACCACGCTTTGATGTCAGGCTCATTGGTCATCCTCTTCCATGATTTAGGAATAACATTATTCGATGTCATTCTTCATTAGAGGATGTTCCGAAGAGTAGACAAAGTCATGTGTTAGCATTCTTTATTGGAAGAAGTGTAAGTCTCCGAGAGTTATCCTCTTTGTCTACACTTTCACCCAAAATGAAAAACAGCCAACTGTTGTGTTTCCCCAATTTTAATTGTTGGCACAATTTCAAATTGGGTTAATTAATTACATAGGCTGGTATAATAAATTAAAGTGGTGGAACCATTTAAGTGGATTCCCCACACTTATGAGGGTGTTCAGGGGGTTTTAATCCTCGGGTGGTCCCCACCACCATAACAACTCATAGGAGGTTAGGATCAGTGGTCCCCACCTATATAACCTCTCATGGGAGGTTTTAGTTCATGTGGTCCCCACCTGTGAAACATCCACATGGGTGGTTTCAAAATAAAATAAAAATAAAATGTTACACCATTTTATTTTATTTTATTCCTTCACGAAAAACCAACATTCTTTCATTCACTCTCGACCCACTACAGTCAAGGTGAATGTCTCCTTAAGAGAATACCGAAACTACAAGTTCAACTGTGTCCTCATATTTCAATTCCGAGCACCGGTTCAAAAGATAAGAAACCCCGCTCACACGTTTACTAAACGTACCCAAAAAAAGTTCTGAAATTCATTTTGGGAACTCCATGCCTCGGAATCTCGTACCATCAATTTTCACAGACTCATGAAATTCCCTTAAATTTTAAAAACAATTACATGGAAATTTCGAGTCTTTACATGAAAACTTATGTATTAAAAATTTTCAATGTGAGAGATTTAAGAAGGATGGATATAATCAGAAACATTATTTAATCATTATACCCAAACAATAATCTATACATAAATGAAATAAGAATCAATTATCCTTGAATGTAGTCAAGAATAATATTTATCCACAAGAATATTAAGATAATGTTGTATGATTCATGGTTATATAAGATAAAATATAACTAACTTTTATATATGCAAGCATAAAGACTATAGGATATCAAGAAACATTGTTTTGAAAACTATCTGAACCTTATTGTTTACATTAATAAGCATGGATGATCCAACTTATTCCACTAAATTATGTGATTTTATTCTACTTGAAAATTGGGAATTTATAGTAAAGATGATCATTGGGGTAAAACCTGAGATATGTAAATTAATTTCAACCATAGACCATATTTTTTAAGTAAGTCTTCATCTTATAATATTTCCTAAGTTCATTTACTTGAAAACATATAATAGGATCATCAAAGATGAATTTAAAAAGGTTTTTTTTAAAATAAGATAGAAAAGTGAAAGAAAGATCCATCTTTAATTTATTCTCAGATTAAATTTTAAAGAATTTATATTTAAGAGATTCATCATTATAAAGCTCATATGGAGGGTCTCCTTGATGAGGAAATATGTGATGTGTGATTAAGTTGATTTCATGATAATTGAATCTTATAAATATGATTACTCTATAATGTGAATAATGAAATATCACTAGAAAAGCTACATCGCTCATAAATATATCAACCTATGTTATTTAGAATAATAATATTGAAATAGAGGGAGAGAAACTGAATTAATTAATGAAAAAATATAATTGAGAGTATAAATCTACACTATGTAATATAATATATCATGTTTCAAATGAATGTATTTAATTTTTTTGAAGTTAGTGAAGGTGTTTCAGGTTTATTGATATTGTACATATTTTATATCCCAATTAGTATCTTCAGACCAGAATAATAGCGGACAACCCTTGTATAAAAATTTATATGTTCTCATTCCATGTATAAAAACCCATATTTTATTACACCTTAATTCGATATTTATTACATAATGTTACACAAAATATAATAAAAATTTTCATTAATCCAACCATATTTTTGAAATTAATTTCATACAATCATAACTAGAAACCTGAATAAAATGAAATTATTGATAAGTTCCTTAACATGATCATAAAATGTCATCATTTTTCTTAAATTTATTGGGATAACATGTGAAAGTACATAAGAAGAGGTTGATATATAAGGATCAGTATGGGAATAAATATAGTTTAACACAATCTAAATTAGTACATGTGATCCAACAACCATATCAAGGTAACATAATATGGGTGATAATCACAATCATGAACAATGTGGCATGATATAACATAATAACATCAAGACATCATAGGAATGTGAAAAAAACATAAAACATGACATGATAGACATAATTCAAGGATAACATGCCAGATAATATAACATAGTGTTCTTAATATAACCTCTAGCACACTACACATGGAATATCCTAATATTAAAACATTACCCAATGCATTAGAGGGCTCTATAATTCTATGCCCACCCATCACTTTTCTTTCATGTACATGCATAAGTGTGATACAAAGATCACCAAAAGGATATATTTCACTATATTTAATCCAATTATTAAGTGTGTTGTCACAAATACAGGGAATTACCCAATCAATTGTGGTAAAGTAAAACTAGTTTAATACTTTTGAGTTAAAATGGGAATGTTTATTTCATATAAAAATGTTTGGCAAGTAAAGTCACAAGATTATTTCAGCTGCTTTATGGGGGTATAAAATGATTAATTAAAGGGATATATGAGACTAAAATGGGACTCTCATCACAAGGAAACATTAATAAAATTAATAGGGGTGTGAAAAACTACCATAACATGAATAATTGGAAAATAAAAGGCTTGATTTAAATAATGTTTCTGAATAAAGAGCGGAATAAGAGGATCAATTACCATGAGAGGACACCTCTAGAATATTAGGAGGATATTTTTAAGTGTTTAGGAGAGCCTTGGTAGGACTGTAGAGATGCATTTTAATATTAATGTCATTATAAAATAGGTTTCATTAAAGAGGTATGGGAGTCTCTGTGGTTTTATATATCAATAGACAAGTTAATTCTTGATTCATTTCCAAACATAGGTTTTGGACCACATATGATAATGTAATAAAAACCTCAAACATTACCTTGATTTTTTCCTTGGTTTCTACTAATTTTATGTAGTTCTAATTATTGTAAATGACTAAGAACTCGAATCCTTAAAATAACACCCTTGGTGATGTGTAAGTGAGTCATGTTTACCATGAATTTATTTCAAAACCATAAAATATAATATAGGTTTTAGAGGATACATTAAGGGTTTCAAAAAATAATCCAGTAATTTAATAACAAATTATAGTAAATGGGAAATATTTATTTGGTAATGGATACCTTTTAGGGAATATCTTACAATAATTTTTTTTATTATTATGTCATAATACATACCATATATTTATACTAAATATAAGGCGGTTCGGCATACTTGGTTTGGTTTTTGATCTTGGTAAGATTTTACTTCTCTCGTAAAGGGTTTTGTTTGAGATTTGGTTGTTCATTCTCATATTGTGATTTGTCAGGGGAAAGTTCCAATGATTCTATCTCCATCGAATTCTTTGATAAATGGGTTTCATAGGGTATGTTACTACGGATTGAGGCCATCACTTCTTCTATCTATATGAATTGGTCTTTATCATAAAAATTTATATATACAATTAATACTATCACTTTTTAATATATATATTATCAATGTTCATGATTCTTAATATTATTTTTAATATTGAAGGATATAACATTCCAAAATAAAAATATCATTCCATGTGTTCTCTATAATTTCATTACACGATAATTCATTTATTTATTCAAAAAAATGAATATTTTATTTGTAAAATTTTATGTTGTTAAATTATCCCCCTTAAAAAATTAACATTGAATTTTTTTTTCATAAAATAAAATATATAAGGGAACTTCTATTTTATTTCCTCTTTTGTTTCCTATGTCCCTTCCTCAAACTTATTGTTCCTCCATAACACTTTGAATAGGTGAATTTTCTTGTTTCATAGAACCTTGTCTTTATGATCTAATCTCTTTACATGATTATCAAAGTATGAAATATAATTCATCAATTGTAATACCTGTGGATTTAGTACAAATGAGGGGCCTAGTATGTACTTACTCAAGAGGGAAACATGGGACACATATTATTCATGAGATAGGTTTGGTGATATTTATTGTAGATATTCTACATCTCTATCAAAATAAAATATATAAATTTGGATGATGTGTCTAGGAAAAAGGATTATCTTTTCCAAAGCCTTGGTAAATTTTCAATGGAAATATAAGAAGGAACACTTTATCACTAACCTCAAACTCCAGGTATCATTGATCATTTTTTGTATAACTTTTCTTTTTGAGTTTGTGTGCATTTCATAAAACAATGAATTGTTTTAACCTTCTCTATCATTTCTGGGATAAAATCGGGTCCCATCAGCTTTATCTCTCTAACCTCATCCATCATTCCAGAGTGTGACACCTCTTCACATATAGTACCTCATAAGGTACCATTTCAGTCCCTTAATACAAATTATTATTATATTATAACTCCACTAGGGGAATGTGTTGGTAAAAATCTCAATATAAATCTATTGAACATGTTCTCAGTATATCCTCTAGAGTCTGAATGGTTTTTAGACCAACCTACCATTTAAGGGTGATAAGTCGCACCAAAACAATGTTTTTTAGCAAAAACATTCTAAAGTATTCTCTAAAACCATTAGGTAATCCTTGAATCCTAGTAAACTAAAATTGGGAGTGGAACTTTATTTCATCTTACTACTTTCATTATGCATATCATGGAATGTTTTTCATGATATAAACCTTTCATGATATTAATGAAATATTTGGAATTTTTAAGATGATCGAGTACAACCCTAATAGTGTTATTTCCTTTAGGTGCCCTCAAGATTTCTACAATGAAATCCATTGTTATATTATCCAATTTTCATAGTTTAAGGTTAAATGGTTGCGTCATACCCTTATACTTTTATTGTTTCACCTCGACATGTTTCAATACCAAGTACTAAGATAATAACACTGCATTCTCCATTTTCATGTTATACCACCAGATGTTTTTAATAAAATATTCATACATATTATTACGTCATGGATGAATAGACGTGGATAATATATTGACATCATCTATAAGTCTCCTTATAATATTTTATAATGGAAAACATATCCAGGTTATAAACCATATTACACAATGTTCAATATGGTCAAACTCTAGAATATTAACTATATTCTTTTACAAAAAAAATTGTAATCCTTATGAACCTCAAGGATCCTATTTCGAATGGATGGTGGGATAGTTATTTAAGAATTAATGTTTGAATATATTCTTATTATTCCTATTCTTATACTTTTCATGTTGAGGAAGATTTTGATCCATTGAAATCCTAATAATGGAGAGAGTTGCATCATCCTTTCTAAACAAAGTATCTAGAACTTTGGTTTATTTTGAAAGACAGTAATGGATTGAACAATCACAATCTCTAACCAGCTCTAACCACCTTCATTGGAATAAATTAAGATCCTTTTATGTTAACATATGCTTGAGTATTTTAGGATCCATAGATATGTCACACATTTCTCAACAGAGGAAATTTAGTTATGTCTTCAATGAAAAGATCAGTTCATCTAATTATAGATCATGATTTAGGATTTTCTTCTCAGTGGTCATTAATAATAGGGAGGTGTAGTCTATAATATTTTCATATTACATGATAACACAACCCAATACCTTTTAGACATATCATTGTATATCACAAATCCTTATCCACTAGTGAGTATTGTTAGCATAGGTTCAATGATTAACATCTTCTTTAACTCCTTAAATATTTCTATACATTCATTATCCCAAACAAACATGAATCCATTTATAGTAATATTGATTAGTGGGATTGAAAATTGTGTGAATTTTCTCTCATATAAATTATATTACTGGGCTAATGAAAAAAATATTTTTTTTAAACCTATTTTGGATTGGGCTATCCTTTGATTGCATCTTTTTTTTATAGACCCACATTAATCTATTTTATAGTGATGACACGCACTAGTAATGTTACTCAGTATAAGTATAATTTCAATTGAGAACTCAACCACTATTTTTAGAGGGAGATCGTGCAATTATTTTGGGATTCCCATAAATCGACATTTTTAAAATCAGCATTCCATCTAGGATGATATTTTATTTAGTGTGATTAATATAAGAAAAATGCAATTGATCATAAAGAAATAACATTTATTTTTGAGATGATGACACCAAAGGAAATTTATCCCCCATCATACATGTGCATATAATTATAGGGTGATTCTTGACACAACGAGTTAATTCCTTCCCCCAAAAATTTATGTTGTATCTTTGTAATGAATGGTAATCTATACATGGAAAATAACTGAATTCCAATAATGGGAAAATGATAATATTTTCATAAACATTACCACAATCATTAATTTGTGACACAATAATTGTAGATGTATTTCCCTAGTGATATCAAATTATTTTGGGTGGTGACATTATTTTCATAGAAAAAATATAAGATATTATAATATGGAATGGATTGAAATAAAATAATAGACACACAACTGTAGAGAATAATTCATGTTTACTTTAGTAATGATGATTCATCTTAGTATAAGGATTTATTTTATCTCTTGGAATTTGATAATTTTATGAGATCATCAAGCTTCATGGACCTTTTAATATATAATTTTCTTGAATAATTCCCAATTTCTCCACATTTATGACCTATAACTATAAATGGCACAGTATATATAATGTTATTTCAATACCTTATGTTTATTGAAATATTAATTTTTTCTAGGAAATTATATTTTTTATGCCTTATTTTTTTAACACTTAAAAATCAGTATGTTCCCTTGTGACATTTCTATAGGCCCGTCTTTCAACATTTTTGACATGAAGGAAATGGAATCTTCTTTCCTTTATCACCTATATGAGATGAAATTACTTGAGATTTTATCCATCAATTTTTTGACATGTCTGTAAATTAAACTATGTTAGATTTATTAATCATGATTATTAAAATCTATAATGGAATAATCCTTTTATATCATACTTTATCTCCCATCATGTTGGGCATCTCATTTGGGCAGCAATTACAATAGTCATCACATTGGTTGTTCACATGATTCCTCATTTTCTTATACGTTAAATAAAAATAATGGGAAATTGTGGATGTGTATTTTTAAACTATTTATTCCATAAATTAGAGACCATGAACATTAAAGTGAAAACTCATAAATTAAATATATACACGAACCTATGAATCTATAGGTTTCAATATATGTTATCCGTAATCTACTTCGTAAAAAATCATAGAGAAATTTTTTCCATTAATAAACTTTCATATAGAGATTGAGAATTTACCAAAGAATATCCTTTAATATTTTCAAACTAGGTGTGAGACTAAGCTCATTTTATTAAACCAGGTGAAAATCAAGCCATGCTCAAGTTTCCCTTTTCAGGGATATTATGTAAAACCCCAAAATTGTTAAGTAAGAGCATTGTATTCGATAGAGTGTATTATTCACAACACCAAGAACATAAGGGAATATAATATATTGAGACTTTATAATAATTTTTTTTAATATAAATAAATATATTAAACAAAATTAAATATAAGTGACACTGACTTTGTGTATATCACACACAACAATGAGTTTCTTCAATGGCTTGCATTACATGCAAGATCATGTTTTACCCAACAATAATATAATATTAAAATACTGTTATAAAATTTAACAGGATATAAAATATCCATTGTGAATATTATTAACTAAATTATGAAACTATATGGTTTTAAAAAACTATAAAATGAAATCATTGGTTAAAAATTAATTATAAATTAATATTAGAACTAACTGAATTTAAAGGGAATTTTTTATAGAAAATAGTTATTATGTACACAAAGCTATTTTGTCCCAATGAATTAAATTAATTATTATTATTTAGTGATATTAAGTTAATATATATTATATATTCAATGAAATATTTTTCATATTCATCCTACAAAAATTTTTAGATATAAGATAAGATAAAACCTGGTATTATGCATAAAATAAAATATTTTTATTAAGGTACTTTTACCACATTTTTATAGAGAGCCTATTTTAAATCAAATTTTTTTAATTTTAATACATATTATTTTTTAGAATAAACTTAATAATTAAATATAATCATAAATTATAGGTTAGGGTGAATTTTTGGTTTTTTCTATGAAGTTTCACTTTTAAATGAATAAAGAAAACTGAATTTTAATTCAAAACTTTGTTTTCATCTAATTGATTAATAAGAATAAAATATATTTTAATATTTTCAAAAAAAATTAATTAGATAATTTTTTATACATTAATCCAAATTAGTTCATTATAATATATTTCAATTTGAAATTGAATATAATGACCTACCAAATTTTTGAATGCTTTTACTTTGAAAACTCATATTGTTGGCCCGACTATGAGATTAAATATAGGTTTATTTATTCCACCTATGTGATTTAAATTTAAAAAAATAAATTCCATATTTTTTTCAGCATATTTAATAATTTATAATAAGTTCAAATTATTATTTTAAAAAAAATCATTTGTGGAAGTAATTAAAATTAATTAGAACGATTTGAGTGAAATTAAGCTTAATAAAGGATAAAACCTAAACATAAAGGCCAGAATGACATGGAAACTTGTCCAAAACCAATTAGAGGGTAATATTGAGACCCTATAATAACTTTTATATAATTTATTGAATTATTATATCCACTAAAAATGGTAAAAATTTGGTGGAATTCTATTTTCAAAAATTTAAAAGAGTGCCACCCCACCTCCACTATAAAAAGGAATCCTCTACTAATACTTCATCGCACATCTCAAGCCACCTTGGGTAAATAAATATCTTCCCAAATAGTTCCCAATAGTACCTCACCTCATTCTAGAAGCCTCAAATTTGGTGAAAAACGTACCAAGGATTCCCTTCGGTGAAAACCAAAGGAGTTACCAAAGAAGAGGTAACATCTTTCCTCAATCTATTTACTTTTATTCCCTTTCTTAACTCTATAGACTATAAATATTACATTATTTTATAAAAATAATAATATTATCAATATAATATTATGTTTTTATTTTTATGGTTCTACCTAAAATTACATAAAGTTCCATCTAATGGGTACCGAACGTACCATTTATGTGTACGGTGAACTACCGCCTCACGAAATGAAGTTGGTCATGTTTCATTTACAACTGGTAATGGTTTGTAATTATGATGGAAATACTATTTATATATTATTTATATTATAATTATTATTTATTTTTTAATTTATTTATTCTTTAATAACGCATACCCATATACTTTCCATTTTTTGTAAATATGATAATGTTATTTGTGGAAGTGTAGACTACCTCCTCTTAAATGTGATGTGATTCGATCACACAATACATGGAATGTACAATGTATTATTTTAATTAAAATTAATTGACATAAAAAATATATAGATGATATATATTACATAATTAAATTTATGGAAATATAATATATATCATCATCTTTATTAACCTTACACACAGAAAAAAGTTATAATGTTGGTCATGGACATATTGACTAGTGCCTCTTTGACATGATGTGATTCCTATTACATAAAAATAATTAAATATATAAGTATATATTATTAAATAACATGTTATTTATGATATAATGAAAAATAGGGAAAATATTTTGTTTCATACCTTCTTTCCAAAATAATCATTGAAAACTGGGAGCGTTACTCATGCATACATACAGTTTACCATCTTCATGATTGTAAAGTTGGTTCATTTTTTATAACCATATTTGATAATTGATTTAAAAATAATAATTGATGTATAAATATAAAAATTATTTCATGATTACTATTTTTGAAATTTAATATAATTACCCCAATGACCATAGTTGACCTACAAAAGTTTTTTCTTGACATATAATCAAAATTTGTTTAAAACACCCGACATAAGATTAATTGATTAAGTAGATATATGAAATGGAAATAATTTAATTAAAAATTATTTTAACCAATTAAATGTTTCTAAAAAAAGTAAATAATTATCATATGTTTGTTATTAAAAATTATAATTACCCATGAGACAAGTCTTAAACAAGGTAAAGGATTTATAACTCACCTTTTACAATTGTGATATAAATTCCATGTTCATCACTTACTTATTTTGTGTGGTGTATCTAATGCAACTTTTAATATATTATATAATTAATTATTTTTATATTTCATCATATTTGAAACATTCAATAAATGTAATTACTTCATGAGTTTTATGATATAAAATGATTCAAAGTGGTATGGGACACATTGGAATGTTTAAAGGTTATTTTCCTAAATGAGACTTTTAATGATCATTAATTTCTATTTGAAGAAATTATTTGACAATTTTTTAATAACCCATTTCATTTTTCTATAATCTAGTTTTTCAGGACCTTTGTCAAGTATTAATACAATTTTTTCACTCTTTGGTACTCAATATGTTTTAGAAACTGTTTTCAAGAGAACATGGCTTCAGTCTCTATTTTTTCAAAGAACCCATTTTCTACTAAAACCCATAATTTCTAAAAAATATTTGAAAATACTTGTTTTCAACCTTTTAAAATTTATTTTTGAAAACACATTTTTAAATTTTTTTTATTTTACCCATATTTTTAAACAAAACTTCTTGTCAATTTCCAAACAAGGCATTTTCCAACGTTTTCCCATGAAAAATAAATGTTATTTTTATTTCATTTGACATGAACAAATTTACCAACCATAATTTATTCAGAGATTCATTTTCATGTTTTAAATGTTTATTTTTAAATAATTGTTTTTAAAAAGTTATTTTCAATGAAAAAAAATAAATATTGTTTTTCCAAATTAAAAGGTTATTTTACTAAAAAATGTTTTTAAAAAAAATTATTTATATTCATCAATGACAAAATCCATATATTTTAATCCACTTGGGATATTTTATATTAATAAAAACCTTATTCTTCCTCTTGAGGTGTTATAATTGAATTTCCCGATGACTGTTTTAATATTCACTTCTCTAATACCTATGTTATACTCCCCAAAATATTCAATTTTCTATGATCATTTAATTTCCCCTAATTATCCAAATAATTTATCAGATATTACTATTTTCTATACCAAATATTATTTTACATACAATGTTTACTTTGAAAGTTATTTGATTATATTGGGAAATATGGATAAATATGTATTCTTTATTTAATGCTTATATTTGATAAGGAATATTGTTTATTCAGTATGTGTAATTACTGGGAAAAGAAAGATATGTGTTGGATACCATTTAATGAATTACTATGAGTTAGACACCAATTAATGTAAGCCCATTGATGAATCAGTGTTATTGTAAAAAAATTAGTTGGTGACAATCCAATTGAATATTTTTCGAGGGAGGATAAATATGTTTTTTCCAATATTTAGAAAATGTCTGGATGATAGATATTAAAAGTTTAGATTGTCATGTGCCTTAGACATGAAATACAATAACTTATAATTTTATTTATTTTATTGGTTATTATTTATCAATTAGATTTTGTGTTGACATATCAATGGATTCAATTCATTCTCAGTTCATTGTTTTAATGGAATGTGTTTTAGTTTATCACCTTTAAATATTGATTTTCCCTTATATAGTTATTTTAATGGAATTTTTTCTAGTTATTACCTTGCATATGGGTTACGAACTTCCTTCATTGTTTTTTGATTACATGTTATATGTTTTTTTGTTGACTATGTCATAGTTATTATTCTCATTGGTTCATTATTGCTTCTAATATACTTTACCATTACCGAGAATTTGAGGTCAGCCTTATTATGTTTCCTAACCATGTAATCTGAGAAGCATATTATAAAATATATGGAGGTATATACTCAATGGAATAAAGTTATCCTCAAAATAATGAAAAATATTATGCTATAATTAGTGTATAAATTTTTAATACAAGAAATACATATGTATCTAGATTAAAAATATTACTAAACTCATTGGTCCTTTGAGATTTTATTCCTTGTGACCAAGCCAATATAATGGTATTAGAAACCGGCCTCATGATTCGGTGGCTGGGTCACTATAGTTGGTAGAAAAAGAAGTTTAGTAGAAACCATGGGAATTGGATTTAGGAAAACAAAAATTAGAGAAAATAACCATACGGTATAATTTAAGGAAACTTATATAAGAACACTCAATACTGTTAATAATGTATATATTATATGGGATTCCAATAAATACATCCTTGTATGGATATTATAACTTGATGTGGTTCTAGAACAGATGTTCCTAGGGGTAGAAACTCTGACAAGGTGTGTTGGGGCTGACTCCATGTAACCCGGCACATGAAAATGGGCCTTACTGAGAACCTAGATTGACACTCCTTGTGGATATGCTAAGGATAATTACAATTTTCATTACAAAACATTATGAAGGATTTTAATAGATAATGACATGGAATGACCTATGTCAAACCTAACATGTTTTAGATTGATGATAATGTGTCATGATGTAGAAATCCAAAATATAATATTATTCATAAATCCTATACAAAAGTAGGACCTATGTGGAAATAAAGGGATAAAGTATTTATGTATTAGGTTTTTATTAATATCCTTAGTTAAAATAATATTTATTTATTAAAATCATTTCATGTTTTCCATCATATTTATTTGGGATATTATGTTAATATGGTTTTCAAAAACCACAACATGTATGTCGGGTGACAACTAATCAAATCCCACAAGGCTTCAGGACTTGAACCCATGACCGAAGAAATATATGGGCTTAATGACAACCAATGACCTACAAAATTCCCTGTTTAATATGTCATTGTTTTTTGTTAAACAATGTGAGGAATAAATATTAATGATGAACCAAAAGTGATACTTTTAGGTTTAGAGATTTATTTATTAACCATATTGGATTTTAAAAATAGTTAGAGACCAATTGTTATAGTTTTCATTATTTTACGGGAATTATGATCCATTTAATGTTTATTTTAATGCTTTATGATTGAAGATATTTTTTTGGATGTCCATTTCGTAAAGTAAGGGATTAATTATAATTACTCTACATTATGAAAATGATTAAAATAATGTTTTCCTAACATGTAAATTTTTGTTGAACCAACGGACTTATAAATCATCATCATGATATATATTTGAGGCCCTCAAAAGTCCATTGATCATTCACTTTTTTTAAAATAATGACCTTAATCACTCCCTATAATGTTTTATGATTTTCCACTATATATGTAGCCCCACTATCCACTAATGTAATCATAATTAGAGACCTAGTTATATGTTAATCCACGTGCCTTTTCACTTCCCATTTTCACTTTTATATAGGATAATTCATGAACCCTTCTCACAATGTGGGATTTAAACATAGAAAAAACAATCAATCTATTACCTAGGTAATGTTGAAATTGATATCACACATTTTAATTAATGTGGGGATAATGTTGTGCCCTGAAAATCTAAATTAGGGATATTATATTCGATATAAAGTATAACACACAACACAGAACATTTATGAGGTAATTTATAATAAATTTTATATTTTAAATAAATATATTCTATAAATTTCAATTCACATGACATTGAGTTAGAAAACGTCACACATAACAACGAGTTTCTTCACTGGATTGCGTTGCACACAAGAACACGTTTTACCGAACAATAATATATTATTAAAATATTTTATTTAGTATTACAAGTTATTTTCATGACCCATCGCCCGGGGCCCGTGTCGTGACTACCCCAAGCCCATCATCTATAGGCCAGGGGTGGCGACTAGCACCAATGGAATATCCCTTAAAACTGGGAAGTCAATGCTTTTATATCCTATATCAGACACAACTAAGCACACAAAAAGATATGAACTCAAGTAAACTGAACATTAAACAGAGTGCGTATAGTAAGTAAAAGGTGCCATAATACAAGAAAAACTAGAAATTACAAGGAAAACTGGAAACTACAAGACGACTGGAAGGTGAAAAGCAGCTTCTCGATTGTCCACCATGAATCCTACCAGAAGGGTAGGTACAGCTCATGAACAACTATCTCTGTGGTTCGCTTCGTCTAATGTCCACCTATGAGCTACCTCTATTCCTAGTACTCTCTTCATTAGTCAGCGATTTCCATCATCTACACCAAACACAACAGGGTGTGGGCATAGCCCGTACAGGGGTGAGTATAAAGATACTCAGTAGGGACCCCGAGACCCTCAAGGTCTCTCAAAAAACACAAAGGATAAACCACAAAGAATGAAGTTAACTGTTAACTCTACTTAGGTATATTCCAATACATATACCTAAGTTATAAAGTATACACATCTCAATCAAGGGGAAACACAAGGTGCAAACCAAAATCCCAAAGCTCAACAGCTCCACAAAGGAAGTAATTCCACATAGGTAAGTACCTCACAGATATGCTACATAGAAGAATACCACCAAGGTATTACCACGAAAGAAAGTACCACACAGGTATGAACTCATCTCACACCAGGTATTACTTAAGTACAGTAGTATAGATGATTAGATGTAACTAATAATCATCTTACTCTGTTAAGAGGCTCTACTACTGACCCACATAGGATCGCTCGGTGCTGACCCTCACAGGATTGTTAGGTGCTCACCCACACAGGATCACTCGGTGCTGACCCACACAGGTTCGATCGGTGCTGGCCCACAAAGGATCGCTTGGTACTGACCCACAATGTATTGCTCGGTGCAGGCCCACACAAGATCGATTGATGCTGGCCCACACAGTATCACTTGGTGATGCCCACACAGGATCCCTCAGTGCAAACCCACAGAGGATTGCTATTCATTCTTCACGTCATAGCCAGCTACTGGGTTCTTGCACGTCTCCGAGAGGGTCTGATCCACAAGCCACTAGTCAATACTCCAACTACCACTATTCCCCATGAAAAATTATCTCAAAGTACCTCCATGTCATTGGGGTCTCAACGCAATAGATGGTGCATCAATCGGACGCCTGCTTTGTAAGTTATTATTCGTTTTTTCCCGAGGGCCCAGTTGGATTTGTGCTCGATACAATCGAATAATATACCAACATTACCCAAATCTTCAATGGGGTATACTCAAAAGGCCCATCTCGCTCCAAGGTTTCTAGTACCGCTGACTGTTCATCAAAAGGACGTCCAGTACCAAAGTTACAGCCAAAAGAGCGTAAATGGGTCGTAGTGGGTCCAGGTCCGATCCGACCCAGTCGGACCGACCTGGAACAACCTAGCGGTACAGGGCAGCGTAGAGGCCATGGGGTGCCGCGGGTGGTGAGGCAAGGGGGTGGCACGAGGTGCCAGCGGCAGGGAGACCGCGAAGTGTTGCGGGGAGTCGCGCCGCGCCGCGAGCGGCTGAGCGCCACGGGGCTTGAAGGACATGTGGCGGTGCATCGGGGCTGTGGGGCGGAGGTGGCCACGGATGGAGGAGTGCCACGCGGCATGGAGGCCACTGGGCGGTGGAGCCGTGGGATGACGTAGAGTCGTGCCTTCATTGGCGGTCACCCTTTGTTCGCCACCTTCATCATGGTTCTTGAGTTCCACCGGTGCCAACCACCGACACCAGTCACCTAACCATTGCAAAGATCACACAAAAGACCCACAAGATTTACAAAGGGGTCGGGCCATGTTTGTTTGGCACATACCCTCCACGTTAGGGCGGTAGCATATGGCTCAAAGAAGATGATTCAATGTATAGGGAATTTAACATTGATCAAATTAAAACACACCCCTACCTCTATTACTCATGGACGACAATGAGGAGGAAAGAAGGGACGCCGGTTCATCGACATTTCTTCAATCTTCGGTTCATTCGTCATTGGAGACGTTCCTAGTCAGTGAGAGCATTCTTCATTGGGGAGCGCGTTCTTAATTTGAGAATGCATTCTTCATTGGAGAGAATAATCCTCCAAAGTTTCTTCCTCTCAATTCCACTAAAATGAAAATGTAGCCAAAAATAATAGAACAAGTTATCTACTATGTTTGTTGGAATAATTTCAAATTAGCTTAATTAAATAATTGATGAGTTGGTATTATTAATTAAGGTGGGGTGGCACAAATAATGTGGGGGAGTTCAAGAGGTTTTTCACCCATAAAGAGGGGTGTTCAAAGGGGTTTTAGAATCAGGTGGTCCCCACCACCATAACCCACATGGGAGGTTAATTCTGGTGGTCCCCACCTCCATAACCTCACATGGGAGGTTTAGTTCTGGTGGTCCCCACCTCTCAACATCCACATGGGAGTTCCAAAAAAAAATAAAATGTTACACAATTTTATTTTATTTTATTCTTTCATGAAAAAACCCAATTTCTATCTTTCACCCTCGACCTACTATGGTTGAGGTGAAGGTCTCCTTAAGTGAATACTGGCACTGTGATTTCAATAGTGCCCTCAGATTTCAATTCTGAGGACCGGTTAAAAATTTAGAAAAACCCACACGCACGTTTACTAAACATACCGAAAATAAAGTTCAGAAATTCATTCGGAGAACTCTGGGCCCCGGAATCATGCACCGTCAATTTTCATGGACTCGTAAAATTACCATATTTAAAAAAATTACATGTAAATTCTGGGTCTTTACATTCTCTCCACCTCAGGGATTTACATCCCTGTAAGACACAACTCAAAACTATGAAAACAAGTGGGGGTACTGAGCATGAATCTGACCCTCCCGCTCCCATGTGCTCTCCTCGAGGTTGTCGAGCTACAAACGAACATGCACCAGAGGTATCAAGCACCCAAGAAGGTCCCCCTCCTGTCGATACTCAATCTCTACTAGAACCTCCATAAAATTATCCCCATCTTCGATGTACAGCACGCCGTGGTGGATGATGTGATATGGGTTGTGCATGTATCTCATCATCTAGTATACGTGGAAGAAGTCGTGCACCCAGTGCAACTAAGGTGGAAGAGCTAAGAGGTAAGTTGCCTCACCAACTCTACTCATAACTTGTAAGGGTCAAATGAACCTCAGAGATAACACTCCACCTCAGCTAAATCTCTGTAATCCTCATCGAGGTGAGACCCGTAGAAAGAGGTGGTCACCATCTTCGAACTCCAGAGGTCTCCATCTCCTATCAGCATAAGAATTATGCCTACTCTTTGTAGTCTTCGTCTGCTCCTGGATGATCTGTACCTTCTCTATGTTATCATGTACTATCTCTGTTCCCATGAGTGGTGACTCCCCTGGTTCATTCCACCACAAAGGGGATCTTCAAGGTCTCCCATAAAACACCACAAAAGGTGTCATCCCAACGGTAGGGTGATAACTTTTGTTGTATGAAAACTCCACCAAAGGCAAGTGATCCTCCCAACTGCGACTGAAGTCGAGAACTCAAGAACGCAACATTTCCTCAAGCGTATGAATGGTCTGCTCAGTCTGACCATCCGTCTGAGGATGGAAGGTGGTGGTCAAACGAAGTTGCGTCCCAAAAGCCTCTTACAACCCCTTCTATAGTCAGGAAGTAAAATGTGCATCATGATCAGAGACAATCGTTGAGGGTACTACATGTAGCCACACAGCCTCCTTCACATAGAGGCGTTCCGTGCTCTTTACTGAACTCTGCTCTCTGATCAGTAGGAAGTGGGCCGACTTGGTGAGTCGATCGAAGATCACGCAAATCGAGTCATGACCCCTAGATGTATGTGGAATTCCTGTCCCAAAGTCCATGGGTATCTCATCCCACTTCCACTCTAGGACCTCTAAAGGCTGAACCAAGCCTGCTTGTACCTGATACTTGGCCTTCACTTGCTGACAAGTGAGGCATCGAGAGACAAACTTTCCTACTACTTTCTTCATCTCCAGACACCAATGTTGTCATCAGAGGTCCTAGTACATATTCGCCACTCCTAGATGTATCTCTAGAGGTATGTGTGGAACTAAATCAACCCTTCCTCATAAAGTGAAACTAGTACCATGGTATGTCTTTTGAAGAGGATGACCTGCTCCACACCTTTAGAAAATCTATCAGGTGTCTGCCCTATGGATATCTGATCACATCGAGCCCCACAATCAATGTCCACGTGCTGTGCCTCCCTGGCTCACTGAAGAAGTTTGGGATTGACTGTAAGAGACTGAAGGAAAGCTTCTCAATCTCAATCCACAAAGGATATCTGCAAAGCGGACAGCTCTTCTGTCACCTCACCTAGCAGTTGTATACCAGATCTCCTGTTGTGTGCATCTGCTACAATGTCCCACTTCCCAAGAGTATAGACTATCTTAAAGTCATAGTCCTGGAGGAACTCAATCCAACTTCGCAGTCTCAGGTTCAGGTCCTTCGTAGAGAATATATACCTGAGACTCTTTTGATCATAGTACATTGTAAAATGATCTCCCATTAAGTAATGTCGCCACATCTTCAAGGAAAAGACCACTGCTGATAAATCTAGGTCATGGGTAGTGTAGTTCTGCTTATGTTGTCTCAGCTGTCAAGAATCATATGTGATAATTTCTCACCCCTTCATCAGGACACATCCAAACCTGGTCCCTGATGCGTCGCAATAGACTATATACCCTACTCCCTCCTCTGGAAGCCACAAGAGGGGGGCACTAGTCAGCCTCTGCCTCTTCTCTTGAAAAATCTGCTAGCATCTCTCCGTCCACAAGAAGGGTTTCCCCTTATTCATCAATGCTGAAAGTGGTGCTGAAACTTTGGAGAAATCTGGCATAAATCTCTTATAGTATCGAGACAAACCTAGGAAACTCCATACCTCTATCACACTCCTCGGTGGTAGCCAAGAATGTACCACCTCAATCTTCTATGGATCCACTACAACTCCAGCCTCTGAGATGACATGTCCCAGAAAGTGAACCTCTCAAATCCTTAACTGGCACTTTGAAAGCTTACCATAATGTTGGTGTTCTCGGAGTGTGTCCAATACTACCTGAAATGAGAGGCATGCTCCTCATTAGTAGTAGAGTAGTTCGGAATGTCATCGATGAAGACTACTACAAAGCGATAAAGGTGTTGATGAAATATCTTGTTCATGAGTCCTGTGACCACTGCTAGAGCGTTGGTTACCCCGAATGGAATAACCCAGAACTCGTGTTGGTCGTACCGACATCTGAAAGCTATATTTTGCACATCCTCGTCTCGTACTCTGAGCTGGTGATAGCCTGATCTGAGGTCTATCATTAAGAACCACCATGCTCCATTCAGGTGACTAGATAGGTCGTCAATCCTTAGGAGTGGGTACTTGTTCTTCACATTCACCAGATTCTGGTGCTGATAGTCAACACAAAGACTCTAGCTTCCATCCTCCTTCTTGGCGAACAAAATCGGGTCTGTCCATCGAGAAACAATGGGCCTAATGAATCCATTTTCCTGTAAGTCTTCCAGCTGTACCTGTAGCTCACGAAGCTCCTAATGATCCATCCAATATGATGTTGTAGCTATCGGTGTCATCTCAAGGTAAAATTCAATGTATAATTCCACCTCTCTGTGAGGAGGTTGACCCGAAACATCATTAGGGAAAACATCCTTGTACAGGTCTACCTCTATAGTATAGCTCAGACTCTCCACATCAATCACTCTAAGGGTAAGGCTAGCCAACTGATGAGTGATCAGTTGCACCCTCCTCCATGGAAGTCAATCTTGTGTTGCAAAGGATAACTTCTCGCCGGTGAAGGTAAACCCGGTCCCATTCGTGCAGACACACCGCACTTTTTTTCTAATACTATCAATTTGAGAATGGACTGTACATAACCGGTCCATACCCTAGATGACATTTTAAGGTCTCGACGCTGCTACTATGAGATCCCAACTGATGCTCTCGCCTCCTAAAGTAATCTCACACTTCCATCACCAGTGTGTATTCATAGAATCTGATCACGTAAGAGTCTCTAGTCGTAAGGATCGAGCCAACGGCTCCATCAGCATCTTCAGCCTCCGAATGAGGGACATGGAAATAAAATAATGACCGGCACATGTGTCTATATGTACTGTAGTTAAGGTGGAGTGTACACAGATAGTTCCTTGTATCCTCTCTGGAGCGCCATGGTCGTAAGCCACAGCTACCTAGAACTGAGATTTCCCCTGTCCACCTGCTCCCTATAGTCAGGGTGGAACACCTAGTGGTGGTGGTGGTAACATCTCTAATCATCTCCCACCACCAGATGCATGACCAGATCCTCTACCATGTTCGCCTACTCCCTGAAAACCTCCTCATTCGAACCTTTGTCTCTTCTTGGGCGGTCCATAGACCATCTGCTGATCATCCATACAGTGGATTGGACAGTAACGATCCATGTGACCCTTCCTGCCGCATGCATAACATTGCCTGCTCTTGGCATGACTGGATCTGTCTCGGCTGCCCATACAACTGAACCTTAATCCTGAGGTCATCCACCTGTAGGTTTGGTCCTCTTGTACCTCTGTGACATCTGTCTGTTTCCAACTGCAGAAGACTCCACTACGTGATGACTGGTGGTGGGTCTCACTGCTGGTGACTGCTCAGCAAAGAAAATATTCACTAAGATTGCTCTTCCTAACACCCCCTCATGCGCCGGGATGCTCCGTGAGATTATTGAAGCCCTGATCTCCCGTCTGAGTTCCTGCTCAAAAGTATGGGCCCTGAAGAATGGGTCCTGCACCATATAAGTGGAGTATCATGAGAGGTTGATGAACCTCACCGAATACTGAGCTACAGTCATGTTTCCCTACTGCAGATGAATTAGCTCCTGAATTCACACTGCGTGAAGTGTCGCTAGAACAAACTCTGCCCAAAACAGGCTCACGATGTCTCCCCAGAGAAGTGTCACCTATTCGTGAACCTAGAGCATCAAGCTCTACCATCTGTCTGTTGCTGCTTGTAGAAGACTGATGGAAAATATTACCATGAGATCAGTGGGTGTCCCTACCAGACAAAAAAACTCTCACCACAGCCTCCATCCAATCCTCAGTTGCTTGTGGGTCCGTCTATCCCATGAACATGGGTGGCCTATGGCATTGGAACCCTTGCAACACGCTGAAGCGGCATGCACTGTCTGCAATTGGATCCAGTTTCATCGGTGGCCCAAAGGGTAATGTTACTGTTGGTGCCTCCTCTGGTGCCTCTACTGGAAGAGGGCCCTGCACCAAGGCCTCATCGCTCTGTGGGATATCAGTGCTTACTGCTCTCAGAACCCTAGCTGGTTGTCTGTGTGGAGACATCCTAAAAAGAAATCGGTGTACCACAGTCAATAAGTAATACCTAGTGAGCTGACTCAAATAGATCACAAAGAAAACTCTTAGAAAAACACACGCAATAATTGTTTTCATGCACTGAGTCAGAAATCAGAAGTTAGGGTCCTAGTGTATGGATACGTCAGCCACCGCACCAACACAAAATTCACTAAACCAATAACCACACTCACTACACTAAACACTATTTCCATTAAAAAGAATGATCAGAATCCTATGTTCTACGGTAGAACCGACTCCTCTGATACCAATTTGACATGACCTATCCCACAGGGCCATGCCCTTACTACCCCAATCCTACCTTCCATAGGCTAGGGGCTGGAATATAGCACAGAAGGAATATTCCCTAAAATTAGTAAGACATTTACTTTGTATCCTGTAACACACAAAACCAATCACACATCAAGATACAAACTCATGTAAACTGAATAGTAAATAGAGTGAGTACAATAAGTAAAAGGGGATAGAATAAAAGCCCAACTGGAAAGTACAAGGAACGTTAGTATGTAAAAGATGGCTGGTAGGTGAAAACATGCTCCTGGATCATCCACCACGAATCCTACATGAATGGTTGGTACAACTCACGAACATCCATATCTACAGTTATCTTCATCTAACATCCACCTCGGAGCTACCTCTAGTCCTATTACTCTCGTCCTCAGTCAGCGTAGTCCATCAGCTACACAAAACACAGCAGGGTGCGATCATAGCTCATGCAGGGGTGAGTATAATGATACTCAGTAGGGACCATGAGAACTTAGGGTCTCACAAAATCCACAAAGGATAAACCACAAAGCATGAAGTCAACTTTCAACCATAATTAGGTATATTCCCATGCATATTCCTTTGTTATCGAGTATACCCATCTCAATCAAGAGGAAACACAGGGTCCAACCCAAAAGCCCAAAGCTCAACTACTCCAAAAGGGAAGGACTACCACGAAGGTAAGTACCTCAAAGGTATGCTACACAGAAGAATACAACCAAGGTATT
This sequence comes from Viscum album, assembly GCA_963277665.1. Lineage (NCBI taxonomy): Eukaryota > Viridiplantae > Streptophyta > Magnoliopsida > Santalales > Viscaceae > Viscum > Viscum album. Next base: position 739,188,534 of record OY728159.1, read on the forward strand.
ACCATGAAAGAAAGTACCACACAGGTACGAACTCAGCTCACACCAGGTATAACATAAGTACAATAGTATAAATGATTAGATGTAACAAATAATCATCTTACTTTGTTATGAGGCTCTCCTGCTGACCCACACAGGATCGCTCGGTGCAGACCCACACAGGATCACTATTCATTCTTCACGTCACAGCCAGCTTCTGGGTTCATGCACTGTGCTCTATTGTCTCTGAGAGAGTCTTCTCTACAAGCCACTGGTCAATAATACAACTTTCAATAAGTTCCACAAAAAAGTATCTCAAAGGATTTTTACGTCATAGGGGTCTCAATGCAATAGAGGGTGAGTCAATCGGACGCCCAGTTTTTATGTTATTAGCCTTTTTATCCCGAGGGCCTGATTGGATTCATGCTTGATCCAACCTGACCATACTCCAACATTACCCAAATCTCCAACGGGGTATACTCAAAGGTACCAACTTGCTCCAAGGTTTCTGGTGCGGCTGATGGTTCGTCAAATAGATGATTGGTGCCAAAGTTATGGCCAAAAGAGCGTAAATGGGACGTAGTGGGTCCGGGTCCGGTCCGAGCTGGTCGGCCCGGCCCGTGGTGTGGCCTACCTTACTAGGCAGTTCGGCCCACTAGGTTTGGCCCGGTCTGCATTTTTCGGCCTAGCCTAGTGAAGTGGGGCGTCACAGAGGTCGCGGGGGGCTGTGGGGCGCGCGGGGTGCCGCGGGTGGCACGGCCGCCGGGCGGTGAAGCCGCGGGTCGGCGCAGGGGAGCCGCTGGGTGGCGGGGATACGGGGTGGCCGAGCAACAATAGCCATGGGTGGTGGAGCGACACGGGGTGTGGAGGCTGCGAGGCGAGGATGGCCGAGGGCGGCAGCGCATCGTGGGGCACAGTGGCCACGGGGTGGCGAAGCGCCATGCCTTTGCCAGTGGCCAGCTTGACCGGTTTCCCTTCGTTCATCACCTTCATCTCGGTTCTCGAGTTTCACAGGTTCAAACCGCCGGAACCAGTCACCGACATCATCGTGAAGATCATACAAAAGATCCCCTAGATTTTCATAGGGTTTGGGCCATATTTGTTTGGAACGTACCCTCCGTGTTAGGGTGGTAGCATACAGCTCAAGGAAGATGATTCACTGTGGGAGGTCATTTAACATTGATCAAATTAAAACACACCCCTACCTAGATTGCTCGTTGATGTCAAATATGAGAAGAGAGCGGACATCGGTTTGTCAGCGTTTCCTAGATATTCAGTTCGTTTTTCGTTGGAGATTTTCCTCGCCAGCGAGACCTTTCTTCATTGGGGAGCGCGTTCTTCGTTGGAGAATGGGTTCTTCGTTGGGGAGTGGAATTCTCTAAATATTCTCCCTCCCTATTCCACCGAAATGATAAGGTAGACCAAAAAAATTGAACATGTTATCAATTATGTTTGTTGGAATAATTTCAAATTTGCTTAATTAATTAATTGATGAGTTGGTATAATTAATTAAGGGGGTGCCACAAATAAAGTGAGGGAGTTCAAGAAGTTTTTCATTCATAAAGAGGGGACTTCAAGGGGTTTTATTCTCGGGTGGTACACACCACCATAACCAACATGGGAGGTTAATTCTTGTGGTCCCCACCTCCATAACCTCACATGGGAGGTTTAGTTCTGATGGTCCCTAGCTCTCAACATCCACATGGGAGTTCCAAAGAAAATAAAATGTTACACAATTTTATTTTATATTATTCTTTCATGAAAAACTAAAATTCTATCTTTCAGCCTTGACCTACTGCGGTCGAGGTGAAGGTCTCCTTAAGAGAATATCGGTGCTGCGAGTTCAATGGTGCCCTCAGATTTAAATTCCGACCATCGTTTCAAAATTTATAAAAATCTGCTTGCACATTTACTGAACGTACCCGAAATAATTACCAGAAATTTATTTTGGGCACTCCAGGGACCGGAATCACGCCCCGTTAATTTTTGTGGAGTCGTAGAATTCTCATATATAAAAAAAATTACATGGAAATTCTGGGTCTTTATGGTTATAAACTAAAAATTAAGAATGATATTAACTAAATTATGAAAATAGGTGGTTTACAAAAAATATAAAATTAATTCATTGGTTAGAAATTAATTATAAATGAATAGAAGAACCAATTGAATATAAAAAGGATTTTTTATAGAAAACTATTTTTCTGCTGACAAAGATATTTTATAATAATAAATTAAATTAATTACAATTAGTGGGTGATATAAGTGTAATATGTTGTTTATGTTTCCAATAAATTTTTTATATTCATCCTATAAATTGGATAGACATAATATAAGAAAAAACCCAATTTTATGAAGAAAATAATATATTTTTATTAAGGAACTTTTAAAGAAATAAAATGGAGAAACTATTTTAAATATTTTTTTGAACATTTATAAATATTATACACAAATATAAACATAATATTTTGAATAGAAACATAAAAATTTGGTTAGCTTGAATTTTTGGTATTTTTTAGTAATGTTTCATTTTTTAATGAATTTGGAAAAATACTAAATTTTTATTCAAATTTTCTTTTTCATCTAATTTATTTATAATAAAAAATTATAATTTTAAATATTATCAATTTTTAATTATATTATTTTATATATTAAACCAATGTAGGACATTGGAATAAATTTTACCTTGAAATTGAATATATAAACATAGAATATTTTTGAACATTTTTACATCAAAACCACACAGAGTCGTCCCGTCTACGGAGTTAAATTTAAATTAATTTTTGACACTTCTATGATTGGAATTCGTGAAAATGGACTCCATATTTTGAGTCTTAATAAGTTATAATACATAGTATTTTCATCATTGTTTTTTTACATCTAATTTTAGTGAATGTGATTAAAATTAATGGGAATTATTAAGGTGAAATCAAGCTTAACAAGGGACTAATCCTTAAAAATAAGGGCCAAAATGACCTATAAACTTGTCCAAAAAATATTTTATGGTGATATATCTACCCTGTTATCCATTTTATCTAATTTGTACATTTATTTGATCCACTTTTTTAGTGAGAAACATCGATGGAATTCCCGTTTCCATAATTTTCTAGGGTGTCGCTCCTCCTCCACTATAAAAAGGCATCATCTCCTCTAACTTCCTCACACATCTCGATCCACTACAGGTCAACCAATGTCTTCATAAATAGTTCTTTAACATCATTACCCTAAACCATGAAGCCTAACCTTTGGTAGAAATCAAACTAAATATGCTCATTGGTTCATACAAAAAAGAGTTACACACAAAAGAGGTATCATCATTCCTCAAGATCCTTAGTTTTATTCCCTTTCACCACACCATGAAATATTATTATTCCAATATTAGATATTAAAAATATTTTCCTCAATATGAAATAATTTTTTATGTTAATGGTTCTACCTATACATACACACACTTTTATCTAAAGGGCAACCATTTATATATGATAATTATTATAATTATTATATCTTTATTCGTATGTAATTATTATATAAAACATACCCATATGCATTACATTTTGTGGAAATACTATAACGTCGTTTGTGGATGTGTGGACTACCTCCTCTTAAAATAGATGGGATTCAATCACATGATGAATATAATGTATATGGCATAGTTTTAATAAAATGTGTGGTCCATAATATATATATATATATATATGATATTTATAACATAATTAAAATTCATTAAATACAATATATATCATTTTATTTATTACCCTTTTACATATCAAAAAGTGGTAATGTCGGTCATGGATGTGTGGACTACCATCTCCTTGACATGGTGTGATTCCTTTTTAAATAAAAATACTTATATATATATATGTATATATGATTAAATAACATTCTATTTATGAAAGAATTATAATTATGGAATGATATAGTGTTACTTACAGTATTTTCATAAAGATCATTGAATAATCAGGATGTTACTCATTCGTATATACAACCTACCGTATCCATGATTATAAAGTTAATTTCTCATAACCCTATTTTAAAATTATATTAAATTATATTTTTTGTATAAAAATAATAAATATATCATCATTATCATTCTTGAGAAGTTATAGAAAGATCCATTTTATTATAGTTTACCTATAAATGATGTTTTTCACAAATAAACTGAATTGTTTCATACACCCAACATGAACATAAATGATTAAGTATTTGTATACAGCATGGAAGTAAGAGAAATAAAAATTATGATAAATATGAAATTTTTTCTAAATAATGTAAATAATTAAACAAAAATTATTCACTAATATAAAGACCCACGAGAGAAGTGGAACATAAGGAAATGTATTTTCATCTAAATTTTCATTGGAATTATGATTTAAAAAATTTCAAAGTGGTATGGGACACCTTGAAATGTTTGATGATTATTTCCCTCAAGAATAATTTTTATGATATCTAATTTCATTTTAATTAAATTATATGAAAATTGTTTAATAAATCCTTAAATATGCCACTCTTCTAGTTTTTAATGACCTTTTCATGTATTGGTACATTTTTTCCACTTTTTTTAGTCAAAATATTTTTATGAAAACATAACTTCACTCTCTCTTTAGTTGAAGAACCCATTTTCTTTTCAAAACCCTATTTCCTAAATTGGTATTCAAAAAAATGTTTTTAACCTTTTTAAAAATATTTTTAAAGACATTTTACACATTTTATCTTTTACCCATGTTTTCGAAGGAATCCTTTTATCTCTATCCTAACAGTGTATTTTTCTATCCAATTATCTTGAAAAAGGAATATATTTTTACCTCGTATGACATTTATGGATTTACCAAACATAATTTATAAAAATACTAATTTTCATGTTTCAAATGTTTAAAATGTTTCAAATAAATGAATTTTTTAAAAAAAGTGTTTTTTCAAAAAAAAAGGTTTTTAAAAAGGTTTTCCATAATTAAGATTTAATTTTCCATAGGAATGTTTTATAGATATCTTTTATTTATATTCATCAATGAAAAAACCCATCTACTTTAACTGTAGTTTGGATAATTTTTTCATACCAACCTAATTCTTTATTTGGATGTTTTATGATTTATTTTTCCAAGGATATTCTTCATATTGACATCCTTGATTTATTTTTTATTCCCCATGAAATTATCAATTTTCTATGATCATTGAATTTCCCCTAATTATCCATTAGAGTTATCTTAGAGTACTATTTCTTACACCATATACTATTATAAAAATGGTGTGTATATTGATAGTTACTTTATTATTTTTAAAAATATCATTAATTCGGTATACTTTATTCAATATAGATATTTGATAAGGAATATATTTTATTTGACATGTGGACTGATCGGGACAAGAAATACATAGGTTGGGGACTGTTTAACGAATTCCATATAGGTTGGGGATTGGTTAATGTAATCCCCTCAATGCATTGGTATTATCATGATATGAAATTACATGGTAAAAACCCATTAGAGTTTTTTTACAGGATTATTAGATTGGATTATACCCATAGTATAAAACTGTTTGGTGGATAGATCTTAATCGTAAAGGTTTTCATGTGCCTTAGACATGATGTCCAATAATTAAGAATTTCCTTCATATTTATTCAGTTATGAATTATCTATGATATTTTTTGTCATCATATATGTGGATTCATTTCACACTCATTTCATTGATTAAATTTTATGGGTTTTAATTTCTTACATTTTTATGTTGATTTTTCTTTATCTAATTATTTGAATGGCATGTGTTTCTAGTTATTATAGTTTTATATTTTTTATGAACTTCCTTCTTACTTTTTTTATAACATAGCATGATTTTTAAATTATTTACCATTCCATAATTATTATTCTTATTGATTAATTCTCTCTTCTATTTTACATTACCCTTCCTGAGAGGTAGATCTCACCTTTATTATGTTTCTTTCCCCAGGAATCCAAGAATCATACTATGAAAGATATGCATGGATATAGAAGATGGAATAAAGTTAACCTCAAAATAATGAAGAAAAAATATGTTGTAATTTGTGAATTCATTTATTATACAGTACTTATTTACATATCTGGTTTACTAGAACTACTAAACGGATCGGTACTTTAGGATTTGATTCCTTATAATCATTCCAATGTAATGATTATAGACACCATCTCTGGGATTCTTTAGTTGTCTCACAACATATTATCCCTATGTAATTTGTGGAAGAGAAAAATCCACTTATAATGTAATTCCCTAACCCAATTTCCTTAGTAAACAGTAGTCAAGATAGTTAGTTACCTGGCCTCAAGCACGTCTCCCTATACACAAAAATCCATCGACTTAGTTAGGCTCTGAAGTTGGTACTGTAGGAAAACTATATCCTATAGATCTGTAATTAATATGATGAAATAGATACATTAAAAATATAAATAACATTATATAATTTGATATCTTCCAGATAATAATAATAGATAACCATACCAAATATGAATTAAAATCCATGCATGACCTTTTTGAGACATAAATACAATTATTCAAGCATATAAAACCAACATAAAACATGAAAAAATGATTAAAAAATAAATTATTAAAACACTCCAACTCTAGAAGGTATCCTAGTTACATGATAATCCACTACTTCCAAGTCCACAAGTCCATCTCTATCCTATAAATGAAACAACACAAAGCATAGTTTAGAACATGCCCGGTAACTTGGAGATCTATTTAGGAACTAATCGATGAAAATAATTTAGTGTCTGTAAAACACATTAGTCCACTAACAATAAAATATAATTTAATCTAGTCCATGATTATAAAACAACTTGTATTAAGGTATAATTTGAATTAAGGCTGTGTTGTAAATGTAAATGTAATCAATATCGGATCAGGTTTTGCAGGGACACTGGGATGATGATACCTACTTTGGTCGAAGACAGAATATCTATGATTATGCATTAGTATGTATATATGTATATGAATATATGGTTTTGTGAATATATATTTACTATATATTTTTTAACATATATAGACGTATATATAGATATATACTACTAGTTTAGACCCGAGGTGTATCTTAGGAATCCATGAATAACATTAGCATGTCATATTTCTAACAAACACTCAACATACACATTTTTTCCATAGAGTAATAATGGATAACATGCATGAGTATCATAAGTAATAAGGGACTCCATTATTGAGTATGAAAAATATAAAAGGGACTCCATGATCGTGTATTGAGAATAATTAGAGACACCATTCCTGTGTATCATAAATAATAAGGGGTTTCATTTCTTAGTATCATTTATTATAAGGGAAACCATACCTAAACATCAAGTATAATAAAGGACTCCATGACTAAGAATCTTGTAAAATAATGGATTCTTGTTATAAAATTAGTGTATAATAAATTATTTTCAGTTTAACTTTGCAGTTATTACATATCCTTTATAATCAACATGAATTATATGTGAAACACCCTTGACACACACAATTTGAGGCTCACAGATAACCAAATTATTTGTAAGTTCTCATGGTATTCATTGATTATTGATCAAACAACACACATTAGGAGGTTTTTTGGTTATCCATGTGAGGAATGGAAATAAAAATTAGATTATATAGATCTTAAATTTAATTTAATCCTTCTTTTTTAACCAATAAATACTTCGTGACATAAAACATGAAAAGAAAATATATATAAACTACTGTAGTTACATGAATATATTTATCATCATTAAACAAATTACCAATGAGTAAAATTAAATAAAACACCTAAAAGAGTTTATAGAATTGTGGTCAAACCCCTCTAACTAGATTTAGGGTTTTAGATATTTTTAGTGGTGTGGTCGGGGTGTAGGATCGAAATAATGATGTAGATGCTCAATATACAATAGGGGGGGTGAATTGTATACATTAAAAATTCCTTTGGAACCTTTACAGTTAGTTTATGGATAACTATGTTTTCCTTAGACAAGGAAAATCTAGGTTTAACAAAGTTAAACTAAGAAAATTCACAACAACTCTAACACTAATTAAGAACTAGGAATAAGGAATGAAGTTACAAACTTCAAGTTCTATGTACTTGCTTGAAACCGGAAAGAGATTCCGAAAGAAGGTTCCGGAAATATGGATCCGGAAATTAAAACATAATTAAAGATTACAATGTGAGATTCTACCTTAAAGCATATAGAATCTAAATGGAACAGAGTACAAGTAAGGAAGTATAAGAAAGTTATACTTTTCTTAAAATACAATATGCAGCGGAAACAAGCAAGTAGAAAAACTACAAGTAACAAGATATAAGTCTTTTAACCCAAAGAGAAGGGTATCCAACAACCTTGGATAAAGGTCCCTTGATTTATACTTTCATGCAAGTTTGTCTTACCCACACTAGGGTAAGCACTCGATATGAAGATCGAAATCTCTGTCTTGCTATCCCCACAAGCCCTCAACTTCAAGGTAGTTGGAACCTCTGTCTTCCTCAGCAAGGAATCCCTCGAACTTCAAGGTAGTCGGCACCTCTGTCTTCCTATCCCTGGAAGTCCTCGAATGTAATCACCAACATTCGGAGTCTCACGATGCTTTGAGAGTTAATATGAGCCTCTCTCTCTAGAAATCAATTCAAGAATGTAATCACATGAGTCGAAGATCAGTTTCAAAAAATCAATTACGATCTCTTTCAAATGAGCTCCTATTTATAGGCTCGATCGACCTCCTTTCCAACGGTCATATCTTCCTTAAAAATTGGAGGGACCTGTACACGTGTCACTTAACCAACGGTTAGATTATAATTGAATATAAGACATCGTTTTGTAACAAAACAAGTGTAACAAGAAGTACGAAATCGTTTTAAGTCTAACTCAAAAATTTTGGAGTGAAGATTCGGAGTGAAGATTCGGAGTGAAGGTTCGGAGTGTAAGCAGAATATCAAAGAGTAGACAAATTATAAAAGTGTAAGCAAAATTAAAGTTCGGAGTCTAACCAAAAATAATATTTGGAATCTAAATAAATTCGGAGTGTATAAAGCAAAGATGATCAGATTCTGTTTAATAGGTGAATTCGGAATGAGAATTCGGAATGACAATTCGTCATCAGAATTCGTAATGAGAATTTGTAATCCGGATTCGTCATTAGATTTCGGTGTCGAACTTCATGAGATTTCATATCCAAAATTCAAAGTGGAACTTCATTAGAGTTCGTATCCAGAATTCGGAGTGGAACTTCATTACAGTTCTCATCTAGAATTCGGATCCTAAAACAGAATTCTTCATATTGAAGTTTTAAACAATTCTGAGAATATAGAAATGAATCCAATTCTTATACTTAAGAAAAATATGGATATAGATAATGAAAATATGATAAGAATAATTTTCCTTATAAAAGAAATTTTTTTTATAAAAGCAATTTTCCTTATAAAATCAATTTTTCTTATAAAAGCAATTTTCCATAAAGATAAGGTGTTTGTGATTTTCAAAACAAGAAGGAATGGAAAAGTCATATGGAAAACCTTATTGACTTAACAATCTCCCCTTTTTGGAAAGCACAAACATCCTTACGAAAAATAAAGACTAAGGGAAAAACATTAAGGCTTATCTCTCTATGCTTATGGATGTTGATGAATAAGACTAACTCCCCTGAGGCTTTGAAACTCTAAGGATCCTATTCTGGATTTCCGGAATGGAATTTCATTAAGAATAATAATGTCTTCTCTTAATGAAAAACTCCCCCTTAGATAAAATCTATTAGAGTTCGTTTTCTTTCTCCCCCTTTGTTAAGATTCTTTTTCTTTTTCCCCTTTTTGTTAGGGTACTTTTTCCTTCTCCCCCTTTGTTATTTTCAAAAAGAATTTGAGGGAATGGAAAATATAACAAAGTACTTGAAAAATTAGTAACAACAACAAAAGAAACAAGAAAGAAAGATTTTTATTAAGTTTTAATGTTCAAAAACAAGAAATCCAAGATACAACAAAAGATCGGATTTGTCTATTTTGGATCTTTTTCCTTCGACATGAGACCCTTAAGAATAATATTTATCTTCTTCAAGTCTTTATGGTCTTCTTCGGCTTTCTTCTCTAACACAACTATTCTTTCATTTAGAGATTCAATATTTTTTTCCTAGGATTCAAGATTTTCTTCTTGAGCTTTCAAAACTTGTTCTTTCTTTAACAACTTCTCTTCAATCTCATTATGACAATCCCTTTCATTCCTACAGTTTTGAGCAACTGAATTCAGCTTCCCATTCAGATCTCTGACTTCTTGAATCCGGAAATTCTTTTCAGCTGTCAACTTTTCTTCAAAGTAAGAAGTAAGATCATTTATCATCCTATCTTCTATCTCAAAAGCAGTCTTAACATTATCTTGGAATTCATCCAAGAGCCTCATCTCTTCTACATTTTTCCTCGACCAACTAGTCATTTTCTTACAAGACCTTTTGTGGGCTTCATAGCTGACAAAAATAGTTTTGAACTGAGCCTGGATCTCAACACATTTATCCATAACCATGGATACGGAGTCTATTTTCTGATTCAAAGTATGTTGGAGCATCTGGCATCTTGAATCAATACTTGAGAAAGTCGGAATAGAACCTACAAACTTCTTTAATGACTGAACAACAAAGTCATGTCCCAACGAAGATGACTCGTAATCCGAGACCTTGCTTGGAAAATTTTCTTCTTCAAAATGCTCATCCTTCTTCTTAAAAGAATCACCAACTTCCCTTCTCTTTATAGCCACTGAGCTCGGGGTATCAACAACATGTTTCTTTCCCTTGTCCCTTTTTGGAATGGATTGTTGTTCCGGAGTCTTTTGTTCACTATTAGACACTTGAACAATATTGTCCTCATCATCAACATCTTTTTTAGCACCGTCCTCTACATTCTCTATTTGAGAAATATCATGTAGAAGATGTTCTTCCTCTGCATGATAAGATAGTTCTTGTTCTCCTTTCTCCTCATCCTTCCCTAGAGAAACTAACTTAGAAGACTCAGCTTCTGAAGTTCCGAGCGACAGATGTTCCGAAGGTGACCCCTTAAAATCGTCCACTTGCTTCAAAAGATCTCCGGTCTCACCACTACCTTCAGTAACTGCTTCATCCTCTTGCTCAAACTGCTAAACTTCCTCAACATGCTGAGATTTTACCTTCTCTGGAGTGACATAGTTTCTTCTTAGAGTCTCAGTTAGAGATTCCGAAGAAAAAGATCTCAGAACTGGAATGTTTCTGGAGGCCATCTCATTAAACTTCAATAAAGTCTGAACTACCTCAGCTTCAGACATCTTCTTCTTAAGCTTATTTTGTTTCACTTGTTGTTCTAATTCATCTGTTGTCCTTTCCTTCAAGGCCTTAGCCTCCACATGATCCAAGCCAAACTGAGGCTCCCCTTGCACTCTTTTCTCTTTGATTTCCCTCCACTTAGCAACTACCTCATCAGGGTAAGCTTTCTTCTTCTTCGGTTTTGGAGGTGCGGAATGAACTTCCTTGGATTTGAGATTATCTGCTTCAACTTCAACTTATTTCAACTTTCTCTTCTTCACTGTCTTAGAAGATTAAGGTTCAACAACTTTTGGAACCGCTTCTTCTTGAACTGGAATATCAAAGAACTCACCAGTCTTCTTGTCGAAAGAAACATTCATCCTTTTGAGGGTACCATCACTCACCAACATAATTTTGAAAAGTCTTGGATTAGACTTGCAATCTTCCTTGAAAGACTTAAGGCACCGAACAATTAACTTCGAGATTATTTCTGGATACATTATAATCTGGGCTCTCAGATTCCCTTTCTTAACATTCTCAATGGTAATAAGAATGTGTCTCATCAGATTAAACTTCCTTAGATTAATCAAAAAATCTAAGATAAAGATCTCACTCTTCTTCAAACTACCTTTGTCACCTTTTCTCAGTAGGATAAAGCCTTGTACCCATAATTCTAGAATCCGAAAATTCGTAGGCAGACTAGTAATCTTCAGAGCCTTATCATCTGACAGTCCGAGAGTCTCCAAATCCTTTTCCTTGTTGAGACTTCCTTTTGAATCTGGTAAAACATGAGAGATGAACTTAGAATCACCTTCATTGTTCAGCCCTACCAATCCTTCTGCCTTGGAATAAGAAATATTATAAGTCTTTCTATAAGACTTAAACGACAATTTCTCCCTACCATCTTCCTTAAAGAATGAAACTGTCTCATATAACTCTAAAACCAACACCGAATATACTTCATCTTAATTCTCGGGCTTAGACACAACAATATCTTCCCATTTGTTAAGATTTATATTCTTGGATATAATAGAATCATACTTGTTGAAGAAATTAGGATGAACCAACCTTTCTCTATATACTAACCACTTGGAAATAGGCTTAGAGGGAGACATGTCTTGAGAAGCTGCTTCCACAGACATTTGGATCTGAAGACTTCTGAGAAGTTCGGAACGGAGATTTCTGAAGATCATAATGGCTTTAAAACGGAGAGGAAGAGTTTTGGGACGCTGGAGCTTGAAAAAATGACGTGGGACGACCATTTGGGGTCCCCTTTAAATAGGAAACGATATGACGGTTCATCTTCCTCCGTTGATCGAACGGTTGTAAAATACTGAGATCAGATCTGACGGTTGAAAACCAATTCTCAAGAAAACTTGAATCCGATATTTTGAGGTTTTTATTAAAACAATGATTTAAGAAAAATAGATTTCTAAAACAAAATATAAGAAAACACCAGCAAGTAAAGTATGATTACAAAAACTTGAGTAAGGAAATCATACCTTTCGGATTGGATTAGGAGGATTATTCGTAATGGGTAACATTATTTTAAAAAAAACTATGAAAAAATCTTTACTACGAAAATACATAGTTCGAAAAACTCACTACGAAAAACAACCTCAGTGTAGAACACTCAGTACGAAAAGAATAATAAAAAAACGAAAAATCAATATACGGATTTCAGTATGAAAATTTCATTACAAGAATTTCAGTATGAGAATGTCATTACAAGAATTTCAGTAGGATAATGTCCTTGTGAAAGTCTCAATATGGAAATCTTACTACGAATGTCTCAAAATGAAAATCTCATTCCGAACATTTCAGTATGAAAATTTTAAACTCATTTTAAAAATAAAGAAAATAACAAGCATATGTACTCCCCCTATGAAAAGGAGTTTATTATTGTAAGGAGAATAGTTCAACAAAAGTTAATGAAGAATTATTACCTTATAGTTATCATTCCTAACTTTTTTTAATGTATTCAAATATATCAAAAGGCAAAGATTTTGTGAAAATATCAGTAAGTTGATCTTGCATTCCAATAAACTGAAGAATGATATCTCTTTTTAGTGTGTGATCCCTAAGAAATTGATGCCTAATATCTATGTGCTTTTCATGAGAGTGATGTGCAAGATTCTTACTTAGGTAAATGGCACTTGTGTTATCACAAAAAAAATTGGGTTTTAGTAAAACTCAAACCATAGTCTATGAGTGTGTGTTGCATCCACAACACTTGAGCACAACAACTTCCAGCTACTACATATTTGGCTTCAGTAGTGGATAGTGCTACAGAATGTTGCTTCTTACAAGACCAAGAAACTAGTGAATCTCCTAAGAAATGACAAGTTCCAGATGTACTTTTTTTATCCATTCTACATCCACCAAAGTCAGCATCAGAAAAGATTTTTAGAACAAAATCATTTCCAGAAGAATAAAATAATCCTAGATCCATGGTTCCCTTAAGGTAGCAAAAAATTCTTTTTACTGCCTTTAAGTGGGATTCCTTAGGATTGGATTGATATCTTGCACATAAGCATACAGAGAACATTAAGTCTGGTCGACTAGATGTTAAGTAAAGTAAACTTCCTATCATACCTCTAAAAGATGTTTGATCTACTGGTTTCCCAGTTTCATCAAGATCTAAAGTGTTTGAGCTACCAATGGGAGTACTTATACTCTTAGTGTTGTTATAACCATACTTTTTGAGAAGATATTTAATATACTTATGTTGAGATATATAGATTCCTTCTGGTTTTTGGGAAATTTGAAAACCACGTAAAAAAGTTAACTCACCCACCATACTCATTTCAAACTCATATTTCATTAGACTTGCAAAAGATTCGGTTAAGGATTGCTGAGTTGAACCAAATATGATGTCATCAACATAAATTTGAACAATCAAAACATTTTTCTTATCTTTATTGATAAAAACGGTTGGATCTGCATTTCCCTTAACATAGTTATTTTGAAGCAAAAATCTGGTGAGTCTATCATACTATGCTCCTGGGGCTTGTTTAAGACCATACAGAGCTTTGGTAAGTCTAAAAACATTATCAGGATGTTTTGTATCTTCAAAACTAGGAGGTTGTTCAACAAAAACTTCCTCTTGAACTTAACCGTTAAGAAAAGCACATTTCACATCCATTTGAAAAAGTTTAAAATTAAATAATGCTGTAAAGGCAAGTAGAATACGGATAGATTCAAGTCTAGCTACTGAAGCATAGGTTTCTTCATAGTCTATTCCTTCTTGCTGATTATAGACTTTAGCAACAAGTCTAGATTTATTTCTTACTATGACTCAATTTTCATCACATTTATTCCTGAAGACCCACTTTACTCCAATAACAGAAGTTTCCTTAGTTCTTTCAACCAAGATCCAGACTTTGTTCCTTTCAAATTCATTTATTTCATCTTTCATAGATTTGATCCAATCATCATCACCTAAAGCTTCATCAGTGCTTTTTGGTTCTAATTGGGAAAGAAATTCAAGATGTTCTACACCATTTCTTAAGGAATTTCTAGTCCTTATAGGTTTATTTACATCACCAATGATACTATCAATGGGATGATTCTTATGAAACATCTGATTTGGGTTTTGTAAAACCTGTTCATCAACATAGGGTAGAATGTCTTCTTGGGTAAATAATTTAGAAGTATCTTCTTGAAAATTTTCCTTATCAGAAGGATCTTCTATCAAGGGTTGACAATCAGTTTTTGAAAACACAATCGAGGATGTAGGTTGGGATAGTTTAAAAACAAAAGGATCAGACTCATCAAATTTTACATGCACTGTTTCTTCAACAGTACAAGTATTTTTATTAAAAACTCTATAATCCTTAGAAGTTGTAGAGTAACCTAAGAAAATTCCTTCATCAGATTTTGGTGCAAATTTATGTAAGTTATCTTTAGTATTCAGAATGAATACCTTGAAACCAAAAACCTTGAAGTAGGATAGTCTTGGATTTCTACTATTCCATAACTCATGAGGAGTTTTATTAATAAAAGTTCTAATCAAAACACGATTTATAGTATAACAAGCAGTACTTACAGCTTCAGCCCAGAAATGTCTAGCTATAAAATCTTCACTCAACATGGTTCTAGTTATCTCTTGAAGAATTCAATTTCTTCTCTCAACTACACCATTTTGTTGAGGAGTTCTAGGTGCTGAAAAATTGTGAGTAATACCTTTCCTACTACAAAAAGTTTCAAAATCAGAATTTTGAAATTCTCCTCCATGATAACTATGAATAGTTTTCAATGGAAGGTTTTTCCCATTTTTAACTTCAGTTCTAAAACTTTTGAAATAAGAAAAATCTTCAGACTTCTTTCCTATAAAATAATCCCAAGTAAATCTAGTGTAATCATCAACTAGAACAAACACATAGTATTTGCCTCCAATACTTCCAGTTTGTGTTGGACCAAAAAGATCCATGTGCACTAACTATAATGCATCAGTTTTTGAGACTTCACTGATTTATTTAAAACTAGATTTATGTTGCTTTCCATATTGACAAGGATCAAAAACTTTAGAAGAATCAAATCTATGCTTCAGTAGATCCTTAACTAGTTTCTTATTAGTGAGTTTACATAAGTTCATAAGGTTACAGTGTCCTAGTCTTCTATTACATAACCAGGAATGATCTTCCATTGCACTTAGGTAAGGTAAATCTTGGCTCCTGAGGTCTTCTAAATTTAAGGTGTAAACATTCTATTCCCTATTGGCTGAGAGAATAAATTCTTCCTTGGAATTGTGAACTAAGAACTTATCATTCCTAAAATTCACAAGGTATCCTTCATCACATAACTAACTTATGCTAATGAGGTTGTGCTTAAGACCCTTAACCAATAAAACATTTGAAATCAAAGTTTTACCTAAAAGAACAATATTACAAATACCAAAAATCTATCCCTTAGAATTATCTCCGAAAGTTACCTTTCCTCCTTTTGTTTTGATAATCTTTTTAAAATACCTTTTGTTACCAGTCATCTGCTGGGAACATCCACTATCCATGTACCATGTGTTGCTGCTGGTACTCTCTTTATTTTCCTAAAATCAATAAAAAATTAGACTTTCGGAATCCAAACTTGTTTGGATCCGAGATTTCCAGATAACAAAATTTTAGGTACCCAAATTTTCTTAGAGAAATAATCTTTATGAAATCCTAGAGATTGGGTTTTGTTTAAGGAACCGTTTCTTGCCCAGTGACCACCACATTGACACTTGGTACAAAATGGGGCACTTTCAGGAATAAAGTAATTGTTACTAAAAGTTGGTTTTGCATGGGTATAACAAAATCCGGATTTATTTCATAAAGGTCGTATTTGGAAATACATTTTATCAAAATTTTCCTTACCATGGGTAATGTTTGATAAACACTTATTTATGGAAAAAATTTCATACTTGAGTTTTATAACCAGGGTTTTATCCTCAAAATCATTAGTTTTAAAACTAGAGCTAGGCTTGAAAACACTTTTCTTAGAAAATAATTTTTCTAACTCTTTAGAAAGTTTGTTCTTCTCAGAACTTACTTCCTCAAGGTTTTTTGAAATATTTTCAAAATAGGAATTTTTCTTATCAAGATATTTAGAAAGATCTGATATCTCTTTCGTAAGAATATTATTCCTAGAGTTTTCCTTATCAAGTTTCTTATTGAGTTTGGAATTCACAATTTCAAGAAGTTCAACAAACCTAGAAACTTCTTCATAAGTAGGTGAAGTATTTTCTTCATCAGAAGAGGGTTCTTCATCTGAGGAGTTATAATACATACTATCATTAGAATTTAAAGATACATTGGTCAATGATTCAGTATTTCATACCTTAGCCATAAAACAATGATTGTCAATAGGTAGTCTGGCTATAAGACCAAGATTTTTCTTCCCTGAAGATTCATAATTAGAAGATTCATCTGAAGAGTCACCACCACTGGCATTCCAGGTGTCATTAGCTTTCAGAACTTTCTTAGCTTTGGATTTATAATACGTCTTTATGTTCCTATCTGAATGCCTTTATTTCCTTTCTTTCTTTTTTAGCAAAGGACAATGTGGTCTAATATGTCCATCTCTCTTGCATTCATAACATGGGAATTCTCCATCTTTCCTATCTTTCCTTTCATTTTTCTTATACTTGGATTGGAAATTTCTTTGGACGGCCATCTTGTTCATCCTTCGAGCAAGATTTGCTAACTCATTTTCAGAGATTTCACTCTCACTAGAATATGATTGAATAACTACCTTCTTAGACTTGGATCTGGTTACTCTCTCAGGAGTCCTAGCTTTCATTTGATTTGATGTTGTTGTAAAAGAAACAGTACCATTCCCATTCTTCTTTTTGATGCTGTCAACATCTCTCTTCATTCTAGTTTCATGTTGGAGAAGAGTTCTAAATAGCTCATCAAGAGAAATTTGAGTGACCTTCCTGTTCTCATCTATGGCTGTTCTCTTTGATTCCCACTCATTGGGCATAATATCAATTATCTTATCCACAAGTGCTTCATCATCTACCCCTTTTCTCCCATAGACTGTAAACTGTCGACAATAGTCATAAATCTCTATTGAACATTACAAATTGGTTCACCATAAGGAAAATTGAAGACATGGTATTCAGCTCTAAGCATAGCTCTCCGAGTCTCAATAACTTTAGAATTTCCAATGTGTGTAACCTCTAACTTCTTCCAGATATAATTAGCTGCCTCACAAGAAGAAATTTGGCTATATATATTTCGAGTCATTGAACATAGTAAAGTATTGAGTACCTTATAATTTAGTTGATACTCTTGCTTTTCCTTGTTAGTGAAAGTTCTAACTTTCTTATCAGGAATTTTATAATCACTAGTAAGCATAACAGAATTGTCCACTCCAGTGTTGATAAAAAAATTCTTCATTCGATCTCTCCAGTATTCATAGTCATTACCATCAAATATTGGTGGTCTTTTAGGATTGAGATTATCAATGGAACCAACATTGACTCCTTCCATACTAAAACAACATGGGAAACCAAACTGGTTAGTAGAAAAAGTTCGTAACCACAATGTTCAGAATGACAATGTTCGGAATGAAAAAGTTCGGAATGATGAAGTGAGTAAGAAAAACTTACACATGAGTATGAGTATTTCATAGACCTTCCTCTAATACCAATTGTAGGATCGAAATAATGATGTAGATGCTCAATATACAAGAGGGGGGGTAAATTGTATACTTTGAAAATTCCTTTGGAACCTTCAAAGTTAGTTTATGGATAACTAAGTTTTCCTTAGATAAGGAAAATCATGGTTTAACAAAGTTAAACTAAGAAAATTCACAACACCTCTAACACCAATTGAGATCTTGGAATAAGGAATGAAGTTATAAACTTCAAGTTCTATGTACTTTCTTGAAACTGGAAAGAGATTCCGAAAGAAGGTTCCGGAAATATGGATTCGGAAATTAAAACTTAATTAAAGATTACAATATGAGATTCTACCTTAAATCGTATAGAATCTAAATGGAGCAGAGTACAATTAAGGAAGTATAAGAAAATTATACTTTTTTACAATACAATATGTAGTGGAAACAAACAAGTCGTAAAACTACAAGTAACAAGATATAAGTCTTTTAACCCAAAGAGAAGGGTATTCAACAACCTTGGACAAAGGTCCCTTGATTTATACTTTCAAGAAAGTCTATCTTACCCACACCAGGGTAATCTATTGATACAAAGATCGGAATCTCTGTCTTTCTATCCCCGCAAGCCCTCAACTTCAAGGTAGTTGGAACCTCTGTCTTCCTCAGCAAGGAAGCCCTCGAACTTCAAGGTAGTCGGCACCTCTGTCTTCCTATCCCCGGAAGTCCTCGAATATAATCACCAACATTCGGAGTCGCACAAAGCTTTGAGAGTTAATAAGAGCCTCTCTCTCTAGAAATCACTTCAAGCATGTAATCACATGAGTCGAATATCAGTTTCAAAAAATCAGTTACGGGCTCTTTCAAATGAGCCCTTATTTATAGGCTTGATCGACTTCCTTTCCAATGGTCATATCTTCCTTAAAAATCGGAGGGACCTGTACACATGTCACTTAACCAACGGTTAGTTTATAACAGAATAGATGACATCGTTTTGTAATAAAGAAAGTGTAACAGAAAGTACGACATTGTTTTAAGTCTAACTCAATAATGTTCGGAGTGAAGATTCAAAGTGAAGGTTCGCAGTGTATGTGGAATATCAAAGAGTAGACAAATTATAAAAGTGTAAGAAAAATGAAAGTTTGGATTCTAACCAAAAATAATATTCAGATTCTAAATAAATTCGGAGTGTATAAAGCAAAGATGATCAGATTCTGTTTAATAGGTGAATTCGGAATGACAATTCGGAATGACAATTCGTCATCAGAATTCGTAATGATAATTTGTAATCAGGATTCGTCATTAGATTTCGGTGTCGAACTTCATGAGATTTCATATCCATAATTCAGAGTGGAACTTCATTAGAGTTCGTATCCAGAATTCGGAGTGGAACTTCATTACAGTTCTCATCCAGAATTCAGAACCCAAAACAGAATGCTTTATATCGAAGTTTTAAACGATTCTGAGAATATAGAAATGAATCTGATTCTTATACTTAAGAAAAATATGGATATAGATAATGAAAATATGATAAGAATAATTTTCCTTATAAAGTATATTTTCCTTATAAAAGCAATTTTCCTTAAAGATAAGGTGTTTGTGATTTTCAAAATAAGAATGAATGGAAAAGTCATAAGGAAAACCTTATTGACTTAACACGGGGTATTTAATTTTAAGGTGATTCATAATATAGGAGTAATTCACATAAGGTATAGAATGATACATAATGAAAGTAATTTATAAATGATGATACATTTTGGGAACATTTTATATACCACCTACCTCATGGATATGATTCTTCACCCATCAATTATTGGCCGCCAGTTTAATTGGGTTTTTCTAAAAAGGTTGTAGTAACCAAAAAACCTAAAAATGTGGTATATTAACCTGTATGATTATATCATTAAATATAAAGATTTAAACCAAAAAATTTGTAATCAGAGCTTCATCCTTAGTTGTATACTTCCAACGTGACTAATAATGGTCTCTTTGTAGCCCTAATAAAGGAGAACCCACCATGAGAAAAGGAGGAGTAGTTGTTCTTGCGGGGGAGATGCTGGAGGAATGGTGGGAACGAATTTGGATTTATATTACCTAACTGTTAGAGGGGTAATTTTTTATTTTTTTCATTTTTAAAAGGTTTATGTTTAGGTTTCATAGTTTTGAAAATTGTGCGCTAACAATGTACCAACACTACCCAATAACACTTATACCAGACATTATTGCAACACGCAATTAGATAAAACATGAAATTATCATGTAGAATCCTCTATAATTCTATACCATCTCACATAAATTAAACCTGGGGTGACACATATATTCAATAATTATACCCTTATAAAAGTCGTCCACATGGTTTGGTCTGCACGACTAGCACTAACAATGTGTTAACCATGCAACCCGATCTGTTTCCCCTGATAATGTGATTTTAAAGAATAATTCTTCAAAATAATAATCCTAAATCTTGAAATATATTTTCAACCTTAATCCCCATTGAAAAATAACAAATTAAAATTTTTCTTCTTCCAAACATCCAATTAAAACCATAGTTCATGTTTCAGTCTATTACTTAATCAAAAATCAATTTTTTTTTAAAATTTCATCCCGGTCCAAAACATGAGATGTTACATGTTGTGTCTATGAAAGGGATTTATATTTGTCGAAACCAAATACTATATAATTTAAAAACAAATTAGGGATATGTTGATATGTTTATTATTATCCATAATTTCTTCACTTTAGTTTTCTAATATTAAACCCAAAATAAATCCTAATTTCTCTAATACCAATTATTATAACCCATATTTTATTACACCTTAATTTATGAATTAATAAATAAATTTACAGATAATAAAATAATAAATGATAGTGAATCATGGTTTATTTTCTAAATTAATTACATATCATACCGAATTGCAATGTTAATAGAATTAAATTATTGAAAACATCATTATATGATCCTAAAATTCTATTGTTATTCAATAACCTCCCTAGAAAACATGGGGATGTAAATTTTAAATGGTTAATATATAAATACTAGAAAGGTAATAAATTTAACATAGTATAAGTTCCATACGTCAATTTGGGCCAATATTCATATTAAATTATCCTAATGTTGGTGAGAACACTAAACATGAACAACCAGGAATGACATAACATGTTAAAATAATGGAAACTGATGAATATGGAAACCACATATAAAATGGAATTATAAACAAATGTGTGGGATAACCTCTAATAAAACACAAAATATTGTGATTATGATAACCTCATATTCACCATACTTGGAATCTCATGATAATAAAACAATTACAATTGCTTTGGAGAGCTATATAATTTTGGTTCCACCCGAAACATTCAAATCATGTAGATGCATAAGTTTGACACAAAGATAATGAAACATAAGAATGTATTTCATAAATTTTAATCCAACAATTAAGGAGTGTGAGATACAAATATCAAGGTCCCCAATCAATTAAGAATATGCACATGTGCCTGATTACCTTTCAGTGGAAATGAGTATGAGTATTAACCATAAAGATGATTAACATATAATATCAAAATATGATTTTAGAATCATAAGAGGGGTATATAAAGTTTCATGGAAGGGTCAAATGAGAATGAAATGGGTATTCAATCACATATAAATCATAATGGTTGTATGAGGGGGATTTGAAAACGAAACCCAAAATTAAAAATTGGAAAACAAAATAAATAATTAATATAAGGTGAGTGAATAAAGTTGAGATGGAAAAGATTCTTTACCTTGAAAGGAAACTTCTAAAATCTTGGTAAGAGCTTCTTAACAGCTTATTAGAACATTGTATGGACCATATAAAGAAAAGTAACGAGTAATGTTGTGCTCCAAATGGTTTTAGTGAATATTATTGTAACATCCCAAGTAAATAAAGAGTATGAAATTTTCAGATTTATTAATATTTGTAAATTAAATATTATTTTTACATTCAAGTGGATTCTATGTCTGATAGAGTACTTAACACGCAACAACAAGTTTCTTTGAAATGTTATGTTGCACACAACTTTTTGTTATACCAAAAAATAATATAATATAATTATTATTTTAAATGGTAGTTAATACCTAGACATTGTATCGAAGGAAAACAATAGAACTAACTATAATATTATTACACATGTTTGAAAAATGTTTTTAGTTTTATCCAACAAATTTTAGAGGCTTAATAAATAATGAATCCAATTTTAAGTACGAAATACTCTAATATTATATAAAAGGTCAATTTACCATCTTTTGATGGTGAACCATTTTTAAATATAGTGTTCTTCAATTTTATATCTAATATTTTACAAAATAAACTTCTTCTTCATATGTGGGACCTCAAAATTTACTTTTGGTAAAATTTTGGTATTTTTCTGATATTGTTATTTTTTGATGAATAATAAAAATACTGCATTTTAATTTAAAACGGCCTTTTAATATAATTTATTTATATGAATATATTGTCCATTTAATTGGTTTTAAAATTTAATTAGATTATATTTTATCATTTAATCTAATTTATTTTATTGAAAGTAATTTCACATTGAAATTGGACATAAACTCATGTCAATCGTTTGATAGTTTTTACTTCTTAACAACACGCTTTTTGGTTTTGACAACGTGAATTAATTTTAAATTAATTTCTACAACTATTGTGTTTT
This sequence comes from Viscum album, assembly GCA_963277665.1. NCBI lineage: Eukaryota > Viridiplantae > Streptophyta > Magnoliopsida > Santalales > Viscaceae > Viscum > Viscum album. The sequence continues at coordinate 739,211,517 of OY728159.1, forward strand.
GAATTTGGGAAAATAGATTCCATATCTAGAATCAGGAAGTCCAAATTGTGTTAATAGTTAATTTTTTTAGACATTATGAATAGTAACTTCATTAGATATTTTATTTACCATGGTTAAAGGGTAAATATGGTAAATAAGGGTAAAAACTAGTATAATAATAATATTAAATTACCCTATCAGGTGTCCTAACCCTATGGGATGATACATTTCTAACTATGAGATCACATGGTCGATTTTGGGACCCCATGGATCCACTTGTTAGTGAAAATGACATTTTATAAAAAATAATTTAATGTTTAGGAAAATGTAACATAAACATATATATTTTAGTAAAAAAATATTATATAGTGTTATACAAGTGATATGTTAGACTATAAATAATAATTGGAAAAATAAACCTATTTCCAACATCGTGGTATTTTATTTATAATTTTGGGATATTAAATTATTAAATTTAATTATGACAAAATAAGGATACAGTGATTGCTTGACTAATAAAGAATTCAAATATATGATATTTTAAATGTTAACATAAATTTAATTTGATTATTTTGATATCATACATGAATTTGTTTAATAATAATCACATGTTAGATTTTTATTAATGTTTTTGTTTTTTGAATTAATCAAGTTGTTTTGGATTTTAAAAAAAGTAATGACATGAAAAGTGTCAAAATTGACAATATTCATATTTTAAAATATAAAATATTTTATTAAATGTTATAAAATTAAAAAAAATCAAAGATACAACCAAATAGTTATAATAAGTCTCAATTTTTGTTAAGGACTCTTTATTTTCATTTTTTCATGTTTTGGTAACTATTTTGATTCTCAATGTGTTAAATGCTTGATAAAATGGTAAGAGTAAAATGGGTTAAATAAAAAAGATAAGGATTATCAAAATATCAAAAACCTATCCAATTATTATTTTATGATTCTATTTAGACATATATTTATATTCTAGTTTAATTTAAGACTATTTGGAATTTTTTAACATGAACATAATTTTATAATAATATAATACTTTCAAACATTCCTAAAGAGTCCCTCCTCCCTCTTATAAAAGGCCACCAACTCTAACCCATTACAAACAAATATCAAGCCCCTTTTCTATTAAAAATTCTAATACAATAATCTCAAAACATACCCATATTATTTATATAATTATTCCATTAGGCAGAAGGAAATTCAAGAAAACCTTTTATCTAAAATAAATGATAGTTACACGTTTTAAGATGTAACGTCTTTTCTAAAATTCATTTCCATTATTCACTTATTCACTCCACATTATATTATTTTTCTTTGATTATATAATAACACCCATATACTCAATATAATAATTTTTTTATGATAATTAATAAAACTACACATATACACACTACTTCTTAATGGATTTAGAACATACTGTTTCTATGGATGGCAGACTACTGCCTCATGAAACGATGATTGGTCAATATTCTCCAACCACCTCTCACGGTGGACATTATGATGTCACGATAATTATATATCATATTTATGATGTTTATTTATCACTAATATTCTATAATTATCATTTAGAATATACCTTTGTGTTTTTCTTATTTTATAAATATGATAATTTCATTTCAGGAAGTGCGGACTACCGCCCCTCAATGTAATATGACTCATTCATGCTATTCATAGAACATATAAAGGATGGAATTACAGAACTTAGGTAACAAATATAACATAGATATTATTATAAAATTATAACATACCTATTTATCATTTAGTTTTTATTCCGTTAAAAATGAATAAAAGAAATGAAAGTAGCGTTCAGGCGTACGTACGGCTTACCGTCTCCATCAGCGATGAATTTCATTTTCTTATATCCAAATGTTATGGACTATTCTAAATGTATATATAATGTATCTAAATACATATATACATTATATATATGATATTAAAACCATGAATACAAATTTTGAGATAATGGTTTTTTGACCAAATGAACAATTTGTAATTATAGCAAGTTCATTTTTTACTCAAGTTCCAAACATCAACAAAATGTATGATATGAAGTCAAATAATTAACTAATTATTATAGAAATCTAATAAGTCATATAAAATTAATAATAAACTTGAAAAAAAATCTAAAGAAATTAAAAATTAACTTATGATTATTATTTATGAAGAACAAGGAATATACAAGACAAGTCAGACTCGAGGTAATGGATCCTTTAACCCTCTTCTTTTAGTCAAAGAATTATTTATATTTTTTATTTTAATTTCCATTTTATTTAGTTGGTATATGTTCTTATATATATATATATATATTGTTTCAAATTATATATATATGTCATGATAGACCCTTTTCTCTCCCATCAACTCATTTTATCAATTTTAATGTGACATCGTTAGGCTGCAAACTTTTCATAATGGACTATGTCTAAATCTCCTTTCATTGAGGCATTTCATGATATTATGCACCTTAATTTTCCTATAAGGTGTATATAAAACCCTTATCACTTTTTATATCATGAATTTATATAGTCTAATGATATTTAATGTTTTTTTGATGCCATTTTTTAATTATTTTTTATTTAAGTGTTTATTATGTGTTACGAGTCTCTTTAACTAAAACAACATTTTAAAAGTTTTAAAGATTTATTTTTTTAAATATTTCTCATTAATTTCCCTGATTTCAAAATGGTTTTGAGGATTTATTTATATTGACATTAATTTTTAATTTAAGTGATTTTGGGAATATACCGTGATATGTATTCTAAACGTAACTCCCCCTGTATCTATGAAAACTACAATGTGAGATTGATATTGATTCCACAAGTAACCTTTGGGATTTGTGATTTCTACATGTTATTTATTATCTTATTATTTCATGATGTATGTTAAAGAGATTATGTTTTGTTTGTATTGATGGACTAATGTTTTATTTCTTTATTTTATAACATTTACTGATCTTTTTAGGACCATACCATGTTTTTGAAATGTTTTTCACATAGTATAAAGAAGGGAAGAGAAAGGAATAATTCTAGAAGATTTATATCATGAAAAGAATTATTATTTTCTTTTAAGAGTTTTTATTTTATGAAAAAAATTGGATACTGGGTAGAAGTGACTACTTTTTAATATATTAGATGTAATGTATAGGTTATAAACTAATTCGGTAAATCTCTAAACCTAAAAAGATACTCAATGTTAATTCTTGATTTAATTCAAAGTTATTAAAATTTTAAGTTTTTGGCCTTATAGTTGGTATTAGTGGTTGGTTTATATAACATTATAGGTTAGGGTGTTATTTAATCATAAGTGACATAACTATAATTATTAGAATAATAGAATGACTCATAATTATTCTGGATAAGTTGAATGAGTTTAAGATAACATGAACGATTATATCTTAGTTTTTCCTTCCACATAAGATATTATATGATGATTTTACTGATATACTCACACAGAACTTTTTGGTTTCAGTAAATGGATAGATCTATCAAGCACCAAAGTAACAATGGATGTGAAGGAAACTGTGGTGGTTTTCTGAATAAGCAGCCTAATGAAATTGGAGCAGCAATGAGAACTCTTGTGGTTATTCTCAACTGACTTTCTGGAGTTAGGATTGACCACTTGAACCATGGGGATTTTTATAAGGAATCTTATATATGATAAATAACCCCCTACAAAAGTTCAGGTAATAATCATAAAGGTAAGTATATTAAAAAACTATGTGTCAAGGAGGTGGAAATAAACACCTAGGAAAATGATTCAACGGGATAGGAAGATTCTATAGATGTTGTAATGAAGGTCATAAAGCAAGAACATTCCATTGAAAAAGGAAGAATCCAGTTGACTTAGGGAAAGGGACATAATTAATTTCCAAAGGATCAATTGAATGTTTTAAATGTGTTGTTCTTGGTCATTATACAAATAGATGTCATATGAAGAAGGTTAAGGAATGGTATCAACATGATCATACAAATATATTATTACCAATTCATAATTCCATTCCAATTAAAGATGAGGAAACTAAAAATGTCCTATGAAAGGTATGGATTATTTCTTTACTCTTATTTTTACATTACTGAAATCATAGTAAATTATGCATGATTTTTTTAGGGAATAATTATAAAATAATAATATGTAAAAATATGGATCAAGGATCATGAAGAATGTTAGATGATTAATATGTCTAGGAATTGAAGGGTTATGTAGGATCTACGGATGATGACATGTTTTAATGTATTAATCATAGTATTACATTGGAAAACATTTTCTAGTATGTGTAACCCAGAATTTCGATATGTGAAAATTCTATTCAAGGAAGAATTATATTTTCTTTTGCGGATATAGTTATAAAGAACAATTTTGGTTTATATGATCCTTTAATTTGAGGCAATTATAGTTTATTAAATTTTGGGAAGAGAATGTGAGGTATGAGATAATATTTGGGTTTAAAATATGTTATGGTTGTTTTTGAGGAATTTATCTCATTTTATGGAATGTTATAAAATTTTATAGTTCTTGAAAAAGGATAACATGTGGACCATGTGACAACCCATTGTGTCAGACAAAGCTGTGGGAATCGAACCCACATCCAAAGTGTGATTTTAATTCATCACTTACCACTGGACTTCGTGAAGTCCCTGGTTAATATGACTAATTCTCTTTAGTTAAATGATATTATGGATTAATAATTAGTTGATTTCTGGAACTTATGTTTTATCAAATGGATATCCTTACTATATCAAAGTAATTATGTGATTAAGTGATAATGGTTATTTTGGAAGACGTTCTCTCTTTCAGGGAAACACTATATTCTTAAGGAAAATATAATACTATGGGATTTCATTTGTGGGGTAATGGTTGAAATTTTATTTTTAAGAATCTATATTTTTATTGTGGACATATGGAAATTGTGGTTATTTATGAAAATGATTAACCTATCATAGAGAATATATGATTTTTTTAATTAAAATTTAGTATGAGACTTTAAGAGTAGTTGATGTTACTTTAAGTATTTTAGGGATAATTGTTTATTGAATGGCTCTTATTGAACACTGGGTATTTTTTGTTCAATTTTGGAGATTAAGAGTAATATTTTTTTTATAAAATATTATCCTTTTGAGGATTATCTGATCTTTTACTAACCATTTTGGTTTGGGTTTATTTCTAATGATAGGGGAAATATATAGTTCAACTTTTATGGATTATGTGATTCTCTAGATGTTGATTCTAAAACTTTAGGTTTGACCAAGTCATGTTGAATACAAATATTTTTTAGAAATGATGATTTTTGTGTAGAAAATTATTAAAGGATGAAGCTCTACTTGAAAAGTAAGTATATTTCCTTATGTCCTTAGTCAATCTCATAAATAAATTTTCCATCTTTATGAAATGGAACTTAAAACAAAAATGTTTTCCATTTAATTTTTCTTTTTGGGAAACCAATTATTATTTAACCCATCACAAGTTTGTGTTTTTCTTATTCTTAACTTTATCCTAATCATGTTTTCTATCAATCTCAATCATAACATGACACTTAGTTTATCTTCCATATCCATGTTTTAATACATGTAATCCTATTATAGGTTATCCTGGATGACCTTTATACTTATCTTTATTTATTTTAAAGTGATTGTTTTTTGGCTATTTTTAGGATGTGGGACATTTAATGAAGTTTCTCAGCCCAATTTTAATATTGTGAGGACGTAATTCCCAAAAGGTGAGAAGGATGTAACAACCAAGGTAAATAAATAATATTAAAATTTCATATTTATTAATATTTTTAAATTAAATATTAATTTTACTTTCAAGGGGATGTGATATCTGATTGCGTACTCAACATGAAACAACAGGATTCTTCAAAATCTTCCATTGCACACAACTTTATGTTATACTGAAAAATAAAATAATATTATTATTATTTTAAATGGTAGTTGACACCTAGCCATTTTATTGGCATGAATGAATAAAACTAACTAAAATGTTATTACACATGTTTTCTAAATATTTTTACTTTTATCCCACATATTTTAGAGACTTAAAAGAGAATGGAGCGGATTTTAGGCATAAAAAACTCTAATATTCTTTAAAATGTCGATTTAACGACTTTTGATTGGGAACCCTGTTTAAATATAATTTTTTTTACTTTTATATGATTCATTTGACAAAATATAATTTTTATTTGGAAGTGGAACATCAAAATTTACTTTGGGATAAATTTTGGTATTTTTCTGATAAAGTTCATTTTCTGATAAATAGTGATAAAAAACTGCATTTTTATTCAAAAATACCTTTTAATATTATTTATTTATATGATTAAAAATTACTTTTAATTGGTTATAAAGTTTAATTAGATTATATTTTTATCATTAAATCCAATTTTTTCCATTGAAAAAAAAATTCACATTGTAGTTGGGCATAAACACATGTTAATGTTTTTTAAATTTTTACTTCATAAAACCACGATTTTTGGTTTTGACAATGACAATTAATTTTAATTAAATTTATAAAACTCATGTGTTATGAATTTGGAAAAATTCATTTCATATTTGGAATCAAGAGGTCCAAATTATGTGAATAGGTAACTTTCAATTTTAGACATTATGAATAGTAACATCAGTAAATATTTTATTTACCTTGGTTAAAGGGTATATCTGGTAAATAAGGTTAAAAAATAATAATATAATAATTTCACATTACCCTAACACATGTCCTAACCCTATTTAATGATACATTTCAGACCACGATCATCCTTGGGTCTATTTTGGGACCCCATAGAGCCACTTGTAAGTGAAAATTTCATTTTATAAATATTAATTTAAAATCATGGAAAATGTAACATAAACATATATCTTTTAGTAAAAAAACTAGTTTATGGAATTATAAAAGTGTATTTTTTACCATAAATAGTCATTTGAAATATAAACCAATTTAATCATAATCGTATTATATTTATAATTTTTATAGAACAAATAAATAAATTTAATTATGAAACAATGATGATTTAGTGATTACATCATTAATAAAGGATCCAATTAAATGATATTATAAATGTTAAAATAAAAATAATTTGGTTATTTTGATTTCATCCATGAATTTTATGGATTATAGTTACTTGTTATAGTTGTATTAAGGAATTTTGATCGAAGTAATCAAGTTGTTTTGGATTTTTAAAAAAGTCATGCTATGAATAGTGTCAAAATTGACATAATTCATATTTTAAAATATAAAATATTCTATTAAATATTTAAAAAATCTAAAAAAAACCTACGATTCTGCCAAATAGTTATCATAATTCTAAAAATTAATTAATTTCTCTTTATTTGGACATATTTTATGTTTTCGTATGTATTTTTATTCTCAATGTGTTAAATGCTTGATAAAATTGTAAGATTAATAGAGTGTTAAATAAAAAAGATAAGGATCAAAAATTATCCAAAACCTCTCCAATTTTTATTAGATGATTTTATTTCAACTTATATTTGTCATATATTATAATTTAATGAGTTTTGGATCTTTTGAAACAGAAAATAATTTTATAATAAGATAATACATTCAAACATTCCTAAAGGCCCATCCTCCCTCTTATAAAATGCCACCACCTCTTATCCATTACACACACCTCTCAAGCCCCTTATCTTGTTCAAAAGTTACTCAAATAATTTCCCAAAATCCCCCTTTTCATCTTAGAATCTTTCCCTTAGGTATAGGGAAATTAAAGAAAGCCTTTTGGCTCAAATCAAATAGAGTTACACATTTTAAGAGGTAGTGTCTTATCTAAAATTCATTTCTATTATTTCACTTCTTCAATAAATATTCAATTATTTTTCTTTGATAACATTAAAACACTAGTATCCTCAATATAATAGGATTTTTTATGAGCATTATTTTAACCACACTTACACACACCTTCATCTAATGGATTTAGAACATATTATTTATGTGGACAGCGGACTACCACCTCATGAAATGATGATTGTTCAATATTATCCTACCACCTCTCATGTTGGCCATTATTGGGGAACCGTAATTATATATGATATTTATTTTATCTCTATTATTCTGTAATTATCATTTATAATATGGCTTTTATGCTTTTTAGGTTTATAAATATGATAATTTCATTTGAGGAAGTGCGAACTACCGCCCCCTCAAAGTGATATGACTCATTCACGCCATAAATGTAACATATAAAGGATCTAATTAATTAACTTAGGTAACATATATAACATATATATTATACTTAAATTATAATATACATATTTATCATTTATTTTTCATTCCTTTAATGTTGACAAAAATAAATGAAAGTATCATTAATGCGTACGTACGGCTTACCATCTTCATGAATGGTGCGTTTCATTTTTTTATATCCAAATGTTGTGGACTATTATAAATGCATATATACTGGATCTAAATATAAATATACTGGATATATATTATATTTTAATCAAGAATAAGATTTTTTAGATAATTTATTTTTAACCACATGGATAATTTTTAATTATAAATAGTTCATTTTTTACTCAAGTTCCGAACATTGAAAAAATTTCCAATATAAACTCTAATAATTAAATAATTGTTATATCAATGTAATTAGTGATATGAAATGAATAATATAATTGAAAAATTCTATGAATAAAGTATAAATTAACTTATTTTTATTATTTAGGAAAAACAAGAAACATACGAGATAAGTTGGACTCAAGGAAAGAGAACATTTCACCCTCCTCTTTTAGTTAAGGACTTCTTTGTGTTATGTCTTTTTATTTACACTTTATAATGTTTGGATATGTTATTCTATATCCATATTTCTATAAATTGTATTTCCAAGTGATCAGATACCATTTTCTCTCCCATTATCTCATTTTTTAAATTTTAATGGGACGTCCCAAGGATGCCGAATTTTCATAAGGGACTACGTCTCAATCTCCTTTAATTGAGGCATATCTTGATATTGTGACCATTTTTTATCCTATAAGGTGTGTATATAACCCTTCTAAAATTTTATGTCTTGAATTTATATATTCTCATGATATTTATTTTTTTTATTTCATTATTTAATTTATTTATATTTAAGTCTTTCTCAAGTGTTACAAAACTCTTTAACTAAAACATCATTTCAAAAGTTTTAAAGTTTTATTTTTCTAAATATTTCTAATTAATATACATGTTTTTAAAATGGTTTTTAGGATTTATTTATATGGACATTAATGTTTCAAAATTTAATTCCATTAAAATTTTTAATGTGGTATGAGACGCTTTGATTCAAAAATCTTTTTTTTTGAATTTTTTAAATGTGTTTTTTAATGAATTTATTATGTCAATATCTTGAACTGATATCTTGTTATTGTAATACGGAAATTTAATCTTTCCTTTTTTTCTTGTATTAAGTGTTGTGATTATGTTATGGTTCTTGGAAATTTTTTATGTATACGGGTGGTTCTATGATAAACTTAGGGTGGGTGAGCCCGAGATAGATCTCCAATGCATTGGGTAATGTGATAAAGGTAAACTTTCATGTTTCTCTTAAGAAATTTAGGTAATATATTATGATGGGTATTTCAAATGTCACTTCCTTTGTATCTGTGAAAGATAAAATGTAATTATGATTTGGATACCACAATTTACCATTATGATTTGTGATTTCTATTTGTTATTCATAAATCTTATGATTTAATGAGGTATGATGAAGTGATTATGTGTTTTTGAATTTATGGACTAATGTTTTGTCTCATTATTTTAAATCCCTTACTGAGCTTTTTATGCTCTTCCAAAGTTTTTTAAATGTTTTTCATTCGGTATAAGGATGGGAAGAGAAAGAAATAATTCAATGATATATATATCAAGAAAATATTTGTCTTTTGTTTTAAGATTTTTTATTTTATGAAAAAATGTATAGTGAGTAGATGTGACTACTTTGTAATATTTGACATGTAATTTATAATTTATTACCTAATTCTCTAAATATTTAAACATAGAGTGGTCCTCAATGTTAATTAATGATTTAATTAAATATTATGTAATGTGTAAGGCTAGTTCCTTATAATTTTTGGGTGTTTTAATGGTTTTATATATGAAAATATATGAGAATTCTTATAAATTTCCTAAAATAGGTTTCAGAGTCTATATGATAATATTAAAAAAAACCACCAATATTACCATGGATTTTTACCATTGTATCTATAAAATTGAATTTATATTTGTAATTTTACTGTTTTCACATATTATAACATTAAAATACTACCCTTGGTGACATAAAAGTGGGTCATCATTACACCGAATTGATTTGGAAACCTAAAAATATAATATTTGTTTTGGAGGATTTACTAAGGGTTTATAAAATTAATATAATAATTTCAAAGAATTATTATTTTATAATTTAAATATTCATTTGTCTAGGGATACATTTTATAGAATATATTACATCACTTGTGGGTCATTATGATGTCATAATACATATCATATATTTATACTGTGTTAAATTTTAACCTGAAAATTCATCTCTCTCAAAAAATAATGAAACTATCACCAATGGATAATTTCTATGTTTTTTTTTCAAAAATAATTTTTAATTTATTAAAATATTTCATTAAAAATTAAAAATTACACTATTAAATAAAAATAACCAATTCTTTATAAATAATTGTTTTTTTTAATAACATTTTTCTATCATTTATAAAAACTACATTAAAATTCATAAATTTTTTATCATTTGAACTTAATAAATATTATTAAATAATGATATTTTACAAAAATATAAGTTGTTTAAAAAAATTAAATTCTTAAAAATTATTTAATTGATGGAAACAATATATTTCCCAAAAATTACAATTTGTGTTTCATCATCTCAGAATCCAATTTTTATCAAAATCATTAATTTTTCATTTAAAAAGTGATATTAAAAAGTTATAAATATAATCATTGATTACTTAAAAGGAAATGTAAATAAATTAAATCTATTACCATCTAGATACATATCCTTTTACTACACCAGTAAATGACAGAAGGGTAATGTGTATGATGTTGAGACTTTATAGTGGTGGTTTGCCAAACCTGGTTTGGAATGTGATATCAATGAGATTGACCTTCTCCCATAAATGGTTTTGTTTTTACATTAATTATTAAATCTCATAATGATATTGATCAATGTAAAATAGTATTGAATATTATTCCATTATAATCTCAATTAAATGGGCTTTATAGGGTATAATCCTACTGGTTGAGTACATTAATTCTTCAATCTTTTCCAAATAGACATTATCATAATAATCTTTATATACTACTAAAATGATCACCATTAAATGTATATGTTAGGAAATTGTATGATTAGTAAGGGTTTTTTATATCTAAAATTAAATATAACATCAAAATAACAAATGTTTTGAATATTTTTTCTTTAAAATTATTACTTAATAATTATGTTATTCAGGTAAGACATAGTTATTTAATTTATAATAGTTATGGTCAGTTCTTCATGAGGTATCAAGATCAGATTGTAAGGGATATTTTTTTACCAAAATCATATCTTATTGATTTCTATACCAAGTATAGATCACAAAGAAATTGATTGAAATTATGGATGGCACATTTCTTAAGAATGAACTAATACTCATTTTCAATAAACTTTTTACATATTTTCAATAATTGGGAGAGAAATAGAAATGATATGATATTTTTAATTTATTGGAGAGTTAATGATTGATACGAAAGGGTTCTAAATATTCATATATTGAAATATTAATTTTGAAAGCACTTTTAAGGCATTATGAACAAATAAAAAGGGGGAGTCTGAAGAGACAACTTTGTATACGATTTATATATTTTTAATGGATTTTGTTTGTCATCAATGGTTTATAATTAAATATTTCATTGCTTTAAATAAATAGAGAAATCCATAAATAAATTTTTATAGTAATGTTGGGTTAAATTATCTATGCATGTTAACAAGGTTCATTTAATTTTGATAAATGGATTGGGAAGAATGGAAGCCCTCCAATATTATTAACTTACAAAATATAAAAAGGTGTTCTTTCATTTAGTGGAGATGTAGATAATTCATTCTTTTAAATAATAAAGTTATTTGAAGGTATTTATATTACTTATGATTATTTTTGTGTTGTTTATAAAGTCTCAAACATGTACTTGATTTCTAGAGAATAATGTTTAATATCAACAATATGTAGTTTCATTAAGGAGTTTCAGTAAGATTTTTTTAAATATAATATCACCATACATATAAGTTGAATACAAATGAATTGATATTTATGGGAAAAAATGAATGGGGTAATCCAAGTCTTTAGGTACTGAGGATGGAGGCCGATGTACTTAGGTGTCAATGAAAATTATTTAGATTTTGATAATCAGATGTGGGTTTCCAAGGTGTACTATTGGATGGGGGCATCTTAGTTGTGTTATTATATAGAGTGATTAGCAGAAATATTTTTATAAATTCTCAAATATAGATAAAAAGAAATTTATTTATTCAAATCCATCTAACATAGTCCATTAAATTGAAAAATATTTAATGTCCAACAAGACATAAGAATGTTTTTGAGAAAAACAAATGAACAATTAAAAAGTTAATGGAGTGATGTGAATAGAATAATTTGATCATATGATAGGTGGGAAAAAATGTATAACCATTTACATTCATAATTACATTAGATATATGATGATTGGTTAAACTATATTACATGTTACTAAGTGATGTGATTTTAATTTTTTGACATTTCAATTCCCTATCATGATGATTTAACATGGAATTTATGATAATAAAAAATTATCAAAAGTGGAATTAAATCAAATTAAATCCAAAGGTGGGATTTTGGATCAACTTTATAATTATAAAGTTATTAAGATATTAATGTTATGGAAGAACATAGTGGAACTATGGTTCCTAAAAATTTTAAATTTATGAATCACTTTGAATGAAAATATATATGATGTCCAATAAATTGACTTGTAAAAATATCGACATGTAAATTAAAGAACTTGCAATGAATAAATGAAAATGTTTTTGCAATACTGTATCTGAAAAAGATGTATTAATCCTATTATAGAAATTTTTGAAGTCTTTTTTCAAACTCTATCAAATAGATGTTCTAGAAATGATTATGAAAACATTTCTTACCGAAATCAATAGTTAGATTAAATGTGTGAAAATCATAAAACAAATAAGTATCCATTTTATGATATTAGAAATAGGATTCAGAGAGAAATTCAATACGTAGAAGTTTCCTGAAAGATCATTGCAAAAACTATTCCTAAGATTATAAATAGTTTTATTGGATATAAGTATCTGAGAGATGTCATTATAAAATTTTTTACAAAGAAATCAATTTCATTTTGAGATAACCATTTAATATTGTTCTAAAAAGCCATCAGAAAGAAGGTAATAGAGGATCATCAAAGGTTCATCAGATGGAGGGAAACTAAAAAAATCTTCGAACCCATCCAATGGAAGAAAATCCCTAGGACTATGTACTGAATATAATTTCAAAGGAAAGATCCAACAGATTTGTCAGACAAAAAATTAATCAGATTAATGTTAGGTGATACATATCACTAGTGAGAGGAATATTCTTATAAAATTATTATGTGATGTTCCTATATTGTTTTTATGGAACACATGATGATGTTTCATCGAACATAAGACATTATAAGAATTTTTAACGAATTAAATGTTAAAATAAAATTACAAATTTTACATAATTTCATTAATTTTTTAGATTTTAAGAAAGAAGTTAAATGTTTTATAGTAAAAAATGGAAGATTATGATTTAAGTTAGATCATTGGAATTCTTAACAGTGTCATTGAAATAATGACGTAGTGAGGTTTCCTGTGAATATTGGTTAACTCGGATATTTTAGGAAATTTGAAGGTGATCAAATCCTGAAAGATATAACTGGAAGATTCAAATTTGGAAGCAGTAAGCTAAAATTTGAGTCTGTAACTTTTCCTATGGTTATAGATATACTATGAATATATAGAGGGGAGTTGGTGCAAAGATAGCTTATTGTTTCTCAAGTGATATTTCTCAAACTATTAGATATTATAGTACTATTTTGGTTGTGAATAATAAAAAATAATTAGATCTTTGTGGGAAATATATTTTGAAATAATCTAGAGAGAAAAATTCATTTGGGTAATGAATTAAAAGGTTTTTTTTCTAGATGGATATAGGGACACAAAATATAGTGAAATAGATAGCTGGAGAAATAAATCACTCACAGAAATGGGAAAAAAATCAGATAGATAGGTACTAGACAATGAAAAATGTTTTACATATATGAGAAGAAGTAGATGAATAGGTACTAGAGGATCAAGAAGGAGATGAATGGATCCCTCAAATGCTGTGAAGAATCCTTCAGAATGAGAAGAAATGCACAGAATAAATGAATTGATACTCGATAAATATTTCTTAACAATTTGTATCATATGGATAGAGTGTAGAAGAATATATCATATGAATTATAAATATATGAACATGTATCAATAAGAAAATACTTGTTATAAGTATCAGACAAACAAGCTCCGGATAAAGGAAGAAGAGATGTAAGAGAAGCATTCATATTTTTTCAATGAAGATGAATGAGAGGTTCATGCTTACTATTGTATATGTAAAATTTAAAGAACAATTAAAAATAAAAATGTAACACTGTGAGATCCAAACTAAGTCATATCTAGTGGAAGAACTTCTTTGTGGTAAAATGTGACTAATGATGCTGGATACTATCGTGATAGAAATTATAAATAACCGGTGATAAGTTTCAATTTATAAGAGATTATAAACACTCTAGGGATTTAGTAATATTTCAACCCCATTATATAGTTTAGGGATCCATAATTTGTGCAAAGAATTTTTTCCCAAGACAAACCTCTATAATAGGTATCTCAATATATTTTATAGTTTGTGTACTAGTTATCACCATATTCATCAAGGACTAGATAATCATTTGGTGTAGTGAACATCATAAAAAAATTGGGGTCCATATTTTATTTTATTTTATATAAATTCATACATTGAGGGATATACAATAGGATAATCCATATATTAACAGGAATAATAGGTGAAGGTATCAATTTTTATAATTGTCGAAAAAATTACAAACTTGAATTAACCCCCCACCCCCGAACTTCTTGATACATCCACAAGTGGTCCCAAAAAATATCACTTCTCCCCACCCTCTTTTTTTATTCTAATGTTTTAAAGTAATTCAATGAATTTTGTGTTATAAAAAAATAAATATATTTAATAATTTAACATGGAAACTACCATGAATTCCAAAATAACTTACTTCTTTTAATCCTATCTATACTACCCTATTTAATTTCATAATTTTCCATTATAGAGTAATGAGATGATTGAATAAAAAGAACTATTGATGTTGAAAAGTTTCTAAAATAACCCTATATATAATTGAGTGAATACTTCAATTATTTTAAATTTAAAAAATATTTTACTTAATTCTCCAAAAAATCCTAAAATTTTGCATAAAATTAAATTTCCAATAATGTTTAAAAATATCTCCCCTGAAAAATTATCCTGAAGATTTCAATAATAGCATGAATACAAAATCAACTTCTAACCAAGATATCAAACATAAATTATTATTGATAATTTTCATGGATTCAAGATGATAAGGAAACTAATAGATTTATGTTGTTAAACAGATGAACCATATTTAATCCCCTTATATTTCCTATGACTTCCAATTTCTCAATAGTAGTGAGCATTAAAAATTTCACTATAGATCCATTTAAACTCTCCCTCAGAAACCACATCATTTCTAATATTTTTAAAGGAAGTTCACTGTAAAAATAAAATCCATCCATGTTATGATGTTATAAAATTTACCTAGTAATTTTTATTTCATATTAATGGGACAAATTTTCACCATAAAACTATAGTAATTCACATTAAAAAGTTAATTCCTCACCTTACAATATTTTTAATCAAATTTAAAATGTTTTAAATTCAACTTTTGAATTCCACAACTCGCATAATAAAATAAGAAAATCCCCATGTGGTATTATAAATTCACTTTTGAACTTAGAGGTTCACCTTATGGAGTTTATCCTAAACCTTGAGAAATATTTTTTCCCATTGAAGAAGACGATACTTCACTTTATGAAATACTACTTTCACCTTATGAATTTCACATTTAACTTAATTTGATCAATTGATTAACTTTTCACATATTGGGAAATATTATTCTTTAATCAAGTAATAATCATCAAAATAGATTATATTCATTGTGAATTCAATGATTTAGAGGCTTGTACAATTTCTACAAAAAAAATCATCACAAGATATATGTCCTTAAAGAACATAAATAAATCTTCCAACATAATTCAATTATCAGCAACAATGAATTGATAAAAAATAATAATTCATAAAAAATGAATACATACGAGATATGGTTCCAACAATCTCCCCTAGGAAATTTATTTCCAAATTCAGAAATCCATCATGAAATTATCAACCTACCAAAAACTCCAATATACATATATATCCTTGTTTCATGTCAATGAGATCCACATTAAACATTCATTATTATTCATTAATATATCTTATCTGGCTATAAAATTCGTAGGTGGGTGCTACCAAACCAGTTTATTATCTAGAAAAACTTGAATTACCCTATGAAATGTACCATTATAATTACCCCTAAGCCTATATAGGCCTAATTTCCATTTAAAAAAAATATCATATATCTTTGGAAACAATCCAGTCCATAAAATTCATACTAAACATCCTCTTTAATTCTTTAATTCCAAAGGGATAGTATCTCACCCATTCTATACATAAATAATAGAATATATTTTTCTATATAAAAAAAATTCCACCTAAGTGAAACATGATATACAATAGAGAAGGGATCTTAACAAACTTCCATCATCTTTAAAAAGTGATTTAACACCAAGTTTTAACTTATAATTCTCAAAATATGTTTTATCAATAGGTTTTTTCATAATTTCTTCTACCTATTGATCAACGTCAACAAAACTAATCTTAATAATTTCTTTGTATTTTTTTTATTCAATATAAAGATACCTGACTTCTATTTTCTTATAATAGGTTTTCAATACTATATTTTTAGAATGTTTAATATAACACTTTTTTATATAAAATAACCATAATTTATTTTCCTTACTCAGCCATATAATTAATCATTTAACCTTTCCACTAAGTCTGTCTACATACCTCTGTAAAAATAATATATTGTAAATCAACTATACTAAGAGATGTATGTTCCTTATTTTTGTTTAACATTCCCACCCTATTAGTTGAAATATAAAAACCATGTAAACTTATGGAATTTTTATCCACCACATCATTATACAAATCTCCACTTGAGAAATATGATTACTAATTATTCTTCTCTTTTAATAAAAGTAAGTTATATTTTTGATTACCTCTGTTGTATCTAATAATCCTTTTCACCATATCCAAGTGGTCTTCATTAGGATTACTCTAAATAAAAGATGATAAACTTGTTTCTTGTTGAATAATAGTCTATGTTTATATCAAGTAAAAGTGTCCTCCAATGATTTTTTTATAAATATTATGATATATTATTTTTCCATCTTTATGCATTGCAATATTGGATTCGACTGTAATGGGATTTACATGATCTTTGGAGAATACATATAAAATTTTATAAGAAACTATATTGCTTACTTTAAATGTGAAATAATTTTCTATAACTCTTTTAGAATCATATATAGCCCCATAATTTAGGTAATTTCTCTAATAATTGACATATCACAATCTAAACTTAGTAAATTTGAAAAAAAAATCAATTCATTTCTATGTACTTCCTCTATGAATAATTTTCTCTACATTGTGTAAAATGAATAGCCTCAAAAAATTATTAATTCGCCATTATTGAAAATGTTTAGAATTTTTTTCTAACAATCACATACCCTAAAAGTATAGTAATGTGAAAGTACATAGTTTCTTTGATGTGGAAAAAATTAATACTTGTAATGATATTTTAAAAACAAATTGTTATTATTTAATTACTAGTTAAGATATAAAACTAATCTAACTAAATTATCAAGATTAATGAATTTTTTATTTTGTTTATTAAATTAAAAAAATTCATAGAATTGATAGAGAAGAAAATAACTTATTTCAATGGAAAATTATTCTTTATCCATAACCACTCAACTCCACCCATGATATTTAATGAATCAATAGCTATAAGAATCTTGAATTAATTAGTCCCACTTATTCAAAATCATCTAAAACTACTTAATCGCATTTATTTATTTTTTTCAAGGTAACCTAAAAACCTAGAAACATTATGTTGAATCAATAAAAATATGGTATTGTTCAGTTTGATATCCCAATTTACTCTCCTCTGTCATATTAGATTGCATCCCCTAATCACCATCACTCATGTCAGATGAATATGGATTAAAAATAATTTTCAATGGACTAAAAAAATAATTCATAAGTAGAATTAACATGTGAATATGAATAAGAATCAGGGTTTTCATATCCACTTCAATCAATTCCACCATTTTCCATTAGTTTAGCCATTCATGATTTGTTGATCATCAACTATGAATGAATAACACAACATGGGAGAGGGAATATAATTAAAACTAATATATAATTTTTGTGTGATGAAATAAAAAATAAATTAATTTATATTAATGACTAGCATATGATTTCCAAGATTACAAATAACATGATAAATATAAAAAACCATATTCTATACAACTCCATGGTGTATGAAGTCATTATCCCCCCCTCAATATTTCATGAAAGTAGTCCCTTATTTCTTTGGTATTTCTTTTTTTAGGGGAAAATATATCATAAAAAGTCTCCAAAAAATTATTCAATGTATCTTTTTATAGAAACCATAAAATTTTAAAAATATAGTAATTGGAATTATGAACTCATACTGACTCAAATTCTGTTACTATGTGGAATAAAAAAATATAGCTGAGAATCATTCTTTTTGGAAATTCTCTTTACCCCTTTATTTCTAAGATTAAACTATAGAATAAAGAAACATGATGTTGGATGGAAAAAAACATCCATAAAATCCACAAAACCCTCTTGAAAACTGTTAGTATCTTTGAACTCCCATAAAGTATACTTATGACAGGACTCTTTCATGTTCCTTGCAAACCCATGTTACGGAATGCAGACATTACGCCTATAGATTCCTCCTCAAACACGTTAATCGAGTCACTTCAAAGTTTACAACCCCATTCTATAGAATTAACCATACATTATATCAAGAAAAAAAATATTTTTTATATAATTAAATTCTACTACTACTCTTTTAGTGCAGAGGAATAGGCCATGATGTAGATACACCCTGAAATCCTTGATGTTTCTTCTCATGAAGTATATAGTGGAACAATATTTATGAACATAGTTCATTGGTAGCATGTTTTATATGTTATTATTTAGTGACCCATCCAACGATTCATCTCATTCAGTTTTCATGGTGGTTCTGTAGTGAAAGTTGTTAGCTTTGGTGTATGAATCCACATACAAAAACCATAATACACAATAGAGAAGATGATCAGAATGAGTCGCCCTAGTTCTATCCCATACCTGTTCTCCAACCCAATATATATCCATAGTGGTAAATCCCATATTAAATTTACCTAACCCTTATCTCCAACCCAGTATATACCTTTTCACTTTACTCTTTTTTCCACTATATGTTTATCCCATGTGATTGAGCTCATCTCCCTTATGATGATTTAGATCCTCCATTGGTACTCGAAACTATATGGTTGGATTAATTTCAAACTCTTCAAATAAATTTCTTTTTTATTAAAAACATCCCCTTCTTTTCATTTTATTTCTAAAACACTACAAAATCCCAAAGTAATTAAATCCATAAAATAACATATAAAACCAACATATATTAGTTAAGAATAACTCTATGATCAATGAAATTAATGATGAAATTATATCTAAAAATAATATTTATCAAACTCCCCCACACATAAATCATTTTGTATCCACAGTTAAAATTTCGACATCTAATCAAAATGATAAAACATCAAACAATGATGTTTTTAATATATTATATCCACAAAAAAATTGATAACATATGATTTTAAAAGAATAAACTTAAATCAATTGAAACTGTCAACATATGCATCGTATAATATGACAATTTAATAAATTTTATTCTCCTACACTCACATCACTAAATAATTCATCAATAATCATGAAATTTATGATTCACCATACAACAATTGTATTTCACTCATCACTAAAAATCATATGATGCGAAGTCATTATAATTCAAAATTTTGCATACTCTATCAAAAGTTTTTAAATATGTCTAAATATCCACATATACAGTAATATAAAAAATAAAAATGTTTTTTAATTATGTTTAATATTTTATTGAGCTTAAATGTTCCTATATTATGATGTGAAAATTTATTTTAAATTCATGAAATGGAGGGTAAAATTATTAAATCGCAAAGCACGATATTAAATAAAGATCCCAATTAAAAATTTATTATCCCTCCAAGTTCATTCAAAAAGTCACATTCTACATTGCCTTCCTTATTTCCTAGTATCTCAAATCATTCACCTACAAAATAGTGATTTAATTATAATTTCATATTTATAAATTTACTTATCTATTTTTTAATGGAATGTGTGAAATAAAAATTACTACACCTTTTAAATTCAAACCTAGTAACACCTAAATCTATACAATAAATATATTATGGAAAATAATTGTAATAATTAATGAATAAAGGGAAATTTTTTGAATGTCTTAAAATCAATCCAATTTTTCCCACTTTCTGATTTTACATTTTCTTTTTACATTTACTTTTTATAATTATAGAGGATGCAGTTAAAGAACCATGAAAAATTATCGTGAACCTTAATTTAAATTCTTGAAGATATCTAAACCATTTCAACATTCAAACTCATAAATTTATATAGATCTATGAAAATACCCCCATTCCCCTTTTAATCTCAAAAAAATAAAGTATTTATAATAAAAAAATTAGGTAGGTACGAACAATTTTCTGGTATTATGGATTTCCTAACAAGGATTTTCATGGTCTCTTAGACTTGTCAAATGATCAATTTTAAGGGTAGGTATTAGTTTTAATTGAGAAAAATTAAAATATATCATTGGCCCAATAATTTTAATTTACTTAAAAATCATCATTTCTTAATGAGAAATTCAATTATTTTATGTTATTTATGCACATATCTTATTATTTAAAGAAAAATGATATAAAAAGGAATATAGTAGAAAGTTTTACAAACCCTTTAGAAATAAGAATTTAAAATTATTACAAACTAGTACATAACATGAAAACTAATAGGGTTCCCAATATGGTCAATCATCTAAGAAAAAAATTCCAAAATAGAAATCATATTTGCAATCATTTTAAACCAACTAAAAACTGGAATGAGAATGTGACCTTCACAAATTTACTCCAATATATCGAACATTTTTTAACAAGATAAATCAAAAAAAATCCAATAATAAAAAATATATATAAAAATGATGGTGTATTATAGGTTTTTTAAAATGGAAAAATAGAAATGAGGTGTTATAAAGATTCATCCTTAACAAGTAAACTGTGTATTATCCAAAATTATCAACCATGGTTTGGGGGTGCATGAATTTAATGAATTAAATGTATAATAATAATCGATTAAATTACATGAAAAAAAATGAAATTATAAAATTTTTAATGAAACATGACCTAAATTATCCAAAAATGAAATTTTCACATTTATTTTGCAAGAAATTGTTTCTTTTTTTACTATTTCCTTCAAATCTTCTCTTTCTTTTTGACCTAAAAATTGTGAAAAAAATAATGTTCAATGTAAATTCCATTATTGTTAAAAAATAATATTTGAAAATGAAATCTATGAAAACCCATAAATTTCTAATTCAAACTGTGTAATAATAAAATATTACAAACTCAAGATGCCTCCAAGTGGTTATTTGTTTAATGTCATTAAGATATACCTTTATTAAGGTTTCATGTAATTAAAAAATGGTAAAATATTTCTCGTTTAAGAATATGAACTGATCTTATATTTTTCTTATTTGGTAAAATAGTCTCTTATATCATATCATTCATCCCTTTTACACTTATTACTTGGTGAATAATGTTTTTTAAAATTAAATAATGATAATAAATCAAAATATAACCACAATTTATATTACACCTCCACCACTTATTACTTTTTATTTTTATAAACATGGAATAAATTCATGAATTCTAGGAGCTTCAATATTTTTTCCATTACTAAATATGTATATTTGTTGAACATTTCAACATGCTCAGTAGTCTCACTTCCCTCCATCACATGTAATTTTTTCCCTTTATAAAGTGTTTTGATAGGGAAATGAGTATCGAATACCCTCTCCTTTTCTCCAGGTGTTGTATGTTCTCATACATTAAATATTATTCTAATCTATAATAATTCCTCCTTATACTCTTCATATTTATTTTCCACTTTGAAATTTATATTGAATCATTGAATTTCAGTAGAATTTTTTCTATCCATATTCTTATTGTGGGCGTTATTTATCATCAAAATGTTCAACAAATTCACTAACCTAACACTTCTCCCACACTCCTTTTTATCCTCTTCAAATTTAGTTACGTCTTAATCATTTAATTTTATCTTTCCATCCTCCACCATTTAATCAATTAGGTCCATCATGGATTTTTAAACCTTTTCTTGTAAGTGTAGGTGGGATTTTCATTCTTCTTCTTAAAAAATTTCAGTGAGTTCAAATAAATGTTTCTCCTCCTCCACCTCATTCTCTACTCAAACAGATTGCACATCCTCAAGCTAAATTTTTTCATAAGATATTTTATTTCTTATATCAATAAATGAATCTATTTTTCAAAAATTATTTTTTATTCTTTATATATTTCTTCTTCATAATACTTCCATGTTATATTATTTTAGAAATGATTCATGTGATTTAATATTCTATTCATTTATTATATTGTACATCAAAATTATTTCCAAAAAAATTTCCTTTTAACTTCATTTTTGAGGCACGTGAAATGAATAACATTGATTATATATGTTTTCAATTTTTATTTTTTGAATGTATGGAGATATTTTACAAGTTTTATAGTAGGTGTCACTTAAATAGGAATCGAAAAAAATGATATAAAAAATATTTTCGAAAAGTTTGTAGTTTTAGTTGTTCTTGAAAAATGAAATATTAACATGAATGGACTTAGGGTTTTTTTTATCCCTTGAATTGTATTTTTCTAGAATTTATATTTTTTATACAATATTTAAACATAAAATCATAGTATAATTATACTATATGGTTGATTCCATGATGAAAAAACAATTCTATCCATGATGATAAACCAAATTGTAAAATATTTATAAATTTGTAACAAATTTTGAAATTAAATTAAAAAAATTAACAAAAAATCTGGATTAGTTATTTATGTAATTAAAAGATAAAATTTAAAATTATTTATAGAATAAAACAGAACTGATTTCTAGTGATGTTTTTTCTATATACTAAACATCGGTCTTGAAATTAATCATATCAAAATTGTTTTGTCCCTATAAATTAATTATTTTCTATTTTTTGGTTTCAAATAAAACTACCTAATCCAATAAATTTATTTGGTATATGTATCATAATAAAACATACATTCATTAGGTTTAAAATTTTAGAATAGGGAAAAATTAATTCATCTCTCACTCTCCAATCACCCCAATGAAATTGGATTTAATCCCCTAATCATCATCACTCTCATAAGATGAATGAGGATTATGATTGGGTTTTTAGAAAAATGAAATATTAATTCACAAGGATATTGTACGAGAGAGGAATAAAATGAATCCTGATGTAAAAACCCCTTTAAGTCAATTCAACCTATTTATATAATTTTATCTGATCTTGATTAACTATTCATAAAGCATAAATAAAAGGAATGTAATAGAAGAGGGAATAGAATAACAAATAAAATAAAAGTGTTACACAATAAAATAATACATACATTAATTTTGATTTTCAAATGTGATACAATTTACATGATTGGAAAAGTAATCTTCATATAAATAAAACATATTATACGCCTTTCTTTTGTAGGTGAATTCACTATCACTCCTTGATCATTCAAACAACTAGTATTTTATTTTCATGAATATTAATCAATTAATTTCTATAATTTATATGGGAAATATTGTTTTTAAATAATCACATAACCAATTCCATATATCCACAAAATTATGATATCCATTTAATAAATGTTAGGTATTGGATTTAAAAACTCATGATGAATCAAATTCTTTTTATTAAGAATGAAACAATTATAGTAAATTCCCTTATTTTTATTTCAAACTCCACCTAATGTCTCTATAATTATGATATTTATTAAAATATAAGGTAGTTGGATAATAAATGTATATCCCATTTAACAAAATATCCACAAAAACCTCATAAAATCTATGAGTATCTTCATTCTCCAAAAAATATTGGTCAAATTTAGACAAAAAACTATTCCTTTAAAAACCCATGTTGTTCCATGAAAAAATAATGTGAAACAATCCTCAAAAGACCCATTGATCATGTTATTTTTATATTTCTAAACTCTATGGTTTATTATTGATCATTATGTTGTAACCATGAAAAATGAATATGATTTTATGAATATATTCTTCTCTTATTGAAACACAGATGAACAAGCCAAAATGTGAAGGCTCTATTCAATCTTTGATTCTTCTTCATATGAAATTTATGATGGTGAACATTTGAGGATTGTGGTCCATTAGAAAATGTATCATTATTTTATTCTATAATTTATTATCCTAGTATTCATCTTACATGGTATCCATGAAGGTTCTATGCCACATGATGTTAGTAGTAGTTTTGGACTCCGCATGTGGAAATCCTAGAATGTGATAAAGTGATGAGTAGAATGGGATGATATTCTTTCTCTCGTAACCACATATGTCTTCATAAGGTTTAATAGTTCCAAAATGATATGGTCCCACATCATAATTACATGTGGGCATGAGATTTTATATAACGGATGACATATGGGGGAATAAATAGATGATAAGCAATGATCCCACCCCATAACAGTCCTCTCCAATTTTATTCAAAGATGGATGATTTTTTCTTAATGTTCTCTATTATGTACAACTAACCCAAGATGCCTCCTTATATCAATCCTCTATGGTTGATCTCACACACCTTATGGGGATACATGTTTTTATAATGGTTCTACTTTCTACAGTCATGAATTTAATTTTTATAGTTAAAATAAATTTGTTTTCCTTTATAAAGATCAACTTCATATATAAATTTCAACATCCAAAATCCACCAAAAATAATTTAGTAAATAAATACCATTAACATGTAAACCTAATAAAATTTTTTTTAGGAATAACTATAAAATCAGTGAATTATGTGATAAAACTATATTTATTAACTAAAATTTTGAAAAATAAAAAAACTATAGTTACTTAAAAATATTCACATAATAATTATGCTATAATAATGGATAATATTTATACACATCAGGGAAATTTGTTTTCCTTTACAACTTCCTCTGCTTTTAAATTTTTTTTATTCAAAAATGAACAATAAATTTAAGGAAATCTTGTATAATTAACATATAAAACCAATATAGAATAAAAAATAATAACTATAAAATCCATGAAATAAATGATAATATTATATATATAAATTAGAGTATTCAAAAATACATAAACAACAGTTCCTCAGAAATATTTGAAATTTTTTTTTGATCAAAGCCTCCTCTTTTTGAATCCTTCTTCTTTACGTATGAGTTAGGTCGATCATACAATTCATAAGGCTATTTTTTAATAAATATAATTCATTCGTCAATATAAAAATTTTATTTTCATCACCACTAGTTAAGAAACCTATAAACTACTCAATATACACTTTTCCTGTAAAAACCTTATTTTAAGAAGGTAATTTCAAGATCCATCTCAAATATTTATATGTTGATTTTTATTTACACCACCAAGGATAGCCTAATTGGATCCATCTAATCAGTTGGTATTAATTTCTACTCTACATAGACTCCTTATACTTGATAATAACTTTCACATAATAAATTTTATTTATTTTGAACTACAACACCATATTCATTAAATTTACTCAATAGTAACTGGTTATTTATGGTCATGTTATAATGAATGGCTCTCTCAACCACTTACATCATCTAATTTTTATTTATATTATACATCTCTCAATTAAGGTATTCCACACATGGTTTATCTTTTGAACCTTATGAGAATAAGGTATCTCCATTATGGAATGAAAATTATAATTCTCTATAGACTTCATTCATCTTGTCTATGTTGATGTACTTTTCTTGCCTATAATTTTTAATGTATAAATGTGCATCCTACCATTACTTATCTAGGATGTATGATCTCTTTTTTCATTCATATATTCCTCCTCATATTTGTCTTTAAAGTCTTTAACTTTTAATGGACCTCGTATTTTTTTGAGTTTATTTTTACATCACCATCTTCTTCACATAGATAATCATAAAATGAAATTGAAATTTTATTCCCCTCACTCTATTTGAAAATGTTAACAAATTTTATTTTTTATATTCATGACCAATATTTTATTTGAACAAATTTTAATCTTTTATTTTCATTGAATAACCTACAACACTCTTTTATCTACCATATCACCATATTTACCTAGGCTACATTCATTATTTCATATATGAGACTTATTTCAAAAAATGTTTAATAGTTTTAGTGAAGTATTACTATAATGAAACATTTTATGGGGATATTTATCATTCATGGTCTTAGAAAAACCTGATTTTTTTTGTATCCAACGACCTAAATATCATATTTTCATTAAAACCATTATAACCCACTTTTAGCAGAAATCATATTATTTATGTTGTACATCATTTTGTTTCAATATTTAAAAACATAATTTTATTGTTGTGTTCTGACTGAGGAATCCTTAGGACTGATACCATGTTTCTCAAAGAAAATATAAAATTCAATGGATGTATATTTAATTCCATTTTGTTTTCTGTGATTCTTGATGGTATGACCCATTTTATTCTCCACTTTATTTCTATATATCTTTATGGTATCCATCACATATCTCTTTCATTTCTTGAACATTACATAATTTATTCATCTTCATTTCCGGTAAAGAGCATGAACTATAACAAACTCAATATTATAGTTCAATTTGAATCATATATTTCTCTCTGATCTAGAAATAATTTATTCGACTCCCAATTATAATTATATCAGTGCGGGTATGTCCTATATTACACTGTATAAATGAATCACATTCTCTCTCTATCATATTCTATTCCCACAAGATATTGTCTTCTTAAATAGTAGGAAAACAAATTTTATCTTTTCGATATACGTTTTAGAGATTAATTTTGGTTTTCTATCATATTTTTAGTTCATTTCAAGACTTATCATTGATTAAACTAACATTATGATTGAATGAAACCTTGAATCCTAAGTAACATAGATAATTCACTCTTAAGATATTGTTCTTCATTCAATTTAATAGGAGTACTTCTATTTTCTAGAGATTTCATTATATTATTTGTGTCTTTCTATATACATTCATTTTTAATGATCCATCAATTTTACACTTAACTATTCCATTAACTTTCACCATTATGTTATTTAGAATATTTTCATTTATAATCTTATAAGATGAGTTACCATTACCAAGGATCAAAGTGTTATCATTGTTAGTTTCTTTGAGGAAAACTTCTCTTAAATTCCCCCTCATTTTAATAATTATTTATTTACATGGGGATCAAATTTTATTGTGATCTTAGAATAAAATTCCTATTTTTATGCAATTTGGGAAACTCTATTATATCTACCTCCTACTTTTAATAGGGGAAATTTATTTCTTTCAAGAATAGGGTTAGTTTTTCTGGTATTCATCAGTATTTTCCTTATATTATAGTCATTCTTACCTTTTCCTTACTTGTAATAAATTTCACCATGATGAAATTTATAATAGTTAAAATAATATCCATAAAGGATAATCCTATTTAATTTATGGAATATAGTTTCATTACCCTGTTTAGGTGTCATGGTGATTACCCATTTATGTATCTTCTGGATTATGGATAATAGGTCATTTTTTCTAATAATTTCAAAAAATTGGTATTTTAGAGTGGGTATATTTTTTCACTCCCACTCCACCGCATGTATACTTCCTTATTGTAGTTATTTGACTAAGGGCATATTTTTGATGAATTAACATGATAATATTATTTCTACCTCCCTATATTTAAAATATTTTATGAATTATCCAGTAAGTACATAACCACACATATAATATTTATCTTTTATTATACACTATAGTATTTATATATAAATAACTCTTCTAACAAAATTTTAACATCAATTGGACCATTCCAATAGTCTAACATAAAAAAGAGTCCCTAAAGGTTCTGAGTACAACAAAATTTAGTTGGACCATAACCAAAAATGTATTTTCATTTTATATAAGATATAATCCAAAAGAACCTGACAAGGAATCATTTATTCTAATACATATAATCAATTATACTTAATAAAAGGAATCATAAAACCCATATATGATATATTAACATAAAATTTATAATTAATGTATTAACAAAAATACACTTGGTGTTAGTATTCATTTTTAATTTAGGATGTTGGCCACTCAAACCCTATATGAATTTTTCTATTTTCTTACTATGAGTATTCAATGAAGAATCAAAATCATAGAGATTAACTTTTTCTCTTCTATATCAAAATGACAAAGATAATTCATATGGTTCAAACATGATGTAATAAATCACTTTGTTTCCTTCATGCAGATAGTAACAAAAACCCGTCAACTGAGAAAATCATGTTCATTGATCTCCCAAAAGTGATAGGGAAGAGGTGGATAATCATTTTTCTCATTCTTGAGTAAACTATAGAGATATTCATTAGATAGTATATAGTGAAATATTTTGTGAAAAATAATAACTAAAACTAATAAAATTATATATGTTGGAATTTATAATTTTTGGGTTTTATATTTATAATTTTACAAAGGTTCGTAATCACATATAAAAACAAAAATATTCCCCATGTAAATAATAATATTATTATTATTAATATTAATATTTATTTCATACACATACCCATACAATGTTAGATATCCTTTTATTAAATACATAAATCCATAATCTTTTAAATAATCATTAATTATTATTAAATTATTTATAGCGTGCCTTAGATTTTATCTGACTATCCTTGTCAACATTTATAAAAAATTTAAAATAATTATTTAAATAAATACTATCCATTAAATAAATAAAGGAATAAATATTCAATTTATAGACTTGTGACTAATAATAATTTTAATATTTCAACGACTAAATAAGTATTTATATATTAATTTATTTACATTTTTGGGATTAAATAAATATTTATTTTTTACCTTTTGATGAATAGTAAGAGGGAAAAAAATTCTGTTTGATGGGATTCTGATTAAATATTTATTTAATAGTAAACTCATATATATATATATATATATATTAAAACATGAATATATGTTTTTATGGAGTAATTTTTATCAATAAATACTGAATAAATTTATTCACCTGTATTGAAAATATTATTTTTTAAAGATATTAAATTAAAATAGAATTAAGTGAGAAAATGGATACACTTAGTGTATGGACCTCTAGGTGTCTTTTCTGTGTCATTGTGTAGGATTTCCTAAAGTCTTAGTTTAGAATATAGCAATACATATGTGGATATATAGATATAAAATTTCATGTCATAACGAAAACAACTTCAAATATATTCTCACAATGTAATATAATCCCTTCGTCTAGATATCTATTAATCATGTTGGTTTTATAAGTGAGACATTAACTGATGTGTTTGATTTCTCCTTTGTTGACTATCTAAAATGGATTTTTCAAATCATTATGGTCATGTATTTAGTATGAAAATTCCATTTCAATAAAGGAGAAGTAGATATAAACCTCACAAAATCAATAGGAAAATCTTATTATAACTTATTAATTAATGAAATATCATTCATGATGCACTCAATGAATCCTAATTTATATTGAGTATTGGTAATCAGAGTTTTTCTGAGTGCATCAAAGTATCTAACTCATGATATGAATTAATAACAATATCATTTATAAGTAAAAATACATATTTTTGTTTATAGGAATATCAAATGAAACACAGTCTTGTGGAATCATGACCAATGGGATTGTCCTTATAATATCCCATCACAGAGGTTACAAAATGAGAAATTCTTGAGAATAAGTCTAATCCACTTATAAGAATCAATCACTTGACAGTTAAACATACCATGAGCCCCTTCCATAAATTTCATCTTCACCGTATGACATAAGTTTTAGAATGTCATCATAATACTTCAAGGTTCTCATATATTGTATGTAAATTCTATGACATTTAAATATGGTTGATACTATAGGAAATTATCATATTAATGTTATAAATAATAATAAAAAATGATAAAACATATACATTTAATATTTTTTTGAATCATCATGAATTTTATAGTATAAAGTAGTTGGTTCTAGGGAACCAACTCCAACAGACTCCAACTTGTACAAGAGGCAACTGACAATTGGAAAGTTATTTCACACTTTTTAAACATGCTTATATTGAGTATATTTATTTCTATTAGGATAATCATATTCTTTTGTTTCTAAGGTTGTTCATTCAATATGTATTTAAGGTAGTCATTCTTTCCACTACATCACAACCTATAGAAAATACCTCATGTAGTGGAAGGCCCATGTGTCCACATAAAATTCCATTTTTATAAATAAAATATATTTGAAAATTACATAATGAACTATTACAATAATAAATAAAATAATTTCATTATTTTCATAAAATCCCACAAGTAAAAAACAATTACTAAACAACATCTTAAGATACAAGAAAAGTCACAACATGCATAGTTATTGTAGATATAACAACCACCAACTGTAATATTTTTTCATTATTATTAACTTTTCCTCTATAAAAAAAATAAATCAAACTGGTCTAATTAAAAACCAGTGTTAAATCCCCAAATAACTAATATTCTGATTTTTCAGTTTATAGGAAATTCATCTAGTTTTATATTCTCAAGTACTATCGGGTAGCTATAATTTCTATTTAATTACGTGCCCCATGTTTTATTTAAAATTTTACTATTATGCTCCCTAAAAAAGTAATATGAAACTTTATTATATATCAAGTTATATGTGATAGATTTCTAGACCATAATAATATGCAAATCTATTCACAATCATAATTTCCTCTTGTGTCTATGCAGATTAACTTGTACAGATTTATTACCATGTGTCTTTGGACATAATTACATCATGGATTTATATTCTATTTTTAGTACATGTATATTCCTATAAACTATGAAAAAATTTATAAACCCAAAGATCAATGTATATTGATATTATTCACAAAAACATTAGTTTTTATATTTAAATCATTTGTAAAAGAAATTAAATCCTCCATCTAAGAAAAATGGAAAGAATAAATATTTGTTTTCCATAAGTTATCTGAATATCAGTCTATGAAAAAATAATTTCACCGACTAACTTATTTCATACAAAGAGAACCCCGTTGTTTGAAATAAGTATTATATGATTACTATTTTTTCTTCTTTCTATAAATTTATATGTGTAAATTTTATAGCTGATTGGAATTTATTGGTGTCACCAATTCTTCTAGTTGTGTTATATAGAATTGTTATATTGGGTTTTTGTTGTGGAAAATAGACATGTAATCAAACCACCGAGTATAATAATCATAGAATGATTCTATTAAAATAACAATTCTAATGGATTTTTTTATGATAATTGGTACAAATGTTTCATCATAAACTATACCTATATATAAACTAACCCATATAATAATCTATAATTATTTTTTATTAATGAATTATACCCTCCATGTATAGTTTCTCTTGAATACCCTCTAATAATATCAAGTCTATAAACATCCAAAATACAAAGCCCAAAATTTTGGTACATAGAATATATTATATAATTCAAATATACAATTCAATCATAATTGTTTCCAATTTTTTCATATTTATAGTACTCATTACCCCTAATGAATAATATATAACCAGTTTTTGGAATATAAAACAATCTATTTGGTTTTATCTTTTGACGTAGTACGTGTTTCAAGAACAACTCATCTCATTTTGTTTAGTGGATTCAAGGTTACATTGACTACCCATGTTAATTAATATTTTAAAATTTATAAAAATATTTCCTACTCCCACTATCTATGAATAGAAATGATTCCAATTTTATAGAAATATAATAAGTCTTGACTAATATATTTTTATCTTAGTGATTATAATATCCTATGTAGATATTAGATATTTTGTAGAGAATATCTCAGCATTCTATTAATGTTTGTTTGTAGCTAAAGACAAATATTTGAAAATATTTCTCATAATAAAACTAGAAAATATAACTAATGTATTCCATATCATATTGATGTAATATGATATTGATTCGTTAATATGTTTGGAATATGGATATTTATTGTCTTTCTATTTTAATAACATGTCATAAACGAAATTATAGAAGATTTGTAAAACATATAATACATTTCATCTATCCCCTTTTACTATCATTATAAAATTTATTTATAAGGTAATGTGTCATTTCGATTACCTTCAATCCACCTATTAATGAGTGTTGATTACATGGTTATGACACACTCTAGAAACTCCACCCAGTGGACCATATATCCATTACCACATGTATTAATTTCTTAACTGATTATTCCAAAAACAAATTTGATGGAATATCATGATGAATATACATATATATTTTAGCTTTGCCATAAAAATATATTATTTGGTCTTTATAAACTATTTGTAGTAGCTTTGTTGTGTAACTTTTTTACTAAAAGTATATTTCTCAAAAACTTGACAGTGAGTATGTTAGCAAACCAAGTGTCTTATCTCAAAAGAAAATAAAATCCCCTTATAGATATACAAATGTCAATTACTATTACAAACATTTTGGTAAGTTTAAAATACCATAAAAATATTCACTCTAAACATAAAATAATGCGTGTTTATATCTAATTAGAATGTGTGAAAAACTATTTGGTGATAACAAATATAAAAAAATAGTTTTACAGGAATCTATTTTCAATTTTGAATGTCACTAATTTTACTATAGGGATCTTGGAATCGGCATTCATTAGATCCTTAAAGAATTAAATTTTATTATTTTATCATTCTAAACATTCATGGTCCCTATATTCAAATACATATATAGAAATCATATTTTATTTTAATACCCAATAAGTAAAAATGAAATATTTCATATAATAATGAAAATGTCAAAAGTATGATTAATTAGTTTATTCTTCAAGAGTTCAGTATAGTTCCTTTTCCAATATGCTTTCATACCAAATGTAAATAAAATAGTCTCTTTTTCATTACACTCCCCTTGAATCATTTTCCTCTTCAAATTATTTTTTAATGGGACCATTTTTATTAAACAATATTTTTTCTAACCTATCCAATTACTATTATCATCATAAATAATAAGGAATCCAATTATGAAAAATCATTATCCTTCTAAGGAATCTTAGTCAAACTATATTTGAGTTCCTTACTAGTATATTTATTACTATAATTTTTGGTGAATATGGGGAACCTATATGATAATTATGATAAAATTTGATTAATAGATAATTTCATATCCTAGTGAAATGCTTACTTCACTAATTGATCAATTAGCATCAACATGTTTAAGACTTGATCACTAGCTTGGGTAACATTATCTTGGATACACTAATATAGTGTAGTGATAATATCATTTATCATAAGACTCTCCTTCTATTGTTCACGATCTAAGAGATGATTTTTCCTTGACTAATCATCTAGGTCCTTATATTACATACTCATGTCTCCTAACATAGATAATAACATGATACAACTAACATTATGTATCATTATTCATGAATAGGTAATAGGAATCCTCATCAGTTTTTCCCTTTCATTGGGAAGGATGATCAAGTGTAGGTTATTCCAACAAATAAAATAAATTTTTCAGTAGTTCTATGTAAAATGGTAGTAACAAAATGGGTAAATTAATTTTGTATTTCATTCCCTGAATCATGGAATAATTTTAGTATTCCTATTGTTTCACTTTCCATTCTATGTAATAATTTAATTAAATATTAGTACATTTTTGTTTATTAAAAAATATATGAGGTGGGATAATTTTAATAATATTATTCTTATCCCACTATTATATTATGTCCCAATATCCCTTACTGTTAGACTCAGAATATCCTAGTTCATAGATATTATTATGGAATGATCAATATTGTCCTTATATTAATCCTAACTATATATTTAATCAACAATTTCTTCTAAGTTATACTAAGTACTACTTTATCATGTAGACCATGATGTTAACTTAATAAATTCATCCCAGCACATTTGTTAACATAACGTAATAATTTAATGAAACCTCACTTTATTCATACAAGTACATTGAACTATGGCTCATTCTTAAAAAATTATTCAAAAAATTTATGATAATATATATCTATGATGGTTTTTATTTATTATTCAAATTATTTCATATATTATACTTTTACATTGCTTGTTAATATTATCCATTTTTTACATAATTAATTTACTATATCTTTATAAAAATGTAAACATAGTCTATTCATTTTTTTGTTATATACTTTTTAACATATTTATTTAATTTGACCACGTTTAAACTTCAAAAAAATTAAAAAAAATAAACAACCATGGATTTGGAAAAATAAATTAAATAACATAATAATTAGTAATGATATTTCCAATGATTTATTTATTCATTTAATTATAAGCCAACTTTTTCCCCTGTGATAATATCCTAGATCCAAGGATCACTCGGGATACAACATTCCACCTTTAAGCGATTTATCTTGTCAGTTAGTTTCACCAGGACTTAGGTTTTAAACATCCCCCTCTACATAGATCTCCTTTGAGTATATGTATCTAGTTATTCATATATGAGGGTAACCAGAGTTATAAGATATATAAAATAAATCATGGACATGTATATCCTACATAAATTGGTGGGTGTGGGATGACACAAAAGTCATCATAACAAAATTATCAAACATGATCACAAAATAAATCCCATGGATTAATATTAAATTTAATAGAAACCTAAACAAATTATTTGTCGGTCAATGTTATGATAGTCATATATAAGAAATGAATTCATATTTAAAAATAGTAGAATACATTTGTAATAGATCTTTTAATTAAGATAAATTATTATCAAATTAATTATTAATGGACATGTTAATTTATTAATTATCTATCTCAAATATTAATTGAAGAAGTCCATGGGATATATAAGATTCCAATAATTTTATAACTTTAAATAAGTTAATTTTATTTTAATTTATAATATATATGGAGTGTACTTGATGCAATAAAACATGTACTATTATTCCTCTACATAATCCCACTTTATGGGATTGACACTTACAAAGTGTCAACCATTATGAGAAATGACATGTATCGAACATAATGTATAGTTTAATCCTTGTGTTATGTACTTACATAGTTTTTTCAGAACACACTATATTTCAAAATATTGCATGATGTACAGTTTTGTGGATTTATCGATATCGTCAGAATGTTATGTTCAACCACAAAACACACCATTTAAAATAAACAACATGCATTATTAACTTGAATTGTAAAGTAAAAAAATAATGTAAAACCACTATAAATTACATTTATATTTTGAAAAAATGAATAATTTGATTAGGTAAATAATTTTTCCATTTAAATAGTGAAGATTACAAGCCATGTTCTTGGGATGATTAAATACTTGTTACATAGATTTTACACTAACTAAACAATGCTTGGTTTTTTAATGATTAATTAAAATCATTGAATCCCACCATATTTACTAAATAGTGTGTAACTTTCATTATGTAATAGGAGTTACACAATGTGTAGAAAATCTGTTGGATGTGTAATTCTTTAACTAGTCATCCACACTACATGTCTGAGGATCCGTCATGAAATCAATATGGAACATCTATAGTTAAAATACATGTACATACAAATAAATGTTGTATAGTTACTCATAAATTAGGTTTAACCATTGTAAGTCAACCAAAAACATGTTTATTAATTATACACCATATACATTCACCACATGATAACTGTGTCATGTGGGGATAAATTGTGTGTATCATAGTTACACAACATGAAGCACTACAAACCATATCCCAACTTAGTTATAAATTTGTGGTGTAATTTCATTTCATATAATTAAAACCCACAAGAAACTTTTGGATTGGAATAACCATGTAGTCATTAGGTTAACCAAGATAACACAACATGTAATTATGTTTCATTCCATGTAATCAGGTCATACATCCACGTTTTTCAGCACTACTGGATAGAATATCCATTAGACTTTCAATTGTTACTACACTTTTCATGGTCTTATGATATTGAAAAAATATAATAAAAAAATAATTTATAATTATATCAATTGAGTTTAAAGAATTATAAATATGAATTTAAATATTCTGATACAACATGGAGTTTATAGTAGAAGCATAATTTAATCAGTCTCATGACCAAAGACAGTTTTTTATTGGATCTAATGGATTACACACAATAATATGATAAAATTAATAAGGTCTAATGAATATACCAAAATAAACATAATTAATATAATATTGTAAAATAGATAATAATTTTAACATTAAATTTATAATATAATTAATAAAATTAATTAACTCAGTCTTAAGATTCATTCTTAAATGACGATGTTAATCACTCAATTGAAATTCAAGTTGTATGTACATTTTAGTATGAGTATCCCATGTATAATATCTCTGGTATTGATCCACACATTCTCCACTATTACAGAATGATTATGATGAGTCTTTATGTATTATAATAGAGTAAATGATCATCTTCTATAACTCATGTTTTTAATAATAAGTAATCATTCAATATTGAAGATCACATGTATTGATCTATTGATCTTGTGAGGTATGGGGAGGATTAATTATTCAGTCACTCTTGAGAGAACCCTACGTAACATCTTAGGAGAATATTTAGATACATATGTTATTACCAACAATTCCAATTTCCTGAAAAATTAGATAAGTGGGAATATATAGAGATAGGGTTTAATACTGTTAACTGTACAAAGAACCATAATCTATTACTAAACCTAACATATTTATAAGGTTAATATGATAATAATATATTAGTTATAATTTCTCAAAACATGTTTTAACCCCTTAAATGTTAAATATAATTGTAAAATAAATAAATTTGTATTCATTTTAACAGAATTTAACACTCATATCATGTTTTTTTTGGTCCCCCAAATTGGGCCAATTATCATCCTAAAAATGTTTAATAAACTGAATACATGTTTTTGTAAATAAATATTATCTATTAAATAAAAATTAAATTAATATTAAATTCATGGTCTGGTAAATATATAATTATTTTACTACTCACATAACTAAATAATAATTTATATATTAATTTATTCACTTACTTTTGAATAAATACATATTTCTTTATTACATTGTGAATAACAACATGATATAAATAAATATTCTATTTAACAGGATTGTGAAGAAATATTTATTTAATATTTTACTCACATATATATCATAACACAAACATTACTAGTGTATAAATATTTGTGATCAAAAAAATATGAGTAATAATTATTCATTGATCTGGAGAATGTTTTTTTACTCTAACTATTAAATTAAAATGGAATTCATCTGAGATAATAGATACACATATTGTGTGACCAAGTCAAACTTTTTCATAGGGGTATTTGAAGTGATTTCCTAAAGTCAATATTTTATTTATAACTACAGATAATGGATCATATTTTGAATAAAGTTCATCTCATGACAGAAAAACATATACAATCACGGAGTAATATATTCTCTATGTCCCAATATCTCTTAATCATGAAGATATATTAGGTGTTTCATGCACATACTAAGTTGAAATAACTCTATGTGACTTTATAATATAATTTCATTAAAATATTCTAGCCATAGATTGGGTACAAGAGTTCAATTTCAATCAAAGGGTTAGAAATTCCGAATTTCATAAACTGGAAGGGGAGATCCTATTTTGAATTATTCATTAATTCCATACAACTCATGACACACCTAATATATCCAAATTATCCATGAACATTGGTCATCAATATTTTGGGTAATAAATCTATGTATAAGACTCATGATAAAAATTAGTAACAAATTCAATTTTAATAACTAAAAAACACTTTTTCATATTGAAAATTTTATTGACATCAAAATATGTTGAATTTATAGTCAATTGTTTTCCTTTATAATTTTCCATCCCAGATATTTCTAAGTTTGAACATCAATGATGAAGTATCTACTACAAAAAAGTATAAAAAACATGATAGTTGAACATACTATGTGTCCCGTTTTGGAATGAAATATTCTCTATAGAACCGAAGTTTTAGAAAATTCTCATATCACTTAATGGTTCTCACTGTTATATAGAACTTTTATGTGCTTTTACTATGATAGATACTCTTGGATTTTTTCACATTAATTTCATACCGAAGAACAATCATTAAGAGATAATGTGATCATATTTAATACTTTTTCCATAGGATATTTAGGAATTAAATAGTACAAATTAGTTTTTTTCTATAAACAAACACCAACAATCCCAAACCATAGCTCCATCTATGATTTAATTTATTTACCTTTAGTTTCAAACTTACCATTCACTATAACACTAAATATTCTATAGCTTTATTTCTTATTTATTTTATTCCATTAGAAAAGTGTTGATATATTCAATTTATTTAATTAGTTTTTAATTTTTAGATTTTGATTCAATTTCTTCTCCCACACTTGTTTGTCATGATTGTTGATCCTTAAATAATTTCTATCATTGATAAATTTTATCTTTAGGATGATCAATATATTCATTGTATTATTTTATTAAAGAACGAATTTTTATATTCTAAATTAATTTAATATCAATATGTTCTATATATCCTTCAAGTTTATCTTTAATAACAACCATTCCATCAGACATTTGATCATTTTTTTCATTAAAAAATCGGTTTTCTACATTGGCCATCTTAGAATATTATTTTGTAAACATATTCTTATTTTCTTCTTTTCATTACAATGAATCATAATCAAAACCATATTCATCAATAAAATGACTACTCCTTTGTAACTTATTTTTATAATAGATTCTTTTCAGGTTTTATCTTTAACGATAAAACTTCCTTCTCATAGTTTCCAATTCATCTTCATCATCATAAAATATTTTATGACACCTATATTTAATGTTTCTAACCACTACACAAATTAAATAGGCTGTGGGTATATTTCCTTAAAATCATACTTCACTTCTATTGAATTTATATACCATATGAAAAAAACATATCAAATACATTTTCATCATCACCATCTTCTTTATGAATTTTAATATTCCTCATGTCTTTGAAATTCAGCTCCTTTAAAACATGATTGGTAGTTCCCTAGGGATTAACCTTTATTTTATAAATACCAAAACTCACTTACATGACATCTATTCAAATCCTAGACAAATTTTAATCTTAGATAGATGAAAATCTTAGATATAAGGGAGTTTTAAGTATTCTAAATTTATTCATTACAACAATCACATATTGAATCTGTTCAAAAAAGTCTTTGATTTATCTGACCACCCAAACAATTTAGTTGAATAATCCATCAATATTTTCATCAGGAGGTATATTAAACTCATAAAACAAATTATATTAAATTTAAATCATTATATAATTAACCTTATTATCACCTTTATAAATATTTTTTAGGTTGAATCACATATACATTACGGTATTAGTTCTCAATACCTTTATATATCTATGATTTGATAAAGCACTTGATCCTTCATTATGGGATTTGGCATGAAGATAAAGAATATTAAAATATTCATCGGTCATAGATAATTCAAAAACATCACTAACATAAAATCTATTTGTAGATTCCAAGAAGGATTCATGTATGAGATTTATTAAATATGATATACTCATATTCTTAAAAATTTGGTAGTTTCACCAACATAATAATGTAACACATTATCATTAAGCATGTTTTCCATGATCATTGAATTTGGATAAAAATATTAATTACTAGGAAATTGTGGCACTAATACCACTTTTTACGACTATATCCCAACACACAATAATATTATAGGGGTAAATTTCGATGTGAATTTCATTTTCACTTTTTGGTTATATCTCTTATGTTAGTAAGATTAGAAAAATATGTTGTTTTTATATAAAACGAAATACCAAAATTCATGAAAGTAATGAAATAAAATTATATTTTACATAGATCACAACTAAGTAATAGTCCATTGAGTATATATTGATATGGATTAAATATAACTATGTATAATAATCTCCATTATAGATACAAAAAATATTCTAGATGCGTTAATTATGAATCACTAGATTTCTCCCTCTTTTTGAACCCATGTAACTATTATAGTCAAGGAAATAAAAACACGAAACTCATAGGTTCAAGAAACATGTGTGGATTTCTAAAAAATATAAGAGATATTTACCAAATAACAAAATGAAATATTAACTATTTGGGAGGTATGTCATCAAGAAACTTTAAAGCCACAATGATGGGAGAAAGGCTAGTTTTAAAGGAGGAGTTCAATATATCATCAAGAGATAGAAATAAATAAACGTATGGGAAAAAATTAAATAATTTTGGTAAGATTATTTTTAATTTAGTATTGAATTATTATATACTTACTTGCGTTTGTTACAATTTTTATTCTAGATTCATGAAAATGAGGAATTTTATATATGGAATGAATTGTATTTTTTTATTCAAGAAAAAATTAAATGTTTGACTACTCACACAGTCAATGTCTTATGAACATGATTATATTATCAATCCTGTGGAAAAATAGACTATTCTTTGTGAAACTATAGAGTTAATAGGGGACCAACAACATACTGATGAAAAAAATAACAATGATGTAGCATAAAAGAGGTGAATAAAAATATCAAGGGGATTAGTCTGGGTATAAAATTTGAGTTTGGTTGAAATCAACACGCCCAACCTATTGACCCCAAAAATTAAATGCTCATTATTTATGTTGGGGTTACAAAAAGGATGAATGTACCGATTGATATTGATTTATGGAACCACAACCAACCTGTAATAAACGAAATCCTTTGGAATGATGTAATGGTAATGTTACAATATAATATTTATTGTACTCAAATATCATATAATGAAATGTTGATTTAATTTTCATTATTCTGTGTAGATTTTTTTCGACAGTATTTACATAATAAATTTGACTTAATGGCCACTAGAAAGGACCATTAAATATTCTTAACTCTTCTTACGCTGTTTAATATTAAGGATGGTGAGGGAAAAATAAATCCTTATCCACTAGTTAGTTATAAAAATATTATAAAGAAGGAAACAGGGAATTATTTCATCCATCGGCTTAATGAGAAATCTTTTTTGGTGTGATGAAATAGATAGTATATTATTTTACATTATTTGTTTTACCCAACTAGATTCAAAATTTTTAATTTAAGAAATTGAAAAGGAATTATAAAAATAAAGAACGTTCACCAAAACCAACCATCCTATCACAATGTCAGGATAAGGTATGATTTATTAGAGACAAAAGTGGTATGTATTTTAAATCAATAATAAAATTTTGATGGTGTTATATAGAACAAAATATGTCACTTTGTTTATATACAGATTGAATAATCAAAATCAAAATCCACTTCCATCCCATGCCATGTGCTATGGAAGGAGGCTTGTGTACATAATTAAGGTAAATTGGGTGATGAAAACACAAAAAAAAAGTATGGGAAACATGTGTAATAATGAAATTATTGTAATTATTTATGCATTATAAAAATATTACATACAATTATATCTTTATGTTCACAGTTTTTCATATGGTATAGATATAAGAATCAGCAACAATCATACAAGAAGAACAGATACATTCAATATATTTTAAGAGGCCTGAACAAAATGGTTGCACCATAGGATTAGGTTTTGGAGTCTCTACTTGAACATATTTTGAGAAGATAAAACCACATGAAGAAACAAATAATACGGTCATACAATTTATACATAAATATATAAACTAATATATTTTCTTTTTGGTTTGATTTGATAGACCAATGTATAATAAATAATAAAAGGGAACCAGTGGTGGAGAAAAGATACACACAAGAACCAAATAATCTCACTAGATTTCAAGCTAGTCATTCCCCCAAATCACATACCTTAAGTAGGGAAAACAATTTTTTTATTAATTTCTCTTTAATGTGAATCGACCAACATCAGATAAATTTATATTACTTAACTTCTGTATGGTATATTTTTATATGATTTTTATCTATCAACACCCATATACTTCTGTGTTGTGATTGGTATAGTATATAATATCCCAGGAGACGAGCTAAAAAATTATGACCTACCAAAAAATCATATGAGAGTAGGGATGGAGGTAGATCATGAGACAACTGCTCAGTTTCCTATTCTACTTGATGATCTGGATATTACAATGGTCAAATCTATTATTAGAGAATTAATAAAATGGTTGTATAATCCTATAAAGATGCACGAGCAACATCTTTAACAAATTATTATATAAGAAAAACCTGTAATATTTAATGATAAAAGTTCTGAGGTTCGGAATGATATTATAGATGGATAAATCAGTGGTGAAATGGAAGGTTGAATCAAGAAAATATAGTGAATTGACCAAGAAAAAAATGGCATTCTTCTCCCCTTCAGTTCGAGACAAACATTTACTATCATTAAAACATCATGCTGAGAGAGTATTTAAATATAAAACTATGTATTACATTGAATATGAATAATAAATATATGGATATTCCATGAGGG
Organism: Viscum album; assembly: GCA_963277665.1. Classification (NCBI taxonomy): domain Eukaryota; kingdom Viridiplantae; phylum Streptophyta; class Magnoliopsida; order Santalales; family Viscaceae; genus Viscum; species Viscum album. The sequence continues at coordinate 739,254,524 of OY728159.1, forward strand.
ATGGAATTAGTCTCGAGACTCAAAATGAGATTCACAAGCTTTAATGGTTGGGAATCTAAGTTTTGAATACATACATAAGGTAAATTTTCATAATACGTCTAACCAAATAGTGAGATAATATGTTCATTAAAGTTAAAAACAATTAATATATTGTACAAGAGTTTATATAAAAACTATATGAATGGGAAATCATTATAATAAAACAATATATTCACTAATTTGTGTATTTTTTCTAGGATAGAACATAATTTAGACAAGAAAACAATTGAAATGAAAAAAAGACGAGTTACTCAAAAAATATAATAAAAAATCATCAGAGGATAGACTGTTTCTGATGCCTATAATTAAAAGTTAAAAATCTACAATATAATTAGATAAAATATATTTTTAATATTTATATTACTTAAATGTTTTTGTTTTTTATGATGCACTAGATGCGGTTTGAATGCAATCTAGAAACACCGAATGTTTATTTTTTGGATCCAATGCATAGATATTAAACCAACTGACCGCACATAATGTATATTGTTAATATTTAATACACTAATATTAAAATTTTATAGATAAACATTGAATTATATGTTCAATCTAAGTAGTAATAAAACTTTTTTTAAGATAGGTTGGCCACTAAATAAACTCTAGATCTTAGTAAGAAGTCACTGTCTAAAAGATTACGGCATTTGAAATACTACAACTGAAAAAAATTAATCTATATATAGAAATATTAAAATTTAAAATCATTTTAAAAAAATGCATATTTTATTAATTATTTAATAGTTTCTTAAATAAGATAATGATATGTACTGTGGATAACATGTTCGAAAATTTATGGGAGAAATCATAACTCATGTATGGACTAGCATACCTCAATAGGTAATCTCCAAATGCAATTTTAATATTCTTAAATATATTTCAAAATAATTTGTTTGTCTATATTTTTTTAGTACTATCAATACTGTAGACAACCTTGTTACTCAAAAGAAGAAATAATTTTTTTAGAGATGTGTGGCCAGCGTACTTTTTGTGTCAAAATTTATACTGACAAAAAATTTAAGTGATTACTTATTATGTTCATGACATAATACAATTTATGACCTTAGAAATATATTTTGAGTGTGAAGAATTATATTCAATATGCTAATATATTATTTTTGATCTATTTCTCATAGATAAGTATAGTGGAGAAAATCAATTTTTTTAGAAGCACTGACTTGAAAACAATAAATTGTTCGACAATCATAGAGGGAGAGGCGGAGGTAGAGGCATATGCAAATACCGAATCAGAGTTATAGACTGATGTGGAGGAGATAATAGAGGTAAATACCGAGTTGGAGACAAAGGTGGAGGATTAAATGAAGCGCATTCTTTTAAATAATAAAATCGTGCTAAATTAAGTTGATTGAGGATCAAACCATGATGGTGTTTGAGAACAATTTTTTTAAAGTTCACACAACATTTTTCACTTGAGATAAAATCCATTGTAAAATATTTTTAGGTGACTGATTGAAATAATATTTTATACCACTTGTTTAAGTGATTTTATATAGTTTATTAATCCACTTATAAGAGCATTCTGTATTAGAGGCTTCAATTTCAACACTAGTGTTGTTGAAGTGATATCTACATAAATCTTAATAATCAAATAGGTATATAATCCAAAAAAAAGTTTGAATAAATATGTGTGTAATCAAACACCAAATGATAATGTAATATGAAATAACTATTGTAGGAAAAATATCATTGATATATGATGTTCATCAAGGAAGGTGGGTGTCAAAGTGTCTGTTATCAGTTTAAAATTGACATTTTAATACAAAAAAGTATCACCCACAAAAAAATAGTAAAATATCCTTATATTATCATGATAATTTACAACTGTGATTCATAATTCATTTTTGATGTGTATTAATTTGTCTCATGTCAATCCCACACATGATGTGTCCTTTATGACTCAAAGTGCATGTTACCAGTTTAAAATGAAATTTTAGTAAAAAACACAAGCGGCATACTCAAAATTAAGGAAACACATTCTGATTGTTTTAATACTTTAGAAATATGGTCCATATATCATTTGGGATTTCTAGGAATAATCATCCCCTCAATCTGATGCACAATGTGACAGGTATGACTCCAAGTGCATCTTTTCATTCAAAAATGACATTGATTTTTGTGGAAAAAACAACTAACATACTCAAAACCAAGGAAATGCATTCAGTATATTTTGATACTTTAGGAAAATGATTCATAAGTCTTTTATGAAAGTTATGAATTTGTCACACATCAATATGATGCATGGTGTGATAGGTATGTCTTTATGTTTCTGTTATCGATTTAAAATTTACATTTCTATATAAAAAGTTACACTCACTAAAAAATGTGAGAACATGCTAAGGTTATCCTAATAATTTTGGAATTATTTAATAGTTAATTTTTTAGCTGTATGAATTTTTATCATTTAAAAACCATACATTATGCGACATGTATGGCACAATGTGCATGTTTCCATTTAAAAATAACATTTTAGAAAAAAAACACAAGTGGCATACTCAAAACTGAGGAAACATATTCTAATTATTTTGATAATTTAAAAAAACGATACATAAGTCAGTTGGGACATGTAGGAATCTTCTTCACCTCAATCTGACGCAAGGTGTGACTGGTATGACTCCTAGTTCGTCTTTTTATTCAAAATTAACATTAATTTTAGTGAACAAAAATAGCTTGCACACTCTAATCTAATAAATAGCATTCATATTATTTTTATTACTATAATAAAATGATCCATATAACATTTATGATGTATAATAATTATCCAACCCTCAATCTGATGCACAGTGTGACTGGTATGTCTCAAAGTGTCTGTTATCAGTTTAAAATTGACATTTTAATGCAAAAAGGTGTCATTCAATTATAAACTATGAAAACACAATCAAATTTTATTAAAAATTAGGGAACATGGTTAATAATTAATTTGTGATGTTATGTATTAGTCTCATGTAAAATCAACACATGATTCCACATGTATGTCTCAAAGTTCATGTTTCCAGATTAAAATTACATCTTTGTAAAAAAAACATAAGTGTCGTACTCAAAACTAAGGAAACACATTATGACTATTTTAATACTTTTAGATAATGATCCATATCTAATTTGTGACATGCAGTAATCATCTACACCTCAATATGAAACATGGTGTGACTAGTATGACTCCAAGTGCATCATTTTATTCAAAATTGACATTGATTTTAGTAAAAAATCTGACATACTCAAATCCATAAAAACACATTTAGATTGTTTTGGTACATTAGAAAAAATATCTATAAGTCATTTTTTTTATTGTTTGGATTTATCTATACCTCAATTTGATGTATGATGTGACTCGTATGACTCCAAGTGTCTTTTATCAGTTTAAAATTTACATTTTAATACAAAAATGTTTCACTCATAGAAAAATAAGAAAATGAACATCGATTGTCTAGATAATTTGGGAATATTATTTTCAATTTATTTGTGAATTTTATGAATCGGTTTCATGTCAAAACAAAACATGATTTAACCTATATGGATCAACATGAATTTTTTTAGTTTAAAATGAAATTTTAGTGAAATTACAAGTGGTGTACTCAAAACTAAGGAGACACATTATGATTATTTTTTAACTTTTGTAAAATAAGGACTCAGTCTTTTTGGACATGTATAAACCATCCAAAACTCAATCTGATGCATGGTGTGATGGGCATGGCTCTAAGTGCATCTTTTTATTCAAAATTTATATTAATTTTAGTGTTAAAACAACATACATACTGAAAACGAATAAAATGAAGTAGAATTGTTTTTCTACATCTGGACAATGATTCAAAAGTCATTTCTAATGTGTAGAAATCATCCTCACCTCAATATGATGTAAGGTGTGGCCGATATGACTTAAAGTGTGTATTTTTATTCAAAATTGACATTAATTTTAATAAAAGAATCACATTCTACTAATTGATTAAACACATTAGGATTGAATTAGTATATTAGGGGAATGATCAATAAGTCGTTTTTGACATATAGGTATTAGTCACACTCCAATTTGATTCATGGTGTAGCTGGTATGACTCTAAGTGTGCCTTTTTATTCAAAATTGACATTAATTTCAGTAAGAAAACAATTAACATACTATATAATAGTGTTGTTTTCTTGTATTTGTTAGAAATTTTATTTCCTTTAAATTCAGTATTATGATCCTATTTTGGTAATTTTTGTTGCTATTTTTTGTGATGCACTGTGTTGTTACAACACACTACCCTGTTTTTGGTGTGGCAGTGTGTTGTAGCATCACACTACAGTTTTCACCTTTATCAATGCTACAAAATGCACTAATAAATGACGCCTTTATCATCACATTTAAAAGAGCTGATAAAGATCCATTTATCGACTTTTCAAAAATAACTGATAAACATAGCCTTTATCGGCACATGTAGAATAATTGATAAAGGGAATCTTTATTTTTTATTTTTAAAGATTTGGTAAATTAATCTTTATCGGTGGTTCTAAAAGAAATGATAAATTATCTTTTTATCAGTGACACATAAAACTACTGATAAATAGTGAATTTTTTGAGTTCCTTTAAAATTGATGATAAAGTATGATTTATCAACACTGATAAATCTACCTTTATTATCTCTTTTCTTGTTCTATTAAATGCATTGGACTTTTAACCCCATTGAAGTAGTCATCACATTTATAGCACTGATAAAGGCATATTCTAGCACTATTAAACCCATATTTTGTACAAGTTATAATGGAATTCCTCCATATGTTTGATGAAAATAATAAAGGTTACAACAAAAAATCATCTATTGGAAAATTTTTCTCATGAATTGTTAAGATCTTTAATGTATAAGAAAAAACTCCATCATTCTGCATAAGGACTCATCCATGTACCTTCTTTGATGCATCGCTATATGTCACAAATCTATCCCTTCCTGGTGGTAAATTCAATATCATCAAATTTAAAATTCTCTTCCTTTAATATTAAAAATATTAATTACATTTATATAACCATATGAACTTAACCCCATTATGTTTCAATGCCAATAATGTGTTAGTTAATCAAGAATAATTTTGAACAAATCATAAAAAGAAAACTGGTAATATAAGGAAACTATGTGCCTTAGTTATATTCATTAGTTTTTTCCATTCTATCACTACCTTTTTATTTGAATGATAAATTTATTTTCTGTCCATAGAGACAATATGGCCAATAAAGGAAATATTATAAATCGAGAATAAACATTTCCTAGATTATCTATATAATTGATTTTCTCTAATATCCTTAAGAATTATTCATCAATGACTATTATTCACATAATAAATATAATAGTATATAAATATTTAATAAATAAATAATGAAATGAAATTATTAAGATAACACTAGAATACTATTTTCATCAAATCCGTGAAAAATGAGGGTGCATTAATAAACCCAAAGGGAATTATTTTAAATTTCTAATGTTTATACCTTGTATGAAATGTTGTCCTTGGAATATATTCCTTATTTACTACCAATTCGTGACACCCATTTTAAAGATCAATCTTTTTAAATTATTCAGATTATTTTAAATTATTGGACATGTCATTAATGTGGGGTAGTGAATATGTTTTCTTTATAGTGATGGAATTAATTTTACTATAATTAATGAAAAACCTAATAGAACTATATTTATTCTTTAAAAAATAATAGGGGATCCCCATGGTGAAAAAATAAGGCATATGAATCTCTTATCACACATACCTATAAGTTATTTATTTAGTTCTAATAATTCCACTATGGCCATACTAAAGGGAGTCTTAGATAAATGTATAGAATCAAGGATAATAATAATATAAAAATCAACATCACACTTAGGTTGATGCCCATGTAGTTCTTTAAGAAACCCATCAATGTATTCCCTTATAATAGTTACATCTCTATTATAAAGATATTGTTATCATTCATGAGTTATTTCTAATATTCTTATCAAGTAATTTCATTAATAATATATATTTTATGTGGATTGATAAATGAATGAGATAATGTTGTATCCCCTCTAAATATAAGGGATTTTACATCTCCACCATGAATCATAATCTATTTATATTAGAGATAATGTTTTGAATTATAATATGAAATCCAATCTATAACAAGGATTATATAATAGTCAACAATATATATAAAATTTCTTTTAAAATGGTATTTGTGTTGGTACATAATTTTGAACTGAATTATACATACTTGTTGTAAGATTATTTCCACTTAGAGCCTTGTTTAACGAATCCCTCATTAAGGTATTAGGTAAATATCAAACAATTTTGAAATCATGTAAGATATAAATGACTTAGATGATCCATAATCAAATAAATAATTACCTAAAATTAAGGTTATAGTAAAAGTACCATCCACCATATCTTTAGGAACTTCAACCTCAGTTGAATTAATCAAGTAATATTAGGATTATCCCTTTGTAATATTATGTATAAGGTTCCCATAATTCCTGGGACATTGGTTTGAATAATTTCCAATCACTTTATAGATGAATAACTGAATATTATTGGTTTCCTTAATGACATTACATTCATGAACCTTATCATCCCTTTCTCTTTTCTAGAAAAAAATCACATGTTACCATTAAGAAATTACATGGCTGTTCCTTTCCCCAATTATAACTTGTTAGAATTCCAATATTGCTTTTATTTATTTTACACCATTATCTTTTTTTACTGATCAATTATCCTCTTTTACTCTTTATTTCCGTTGAAGGTATAAGACCATGAAACTTCATTTTTTCCCTGATGACACTTGATACTATATCATCATCTCAGGAAAATATTTGAAAAACTAGTTCCATTTTGAGACTAGGCTTAAACATATAAAAGAAATGGTCTATCATGATTTTCAGATTGCATAATTATTCCACAATATTCTTTAATAAACGTATAATGTTATCCTCATAATCTACAATACCTATTTATTCCTTCAACTATAAAGTGAAGGACTTCTTCTCCATTTCAACTCAATAATATTAAGGAATGTATTTCTTGAATAATACCACTTTATAAATTTATTATTCCATAATTTATATTCAATATACCTATTTAGTGTTTTTATCAATGACCGCAATTTATTACCATCTCACATCATACAATACAATAAAAGAATAACATTTTCCCTTTCATTAAAATATTGAGGCTTGTATCACATTTAATGATCCAAAAAAGTAGAATTATGTGTTAAAAAATAAATTTCGCCATATGAGAAATCTTATTCATAAAAATCTTATCCAATGACCATAATATGTCCATGATCTACTTAGTTTCATCTCCTGTTTTATTATATTTCTCAGCCTAGAAATTCTTACACTAATTATAGGTATTGATTCCCTTATTGTCCTGGAACCAAATCAAAACAACTGTACACACTGATATATCTCATAATCATTATTAATATTGATCCATAAAATAAAAAACCATATAATGGGAAAATATTTCACAAATACCATAAGATATTTTCATAATTCTCATGTTTGTAATGTTCATTTACAATCTAATTCTTATGGTACCTATTAAAATTTCTATGATAATAACTATAAAATTGTGAATCTAGTAACCTATTTCTTTTTTTTACGTTATTACATTGGTATAAGATACAAGGTATTGGGCCTAGTAGGATCTATTAGTTTAGAAATCTTAGTAAATATATATTTTATTGATTCAATATATTACATTGTAAATTTGAAAACAAAGCATAAGTATAAATATTATATCTTTCAAATCATTCATAATATCCTTTTTCTTATCCTAGGTAAAATAAAATAAATAAAAGGTGAGCATGTATGCTCAGTAAAGGTTATGTCTAGAGGAATTTAGAAAACGTAAATATGGTATAATCAATGTGGGGAAATGGATAATCAAAACACATGTCATTTAATCAAAAATATTTCTTCAATGAAAATCCATAGAAAATATCAACATAGGGATCATATGGATAATGGAAACAATATTCCAAATAACATAAATAACTAAATATTGATATTTATGACCTATACATCAAGGCAATGAACAATATGTCATGAATTATACTATTTAAGTCTCTCAACCATATAATTATTCTTGATAAATGGTTGATGTAAATAAAATTCCCATCTCAAATGGATTGCCTTCTATTTTGTCTCACGATACTTGTTGATGGATCAATGGGATATTTTTAATTGGGTATCACCCATCACATTATTATCATATATGTTTCTCATATTTTTAATAATTAATAAAATTCATTCTCAAAATTCTTTGTAATTGAAATGTTATCGATAATAAATCATTAATATGGAACATAAATATTTCCCTAGTAAATGAAATCACATACTTAATAATATCCCTTCGACTAATAACATATATAGAAATAGTATATGGTAAAAACATAATTAATGTAATATAAAGGATTCTAAATGCATCAATGATATAAAAAACACAGAGGAGGAAAATAATGCCAAATGAATACCAGAAAGTGATAAAGAATACGGTCATAGTAAAGTGAATGATCATGATATAAAAGATAATCCTTTATCAGTAAAGTATGATAGAATACCATCGATTCAATGTAAATTAATGTTTAACATTAAAATGAAGAATTTAAAAAGAAAATATAAGTAATAAATTAAAAAAACATCAATTTAACTTCTTATAATAATTAAGTTATAGATAACTTTTAAAAAAATCATTCCTTAAAAATACCCTTTTATATAATTTTAAATAAAAAATCCAAAAATTTTGAAAAAAATATTTTCATTTAAAATAACCCTAGAAAAATTTATATGAATCTTAAAATAAAACTGTAGTCTTGTTAGTGATAAACTTTGATCATGTGTTGTATGATAAAAAATTATTTCATTCATACCATGTGTAAAAAGTACATCATTTAGAAAATGAAATGAATATTCCTTCCGAACTTTTTTATATATTGTAAAACCTGGGAAAAAATTATGTTTATAAATATTTTTAGAATATTAAAAATATTATTGAGAACATTTTAATGAAAAATATCGATATTGAAGACAAATAGTTGGATTTAAAACATTAGAATATTATTTTCAGAATAATACCCTCCGCACATAACTTACTTGTTGAGTTTTTGTCAATAAGAAAATAAATATAAAATAATATATTAACCCCAAAATAATTAGGTGATTAGAAAATATATGTGATTTAAAATATTTGGATCATGATATTTTCTCAAAGGATATATGAATATAAAAAACCAATAAATAAATTGATATTGTGTTGTAAATTTGAAACATTAGCTCTTCACTTAGTCGTATATATGTGATATTGTGGTATAATGAATTTTAATTTATTAAATACATTATTATGTAAATTTTTTTCTATATTATTATTTTTAAGGTCCTTTTATAATCAGTTTAAATCCATTCATGGAATAGTTCATATTTAACTTGATTACTTTTAGGGTGTTTAGTCAATTTCTTCAAAATTATATTCATATATTGTATGTTATTAAAGATGTCAGTAAATGGTTCCATCATATCAATAATATTATTATTTTCATGAATATAATTTTATTTTCAATATATGAAATTTTATAATCATCCATTCATGGTGGTAATGAAAGAATTAATCACATCAAATCATAGAGGTGGTAGTTTACAGGTACAGCTGAGTGACATTATCATTTTTGCCAAATGAAATGGTAAGAAGGTAAATGATATATTGTATTTATAGAATAAAAATTATTTCATAAATATAAAATATATTTCATTGTTTCAATCGTTATAACCATTAAAGTAAAATGGTGATGATAATTCATTTATTCTTTTACGGGGAGATGATAGGTCGTACGTACGCATGAGCGATGTGTTTGTTTTATATTTGATGAAAATGAGGTGTGAAATGGTTTTCTTATAAGAATAATAAAATCATATCATACTTTTTACACTATATTAAAAATGTTAGGATGTAAATAGTATATTTATATGAATTAAAATAAGGAATAAATGTTTATAGGTTTGAGTAAGATAATTACCTATTATTTGAGAGACCTCTTTTGGATTAATCCTTAATAATTATATGGATGATCTTAGGGGTAAAATGAGATACAGAAAAAATGTAAATATCAATTAAGTCTATTTTTAATTCCTCTCCCTATTATGGATTGTAAATTTTTGAGTAAATTTCAATTTTTGGTTGGGTGAGGTGTTATTTGAAGAATTTGGATTTAGTTATAAATTCTGAATATTTGAGCCTTTATGGATGTATTTCAAGAGTGGATTAATTTGTAGAATTTGGATATGGTTATCAGCAAATGATCATGGGTTATGAGTAAATTTTATATTTTTTGATTATTGTTGTCTAAAAGTATTATCTGGTGTGCATTATTTACTTCAAACCACGCATCCATTTAATTATTAGGTTCTTTCTAGTTCATTTTGAAATAAGAAAGATTTTATTATTTATTATATTCATGATCAAGGTCAAACATTAAGAGTTATAGATGAAACCATGTGGGGTGGGAGGCCTTCAGGTCTTGGGTTCTCATTTTACACACGATGGTAGAAATAATATACAAGGTATTGGATATGGGACTAGTGTCATTTTGTAGGGTAGGTCACAGTTTGGAAAATCATATGACCAATCCATATGGATTTCAATTTTGGGTTGAAAAAAGTTAAAAGACTAAAATTCCCTCTTGCCCTTTTAGAATTTCTCCCTCATATTTATTCCTCTATATTAATGAAGGCTATCCATTATCTCTCCCTTTCTTCAATCAAATCCCTTTGATTTTGGGGTGATTTTTAGGTGTTATTCATCATTCTAAGGTGAATTTATTCCTATATCTCGCTATTTCTTCCTTATCCTACCTTGTGGTTGATTTTGGTTGTCTATTACTTTGTTTTAGATTCAAATTCCACTAAACCATAGTGTAATTGGATGAGGAATATGAGGATTTGTCATAGCTTGGTGAGAGGACATCTCATGATAATGTATTCACCCCATCACTCATTGTTTTGGTAGAGGTATGATTCCCATGGATTTTTTTCATAGATATATATTTTATTTTATTTTATTTCTAAGAAATAGGGCATCATGTGTTTGGGATTTTATTCTTCTAGATTTCATAGGTGTGTCATAGGTCTTCTGTAGATTGTTAGTCATGGTTATAGAGAGTGGATTCCCATTGGTGAGTTTTCTAGACTTTTGAATCTTAGAATTAAATTGATTAATTCATTTTTAGTCATTTAATTGATATAATGTATGATTTAGGAATAATCTTGGTTTCTCGACCATTTTTTGAGTGTGATTTTGGGCCTAAGGCTTCGAAAGATATGCCTTGATGTAATCCTAGGTTTATCTTTATGTCATTTCCATTTAAATATCCATTTAACTTAATTTTTATGTTTTAAATGGTTTTTAAGATCCATTTTTATGGTGATGGTTTTGTAAATGGACAGGGATTTAGGTGCCTTCAAGTGGTATCTTTAATCAAATTACCCTCATTTTGGTCATGGTTCTAGTGGAATACCTCATGTTCCACACAGTGGTGTGTAGTACTGGTGATGAAGATTATCTAGGGTTACGTACTCATATTTAATGTTTAGTTTATTTATTTTTAGTCCCTTAGTTATCCTCCTTCTAAGTGGGATGCATCGATGTGGCATGTCGGTGCATAGAAGTTATGGTGAGTTCCAGTGATTAATCTAATGGTGGACAGGAGGTCTCCCTCATTGAATAGCTATTTTTAGCCCCTTAGTGTGAGAGGTGGTCTGAAACCCTAAAAGGGTTATGATCCAATTAGTATATCGGTCGTGGGATTTCATGTGGGTTGGATTTGGGTTTTCGTAGTCACTTCATGAATGTTTGGAATGAGAGACATCTTAGATGGCCTCGTTGGGGCATCCCCTTAACATAATGCTAGATTCTTGTAGTTTCTTGGCTTTGGTTGTTGGAAGTTTTTTGAGTATTACCTTCTTTATTGGGTTGGTGTTTCTTTTTTAGACTTGGTTTGTCATAAGGATTCTTATTATGGTCCTAATTTTGATGTTATCTTGAGGATATTTGACAATTCCTTTATAGGAATGTGGTGTTTTCAGATGTACTGTTGGATGTGTTGTTAGTTTAGGATCAGGTGAAAGCCATTGACATAATTTGGAATTTTCATTCACTAGGTGGGTCTCATGATTTGGATAGCTATAATAACCCTTTATATGGTTTCATAATATTTTTGTGACCATTGGTACAGTTCTGGATCATTTGATAGGAATAGATTAAATTATGGTTTTACAAGAAGGATAGTCATAGAGTGTCTATGGTGGATGTTTATTAGATGATGAGTTCAAGAGGACCATGGGGTTACCTCATTATTTGTGGATTGAGATTTGATCAACACTTCTAGTTATTTTGTGGGGATGGTATTTTCAAGGTTGGATTGTCCCGCATTCAGTTGTCCTTTGACCATAATATTTGGAAAAGTTTCCACTTGGAAATTTGGATTAGGTTGTAGAACCTTTCGATATCATAGAACAAGCATTGTTCGTGAGTTGCGAAAGAGTTCTCTCCTAAGATGTCTGACTATGGTTAGATATTCTTGGGGATTTAATGGGTGATTCAGATTATTTTTTCCCTTTTGTTTAGTGTTATTCCCAGGTATGTGGTTAACATCATAGATGATAACATGATCAGTGTTTAATGATGTTGAATCCAGAAACAAAGATCTGGTGGTCACATTTTAACATTAACATAGATACAAGGGTTCTAATCCTAAGTTATCAAGAAGTTTAGAAACCTGGGATAACTAGAAACATACATGATACCCATTATACATTGGGAAAAGAATACAAAACATAATAAAATAAAATGTTACTCATCCCTGAAACTGATTAAAATAATTTATCTTCATATCCTAGGTAAAGATAACAAAATAATGTTGAGATTAAATTCTAGGTAAGTTTATGAATAGATTAATATAATAAGATTAGGTAATGAATAATCTCTTTGACATTATAAATAAATAAAAACACATGTCATTCCATCAATAACTTGAGCACAAGATTCAACCACGATAATATCAATGTAATAATATCATAAATTATAATAATTGAGTTCTCAAAGAATAAAATTCATAATATTGGATTCCATGATATTAGATACCATGATATTTATACAATCAACAACTTATTCGATGCCATTTTAATTGATAGGTAGGTATACCCTAAAAAACACATTCAATTTAGCTAATTATTTCATCTCATGATACAATCGATCCATCATGGGGATATATATAACAAGGCACCACCAATAACAATAATTACAATGCATTCCTCATATATTTAATGATAGATTTATTTTATGAAAAAAAATCATTATCGAAAAATATCTATATTGAGTAAAGAATATGGATTTATTAATATTTTCCCTAATCAATCAAATAAATTTCATAACAAAACACCTTATATAAAAATGTTATATGGTTTGGTAAAAATCATATTCATTTCAAAAAGAATATGGGTATTTAATATAAATTTAATTTGATTTTATTAGTGTAAATTAAATGTTTTAAAAGGATTTTAAGGGCCACAAATTTAAAATGGGAGATGTGGGGACCATCAGTTTATCAAAAATATAAGATTTAAAATAAAATCATGTCCACTCGATAAGTTATGAAAATGGAAGTAAAATGTTAAAATAATATTTAAATTGACATTTTTCCTTTTAGAACCATTGAAAATTTGTTTAACAAGCTAAATATCATAAAATAGTTATGGCCGAAGGAAAGTATGTTGACATTGTATACATTAAAAAGACATTGCTTTAGACTTATTATCGAAAATGTCACTTTCAAAAAATAGAATAAATATTCATCTCAAAACTATTAAAAATTTTGGGATAACATATAAATCCCTTAATTAATTATTTAATTAATAAAAACAAACTTTTTCAAAATAATTTGAAATAATATGGATATGTAAAAAAAATATACCTAATTAAATAAGAAGTAAAAATAGTTTTTCATAAAAAAAATTATTTCTTGATTGAAATGAAAAATAGTGTAAATGTTAAAATAAAATATTTAAACACCATAAATATCCATATTATAATAAAATTATTGGATTTTATTAAAGATAATGATAATATAACTTTAATAAAAATATAATAAATCCCAAAAGAAATTGACATTGTAAAATAAATACTTACCTTTTTTGAAACATTTAAATTGAAATCCATTGAAAGAATAAACATGAATGGAAAAATTAATAATAATAAATACATATTTATTATTGTTACATATATCAAAAGGGTATAATATACACCATATAAAATTGAATAGGTTCACAATAAAAAATTTGCCTCAACATAATGGAAATTGAGATAAAAGACCATAAATCACACTTACATTTAGATTAAAATGATTTAACCTCATGTATATTGGTTTAATACATGTTATTAATTTATAAAAGAACCATATTCATATTTATAATATAATATATTGTTATTTATAAAATCTTATCACCAGTTCATTAATAATCATATATTATTAATATTGTTTCATGTGTTGATTGCCTTGTTTTCTCATGCAAGTATTGTCAGGGAAGTTCCTATTATTTTTTATATGATCTAGTTATATTAGTAGTGGGATTATATTATTGTTATAATTATCATATTTACTCATGATATACCTTTTCTAAACATTATTTAAATGTTCACATCAAAAAATAATCTCCACACTTCGTAGAGATGGTAGGTTTTATGTACATATAAATGACAATATAATTTATATTATGGGTTAAAAGGTAAAGAAGTGGATGATATATAAATTTTAAAGAATAAATATGAAATTATATTTATATTATATATTTATTATTTAGATCATTATAATTATCCATGTGATTTGGTAATGGAAAAAAATCATCAATTCAGGATGTAGCAGTCTGATGTATAAACAAGTGATGTTTTTGTTTCCATTTATTGAAGAATGAGATGAATAAATATTTTGACATTAAAAAAATAACACCACAGTATATTGGATATACTATTTTTATTATGTTTGAATAATTAATAAATATTTGAATGTTGTAAAATAATAAGTAAAAAAAGAAACATCTCGGTGAAGATAATTACCTTCTCTTAGAGAACCCTCTTTTGGATCTATTATTATAGACCCTAGGGTTAGTCTTTTAGTAATAAAAAATAATATAGAATTTGAATAAGAATGTTTTGGAGATATTTTATTATAATTTTCTAATAATAATTGATTGAAAGGTGTGAGCAAGCCAGGGGAGGAGGGTCCCTTTTATAATTGAGGTGAGTGGAACATTTGTATATTTTCAAACATTTTCAATAATTTCAAGTCACTTTACAGGAAATATGGATCCAAAATGGATCATATTAGAAGGGTATAAGTATATTTTATAACTATAACCAACCCATGGGGTTTTAGAAAGTTACTAGACAATTTTTTTCCTTTATCATTCTATATTAACCCCCTGATAAACCAATGTTTACCTTAATTGTGGTCATTAATGTTTACTGTTTGTACTATTCATTTTAACAAAACATTAAGTTGAACTTATTACATAAAATTAATGAATATAATTAAAATTATGGAGCCAATTTTATAAAATTCAATTAAAATAAGTATCATAAAATAATTTAAAAAAACACAAAATGTGTCAAAAACATATTTTCAAGAAATGAATTTTTCAAGATTAAGATGATCTTATATTAACTATATGACTTGTAATCATAATTAAATGGATTTAAATTCATATAGTTATATATATATAATCTGAAAACATAACTTTATTCATTCATCATTATATATAATTATAATTAATTAAAATAGATAAACATTATTCCTTATAAAAAAAATCTAAATAAAATTGTTTTTGAAAAAGAGACCTTCTACCAAAAAATAATGTTGTATTCATTTATGTTAAATGTATATTAAATAAATTCTAAATACAAAATATTATAAAATATAATTATAAATAAATTTAAAAATAATTAGATACTACAATTCCAATTTTTTATAAAATCTTATTTTGAAGTGAAATTTTCTAAAAATCATTCTAGGTTTATTTTGACAAACTCATTTCAGAATCAATATTCAACGTATAAAAGTAGAATTTTTTCTATTAAATATCAAAATGTTAATTATAATATAGTTTTATTAAAATATACATTTCAATTATTATAACTAAATCTCATGTGTTATATTCATCTCTTCTATAGTAATTATGACCTTAAAATTTTCATATATATTACCTTCTAAACAAATGTTTGTGGTTCTCCTTCCTAACAACCTCTAGTTTCTAGGTTTCTTACTCTATTTTATAATTTATCCAAAATAAAATTACCATTATAGTCAGTTTATTTCACAATTATTTCACTCTAGTGTCCATAATATTGATTGTATTTTCATCGTAAGATAGATGAGGTTCAAATTATATTTATTCAAAGGTGAGGACTAGTGTAGGGTCTAGAATGTAATTCCTCAATAATTATAAATGGGAAAATTCATATACTTTAGAAGGGATTTTTGAACTTTTTAACTGATAACCCATAGATCTAGTTATTTTTTTAATTTCAACAGTTTTAAATCACATGGGGATTAATTTTCCTTTCATAATAAAGCATTGAACACCCTTCCATGGTGATACTTTCAAGAAAACATGATCTCCTATATAAAATTAAAAAACTTTATTCTGGTTATCAGTATAACTTTTTTTCTTCTTTGAGATGATTTAATATGAGTCTAAAAATTATCTACATTCCCCATTGTCTTCGTAACATGTTCTGAGAATATAAGATTCCTTTCACCAACTTCATACCAACAAGTTTTAGTTAAATAGATCTTACCACATAATTTTTCATACAGCATCATTTGAATACATGAAAAAAACTATTATTACTGTAGGAAAACACTACCAAATGTAAATACATATCCCAAATACTTTTACAGTTATGTTATAATAAACTCAATAAGTATTACAATATTTCAATATCCCTTCCATAACTTCCATCAGTATGACTGTGGCAGGAGGTTCTTAAATGAAGATTAATATCAAGGGACTTATGAAGAAACTTCTATAATATTTATGTAAATAGAGGATCCTGAGAAGACACAATTGAAAGGGGTGTATCAGGAATTATTACAACATAATTAATATATATTTTTATATTGATATCAATGAGTGAATATTATCTTATGGTAAGGAAATGTGCATATTTTTTAGGCAATCAACGGTAACCCGTATAACATCCTAATTTCTGTGAGACATTCGTAATTCAGTAAAAACGTATGTAGTAATGTAATCCCACATACAAAAAAAGATAGATGCTAAATGACTCTCCTATGATGTTTCTCCTAGTCTTCACCAATTTAAAAACCAAGCATCTTGATTCATAAGCAGTAATTTCATGTTTCTTTTTCCCACAAAAAATGTTCCATTAAATCCCAATACATCATTTTTATAACAAAATGTATAATTTAATTGTGGCAATGAGAATTATCCAACCCTTCCATTTTAGAATCATGTATATTTGGAACACATAATCCCTTTTATATTTCATAACTCCATCCTCATAAACAATGTCTATCAATTTTTCACCATTTATGGATTTATTATTTTTCCTAAAAATTCTCATCATCAGATTTAGAAATTTATATCAATTTAAATAAAGATGATTTCACATTAATTGTAGAAATAAGAATGATGTCTCTTATTACATAATAATTACAATATCCATATTCACTATATGAATGAGTATAGGATCACTATAAATCATCATTTGTGTTAGTCCATGATAATTCATGATCAATACATATACACCCTTATTTTTATTTTCATGGGTGGTAGTGTATTCATAAATCATAATTCTTATGTATCTCAAGAAATCCATTTTATTCATATTAATATATATTAAAAAATAATTTTAGGATCCATTTTTTTTTAATTTTACATGTATCATCATAGAGATGTTTTATCCACATATTTAATGAAAATTTCCATGATTCAAACTCAAGATCATGGTTTTTATAGTTCTATTCAACTGTATTTGATTACCAAGATTAATTAGAAATAACTTTATTATTCTTTATAAGGATGAAGATATGTCCCTTCTTCAGTGAATCAATATATATGATAAACCCATCACATACTGATGGTAGAGTCAAAAATCAAACATTGACCAATCTCCACTTCCATTCCCGAATACAACATTTACATGAATTTTTCTTTGTGAAAATAACCCGTATACTTGTAAGCTTGGTTAATGGGTTTTCCAATCAGGAAACATTTTGAAAAAATAACGAATGGTAACCTATCAAACAAATTAAACAAGGTACCTGGGATATGTTTGTTGTATAAGTTGACTTTTGATTGCCTTTTTCCTCTTGGGATTTTCTGATATTCCTTCCATGGAGAAAATAAAGCCAAGAAAAGATACTTTTGGAAGATATAATTCACAATTTATAAATTTACCAAATAACTCTTTTCCTAAAAGAGTCTCAAGAATGATCTTCAAGTGATTATTATGGTCCTCATATATTTTATAATACACAAATATGTCATCAATGAACACCAAAAAATATAATCATGGTATTCCTTGAGTAATATTTTCATAATATCTATAAAAAGATAGTACATTAGATATTCGAAATGAAATTAATGTAAAATCATAATGTATATATGCCATTTGAAATGTTGTATTTGGAATATATACCTTTTTTAATCACAATTGATGATACCAAGAAATAAGTTCAATCTTTGAAAAATATTGAGATCCTTGAATTTGATCAATTAAGACATCAATGTGTTGAAAATGATACTTTTTCTTTAACATAATGGAATTGATTTTCCTTTCATCAATTCACAACCTTAGGGATCTGTATTTACTATTATTAAAGAGAATAGGGGCTCCATAAGGTAAAACACTAGGTTTATTAATTCCATTTTAAAAAAAAATACACAAGTTTATTATTCAACTCCACCAATACCACGGTGTATGTTCTATATAGAGTCTTTGATATAATCCTTGAGTTAGAATTTAAGTTAAGGGAAAACTAAATTTCACACTCTAGTGTATGTCTAGGTAATTACTCAAGAAATTAATAAATGTATTAGGATGAAATATGTACATCCTAAATTTAAATATTCCCATTTACATCAACATTTTGTTCTTCATATTCTTCCCCAAGAATCTCATTTAAAATATCTATTAATGTTGGATCTAGACATAACCGAGAGAATGAAGTCTCCACTCTAAATATATGGAATTCCATATATTCCTTATGAATCATAATTTTCATATGTTCTCAATAATTTTTTGCACCATATTTTGTATGTTGCTTTATACCAAGGATTATATAATAGTCACCAATAGTTATGATAATAAAGTAAGAAAACAGAGAGCATTTATGTTTCGTATTTTAAATATCTAGAGACATCTCAGTAGAAGTGAGATTTATTCTAGGGCCATTGAGTGAAAAATACCTTCATAATATTCTAGAGAAACATATAATTTCATTTCAAAAATTGAAATATATAAAATAGTTAGGGGATCCACTATCAAATAAAGAATTATATAAATATGAAGACATGATTAATGTAATTTTCACCAAATCATTGGGAACTTCATCCTCTTATTTAGTGATTATATAAGCTCAGCATTCTCCCCATGGCCTATTCTTCGGTACGTTCTCTTGATACCTAGAAAATGGTTTTGAATAATTTCCCATTTTATTATATTTGGATAACTTTATAGTAGTGGTATATTTCTTCCGATTAAATTCATAATCCAAATAATCCTTATCACCACACTTATAGAAAAATATCATACCCTTCAACCATCTTCCAAGATGTTTCATTCCATAATTTTTACACGATGAAAAATTGATTCATTTTATTCATATTTTTCAATGAATTCCATTTTTCTTGGTTTTTAAACTACCTCTTCTTCCATTTATACCCTAGGAATATAAAGGATCAATAAAATTAAGTCCCTTTTATGATGGTTCATAAAACTATATAATAATATAATGAAAAAAAATTATAAACCAATACCCTTTGGAGACTTGGATTAATCCCCACAATGAAATGGCCAATATTTCATTTGATATTGTGTTTTTAATCCATATTATACCTTTCTATTCTTGGAAAATTATCCCCATATTCTGCAACACTCTCTTCTTCATTTTTATTTATGCTAAGAAAAATTTTCATCATTTATATTTATTTCTTATAAAGGAAATATTTTTTGTAGAATATTTCATTAAAAGATCATCATTTCATGTGTTTTATTTTCTATCTATCCCAAATATTCTAGATAAATTAACACTATGGATTATAATCACCCTTGAAATGATATACATCTTGTATAGCCTTTTCATTTTAATCAAATCACTAGGCTAAAAATAACTTTTCACGGGACATAATTCATTACCCACGAACCACTAGATTAGCATTCCATATAAATGATGGGGGATTATATCACATGAACTAATCCAACATAAGAGAAACATATTGTGTAACAAAAATATGCACCACTCATTCAATTTTATTAGTCAAAACCTAGGACATCTACAATAATATATCCATCATCTTCTCAGTTCTGACACTATTAAGATTGGGTTCTTCATAAAGAATATGTATACATTTACCATGACTTGTTATACCATTCTTTCTTCTAGGATCCATTTCAAAACAAATAATAGATCAGTTTATAAAATTATAAATTATAAATTATAAATTATATTATATAAATCTAAATATGATGTATCACTTAACATGATTTGAAAATTTATTCATTGTTAATCTTGGAATCATAAAAAAATTCTTTGGGAATAAAAAATATTACAATATCATAAATAATGGGTTTTAAATAAAATTTAAATTAAAAAAATAATTTTCCTTGGGAGTTTCAAACTATGCATGAATTAAGACCCATTGTAATTTACCATGTGATGATTAAGTTGAACCCCAATTTTCCCTTTTTGTACTTATTTCCCCTTGAAACAACCTTTTAAAAACCACGTCCACATGTTGTACACTGAAATTCATGTATTATTAGAAAAAAAATATCAACCAGACTTAAAATTTAGTAATTCATTCCAAAATTATAAATATAGTTAAATTCTATCATATAGTTATGTTCTCCAATCTATATTTTCATAAATTGAGTTCCCATGGTTTCTACTAAATTTTCATAAATAATAACTACAACAAGCCCAAATCCAGTAACCCATAGATGATGGACACTTTATTACAATGGAATAAATATAAGGGTTCTAAAAAAAATATATTTGTTTAGTGGTTAGGGAAAATAAAATACATACATGAAAATATTTTAACATTGGAAAGGGAATATCAAACATAATAAAAGAAAATTTGTAGCATCATTAAAACCAATTCAAAGATTTCATCTTAATATCTTGGGGAAAGTGAAAAAATAAGTTTTATTTCAAATTATCATTGGGGTTATGTATTTTTTAAGATATCTTGATTATGTAAGTTAAAATTGATATGGGAAGGTAAATGATTAAAAACATTCAATTTAATCAATAAATTGATCACAAAATGAATTAATGTATAAAATCAATCCAATAATGTCATGGAAAATAAAAATTGTACTCATAATGAAGGAAATGATTAATATTAAATATCATGATCTCAGACAACATGATGTCTAGACTATTATGTCCATGCATGATGATAGTTTAATTGATGTGCAGTTTTACAACAAAAACCCAATTAATTTTGCGAAATAATTCTTATCTTGAAACAAATGATGCATCGAATGTCTATCTATAATAAATCACTAAACATAAATATATTTCCAATGCATTCCAAAATTATCAAATGGTCAGTTTAATTATTAAAAAATATTCCTTATCATTAAATATCCATATCTGGTAATGAATATTGTTTTTGCATATGGTTCCCCTGTAAATAAAAAAATATATATAATAAAACACCATATGTAGAAATGGTATACATTATAGGAAATAGTTATATCCATGATATAAATAATATGTATTTTTAAGAAAAATGTAATGTATAGTGATCATAAGAAATTGAATGATTCAATATTAATTTAATGATAATAAAACTAATAAGGTATAAAAGAAGGAATATATTTTATAAAAAAAGATAGTATTTTAAATAAAATTATGTATGTTAGATAAATAATGAAAAAATAATTGAAAAAATGAAAATAATCTCTCACTTAAGAGTTTTCATTTTTAAAACATTGAAAATGTGTATAAAAAAGATAAATACAATAAAATGATTATGGAAGTGGTAAATTATGTTAATGTCATATACATTAAAAAATACATTCCTTTTGATTTTTTATCAAAACCTCACATTAAAAAATAATTATTATATTCTATTTAAAAAATTTAGAAATTCATAGATAACATAAAATGTCCTTAATCAATTATTTGTGTAATCAATTTGTTTTATCAACAAAATTGATAAATATGGATTTAAATGAAAAATATACGTGATTAAATGAGAAATGAACCATTTTTTAATATTAGAATTTCATTTCATGATTTGATTTCCAAAGAGAGGAAAATATTGAAGAAAAAATTTAAAATATTTAAATATCCATATGATGATAAGATTATTGGATCTTATGAGGTATAAATTATGGTACTCCATAAAATAAAATATATGCAATCCCAAAAGAAAGTGAGATTATAAAATAAATACTTACCACTTTGGTAACTTTTAAATTGCGACCCCTTAAAATAATATACATGAATTGAAAAACTAATCTCCAAGAATAAATATTTATTCATTTTAAAATTCAAAATTGTATGATATAACACACATAAAATTTAATAGGTACATAATAAAAAATTGTCTCAACAAAATGTAAAATGAGACGAAATACATTACCTCACACTTCCCTTTATTTGAAAATTATTCAAAATATTGTATAATGTTTTCAAAAAAAGTTATTAATTTATAGAATATCAATATTCATATTTAAAATAACATATATTCTTCTTTAAAACATATTATCACTCATTTATTAACAATATTTTATTTTTACTATTGTTTTGAGTGTTAATTGCATTTTTTTTCTCATGCATGTTTTATCATGGAAGTTTTATTTTTTGTGTTTATGATATATTTACATAATATAAATAATTATATTAATGTTTTAAATATAATAATTACTCACTAAATATATTTTAATAAAAATTCTTGAAATGTATACATGGAAAATGAATTGCATCACTTCTTGGAGATGGTACGTCATCTGTATGTACAAACAATGATATTATTTACATAATGAACATGGTAAATAATTGGATGATATATTAATTTTATATAATTAATATTATTTTAAAATTATCATATATATTCATTAATTCCATCATTAGGACTACCAATGTGAGTTGGTTATGGAAAACAAACTGGATTAGTTCATGAGGTGTTTGTTCATCTTACACATGTGTGATTATTTTGTTTCCCATTTTATAGAGATGAAGATGGAAAAATATTATTACATTAACATAATAACATCTCAATATATGTTAGATATTGGATATTTTATATTGGTATTTTTAAGACATGATTTATGTTGATAAAAGAATCATCAAAAAATAAAGATATCAATAAATATAATTACAATCACATTGAGAAACCTATTTTGGATATCTTATCAATGACCCTAGAGTTAGTGTTTTGGTAAAAATTATGCCTATAGAATGTGGATAAGTATTTTTGGGAGAGATAATTTTATGTTTTTGTGGAAATTATTTTCATTATAGGTGTAAATAAGTGATGGGTTGAGTGTCTCCTTTTTAATTGAGGTGAGTGATTCACTTGTAATTATTCATAGTTTACCCATAATGTGATATTACATTCTTAGACATATGGCCCAAAAATTTCTCATATTATAATATAAAAAATATAATTTTGAAATAATAAAACCAATTGGTTTTAAGTATGTATGTCATTTTTCCCTTATCTATATACATTAACCCCTAGCAAGCTTATTTTTAACCTAACCGTGGTAATTACTTTTTATTGTTTTTACTATTCATTACGACAAAATATTATGTTGAACTTATTAAATAAAATTAATAATGTTTATTAAAATTATGGACTCATTTTTCTCAAGTTTTATTCGAATAAATTTTGGAATTTAACATAAAAATAAACTTATAAAATGTCTCGATGAACCATTTTTCAGGAAATGAATTTTTCATGTATAAGATGACATTATATTAACTATTTGACTGGTAATAATGATTATATGGATTTAAATTCATATATTTAGATATATAATTTATAAATTTTATTTAAATCATTCACCATTAAATATTAATTTAATTAATTAAAATGGATACCCATTATGCCGATTTCAAATTAAAATATTTTAAGAAAAAACAATTTTTAGAAAAATACATTTTTTCGCCAAATTATCTTATCCTTTTTTTATAAAATTTATATTTAATAACTATTTCATTCTATATATTATAAAATTTTATTATAAATAATAAAGGTTATATTTAAATAATACATTTTAAGTTCTTCATAAAATCTTATTTAAAGGGGAATATTTAAAAATTTTCATTTTAGGCTTATTTTTACCATGTCTATTCAAAATAAATATTCGTCCAATTAAAGTATCTTTTGTGGTCCTTGAAATATTAAAATGCAATTTGATTTTTTTATTATAATTTTCACTTTATAAAAATTATGCTTAGGTGTCACACATAGCATCGTGGATACTCTATACTCTCGATTTTATAGATAGAGACTTTGGGACACTATTGCTCAGTTCCATATCTGGTGTTTGATATGTTATGTAAGACCTTCAAAATAGATAGTTTCTCTAGTTGTGAAAAATTAGATGTTCCTATCACCAGTTCAGATAATGTTTTTGGAACCCCATAGCCCGGTATATGTTCTTTATCGTGTGGATGTCTATGGATACGCCCAAAGTTCTGCCATTCATTCCTTTTTAATTACACATCTAGGAGTTCTTATTTAGATTTTTTGTATATTCCTGATTTCATGTGATTGGCTAGGATGTATTTCATAAATCATTTGTTTTGGGTCAGAGATGTGGTAGATTCACAACATGAGTCTTGATATACCTTTTGGGTGGTTATTTTCCTTGTAAGAATTTTACCCCCGTTATTTTCATAAATTTGTTATTTTATGCTAGTTTTTAGTTTCAACTAGGCTAGTAATATCATGTGTGAATGAACTTATTGTGAAAAAATATTATAGTTCCACCGTTGGGGGTGTATTACGAGGATTTATTTCTCACCCCACCCCCATACATGAACCTCAGAGTGCATATAGACTCAATTTTTGTTTTCTGGATAGAGCATATGTTTCACGATGAATGGGGTATAGGCCTAGTGTGTCTTAATAAAGAGTATGCACCCATGTAGAGCCTTAAAACTGGGTAGGTGCAACTCGAGTTTCATGGAGACTAGGAATGTTATTTGGCTTAGTGTTGGTAGTATAGCTTATTGTATTTATTTTCATTTGTTTATTTTATATATATAGTAAGTCCAGTGGGAGACTGCCTATTTTTCACATTCCTTGAGTCTGTATAACTCTATGCCACATTTCATTTATTATAGCATGCCTCTGTTATGGTTATTCATTATGTGTACAATGACTTTTAACACTTTGTACGTGTTTGGGTATTTCCTCTATTAATGCACTCTCGGAAGATGTATAGTCTTCCCATGGTATCTTGTAGACCCTTTCTATTATTCAGTAGCCTCTAGCATAGAGAGAGTCATATTTGAATCCATGTTAAAGGATATATCAGGTGATGTGTTAGGTCAACCTGGTAATGTTCGTTACAGAGTTGTATCAGATATAGGTTTTATGATTAGCGGAGTCGGTAAGCAGTTGTTCTATTACTGTTTTAAATATTGTGATGGATTTCAAAATGGGTTGTCATAAACAAAATTTTCAATATTAATTCCATGTTACTTGTGTACGGGATTGTTGTTCAGGGTTTCGGTGTTTATAGTTGTGTAATTTCCCCTAGTGGGATGCACTAGTGTTTGTGTATTTATGGTTTACATTAATATTTGGATCGTGGCCCTAGGGAAAGACTTCAGTGTTCATGAATCATATTTTTAATATATAATTCACCTGAAGTAATCATATATTTATGTGTTTTCATTATTTATGGAGTTTATGTTTTATAATGTTCCAGTAAGTGCTCTTACGGTGATCTTTCATATAAGTACTTGATGTCATTATACTCGACTGAACCGAATTTATATATTTTCTTCTAATACTAGGTCATGAGGATCATGTGGTGTGTTTTTTTCTGGTGATGGAGATGTAGTCCCTTTATTAAGGGATTCATGTAAACCGTTTTGGGATTGTAATGGACTCTTGGTTCCCTGTTGGGGGATCAATTATGGAAAGTATGCCTGATAAATATTTGGATTGAGATTGAGTTTTAATGTCACATACTTTCAAGAAGTTACAACTCATTTGTTTTTAATTTAAATTCCTCAAATAGACATAATAATGTAAGGAAATTACCCTAATTTCCTGGATCCATTACCTTATTTTATTACATTGGCATATAAACCAAAAATATGAATCCAAAAGGACCATATTGTTTAGAAGATTTGTAACCAAGATACATAAAAAAGATCAACATTGCAACTTAAAATGAGATAAAACATATAAATTTTGTCGGGAACATCTGAAACTATAATATTATACATAGAGTTCAATCATAATAAACTTCTTCATGTCCTGAGAAAATGGAACATAATAAAGGGGTGAGTTCAAGCGCTCTATAAGGGTTAGGAATACAGCGGAAGATATCATAAACATAAACATTAGTCATGTTTAATAACTAAAAACACTTGCCTTTTAAAACAAAATAAAACGTATTATGGAAGGAATAAGAGTTGAATAAACAATGACATAATACAAGATAATCATGAGTATTATACTAGTTGAATGACCACGTGAACTATCAATATTATTCTCATAATGAGGGAATGCATAATGTGGGGAATCATAACCATGCCATCAAGGCCCCATTCCAAGAAAATAAATATCCATTTTGTCAAGGCCTACTGCAAAGACCACAGTTTGTCTCATTAGACCTACCGATGCACTGAGGGGATATAGAGGGCCACACGGGACACTTACTATGTTCAATTCGGTCCTCATATGAATGGGGATCAACATAAACAACATACATATTCATATTTAAAATAAAATTTGAAATATAATTAACTTTATACAATAATTAAACATAAACACAAACTATTTAGATTAATATTATAAATGGCTTCAAGAGAACACATCCACAATCAAACTATTCATAAACAATTCAACAAAACATATTGGATAATATCATGGAAGATAAAACTCAATGATGTAAAGGATTAAACTATAAGGACTTGGACTTATTAAATTACATAACCTATAATTTTAGTCTAGAAATAACTTCATTTCATACTGAGGATATTTTCAGGTTTACAGTTTAAGAGAATTGGGATATAATTAATACATTACATTCCACATTCATATAGAGCAGATAACAAAAAAATAGTATCCATTTATTTCAAAATATAAAACTTTTAAAATAAAACATGTTTTATTTAAAAAATCTTCATGGAATTTAACATGGCTTCCATATTTTTCATAACCATCCTTATAACCTATGAAAATAATTTAAAAACAAGGGATGAAAATCAAAAATCTCAGTAACGGATATAAGAAGAAGGAAAGATAACATAAGTCTGTGAATACATGTAACATGTGAAATCATTCTCAAAAAGACATACTTTTCAACCATATAAACTTAATTTGTGAGAGATAAGATTCCCACATAACATAATGAACATAAAAATACCATAAAGGTATCTTTGAAAATTACTTACATAATATTTTAACCCTTTTGGCTACCTTATAATTTATAACACTCTCGACTACTATAAAATATGGGTAACCATCGTAGTTACACTTATATGTACCATACGACCGAACTCCAACACACACATACCCATTATATTATACAGAAATATAGGTCCCACCCTTAAACATAAACAATCACAAGAACCAGAAAACAATCATACAACATGAATAATTTCATAAAAACTTTGATTTTTAATTACGTAGAATATAATTTTAAAAGAGGTTTTTAAAAAGAAAAGTCCCTTACATAAATCATATATTTCAAGTGAGACTTAATAGAGTGGAATTAATATGTATATAAACTATAAATAAACATAAGTAAACATTATATAAACAAAATTAATCAAAAAACAATTTTAATACAACATAAATAATGTAGTATAATGTTTACCCAATGAGTGGAAATCATGTTAACAATTACCTTATGTTAGGTTTTTCTCACTTAAAACTCATATAGAACTGATGTATAATAGTTTAAACAGTTTTATTATTATTTTAATGAAAAATTTTCAGGTTTATACCATCTTATATGATAATTTTATAACATCATTTTAATGCATTAATTGCTAGTATTTTGTTCCTTCTATGGTTTCGGGTGCATTCTTTACAAGATTTCCATGGCTAGTTTGTGATTGATTTTATTGCCGTATGGAAATGAAATTCCAGTAGTGGTATGAAATGGTATTCATATGTTTCTAGAATATGTAAAGATACAAAAAAACATTTGGTTATCATATACGATGAATAATATTTAGATAAAACATTACATATATTTATTTATATCATTTTTTGCGGTTCCTCGATAATCATGAAAAACTTTCATTAAATAATATAATTTAATGCATAAAAGTTAATTATAGTACATTAAATAGGTTAAAACATACACTTTAAATTATTATTCAGCCATTAAAAGGGTTTTATGATCATGTTTTATGGATTTAATGGAAATTGGAAACACATAATCCATGATTTTTGTAAATCGGCACATCACGGGGGGGGGGGGTGTTTTAATATTTAGTATAAGAGGGAGAGGAGATGAAGGAAGATGATGAATATTTTACATAAAAATGGTAACATATAGAATATATATGACTCAAAATATTTCATACCACCTATATATGTAGAGGGAAAGAGTATATAATAAAAGAAAATAATTGAAAAGGAATCACATGAAAAAGGAAGAGGATTCTTACCTCTTGATCTCTTATCCTAGAGATCCTCCGTAAGGCCTTTTGTTTTGTACTTCTGGTAAGACTAGTATCCATAAGACATGGGAAAGAGACTTGGTGATGGAATTTGGAAGAAATTAGATAATTATCATAGCATGAGAGGTGTGATAGGAAGAGGGGAATGAGGGTGGTATTTAAAGTGGAGGACAGGAGGGATTTTAGATTATTTTAATCATTATTTTATTATTTTTGTCCACGACTCTAAATAGTATTTATTTTTTTGATAAAAATTGTAAAGAGATCATGTGAGTTCTAAAAAAGAGTGATTACATCACTTATGTTGTCATAAATAGTGTATTTAACTAATAATTTGAATATATGGTATTTTACTGTATTTCATTATTCATAAAAAATCCACAATTTTCAAAAAAATCCCAAAAATTCACTCTAACCATTTTAATAATGTTTAGAATTCAAAAATGTACTCCATCTTTTGAAAATAATTTTTTAAATACTATCAATTTAATTTTTAAATAAACTCATATTTTATTCAAAAATAATAAATTTAAATTTATACCTCATTTTTAACAAAATAAAAAATTAATCAAGATGCCATTATCTTAAAGCCTTAATAAAATATAATAATAATACAATTTACTATTCATTAGGGTCATATTACTATTCATAAGAGTATGTTACTATTCACCAAAAAATCAAGTTGGTTCCATCATACTCCAAATATCTTACAGATCATAATTGTATATGATCGTTTTTTAAAATTCAAATCATTGAAGCTGCATAATTATGTTTAAAGGCTAGCTATAAATATCTACATAAAACAAAATTTCATGAATATAAATTTATTTTTTTTAAATATTGGGTGTTACATTATCCCCACCTTCTAGAAATTTCACCCTCAAAATTTTATTTACTTATTATATGAGTGAGGTTATCTTTCCCTCATTGCATTTTCAGATTCCCATGTTGCTTATTCAAAAATGTGGTTTCTCCACAAAACCTTTACCTAGTTGATTACCTTATTCCAAAATACTTTCTCCCCTCAATCATGAATCTGAACCGGTTTCTCTTAAAAAGAAAGGTTCGCTTTCAACTGAACTACTTCTAGGCTCAAAACATGAAATGAATCTGGTACATACTTACTCAACATCGAAACATGAAAAATATTGTGAAACAGAGCCAAAATCAGAGGCAAAGCTACTCGATACGTGACTGGTCTAACATTCTCTAGAATTTCATGAGTTCCAATGAACAGTGGACTTAAATTTCCTTTCTTACAAAACACGTAAAAGTTTTCCATTGTGAGATTCTTAGAAAAACATAATCAACTACTTCAGAAGAAAAGACTTTCCTCCTATTGTCTGCATAACTTTTATGAATGCTCTGAGCTATCCTCATGTGTTTCTAGATCATCTTCACTTTCTCTTCCACTTCCTCTACTGAATTTGGTCCAATCAACTTCATTTCCCCAACTTCATGCCAACAACCTAGAGTTCTACACCGCTTCCCATAAAATGACTTGAAATGTTTCATCTATACACTAGAATGAAAACTGTTATTATAAGTGAACTCATCTAATGAAAGTTGTTGATCCCAATATCCCTAGTAGTCCATTGAAAAATATTGAAGCATATCCTCCAAAGTTTAAATCGTTCATTTTGACTACCCATCTGATTGAGGATAAAAAGTTGTACTGAAATTTAATTTTGTGTCCAACGACTTTTGAAGGCCCTTAAAAATGTTATAAGTGAAACTAGGATCCCAATCAGATATAATTAAAAGAGTAAATCCATGTAACATGAAAATATCTATGAGGTATAGTCTAGAAAGCTGATCCAAATTAATTGTATCACGAATAGAAAGAAAATGTGTTAATTTTGGCGGCTGATCAACAACAACCCAAATCACATTTTTTCCTCAAGAAGTATTAGGTAGTCCCAAAATGTAGTCCAGGGATATATTCTCCCATTTCAACTCTAGTACTGTAAAAGGATGAAGAATCCCCTTCAGAAACTATGACTCTTCCTTAACCAATTGACATGTTAAACATTTTAGGGAAATATCTGTAATATCTCATTTAATTCCATCCCACAAAAATACTCTTGAAGGTCTATGTATATCTTAATAATGCCAGGATGAACTAAAAATGGAGAACTATGATCTTCACAAAAAAAATCTTTCTGCAAATGGGAATCACAGGGTTCAAAAAACCTTTTAAAAATTCATAAAACGCAATCTTTATCAAGGATCAATTCTAGCAACATACCAATTTTAACCAATTTTACTTTTTTCTTTAGCCCACTATCTTCCTTATATGATTTCTTAATTCTGTCTGATAATGATGAATACACTGAAACCAAAAACAAAATAGATGTATTTCTTGCACCAATAACTTCTAATCCAAAATTCATCAAATCACTAATCAAGGGATCATGTTCCAAATGTAACATGGTTAATGATTCATGATGTTTTCGATTCAAGGCATCTTTCACTTTGTTTTATTTTCCCAGGAGGTAAATTATCATGGAATCAAAACCCTTTATCAGTTAAAGGCATCTTCTCTATCTCATTTTTAATTAATCATAAGTAAATATATACTTTGTACTTTTATGTTTTATATATATTTGACATTTGGATCCATATAAATGAGGCCTCCAATTTTTCAAAGAAAAAACCACAGATGCCAATCCCAAATCATGTGTGGGTTTATTTAAATCATGTGGTTTTAGTTATATTATATAATAAGAAATTACCTAATCATTCTTAATTAGAACACAAACTAGTTCCTTCAATAAAAAATCAATGTAGATGAAAAATTCATCATTTCAGGAAGGCATGGACAAAACTGGAGCATTCAACAATCTCTTCTTCAGTTCCAAAAAACAAATATCACATTCTTCTATCTAAATAAATTTAACACATTTTCATGTTAACTTAGTTAGCAGACTAGATAATTGTAAAAAAAAATTAACAAAATTTCGAAAATAACCAACCAATCCAATAAAACTATGAATCTTTGTAACATTTTTAGGTATTGGTCATTCATTAAAAAATGTATTTTGGAATGATCAATTGTTCATACATTTTAATTTACAATGTGCTCAACAAAAGATATATGTTGCAACCAGAAATCACACTTGATGAATTTTTGTTATAGATTATTTTTCTTTTAAGGTTTTCAAAATAGCCCTTAGATCCTTTTTATGATTCTTTTTATTCTTAGAAAATACCAAAATCTCATCAATAATCACAACCACAAACATATCCAAGAACTCATGAAATATTTTATTCATAAGATTTGTTAATACAAAAGGTGAATTAGTTAAACCAAATGGAATATGAAAAAAATCATAATGCCCATATCTAGTACAAAAAGTTATTTTTGGAATTTTATCATGATTGACCTTCATCTAATGGTATCCAAATCTCAAGTCAATCTTGGAAAAGTATTGAGCTCCCTGAATCTGATCAAACAAGTCATTGATATGAGGAAAATGTCTCTTTTTTTAATAGAGATGTCATTCAAGACTCTATAATAAATTAAAAGTCTTTCGGAACCATATTTATTTTTAACAAAAAAGATAGGATCACCCCATGGTGAATTTATTGGATGAATGAAGCCTTTATCAAGAAAATCATGAAATTTATTTTTCAATTCAATAAGTTCCATTCGATAAATTGAATATGAATGTTTTGAAATTGGATTAGAATTAGGAACTAAGTCAATTGTGAATTCAAATTCCTGATCAGGTATGACACAAGATAAATCATCAGGAAAAACATCAAGGTATTCATTTACCACTGGCACATCATTAATCTGAAAATATCTCTTGTTTTCAACCATATGAGAGAGATAAAGTTCATTTCCATCTTTCAATAGTTTCTCATCTTCCTAATATGTTATCAATTGTGTGGGTTCTTTCTTGTGTACTAACTAAAACTCTTTTCTAAAAAAACAATCTCTTCATCTCTAAAGTCAATATTAGCGAGATAAATAAAAATCTAGTCCATTCCAATATTGAAATCAAACTCTACTAAAAGAAAACTAAAAAGGGTTTTAGGTAAAGTATTTCCACATAACACAAAATAAATATTCTTATAATTCCTCTTCATTATAATATCACCCCTAGTGTTTTAACAATGAGTTATAGTCTCATTTGTTGAGGTGATATTTCTAATTTACCATAAAATCCCTCAGAAATAAAGTAATGTTTAGAGCCCATATCAAACATAACTATAGAAAAATCTATGTAAATAAAAAAGGTACCCGATACAACTTCTTTTGATGGCTTGACATCTACTGATGTAGTCACAATGGATCTCACTACACCTTTATGCTTATAGTATGGCTTTTTTGCATCATTTAGATCTCTCTTGGGGAAGGAATTTTCAAAATGACCCATCTCTCCACATTTAAAACACTTAACACTATTGAATTAATCTCTTATCTGTCACTAAAATTTTTTACCACTGACCAACATTGATCATCTTCACCTTCAAAAATGATAAATGCAAAGACTTACCTTTTGATTATCTGAACAGACCATAACATCGAATATCTTTTCAAGGGACTTAATCCAACATTCAACTGTTATTGGGTCAGAAGATCCACTGAAAGCATGCTGGTGTTGTCTCATAAAATGTTCCACTATATTAATGTTTCTTAGTGGTACCTCTGGTTTTTCTCTTTTATAAAATCCACTGCTTTTTATTTAACTCATTAGATGATCCATTTCTATCACAAACTACTCTGTTCCAATCCCTACTACTCTGGGCTGCATATTCCAAAGGATATCGTTCAGTCAGTGCCTCTCCTCTTTATTTTTCCGGTTTCATCTGTGGAAAACCATTCTAAACAAACATATATTAATCGAAGAAACATGGTGATATTTATAAGATATTTCATTTCAAATTTACCATTGAGTAAAAATCATTTATGGTATTCAATTAACATCATCCTAACCCCTAAATTTATCTAAACCATTCTCTGATACCAACAATAATGACCCGGCCTTATTCCATTATATAATCTTGAATTTTAGTCAAGAAATCACTTCCTTTTATATTGATGATATTTTTAGGTTTATATTTTTATAGAATTTGGATATAATACATACATTACATTTCAAATTCATATAGAGTATATACCATAAAAACGGTATCAATTTCTTTCAAAAATATATAACTTTTCAAATAGAACATGTTTTCTTTGACAAATATTCATGACATTTAACTTGGATTCCTTCTTTATCATACACATACTTATAACCACTGAAAATCATTTAAAAACACTATATGAGAACAAAAAGCATATTAAGGGATATAATAAGAAGGAAAAATAACATAATCCCATGAATACTTGTAACAGATGAAATAATTCTCAAAAAGACATACTTCTAAACCATATATAATTATTTTGTGAAACATGAGAGTCCCACAAAACATAATGAATATAAAAAAACCATAAATTTATCTTGAAACACTGCCTACATAATCTTATAACCCTCTCAGTTACCATATAATTTGTATCCCTCACGGCTACCTTAGAATTTGTGTGACCATCACAGTTACACTTGGAGTAACCATACATACAACCACCTACATACACATACACAATGCATTGGAGGGAGATACAGTTCCCACTCTTCACAAAACATAATTCCAAAGAACTATAACACAATCATACATCATTAATAATTGCTTAAAAACTTTCCATTTGAATTTCGTGGAATAGAATTTAAAAAAGGGTTTTAAAAGAAAATTCATTACATATATCATTTAATTGTAGTGAGACTGAATAGAGTGGATGGAATTTGTATATAAAGAATATATACACATAATTAAACATAATATAAACAAAATTCATCACACAAACAATTTTAATACCATAAAAATAATGATATATATTGTTAACCCAATGAATGGAAATGGGTTTTAGAATTCACTTGCCTTAGGTTTTTCTTACTTCAAACTATTTTAAAACTCTAGTATAATTGTTTAAAAAATTGTTAGTAATTTATTTAAACACATTAATTTTTATAAAATCTTATATGATCATTTTATAACATCATTTCATCCTTTAATTGTTAGTATTTAGTTCCATACTTTGTTTTGGGTGCGTTCTTTACATGATTTCCACAGCGAGTTTGTGTTTGATTTTCATTTCATATGCAAATGAAATTCCAAAAGTTTATTGAAATTGTATTAATATGTTTTTAAGAATTTATAATGACACCATAAATTTTTTTATCATATACGATGATGAATACTTATATAAAACATTATAGATATTTGTTCAGATCATTTTTTTCAATTCCTAGATAAACATGGATATGTTCCATTAAGTAATATAACGTCATGTAGAGAATTCCATTCTAGAACATGAAATAGGTTAAAAATACACATTAAATAATTATTAGTAATGAAAATTACAAATACATTATCCATGATTTTGGTAAATCGCCACATTGCGGGGGTGTTTTTATTTTTAGAACAAGAGGGAGATGAGAGGAATGAAGATCATGAATCTTTTACATGAAACTGGTAACATAACGAATATATATGATTCAGGATATTTCATACCTCTTGTATTTTTTGAGGGAAATTGATTACAAGAAAAGAAAGGAATTGAAAAGGAATTACAAGAAAAAGGAAGAGGATTCTTACCTCTTGATTTCTCCTCATTGAGATCCTCATTAAGGCCTTTTGTTTTAGCCTTAAACTACGTTCAGAAGCTCTAGGACATGGGGAAGAGACTTTAGGATGGAATTTGGTATAACATATTCAATTTTCATGGCTTCAGATGTGTGACAGAGAAAAGGGAAATAAGGCTATAATTATACTGGAGGAGAGGAGGGATTTTACATTATTTTAATCATTATTTTCATATCTGTGTCCAAGACTATGAATAGTCTTAATTATTGTGATAAAAATAGTAAATAGGGCATGTGAGTTTGAGAAAATTTGGATCACCTCAGTTATAATGTCATAAATAGTTTATTTAACTAATAATTTGAATATTGTGTATTTTACAGTATTTCACTATTCATCAAAAATTTAATATTTTCATAATAAATCCCAAAAATTAAGCCTGGCCATATTTCGACTTGTATAATTCAAAAATAAACTCAATTTTTGAAAAAAAAATTTCTAAATATTTTTAATTTAATGTTTTAATTGAATCATAATTTATTCAAAAATAACAATTTTAAATCTATAACTCATTTTTTAACACCTTGAAATATTAATCAAGACATCATTATCATAAATACATAAGAAAATATAATAATAATACAATTTAATATTCATTATGGTCATTTTACTATTCATAAGCGTGTGTTACTGTTCACTTAATAATCAAGTTGGTTCCATCCTGCTCCAAATATCTTACTGATCTTAATTATAGATGATTGTTTTTCAAAATTCTAATCATAGAAGCTGTGAAATTAGGTTTAAAGATAGTTATAACTATCTACTTAATGAAAAGATTCATGAATTTATATTTATTTTTTTTAAACCTTGCGGTGTTTTATCAACAAATGATGTTGACAAAGATGAATATACTTTTAAATGAGACCATTGAAAAATCCTTGAGGAAATAATCCTTTAACATTCAAAAGTGTCTCATTCCCCCTTGAATCATTCAAATCATAACCTCTTAGAATATCATGAGAAAAAGGAGACTCCTTATATGATATACCAAAGGGTATTACATACACCACAACTAATAAATAAGTTTTTAACAAGGCATATATCTAATAAAAGTTAGTGTGAGCTGAGAAAAATCCTTATTTTACTTTGGAAAGAAGAGTTCTTTTGGAAAATAAGTTCTATTTATCATGAAATAAGATTTTAAACATGTATATCTCAAGAAGAAAGGTTAATTTCATTGAATTTATACTTTTGGCTTAAATAAAGTTTTATTGAGGTGAAATCATTTAAAAATAGTTTTTAAACAAGCCTTAGAAATAAAACCTTTTAGTGCAGTTTAAGGAAAATATTAATGGATTTTAAAGCAACAAGGCATGTTTGCTTTCATAAAACCAGAAATTAACCAAAATATATTTTCCATGTTAAATTTTTTTAATTTTAGAAAGATAAATATGGCATTAAACATATTATCTAGTGAACTACAAAATATGTTAGAATTCGAGAAGTTCCTTCAATCAGACTTTCATTTTGGAATAATATTTGACAGATTCTTTTAGAACATGTGACTCCCCATAAAATAAATAAGGATTCTGATTGGTGAACATATATATGAAATTAAAATATAATTTTTTATGATTAAATAAGAAGAAATAATAATTTAATTATGGTGAAAAGAGAATAAGAGCAACCCGAATAAAATTGGAGGTTCGAGTAAAAACTACTAACAACTTTGTAATCAATTGAATCGTATTCAAAAAAATTAATAATCACAAAATTATACATTTAATATCATAAAAATAAATATATTCCTAATATAAAACATCAGTGGGCAGTATACATACACCATAAACAAGTAATAGTAGTGAAAACAGAATATCTCACAAAAATGGAAGTGAGATAAAGAAACCCCTTACAAATATTTCGGCACAATAACGAGTGTTCTTATGAGGGATTAATGAGAGGTAAAGGGTTATCAAATTATTTAAGTATCTAAAATGGAATTATGGGGGATTTTATAAAACATACCGAATCATTATAAATTAAAAATAAAAGGTCAAAACATATGGGTGGTTCTTGAATAAAATTGAGAGAGGATCCCTTACCTTAAATTTGAGCGTGTTCTTCGCTGGATATTAATGACATTAGTAAAAAAATTATGTTCATTAAATTAAAATTAAAGAACCATTTATACATTTATTTGGTTTATTATTACTCTTTTACGTTCATTCATGGACTTTTATATGGCTTAATAGATTCAATTACATTGTTTGGGAGAGATCATTTTCATAATATTCATGATCAGCTCACTTATAAAAGAGTATGGTAGTTCATGTAATATGGGAGTTGAAGTACAGAATTGATTTTATATGTTATTAATGAACATTCATAATATTAAATTGTTTTAAAATTCATTTGTTTATTTGTAGTGATGTTGAATCATTATATAAAACATTAATGATAAACGCTTGGATTAATTGGGCAATTTTGTTCCCAATCATCTTATTTTCTATTATTATTTTACATCATGAGTGCATAAGGATTACAGAACATTACATAGGATAGAATACAAATATAATATTGTTTTCCAACCCTAAAAATATTTTCATGACTAGATTTGAAGAAGTTAAATCAAATTTAAATCATCGGCATCCTTGAATGTGATAAATCAACACATCTCAGATGATGTTTCATTTTTAGCATAAATGAGGAGGAAAGGAGAGATGGAGATGAATTATCCCATTATCATAACAAAATTCCAATAAATTTATGGTACTAGGGTTTTCATACCATTTTTTGATAATATTTTATGAAAAAAAATAACAAAGCAACATGAAAATGAATGAAAAGAAAAGAGAAATTTTACCTCTTCAATTAACCTTCCTTGGGAGCCTTTTAAGAGAAGAGAATTTGGTCTTTTTATGAGACCAAGGGTTGCAGGTCATGGGGTAAGAGTTTTGGGGGATATTCATGAAGTATTTATACAAGTCATAATTCTTTATAGGAGTGAAGAAAAGTGGGAGTGAGGGTGGGGGTTATAGTGGAGGAGAGGAGGGTTTTCCCATTATTTTACTCATTATTTTAATATTTTTTCAAAGACAACCAATAGTATGGATTCTTGTGACAAATAATAGTAATATGAACATCTGACTTCAAACCAAGTGTTGTTACATGATCCATGATTTTAGGAATAGTGAATTTAACATATAATGTGTATATATACCGTAAATTACCATACTTTACTATACAACAAAAATTCAAGTGTTTCTAAAAAATCCAAAAATTTCACCCTAACAATTTCTAGACATTTAGAATCCAAAAATGAATTCCATTTGTTAAAAATAATTTTCTAAATATGATTAAATTTATTTTTAATTATAATCATAATTTACCTGTAAATAATGTTTTAAAACGTTTATTTAATTATTCTGAAACATAAGTACATCATATAGTCACTTAAAACCTATATGTATACTATCATAGGTGAGGTTAATATTCATAAGGTTATATCACTATTAATAAGGGTAACATAACTATTCATAATGGTATGTCACTATTCACTACAAAATTAAGTTGGACATATTAGACTCAAAATAAATTACTAATCACAATTGTGTTTGTCCGATTTTTTATATTCAAATCATAGGGGTGGAAAAATTATGTTTTCTAGCTAGGTTATGACAATGTTGTTTTTTGTAAAGACTATGTGTTTCATGCATTCGATATTAAATTTAATTTTAAAATCTAGAGGTGATACAAATAAGGATTCCTAATCAAGTTGATGAGGTTTCAGGTGCATCAGGGGAAAATTTAGAGTCCCAAAATTGGAAAAAAAAGACTGGGTCTCCTGGTTAAGAGAAACCATATAGCCAAGCCCACATGGTTTCCTTAAACCATGTAGTTGCAGATAGGGGAAACCTTGTGGCCACACAGTCAATCAAAATCTATGTGACCCTAGGTGCACATCATTGTGGTGCTACAGAGGTTTTTTGAAAGTGGGTTTTTCATAATTTGTGCATGGTTGGATAAATTGTGCTTCTAACTATGTGGGGTGAACTTTCAAAGTAGTGAATGGCGCATAGTTGGCCACATTTTGTCCAACAATATGGCCAAACCATGCACCCTTTTTTAAGTTTAAAAGACCTTATTCATCTTCTAATATTTCATCTTATTTTTATTCAATCTTCTATCTTTATTTACAATGGATGACCTTCTCCCTCTCTCTATGAACTCCCAAGATCCTCCAACATAGGTTAATATCTATCTCCCACACCTAGTCACTTAATTAAGATATGTCAAAGATACTGGTTAGATATAGGTATGATCTCTCTTCCTCTTCCCATCGATCTAAGTTTCTTTTTGGATCCATTATTCTATTTAGGTGTTGGCACTGTTTCCTTATTTTCAAGTAATTCGACTGTTTCATTGAATTCTTATTCTTTACATTAATTCTGTGGTCGATATCAAACAAAGAGTCTTCTACAACCTTTAGGTAGGTTCTATCGCCATTTTTTCCATGAGTTTTGATGTATCGTATCTATACCAGTGTGTCGTATGCTATATTTTTCTAATCATCCACTTCTAATTGTGTTCATCATATAAAAATTTTCAACACACCTAGATGCACTCCCTTTAATCCTTGTTTTATTTTTTAGATGGTGTTGACCTCACATATAGACACCCCTTGCATGTAGCACATTTAATTTCCCTTTATGTTAAATTTATTATTTTCCCCAAAAAACCTTATAAGTGTTCATCTTAGAATTTAAATGGATTTTCCATTGATAAATGAATGAATATTGGAAACAAAGGGACCTAGAATTCCCCATGTAAGAAACTGCCTTTTTGAATATGAAATCTTCTATATGGATCTTTGAGCCTTATAGATTAAAATTCCATATTATGAGGAATTGAATAGATTAATGAAGTGGAATTGTTAATACATGAATGTTTACCTTCAAAAAATTAATTGGATGATTTAAATGGAATGAATTATAATTTTTTTATGGCCATGCCTATTCACATTTAATCAAATTGATTTAGTTGAATTGTGAATCCTTGTTTATGTTGAGATTGACAAATGTGATTCATAGGAGGGAAGGCCTCATGCCTATATTTATAAATCTGATTATGTCGTATTATGGGTTGTGGTATGATGGTAAGGGATCTATAGAGAATGATGGTATCACACTCACTTAAATCATGTGTTGAGCATGATGTCTCACACCACTGAAACTAGTTGGAAGTTGGTCTTAACACACCACGTCCCTTATTCAATGGTTGACATGATGGTACACTCGCCATCTAGAGTGACGAGCATGATATCTCCCCCTCATTATGAGATATAGGGATTGTAACCTATATTTTTATCTTGTAGCCTTAATATACTGGTTATGGATGTCTGAGTTAAGCTATGGTCCAGTCACCAACTATAATTTTCAGTATCTTGCCACTTATGTCTGCTTGTACATGGTTCATATAAATGTATGCATTATATAACTACACTATATATAAACTATTACTATATATAGAGTGACTGATCATAACTCCATTCCATCTATGATCCAAAATTTGAATGGTTTATATATGTCCTTTAGGAACATGGGTGGATGGTTGTTTATTTATTCATTATTTCTAATTAATTATTTATAAATACACAATGTTTTGTTACGAGCACTGCTTGGATTAGGTGTCGACACCGATGGTGGTGGCCTACCGAGATTTTATCTCACACCATACTTATAATTCCTTTTGTACCTGGGAATATTATATGCCTTATGTTATAGATAAATGAAAGTTTCTTTGATTAGAACAATAATATACATTACTTATGGATGGAGCACAGGAGCATAGGATCGAGCATATGCTAGAGATGATAGTGGACCATCCTTTTGTTATTATTGTAGGTTTTATATAGAATGATTGTATCTACCTATCCCATGTTCCCGTTTTTGTATATTAGTGTGCCATGCATTCATGTATATGAAACATCCTAATGGCATTGGATTATTATTCAATTGTTCGTATATTTATTCTTCCACTGCCTTATTTATTTTTTATGTATATTCATTCTTTCTATTTATATTTTTTTATGTTGTTATATGTGTATGATGGTCTCAATGTTTTCACTCTGATAAGATAGTATAGTCTCCCACCATAAAAACATCACACCCTCGCTGATATTTGGCAGCCTCTAGCTTCCAGGGAGGCATTCTTGAGGCCATGTGACCCACCGGCTCATGGTACATGATAAGTGGACCATAGGTTGGGATGTTACAAAGTGGTATCAAAGTATTTATTTTCCTTTCTAATATTTTTTTTGGAATTATATAAGAGGTTAGGAGACAACAAGATTTGTAATTGACCATGTTCTAGGATGTATCTAACACATGTATTGGGGAAACCCAAATTACATGGGATGGGAAATTTTTGTTATAGATTTAACCTATTAGATTTTTTATTATTTCACTGTTGTATGAAGCACTTGGTTTATGGTACTATTATTATAATTGTTATTGAAATGATGATTTCATTTACATATGACCAATGATATAACAGAATTTAATTAGTTCACTCATCATTATAGGCATGATAGGACTAACATGACATGCATTTTTCCATGCCACATTTATTTTTAGTGTACATTTTCCTATTTCATGTTGATTGTCCCCTATTTATGTATTGAAATGTGGGGGAATTTATTTAAAGGATTGGATAACATAGTTTATTCTTAAAGTGTATTCATTAACCTAATACTATTTTCCTAAATAGGTTAAATAAGACACCTTAAGCAGTCAATTATGGAACGTTAAGCCATAGGTTGTTGGGTACATGGGATGGAATGTGTAATGTTGTGGGATAAGTGGATTTCATATTTTTAATTATAAGAACTATGGACCCTTATGGATTACAAATGGTAATCCAACTAATTTAGAAATTAAATTTCGTTTACATATTTCAACGAACAAAAATCTAATGAAATGTGACTTTTTAAATGGAGTTAGTTATCCTTTACATGAGAAATAGAGACTTAGAACTAAACCAAGAATTAGTAGTCAGAATTGGGGTATATCTTAATGTTTTATGTCTTTTAAGGCATTGTCTACCACTTTCACCAAGATTTGTGAGGAGGAAAATAACCATTCTTCTTTCTATAGGAAGTATGTTAAATTTTCCTAGTTTTCTATCTTCAATTATTTAAATTTTTTCATCTAATTTAAGGTTTCAGTTAGGAATTGTACTATAATTTTACCATGACATCCACTAGTCATATGCTTTAAAGGTAGTGATGACCATGCACCTAAGGTGGTGGTCCTTGAGCCACCAACGATTCCTCCTGTAGTGCCACATGTGGCTCCAATTCTTATTCCTGATATAGGCTCTGATACCTTGTTCTATGAGGGATTTTATTTTGTGTTTTATAATATACCATGTGTTTCCCAACCTACCCTGAGAATATTATAGTTTTCCAGAAATTCCAAAAGTAAAATCCTCCCATATTTTTTCCTGGATGGCTGACAACATACTGCTAAGTCTTATATCGAATCTATTCTTTCCACATTTAATCATATGGAGATGCCTCCAGAGTAGAGGGTCAAAAATGATGTGTACATGCTATGAGATTCCTCTAGGTGGTGGTGATACATTATCTCCCATTTATATCTGTAACACCCCAAGCTTCCACAATACGATTCTCTTTGAATAATACAGTAGCGTGTGTTTTACGCAACTTCAAGATTCTAACACACCACGACCAATCAAAGTAGACGTTATGAATATTAATACCCACCTTTTGAAATTTTATAAATTTAATCTCTCAAAATGGAATTAATTTTAGGATTCGGAATATAGAAATTATCCTAGGGAGAAATTTTGGTACTTTTCGGATAACTTTTATATTTTGATGAATAGTGAAAATTACTAAATTTTAATTAAAAACAACTTTTTTAATCAAAATAATTAACAGTGATAAATTATGAATTTGAGTGGTTTTAAAGTATATTTAGAATATATTTTTACAATTTAATACAGTTTTGGTCATTTTACATAATTTCATAATTAAGCCGGACATAAAAAAGTGTCAATCTTTTGATAGTTATTATCTCTTAAAAACACGCTTTTTGTTTTAACTACGGGAATTAATTTTAAATTAATTTCTGCCACTTCTATGTTTCGCATTTGGAAAAATGGATTCCATATTTGGAATTTGGATTTCCAAAATTGTGTAAATAGGTAGCTTTTATTTTTAGACATTTTGAATAATTACTTCGTTAAATATTTTATTTACCATGGTTAAAGGGTAAATCCGGTAAATAAGGGTAAAACAATAATATTATGATAATAATAAATTAACCTAAAACATGTCCTAACCTTATTGGTTGATACATTTCCGACAATGGGAACCTTTGGGTCGATTTTGGGACCCCATGGAGCCACTTTTAGGTGATAAGGACACTTTATATTAATTAAGTTAAGATAAATACAAAAATGACATAAGCATATCACTTTTAGAAAAACAATTTTTACATAGGGTTATAAATTTTGGATTTCAGACTATAAATATTCATTAAAAAGATAAACATATTTCCTATATAATGGTATTTTATTTATAATTTTTAGAAATTTAATAATTAAATTTATTTATGACACAATAATGATGCAGTA
This sequence comes from Viscum album, assembly GCA_963277665.1. Classification (NCBI taxonomy): domain Eukaryota; kingdom Viridiplantae; phylum Streptophyta; class Magnoliopsida; order Santalales; family Viscaceae; genus Viscum; species Viscum album. Next base: position 739,298,994 of record OY728159.1, read on the forward strand.
TTTTCCTTATTAATGAAAGAATAAAATAATTCGTAATATAAATGTTAAAATAAATATAATTTGAAAGTTTTGATGACATAAATGAATTTTATTGGTTAATATAACATTATAGGATTTCTTAAATGAATTTCTTTAAAATTAATAATGTTTTTAAGACTAACAAAAATAAATTATTGAATAGTGTCAAAATTGACATAAATGAGTTTTTAAAACAAATATTATATTATTAATTGATATTATATTCATAAAAATATAAGGTTCTGCCAAAAGAATTATATCATGATAGGTGTATAATTAATGGACCACTTGGGGGTCACTTGGATGTATATAGTACATTTATTAACTATATAATATAAAAATACGAAGTGGCATGGTAAATGTCAAACTAATTAACTAAGAGTTACAACTAAATGATATGGTATATATAATGACCCAAACCAGCCTAAAATCTATTTGTTGAAAGGATATGGACCCGTACCCACCTTATACTTTTAATAATAAACTTTTAAGCCCTTAGAAACCGAATATGAATTTATTATAAAATAATATTTCTAGTTTTTCCTAAGGTGCCCCTCACTCATCTTATAAAAGGAAACCACTTCTAACCAATTCATCACACCTTCAAAGCCTTTTGATTCAGCCAACCCCTACCCAAATATCCTCTAAAATTCTCTCAATTCAACCTATAAACCTTATTTTGATCATAAATCCAAACTAAGGAGCCATTTCGATCAAATCAAAAGAAAGAACCTGAATAAGAGGTAATGTTTTCACCACCCTCTTTCAAGTTCCTTTCTTCCTTAACTTCTTCTTTCTTTTTTATTCCCATTATAAAATAATAACACCAGTATCCTCTATATACTGTTATGTTATTATAAATATGATACAACCATATTCATTATTATATCAATCCTTTTAATGACATGTCCCCATACGTGCATGCGTACGGCTTACCGGCTCCACGTCGTGGTGTAATTGTTATTCAAAACATAATTATTTGGATGGGTATAATAATTATGTGTAATTCATGTAAATAATAAATATAACATGATAATGATTCTGTATATATGATATAATATCCAATTATATATTATTTTAATATCAAAAGAGTAATATTGTCGCTCGTGCGTACGTACGGACTACCGTCTCCACGAACGCGATGAGATTCATTTCTCATCGTATCCATTCATGTATAATTCTCATTTGATGATTAAAAATAATGTTTAAGGACTTTATATCATTATAGATATGAATAAGATACAACCTATCTATAACAAACATGGCTTATGTAACAAAACATATAAAATAAATGAGTACGTTAACACCCGAAACGACAATAATACTAAGATATTATTAACAAATAAATGTTAAAAGATCATATATGATATCATATTAATATATATGATTCTTTTATAACTTAATAACAATTATTTCACCATTATACAAAAGTTTATCCTACCCTCATCCATGTAAAAGTACAAGGTAAGGGTTTATTTCACAATCTCTTCATTATCCGAGGTTGTTTATACGTAATTATCTACTGGGATCTCTTTATCATCCACATCCATGTGTCTTAAAAAAAGTATTTCAAATCATTATTACTATATTATAGACTATGGGCTAATGTAATTTTTACCCTTTTTGACTTTTTATAAGAAGTTTATAGAGGAATATTTCCGTCGTTTTCTAGACAAGGTCCTTTTTAACATTTTCGACAAAGTTAAGGTAAGAATTTATTTTTTAACTTATACGGAGGGTGCGGCAATTTTCCGCCGTTATAAAATCTTCAATGATTCTCTTACATGATAATAAGGATATTTTAAAAGTAAATGTTTTATTTTATAATTATGTTACTTTTAAATGATTTCAAAAAACATATATTTCTCTCAAATTGTTTTGATTTCATCTATGTCAACATCTTTTGATATATTTTTAACTTATTTGAAGTTGATTCATTATGATAAAAATCATCCATATTGTATTTAAGGTTTTGTGCTATGTTTGACTATGGATGAGTTATTTTTATGTCATTAATGGTTTATGATTAATGTTTTGGCATTTCGTATGCTAGTTTTAATATGAATTTTTATGTTATATTTCCTCCTCTTCTTAAGATTATTGTGTAGGACTAGTATGTTCTAGGTTGGAGACCGGAAAAAGTAAGCCCTCCGGGTTGGGGTCCGGTTAAGAAGACCCTCCAAGTTGGTGTCTGGATATTAGAGACACTCTCGGTTGTTGTCCGGTTATTAGAGACACTCCGAGTTGGTGTCTGGTTATTATAGGAACTCCGGGTTGGTGTCCAGTTATTAGAGGCACTCCGGGTTGGAGTCTAGTTACAGAGGATCTCCGGGTTGTGTTCTAGTTACAGTTATCCCTTAGGTCTTAGAACAAGGCCTTGACACAGAAATTAAAGTTCGGCATTATGCATTCAATCATTATGAAAGTGGTTATTGATAGTGCATGTGATTATTCGACTAGTAGAATATCATGTGAATAAGTAAATGGAATTATTTAATATTATCTTTTCTATATTATTATGAAGATCATGTTTTAAAGGATTTTTTTTAGTTATACATTGCCTCAAATGTTTATGCTCATTTATGAACGCTTCCGCTATATTTTTATCCTTACTGAGCATCTGAGATCACCCCTTTCCTTGTTTTATTTTTTCCCAGGATGTGAAGAAATATATTATGACTGACCTGCAGCGATAGTCTGAAGGGGATATGAGTGTGGACTATGGAGACTATATTATTGTAGTTTTTCACTTTATGATGTAATGTAAACCTTATGAATGTGTCTAGGGATTCCAATGATACTAAACTAATCGGTATTTCAAGACTTGATCTTTTGTGATCATTCCAATGTTATGTAATAATGCACCAACTCTGGGTAACTGGGGTTGGGGCATTATAGTTGGTATCAGAGGAGGTTTAGTACAAACCTTGGAAGAAAGATTGAGATAAACTTTGATTAGATCACATAGACCTAAGATAGACTTTGAGGATTTGTATAGAATAACTTCTTCGGATTTTGGTATTGTAAGGATTTTGTGAGTTTTCCGAGAAATACATCCCTTTCTGGATACGAGCAGGTAGAGGCAGCTATGGCACAAATATTCCTAGGGGTAAAACCTGAAAACACTGCTTTGAGCTAGACTCGAATGGGAACCGGTGCACGACAACGGTCCCTGCTGCACTTTTGGATATGACACTCCCGGGGGATATGATTAGGATAATCTCATTTTATTTACAAACCATTATGAAGGGTTTATGAGTATATAATTTCTCAAAGAAAACATTTTTTATGATTACGGATTATATCCATAAATAGTTCAATTTATGTTAAGTCTTTTACAAGTATGGAATAATATATTTTTATTCATAAACTGATCTATTTTATGCCATTGTTTAGAAATGGAACCTAGTGGAAGAAATGGAACCCGTATCAATGCACGCACTCCATGTAGGGATTGCCCTCCTGTTCAAGATAATTATATTGGAGCTGGTGATGCAACTGGTGCTGATCAGCTAATCACCATACTAGGACAACTCAATCAGGTTATGAATAATAACTTTACCCATATAGAGCACCCTGACATGCAACATGGAGGATCAATGTTAGATCTCTTCATGAGGAAACAACCACCAACATTAAATGGGAGTACAAATCCCTTAGTAGCTGAGAAATGGATAAATTCATTAGAGAAAATATTCCATGCATTAGGGAGTAGCGAAAGGGAAAAAGTTGTCATGGCAGTTTACCACCTCACTGGAGATGATGATCAATGGTGGTCGTCGATTCAAAACATGAAGGAATATAATGAAGTATCAAATATGGAATGGAGGGTGTTCAATGAGATTTTCTTAGAAAAATACTTTCCTCGTGACCATCAAGCAGATATGGAAAGCAAATTTCTGACTCTAAGACAAAAGGAGGATGAGAATGTCACAAAGTATGAGGCTAACTTTACAAGGTTAGCGAGGCATACTATAGATTATATACGTAACCCAAGAAGTAATATTGATCTTTTCCTTGATGTGTTAAAACCATTTCTTCGTCAAGCATTAGTCTCACAATCTTTCTCAACGTACGAAGATAAAGTCTCATGTGCTATCAAGACAGAAAAGGAATTCTTTAAATCATATAATAATAAAGTAAAGTAAGAGAAGAAGAGAACGGTGGAGCAAGAGACAGATAAATGGAAGGGAAAGAAGTATTTTCCATTATGTGAAAATTGTGGGAAGAAACACCTCGGTACTAGCCTAAAAGGAATGGGAGTTTGTTACAAATGTGGAGAAAAATGTCACCAGACTCGTGATTGTAAGGGAAAGAAGGAGTATTTCAATGTTGAATGCTACAATTTTAGATAAATGGGGCATTATGAAAATGAATTTCCTAAGTGTCAGGGAAACTTACCTCAGAAAAGGACAAGGTATCAAGGCCAAGCTTATGATGTTACTACAGTTGAAGAGGAATAATTAATGTATTTGTGTTTTTGGACTCAAGGATTATATTCTGGTTATGAGAATAACGTGATATATATAAGGATTGTACTGTAGTACTTGTTGTTTTCATTAAGGTTTTGATATTACTAAGGTAATCATATTTTTAGTATGTGACAATAAGAGAAACTTTACTCTGTTTGGAGAATCTGATGTTGCAATTGATTTTGGAATTTAGATATCTTTTACAGAGAGTCTAGAACGTGGTACTTTGGATAACTATAATGTTTTGGAATGGATTAAGTTGAACATTGGATAGTATTGTTCAAGGTTAAAACATTTCTTATTATTATTTTTGGAAAATTATGATACTATAATTTTAGGAAAAGGACAACCTACAGGTTGTAATGTCCTGGTTCCGGAAGCCACCCAGAGGCACCCCGTACCCAGTTGGTCACATGGCCTCAAGCGCATTTCCCCAAATGCCAGAGTCTGCCGACTAGTACTGAGGGCCTTGGGTGTGATATTGGGGAAACTATTCCCTCATTGGTAGAGTATACTGTGGAAGAAGAATAAACATACAATAGCGGAAGCAGTAACAACCAATAATATAACAGCGGATGACTAAATCAAAAAACTAGAGCACATATGTATATAAGAAATGATGCATGATACATAACTAGGAAAGAATCCAAACAAGTAACAATGCTGGAAAACACTACAGTACCATAACAAGTACAAAACAAAAGTAAACAGCTCCTCAGCATCGCGAGCCAAAGCTTGGTCTCGTGCTCTCCTGCTCCAAGCAATCCAGTTCCAGAAGTCGAAGGGCGCTTTCCCATGTGTACACCTGCAACAACATACTCTGTTTGGGCCCAAAATCATGGCCCAAACAGGGTGTGAGATAAAATCCTAGTAGGAATTCACCCGAAGATCTGTGCCTAACAGTCAGTGAGTATATGGCAGGTAAAAGTACAATAAAAGGTAAACAGCAACAGAAAGCAGTAGGCAGTAAACAGTTAGCAGTAAAACAGGATGACACATATCATCAATCAATCCAAAACCCATGAACAGTAGTGAAACAAACAGCTAATAAGCCGGAAACCCTTTGGGAAGTACTCGCAGCCATTCCCTCTAGTCCTATCCAAGAAGTACCACAACCCTCTAGGCAGTGCACTCAGCCTAACCCCTCTGGCTTGGTCATACTAATTTATGCGACTCTCTGAGGAATCTCACTCGGTCAATTCCCCTTATAGTCTAGGGTAGTCAGGGACTCTCTTGAGGAATATCACGTGGTCTAACCCTATTAGCCTCGAGGTCTAGAGACTCTCTGAGGAATCTATCTTGGTCAATTCCTCCTATAGCCTCAAGTATACCATAGACTCTCTGAGGAAGCTCACTCGGTCAATTCCTCCTCTAGCCTGGGAAGGTTCTTAAAAAGATTCAAACAAGGTAAGACTCTCTGAGGAAGCTCACTCAGTCTACCCTCCTGTATTCTATAAAATCCAAGACTCTCTGGGAGCTCACTCGGTCCATCCCCTCTGTAGTCTGTAATATCTAAGACTCTCTGGGAAGCTCACTCGGTCTATCCCTTATAGTATATATCACCAGGTTCTCTCATTCCCGTGCCAGTCAGTGCATAATAATGCTATAAGGCCAAAGTAAAACTAAAGATCTACTTGGCTAACCAGAGTACACCTATAGAGCTACTTAGCTAAACAGTCTGCAAGGCAACAAGAATGTCATGAGTTTAACTTCAACCTATAACTGCAAGGCATGAAACTGGTGTAACAGCCAAAGGAAAACAAGACCCAAAGGTCGTAAACGGAATAAAGAAAGGAAAAAACATCCAAGCACAAAAATTTATCCTCTAAAATGGTCAAATTTACCTCTACACAAGCATACAAGCAAGGAAGGAATACAACAAGGGTAAAAAGGTAAACATGCAATCCCCCGTTCACGGGTATCGGTGGAATTTTCAGATAAAACTCAAAGACTTTGAATGGTAAGGCACAAACCACCTACCTTGATCCTAGGAGATCGATATAGTTAAAACATGATGGCTAATTCCCTATAGAACGTCGTAGATCTGAGAAAACGAACAAAACGTTCACCATTAGATAACCTGAGAAAGAAGATTAATTGGAAAACAAGGATCAAGAAGAATGAATAACTCGCCACTACGCTTCTAACGCAATCGACCCTTTTCAAATCGGAGAACGGACAAAGAACTAGGGGCTCGGGAAAGATTCGGTTGTACGGGTCGCTCTCGGATGAACCAGACCTAGAAGAAGATAAATATCGCGATGAGGCGTGACCCCGGTCCGTTTAGTGGAAAAAAAAGTACACGACATGTATTTTTAAAGTACACGGCCTGTAGTGGTATTTTCCATACTCCGCCAAAAATGGCCTCCACATCACCCCTACACACCATGTGTGTGCCCCGGGCCTGGCCAACACACAGCTTCGAGCCGGATAAGAGTACACGGCGTGTCCTCAAAAAGTACATGGTTTGTACTTTGAAATTTTCCAGAAACTCATTTTTTCTTAAAAACTCCAGAAAAAAGGAAAAGCATACCGGAAATGAAGATCCTAGTTCTTACAAACTTCCCCCCTTAAAGAAATTCATCCATGAATTTCCTTAGATGGGCGTAGAAGAAGGATCCTCGAATAGTTCCGTCCACTACGATCGAACCTCGGCCGCCCTCTCCCATGTATCGTCCTGTACTCACCCGTGCTGCCATAGCACTCGTACTAAAGGAACAGACCATCCTCAGAGAACCTTTGCACTGCGATCGAAAATCTGGATAGGATGCTCTTCAAATGACACATCTACTTCTAGCTCCAAATCCTTAGGCTGAAAGAAATGAGACGGGTCTGAAAAGTAATGTCAGAGCTAAGAGACGAGGAAGACGTCGTGCATATCCCGGTACCTCTGGGGTAGTTGCAACTGATAGGAAACCGGCCCAACTCTCTCCAATAACTCAAATGGCTCGACGTACCGCGGTGAAAGCTTACCCTATCTATGAATCCTCTTGTGTCCCAAACATGGTGCGACACGTAGGAAAACCTGATATCCAACCTCGAACTCCAGAGGTCATCTTCGCTGATCAGCATAAGACTTCTATCGAGACTGTGTTGTAGCCATCCTATTCCGAATCAACTCTATCTGCTCTGAGGTCTCCTGAACAAGATGAGGTCCTAGGAAAGCTGCCTCTCCTGCCTCTATCCGGCATAAGGGTGATCGGCATGGCCTACCGTACAGAGACTCGTATGGTGTCATCTGAATGGTCTCCTGAAAAATTTTGTTTTAGGTGAACTCCACAATAGTTATATGCCTCTCCCAAGAACCGACGAATTCTAGAATGCAATCTCAGAGCATATCCTCAAGCACCTGGATCGTGCGCTCGGACTGGCCATCAGTCTGGGGATGGTATTCTGTGCTCAAAAGTACCTGTGTACCCAAAGCCTTCTAAAGTCCCAGCCAGAACCGAGAGGTAAAGCGTGCATCCATATATGAAACAATGGAGTGTGGAACTCCATGTAGACGTACAATCTCTCAGATGTACAGCCGTCCCAGATCATCAACATTGAAGGTCTCCTTGATCGAAATGAAGTGTGCTACCTTCGTAAGTCTGTCAACAACGACCCAAACAGCATTACTTCCTCGAGGTGACCTCGGTAACCCGTTCACGAAGTCCATCGTGACATTGTTCCACTTCCACTACGGAATGGGTGACTGCTGTAAGAGTCATTTTGGTCACTGATGCTCTTCTTTCACCTACTGACAAGTAGAACATCTCATGAGAAAACCAGAAACATCTCCCTTCATACCTGGCCACCAGTACTGGTGATGAATATCACGATACATCATGGTGACGCCAGGATGAACTTCCCAAACTGAGAAATGAAAATTTTGCATCTGCTCCTCGCGTATGTCTACTGGCACCCATACGCATCCCTGGAACCTCAAGATCTCATCCTCGCCCACTGTCCATCTAGAAAGAGGTTCCCCTCCTGACACACTTTCTCGCAGGACTAAGGCCTCTGAATCTGATAGTTGCCTCATTCATACTCGATCAAGAAGTGTGGAAGTAACAACCACAGAAGATAGGACAGTCTGTCCCATCCTGTCATGCACCTCCAGATACATCTTAGGGAATAGAGCCATAAGCTGCCACTCACTGCTGGCCTCCCAAACTGCCTGAATCTGGGTTCGTCTGCTCAACGTATCTGCCACTGCATTGCCCTTTCCCAGCATATAGGCGACCTCAAAGTCAAAGGACTAAAGATACTAGACCCACCTGCGTTGTCTCAAATTCAGATCACGCTGAGTGAAGTTATACTTGAGACTCTTGTGGTCGGTGAAACCACAAAGTGCTCTCCCAGACGATAGTGTCTCCAATAGCATAAAGCATGAACAACTGATGCCAACTCCAGATCGTGCGTAGGGTAATTCCTCTCATGTGGCCTCAACTGTCGAGACCCATACGCAACTACTCCATCTCCCCGCATGAGCACATATCCCAACGCGATACCTGAAGCATCATAGTAAATGGTGTAGCCCTTGCCCGGCTCTGGAAATACAAGTATCGGTGTTGACTTCAACCTCCCTTTCGGCTCCTGAAAGGCTGAATCACAAGAATCTGACCATAAAAACTTCACCCCCTTCTTGGTCAGACCTGTCAACGGTGCTGTTAGGCGTGAGAAGTCCTGAATAAAGCATCCGTAGTACTCTTCCAGCCGTAGGAAACTCTGCACCTCAAAAATGTTATTCGGCTGCTCTTAGGAAACTACAGCTCCCACTTTCTCTAGGTCTACAGATACTCCAGTCTCGGAGATAACATTACCCAGTAAGTGAATCGGATCCATCCAGAAGTGGAACTTATAGATTTTAGCATATAGTCGATGCTCTCTCAGTGTACTCAGAACGATCTCAATTTTTGTGTCACGGTCGTGTCGAGTGTGAGAGTACACCAAGATATTGTCCACGAAGACCACGACAAAGGATTCCAAGTACAGATGGGACACTTGGTTCATCAGTGCCATGAAGATTGTAGGTGCGTTCGTAAGACCGAACGGAAATAAGGTATATTCTTAAAGACCATACCTACTCCAAAAATATGTCAGAGGTATATCTGATGGTCTAACGCGCAAATGATGATAATCAGACCTCAATTCCATCTTCGAGAACACCTGGGCTCCTCGAAGCTGATCAAAGAGGTCATCGATCCTCGGCAAGGGATATCGGTTCTTGACCATCAACTAGTTCAGCTTCCAATAATCCACACAAAGCCGAAGGGTACCATCTACCTTCTTCACAAACAGGATAGGTGAACCCCAAGTAGAGGTACTGGGTTGGATGAAACCCTTTGCCTGCAACTCCTCCAACTGCTTCTTGAGATCCTGCAACTCAGGTGTAGCCATCCTATAAGGATGAATGGACACTAGTGTCGCTCCTGGTACAAGTTCAATCGCGTTTTCTACCTCACTCTCCAGAGGTAAACCTAAAAAGTCTTCTGGAAAGACATCCCTGAAATGATCTACCACTGGAGGAAAGTCTAACTGTGAAGTCCCCTGGTCATCCTGATATAGACTGACAATCTGGGCTGTAACTTCCCCTAGCCCATGATTCTCTGGTCCAGCTCTACCCGCCTAGACATCCCACTCGCCTCTATGAAGGAAATATCCACCCTATAGTGATATGAAACTCACCCTACGGCGATAGCAATCGATGATTTCCTGGAAAGGAATTAACCAGTCCATCCCGAGAATGACGTCATAGCCCGTAATCTCTAAGACATAGAGGTCCCATAAGAAATGAAACCACGAAACCTCAAGAGGGCACTCTCTGCACTGACGTACGCTAGATTTCCTCGTTCCCAATGGCGTATCAAGAGTCAAAAAGTCGGCAGACGAAAAGATACAGCACCCAAGGCTCTCCACGATAGAAATAGAGATAAAGCTATGGGAAGAACCAGTATCGAAAAGGGATGACGATAAAACTAAGGATACTAAGATCGTACCTCGAACTGTAGAAGGGCCAGGATCCTGAACCTGATAGGTCTGCTCCACAGCGAAAGACTGGCCTGCACCACGGCCATACGCCCCTTGCTGACCGCTCTGAGCTGATCCACTCTACTGTCGTTGATGACCTGGTGACTGACCACCATGGTCGCGACCTCGACCTCATCCCGAATGGTTGGAAGAACTCTATTTCCCTGACTGATGGGAAATTGGTGAAGAATCTCCAGAACGTGGGGTCATAGAGGAACCCCTACCACCAGCTGAAGGTGAGAAGATGTGACAGAAACGCTGAAGATGGCCCATATTTCTGCAAGACTGGCTCTCCATCGGATCCCTCTGGCACTAAGGCCTATTATTCCAACTCCTACCACACTAGTAGCATACAACCTGGCTGCCAGAAGACCCATCCTGCAAACCTCGATCTCCTCGATAAGACTCTCTACGACACTTCCTACTGTCCGTAGGAGGAACACCAGCTCTTGATATCGAACTGCCCTGGATCACTGCTCTAGAATCTCTCAGATGACACTCAGTGATCAGTGCCTGGTTGACGATGGAGGATATCGAAGCCAACTAGAATATATTCACCTGGGAATGGATATCATGCCTAAGACCATTCTCAAACTTCCTAGAATGGAACAACTCTTCACTTCATGGGATCGGTGTGAAATGTTGTAGCTCAGTGAAGTGAGACGAGTACTCCATAACAGAGAGAGTACCCTGCTCTAGACTCATAAACTCCCAGGCTCGATCAGCCCTCAGGGTCTCCGGATAGAAGTAGTCATAGAAGTTGCATCGAAACTCATCCCAAGACATATCCAGCTGACGACTTGACTGTGAGATCACCTCCCACCACCTCTTGTCGGTGTCCCGAAGCATAAAAGTATACAGCTTTAGCCTTTTCTCCGGAGGGACCTCTAGGTGCTCAAAGATGGTCAGTGTGGCCTCTATCCATGACTCTGCAGCCTGAGGTCCTCCATCCCCTGAAAAAGTAGGAGGAGGAGGATGTTGGAAAACCCACGTCAACTCAGTCATCGACGAGGCAGGAGGCGGTGCTCCCGGAAAGGTATGCATCATCCTCATAAATTCAACCCTGAACCGCGCCTCGGCGCCTGAAACGGGTATGATAGCTGGTGCCAAGGCTGGCATGACTGGAGGATTGGGAGGAAGTCCCTGGTTAGCCATATCTGGCATCTGATCACTGCCTGACGACAGATGTACAACCGGAGGACATCTCGGAGGCATCGCTCTGAAAGATCAAAAGTATACCTTAGATCAGAAACTAGGACAGAGAACACAAGAGTACAAAACAGGAGCAGGGGGAAGAAACTATCATGTTTTACAAAACACGACTACAAGGCGTGTATAAAAACTACACGGCATGTCTACTTAATCCATTAACATGGGTGTGTACCCCTACCCGACAGATCGTGTAACACCTCAAACTACACAGCGTGTTGACCCAACACATGGTGGGTACATGAAAACTATTCCCCTACCCGGGTCTCTTTACACAGCTAGCTCACACGGTTCAAACTAACCTCAGACGACACGGCGTGTTCCCTAGGTACACGGCGTGTACTAGACACTGACTCGGCAGCCCGTGTTGTTAGTTAAACAGTAATCTACATAGATGGACCTTACACGGCGTGTATAGGAAAAGGTGACACCGTCCCATGTTGTTTGTGACACGGCCGGGTACCTGGGAAATACTACACTGCGTGTTCCAAAAGCAACATGGTGTGTCTAAGAGAAGGTCACGCCAACTCGTGTTGTTCGTGACACGTTCGGGTACCTGGACAGAGCTACACAGCGTGTTCCTTTACAACACGGCGTGTTCTACTCGAGATTCCCGGACCCGTGTTGTTAGTGACACGGCCAGGTACAATGATCTACATTACACGGCGTGTACATACCGTACACGGCGTGTTCTTGAAGTTATTTTCATAACACCATGTTCCTGCACACACAGTCAGTAACAAGGACTAAAAACTACATGACATGTAACCCGAAAGTACACGCCATGTATTCTGGGTTTTTCTGGGCAGTAGCTCAGAAACTGTACAGAAACCCAGAAACATGGAAAACAAGGTAAAGAGGTTCAAAATTGTGATCCGGGAGGGCCCATACTCTCTGCGAATCAAAGCTTGGCATCCCCTACAGTCATGTATAAGAGAAAACAGGATCATGATCCACAAATTTCCGATTCAAGAGGGCCCATAACACCTCAATAATCAAAATTTGGCGTTCATTTAAACATGTAAAATACAAAAAATTCTCTAACAAGAAGCATAAATTCTATCAAGCATCTATCACAACAGCATCCATAATCTACACAATGTATATCACAACAGTATGAAATCGCTAATGTACCCTAAATGACATGGCAAGAATGCATGGAATTCGATTTCTACAAGTGCCTATATGATTCATGAGATGGTATACCCTCATCTCATCGGGTTACAATAGAGATAGAACAGTAATATCAAAACAATAACAGTACAAGGCGTGTGAATCACTCTTGGTGATATCGTATCATCCATAAAATCTCAAAACTCGAAAACTGCAATAAACAAGGTAGTATGACTTTTCCTTGTACATGGGTTAGAAACTCCCAGGCACAACTTTTTACCAAGTACCGAATCTGTCCTATCCCTGGTAAAGCCTCCAAATAGTAATGCAAGGGAAAATAATACTTCTGATACCACTTTTTAATGTCCCGGTTCCAAAAGCCACCCAGAGGCGCCCCATACTCGGTTAGTCACATGGCCCCAAGTGCATTTCCCCAAATGCCAGAGGCTTCCGACTAGCAGTAAGGGCCTTGGGTGTGATAGTGGGGAAACTATTCCCTCATTGGAAGAGTACACAGCGGAAGAAGAATAAACATACAATAGCGGAAGCAATAACAACCAATAATATAACAGCGGAAGACTAAATCAACAAACTGGAGCACGTATGTATATAAGAAATGATGCATGATACATAATTAGGAAAGCATCCAAACAAGTCACAATGCTGGAAAACACTATAGTACCAAAACAAGTACAAAACAAAAATATACAGCTCCTCAGTATCATGAGCCAAAGCTTGGTCTCGTGCTCTCCTGCTCCAAGCAATCAAGTTCCAATAGTCGAAGGGCACTTTCCCTTGTCTACACTTGCAACAAAATAGTTTACTTGGGACCAAAATAATTCCCCAAACAGGGTGTGAGATAAAATCCTAGTAGGAATTCACCCAAAGATTTGAGCCTAACAGTCAGTGAGTATATGGTAGGTAAAAGTACAATAAGCAGTAAACATAAATAGCAAGCAGTAGGCAGTAAACAGTAAGCAGTAAGATAGGATGACACATAGCTACAATCAATCTACGACCCATCAACAACAGTTAAACAAACATCTAATTATCCAAAAACCCTCTATGAAGTACTCACAGCCATTCCCTCTGGTCCTATCCAAGAAGTACCACAACCCTCTGGGCAGTGCACTGAGCCTAACCCCTCTGGCTTGGTCATACGAATTTATGAGACTCTCTGGGGAAGCTCACTCGGTCAATTCCCTTTATAGTCTAGGGTAGTCAGGGACTCTCTTGAGTAAGATCAAGCGGTCTAACCCTGTTAGCCCGAAGGTATAGAGACTCTTTGAGGAAGCTATCTCGGTCAATTCCTCCTATAGCCTCAAGTATACCATAGACTCTCTAAGGAAGCTCACTCGGTCAATTCCTCCTCTAGCCTAGGAAGGTTCGTAAAAATATTCAAACAAGGTAAGACTCTCTTAAGAAGCTCACTCGGTCTACCCTCCTGTAGTTTATAAAATCCAAAACTCTTTGGGAGATCACTCGGTCCATCCCCTCTTTAGTCTATAATATCTAAGACTCTCTGGGAGGATCACTCCGTCTATCCCTTATAGTCTATAGCACCAGGTTCTCTCTGTCCCATGCCATTCAGTGCATAATAAATCTATAAGGCCAAAGTACACCTATAGAACTACTTGGCTAACCAGAGTACACCTATAGAGCTACATAGCTAAACAGTCTATAAGGAAACAAGCATGTCATGAGTTTTACTTCAACCTATAACTGCAAGGAATGAAACAGGTGTAACAGCCAAAGGCAAACTTGACCCAAAGGTCATAAACAGAATGAAGCAAGGAAAAAACATCCAAGAACAACAATTTATCCTCTAACATGGTCAAATTTACCTCTACAGAAGCATACAAGCATGGCAGGAAAACAAAAAGGGCTAAAAGGTAAACACGCAATCCCCCGTTCATGGGTATTGGTGGAATTTGCACATAAAACTCAGAGACTTTGAACGTTAAGGCACAAACCACCTACATTGATCCTAGGAGATCGATATACTTGAACCACGATGGATAATTCCCCCTAGAATGTCTTAGATCTGAGAAAACGTACAAAACATTCAAACTTAGATAACCTAAGAAAGAGTAAGAATTGGAAAACAATTCTCAATTAGAATGAAAGAACTCACCACTGTGCTTCCAACGCAATCAACCGTGCTCGAATTGGAGAACGGACGGTGAAGCAGGGGCTCGGGAAAGATCCAGCCATACGGGTCGCTCTCGGACGAACCAGACCTAGAAGATGATGATTATCGCTGTAAAGACCTTTAAAATTCAAGGGAAATTTTTTCTTAATTTTAGTTGGAATTTTACAAGAGCACAGTTTCTGACGGCACCTGATTCCGAGTCCCGGTGTGCCTGGAATCAATTTTCGAAGTTTGGCTCGAGTACGTTCAGTGAACGAATGAGCGAGTTTTCCTATCTTTTGAACCGGTGCTCGGAATTGAAATCTGATGGCACTGATGAACTCGTAGCGCCGATATTCGCATAAGGAGACCTTTTCCGAGGTTGCGTTTTATGCGGGATGAGAGTTAGTTTTGGGGGGAATTAGAAGAAGTTAAATAAATTGTGGAACACAATTTATTTTTATCTTTGTTGGTTATTTCCTCCCAAAGGGAGTTAGAGGTGGGGCCCACATCCACATAACCTCCCTTGAGAGGATAAAGTGTGGTGGGGACCACATGAGCCCTAACTCTTCAACTTCCCTTAAACTCCCCATTAACTCCACTCTAATTAATTTGACAACTTATGTATTAATTTAGTGAGTTACATGTAAGTTTTTGAAATTCAAACAATTGAATTTCAAATGCTTTGTTGTATTAATAAAATATGTTTAGAAATTATTTTATTAGGGGTAGGTGTTGGGTTGTTTGACAGCTTTTTGGAGAAAAAGCTAAGGAACACCTTCTTCCTCGACGAAGAACGCGAAGAACGCCGTTCTTCAACGAAGAACTTCTCCGCCGAAGAACACGGTTCTTCCACGACGCCGTATCCGTGACGTGACATTCTTCTTCCGCGTCGTCTCTTCTGCGACGGTTTTCCGCGACGGAATCGCCGTCAACGACTTCGAATCCTCGCTTCGCGACGTTGACATTCTCCCGCGACGCCCGACCTCCGCGACGCTCGTCTTCCGCGGCTCATTGACGAACATCGTTCCTGAACCGAGGTAGGGGTTTTATTTTAATTAATTCCGTTCATGATTTCTAGTTTGTCGATCTTCGTGGTTTTCGATTAATTGTTATCGAATAACGCGAGGGGGGGGGGGGGGCGGTCCACACAAACACGGCCGACCCTCCTCCTTATTTCATGAATTTTTTCTTTGTGGTTGGTACGAGGAAGCGTGGTTCCGTCGCACCATGCGGTTTCATGCGGAAGATATCCGCGGTGCCGTTGCGCCGCGTCGTGGAAAGAAATTCAAGGACGCGACACCATCGCGCCGCGTCGAAGATAAACCGAAGACGCCGCGGCCAGAGTGGGGCCGCGGCGGAGGGATGCGGTGCCCTCACACCGTGCCGGACGACAAAGGTCGTGGCCGGTTCCGGGCCGCGGCGGAGCAAGGAGACCGGCGGCCGGACCGGGCCGCCGGTGCCGGCGAGGAAGGGGACCAGCCGTCGCCGGTCCCGTGGAGGCCGGAACCAGTCGGCCAGGGCGGGCCGGCCGACCGGTGTGCAACCGGGGGTTCAAACCCCCGGCCTACTGGCCAAATTCCCCCCCCCCCTAAATTGCGGGGGGCCGCGATTACACAGGGGGACAGGCACCCCCCCCCCCTTTGCCGAAACAGCTCGGCCAAAGACCGAGCCAGACAGCGCGATGGGCGCGCTATCCCCAGCCGGACCGGCGCCTGGCCGGTCAGCCAGGCCGGGCCGCGCCCAGCCGGCCGGGCCGACCCGCACTAGGGTGGGTCGACCCGATTCGGGCAAATCGTGGGGTCTTGGGCCGGGTCGGTCCGGGCCCGAAACCCCTGTTAACGGACCGTTTGGGTTCAAATGCCCATAACTCGGGCTACGGACCTCCGATCGACATTCCGTCAGCGGCGACACGATCCTTAGAACGAGATGGTCGTTTCGACATATCTCAATCAAGGTTTCGGAATAATTTGATTTCGGCCGGGTTGGTTTGTACATGAAACCAACCGGGCCCTCGGAGCGGAAACGCTCATATCTTAATCTACGGACGTCCGATTGACGTGCCGTCAACTTTGTTGAGTTCCTCTTAGTGAGACGGATCTTTTGGCATACTCCGCTTGAGTTTTGGACGCAGGTGGAGTACTGTCGGGTTGGTTTTGCCTTAAAAACCAACCGGGCCCCTGGAACGAAAAAGCCAATAACTCTCAGACCGGGCGTCCGATTGACGCGACGTCTGTTGCGTTGAGTTCCTGTTTACGATACGGAACTTTTGGATACATCAAATCTGGACTATGTGACAGTTGATGTATCAGCCTCTCGGCTTGTGGAGCGGACCCTCCCGAACGAGCTTGCTGTGTGCGGGAACCCTAGATCTGGCTGCGACTGCTACTGTGACTGCGACGACGACTGTGCAGAGATCCTCAGTGGATTCGACGACGACGACTACAGCACTCAGCGATCCTATGTGGATCAGTGCTACCGATCCTGTGTGGGTCTGATCCTGTGTGGGTCAGCGCTCAGCGGTTCTGTGTGAGCCAGCGCCTACAGATCCTGTGTGGGTCCGATCCTGTGTGGGTCTTTGCGGGGGTTAGTTTCCTACCGATCCTGTGTGGGTCTTTGCGGGGGTTAGTACCTATCGATCCTTTGTGGGTCCGATGACTTAGATGGATCAGTGATCATCTCTATTGTCTTTCGAAGAAGTATACCTGTGTGAGCTAAATCATGTTTTCTTTCCTGTGTGGATTGTGTTGAGCTATCCTGTGTGGATTACGTTTTGCTTTCCTGTTTGGAATACGTATACTTTCCTGTGTGGACTAGGTTGTGCTTGGGCTCGTAGGTTGGAGCGTATTGGAATTGATGACTTAGGTATATGTATGGACATATACCTAAGCAGTGTCGGTTGTTACTTCGTGATTGTATCTTTCCATTGTGGTTTATCCTTTGTGGATTTTGCGAGACCTTCGGGGGTCTCGGGGTCCCTATTGAGTAGCTTATACTCACCCCTGCACGGGCTATGCCCGCACTACGTTGTATTGGTTGCAGACGACGGACAGCGTTGATCGTGGTTGAGGCTTGCAGAGCAGGACGGTACCTGGAGGTGGACCACTGGGATTTCCAGTGGACAGCTCGGTGTTGCGGCTTTACTTTACAGTTGTTGTTTTCCCTTTCGAGTTTTACTTTACTTTCAGTTTGGGTTTGTATACTGGCCCATTTACTTTTTCCGCACTTACTCTTGTACCAGCTTTTACTTAGTGTTTACTTCTTCCACTTGCTTACTCTGTGGTGCTTGTTTACTTTACAAAGGCAATGCCTTCCCTTCTTACCGGGATTTACGCCTTGGTGTTAGTCGCCAGCCCCTAGCCTATGGAAGGCGGGCGTGGGGTAGTCACTGCACGGGCCCCGAGGACGGGTTGTGACAAATTGGTATCAGAGGAGTTCGGTTCTACCGGAGAACTTGGGACTCTGATCTTTTCTATGTGAAGCAATAGTGTTTAGTGTATTGGGTGTGGTTATCAGTCCAGGGAGTCTAGTGTTGGTGTGGCGTCCGACGTATCCGTACACCAGGACCCTGACTTCTGATTTCCGACTTAATGCATGAAAACATTGATTGCATATGTGTTTCATGTTTTCTTTGTGATTACTTTATATCAGCTCACCAGGTATACTGCTCTGACCGTGGCGCACCTATTTCCTTTCAGGATGGCCCCACGACGGCAGCCAGCTAGGGTTCCGAGAGTGGAGCGTGACGACAGCCCACCGAGCGACAAGGCCTCGGTGCAGGGCCCTTTGTCAGCAGTGGCACCGGCTGTAGCTTTACCTGCCGAGCCACCGATACTTCCAGCACCAACCGCTGAAGATGCACGTCGCCTCAGCGCACTGCATGAGTTCCAGCGCCAGCGACCACCCAGGTTCCGTGGGGAGACGGACCCCCAGGCAGCCGAGGACTGGCTAGAGGCAGTGGTACGTGTGTTTCGGTTAGTGAGGACACCAGCAGACCTCATGGTGATCCTCGCTGCGAGCTTACTGCACGCAGCAGCGGGCCGATGGTGGAGAATGATGCTCCAGGTGCACGATGAGGCATCTCTACTTTGGACAGACTTTGAAGGCCTCTTCCGCTCGGAGTTCGTCCCAGCCACCCTCAGTGCGGTGCGCATTCAAGAGCTTCTTCAGCTGCAACAGGGCAGCATGACGGTCGCTCAGTACTCGGCGAGATTTACTGATCTCTCGCGCTACTCGACCGACATGGTACGGGACCCATTCTTCTGGGCTCGGACCTTTGAGAAGGGATTGATACACGATATCAGGGCATCGCTGATCTCCCTCAGCATTCCGACTCAGACAGGAGTACTGGAGCATGCCCTTTTGATCGAGAGTTTTCTTGTTGAGTCTACACCAATGCTGAGACCAACCGCAATGCGGCACGTAGCAGAGTCTTCTGCAGCAGGCAGTCGACGGATGACTCTTGGGTCCAGGCAGACCAGACCCTCAGGCAGACGACCTCAGGACACTGGCTCAGCAGTGCGGGGCACACAGCGTGGAGCCAGTCTTTTGAGAGGCAAACAGTGCTACTCGTGCGGCGGGCAGGGCCACATGGCTCATGATTGCCCGACCCGTCGTGCTGAGGAGCAGCAAACGGTTGAGGGACCACCGAGGCAGAGGCAGAGGGTCGACCGTGGCGGTCCGCAGGGAGGAGGCGGACGAGGCAGAGGAGATGGCCGAGCAGCATGTGGTGGGCGACGCTTTGAGGCTCTACCACCACCACCACTAGGAGGTCCACCGCAACCACAGGGAGCTGGAGGGCAGAGATAGGCACAGCTCCAGGCAGCGGAGGCCTATGACCACGGCGCGCACGAGATGATTCGAGGTACTATCTGTGTCTATTCCACCCTTTCTTCAGTACTTATAGACACAGGAAAAAGTCATTCTTTCATAGTCGATGCCCTTGTTCGGAGCTCGGAGATTCCGACAGAGTCGTTGGCTCGATCCTTACGGCTAGAGACTCCTACGGGAGCAGACTCGATGATTAATCACTTGTGCCGGCAGTGTGAGATTACTCTAGGAGGCGAGAGCTTCGGCTGGGATCTTCTTGTAGTGGTGTCGAGGCCTTACGACGTCATCTTGGGCATGGATTGGTTATCTATGGTCCATGCACAGATTGACTGTTTTAGGCGCAAGGTGCGATGTGTACGCACCGACGGGAGCAGGTTCACCTTCACCGGCGAGAAGGGAGCCTTTGCAGCACAGTATGGACTTTTAAGGAGGATAGGACAGCCCATCACTCATCGGTTGTCTAGCCTCATCCTAGGAGCAGTTGATGTGCGGAGTCCTGGTTTTCCTGCAGTGGTGGATCAGTTTGCGGACGTTTTTCCCGACAACGTTCCAGGGTTACCTCCTCGCATAGAGGTAGACTTTTATATTGACCTTTACCCCGGGATAGCCCTGATATCGACTCCAGCATATCGGATGGCCCTCGCCGAGCTTCGAGAGCTACGGGTACAGTTGGAGGACTTGCAGGGCAAGGGGTTTATCCGACCCAGTGTTTCACCCTGGGCTTCCCTGATATTGTTCGCCAAAAAGGCGGACGGAATCTTGAGACTGTGTGTCGATTATCGTCGCCTGAACCAAGTGACAGTGAGGAACAAGTATCCGCTACCGAGGATTGATGACCTCTTTGATCAGATCAAGGGAGCACGATGGTTCTCGAAGATAGACCTCAGGTCAGGTTATCATCATCTCAGAGTTCGAGATGAGGACGTGCCGAAGACGGCCTTCAGATGTCGGTATGGCCACTATGAGTTCTTGGTTATGCCATTCGGCATAACCAATGCTCCAGCAGTGTTCATGGACCTCATGAACAGGATCATTCGGCCATACCTCGGTCGATTTTTCGTGGTCTTCATCGACGACATTTTGATTTACTCGACGACTGAGGAGGAGCACGCCTACCACTTACGGGTTGTACTAGACACACTCTGAGAGCACCAGCTTTATGGTAAGCTCTCGAAGTGCCAGTTCTGGATACGTGAGGTCCACTTCTTGGGGCAAGTCATTTCGGAGGCGGGAGTTGCAGTGGATCCTGCGAAGATCGAGGCAGTCCTAGCTTGGGAGCCACCTAGGACCGTGGCGGAGGATCAGAGTTTCTTGGGACTACCTGGATACTACCGGAGATTCGTGCCATACTTATACAGAGTTGCGGCACCACTCTCAGCTTTGACAAAGAAGGGGAAACCCTTCATGTGGTCAGATAGTTGTCACCAGATCTTCCAGGAGCTGAGACAAAGATTGACCAGCGCACCTATCTTGAGGTTGCCTGAGGAGGGAGTAGGGTACGTAGTTTACTGCGATGCATCAGGGTCCAGACTCGGATGTGTCCTGATGCAGGAGAGGGCAGTAATCGCCTATGGATCACATCAGTTGAGGCCGCATGAGCAGAACTACGCTACCCATGACCTGGAGTTAGCAGCAGTGGTCTTCGCTCTGAAGACATGGCGACACTACCTGATGGGAGAGCGCTTTACGGTCTTTTCTGACCATCAGAGTCTCAGATACATCTTCTCTCAGAAGGACCTGAACCTGAGATAGCGGTGATGGCTTGAGTTCCTCCAGGACTATGACTTTGAGATAGTCTATACTCCTGGGAAGGGGAACGTGGTAGCCGATTCCCTCAGCAGGAGGACGATCATTCAGCTACTTGAGGAGGTGACAGAGCAGCTAGCCGCTTTGCAGATATCCTTTGTGGATAGAAATGGATCAGCCTTCCTTCAGTCTCTCATAGTCACTCCTCCACTACTACAGCAGGTCAGAGAGGCACAGCGTGGGGACGCTGACTGTGAGACGCGGCGTGCAAAGATATCCTCAGTACAGGCACCTGATGGTTTCTCCTTTGGAGCAGAGCACGGCATCCTTTTCAGAGGATGTACCATGGTACCAGTCGCCTTACGGGAGGAGGTTCTGAGAGAGATTCACACTTCTCCTTTTGCGGTACATCCTGGAGTGGCGAAGATGTACCAGGATCTCAGACGACATCACTGGTGGCCGGGCATGAAGAAGGGTGTGGCAGAGTACGTTTCTCGATGCCTCACCTACCAGAAGGTGAAGGCTGAGCACCAGGTACCAGCAGGCTTGGTACAGCCCTTGGAGGTTCCGGAGTGGAAGTGGGATGGCATATCGATGGACTTCGTGACTGGACTTCCACGTACTTCCAGAGGTCACGACTCTATTTGGGTGATTGTTGATCGACTCACCAAGTCGGCTCACTTCTTACCCATCAGAGAGAAGGGCTCAGTGGAGAGCTTGAGACGTCTTTATGTTCAGGAGATTGTACAGCTTCACGGTGTGCCATCTTCTATCGTCTCCGATCGAGATGCTCGTCTTAATTCCCGGCTATGGAAGGGATTGTAGGAGGAGTTCGGGACGCAGCTACGTTTGAGCACAACCTTTCACCCTCAGACGGATGGTCAGACGGAGAGGACCATTCAGACTCTCGAGGACATGCTCTGCGCATGTGTCCTTGACTTTGGTCGTAGCTGGGAGGACCACCTACCCTTGGTGGAGTTCACGTACAACAACAACTACCACTCCACCATCGGGATGGCACCATACGAGGCATTGTATGGCTGACCTTGTAGATCTCCTTTGTGCTGGACAGACCCTGGGGAGTCAGCACTTGTGGGGCCGGAGATGGTCCAGGCTACGACAGAGAAGGTCCAGGTCATCCAGGAGCGGATGAGGACAGCTCAGAGCTGGTAGAAGTCATACGTTGACAGGAGGCGGAGGCCACTAGAGTTATAGGATAGAGACCACGTTTTCTTGCATGTCTCACCTCGACGTGGTTTACGGAGATTTGGCCGAGGCGGCAAGTTATCTTCGCGCTTCATTGGATCATTCTAGGTCCTCAGCAGGATTGGCGGGGTGGCTTATCGTCTGGCTCTACCACCTCCGTTGCACCGGGTGCACGACGTCTTCCACGTATATCAGCTGAGGAAATACGTGCACGACCCGACGCACATCATTGACCATGGGGAGCTTGACGTTGACAATGGGGTGACTTTTGCGGAGGTCCCGGTGGAGATCGAGGATCGACAATATTGGGTCCTACGTGGACGGTCAATTCCTCTAGTGTGCATCAGGTGGAAGCATGGGAACCTCCAAGAGAGCACTTGGGAGCGAGAGGCTCAGATGCGTGCTCAGTACCCTAATTTGTTTCCCTAGTTTTGATGTATCTTTACGGGGACGTAAAGCCCTGAGGTGGGAGTAATGTAAAGACCCGTAAAATTCAAGGGAAATTTTTTCTTAATTTTTTTTGGAATTTTATAAGAGCGCGGTTTCTGACGGCACCTGATTCTGAGGCCTGGTGTGCCCGGAATCAATTTCCGAAGTTTGGCTCGGGTACGTTCAGTGAACGAACGAGCGGGTTTTCCAATCTTTTGAACCAGTGCTCGGAATTGAAATCTGATGGCACCGATGAACTCGCAGAGCCGATATTCGCATAAGGAGACCTTTTTCGAGGTTGCGTTTTATGCGGGATGAGAGTTAGTTTTGGGGGGAATTAGAAGAAGTTAAATAAATTGTGGAACACAATTTATTTTTAACTTTGTTGTTTATTTCCTCCCAAAGGGAGTTAGAGGTGGGTCCCACATCCACATAACCTCCCTTGAGAGGATAAAGTGTGGTGGGGCCCACACGAACCCTAACTCTTCAACTTCCCTTAAACTCCCCATTAACTCCACTCTAATTAATTTTACAACTTATGTAATTAATTTGGTGAGTTACATGTAAGTTTTTGAAATTAAAACAATTGAATTTCAAATGCTATGTTGTGTTAAAAAAATAAGATTAGAACTTATTTTATTAGGGGTTGGTGTTGGGTTGTTTGAGGGATTTTTGGAGAAAAAGCTAAGGAACACCTTCTTCCTCGACGAAGAACGCAAAGAACATCGTTCTTCAATGAAGAACTTCTCCGCCGAAGAACACGGTTCTTCCGCGACGCCATATCCGCGACGCAACGTTCTTCCTCTGTGTCGTCTCTTCCGTGACAGTTTTCCGCGACCGAATCGTCGTCAACGACTTCGAATCCTCGCTTCACGACGTTGACGTTCTCCCGAAACGCCCGACCTCCACGACGCTCATCTTCCGCGGCACGTTGACGAACACCGTTCCTGAACCGAGGTAGGGGTTTTATTTTAATTAATTCCGTTCATGATTTCTAGTTTGTCGATCTTCGTGGTTTTTGACTAATTGTTATCGAATAACGCGAGGGGGGGGGGGCGGTCCGCACAAACACGGCCGACCCTCCTCCTTATTTCATGAATGATTTATTTGTGGTTGGTACGAGGAAGCGTGGTGTCGTCGTACCACGCGGTTTCATGCGGAAGATATGTGCGGCGCTATCGCGCCGCGCCGTGGAAAGAAATTCAAGGACGCGACACCGTCGCGCCGCGTCGAAGATAAACCGAAGACGCCGCGGCCGGAGCGGGGCCTCGGCGGAGGGACGCGGTGTTGTCGCACCGCGCCAGACGTAAAAGGTCGTGGCCGGTTCCGGGCCGCGGCGGAGCAAGGAGACCGGCGGCCGGACCGGGCCGCCGGTGTCGGCGAGGAAGGGGACCGGCCGTCGTCGGTCCCGTGGAGGCCGGAACCGGCCGGCCTGGGCAAGCCGGCCGGACCGTTGTGCAACCGGGGGTTCAAACCGCCAGCCGGCTGGCCAAAAAGGCCCCCCTTAATTGCGGGGGGCCGCGGTTACACAGGGGGGCAGGCGCCCCCCCCCCCCCCCCTTGCCGAAACGGCTCAGCCAAAGGCCGAGCCAGACAGCGCGCTGCGCGCGCTGTCTCCAGCCGGATCGGTGCCTGGCCGGTCTGCCAGGTCGGGCCGCGCCCCGCCGACCAGGCCGCGCCGGGCCAGGCCAGTCCGGGTCGGGCAGCGTCGGGCCGGGCCGACCCGGACCGGGGTGGGTCGACCCGGTTCGGGCAAACCGGGGGGTCTCGGGCCGGGTCGGTCTGGGCCCGAAACCCCCGTTAACGGACCGTTTGGGTTGAAATGCCAATAACTCGGGCTACGGACCTCCGATCGACGCTCCGTCAATGGCGACACGATCCTTAGAACAAGATGGTCGTTTCGACATATCGCACCCAAGGTTTTAGAATACTTTGAGTTCGGACGGGTTGGTTCGTACATGAAACCAACCGGGCCCTCGGAGCGGAAATGCTCATATCTTGACCTACGGACGTCCAATTGATGTGCCGTCAACTTTGTTGAGTTCCTCTTAGTGAGACGGATCTTTTGGCATACTCCGCCTGAGGTTTGGACGCAGGTGGAGTATGGTCGGGTCGGTTTTGCCTTAAAAACCAACAGGGACCCTGGAACGAAAAAGCCAATAACTCTCAGACCGGGCGTCCGATTGACACGCCGTCTGTTGCGTTGAGTTCCTGTTGACGATACGGAAATTTTGGATACATAAACTCTGGACTATGTGACAGTTGATGTATCAGCCTCTCGGCTCATGGAGCGGACCCTCCCTAACGAGCTTGTTGTGTGCAGGAACCCTAGAGCTGGCTGCGACTGCTACTGTGACTGCGACGACGACTGTGCAGAGATCCTCAGTGGATTCGACGACGACGACTACAACACTCAGCGATCCTATGTGGATCAGTGCTACCGATCCTGTGTGGGTCAGCGCTAAGCGGTTCTTTGTGAGCCAGCGCCTACAGATCCTGTGTGGGTCTGATCCTGTGTGGGTGTTTGCAGGGGTTAGTTTCCTACCGATCATGTGTGGGTCTTTGCGGGGGTTAGTACCTATCGATCCTTTGTGGGTCAGACGACTTAGATGGATTAGTGATCATCTCTATCGTCTTTCGAAGAAGTATACCTGTGTGATCTGAATCATTTTTTCTTTCCTTTGTGGATTGTGTTGAGCTATCCTGTGTGGATTACGTTTTGCTTTCCTGTCTGGGATACGTATAGTTTCCTGTGTGGACTGGGTTGTGCTTGGGCTCGGAGGTCAGAGCTTATTGGAATTGATGACTTAGGTATATGTATGGGCATATACCTAAGCAGTGTCGGTTGTTACTTTGTGATTCTATCTTTCCTTTGTGGTTTATCCTTTGTGGATTTTGGGAGACCTTCGGGGGTCTCGGGGTCCCTACTGAGTAGCTTATACTCACCCCTGCACGGGTTATGCCCGCACTACGTTGTGTTGGTTGCAGACGACGGACAGCGTTGATCGTGGTTGAGGCTTGCAGAGCAGGACGGTACCTGGAGGTGGAGCACTGGGCGGGACATATTCGGAGCGGACGGCAGGACCCGAGGAGCAGTGGAGCTATCTGTACCCACCCTTCAGGTGGGATTTCCAGTGGACAGCTTGGTGTTGCGGCTTTACTTTATAGTTGTTGTTTTCCCTTTCGAGTGGTTTTAAAGTATATCTAGAATACATTTTTACCATTTAATCCAATTTTTGTCATTGGACATAATTTCATAATTAAACCAGACATAAACAAGTGTCAATCTATTGATAGTGATTATCTCTTAAAAACAAGCTTTTTTGTTTTAACAATGGGAATTAATTTTAAATTAATTTCTACCACTTATTTGTTTTGAATTTGGAAAAATGGATTCCATATTTGGAATCAGGATGTTCAAATTTTGTAAAAAGTTAACTTTTATTTTTAGACATTTTGAATAATTACTTCGGTAAATATTTTATTTATCATGGTTAAAGGGTATATCCAGTAAATAAGGGTAAAAAATATAATATTATAATAATAATAAATTAACCTAAAAGGTGTCCTGACCTTATTGGTTGATACATATCCGAAGATGGGCATCTTGGGGTTGATTTTGGGACCCCATGGAGCCACTTTTAGGTGATAAGGACACTTTATATTTATTAAGTTAAAATAAATACAAAAATTGTATAAGCATATAACCTTTAGAAAAACAATTTTTACATAGGGTTATATATGTTGGATTTTCAACTATAAATATTCATTATAAATGTTAAAAGATTTACTACATAATGGTATTTTATTTATAATTTTTAGATATTTAATAATTAAGTTTATTTATGACACAATAATGATGCAGTATTTTCCTTATTAATGAAAGAATCAAATAATTGGTATTATAAATGTTAAAATAAATATAATTTGAATGTTTTGATGACATACATGAATTTTATTGGTTAATATGACATGATAGGATTTCTTAAATGAATTTGGTTCAAATTAATAATCTTTTTATGACTTTAACAAAAATCAATTATTGAATAGTGTCAAAATTGACATAAATGAGTTTCTAAAATAATATTTCTAGCTTTTCCTATGGTACCCCTCACTCCTCTTATAAAAGGACACCACTTATAACAAATTATTCACACCTTTAAAGCCTTTTGGTTCGGCCAAACCTAGCCCAAATATCATCTCAACTTCCCTAAATTTAACCTAGAGTCTTTATTTTGATCATAAATACATCCTAAGGATCCATTTTGATCAAATCAAAAGGAAGAACCCGAAAAAGATGTATTGTTTTCACCACCCTCTTTCAAGTTCCTTTCTTCTTCAACGTCTTCTTTCTTTGTTATTCCCATTATAAAATAATAACTCCAGTATCCTCTATATAATGTGATGTTATTATAAATATGTTACAACCATATTCATTATTCTATCCATCCTTTGAATGACATGTCAATATACGTGCGTACGTACAACTTTCCGTCTCAACGTTGTGGTGTAATTGTTATTCAAAACATTATTATTTGGATGGGTATAATAATGATGTTTAATTAATATAAATAATAAATATAACATGATAATGATTATTTATATATGATATACTATCCAATTATATATTATTTTAATATCAAAAGAGTGATATTGTCGCTCGTGCGTACGTACGGACTACAGTCTCCACGAACGTGATGAGATTCATTCTTCATCGTATCCATTCAAGTATAATTTTAATTTGATGATTAAAAATATTGTTTAAGGACTTGATATCATTCTGTATATGAATAAGATACAACTTATCCATAAAAAACATGCCTTATTTAACAAAACATATAAAACAAAACGATTAAGTTAACACTCGAATCAATAATAATACTAAGATATTATTAACAAAGAAATGTTAAAAGATCATATATGATATCATATTAATGTATATGATTTTTGTATAATTTAATAAAAATTATTTCAAGATTATACAGGAGGATATCCTACCCTCAACCAAGGAAAATTATAGGGTAAGGGTTTATTTCACAATCTCTTCATTATCCGAGGTTGTTTATAAGTAATTATCTACTCTGATATCTTTATCATCCACATACATGTTTCTTAAAAACAGTATTTCAAATCATTCTTACTATATTATAGACTATGGGTTAATGTCATTTTTACCCTTGTTGACTTTTTATATGAATTTTATAAAGTAATCTTTCTGTCGTTTTCCAAACAAGGTCCTTTTTAACCTTTTCGACAGAGTTAAGGTAAGAATGTCTTTTTTAACTTATATGGTGGGTGTGGCTATTTTTCACCGTTATAAAATATTCAAAGCTTCCCCTACAATATAATAAGGATATTTTCAATGTAAATGTTTTATTTTATAATTATGTTACTTTTAAATGATTTCAAAAAAGAGATATTTCTCACAAATAGATTTGATTTAATCTATGTCAACATCCTTTGATACATTTTACACTTATTTGAAGTTAATTTATTATGATAAAAATCATCCATATTGTATGTAAGGTTTTGTGATATGTTTGACTATGGATGAGTTATTTTTATGTCATTAATTGTTTATGACTAATGTTTTGGCATTTGGTATGTTAGTTTTAATACGAATGTTTATGTTATATTTCCTTCTCTACTTAAGATGAATGTGTTGGACTAGTATGTTCTGGGTTGGGGAATGGTCAAAGTAAGCCCTCCGGGTTGGGGTCTGGTTACAGCAGACCCTCTGGGTTGGCGTCCGGATATTAGAGGTACTCCGGGTTGGTGTCCGGTTATTAGAGGCACTCCGGGTTGGTGTCCGGTTATTAGAGGCACTCCGGGTTGGTGTCCGGTTATGAGAGGCACTCCGGGTTGGAGTCTGGTTACAGAGGCTCTCCGGGTTGGGTTCTGGTTACAATTATCCCTTAGGTCTTGGCATGAGTCCTTGACATAGGAATTAAAGTTCGACATTATGCATTCCATCATTATGAAAGTGGTTATTGATATTACATGTGATTATTCGACTAGTAGAATATCCATGTGAATAAGTAAATGGAATTATTTCATTTTATCTTTTCCATATTATTCTGAATTTCATGTTTTAAAGGCTTTTGTTTTAGTTATACATTGCCTCAAATGTTTATTCTCATTTATGAAAGCTTCAGCTATATTTTTATCCTTACTGAGTATATGAGCTCACCCCTTTCTATGTTTTATTTTTCCGAGGATGTGCAGAAATATATTATGACTGACCTTCAGGGATAGTCTGAAGGGGATATGAGTGTGGACTATGGATACTATATTATTGTTGTTTTTCACTTTATGATGTAATGTAAACTGTATGAATGTATCTAGTGATTCCAAGGCTACTAAACGAATCTCTCTTTCGAGACTTGATCTTTTTTTATCATGCCAATGTTATGTAATAATGCACCGACTCTGGGTAACTGGGGTCAGGGTGTTACAATATCATCATCATAATATGGTCTAGGTGGAATCTAGATCATCTTATATGACTAATTCTTTATCTAGACTCTGACGGGTGACAAATCTAGAGAATAAGTGAACCTATTGTAGGAGATCTTGTTTGTTATGGAATACTCTACTCGTTTCACTGATCTATAGTGGTTCACTCATACAATTGTGGGTGATGATCATATGACCAGAAAATGATTTGAGGTTGCACTGGTTTACTCCATTCAATGATAGGTCAATATGTTGTGGTTGAACACTATTTCTAAAATATTCCACCAAGCCCAATTCACATAAATTTTTTTGAGGGAAACTGATGGTGTGAGATAGGGAGGTTCGGAACCTAGATCTATCACTAAATCCTATTCTTTTCGAAAGAGACATTTTGAGGCTACTCATAGTGGTAGCAGCAGTGAGGATCCCCATATTGGATGATTTTTGATATGTCACCAGTGCGGGAAGCTGGGACATATGAAGCCTTAGTACTTTTGTGACCCAGTGGAATGAAAAGGTTGTGGTAGGATGGGGAATATCTAGTGCTTCTATGGGACATTCTCTTCAGTTCCTAGCAAGTGTGGATGTACTCTTTCCCCACTTTATGGAGTGGGGCTAGTAGGATCATACCATTCAAGTACTTAGATAACCACTATACATTTAGGATGAGTGGGCATTTCATTCAGACATAGTGATACTCATGATACTCAGCACCAACATTGTGGGCTTCATCATTGCAGTCAGCAAGTGAATTAGGTCCATGGTATAGACCATTTACATGGCGTCCAGTATACACCGAAGGAGCAGAGCACCAAACCATCAATTGTACGATGTACTATTCTAGGGTTATCCACATTATTTTCTTATTTATTTGAAATAGGTGTATTTTATTCATTAATTCTTGAGGAAATACTGGAGATTCTGGGCCTCAACATCAAAAAATTATATATAATTATAACAATAGGTACTCCATTAGGTGTCTAATTGGGTGTGTATTCCATTGTAAGGATCATCCCTTAAGGTTGGTAGATACCTTTTCATGTTGAATATTTTTATCCTCGACATTAAATTCTTTTCTATGATCCTTATGATGGAATTTTTAGTTTCTTATCAATGCCATATAGACTGTCATAATCTGATTTTGACATTCACATACCCAAAGGTTGTTAGTCACATGCATAATGGATAATGGAATGTTAAGGAGACTAAAGATAGACCCAAAAAAGTAGACTATTGGTAATATAATACCCCCGACCACCAATGTTTTCATGGATGATTAGTGTTTATGAACCACTATTTTCCCACTTATAGTGGTGTGTTTCAGGGATGTCTTTCTTGATGACTTATCAAGTCTAACTCGGATAGAAAAGGTAGAATTCGTAGTTGATATTATTCTTGGTGCATCACTAGTGACCATTCCTCCTTATATGACGACACCTATGTAGCTTCTAGAACTCATGAAGTAATTAGAGGAACTGTAGGATAAAGTATTTATACACCCAAACACTTCTCCTTGTGGTTCACTGGTCTTTTCTCAATAATAAATATATTTTGCTCTGTCATTGCATGGATTACCATCAATTGAACTATCTCATGGTAATGAATTGATATCCACTACCTAGAATATATGCCCCCTTTGATTATCTTCGATGGGTGAGAGTGTTTTTAAATATAGATTTGAGGTTGCTTTGTCATCATGTGTGTTTTTGGTCATCAAACACACCTTTCACATCTTTAAGAGTAGGTGTGATCAATATGAGTACATGTTCATACTGTTAGGAATCACAAATTCACATGTTGTCTTCATGGCTCTTATAAATTGGACTTTCTACCTATATTTTAATTCATTCATCATAGTAATTATTCAAAAAAAATTAGTGTATTCATATCCTAGACATGACCATGAAACCCATCTTGAGATCATGTTGAATACATTAATAGAGCATCAGATCTAGGTTAAGTTCAGTAAATTCTACTTTTAGAACTAAAAATTCCACTTCTGGGGTCACATTATCTCAGAGATGGGAGTTTCAGTAGGCCTAAAGAAAGTTAAAGAAGTTGTTTCTCTATAATAGACCAAGAACATATTTTATATTTCGAGTATCTTGGGGATATTTTAATATTAGAGACGATTCAACATGGATTTCTCATACCTTGAAGTGCCGCATACAGGCTTAGTAAAATAAGGGTGTAAGAATTGTATGGCCATAATCATATTAAGCATTCTCTTAGATGATTAAGTTTCATTTGAATTTTTCACTAATAATGATTCTTACAGAGAAAGGATAGACATATATTGTCTACCATGATGAATTAGGTATTAGGAAAGTAATTTTCTGATGTAGGATAAGTGACCTATCAAATACGGGTCTTGTTAGTTGAGGCCTCACATATGGAATTACCTAACTCATGACCTGAAGCTAGCTGTTTTAGTTCGTGTTCAATGTTGTTGGAGACACTACCTATTTGGATGGAATTTTTTAGTATTCACTGATCACAAAATCCTTAATTACATCTTTATGCATTAGGGTCTAAATCTCACATGTTGCTACTAGATTGAGTAAATATATTTGTTTGATGTCTATCTTTCCAACACGCCTAGTAAATATAGTGTAGTAGCTGATGCATTGAGTCAAAAGATTCAGATAGAGACGGTTTAGAAATCCAATTTCAAATTTAAGTTCATGGACATATTCTCATATATTCATGTTCAAGTTTAAGAGGACCATGGTCATACAATACTTAGAGCCTTAGCAATGTACTCTACTCATCTAAGACATGTAATAATGAGGAAACTATATGATATTGAAGGCCTCAAACAAAGGGAACACATCTTAGATGATGATACAACTTCCAGTTAGAATATGTATAGGGTTGATACTTTACTATTCCATGGGTGTTTATGGATCCTAGTATAAATTAGAGAAGAGATGATGTGGGAATTTCAGATCTCAGTATGGGCAGTTCACCCATATGTAACCAAAATGTATTGGGATATACGATGCTAGTGTAACGACCCAAAATTTTATCAATGGATTGTTTTCCTTCTTATAATTATATCAGATAGTATAAAACACATGATGAGAATGGATATCTATATAGTCCATCATTATTATAAATATATAAAGAACTACAAAATATTTAACTAAATTAATTAACTTATATGGATAGAATAGTAACTTGACCCTTGTAAAAGTAACATGGCCATTAAGAATAGTAATCCATCCCATAGAATAGTTACCTAACCTATGAAAGTTTAAATAAATTTAGGCATCTTATAAATTGAGATTTAATATAATTTCATAATAGTATAAGTAAATAAATTCTTTTGAAATTTTTAATTAATTTTTGGAATTTTTTATGTAATAAGTATTTAATTACAATTTATAGTTAATATAATGAATTAAAAGAAATTTTATTTTCATAAAATGTATTCATGAATTAGTATTTTTGGTATTATGATTATAATATGGTTTTATGAAACCATGATTAATTTTCAATGCGTCATAAAATCAGTTATAATTTTAAAATGTGTATTTTCTAATAAATTTTGATTTCAATTAAATATTAAATTTCTCATATTTAGAAAATTATTTTCATAAAATGGTGTACATTTTTGAATTATAAACATTAAAGAATGTTCAAGGTGATTTTTTTGAGATTTTTCTATAACATTAGAATTTCATATGAATAATAAAATACTATAATTTATGGTATATATACATTATATGTTAAATAAATTATTACATGATTCATTGACAGAGTAATCAGTATAATCTAAAAATATCATTAAATATATTAACATATTTAGTGATAAGGTTTAAAATAATATGAGTCTTGAGCCAAAAATAATTAACTAATTAATGAAATAATCAAAAGAGAAAATAAATTCTCTTAAAAGAGTTTTTCATCAAAAAGAATTCAAGAGGTAAAATATCCATCCTTTTCTTTTAATTTATTTTCATATACTTTTCTTTTCATTTTATTTTATTTTCATTTTCTCTCCGCATATCCCCTTATACAAGTTGCATGATAACTCTAGTATCCTTTATATACTGTAATGTTATTATGTTAATGGAATAATCTATCATCATACCTATTCTCATCTACCTTTTATTCTAAAAATAAAAACGTCGTCCGGGAGGTTTTATTTTGTCACCTTCAAGAATAAAAAGTTTTCATTTTTCTTTACTAACTAAATGGGTGGTATTAAATCCATTATAATGGTTAAAATGATTGAATTTTTTATAAACTTTTAAATTTTCTAGAACTAACGTATATAGTTAATATTAAATAATAACACAAAATGAGTTTGTTGTGATCGAAAAACCACTAAATTAATCAAAACAATTATCATTAACATTTTATCTACTTAATAATTATTATATTTGTAAACAATAATATAAAAGCCCAATTAAACTTTTGTAACATAAATAATATCATATAACATCAATTATGTATGATTATCTCCATTTTATACGATCTTCCATACATGTATTCAAGTGAACTAGTCATGAAAACCACGAAAACGAACACTCATGAATGATGACATTGAACACTATAACTCCTCAAAATGACCATAATTGAACTTAATAAAATTATAATGAAAAAAATTAATTTATAATAGGTTTGTTATTTATTAATTAATGAATCTATTTTGATTATACAGGATATCAAAGTGAAGAAATCATTCATACATATGGTAAGGGGATTCTTGAACCGAATTTCCTTTATTTGGTTTATTCTTCTTCCATTTGAAATTTCAGTATTTTTTTCTTTAATATTCCTAAAATATAATTTATTTTTTCTTCCATTTTCATAATTATAATATACATTATTTTAATATTATTTTATGACAAATGAAATTATTTTTTTCAAAAGAACCCTTCCTTCAAAAAACACGTGTTTTTTTTATCTTAAGACCATTTCTTTATCATTAAAGATTGGTGATTATTATACCAAGTATGTTATTCCTTTTATATTTTTTGAACTTCAATTTTTATATATGAAATTATAATTTATGAAATTTTCATGAAACCATTTTTCTTTCCATGGTATATTTTATAGAAAATACTGATATATATATTCATTGTGGCTAGCATGATTATGTAAATGTTATGATGTGATGAGTTCTCCCAGAATTATATAGTGCTCTAATTCATTGGGTAATGTGATGTATCTCATGATATAATCTGTAATATGTTTGAACATGATGTTATCTTTTTTCAAAAATATTATTTCTTGATTAGGAACATACGTTATGCGTGAACATGATGCTAGCTATGTTCACAACTACGTGTGGTAGTTCAGCACTAAAACATGATATTTAATTTTCATTCACTACATCATTCCATCATTTTATATACTATTTCCCTCATTATTATGATGATTATACCATTATTATGTCATGATTATTATTATTATTCTCACCAATATAATATTGATTCATGTACTAATCTATTCTCTTAATGGGATTTCAGATCACAACGTTCTTTAATGTATATCCTCAGGTGATTAATTATAATAAAGAGAACACAAGGGACACTAATAATCATTAGAAGAAGGATTTAAATAATTTTTATGTTTTATTATGTAAATTCTCTAATTGGTCATAATTTTTCTAACACAATAAAACTTTGGATCCAAGTTTTGTAACATTGTTATATTGTTATCTTTAAAAGGTGTAATAGTAATGTATGAAAAGTAGGGTCTCAATAGTTGTCATCATAGAATGGCGCAATTAATTTGGGAATTTGTATTAGTTAACTATAGTGATAACCTTAGTATGAGACTATGTATATGATATAACCCATGATGATTTTTTTAGAAAAATTCTAAACATAGGTATCCCACAAGATATGGATTTATAGTTAATTACTTAAAGAAATAAATTATTTATTCATGAAGTTTTGACTTATGTTTTGTTTAAACACTTTCTATTTTAAAAAATTGTGGGAACTAGAGGAAGCAATGGGGGAGAAATACCCTCACTATTTTCTGTAAAACAAAATTTCGATGGTGAAATTTCAAAATGGGGTAAAAATGTAACAACCCAAACTTTTATCAATGGAATTGTTTACCTTATTTTAATTATGTTAATTAGTATATAACAAATAGATATCATGGATATCCTAACAAAAATAATTATCATAAATGAAGAATGAAATAACTAATATTTAATAAAATTAAGGAACCTATCCTGAAGGAATAGTTACTTGAGCCATGGAAGAGTAACATGACCATTAGCAATAGTAATCCAGTCAATAGAATAGTAACTTGACCAATTTAATTGTAAATATAATTTAGGAATATCATAAATGAAAATTTGATATAATTATATCATAGTATATATCAATATATGTTTTTTAAATTACCAATTAAGTGTTTGCATTTTTGAACGTTATATATTTTTTATTACAATTTTATAATTAATATAATGAATTAAAAAAATTATTTTCATAAAATTCATTCAAAAATTATTATTTTTTATATTATTATTCTAAGATAATTTTATGTGGCCATAATTAATTTCTCAAAGTCCTGTCAAGCGAGTTATAATTTTAAAATCAGTGTTTTTGTAAAAAATGGTTATTTTCATTAAAATTAAAATTTATCATATTCAAAAATTTATTTTCATAAAATGGAGTAAATTTTTTAATTCTATAGGCCCATAAATGTTACAGTTAATTTTAGGGATTATTCTAAAATAGATGATTTTTTTAATTGGAAAATACAGTAATTTACGATATATATATATATATATATATATATATATTATAAGATAAATACATTATTCCTTGATTAATTGTTAATTTAGTCCACATAATCTCAAAATATCCAGAATTATTTTAATATATATAGTTATATTGTTTAAACTTTTCATATTATTGAGAAAAAATAATAAACTAATGAATAAAATAATCAGAAAAACACCCCTCTTCTCCACTATAAATACTACACCTCACTAACTCGTCTCCTCCGAACTTACAAGACTTGATTCTTGTCCACTTTTTGTACAATAATCTTCCCAAGCCTCTACCCCACATCCAGGATCCTTTGGTTTCAAAAAACATCCAAATATCACTTTAAGGGAAGTTCTCATTAAGAATAATTCATGGGGTAAAATCCTCTTTCTTTACATTTAGTTTCTTTTCATTTTCTTTTTCTATCCCCATATCCCCTTATCAAAGTGGCATGATAACTCTAGTATCTTATATATACTATAATTTTATTATGTTAATGAAATATTCAATCATCAAACCTCTTATTCTCTCCCTCTTATTTTAAAAAATAAAAAATTATCAATAAGGCATTGTTTTATCTTCTTCAAGGATGAAAACTTATCATTTTTCTTTATTTCCTTGATGACTTGTCTTAAAACCAATATAATGGTAGAAATAGATTATAAAATTTATTTTATAACCTTTTTTTATTTTCTAAAACTAACTTATATATATGATGATAAATAATAAAACAAACTGAGTTAATTGTGATCGAAAAACTATCAAATTAATATAAATGATTATCATTAACATTTTATCTAACAAATCATCCTCATATATATAAACAAAATAATATATAATATTAACATGTTTCTATCATTACCTGTTACAAAAATATATTTACTCAGTTTAAAATTTAGTAGAGGTGGTAACCTTGGTTGTCTCCCGAGAGGAGTACTCAATAATTTCGTTTTTCCATTGAAATTAAAGAAAGAAGTGAGATTATTTTTGAAATTGTTTTTGAATAGAAATCATCCAATTGAAAAGATTTCTGAACTGAAATTGATGAACATAGTGATGGTTTCATTGTAGGATTAACTTTTCTAGTGTCATCATGGTCATAAAAATCATCCCCACTCTTTTCCTATTGAATGATAAATGAAATACTCCTTATTCGATTTGTATATCACCCTTGGTTGAAGGATGAAATTGAAACAACTCTTGTGTGCATGAAAATTAATAAACCATTCCCAAAAACTATGGAATATCCCAATAAATAATTTTAGATAAATATATATATATATTAATGATTCACTACTTCTACACACATGCTAATGATTTCTAGACCCTCAACACCTAACACACTCTACTCAATCGACAAAAACGGCACTATGTTAAGGGAGTGTAAAGATCTTAAACCAATGATATAATAATGAATGAATCAAAAACCCAAAAAATTATCACATTAAGAAAATTAGACACCACTAAAAATTGAAATAATATAGTATAAAATGATATTTTTACATTAAATCACAAGACTCAGACAATATAAAAGTTAAATTCTCTATTCCCCAATGATTAAAAATCATTACCCCTCCATGTGAGGGGTAATAGGGTTGAATTAAGATGAAGTGATCATTATAAAACTAAAAAATAAAAAATATATAATACAAAAAACTTCAATATTAAAATACTCTAGAACATCTCCTCCTTCACCTCCTCAAACAACATTGAAAGGAAGTCGACACACATACTTATAGGCTTGAGGAGTTGAATATTTTCCCTCCAAATTCATTCTCCGATATTTTGAGATTATTCAGAATAGTAAATTTCCCAATATAAGAAAGTTTTATTCATAAATATTGATTATATATCTCTTATTAATGCTCCCACAAAATAACATCTTCATTGGAGAAGTGGAAAAAATATTATTCTTGAATTACTAAAGAATGATTTTTCTTCCCAATGAGACTCCTCAACTCCTTCCACTTTAAAGCATTAAATGGACGAATGAATGAAAAAAATAATTGAATAAATCTAATGTGAAAATTAATCATGGTTTTCTATTTCTAAAACACCTATAATCACTTCCTTTGGATGTATCTATACTGAGATATTCATCCATTAGTGATTAGGGGTATATTATGTCATCTAGATAAATGTTTCTCATTGATGTCTTTTTATGGGCCTGTTGGATTTGAATTGGGTATTGGACTAGAAAAAAAAGTTGAACATAATTAATAAAGGAATACTAAAAATAATAATAACTTAAATTGGATCTAAATTTTAAATGTTAAGCTTGAAATACTGAAACTCCATAAAATTGTTAAATTTGCAGAATTAAGCAATTTCCATAATTAAGCCCAAAATTCACCAAAAATACTAAAATGATGAAAATATGATCAAATTGATTAATTTTAAGGGGTTAAATAATTTAAAAACATATAGAACTTTATTCAAATATTATCTCTACCAATTCCCCCACACTTACTAGATAGACTACAAGGCAAGTCATTATCAAAATCAAATCAATGCAATTTCAAAACATATTCCCAAAAGATTCACTAATTCAACACCAAGAAAAAAAGATATCATTACTCCTAAAACCCCATTATTTCAAGATATTCAATCGTATAATTCAATATATTTCCTCTTTATTTCTCCTCCCATGCACAGAATACACTAACCTCACTTTAATTTTCTCTCACCACACAAATGTTAATTCTCAACAAGGTTTTTCTCATCCAAACTCATTCAACGGTCACCATAGTCTTGGTAAATTCTTACATCTCTACAATATTTGATTCAAGGACATATTTTTATTGTGATTAATTTTCATGGTTGTTATGAGGATTCTTCTTAGTAGAATTTTGATGTGAAAATTCCTAAGGCTAGATGAGGAGGTCTTGGATTTTTTGGAAGCAAAATTAAAAGATTCTAATTTTCTCCCTAATATGGTATCCTCTTTAGTTTCCATAGTAGAAAATTATATCTATAATAAGGGGAAAAAGAAATTTCACACCATTAATCATTTTACCTGTAAGAAAATCTATCTTATTAGACATAATTTTACCTAAATTCTCTAGAGATGCCTTACTTTATTCTCTATTAGATGCTCCAAAAAGACACATCTTCTCTTATCATGAAAGCTCTAGAAAGTCACAGATTTCAATAGAATTGTTTTTTTAGTATAAAACACATCTCTTAATCATTTTATTTTCTACCCAAATTCTCTCTAAATGAGGTATCACAACACAATATAACTTCCCCCACACTTAAGTTCAACTAGATCATGGAATTTCACTTCAAGAAGAGGATTAATATTAAATATTGGCTGGTAATTTGGATAACATAACAGGAATTACATGTCTTATAGGGGATAAAAAGATTAAATGTTTGGGTAATACCATAATAAAATAGATTCTTCTGAAAATGGGGCCTGAAAATAAAATAAATGCCTCAATCATTTAAAACACAAGTACCTCAAACATTGAAGTTTTGACATCATTAAATAAACTTGTTGTTATAGAAAATATGGATTGGTTCTCTAAATAAGTTATTTGAATGAATATAATTTGAAAAAAATGTTTCATAAGACTCATGGTGCAGTTATTTAAAAAATAAAAATAGTGTAATGTGGCATGGGATTCAGAAATCGGAGAACTTTTCATGAAATTCCCAAAGAATTGAACATGAAACAAATTCATTGTCAATGACCATATAATCATGGTTTCATTTAATTAATTATTTTCCTCATTGAAATAGTTTTCAACAAATTAAATGATAATAATTTCATCTCAATATTTTGAAAAATGCCCAAAAAGTGGTAAAGAAACACACAAAACTTTTATAAACACACTTTTTTGGAATTAAACAAAATCCAAAACTAAAAATGTTCTCTCCCACACATAAATGACGAAGTTTCCTCACTGGATTCAGATTGATTTTACATGTAATTATATTTTAAATTGAATCACAAAAATAAAGTGGTTTGGCAGGGTATGACCTGACTTATTTGCAATGCAATATTGAGTTAAGCTCTTAAGTGTTGCACTCTGAAAACTGACAACCCAAAGTAGAGAAAATAACATAAAAAATTATTCAAATAAAAGAAAAATAAATATAATAAATACAAAATGATAGATATTAGTTTAATCATACAAGTGGGCCCTTGGTTTTTACTACCCCCAGGTGTAAAATTCCAACAGGTTATCACCAATCTGATGGTGGTTGGATTTTCATTGAGATAAACCACCAATAATTCTTCTTTATTGCATTCACTTCTTCCTCTTTGGCTAATAAAACAGTGATATAATACACAAAATCCATCCTCGTGAAAATTAGATGCATCTTTGTGGGTTTTTTTGGATAAAGAATGATTCCTCCTCTTTCATGGTTTCCAATTTAACAACTTATTCTTCATTCTCTAGTGTTTTTTGAAGGTATGTTGAATCAATGGAAAAATCAAAGGTAATTTATGAGTATAATTCTACATGAAAAAAATTAAAGAATGAATAATCAATATCAAATTAATCCCCTTTATGGTGAGTAGAATTTGTCTTATTATTTTTAGGAAAATTCAATTTGGTCATATCTTTAACTCCCTCCAAATAGCAGGAAGATCCTATTGTAGTTGAATTTTACTAGATAGAAGAAGGTAATTAAGCTCCACCATCTTTTCATCAAATTAAACCACTCTTATGGTGGATTACTTCAATTGTTTTGGCTCTTCTACTTTGCAAGGAATAGGGGGAACAATTTTTTCATCACACTCATTCCTAAATTCATCATGATTGTATTGATCTCCCCTGCATACTTTAGAAGTAAAATTTTCTTTATCAATATCCTTTGAAATTGATTAATCTAGGATTAATGGATCTTATTGTAATTTCATCGAGGCCTCCATTGGTTCATTAACTTGAAAGATAAGGGGTTATCTTCTTACACAAATTTTTATGGTTCTAGTTCTTTTTTTTCTCTAGTTGTTCATCTTAGGATGCACACACATATTTCGCTCTCTACTAAATTTTTCTCAGTAGGTTTTTCACTGTTTGGAAAATCCATTCCAATTGGGCTTCAAGATCCTAGTTAAATTATTCTTATTGGTATTTCACCGGTGAAATATCTCCATAAATATTCTTGGGAAACAAGGAAGCCTAATTTTTGTACCTCAATAATTTCATCACAAAATTCCAAAAAAATACTCATGGATTTCAATTAATTGTCTGGACAACCCCTCCAACATGTTCTATTCGAGGTTCATTTTACGATCTTCAATGAAAACATTTAATTAATCCTCCTTGATTATTTAGACATAGAAACCTTAAAATTTGATTTAAATTTGAGAGACTTTATCTTTCAGACTTTAGTGAAACTTGAATTGTTCACTCCACACCTTTCATCATGTCTAGAAATAAAAATGAAACCATTAGATACCTTAGTTCACCACAGTTCCTAAATCAAAACAATCAACTTTCAATACTAGTGTTAAAAAATTATTTTGAGAAGAAACCTAACAAGATTCTATTACTCCCAAAATTTCATGTCTTCAAAGTAGAATACCCAAAAAACATATTAAAGAGTTCACACATGTCTTCCCTACTTTATACCGTAATGAGTTGATGAGGAGTGTGTAACGTGGAAGTCGCTTCTATTTTCATTGGAAGGAGCTTCCAACTAAAAGTTTTACGGCCTACAACTAGGAGATGTGAATTATTGGAATGACTTACTAATATTCTTCATAAAAATTTTATTCCCCACCTCTAAATTCACATCTATCATGGAGAACATCTATGTCATCACACAATAATTTGTAGAAACCCTTTATGGATACTGGGAAAGGTCTGAAAAACATTGTGCCATCTTCCCACATTAAGAAATTTAGGAGCATCAATTTCTTGTCTTCTTTTAACATGCCTTCCTAGACAATGATAGAAACCTTTTAGATTCATTATCTGGATCTTCATTGATTGAGAAGTCACTATAAAAAGCCTAGAGACTTATTGACAAGATTTACCAGAACTCACAATATCTTGGTAAAAGAGGTATTGGAAAAAGGGGGATTCATGAGGTAAGAACATATTCTCCAAAACCATTATCTGAAACAAATATTGATGATATAACAAATATGGTGAGACAGATGGCCTTGGAACAAGTGGGTTATCAATAAGCACCATCTATGGTATGTTTTTTATTCTCATCACCTAATCATTTAATAGACCAATGTTCCCAAATATAGGGAATGAAATCCTGTGTGGAACCTTTTCATCCTAGGAAATTCCAACAAAGTCAAGGATATATAGAGTTTACCCAGGTTCACTATGGATTTGAAATAAGAATAATTAAACTAGAAAACTATACCAGAGCCACTTCCAAAACCAACCACATCCCAACCAAAATTGAAAAAACCACCACCATTTAAAAAAGAAATACTATAACAATCCTTCTTACCAAAAACCACCCACATTCCTTAGACCTATGATAAACCATCAACCATTACAAAATATTCTAATAAATAGATACAATCAATGTATGAGGTCCTAGAGGATAAGGTCGATAAATAGGAAAACATTGTGGGATGTCTTGTTGAAATCATTTCTAAAAACCCAAGAAAATTCCCTTCCCAAAATAATCCCAAATACAAAAGATAATTTAAGTCTGATAACAACAAGAAGTGAAAAATAACTCTCACCACCAGTAGCTCATGAGCTTGAAACAATACCACTTGATATGATGAAGAGTGAAGTTGAAAATTATGAAAATTCTATTAAAGATCACTAATAAAAATAAAGGAAAGAGGATGAAGAGAATTATTCTTTGAGGGGGAAGAGACAAGAAATCCCATTTATGAAGAGAAAAAAATATTATTGTCACCACCTCCCTAGAAATAACACCATGTTTTGACATGTTCCTGTCATGGGGTACGAAAAACAATATTTACTATGTAAAAAATGATCTAATGTTGGTAACCAATGTTGTGTCTAGAAAGGAGCACTAAACAACTCTATTTTTCACTTGAAATTGCATAAATAAATGATATTTTATTTTAATTTTGTTTTTTTTAAAAAAAAAAAAGAAATTTGAATGATGTTTTAACCCAAATTGATGAAGAGAATGATGGTCCAGGGTAGGATCACATTTTTCAATTTCATCTTGGTCATAAAAAGAATTCCCGCTCTCCTTCAATTGAATGATAAATTAAAGGTCCCCCGGTCAAGTTGTCAATCACTAACATTCCAAATATTTATAAACACTTACCACCTAACACAATATTCTCAATCGAGACATATATCACTAAGACAAGGGAGTTTAAGAATCTTCCACCAAAGCTGTAAACAATTAATAACACAAAAACAGAAAACATGATTGCATTAAGATAATTGGAAACCAATGAAAGTAGAAAAAATTCAATAGAAAAATATAATTATACATTAAAGCACAAGACTCTAAAATTAAAAAATGTACCACCCCCCCCCCAATTCCCTAATCACTCAAAACCTTTACCCCTCCATATGAAAGGAAATAAAGTTGAATGGGGAAGAAGTGAGAATTATAAAACTAAAAAAAGATAAAAGTAAAAATCTAAAACAATTTAATATTCAAATCCTTAATCATATCCCCATTTTCTCATACTCCAACACCTTTTAATGGAATTGAACACTAATATTTATAGGCTCGAAGGGGGGAAAAGTTAACTTCCAATTTAATTCCTCCAAAATGTTGAGTTTATTTTGAACAGAGAATGGGTTAATATTAGGATGTTGTCTTTATAATAGTTTTTCTTATCTCTTTTTTTTCATGCTGCCACAAAATATAAATTTTTTGGATAAGTGGAAAAAAATTATTCTTGAATTAATGAAGAATACCATTTCTAACTGAGGAGGCTCCTCAACTCCCTCCACTTTCAATAATTAAATAGATACTTGAAGGATTGAATTTCTTCATCCAATTTTATGTGGAAATGAGGCTTTGAGTCCTATTCATAATAAATCTAGAATCAATTAATTTGGATGTCTCTAGACCATGATAATTCTCCATTAGTTAGGAGTGGTAAATTCTACCAGATGGAAAAAATTTACACCTTGATAGATTTTTTTGGGCCACTATGATTCGAATTAGGTCTCGGTCTCAAAGAAAATAAGGAATCCCAGAAATAATAGAATCCAAAAAAATAATAACTTATATTTGATAAAAATTGTAGGTGTTATTCTCAAATTTAAAAAAACTCTAGAAAAATTTTAAATTTATAGAATTAATTAATTTCCATAACTAAGAACAAAATTCACCAAAAATACTAACATGATTGAAATAAAATCAAATTAATTAATTGGAATGGATTAAATAATTGAAAAGCATATAAAACATTTTGAATGTTTTTTCTCTATCAAAGGAAAA
This sequence comes from Viscum album, assembly GCA_963277665.1. Lineage (NCBI taxonomy): Eukaryota > Viridiplantae > Streptophyta > Magnoliopsida > Santalales > Viscaceae > Viscum > Viscum album. The sequence goes on from OY728159.1 coordinate 739,343,731, forward strand.
ATAAATTTATGGATGTTAATTAATAATATATTTCATCAAATTTGTTTGAATATCCTCATTTTACATGACCGTATATACATGTATACAGGTGAATAGATTATGAAAACCAAGAAAACGAACACTCACAAATGATGAAATTGAACACTATAACTCATAAAAATTTCCATAAACAATCTTCAAGAATTATAATATATAAAAAATAAGTATAAAAGGTTCTATATTTATTAAGTAACGAATCTAATTTGATTATCCATGATATTTAGTTGAACAAATCATTCATACATTGGGTATGGTGATTCATGAACACAATTTCCTTTCATTGATTTATTCCACTTTCATTGCAAATTTTAGTAAGTATGTTATTTTAAATTTACTTAAGTATAGTTTCATTTCCCTTCCCTTTTCTTTTTTAGGATATATAATCTTCTAATCTGATTTTATGAAAAATGTACATATTTATTTTCAAATGAACTATTCCTCATAAAAACACATTTTTTTACTTCTCTTGAAATTGTTTATTCTTCACCCAATATTGATAGTTTCATACCAAGTATGTTCTTCCATTTTTATTTTGGGAACCCCTATGTTTATCCATGAAAGTATGATTTATGATGTTTTCATGAAACCCATTTAAATTCCATGGGTTATTTTATATCCAAGACTATTTTATGTTATTTGTGGAAAGCATGATTATGTAAATGTTATGCTGTGACGGGTGCACTCGGAATTGTATAGCCTCAAATTCATTGGGAAATGTGATTTATCTTATGAGATAATGTTTAATTTCCCTAAACAAGATGTTATATTTTCTCACAAAGATGATATTATTATTATTCACATATGTTATGCATGAACATCATGATCTTTGTTCACAACTATGTGTGTTAGTTGACCATTAACAAATGATGTTTCTTTTTTATGAATATTCATATTCCATTATTTTATTTACTTCTCTTTAGACTTTTTCTTCTTCCCTAAATATTGATGATTATTTTACCAAGAATTTTATTACATTTTTATTTTTTAAACCCCAATTTTTATCCATGAATTTATTATTTATGAAATTCTCATGAAACCAATTTCCATTCCATTAATTATTTCATCACAGAGATTTATATATTTTTTATGTGGCATGCATAATTTTTTAAATTTTATAATGTGATGGGTGCTCCTAGATTTATATAAAAATACAATTCATGGGCTAATGTGCTATATAACATTAGATAATGTCAAATATGTAACATCATGATGCTATATTTTTTCACAATGAAGATGTTTTGATTATGAACATATGTTATGTGTGATCATTATGTTATATTTTTTTTCAAAATTATGTGTGGTAGTTAACCAATAAGACATGATGTTTCATTTTTATGATTATCTCTATTCCAAGATTTTATATAATATTTCCTCACTTGATTCGGATGATGGTCCCATGCATATTTTATGATGATTATGGTTATACTCACCCATGTTATATTGATTCATGTTCTTATCTATCATTTTAATATGATTTTATCTCACCCCTAACATTAATGTATATCCTCATTTGATAACTTGTACCATGGAGAAAAAAAAGGGCCACTAATAATCTTGATAAGAAGGAACTTAATAATTATTATGTTCTCTTATGTAAATTTTATGTTTTGAACAAATTTTCCCATGACACTGAACCTTTGGATCCTGGTTTTGTAAAACTATCATATTTTTTTTCATTAAAATGATGTTATATTAATGTATAAAAAGTGGGGTTTCTATATCCAAAATTGGTAGTTTGGTATGAAACATGAGGATTTTTTCTTCATCACTCGCTATTCCTCCTGTTAGTAGGTGAAGAAAGAACATCAGCATCTATTATGGATTTTATGGTCTTTGTTCATTCCTCAATGGAAATAGAATGAAGATTTAATTTATTTTATGAATAGTTTATTGATATCACCTCATGAAAATGATACATTTTGGGTTTTCCTTGATCGTTTGATGAATGTCACACATTTCTTACATTTGTGAGATACCATCTTGGTAGATGGTCTTAGAAGTTTGTATGTTAGGGAGTTTGTACATTTTCATAAACCTCCTTATTATATCATTTATGAAATATATTATCTCTTTAAATAATATTGTTGGAATATGTTCCCAATATTCTTGGGTACACAATTTCTTTTGAGAAATACCTAACACCCACAGACTGATGGATAAATAGAGCATACTATTTAGTTGTCGGAGGACCAACACTGGGCATGCTTCCATTGCAATGGGGTTCCTAGGAGAAACACATTCTCCTCATTGAATTTATTTATAATAAAAAATTTCAGAATACCATTGATATGGATATTTATTAAGCCTTATATGGTAGTAATGTTTGGTCACCATTTTACAGGCAAGAGGCAAGGAAGGTGGCTATGCTTGAACCAAATCTCATACTGGAGATGACAGATTTTATCCAGCTGATCAGAAAGTGCATGATGATAACTCAGTCTACAAAATAGTCATATGTCAACAAACACTGGTGACATCTCATGTTCTATTTCAAATACTGGGTTTTCTTGTATGTCTCAACCTTTTTGGGCCATATATGTATCTATAGGTTGGGTATGTTCTCACTGAGGTTCGTTGGACCATTCATGGTTGTGAAATGAATCAGTCCAGTGGATTACCAGTTAGCACTTCCTTAGATATACTGGTCAATGAATGATGGCTTTCATATATATTAACTTCTTTGGTATCATCCATACCTATCACTTGTCTTTTTGTCTAATGAGTTTGAATTTTATATAGATGATTCCTTCAAGGAGTGTCTTGTTTATGTTGTGGATCAGAGCGTGAGGACACTCTAAAGGAGGTCAGTTTCATTAGAATAGGTTCTATGGTAGCACCACTTATTATAGGATGATTCTTGATAATGGGAATCGTGTATACTAGCTCTATGGATATAACTCTTTACTGATAATACAACTTTACCCTCAGAAATCCATCTTGGGGATGAGTGGATTTAAATAGGGGAGGTTGAAATGGCCCATATTTTCACAATTTCATGTATTATTTTTTCAATTTAAGTTTATTAAAAGACCCTAATAATGATTCCAAATCATGGAAAAGTGGTCTTGAGTCCATTTGGGGCTCATTCGGAACCCTGAATTAGTAGAAGAAAAATACTGGAAAACATGGTTAGGAGAAACCATGTAGCCTGACCCACATGGTTTCCCTAAACCATTTGGTTCTAAAAAGTGGAGACTTGGGGGGCCACATAGTGTGTATGCAACTTTGAGACCCCAAGATCATGGTCATGAGGTGTTGTAAAGGTTTTTAGATAGTGGTTTTCTCATGGTTTTCACACGATTAGATAAACTCTATGACTGGCCTTGTGGGGGGGCCCTTCGAAGTTGTGGCTAGCGCATAGTTGGAAAGTTGTTTGGCCAAATGTGAATCCAAATCATTGAAGCTTGTTTTTTAAGGTGAAATGGCCTTTTTCACTCTTTAAATCCTTTGTCCTATTTTTTTCTTTCCTTCCTCTTCATTTATAGTGGATGGCATTCTCCCTCTCCCATTGAACTCCCAACCTCCACCAACCTAGGTTCTTCTCTATCTTCTACACCTAGTCATTGAGTCAAGGTTTGTCAGAGGCATTGAATAGTTGGAGGTATTATCTTCTATACTCTTATCATTGATCTAATTTTATAATATAATCCATTGTTCTATTTAGGTGCAAGACCATTTCCCCTATTTTTAGGTATCTATACTATTTCATCAACTTCTTCCAATATACATTGAATTTGAGGGAGATAACAAATGAGGAGTTATCTACAGTAATGAGGTTCGTGGTCTTGTCCTTTTCTCCATGAATTTTGATGTCTTGTTGCTATGTCATTTTTTTGTACACCATATTTTTCTAAGAATCTCCTTTTAATTTATTTCTTCCTGTAAAACTGGTCAATGGACCAAGATGCACCCCTTTGACCCTGGTTTGATTATTTATAGGGCGTTAACCTCGCATACGGATACCCCTTGGGTGTTACACTTTGAATTTCAATTTATTGAAAAATTATTATTTACCCTGAATACCTTCTATGTATTGATATTAGACTATAAATGTAATTTTCTTTTATATTTGAATGTTTAAGTGAAACCAAGGCACATCCTAAGTTCTGGTCCACCTAAACATGGAATTTCCAATGTAGGAAACTGCCTTATTGAATATGAAACATTCTAAATGGATATTTGAGACTTATAGACTACATTTCCTTGTTCAAAGATATTTTATGGATTAATCATGGAGAATGGATAATAAATGATGGGTTTTTTATAAAAAGAAAATAGATGTTTTAAATGAAATGATTTTTAAGGGCTTTATGGCCATGCATATTCACATTTAATCAAATATAATTAGTTAAATTATGAAGTCTTTTTTATATTAGTGTTGATAAATTAAATGCGTGGGAGGTAAAGCCTCATGCCTATATTTGAAAATATGCTTATTTTTTGTTATGATCTCTAGTGTGATGGTAAGGGATATGTTGAGCATGACATTTTCATTCTCCCTTACATCGAGTGTTGACCATGACATCTCACACCACCGAAACTAGTTAGATGTTGGGTTTTCCATGTCGCATCCCTTGTTCAAGTGTTCACATGATAACACACTCCCCATATCGAGTGACGAACATGATTTATCCTGGTCATTATGATATACAATGGCATGTACCATATTTCTTGAAATTATAGGCTCATTAAACTAGTTATGGAAATATGAGTTTTTCCATGGTCGAACTCAAAAACTAGTATTCTATGTATATGATCACTTATATAAACATGTACATTATTTATATAGGTGGATGAAATATATATCTACACTATAAATATTTAATATTAATATATACATATATATTGACTGTTCAAACTTCCTTTCCGGCCATGAGCTGAGCTAGGTATAGTTAGAAACTGTACTTCTGGAACCTGAGCGAGTGGTTACTTTTATATTCATCATTATTAATTAGTTATTTATGCCTGAACACTATTTATTTATGATAATTTCTTGGTTTACATGTAGACATCATTGGTGGTGGCTTACTGAGATTTTATCTCACACCCTACTCAGGATGCATTTGGTACTCGAGAATATTATATGAATACAGGTATGGATAAAGTCAATTGCCTTGCTTCAGAACCTTGATATGAATTAATTATAGATGGATCATATAAGCAGATAACCAAGTATATGCTTGATATTATAGTGGAGTGGCCTTCAATTCTTTTTGTATTTTTGGTATAGCATGATTGTATCTTCCTGTCCTATGTTCCCCATTTGAATATCATCATTCCAAGCATTAGTTTATATGACACTACTTAGAGGGTTTTTATTATTATTCAGTTTTTCAATTATTTATTCTTTTGAAACCTTATTTATTATCTATCCTTATTCATTGCGCAGGTTTATATTTTCTTCCACTGTTGTCTATTTATAATTTTCTCCATTATTTCACTCTAATTAGAGGGTATATTCTCCCAACTATACCACCTTCACACCATAGCTTCTATTTGGAAGCCTCTATCATATGAGGAGACTTTCTTGAGGCCAGGTGACCCACTGGCTTAGGGAATGGGTTAAGTAGACCATGGGTCTGGGAATTACATGTTTTTTCCTATGTTTTCAGTTTCCCTATAATCCCAATTTTTTGTTCCTTGGAATAGAGTTTTTCTTTCCACATGTTCTTTTTTGGGTCATGTGGTGGGATATGTGTGCCTTCTATCATCGATAGAATATGAGAGTGTAGTTGCTCTTCCTTGGTGGGGATGTTATGGTCTTCATTACCCATGGCGTGGTTAGTCATAAGGATTCTTAATATTTGAGAAGGTGGAGAACTGAGAGTGGTCCTTGTCTAAAGAATGTATTTATAGAGAAGGTTTTATTAGACACAAGTTATGTTCATTTTGGTTGTGCCTTGGGTAGCATAGTGGAGGCATGGTTTGTTGCTTTGTGTTTTGGATTGATGCTCAACTGGAGGATGGCTGTGTGGTCAATCTTTCCATGAGAGAGATACCTCAATGCTTAGGAGTAGTGTCAAGGGTTCCATAATTTTTTTGAAATTCTCTATTTATAGAGAATGTTCAGCGGTTTTAGGTGTGATAGAATACTTTTTAAGGACATGGATTGTATGATTGTAAGTCATTTTGTGTGATGGAGGAGTGGGGTAGGTAAATCCTTATTGTGGGTAGTGCTACATGATATTTCATATGTTGTAGAACATGTTTTAGGAGGCCTTTTAAGGATAAAAGTTATTTTTCCTAGTGAAACAAGAATTAGCAAGGATTGTTCCAGTTTTTTTACTTTCACTCAAATGAAAGAGGGTTGTCCACATATACCCCCTATGTTTGATGATATAGGTATGATGGACCATGTCATTTTCTGTTTGGTGTAGTCAGATGATTATGAGGGTACTCTGATGGTTGGGGGAATCCACCAAGTTACAAGTTAGTGATCTGGGTTGGTGTGGTCGGGGTTGAGTCACATCGAGGAAGCACTAGTGGCTGAGGCCAATTGCTTTTGTGGTAGTCATCCTAAATATATTTGACAAGTGGTTTTTCATAGATTTGAAATTTCTAGGGTTAAAGTCACATTAGGAATTCATCTCGACCATAGTCCAGCTGGTTTAGGAATCAAATTATATTTTTTTTGAAGGAGTGGATGATACTCCTTGGCTTTTTTTTCTAAAGCTCCAAGATGGAAGTGTGTCTGCAATTCATATTTTGAATGCAGATAGTGGCCTGTAAGTTGTCAATAGAGGTAGGTTGTACTTTTCTGTTTTTTAAACATAAAGGCTTCTTGAGTGTAAAGAATCATTTATTTTTGTGAGTTTTGAAAGGACCTAATCATTACTAGTTGTAAATTTCAGTGGAAATTTTATTTTTTGGCATGTGGAGAAGTTGCATGATGAATTTGTATCCAATTATGAATTCAGAGTGTTTGATTCACTTCATTTTAGTTTTTCACTCTAGTTGCAAAGCCGAAAAGGTGGATTAGGTGGTCTAGAAAATCTTGGTAGTAGTGAGTGTGAGTTAAATTTTTTGGGATATTTTGGCCTAACACATGGTTTGGTGTGCAAAATTTTCTAAAAACTATGTATTCCTCTAATTCTAAGGGGTTTTCCAAAAAATGTTGAACTAATCATGGTTTTAGTGCGTGGTACACACATAGTTAATGTCAAATGATGAGAGTTACATAGAAAAATATTTCGGGTGGGTGGCCTTTAGGTCCAAGTTTCATGGATCGCTCACAATTTTATACAACCCATATGAGGTCTTACCGTGGTTTCCATTTCTATTCTACAAAGTTGGTGCAAGGTTTGGTAGATCGTACAACCAAACTATGTGAGGAGTAATGTCTTAGGTTTACCAAACAGCATGGTTTGAGCATGGTTTATAAACCATGTTTCAATATTATGAAACTTTCTAGTTGGGTTAAAAATAGGTAAAAGAATAAAATTCCACTTATACTTTTAGCCATTCACACACCCCTTTCTTCCCCTATTCGTATGCGGACCATCTTATTTCCTTCTACCATTAATAGCTTAAATCACATTTTATTTAGGTTGTATTTTTTTGGAGTTATTTATTTTTTTGAAGTGAATTTATTCTTATTTTTTTCCTTTCCTCTTCCTCCATTATTTTGAATTATTTTGGATATATATTTCTCTAGTTTCAGTTTTGATTCCACCAAAATCCTAGTGAAATTATCCAAGGTAGATGGGGCTTGGATGTGGCTTGGTGAGAAGATGTCCCAAGATATTTTCTACATGTCGTTTCTTATCAATTTGGTTGAGGTACAATGCATGTAGATATTTTTTAGGATTTAAATTAAATTAAATATTATTTCTAGAAAATTGGGCATCGGGTGTTAGGTTTTCTTTTCTATTCATGGAGTTGGAGGTGAATCACTTGCCTTCCATACATGGAAATTCATGGTTCAAAATAGTGGATGCACCTCAATAGGATTTCTACATTTATAACTTATTAAATTAAATAAAATAATTAAATTTATATTATTTTAATGAATTTAAATTCCATGTGTGGCATTAGTTATGTAATTCAACCATTTATGGAGTATGAGTTTGGTCCTAAAGCTTCGATGAATATTCCGTAAGGTAATCCAAGGGTTTAGGTTTGTGTAGTATCCTTTTTAATGGCCCATTAGTTTAATTAATTTTTTTCAGTTTTTTAAGAAACATTCATGGGTGTTTTTGATAGTTTGGGATTTTTTTTAAGTTTTTGGTTCCTTGATGAGGGATATTTCTGTAGAGTACCCTTATTTTTTGTTTGTTTTTAGGGAATAACTTGTTTTCCCAATACTAGTTAATATTGGTGGTCGTGAGGAGGATATTAAGTTTCTTACTCATTTAGAACCATTTTGGGACTTGTTCTGATTATCTTAGAGCATTTCCTCCTAATTCGGATGTGATGGTGTAGGTTGTGAGAATTTAGGAGGCAGGTTAGGTCATATTATTGACTTAGGGTGGATAGTCGGTATCCCTTGTGGCCTTGGTATTAGCAGTCCATAGGTGTGAGATGATTTACAAGACCATGATAGGGTTAGGATCGAGCTATTAAATTGATCCTGGGATCCAAAGGGGGTAGGATTTTGATTTTTGTAGATATTTCTCGAAATATGGAATGAGATACATCTTGGAAGGTCTGGTTAGAATGTCCCCTAGACATCAACAAAATTTCATGTGGTTTCATAGAATGGGTTGTGGGAGGTAGATTTAATTTTCTCTTTTTGGTTTGGTTGGTTTTTAAGTTTGAGGTTCGAATTGTATTGAAGTGCACTAGTATGGTCTATCTTTTTGGGTAGTCCTAGAGACTATTTGGAATTACATTATTGGAATGTTTTTCTTCTAGATTCCCCTTTCAAAATTCATTAGTTAAGGATTGGTTGGAGGCCTTTGGGGGATATTTGGTATGTTTCTTCACTGAGAGAATCTCATGGTTTGGATGGGCTAGAGTGTGACATCCCGGTTCCAGAAGAAGCCCATAGGTGCCCCGTACCATGTTGGTCACATGGACTCAAGAAAATTTACCCAAACGCCAGAGGCTTCCGACTAACTGCGAGGGCCTTCGGTGTGATAGTGGGAAAACTATTCCCTCATTAGTAGACTAACACAACCGAAATAAATAGATAATAATAGCAGATGAAGTAAAACATGCAATAAATAAACAACATAATTAATAAATAACTGGGGAACACATATATAAATGATACATGATACATATGTCTAGGAAAGTATCCAAACAAGTCATAGTGATAGAATATAATACTAAAACAAATTAAAAAATAAAATCAAGTAAACAACTTCACATCATTGCAAGACTCAGCCTCTTCTCATGATCCCCAGCTCGACACCATTCAAGTACCTAAAGTAGAAGAGTGCTTTCCCTTATCTAGACCTGCAACAATATAATCTACTTGGTCCCAAAAGCATGACCCAAACAGGGTGTGAGATGAATCTCAGTAGGCAACCACTGAAAGATCTATGCCTAATAGTTTGTGAATATATATGGAATGAAATAAGCAAAAAGAAGAAGTAGAAAAGAATATACTCAAATGTAAAAAATACTACAGTTTATATTGCATCCAATTTCACATATCAAGTAAGTAAAAAAAACATAAATAGCTAACCCTATGGGAAGTAATCACAGCCTAACCACTTTGGTTCAACAAAAACAAACACAAGAAACCCTCTGGCAAGTACACATGGTCAAACCCCTCTAATTCAGCATTATAAAAGACTCTAGGAGGAAGCACTCATTGTCAATTCTCCATGTAGTCTCATATCGATAATTATAGACACTCTGGGGAAGCACTCAATGTCCAATTCCCCATGTGTTCTCTCAAATTATAACTACAGAAACTCTATGGGAGAACTTATGTATATCCACCTATAGTCTCACAATGTAGAAGTAAACAAACACTATGGATAAGCCGTCAACATCCATTCTCCCTATGGGCTACTACACCAGGTTCTCGTGGGCCTGTGTAAGTCAATCGTGCACAAAAATATAGGGAAACCAATGTAAATCTCAAGAACTCCTTGGCTAAATATTCTACATCATATAACAGCATTCCAGATAATAATCACTCCACCCTAACAATACTAGGCATGGAAAACAAAAAATCCTAACAGGAAAGCTAGACCAAATAGTCAAAATAAGAAAACGTGGGAAAAAAATCCCTAGTATAAAAAACTTAACCTTATTCACTATCAAAAATCCTCTACTCAAGCACACAAGTCATAGAAGGCAATAACAGGGCTAATAACCATAAACACGCAATTCCCCAAAGAAGGGTATTAGGAACTTATTCACATATAACTCAAAGAATAACTACAGAAAGGCACAAACCACCTACCTCGACATTTTATGGATGATATACGTGAACCTCAGGCCTTGAATATCCTTATAATGTTGTATATCTACAAAAACATTAAAAACGTTCAACTGAGGATATCTCATGAAAGAGGATAAATTAGGAAACGAGGCCCTAGAAGAAAGAAGATCTTACCGTGGTGATTCCAACACAGTAGACGATAGTCGATTCAGATAACAGACGGCTTTTCAGGGGCTCAGAAAAGATTTGTGGCCTTACGGACGCTCATAGACGAGATGGGAAAAGAGGAAGATGGTTATGTCCATTAAACATGACTACAGTCCTTTTCATGAAATAAAATGAAAGTACACTCCATGTACATTAGAAGTACATGGAATGTACTTGACTTAGTTGGAAACTAATTTAGGTGGTCTCCATGTCACCACATAAGGCCATGTACTCGGCCGTCACAGGGCCAATACACGGTCACCCTCAAAAACTAAGTACACGGCGTGTACTCATAAGTACATGGCGTGTACTCCTAAAATTTCCATAAATTTATATTTTTCTAAAAAATTACCAAAAATTAAAGACTTACTTGAAAAGAAGATTCAGGATCTTACAAACTTCCCCCCTTAAAGAAATTCATCCCTAAATTTCCCAAGCAAGGAGGCATAGAAGGAGAATCCTCAAACAGCTCCAACCACTCTGATCGTACGTTGGCCTCCCTTTCCCACATCTCTACTTGTACTCGCTTGTGATGCCATAGCACCCGTACCAAGGGAACAGATCATCCATGGAGAACCTTCACACTACGATCAGTAATTCAGATGGGATGCTCCTCAAACAATTCATCCACCTCTATCTCAGCCTCTTTAGGTTGAAAATCATGAGATGGGTATGAGAATTAGTGTCATAGCTAAAAAATGTGGAAGACTTCATGCTTATCCCGATACCTCTGAGGTAACTGTAACCGTTAGGCAACTGGCCCAGCCCTTTCTGAAACCTCAAATGGCCCGACATATTTCGGCAAAATTATTCCCGTATCCTAATACTCCTATATCCAAACCTCGTTGTGACATGTAGGAAAACCTAATCTTTGACCTCGAACTCTATAGGTCGTCTCTGCCGATCAGCATAAGACTTCTATCGTGACTATGCAGTTGCCATTATTTTTTGAATCAACTCTCTCAACTATGTGGTCGCCTCGACAAGATGAGGTCCCAGCAGAGCAGCCACTTCTGCCTCCAGCTAACATAAGGGTGATCATCATGTACTACTATAAAAATCCGTATAAGGTATCATCTCAATATATTCTTTAAAATGATTATTGTAGGTAAACTCCACAAGAGGTATGTGCTTCTTCCCTATAACTACAAAATCCAAGATGCATGCTCGAAGCATGTCCTCTAGCACCTGAATAGTACGCTCAGACTAGCCATCTGTCTGGGGGTGGTAAGATGTACTCAAGAGTACCTGTGTACCCAAAGCCTCCTGTAATCCATGCAATACTCGAGAAGTAAAACAAGCATCCCTATCTAAAACAATGGAGTTTATAATTCTATATAAACGTACAATATCTCAGATGTACAACCCTTTCAGCTCATCAACAATGAAGGTCTCCTTGATCGGTAAGAAGTGAGAATCTTTAGTGATTCTATCAATGACAACCCAAATTGTGTCATTCCCTTGAGGTGACCTTGGTAACCCTATCACGAAGTCAATCGCGACATCATTCCACGTCCACTCAAGAATGGGTAACTGGTGAAAAAGTCCTACTGGTTGCTAAGGTTTCTCCTTCACCAGCTGATAGGTGGAACACCTCATGACAAACCCAGCAACATCTCTCTTCATACCTGGCCACCAATACTGACAGTGCATATCTCAATACATCTTGGTGACATCAGGATGAACTGCCCAAACTGAGCAATGAAAGTCTTGTATTAGCTCCTCACGTATGTCTGCTGGCACCCACATGTGCCTATTAAAATGAAAAAAATAATCCTTGCCTATTGTCCATCCAAGTATAGGGTCATCTCTTGACACACTCTTCCAAAGGACTAGGCCTTCAGAATCTGATAACTGCCTCATTCACACCCGATCAAGTAGAGTAGATGTAACAGCAATAGAAGAAAGAAATGTATTCCCCTGTCTTTAATGCACATCCAAATGTATCTTAGAGAACAAATCCATAATCTCGCACTCACTTTGGGCCTCCTAAACTGCTTCTAATTGTGTCCTCCTACTCAACGCATCTGCCATAGCGTTTCCCTTTCCAGGCGAGTAGGCAAGCACAAAGTCAAAAGACTGAAGGTACTCAACCCAACTTCGCTGTCTCAAATTCAGGTCACGCTGAGTGAAGATATACTTGAGAATTTTGTGGTCAGTGAAATCCTTATAATTCTTTCAAAATAGATAATGTCTCTAACATCGTTAATCGTGAACAACTGTATCCAACTTGAGATCATGCGTCGGTTAGTTCCTCTCATGTGGCTTCAACTACTAAGACTCGCATGCAAAAAAAATCCTCCTGCATAAGCACAACTCCTAGCCTGACACCTGATGCATCACAATACCCAGTATAGCTCTTTCCCAACTCTATAAATAATAGTATCAGTGATGATGTAAACCTCCATTTCAACTCTTGAAAAGTGGACTCACAAGAATCTGACCGTAATAACTTTAAACCTTTCTAAGTCAGGCCTGCCAGTGGAGATGATAAGTGTGAATATACCAATAAAAAACGTATGTAGTATACATCCAGCCCTATAAAACTTCTAAACTCAAAGACATTCATTGGCTGCTCCTAAGAAAACTACTGCTCTCACTTCTTCTGGGTCTACCAATACTCATATCTCTGAGATAACATGACCCATGATGTAAATTTGGCGCATCCAAAAGAGGTATTTTGAGAGCTTAGCATATAAATGATGCTCTCTTAGGGTACTCAAGATGATCTCAAGATGGGTGGCATGTTCATGTTGAGTGTGAGAGTACACCAAGATATCACCCACGAAGACTACCATGAGAGAATCCAAGTATGGATAGAACACTCTGTTCATCAATGTCGTGAAGACTGCAGGTGCGTTTGTGAGACCGAACGACATAACCACATAATTGTATAGACCATACCTGCTCCGGAATGCTGTAAGATGTATATTAGATGGTCTAACACACAACTGATGGTAACCAGATCTCAAGTAAAAATTTGAGAACACTCAGGATCCTTGAAGCTGATCAAAGAGATCATCAATCCTTGGCAAGGGATATCGAATCTTGACTGTCAACTGGTTCATCTTCCGATAATCAACACAAAGTATGAGGGTATCATTTGACTTATTCACAAACAAGATTGGCGAACCCCAAGGAGAATTATTTGGTCAGACAAACCCCTTTTCATGCAACTCCACCAACTACTTCTTGAGATCTTGTAACTCTGGTGTGGCAATACTATAAGGAGGAATGGACACCGGTGCCACTCTTGGAACAAGATCAAAAGAAACAGTCCACCTATCACTCTAGAGGAAACCCTGAAAAGCCCTCTAGAAAGACATCCTTGAAACGATCCACCACAGAGGGAAGTCCATCTATGAAGTTCCATGGTCATCCATATATAGACTATAAATCTAGGTTTTAACTCCTCCCAACCCATGATGCTTGGGTCCTGCTCTACTAACCTTTACATCCCACTCGCCCTTATGTAGAAACGATCTTCCGTCTGGGTATGTGAAACTAACCCTACGGTGATAGAAATTGACAAATTTCTGGAAGGTAACTAACCAGTCCAGTCTGAGAATGATGTCATAGTCTGTCATATACAAGATGTAGTGGTTCCAGAAGAAGAGACACCCACGGACCTCAATAGGGAACTCCTTGCACCGACTTAAACTAGTCGTTATTAACCCCAATGGAGTGTCTAACATAAAGATATCAGTAGACATACGAATATAGAGACCAAGCCTCTCTATAACAGTAAAAAATATAAAGCAATGGGACTTCCCAGAATTTAAAAGAGTAGAAGCTAAAACTATGGCAACAAGAATCATAACTTGAAATGTAGAGGGTCTAGGAGATTTCTCTTTCTGGGTCTGCTCCACTGCAAAATTCTAGCATGCACCGCGGCCTTGTGACCCTGCCTGACCACCCTGAGCCTATTCACCCTGTTTTCACTGAAAACCTGTAGACTGGCTACCATGATGGCAACCTCCACCTTCGCCTGAACAGCCAGAAGAACATCATTTTTTGGACTAATGAGAAACTAGTGGTTCCTCTCCTGAACACAGATTCATAGAAGAACCTCTGTCACTAGCTGCTAGTGAGAAAAAAATTGATATAAACGCTAAAGATGGCACATATTTTCATTAGATCAACACTCCACTGGGTCTCACAGGGAATTTGGCCTCGTATTCCTTCTCTTCCCGCACTAGTAGAACACCACCTGGCCACTAGAAGAAGTATCATGCCTACTACATTTTCCATGTATAGACTCCCTGTGGAACTTTGTTCTGTCAGTAAGAGGGGTACCAACTCCGAATGTCTAACGACCCTATCTCACAACTCTACAATCACTAATATTGTGCTCTGGGATCTGTACCTAGTTGACTATATAAGTAATGGAAGTTAACCTGAAGATGTTCACCTCAGATCGAATGTCAAGTTTGAGACCATCCACAATATTCCTTTCTAGAAATAACTCATCTCCTCTTAGGATGGGAATGAAGTGATGAAACTCTGTAAAGAGAGAAGAATACTCCATGACTGAGAGAATACCCTACTCCAGACTCATGAACTCTCAGGCTCGATTAGCCCTCAAAGTCTCGGGGTTGATGTAATCGTAGAAGGAATGCTTGAACTCACCCCAAGACATAACCTACATGCATCCCACCTATGATATCACATCCAACCACTTCTTGGTGGAATCCCATATCTTGTACATAGAAAGCTTCACCCTCCTTTCTAGAGTCATATCCAGATGCTTGAAGATAGAAAGCATGGATTCTAGCTATGACTCTACTTCCTGAGGTCCTCCTTCCCCTGTGAAAGTGGAAGGATTCTGCTAATGAAATACCTATGTCAATTATTCCATTGACAGGGCAGGAGGTGGTACTCCTCGGAAGGTCTGTATGAACCTCATAAATCCCTCTCGGAACATTTCATCTGCACCAGTGTCTGAAAAGATGGTTGGTTCCAAAACAGGCACATAGGGGGATCTAATGGTAGTCCCTGATCATCCATATCTGGTGTTTGATCAATGCCTTATATCTGGTGTACAATCGGAGAATGTCTTGGTGTACTGACTCTGTAAGGTCAAGCGCACACCTTATGATCAAGATAATCAAGGAATAAAACGTATAAGTTCAAGAAAGGAATAGGAGAAACAAATAATTCAAGATTTTAAAAAGGTTGATACATGGTGTGTTCCTTTAATCCTTCAAATAGCAGTGTTCTTCTACCAAAGCTGGTCATGTAACACCCCATACACATGGCATGTTCTTCAAAGACATGGTAAGTACTTGATTTGTTTCCCCTGAACGAGTTCTTGTACACTACTAACCCATATGGTTCACCTAGGAGAGGACTACATGGTGTGTTCATACCAGACACGGCTTGTTCCGCCTAGGTTTCAACTGTCCATGTTTTTAGTCACACGACCTATTACCTGGATCACCCTATACGGCGTATATAACTTATGCTTCAACCATTCGTGTTGTTAATCACATGGGTGGACACACCATCTATACAACACGGCATGTACGTCCCATACACGACATGTGCTACCAAAAGTTTTCCAAACCCTGTGTCTCTTCCCACAGAGCTAGTGACACATTTAGAGACTACACAACCTGTATATACAATACACGGTGTGTACAAACAATACATGAAATGTACTTAATAAAATAGGTCTTTCCCAAACAGAAGGATACACGGTGTGTACAAACAATAAATGAACATTAAAGTGTCAAATTCTGATCTGTAAGGGCACATAATCCCCACTAATCAAAACATGGAATCAAATACATGTCATATACAAGCATAACAATGCAATGATCCACCAAATTCTGATCCATGAGGGACCATAACACCTCAAGAACCAAAGTTTGGAATTCATTCAAACTAAAACTTACATAATTTAATAATATAGCAAATAGTAGGTATCCTATCAAGGTATCTATCACAATAGCATGAATATCTTCTACAAAATATATCACGAAAACATGAAATCAGTCATTCACCCTAAATGGCATGGAAAGCATGCATGAAATGTGATCTCTAGAAAGTTCCTATATGATGCATGAGATGGGATATCCTAATCTCACTGGGTTTCAACAGAAATAGAACCTCAATAATTTAAACGATAACATGAAAAAACATGTGAATCGCACAATGGTGAAATCAAATCAACTGTTATAATTGAAAAAACTCAAAAATAAATCATAACATATGAGGTAAATTAGCTTTTCTCTATACACAGGTTAGTTATTCCCAAGCATAGCTTATTACCAAGTACCTATTTTTTTCCTATCCCTGGAAATAGGCTCCAAATAGTAAGTCAAGAAGAAAAGAAACCTCTAATACCACTTTGTAATGTCCCTATTCCAAAATCTTCCTAGAGGTGCCCTGTACCCGGTTGGTCACATGGACTCAAAAGAATTTCCCCAAATTCCAGAGGCTAATGACTAGCAGCGAGGGCCTTGGGTGTCATATTGGGGAAACAATTCCCTTATTAGAAGAGTAACGCAGCAGAAATAAATAGATAAAAATAGCAGTTGTATTAAAACGTTAAATAACTAAATAACAGAAGTAATAAACAACTGAAGAACACATATATAAATGTTACATGATACATATGTCTAGGAATGAAGCAAATGAAGTCCCAATGCTGAAATACAGTACTAAAATGAAGTACAAATGAAAAGAATGTAAACATATCCACAGCAACGCAAGCCTCCACTTGGTCCCCTGCTCCCCAGCTCCACAGAAATCAAGTACCTGAAGTAGAAGGGCACATTCCCTTATATAGACCTGCAAAAATATAATCTATTTTGGCCCAAAAGCTTGAACCAAACAGGGTGTGATATGAATCCCAGGAGGAAACCACACAATTATCTATGCCTAATAATTAGTGAAAATATATGGCAGGTAATAAGCAAAAAGAAGCAGTATACAAAGAAGTACACAAAAGTAAACAATCCTATAGTTTCAATTGCATTCAATTTCTCATATCAAGTAAGAAGATAATCACAAACAGGTAACCCACTATGAAGTACTCACAGACTAACAACTCTGGTTCAACCAAAACAAAGACATGCAACCCTCTGGGATGTACACACAGTCTAATACCTATGATTCAACTTTAGTAATGACTCTCTAAGGAAGCACTCATTGTCAATTCCCCCTGTAGTATCGTATCAGTAACTGTAGACACTATGGGGAAGAACACAACATCAAATTCCCCATTTGGTCTTGCAACATGGAACTGCAGAGAATCTAAGGGGGCACATACATCTATCCCCCCTATGGTCTCACAACAAAAAAGAAAACAGACACTCTAGAGAATCCCTCAACATCCATTCTTCTTATGGTCTACTACACCATGTTCCCACGTCCCTGTGTAAGTCAATCGTTCACAAAAATATATGGTATCCAAATTAAACCTAAATAACTACTTGGATAAATAGTCTACAACATATCACAGCATGCCAGATAATAATCACTCCACTCTAACAATACTAGGCATGGAAAACAAAGCAGTGTAACAGGAAAGCTAGACCAAATGGTCAAAAAAAGAAAATGTGGGAAAAACATCCATAGCATGGAAATGTTAACCCTATTCACAATCAAATATCATCTACTCAAGAACACAAGGCATAGTAGGCAATAATAGGCCTCATGATTTATTGTACAATATTTAACTGGTGTAGCTAGTTTATGTGTTTGAGATCCAAGAGACCATAGAGAGTCCTCATATTTTATTGTTTGCGATTTGATTTTTGTAGGTAGTTTATTTATGTGAATATTGGGGTCAAGTTTGGATCATCCCATGTTTGGTTTCCCTTTATCCATGATGTTTAAGGAATTTTCTTCTTAGTAATTTGATTTTGAGAGGAGAATCCGGGGATATCATGGATAGGGCATGACACTGTGTTGTGATCTAGTTCTATCATTCATTGGTTGAATTTGGATAGATAATATTAGTGAGATAATGGGTGATCTAGATGATTTCACCCATCTAGTTGAGTATTACACCCTATATAGGGGTTATCTCCAGGGATGATGGAATTCTCCCATCACCGTGGATGATTTGTGCTCCTAGTTTTACATATAGAGCCTTTGGGACACGGTTTCTTAGGTCCATCACTTGTCCCAAATATATTATGTTGGAAAATAAGGACCAATAGGTTCTCTAATTATGTCAACGTATATGTTCATATTGCTAGTTCATATCATTCTATTAGATTCCAAGTTCACATATATTTTCATTCTCATTTTGGCGCCTATATCTATTCCTTTGGGTCCATAAATCCTTATGATTTTTTTAGATGTATTGAATTTCCCATGTAGATCTATGAAACCTTTATGATTTCTTGTTGGAGGGTGAGCCACATGTCATAAATTCTATGGTGTGAGATATGGTAGGGGTAGATTCACCTTGGGCGATATCTTAGAACACATGGTTTTCAATTTTCATTATTATTTTTCCCCCATGGTTTTAACACATTGTTTCTTTTTATGCTACCTATTTTTTGTTTTCAATATGTTGGAAAGCTCCTGTGTGAATGAACTTGTTATGAAAGCAGATTATTGCATCGAAATTGGCGCTGGAATACTATGATTTACATTATCACCCCTGTATGTAGTCCTTGGTGTGTATGTGCGTGTAAACCCGATGTCTTCTTTCAGACTAGAACATAGGTTATGCGATCAATAGGGATAAGTCCCAGTGTATATTAATCGAGAGGATCCACTCATATGGAGTCTCAAGATCATTATAGTGTAGTAAAAAAATATTCAATAATGGGTATGTTTTTTAGATCAATGTTTCCACTAGAGATTGTTCTATTTATTTATAGTTGTTTATTTTTATTTGTTGGAAGCCCAAGGGGTGACTGTCTGTTTCTTTCACATACATTGATTCTATATGAATGTATTATATATTTAATTTATTATAGTATGCCTCTACTAACACCCTTGAATGGTAATGGGTTAAATGGCTAAATGATATCACTCATGTCAACAAGGTGTACCTTCCTTTTTGGGAGCCTACAAGATTAGAACTCCACAGTTAAACGTGCTTGGCCTGGAGTAGTGATGAGGATGGGTGACCCTCTAGAAAGTTACCCATGTGAGGGAGGACAAATCACACTAGAAAGGGCATATGTTGTCATGTGAAGACTTTCATTACTCAGATGACCTGTTCAGCCATGTGGGTGGGCCCTAGGGTGGGGACCACATGTGTGTGGGGCAACTGGTGGTACCAGGTGGGTTGGGACCTAACAGTTGTGTTAAGGTGGGGTGTATGTGCTATCCTTAGGGACCCAGTTGTCAACATTTGGTATCAGAGGTGGTACATAGCCTTAAGTGTGGTGCACTACCTGGGTTGAGATTTAGGGACCACAACGAGGACGTGTTGCTCTAAAGGGGGTGATTATAACACCCATGAATGGTAAAGGGTTAAATGGCTAAATGAT
Organism: Viscum album; assembly: GCA_963277665.1. NCBI lineage: Eukaryota > Viridiplantae > Streptophyta > Magnoliopsida > Santalales > Viscaceae > Viscum > Viscum album. The sequence goes on from OY728159.1 coordinate 739,363,777, forward strand.
ATTACTCGCGTCAACAAGTTTCACCTTCCTTTTCGAGAGCCTACCTGATTAGAACTCCGCAGTTAAATGTGCTTGGCATGGAGTAGTGATCAGGATGGGTGACCTTTTGGGAAGATACCAAGGGTGTTTGTGACTGAAGAAAAAGCACACTACAAAGGACATGTGTTGGCCTGTGGGGACTTTCATTTGTCAGATGACCCATTTAGGTACATGGGTGGGCCCCTGATGGGGACCATGTGTCTATGGGGCAACTGGTGGTACATGGTGGGTCAGGACCCGATGGTCGTGTTAAGGCGGGGTGTATGTGCTATCCTCAGGGGGGCCAGTTGTCACACTTCTTTTTTAGTTATTTGTTATGGGTACTCTGATTTTAATCCCTTTGTATGATTTTGGTCATTTCCACTCTTATTTCACTCTAACCAGAGGTTATAGTCTATCTACAATATCTTTTATCCCCTCATTGCTAGTTGGTAGCCTTTATGATATGGGGAGGAACACTTCAGGCCTTATAGAGACATAGAATAAGTGATTTATTATGTCAACATAGGTTGTTTCATAAAATCTTGAGTAGTTATTTTCTAAGATAGAGTTCTGATTGTTTTTGTATAAGTAACGATAGAAGGTTCTCCTTTATACGTAAGGGGATGGGAACACATGGAATTAGATAAAATATTGTAATAACATAAAGTAATATTCTTATGTAAGTGGCTCCAAATTATTACCGATTCAAAGGCGATAGGGTTAATGTAAAAATAAAAACAACCAGTAATGTTTAAGTTAGTTTTTTGTGTTTTCTTAAATCCTTGTCCATTTATTTTTAACCCGTTAAACCTATTTAACCCTTAACTTAGGTGATAAATATTTACCTTCGTTTTTTTCCATTATGATAAATATTTAGTTGACCTTGTTACCTAAAATTAATTATACTGATTAGAAATATGTAATCTATTTAACATGATTCAACTCTTAGAAGTTGTGGAAATTACTTTTTATATGTGTTCAAAAATTACAATGATAATTATTTCAAGATAAATGTTTTTAATAATAATAATAATTTTGAAGAAAAAACATGTACAATTTTAGTTCAAATGAGAATATTTCTATTATGTTGAATCATATTATGCTTATTTCCCTTTTTAAAAAATCCCAAACTAAATAGCATATTTTAAATACTTGATTAAAATAAATAATCAAAAAAATGTTTATTTACAAAACCATTACTTAGATTTCCAAAATGCTATGAATATACTTCCACATTCAACATTATATTTTATTATATAAATTATATTACTTATTTAATATAGATTTGTCCTGGAAATAATGTTTTATTAATATTTAGGTTATTCGTATATCATTATTATTTTATAAATGTTATAACTTTGTTAAATCAGTATTTTTCACTATTCAACTAAAAATAAACTATTATTTAGAAAACTCATAAGTTTATCTTGGGAAGTTTCTAACATGCTCAATTAAAAAATAAATTAATTTATGCGTATTAAATTAATAAAAAATTTTAATTTCAGTTTTAATCACATTCCTAAATGAATCTATAGGAATTATTTTATTGTTTCTTTATAAAGAAAATCTAAATAACAATTATTAAATATTTTACGTTACATCAAAAGAGATGATATGTTGATTCATGCCATAGTGGGGATGTGAAGGTCTGTTCAGGGTCTTTATTATCTTCTTCCCAGTATGATATTATTACTCTTAACTATTATTAGTGTGGAATAATAGAGAATACGTGATCACACACTACAGCTAATATAAACAGCCCAAAAATATTAATAATAAATTTTTAAAAAATCTATAATAATCGAAAACATGGTAATCTATTAATATTCATTATCTTTAGAATGTAAATAATTAAAATGATTTAATATTGAAAATTTAATTTTCAGTAAAATATGGTTTCTTCATAGTATAAATTTTCTTTTAAAAAGATAAATTTACAAATTAGAGAATTTAACTTTTATAAATTATCATTCATTTTTAATTCCAAAAAAATAGGTTAGGATGTATCATTGATATTAATCTAAAAAAATTGTTTTTAGTGAAAAATAGTTATTTTTTTAAAACCATTACATTTACATGTTAGTGAATTTTTTGAAACCATTTTAACAAAAAAAATATTATAATGTGTTGTTAATTATTTTAAAATACGATGTTTAATTTATAATCTCATCCTCAAAATTTTGAAAACTTATATAGAATTTTGATGATAACTATTTCCAATTATTTTGTTTAATTAAAAAAAATGGTGAAATAAAGTTTATGAATTATTTCATTGTTAAATAAATAACCTTTTAATTATTATGATTGTTTTTAATTCATTTTAATCATTTTAATTTATAATTATATCCTAATGATAATTCTTTTTTCCAAGATATATACATTTATAAAAAAATATGTTTGGCAGGTTACATTAACTATTTGAAGATTAATTTCCCTACACATAAAATGTTAATTTTTTTAATTTATAATATTATTTGAGATAATAATTTTTATACTCTTTAATTAGAATAATTTTATTTTTGAGGATAAAATTTATATCTTTTGGATTGATTCTAATTTCCACAATTATGGTGAAATGAGTAGTTTAAAATTATTATTTTATTAATGTCATGGAATTTACATCGATTAAATTAGAATGATATAATTTAATAAATGAATATAACATGATTAATAAGTACATAAATAAATATATAAACACTAATTAAATTATTATTCAATAAAAAATAAGATTAACGATCCATAATGGTCAAAATGTCATTTTTCTACTAAACTAGATTTATATACATTGTATTTAAAAGTTTGTTTTCCAATTTTTAGAAATTTAATTAGATTAAATAAATATTATATTTCTTACCAAAACACAAATATTTATTATATTGGATATTTATATTTTTAATATAATATAAAATCACACAGTTAAAAACTAGTTAAATGGTTTAAAATTAAAAAAGTGAAATGTAAAAACATAGTTTTAAAAACATTATAAAAAATTTCAAAAAATGTGTGGAATTTTTTTTAAAATTTTTTTATAAAAACAATAGCCCACACTCGACATTTCTACATCTCAAGGCCATTGACTCTAGAATTGTTTTATTAAATTATTGGAAAATTATGATTTTTCCAAAAGTACCCATTTTTACTCTTGTAAAAGGGTTCCACATACACCCTTCAAAGATACACCTATACTTTGAATTGATAATTAAATATATGATATTTTAAAATACATATTACCTTATCCCAATAATATAATCTACTATACACTCATAGGAAGCCTAAACACTTTAATTTCTAGGGAACTTCCACGGGAAATTCAAGTATCTGACGTAAGTATTAACTCCCTCTTATGTTTTTCTTCTTAATCATACTCTTCCAAATATATTAATGATGGGATAATGTGACTAATTAAGTATCATTATTATAATTATATCATGTTATATTAGATTTTTAGACCTTTTTTACACCATTAAATCCTCATAGAATAATAAAGGAATGTTAATCATGTTTTTGCGCATACTACTGCCTCTATGAAGAATTTTTTTATTTCATGTTTTTCTATGTTTTCATTAGTATTATAAATATCTTAAAATGTTGTTTAATATCCTAAAAATATCAAAATATTATCATTATTATTCTATCATAATTCTATTATGTCAAAAGAAACATCTCTAAAACCATAATTTTCAATCTAGTAAAAGTTTGTTCATGTTTGGGTTGGCTTAACCACTTACATGAATAGTGATTTAAAAAATGATTATGAATGTATATAGTAACATGAAAACTAATATTATTATAATATATTAATAATATAATGATTTTAGTATGGTTTTCGATATATTATATTAAGTATTTTAATTATTATTATTGTTTAATTTTTTAATTTCTAAAATCAATGAACCAAGCCATCGTTGTTTCCATTTTCACATAGTCCAACAAAAACACATATGGAAATATAAAAACATTTCTAAAATAAGAATAAACCATATATTAAATTATATTGAATGATATATTAGTGATAAATTTATTTCAATGTATGGGTAACAACATCATATAAAACATGTCAAAATCATTAAATTTATTAACACACCACGGTTAAAATAAGTTATAACTAACCAATACCACTATATTAAATAATTATAAATATGGTTTATAAAATTTAAAATATATTAATAATTTTATAAAATATATTATTAAGTAATATATGTTTTTTTTGGATGATAAAGTGTCATTTACTAAACTACGAAACAAATTAAGGATTTTTGTGTCTCATATTTGAATCCATTAAGTCGTGTTTATGTTTTACACCATACTTAATTTTAAATGGTTTAAATAATAACATATTGTAAATTTCTATCATGATCATATTATATTTAATTTCTTTCCATTTACTGATTAGAATTACACCTCTCATGGTGTTTTGATGCAAAATTTACTGTGATTGTTAGGGGTGTTCATGACTTAAATATATGTTTACACTCATAACCACTTTTCTTTGTGTATTATTTTTGAATATTGATATGTACTAAATTATATTATTTAGTTGAAATTCATTTTTGTTATGAATAATTTCAACTTTTTTAATATAATTTTCATCCATATTAATTTTCTTACTTCCCACAAATTTTCTCATGTACCAATTAAAAAACAAATTTGTTTATCTCCAATGATCCCTTTTCTTCCTTTTTTTAATTTTCAAATAATTTTCTCATCATATTTTAAACAATGTGATTTTTTGGTAAGGTTCTTTTAAAATGTTCAAAATGTGTTTACATCCTTTCAAAATAAATGTTTTTATCATGCACTCTATATTTTTATTTGATTATTTATTATATTTTTCAATTTTCCATTATTGAAATTATTTTTTAAAGTAAATATTTTAAACTATGTTCACTTCTTCATGTTGAAGCCACTATGTATTTTTCATGTATCTTTTATTAAATATTCTATTAAAATTAAATGTTTTCAATGTATTTTCATTTATAAACTATTAAAAATTATTTCTTTTCAATAAGTTTTTTTTAAAACTACTTGTAAAAATGTTTTCAAAAATTATTTCCATTCTATTCTAAAAAAAGTTATAAAAATTTATACTTCTTCTTTTAGAGAAATGATTGAAATGGTTTGGTGAAACATTTTATATTTTTACTTCAGTTTTTCAAATAAGGTTTATCTTATTTAAAATAATTTTTTAATTAAACTATATATGATATTATGTTAAAAATACTTTTTAAAAATGATATTTTGATATCATATGGGTTAATAAGTTCTTGTTATGTGATATGGTCAAAAAGCCCAATATTTTTCCCTGGGTAATTTAAATTATGATGATTGTTGATTTTACGTGGTACACATATGTTTACATGATGATGGTGGGACCATATATCTTCCTCCAATTCATTTTTCTAAGTTTATATCCCATGAGATATTTAGTTGTGGACATAACGAGTTTTTTTTCACATAGGAATTGGAAAGATGGGTTTTCATACATTTTCAAGCATGGATAAAATGAGTTTGTTCACATATGAATTTTCATAATGGGTTTTCACATGTTGGTTTTACTATAAATATGGTTGTTCAAAACTTCTAATTTGTTCCCCAAGTTATCCAATATTTTCACATTACATTTAATTTCCTTTAAATTCAATGTTTTAATGATAACGACTTAATTTTAATGTATTCCACATTTTTATATCATTGTCACATGCTTTATGACTGTTTATATATGTTTGACACATGTCATTTATTTTATTCTTATATAACGATATTTTATGATATTTTGATTATCATACATAGTATTATGACATTTTAATAATATATTTACATCTTATTCAGATTCTGATTCATGTTTCTAATCTAATAATTTATTATGTTATTTTTAACTTAAAGATTTTTTGAGATCACCCATTTATTATATTTCTATTCCCCTTGTTATGAGTGGTCATAATACTACATACCTGGTTTGAAACTCTTGGTTATTTCATTGAAGGAATTTGGAATAACCTGGGAGGGGAGGTGTGAATCAAGATGTCAAATTTTTCTTTTAAAGTGGTGTATATTGGTCCCACATTGGTAGGAACTATTTAAATCTATCTTATCGAAATGTACATAAAACAAACAATCATAAGCAAAGAGACAACACAACAATTTTAATTTGTTCACCAATAAGATCTAGTAAAAGGAGCATACGCCAATAGTGTTTTGGTCATATATAAGTACTCTAATATTAACTAGTTTTGATGGATAGATGTTTAGACATAGTGACTAAATTTCAAGCACACTACCTTTACAAGATTTAAGGGATAGCACACTGTGTCCCTCAGAACACTTCCATCGACACCTCCTTGATCACTACATTGGGTGATGTTGTACATAGTTTATCCACATGATGGTTTATTTAGTATATTGACATTAAATTCATTTCCCCTAACTATCAAGAGACTCTTCATGTATATTATACCTAATTTGATGCATTTTAAATCATTTTTCATTGAAAATTGACTTTCAAATCTATCTTTTGTGAATAATACTATCTTATACGAGGTCATTCTATCATCACAAAATACCCATTCACTATGAATCACTGATTACTAAAAATCATTAGCATCAGTCAAAAATTAACTGGTATTTTCATGATACTCGATCTCGCAAAAAAATCCAAATTCATAGTGCTCTCCTAGCTTTGAGAAATTAGAGTGTTTCTTTATTTTCCCAGAATATTTTTTTGTCAGATGAGGTATGGGTAGCCTTATATTTATCTTCTCATTTGTTCGTGATGTTCCACCACCTCTAGTAATTTTTTTGGATCATTCAATTACATTTTCGTGGAACTCTTTAATTCATGAATCTCCCTTAAGATGTTTTATTGTCATGAATATCTTCTTCAAACCATCATGCACTCATGATTCTCTAATTCTCATAATCATGAAGAACATCATCAATGTTTCACAAACTCAAAAAACCAACCATTGTGAAACCTAGTCTTCAATAAACCTGTACCTTTACTGTATTTATGAAGAGTTGATTCCCAAAAATAACCCTTCATGATTCTATAATCATACACCATATTCTGAGCCAAAATATTTGGAAAAAACTGGGAAACCACAAAACCTTCAATATTTTTTTCATCTTCTAATATAAGATCACTCTCCTATAAAACTCCTTGATCATCCAAGTGTGGATTGACAACATACACAAACTAGACTCCACTTCCAGAAAAGACCAACCTTGTTTCCAAAAAATTGTTTGGTTGATCATATTCTTTTTACAAACCACTATAAAGAGTTAATTTCTTAGTTAGTTTTAATTAATAGGTTGATAATTATAAAATAACCCAACATAATGTAAACTCAGTGAAAATATGATATTTTTTTATTAAACATGTATGAAATAGTTTAAATTAAAGTAAAATATGTTTAAATGATGGTTTCATTGGAGAACACGTCTTTGTATTGATATTTCATTTTACTAAACTTTTATTAATTTGGATATTATCATAACCTTTTTGGTTTTAGTATTTGGTTAGAAAATAAAACAATTTAAGTTGTTAAAGTTATATAACTAATAACACATAGTAAACTTATTTAGCATAAAAAGAATCCTAGTGTTTGAAAGGATAAGTGTGGGGGATATCTTAACAAAAGGAATATCATGAGTTTCTTATATATCCCTTAGCTTCATCCTTTAGTAAATAAGAATAAATATTATATGAATGTAATTTATTTAAGGAGGATGGAATGTAACAACCAAATATTATTAGTGATTTAAAATATATACCAGGTTCTATAACTTGTTTCACACTATACAACCAACCTAAAAAATCACATAATATTAATAATAAATTTTAAATATAATTATAATAATAACATAGATATAATCCATTAAAATTTATTACCATTAGAAGGTTAATAACTAACACAAGTTAACATTGGTAAGGTTATTTCCAATAAAAACCATTTCCAGTATATTATAAATTTTCTTTAAAAAGATAAATGGACATATTTTAGAATTTAAATTTGATAAATTAAATTTTTTGTATTATTCTCAAAAAATAGCTTATGATTTATTTATTATATTTTTCAAAAATAATTTCTTTCTAGTGAGAAATTCTTATTTTGATAATACGGTCAAATATTTATGAAATAGATGTTTTTGAAACCATTTTTATAAAATATATATATATTATAAATTATTATTATTCATTATGAAATATTATGTTGTGTTTATAAAAACATGTTCAGATCATTGAAAATTTATATAAGGTTTTAATTAAAATTATTTTGAACTATTGTGTATAATTAATTATAAAATAATGAAATGAATTATTGGATTTATTTTATCATTAAATAAACATTATTTTAATGATAATAATTATTAAAATTTTATTTAAATAAATTTCAATGATAATTATATCCTAGTCATAAATCGTTTTTCTTAAAATTAAACATTTCTAAAAACATAGGTTTTTATAGGTTACATGTGTAACGTGAAGATTAATTTCCATACACATATAATTTTAATTTGAAAAAAATGATTCATATATTTTAGATAATAAAGCTCATATTTTTAATATAGATAATTTCTCTTTTGGGTATAAAATTTATATTTTTAGTATTCACACCAATTACCATAATAATAGTGAAAATATTTTCTAAAAATTATTGATTTATTAATATCAATGAATTTATATAAAATATATTTAATTTAAATACATTAAATTTTGAATTTAATATTATTAATAAACTCATAATTAAAGATATTAACAATCATTTAACTGGTACACAATACCAAATAATATTTAGGATATATAATCGTCACAATGCCTTTTTATTCTAAAATGGGTTTTCACCACTATATTTATTTAAATTTTGAAACTAATATTATAATATATAGAAGAATAATTGGATTAAATTGATATTAAATTTAATACCATCATACCCAAATTTTTTTATATGTGTTGTTTTATATTTATAATAAAACATAAAATTACTACATTAAAACTAGTTACCCAATTTAAAAGTAAAAAAGAAAAATGTAAATAATTAATGGTAAAACTCATATAATTGTTTAAAACTTATGTTGAAATGAATGGTTGTTATTTTATCAACCCAAACATAACCCAAACCCAAATAGTGTATTTTTTTGGGCCATTGAACCTTGAAAATCCTACTTTAAACTATAAAATTTAAACCTCCCTAGAACCGTATCCTAATAAAATATTCCCCTTATCACTCATATTTATCCTATTTATTTAAATTTCAATGGAACATTCACGGAAAATAAAGTCTATATCATATGTATTTCCTCCTTATATTTTACTTCTTAATCATACCTTTCTAAATATATTACAAAAATAATAATACAATGAATTATTTAACATTATTATACTTATATGTTATTATATTATTTCTATAATCCTTATTTATTAATTTCCATTTACAAATAAAAACAGATAAACATTAATCATGCGTGTACAAAGACTATCGCCTCCATAATGAATCAATTTTTTAACATTTATTCTAGTTTTTAGTTTTTTATCCCGAAATACTAAATTATAGTTTAATATCATAAAAAATAAACATAATTTAACTATTCTACTATTATAATGGTATTATTTCAAATTAAAAAACTCGTTAACCATAGTCTCCAATGGAGATAAAGAGCATTCAAGATTGGGTCAGTTTAACCGCCTACGAGAATAATGGTTTAAAATCTAATTATGGATGAATATGGGGAAATTAAAAGTAATATTATTATTATAAATTAAAAAAATACTAATTATTGTATGGTTTTCGAAATATTATAGTACGAATTTAATTTATTATTAAATTATCATTCTCCATTCGCTAAAATCACTGAAATAAGCCTATATTGATGCCAATTTCATAGAGTGTAACTAAAATACTTTCAGAATGATATAAGAGATTAATAAATAAATATAATACATATATTATATTATATTATATTATGTGATGTGTTAGTTATTAAATGTTTTTCAAATTATTGGTAACAATAATATCATTTTAAAACAAGTGAAAATGGTTAAAGTAATAAATACTTGATAGTTTAAATAAGCTATAACTGACCAAAATAGGCTTCAAAAATATTATAAATGAGGTATTTAAAAATTATCATAAAATAATAAGGTCATAAAATATTAGATTAATTTAATTGTGATTTTTTTACATGAGGGTAGAGTGTCGTTTACTAAGAAAATAAACATGGTAAGGGATTATTTGTCTCAAATTTTAATCTCATGAGACATATCTAAGTTATACCTAATATTTACTTTTAGAGGGTGTAAATACCATCCTATTGTAATTTTTCATCGTAATAATATTATATTTCATGACATTTTGTATCCTAATTGGAGTTATACCACTAATTGGGTTTTGATTCAAAAGTTACAAAGGTTGTAAGGTCTTTTCTTGACTCAAATATCTTTATAGGGTCATAATCACTTTTATTTATCTATTCTTTTAAAGATTTATCTCTCCTAAACAATTATTATTTTTTAATTTTTTTCTACTGTATTTTTTAAATAAATTAGGCTTCAAACCAATTTCTTCTACATTTATGATTCTATTGTTTCATTAAAATGATTTTTTTAAGAATAATTTACACGTATTTTAATGTATTTATCTTTCATATCCATGTTTGTGTTTCTAAAAAATGTTATCATTTTCCTAGTGGAAAATAAAATTTATTTTATCTCATGTGATTCTTTTTATTACCTTTATTAATTTTAAAACTATAGCTTTTTTATATTTTTAATAATGTGGGTTTTCGATATGGTTATTTAAAAATGTTAAAAAGATTTTTCCATCTCATAAAAATAGACTGTTTATAATTCACTCCACATTTTATTTTTATAATTACATTGTCCTTTTATATTTTACATTATTAAATATTCTTTTTAAAATTAAATATTTTCAAATTATTTTCACTTCCCCAATTTGAAACCTTTATGCCTTTTTCAATTCTCCATTATTAAAAAAACATTAAAAATTAGTAGTTTTCAAGAAATTTTCATTGATCCTTTTTGAAATATTATTTGTTTTTAATGAAATTTTATTTTTTAATATTTAAAAAAACTTATTCACTTTTATTTCCCAAAAATGTGTTTTTGAAGTTAATTTACACTACAATTTATAATAATTTTTAAAAAGTTTTTGTGAAAAAATGTATTTTCACATCAATTTTTCTTCCAACGTTTACCTCTATTTAATTGATGTTTTGATCATTCTAAATTTTTAGTTATGTTAAAAAAAATTGTTAAATTGTATTTTGAAATAATATGGTGTATTAAGTTTATGTTATACGATATCTTCATGAAACCCATTCTTTTTTCCATTGATTATTTAAGTTATAATGACGATTTAATTTAAGTGCATCACATATATTCATGGATGATGATGGGTGTGGACATATATTATCCTTAGATGAAATATTTTATGATTATATCTCATGAGATAGTCAAGCATGGTAAAATGAGTTCGTTCACATAGGTGTGAGAATGATGGGTTTTCCAATATTTTCAGGCATGGAAAAATTGTGTTTATTGACATAAGTATGGTTATAATGGTTTTTCTAACACATTTTTTCATAGTATTGTGTTTTTTCTAAACATTAAAGTTATTCACCATGTTTTTTAAAATTTTCAAGATTGATTTCATTGCCATGAAATTCTATATTTTTAAGATAATTTCTTATTTTTTATGTGTTCTATATTTTTATATCATGATGACATGTTTTATGATTATTAATATGTGTTTTGATCTGTGTAATTTAATTTATTATTCCCTAATGATATTTTTATGATCTTATGATTATCATTTTTTGTTCCTAAATATCCATAACAGGGGAATGGTCGAGAAATACATGGTCATTTTGATGAAAATCGGAACTAAAATAGCCTCAAAATCCCTCTTAAGGGTTTACCTCAGGAAGCCCTACTACTTTTTGAATGGATAGAGCATGTGAATTTCAATATATTATTGTTTCCTTTGTGAATATACACTATGAAATGAATACAGGATTTCCTATTGACACGACATGAGAAAATGCTGGGCCGCTGAATGTATATTACCCAGACAATCCATGTCCCATTCACATGACATTAAACTATGAGATTCATCCAGATCACATATCGTTAAAATGTAAGATTCCCCATCCTCAATGCATGATGTTAAACTATGTGGCCAAATTCCTCATCATACAACGTTAAACTATGTTTTTATCATCCTTATTACATGATGTAATATTGTAAGGTTTCATAATCCCTCACATGAGACGCCCTTTCCTTTAGTGCTGGTTATATACCACATCATTTGTATCATTTGATCATCACTCGGAATTCAGAAAGATGGTCCCCTAGAAGATGATGTTGACATTCATTCGAACTAATACTCTAACACCAATGTTCCTTAATCCAAAATTTCACAATTCCAAGAGTGTTATAATCCATTAAAAATTTACTTCACTTCATTTCCATGCATTATGTTCCCTTCATTTGGATCTTCATCCTCCACCACATCTAAAGGTACTCCCTAACTGGAGGGTTTCTATCCCCACTGGCTCACCTACCCTTATGGGTCAATGTCTCGAAGTAATTTTGATTATTTTCAAGGTTCCATGCATCAAAAATGGTCAGTGGTCGACGCTCATTAAATGTCCCCACTCATTGATAAGAACAGATGTAGTGTTTCAAAACTATTCAGAAGTTATCCTTTATCATCGCACCACTCCCATTGTGTTCCAAATTTTTGGCTTTAGGCTTTCCACTCATCAATACCCATTGTTTATGTATAATTAAACACCCCTATTGTTATCCCATTCATGTACTGGTGCATGTGGGATAAGCAATTTGGATACTCATAGATATCTATTCTCATGCCTCATCCCCTCTCGATCTAAGAACTGTCGAGGGTCAATCAGTAATAGCAGACCCTTAGTGTTCGATGAAAATATTATAATATCTTTTTTTTCACACCAAGCCTGACTCAAGTGAACTTAGGGATTTCTCGATGGTTGCGTTATGAATAATATTTTAAGTATAGTGATAAAAAATAATATGTTCACACATATAGGAAATTAAAAATAACTAATGTTTTAGAGGATTATCCACGCATTAGAGCCTCTCCCTTTTCAAAATTACTACTACTACTCTGCCCTAGAAATCAAGCACTCGAGCTCAGTTAGCAATTTTTGAGTGTCATCTAGGATTCCCTTCCACTCATCTAGATATATTATATCATCATAAAACATGGAGTGTATTTAATAGGCTCTAATTTTCTTCCAGTTCATTTCATCCTGATACACAGCTACCGATTATGTCACCAATGCCACCTTGGCCTCATCCTCCAACAATTGTGCCCTTAGGCTGTTAATGATTTAAGTTTAGGTAGTTGTGGCCATTGTATGATATTGTGTTAGCTCCTCTAGGTAAGAGATCTCTCCTTCTACCTTCTCAAATACCATGGAGACTTCAACGTTATGCCTTTTATTGGAAATACCAAGATCCTTTCATTCTGTACACACTCGCCCAATAATGAAGTTCCAGGCCAGTGTATAAAGAATGATAGAGTCCACCCCACCAATTCCCAATACAATTATCCAATATAAGAGTAACCCCACCTGATTTTTAATATTGGATCTCTGGGTAGAGGTGATAATATTTTACATGTTTTATCCTGCCTTATGATAGATAATTTTCTTCTTCTCAGTAACATCTAAACCAGATTCCTCGAAATGATACAGGGGTGCAAGTTCATGAGGGATGATAGACAATATATCACCAACTAGATCATCAAGGTGTAGGTGTTCATTAATGAGTATATGAAGATATCAATTATATATACTAAATCTGACATTTGGTAGCTTACGTGTCACTATAACATGTAGCAATTTCACCTATTTTTTCCATTCCTCTCTCCATTATAGTGGATCCCCCACCCCCGATCGGGATTAACCTCCGCTGCTCGATCCCCTCACTAATTCCTCTCACTAAATCCCCATCCCCTTGTTTAGGGTTCCCCCTCCCCTCCCCTCTCCTTCCGGAATCCCCTATCTTTCTCCCCTACAGATCCCACTAAACATTTCCCTCCCCTCCTATTACAGATCACAAAATACAGCGCCTTCCTCCTCACTCCTCTTCTGCTCCCCTATTTGGGTTCCTGCTCATAATTCCTCGCATCTCCTCCTATTGTTCATCCATATCACCAGCAGTATCAGGATATAGTTATCTCCTTAAAATTATTTCAGTAAAAAACTCTCCATACCTTTTCATTCCATCATTTCATACCCTCCTCATCATGATATTTACCTCTATTGCTCTTAGGGTTCCAACAGAACATTAATGTCCTCTACTATTACAGCTCTTGCAAATGCACTGTCAGACTCTTTCTCACTACCATGCTCCTCTCCAATATCGATTAATTCTTGTGATTCCCCTCATATCCTCCTATGGCTCATGAATATCACAGCTGGAATCTTGATCCAGGTAATTATTTCAAATGATTTCAGTAATAAGCACTAAAATTTCACTACATCCCCCTCACGGATTTTATCCAGTCCTCCAACGTTTCCCACAGAATAACCCTAGATACATAAATTTAAAAAATGTTTAGGAATTTCATCACGGTCATCCTCTACACCATAATTTTTAGTAGCCATCTCTTTCTGTCCGATTTGCATATAGTAAAGTATTCTTCCAAACATGACTGCACATTAAATATTATGAATTTTTTATATCTTTCTCTAAAATTTATTATAAACCAATTCATAAGAATATTCCAACAATTACTACTACATATCTACTTCACTGATTCAGAAAAAAAAATAGTCAACTAATTTCTATCATTTTCAACATATGCATTTTGTACCAGCTTTCACATATTTATGCTCAACCACATTATTTGGTGTAGCACGTGTAAGAAAATCTTATTTTATTTAGTACATAACTGTACCTAATTCTATCATGCATATTTTTCGTTTCTATTTCTATAAACATGATTAATTATATGCATAATAAAATTTATATTTTCCTTTCCAATATATATTACATTCACTATACTCATAATTATGCAAATAATTGTTTTCTTGAACACATTGGCAATCAAATAAAAAGACAATACAAACAGGCAATCCACGACAAGATATACAGATGAAAGGTTTCAAAGGAGACTTCTATGAAATGGAAACAAGGTTGTGAGTTTTTTCGTATCTTCAAATTAAACTTTCTATTGTCTATAATTCTTTTAGTACATATATTCACTACATTACAACAATAACCATTTCAATATATCTTGGAAATTCTTCCATGACATATACTAAGATGTCTTATACATTAATAAGACAACCACTACCTACACAAGGAATCTTTCATAGAGGGACATGCTTTCCATTATCACCTTTTTCTATCAATGGTTTGTTCATTCTATATTTACCAGTAAAATCAATTTGAATTGATAGATTATTTCAAGCTACCAAAAATTAGTAAAATTTATCTTCCATTTACTTGATAGAGCCTCAAAAATGGGGAAAAATATCAACCATATCTGTGGGATCATGCAAACAAAAAAAAGATCAAATACTATGGTACAACATGTTGTACCATCTTGTAAGTATGATTTCAATGTATTGTGTTAAAAAAATTGGTTATATAACCCTTGTATTTACCATCTAATAGTTTGTTCCTTAATTATTCCATGTTTGAATAATGATGGTTATATTCTTACTGATTCATCCCTTGCATCCTACTCACAATAATCATGTCTCATACCATTTCAGATTTTCTTTTTAGTTCAATTTTATTTTTAATACATTACTCTTATTATAACTGATTATTATAAAACAATTCCTACTCTTAAACATTTATTTGTTCACTTTGTTAATTCAACTATTTTATTATATTATTATTTTCTGTCAAACTACTTATTATAATAATTAAACTATTATTTGTACCATGGTATTCCATTTTTTTTGATAGGCGAATCATTCATCATTTTCATTTTCTATCAGTGTACACAGTATTCTCTTTCACCACATCAAATCCTATCGTGCTTTAGGTAAGACTAAAATTCCTTATTCAATACACAATTTTTCATGTTATTTATGTAGATTTTATATACTAGTCATTTTTATTTTTATAAGCATATTATATTAAATGATTATATAACAACATGTTTTCCATTCTAAGATATATTAAATTTACTATACTCACAATTATGCATAGAATATATTTTCTTGAAAACCATGAAAATAAAATAAAAAGAAAAATATTGTGAACCAAAAATCCATGCCAGAATCCAGAGAATAAATGTTTTAAAGGTGGCTATTAAGGTTCCTTATAATGCTTGTATTAATTTTAACCATTTTTTATTTACTGTAATTTTATTTGTATTTATAAGTTTTTAGGTATTTTTAATGAACACTATTATGATCTCTATAATTTGTACTATAAATTATTTTTCAGTATGATAAATTGTAAATTAACTTCAATAAATTTTCTAAAATTCAAAATTTGAATTCTTTTTTTATTATTTTTAATTTCATCTTGGATCCAAATCTACCATGTCATTCACCATTTGCTGAACATTATATACTCTCTAAACTTTCATGTGAGTTATGTTGTACTTCTAAAAAAGTCGTCTATCTTATATACTAAAGTCATCATTCTCCATCTTACATTTCACCATAACATGCATCCACATCACCTATTTTTAATTCATTCCTCCCTCCATTATCGTGGATCTCCCGCCCCGATCGAGATTAACCTCCTCTCCTTGCTCTCCTCACTGGATCCCCTCCCTGAATCCATCTCTCCCCGCTTAGAGTTCTCGATCCCCTCCCCTCCACTCACCTCCCAGAATACCCTCTCTTTCTCCTTAAGCGTTATCGTGGAACATTTCCCTACCCTCCTACTACAGCCCCTGGAATACAACGCTTTCCTCCTCGCGCCTCCCCTCCTCCTCTATTTGGGTTCCTAGTCATAATTCCCCAAATATCCACATATTATTCAAGCATATCACTACCAGTGTTAGGATATAGCTATATCCTTCAAACTATTTTAGTAACAATGTAACACCC
The DNA here is from genome assembly GCA_963277665.1 of Viscum album. Taxonomy (NCBI): domain Eukaryota; kingdom Viridiplantae; phylum Streptophyta; class Magnoliopsida; order Santalales; family Viscaceae; genus Viscum; species Viscum album. The sequence continues at coordinate 739,380,880 of OY728159.1, forward strand.
CAAACTTCCACGGTATGCTTCCCTTTGAATAATTCATTAGCTTGCATTGTATGCAACTTTAAATTTTAACACACCACGACCAATCAAACTTGAAATTATGAATAGAAATACCCAATTTTTTAAATTTTTTAAATTTTATTTTTCAAAATTCACTTCATTTTTTGATTTAGAAAATCAAAAGTCGCTTAGGGTGAATTTTTGGTATTTTTTCTAAAAACATTCAATTTTTGTAGAATGGTGAAAAAACATTGTGTTATTATTTAAACCCGACTTTTTATTTAAATAATTATATATTTTATTTAAATTTATATTAGGTAAAAATAGTTACCTAATACTTATATATGTTCAATGTAATTCATTGATGTAATTTTATAATAATATTATATATATATATAATTGTATTGAACTTTTTTAAGTCGTTTACCCACCATCTAGGAGCATTTTCAAATTTGCAAAAAAACAAACTTTTACCGCTTCTATGAGTTGAATTTCAAAACTCCAAGAGATAGGGTTGACATCAGTGAGTAAAATTTGGTTCAATAAGACGAAAATAATTTTTTTGAATAGTAACTTTTGACTTTTATTTACCACGGTTAAAAGTCAATAGGGTAATTAAAGGTAAAAATGATATTATAATTACAATAACACATGTCATAATTCTATTGGATAAGTTTTTTTCGATAAAAATAAACCCTAGTAATAAAATATGATCATTTTGGTTCTATTGTATTAGATTGGGAGATTTTTTATTATTTTATTTAAAGAAGAGTTAAAAGTGATAAATTCAAAGTTTAATAACTAATCCATTTTTATAATAGGGTTATAAAAAAGATAAATTCGACTATAAATATTCATTATAAAGCTAAAAATATTTCATACATAATGTTATTTTATTTATAATTTCTATACATTAAATAATTAAATTTATTAATGACACAATAATGATGCAATAATTACCTTATTAATGAAAGATTAAAATAATTGATATTATAAATATCCAAATAAATGTAAATTGGGACATCTAATGAACTAAAATAATTTTATAGGTTAATATAAAATGTTAGGATTTATTAAATAAATGTTTTTTGGAGTGATAAAGTTTTTATGACTTTCACAAAAATAAAATACCAAATAGTGTCAAAATTGACATAAATGAGTTTCTAAAACAAATACAATATAATTAATTGATATAATATTCCCAAAAATATAAGGTTCATCCAAAGGACTTGTATAAAGTTATATATATCACTAATGAACCACTTGGGGTTCTCTAGGCTTTTTATGGAATTTTTATTATCTATTTATTATAATAATACAAGAATACATGGTAAAAGCTAAACTATTTTACTAAGAGTTAAATCTAAAAGATAAGGTTAATATGGTGGTCTAAACCTATCTAAAACCTATTAGTTGAGATTTTATCTACTCATACCCACATTATCCTCGAAATAAATCATTTTTTATCCATTATAAACCGAATATGATTGTATAATAAAATAATATTTCTAGATTTTACTAAAGTGACCCTCACCTCTTTTATAAAAAAGTAATTCCCCTTCTCTCAAAATCACACCTCCAATTACATTTGTCTCAGGCAAATCCTGCTCAAATATCCTCCCAAATACCCTACCTTAAATCAGAAATCCAACATAAGGATCCATTTTGATCAACTCAAAAAGAAACACCCGAAGAAGAGATAATAATTTCACCACATCTTTCAATGTTTTTTTCTCCTTCCACATCCTCTTTCATTGTTGTTTCCATAACAAAATAATAACTCTAGAACCTTATACATAATTTTATGTTATTATAAATATGTTACAACAATATTTATTATTCTATCTATCCTATGAATGACAAGTCACCATACATGCGTACGTAAGGCTTACCGTCTCCACGTTGTGGTGTAGTTTGTTACTCAAACACTACATTATTTGGATGGGTATAACAATGAGTATAACTGATTTAAATAATAAATATAACATATTAAATATTATTTATATATGATACTCCATCCAATTACATACAATTTCACCATCAATAGAATGATATTGTCGCTCGAGCGTACGTACAGATTAACGTCTCCATAAACGCAATAAGATTCATACCCCATCATAACCATTCAAGAATAATGTTCTTTTTATGATTAAAAATAATGTTTGATAACTTAATATCATTATGGATATGATTCAAATACATCCTATCCATAAAAAACATGGCTTTCATAACCAATAATATAAAGGAAAACAAATCAGTTAACACCCAAAACAATGATACTACTGTTATTAACAAAGCAATATTAGAAGATCATATATGATATCATATTTATGTATATGGTTCTTGTATAATTTAATAACAATGATTTAAAAATTATACCATAGGTTAGAATACCTTCCACCAAGTAAAATTACAAGGTAAGGGTTAATTCTACAATCTCTTTATTACCCGAGATTGTTTATACGTAAGTATCTACTAGGACCTCTTTATCATCCACATCTCTCTTTCTGAAAATGTATTTCAAAACATTTTTACTATTTACAATACTATAGGGTAAAGTAATTTATACCATTTTTTGAATTTTTATGAGATTTTTATAAATAATCTTTTCATTGTTTTCCAAACAAGGTCTTTTATGACCTGTTCGAAAAACATTAAGGAAAGAATGATTTTTTTACTTATATGGCGGGTGCGTCTATTTTCTGCTATCATAACACCTTTTAAGCTTTCCATAAAATATTGTATGTATATTTTCAAAATAAATGTTTTCATTTAAAATTATAGTACTTTTAAATGATTTCAAAATATAAAGAGATATTTCTCTCAAATATTTTTGATTTCATCAATGTCAACATCCTTTTTTGGATTTTATACTTTTTTGAAGTTGATTTATAGTGATACAATCTTCTATATTGTATTGAATGTTTTGTGATATATTTGACTATGGATGTGATATTTTTATTCCATTCATGGTTTTTGGTTAAAGTATTGACATTTTTTATGCTAGTTTTAACACAAATGTCTATGTTATGTTTCAACCTTTTCATATGAGGAATGCATTAGACTTAGTAAGTTATAGGTGGATCCCACTAAAGCACCTCGATGTATTGGTAGGACTCATGAGACATAAAAGTGTCTTAGAATAAGGACTTGACAAAGTCTTTCTTGAATTCATGGCATGAGGCCTTGACTATGTGGTTATGATGTCCGACAATATGCATTCCATCATTATGAAATTGGGTATTGATGCTGCATGTGATTATTCGACTAATAGAAAATCCATGTGAATAATTAAAAGTAATTATTTAGTTTATTTTTGATATATTATACTATATTTTTTGTTTAAAATCCTTTTGTTTTAGTCTTAAACATTTCCTTAAATATATATGCTTGTTTATGAAAGTTTTCACTATATTGATATTTGAACTGAGCATCTGAGCTCACCCCTTTCAATGTTTTATTTTTTCTAAGATGTGAAGAAGTATTTTATGGTTGACCTGCAGGGATAGGATAAGAGAAATAAGTTCATTCCAAGGGGATAAAATGTTCTTGTTGTTTTTATTTCATGATGTAATGTAAAACTTATGTATGTATCTAGTACTTCCAAGGCTACTAAACTAATCAGTATTTCGTGAATTGATCTCTTGTGATCGGGATAATGTTATGTAATAATGCACCGACTCTGGGTAATTGGGGTTAGGGCATTACAGTTAGTATCAGAGGAAGTTTTGTACAAACCGTGGAAACTAGATTTAGAAAAACTCTGATTAGAGAACACTACCCTAAGATAGACTTTGAGGATTAGTATAAAATAACTTCCAAGAATTTGGGTAATGTATATATTTTGTGAGTTTTTTAAGAAATACATCCATGTATATATAAGAGTAGGTAGAGGTGTCTCTGGCACAGAGGTACCAAGGAGCGAAAACTCTGACAAGGAGTATCAGGCCTGACCCAGTATCCTGGTACATGACAACCGGCCTTGATGAACTCTTGGTTATGACCCTATCAGGGGATATGCTTAGGATAATTCACGTTTTCTTTACAAACCATTATTAAGTATTTATGAGTATATTCCTCCTCAAAGAAAACATTTTTATTATTATGGATTATATCTATAAACTGTTCAATTTATGTTAAGTTTTTTACATGTTTGGAATTATGTATTGCGATTCAAAAACTAATCTAGTGTATTCCATTGTTTAAAAATGGCACCTAGTGGAAGGAAAGGAAACTATATCAATGCATCTAATCTATATAGGGATTTCTCTCCTATTCAAGATAATTATACTAGAGCTGGTAATGCAACTGGCGTTGATCAACTTATCACCACATTGCACCAACTCACACAGGTTATGAATAATAACCTTACCCATATGGAGCACCCTTATCCACAACACAGAGGATAAATGTTAGACCTCTTCATGAGGAAACAACCATAAACATTCTATGGGGATGAAAATCCATTCGTATCTATGCAATGGATAAGTTCCTTATAGAAAATATTTCATGCATTGGAGAGTACCGAAAGGGAAAAAGATGTCATTGTAGTTTATCGCCTCATGGGAGATACATATCAATGGTGTTAATTAATTTAAAACACAAAGGAGGATGAATAAGTATCAAATATAGAATATATAGAGTTTAAAGATCATTTCTTAGAAAAATACTTTCCTCATGACCATTGAGAGGATATGGAAAGACAATTCCTGAGTCTAAGGAAAAAGGAGGATGAGAATGTCGCAAATTATGAGTAAAACATTACATGGTTATCAAGGCATTCAGAAGATTATATATGTAACCCAAGGAGTAAAATTGATTGATTATTTTATGGGTTAAATCTATTTCTCTGTCAAGCATTAGTCTCACAATCCTTCTCATCATATGAAGATATTGTATCATGTGCTATCAAGACGGAAAAATAATTCTCTATGTATTATGATTTTAAAGAAAATCAAGAGAATAAGAGATCTGTTGAACACTCTTGAAATGGAAATAATAGGAAGAAGGTAAAATATGAATATCCCTCCTATGGTAAATTTGGGAAGAAACACCCTGGTAATTTCCTGATGGGAATGGGAGTTTGTTACATGTGTGGTGAAAAGGGCTACCAAGCTTGTGATTATAAGGGAAATAAAGAGGCTACCAATTTTGAATTCTACAATTGTAGAGAAATGGGTCATTATGAAAATAAATGTCCTAAGGACCATAGAAACTTGGCTAAGAAAAGGCCAAGGGAGAAAGGCCGAGATTATGCTATCACTACAGTTGAGGTTGAAGCTCTGAAAGACATATTGGAAGGTAATTTAATGGTTTCCTCAAGCTTAGACAATGCTTTATTTGATTTTGGATCATCGTATTCTTTCATATATTCCCAATTTTCTATGAAAAATAGTTATTTCCAATTTTATTTAATAAGGAAGTTATCTGTCAAAATTCCCAAGGGAAGTATCATTGCAACCACCTTTTGTGAATCAGTTCACATTAGGTCATATAAATGTTCTTTATCTTCTAATTTCCTCATCATACCCATGATTTAATTTGATATAATCTTTAGTATGGATTGGTTTTTGGACCATGATGTGAAAATTTATTGTAATAATAAGGAGGTTATAATTTTCAACGATGATAAATAGTACCTTATTTTTAGAGTAGAAATGTGACCATATGATTCTTATCTAGATCCCCCAGTAGCTCTACTAAATTCAATTATTATAGAGGAAGATAATTAAATAAATGTGGGTGAGGAATGTAATGTTCGAATAGAGGATTTACCAATTGTGCAAGAATATGTTGATGTGTTTCTACAGGATTTACCTAGACATCCTCTAGAACAATAAATTGAGTTTTCTCAAAGATTGACCTTCGATATAGATATCATCAATTGTGTGTGAAGAAGGAATACATTCTGAAAACAACATTTCAAACTAGGTACGAGCATCATGAGTTTAATGTAATTCCTTTTGCACTGACTAATGCACCCTCTATTTTCATGGATCTAATGAATAGTGTTTTCATGGAATATCTTGATTATGTTGTAGTGTTATTTCTTGATGATATCTTGGTATAATAAAAAATATACAAAGATAATGAAAATCACTTGCGCACTATTTTGAAAACCCTCAAATGAGATGAATTGTATGGGAAGTTTAGCTAGTGTGAATTCTAGATTTAGGAAATTTATTTTCTTGGCCATATTGTCTCTATAGATGGAATCTCTATTTATCCTTCAAAGAACAATGCAATCCAAGAATGGCCAACAACGACGAGTATAACTGAGGTATGTATTTTTATTAGTTTAGTATGATATTATCAGTGTTTCATCCTGAATTTTGGCTGATTAGAAAACCCATTAACCAAGCTCACACGTAAAGGGGTTAAATTTGTTTTGAAAAAAGAGTGTGAAGAATGTTTTGAAGAACTGAAGAGAATATTATTCAATGATCCTATCTTGACTCTACCATCAGGGAATGATGGGTTTGTTATTTATTGTGATGCTTCAAAAAAAGGACTTGGTATTGCCCTTATGCAGAATGATAGGGTTATTGCCTATGCATTGCAACAGCTAAAAATTCATGAACCAATCAATCGCACTCATGGTTATGAGTTAGTATCTATAATCTTTGCTTTGAAGATATAGAGACACTATCTCTATGGTGAAAAATGTGAGATATATACTGACCACTAGTGTTTGAAGTATATTTTCTCACAAAAATAACTCAACATGAGGCAAAGATGGTAGTTTGAACTACTCAAGGATTATGATTTCACTATACACAACCACCGAGGGAAGGAAAATAAGGTGGTAGATGCTTTGAGTAGAAATGTTCATGGAGTTTCGAAAAAGATGAGAGTTAAAAGGGAACATATTTTCATGGATCTATTAAATATGGATATTGGAATAATCATGGAAGGTGAAACATCAATAATTTTTCAAATGATTTAAAAAAAATCTTTAATAAAAAGGAGAAAATGTTCTCAGACTGATGATGATGAGTTTAAAAAAATTAATGTTGTGAATGATGATAGACTGATTGACATCGTATATAAAGATGGAATTTTTAAATTTGGGAAGAGACTTTGTATTCCTGATATAACTGATTTAAAAAGCGAATTGTTGGATGATTCTCATAGCTCCAATTTCTCTAGTAGCACATAGATGTATAGAGATTTGAAGGAACATTTTTGCTGGGACAAAATGAAGAGGGATATTTCTGATTATGTGTCAAGATGTATGGTTTGTAAACAAGTGAAAGCTGGAAGAAAACATCCTAGAGGAGTCATGCAATATCTTCCCATACCTAAGAGTAAATGGGATTGTATTAAGATGGACTTTGTCATGGGACTACCAAAGACTCCTAGAAGGAATGATGTAATATGGGTCATTGTTGAACGTCTTACCAAGTCAGCACGTTTTCTTTCTATAAGAGAAGATTTACCACTTGAACTTTTAGAAAGGCTATATATTAATGAATTTGTAAGACATCATTGTGTACCCCTATCGATTGTTTCTGATAGTGATCTCTGTTTTACATCATGATTCTGGAAAAGTCTTCATATGGTCTTGGATACTGAATTTCGTTTGAGCACAGCCTACCACCCTCAAACCGATGGACAATTAGAATGGACTATCCAAACCTTATTAGACAGGTTGAGATATTTCTCACTTGACCTTCAAGGTAAGTGGGATCAATATTTACCTCTGGTAGAATTTTCCTATAACAATAACTTCCTTTCAAGTATTTAGATGGCACCATATGATGTGTTATATGGAAAGAGATGTCACACACCAGCTTTTTATGATTATGTTGGTGAAAGAAAACTCGTAGCCCAAGAACTTGTTGAGGAAGCAATGGAAAAAGGTAAAGGTTATTCAAACCCACATCAAAGCAGCTCAAAGTAGGCAGAAGAGCTATGCTGATAACCGAAGGAAGGATTTGGAATTTCAAGTAGGAGATCATGTTTTCTAGAAGGTATCTCTATGGAAGGGAGTTATACAATTTGGTAAGAATGGTAAATTAATTCCTAGGTACATTGGACCTCTTGAAATTATAGAATGAATTGGGGATGTAGTTTACGATTTGGAAATGCTGCCAAGTCTCTCCAAAGCTCAAGATGTGTTCCACGTATCACTCTTATGAAAATAAATTCCTCACCCAATGGATGTCCTCACCTATAAAGAAATAGAACAGTAACCCAATCTATCTTATTGTGAAGAGGCTTTCATTATTATTGATACCATAGAACAAGTGTTGAGAAACTGGATGACTCATCTGTTGAAAGTTCTATGGACAAATCATAAGATAGAAGATGCAATGTGGGAACCCATGGAACATATACTGAATAACCACCAAAATCTTATTATGCATTAATATTCTTGAAATTTCTAGGATGAAATTATTTGAAGGATGGGAAAATTTAACACCCCAAGCTTCCACGGTAGGTTTTCATTTGAATAATGCAATATCTTGCATTGTACGCAACTTGGAGTTATAACACACCACGGCCAATCAAACTCGCCGTTATGAATAATAATACCAACTTTTGGAACTTTTATAAATTTTATTTTTTAAAATGGGCTTCATTTTTGGATTTGGAATATCAAAATTATCTTAGGGTGAATTTTTGGTATTTTTCTGAAAACATTCAATTTTTGATGAATTGTGAAAAAACACTCCATTATTGTTTAAAACTAAAATTTTATTTAAATAATTAGTTGTTTTATTTAAATTTATATTAGGAAAATAGATAAAAAATTCCAATATGTTTTCACTGTAATTCATTGGAGTAATTTTATAATAATATTAGATATATAAAATTTTGTTGAACTTTTTACCGCCTTTTACCCACCTTCTATGAGCTTTTGAAAATTTGCATAAAATATAATTTTACATCTTTTATGAGTTGAATTTCCAAAATACAAGAGACCCGGTTGAAATCAATAAGTAAATTTTTTTTCAATAAGATGAAAATAATTTTTTATGAATAGAAAGTTTTGACTTTTATTTACGACGGTTAAAAGTAAATAGGGTAATTAAAGGTAAAATGATATTATAATTACCAAAAAAACGTGTCCTAATTCTATTTAATAAGTGTTTTTCGACCAAAATAAACCATAGGAATAAAATATTATCCTTTTGGTTCACTTGGATTAGATTAGAACATTTATTATTATTTTTATTTAAAGAATAGTTAAAAGTGTTACATTTAATGTTTAATAACTAAACTGTTTTTAATATAGTGTTATAAATAAGCTAAATTCGACTATAAATATTCATTAAAAATATAAAAAGATTTAATACATAATGGTATTTTATTTATAATTTTTATAAATTAAATTATATAATTTATTAATTACACAATGATGATGCAGTAATTTCTTTATTAATGAAAGATTAAAATAGTTGATATTATAAATATCCAAATAAATTTAAATTGAGACTTATGATAAATTACACTAATTTCATAGGTAAATATGACATGTTATGGTTTATTAAATAAATTTTCTTTGAAGTGATAAATTTTTTATGACTTTCACAAAAACAAAATACCAAATAGTGTCCAAATAGACATAAATGAGTTTATAAAACAAATACTGTATTATTAATTGATATAATATTTCCAAAAATTTATGGTTTGTCCAAAGGACTTAGATAAGGTTAGATATATCAATAATGAACCACTTGGGGTTCTCTTGGATTTTTATTTTATGTTTATTTTCCATTTATTTTAATAATACAAGAATACATGGTAAAAGTTAAACTATTTAACTAAGAGTTAATTCAAAAAGATAAGGTTAATATGGTGACCTAAACCTATCTAAAACCTATTATTTGAGATGTATTCGACCCATACCCACCTTATCCTCTAAATAAATCATTTTGGATCCATTATTAAATAAATATGATTGTATAATAAAATAATATATCAAGATTTTCCTAAAGTGACCCTCACCTCTCTTATAAAAAAGGTACTTCCCCTTCTCTCAAAATCACACCTCCAAAGCCATTGGATCGGCCAAACCATACTCAAATATTATCCCAAATACCCTCTATTATACTTATAGGCCTTGATTGTATTATAAATCCATCCTAAGGACCCCTTTTGATCAACTCAAAAGGAAACACACGAAGAAGACGTAATAATTTCACCACCTCTTTCAATGTTGTTTTCTTCTTCCACTTCCCCTTTATTTTTTTTCCATGCCAAAATATTAATTTCAGTAACTTATACATAAAATTATTTTATTATAAATATGGTACAACCATATTCATTATTCTATCCATCCTATGAATGATAAGGCACCATACATGTGTGCATACGGCTTACCGTATCAATGTCGTGGTGTATTTTGTTACTCAAACACTTCATTATTTGGATGAGTGTAATAATGAGTATAACTGATGTAAATAATAAATATAACATGTTAATTATTCTATATATATGATATACCATCCAATTACATACAATTTCACCATCAATAGAATGATGTTGTCGCTCATGCATACGTACGGATTACCGTTTCCCCGAACGCGATAAGATTCATACCCCATCGTAACCATTCAAGAATAATTTTCATTTTAGGATTAAAAATAATGTTTAAGAACTTACTATCATTCTGGATATTAATCAAATACATCCTATGCATTATAATCATGGCCTAAATAACCAATAATATAAATGAAAACGAATCATTTAACACCTGAAACAATGATACTACTATTATTAACAAAGAAATATTAAGAAGATTATATATTATATCCCATTTATTTATGAGGTTCTAGTATAATTTAATAACAATGATTTAACTATTATATAGGATTTTAACATATCTATGACCTAGGAAAATTAAAAGGTAAGGTTTAATTCTACAATCTCTTTATTATCCGAGATTGTTTGTACGTGAGTATCTATTGGGACCACTTTTTCATCCACATCTGTGTTTCTTAAAATGTATTTCATAACATTTTTACGATTTTCTAGACTATGGGTCAAAGTCATTTATACCCTTGTTTGGATTTTTATGATATTTTTATAATGGAATATTTTTTTCGTTTTCCAAACAAGGTCCCTTATGACCTTTTCGACAAAATTAAGAAAAGAATTTTTTTTAAACTTATATGGAGAGTGTGTCTATTTTCCGCCGTTGTAACACCTTTGAAGCTTCCCTTACAAGCTTATATTAATATTTTCAAAAAAAATATTTTAAAATTATAGAACTTTTAAATGTTTTCGAAATTGAAAGAGATGTTTCTCTCAAATAGTTTTGATTTCATCTATGTCCACGTCCTTTTTTGGATTTTACGCTAGATTAAAGTTGATTTATTAAGATTCAGTCTTCTATATTGTATTTAAGGTTTTGTGATATGTTTGACTATGGATGTGATATTTTTATTCCATTCATGGTTTATGGTTAAAGTATTGAAATTTTATATGCTAGTTTTAATACTAATTTTTATGTTATGTTTCAACCTTTTCATATGAGGAATGAATTGGACATAGTAAGTGACATGTGGAGCAGACTACAGCTCCTCGATGCATCGGTAGGTCTCACGAGACAAACTAGTGTCTTTGCATAAGGCCTTGACAAAATCTTATATGTAGTCTTGGCATGAGGCCTTGACTATGTGGTTATGATATCCGGTATTATGCATTCCATCATTATGAAATTGGCTATTGATGTTTCATGTGATTATTAGACTAGTAGAATATCCATCTGAATAATAAATGGCATTATTTGATTTATTTTTTCCATATTATGCTTAATTTTTTGTTTAAAAGTCTTCTGTTTTAGTCTTATACATTGCCTTAAATGTTTATACTTATTTATGAAAGTTTCCACTATATTGTTATCTTTACTGAGCATCTGATCTCACCTCTTTCTATGTTTTATTTTTTCCAGGATGTGAAGAAGTATTTTATAGTTGAACTTTAGGGATAGGCTATGGTATATAAGTGTGTTCAAAGGGGATAAAATGTTGTTGTTGTTTATATTTCATGATATAATGTAAAACATTTGTTTGTATCTAGTACTTCCAGGGATACTAAACTAATCGGTCTTTTGAGACTTGATATATTGTGATCATGCCTATGTTATGTAATAATACACTGACTCTGGATAACTAGGGTCTGGGCGTTACAAACAAACTCTCCATCCATTTTCATTCCCTCCTTCCATACGTACCTCCGTATGAGATTTACCTCCACTGCTCCTAGGGATCCCACATAACATTGATGTCCCCTCCAATATAACTCCCACAAACACAATGTCATCCTATTTCTCATGAATCTGTTCCTCCCCTTTTTCTGTTCCTCCTCTAGATTCCCCTTATCTCCACCTAATTATCCTTAATATCATAGCTATCATATTGCTAAAGGTAATTAATTCGATTGATTTAAGTAATAAGAACTACAATTTCAAAGTTTCCCCCTCATGGATTCTATCAATTCCTCTAATGGTTCCTATAGAATAACCCTAGCTCCGTACTTCAGTAAAATGTTTAGAAATTACTTCATGGTCGAACTCTACACCATCATTTTCATGATCCATCTCTTTCTTCTCAATCAGCATAAAGTAAAATCTTCTTCCAAACATGACTTCACTTTAAATGATAGGAATTTTTCATATCTATCTCAAATATTTATTATACCCTGATTCATAAGAATTTTTCTCTAGTTGCAACTACATATATGGTTCTCTAATTCAGAAAAAACAAGTAAACTACTTTATTTTTTGTTTCAATATCTACATTTTGTACTAGATTTCACATATTTATAATCCATCACATTTTTTTGTATTGCACTGGTAAGAAAAAAATATTTCATTAAATACCCTATTTCTATAAGGCATATTTTTAATTTCTATTTCTATAATCATATTTAATTACAAGCATAGTCAACTTGCTATTTACCTTTCCAATATATATTACATTCAATATACTCATAATTACGCAAATAATAGTTTTCTTAAACACTTTGACAATCAAATATAAAGAAAAACAATTCAAACATGCAATCCCCATCAGGATCTATAGATGCAAGGTTTTAGAGGAGACTATTTAGGGATAGAAACCAGGTTTTGATTTGTGTCTTATCTTGAAATTAAACTATTCTATTGTTTATCATTCTTTCACTATATATATTCACTATATTACCACAAAGACTATTTCAATATCTCCTAGAAATTCTTCAATGACAAATACTAAGTTTTCTTCTACTTTAATAAGTGAACCTATACCTACACAAGGAAGAACGCATAGAAGAACACACTTTCCTTTATCACCTTTATCTATCGATGGTTCATTCATTTTAGATTTACCGGTACAATCAATTTGAATTGATAGATTAATTAAAACTACCACAAATTTATCAAATTTATCTTCTATATACTTAATAGTTCCTCAAGGATGGGAATATTTGTCAACCATATTTGTGGGATCAAGAAAGATAAAACAAAGAACAAATACAATGGTACAACATGTTGTACCTTTTTGTAAGTTTTATTTCAATGTATTGTGTTAAACAAAATGTTGGTTATATAACCCTCTTATTTACCATCTAACAGTTGGTTCCATAATTTTTTCACATTTCATGAATTATGGAAATAATCTTACTGATTCTTCCCTTGCACCCTACTCACAAAAATCATGACTCATTCCATTTCATATTTTCTTTTCAGTTCAATTATATTTCTTATGCATTCCCCTGGTTAAAACTAGTTTTATACACTTTTGTTCCTACACTTAAATATTTATATATACACTATATTTATTAAAACTTCTTATTATACTATTAATTTCTTCTAAACTACTTATTATACTAATTATAATATTACTTATACCATGGTATCCAGTCCTTTTTATAGGAAAATCTTTTAACATTTTCATTTTCTACCAGCGTAAACAGTATTATCCTTCACCACATCAAAGATTATCACACCTTAGGTAAGACTAAAGTTTATTATTCAATAAAAAAATTTCATGTTATTTAAGATTATTTTATATGCTGGTCATTTCTATTTTCGTAATCATCTTCAGTTGCATGGTTATTAAACTGCAAGTTTTCCTTTCTAAGATATATTAGATTTACTATACTCACAATTATGTGTTGAATTATTTTCTTGAGAACCTTGAAAATTAAATAAAAATAAAATTATTATGAACAAGAAATATGTGCCAAGATCCAAAGAAAAAATGTTTCAAAGTTGACTAATAATGTTCCCTAGAATGCTAGTATTAATTTTACCTGTTTGTGATTTACTATAATTTTAGTTGTATTTATGGTTTTTTATGTAATTTTTAATGAACACCACTATGATCCCTATAATTTTTACTATAAATTCTTTTTTTAGTACGATAAATTTAAAATTATCTTCCACAAATTTACTATAATTAAAAATTAAAATTCATTTTTTATGCTATTTTATTTCTTCATGGATCCAAATCTACCATATAATTCTTCATTTAAAAAACATTATCTATTCTCTACACTTTCATGTCAGTTATGTTTTTCTTATAATCAAGTCATCTATTATATATAATAATTTTGGTATTCACCATCTTATGTGTCACCATAACATGCATCCATGTCACCTATTTTTTTAATTCCTCCCTCCATTATCATGGATCCCCCACCCCAGATTGGGATTAACCTCCTTTTCTTTCTCCCCTCACTGAATCCCCACCCCGAATCCCCCTCTCCCCACTTAGGTTTTCTGCTCCCCTCACCTCAACTACCCAAATACCTTCTTATTCTCACCTAGGGTTAACACTGAAAATTTAACTCCCCTCGTACTACAGCACTTGGAATATAGTGCATGCCTCCTTCTACCTCCGCTCCTCCTCTATTTGGGTCCTTGCTCACAATTCCCCGTATCTCCTCCTAGAGTTCAAATATATCACCACCAACATCGGTCCATAAATCCCTACTTCAAATGATTTTGGTAACAAACTCTCCATCCCTTTTCATTCCCTCCTTCCATACACTCATATGCACAAGATTTACCTCCACTGCTCCTAGGGTTCCCGTATAACATCGATGTCCTATCATACTACAGCTCCTGCAAATACAGCGACAAACTCCTTCTCGCGACTCCTCTCCTCTCTTATTTGGGTTTTTTCTTGTGATTTCCCTCATCTCCTCCTATGGCTTCAAAATATAACAGTTGGTGTCTAGCTCTGGGTAATTACTTAGAATGATTTCAATTATAAGCACTACAATTTCACTGCATCCCCCCACATATTATATCCAGTCCTCCATCTTTTCTCGCAAAATAACCCTAGCTACTTACTTCTGCAAAATGTTTAGAAATTTCTTCACAGTCGACCTCTACACCATAATTTGTAATAGCCATATTTTTCTGCTCAATCTGTATATAGTAAAATCATATTCCTAACATGAATACACATTAAATATTATGAATTTTTTGGTATTTGTCACCAATATTTATTTTATCCTAATTCATAAGAATTTTACAATAGTTGAAACTACATATATTCTTCTATGATTGAAAAAATGATTCAACTACTTTCTGTCAGTTTCAACATCTGCATTTTGTACCAGATTTCACATCTTTATGTTCCACCACATTTCTTGGTATAAAATTGGTAAGACAAACTTAATTTATTCAATACATAATTTTCCCTTATTCTATCATCAATATTTTTCATTTCTATTTATATGAACATGTTTAATTTCATGCATAGTCAACTAGATATTTTCCTTTCCAATATATATTACATTCATTATACTCATAATTAGGGAAAAAATTCTTGAACACATTAACAATCGAATAAAAATAAAAACAATACAAACATGCAATCCCTATCAAGATCAACAAATGCATTGTTTTAGAGGAGACTGCTAAAGAATGTAAACAAGGTTGGGAGTTGGGTCTTATCTTGAAATTAAACTGTTCTACTATTTATCATTCTTTCAGTATATATATTCACTTATTACCACAATAACAGTTTCAATATCTCCTGGAAATTCTTCCATGACATATAATATATTGTATTGTATAATAATAAGTGAACCATTACCTACACATGGAAGCACATAAAAAGAATCATGCTTTCCATTACCATCTTTATCTATTAATGTTGTTTTCATTTTAGATTATCAATTTGAATTGATATATTAATTCAAACTTCCACAAATTATTCAAATTTATCTTCTATTTACTTGACAGTGGGTCAATAATGGGAAACCTTTTCAACCATATATGTGGGATCAAGAAAGCGAAAAAAAAGTTCAAATACCATGGTACAACATATTGTACGATTTTGTAAGTATGATGTCTATGTATTGAGTTAAATAAAATGTTTTTTATATAACCAATGTATTTACCATGTAACAGTTTGTTCCTTAATTTTTCAATGTTTGAGGAATGATGATAATATTCTTACTGATTCATCCCTTGCATCCTACTCACAATTAGAACATCTCATACGATTTTAGATTTTCATTTTAGTTTGATTTCATTTATTAAGAATTCCCCTTATTATAACTGATTATTACATAATTTTTTCCCAACTCCTAAATATTTATGTATACAGTTTTCTTATTTAAACATCTTGTTATACTATTATTTTATTTTAAAATACTTATTATACTAATTATACTATAATTTTTATCATGATATCCAGTCTTTTTTTCGATAGGCATATATTTCAACATTTTAATTTTCTACCAGCGTACAAATTATTCTCCTTTTCCACATCAAAGCCTATCACACTTTAGGTAAGACTAACTTTTATTATTCAACACAAAAAATTTCATGTTATTTAAGATGATTTTATAGACTGGACTATTCTATTTTTATAATCATCTTCGATTTCAGGATTATTCATGTGCATGTTTTCCTCTCTAAAATATATTACAGTTACTATACTCACAATTATCCATATAATGATTTTCTTAAACACCTTGAAAACTAAATTAAAATAAAAATATTATGAACATGAAATTTATACCATGATCTAGATAATCAAAGTTTCAAAGGCGAATACTAAGGCTCCTTTGAATGATGGTATTAATTTAAAATGTTTGTGGTTTACTGTAATTTTAGTTATATTTATGAGTTTTTATGTATTTCTTAGTGAACACTATTATAAACAATATAATATGTACTATTTTTTTTAATATGATAAATTCTAAGTTAACTTCACCAAATTTACTCTAATTAACAATTAAAATTATTTTTTATTCTATTTAATTTATTCTTGGATCCAAAACTACCAAATCATTCTTTATTTATAGAACATTATCTATTCTATACACATTCATGTGAGTTATGTTATGCTTCTAAACAAGTCATCTATTATATATAATAAAGCAATCATTCTCCAGTTTACGTGTCACCATAACATACATCCATGTCACATATTTATTTTCCATTCCTCCCTCCATTATCATGGTTCCCCCTCCCCCAATCAGGATTGAACTCCACTGCTCGCTCTCCGCACTGAATCCCCTCCTTGAATCCCCTCCCTAAATCCCGCTCTCCCTATTTAGGGTTCCCACTCCCCTCCCATCCCCTCCTTGAATCCCCTCTCATTCTCCCCTTTGGTTCCCACAGAACATTTTCCTCCCCTCTTACTACAGCTCTCAGAATACACCGCATGCCTCCTCGCGCCTCCACTCCTCCTCTATTTGGGTTCCTTCTCACAATCCCCTACATATCCTCATAATATTAAGGCATATCATCACCATCGTCAGGCAATAGCTATCTCCTTCAATAGATTTTGGTAAAAAAAGATCCTTGCATTTTCATTCCCTCTTTCCATACACTCCATTGCACGAGATTTACCTCCATAGATCCTAGTGTTACCACACAAAATTGATGTCCCCTCCTCCTAAATATCCTTCAAATATAGTTTCGGCCTCCTTCTCATGACTCCACTACCCTCTTATTTCGATTCTTGCTCATAATTCCCCTCATCTCCTCCTATGGATCCTAAATATCATTGTTGGCATCTTTCTCCAGGTTATTACTTTAAACAATTTCAATAAGAGGCCCTACAATATCACTACCCCACCCTCACTGATTCAATGTAGTCCTCCAAATTTTCCGGAAGAAAAATCCTGGAAACGTACTTCTGCAAAATGCTTAGGATGTTATTCACGGCTGACCACTACACCTTCATTTACTATATCCATCTCATTCTTCTGAATCCGCATATAGAAAATCTTCTTCTAAACATGATTGCGCTTTAAATATTATGAATTTTTCATATTTTTCTCTAATATTATTATACCCCAATTCATAAGAATTCTCCAACATTTGCAACTACATATATGCTTCTTTAATTCTTAAAAAATGAGTCAACTAATTTCTGTCAGTTTCAAAATCTTCATTTTGTACCATCTTTAACATCATTATTCTCCACCACATTATGTGGTATAGCACTGTTAATAAAAACATATTTTATTCAACACATAAATTTCCCTAATTCTTCCATCCATATTTTTCATTTTAATTTATATAAACGTGTTTAATTACATGCATAGTGAACATTCTAATTTTTCCAATGTATATTACATTAAATATACTCATAATTATTCAAATAATTATTTTCTTGAAAACACTGACAATCGAAAAAAAGAAAAGAAACACAAACATGAAATTACCATCAATATCTACAGATGCAAGGTTTTAGAGAAGACTACTAAAGAACGGAAATAAGTTTTTGAGTTGTGTCTTATCATGAAATTAAATTGTTCTACTAATTATCATTCTTTTAGTAAATATATTAACTATATTATCACAATAACAGCAACAATATCTCTTGGAAGTTCTTACACGATATATAATAAGTTTTCTTCTAAATTAATAAGTGAACCACTACCTACACATGAAAGCATGCATAGAGGAACAAGCTTTCCATTATTCCCTTTATCTATCAATGGTTTTTTCATTTTATATCTTCCAGTAAAATAATTTTGAACTAATAGATAATTCAAAATACCAAACAAATTTCAAATTTATCTTCTATTTACTTTATTATGCCTCAAGAATAGGAAAATTTGTCGACCATATATTTGGGATCAAGGAAGAGAAAAAATTGATGAAATACCATGGTAAAATACGTTGTACTGTTTTTTAAGTATGTTGTTTATGTATTGTGTTAAATAAAATGTTTTTTATATAACCAATGTATTTACCATCTAACAGTTTGTTCCTTAATTTTTCTAGCTTTGAGGAATGATGGTAATATTCTTACTGATTTATCCTATGCATTCTACTCATAATAACCACATCTCATACCATTTTAGATTTACTTTTCAGTTCAATTTTACTTCATAAGCATTCCACTTATTATAACTGATTATTATAAAAAAAACTTACACTTAAATACTTATTTATACACATTTTTTATTCAAAAATATTATTATACTATTATTTTCATTCAAACTACTTACTATACTAATTATACTATTATTTATACAATGGTATCAAGTCTTTATTTTATAGGTGAATCTTTTAACATTGTCATTTTCTACCAGCATACAAATTATTCTCTGTCACCACATCATATTGTATCACACTTTATGTAAAAATAACTTTTATTATTCAATACATAATTTTCCTTGTTATTTAAGATGATTTTATAGACTGGTCATTGCAATTTTTATAATCATTTTCAATTGTGTGCTTATTCAACTACATGTTTCCCTCTTTAAGATATATTACATTTACTATATTAAATATTATGAATAGAATTATTTTCTTGAACACCATGAGAATTAATTAAAAAATATAGAATGAAAATCCAATCCATACCAAGATCCATAGAATCGAAGATTCAAAGGTGACCACTAAGGTTTCTTAGAATGCTGGTTTTAATTCTAACAATTTTTGATTTACTATAATTTTTGTTGTATTTAGGAGTTTTTATATATATTTTAGTGAACACCATTATAACCCCTATAATTTGCACTATATATTCTTTTATTAGTATGATAAATTTTAAATTAACTACACCAAATTTACACTAATTAACAATTTAAATTCTTTTTTTATGATATTTAATTTCATCTTGGATCCAAATCTACCGTATCATTCTTCATTTTCTAAATATTATCTATTATATACACTTTCATGTAAGTTATGTTTTTATTCTAAACAAGTAATCTATTATATATACTAAAGATAGCATTAACCAGCTTATGAGTCATCCTAATAGGTGGCCACATCACCTATTTATTTTCTATTCCTCTCTCTATTATATTGGATGCCCCACCCCCGATCGGGATTAAGCTCTGCTGATCACCCCCTCCCTAAATCCCCCTCTCCCCACTTGGGGTTCCCACTACCCTCCCCTACCCTCCTCAAATCTCCTCTCCAACTCCCCTAGGGGTCCCGCTTAACATTTCCCTCTCCTCCTACTACAGCTCCCAGAATACAGCACATGCCTCCTCGCACCTCCGCTCCTCCTCAATTTGGGTTCCCTCTCACAATTCCTCGCGTCTCCTCCTACTGTTTATGTGTATCACCGCCAGCATCATTCTATGACTATATCTTTCAAATTATTTCAATAAAAAACTCTCCATCAATTTTTGTTCCCTCCTTCAATACCCTCTTCTGCATATGATTTACCTCCAATGCACCTTGGGTTCCCACACAACATTATTATCTCCTCCTACTACAGCTTCCATAAATACAGAGTCAACATCCTTCTCATGACTCTGCTTCTATCTTATTTGGGTTCCTTCTCATTATTCCCCTAATCAAATCCTATTAATCACAAATATCACAGTTCTCATCTAGATCTAGGTAATTACTTTGAACGATTTCAGCAACAAGCACTATAATTTCACTACATCCCCCTCACGCATTCTATCCAATCCTCCAAATATTCTCACAGAATAACCCTAGCTATGTACTTTTGTGAAATTCTTAAAAATTTATTCATAGTCAACCTCTACACCATCATTTTAAATACCCATCTCTTTATTCTCAATCCTCAAATAGTAAAATCTTCTTACAAAAATGACTGTACTTTAAATATTATTAATTTTTCATATCTATCTCCAATATTTATTATACCCCAATTCATAATAATTTTCCAATAGTTACAACTACATATATACTTCTCTAATTTAACGAAAAAGAGTTAACTAATTTCTGTCAGCTTCAACATATGCATTTTTTACCATATTTAACATCTTTATGCTTGACCACATTATTTGTTTTAGAATAGGTATGAAAAACTTTTTTTATTCAATACATAACTATCCCTAATTCTATCATGCATATTTTTCATTTCTATTTCTATAATCGTGTTTTATTACATGCATAGTCAACTTGTTATTTTCCGTTCCAATATATATTACATTCAATATAATAAAAATTATGAAAAGATTTGGTTTCTTGAACACTTTGACAATCAAATAAAATGAAAAACCATACAAACATGCAATCCCCATCAAGATCTAAAGATGTAATATTTTAGAGGAAACTTCTAAGGAATGGAAACAAGGTTGTGAGGTATGTCTTATCTTGAAATTAAACTTTTCTACTATTTATCATTCCCTCAGTACATATAAAAACTATATTAAAAAATTAATAGTTTCTATATCTCTTGGAAATTATTATATGACATATACTATTCTATCTTCTACTTTAATAAGTGAACCTCTACATACACATGGAATCACACATAGATGAACACGCATTCCATTATCACCTTTATCTATCAATGGTTTGTTAATATTAGATTTACCAGTACAATCAATTTGAATTGATAAATTAATTCAAACTACAAAAAATTAGTCAAATTTATCTTCTTTTTACTTGGCAGTGCCTTAAGAATGGGAAAATTTGTCAACCATATCTATGGGATCAAGAAAGCAAAAAAAAGATCAAAAACCACAGTATAACAAGTTGTATCATTTTATAAGTATGATGTAAATGTGTTGTGTCAAACCAAATGATGGTTACATAACTCTTGTATTTACCATCTAACAGTTTTTTTATTAATTTTTTTAGGTTTGGGGAATGATAGTAATATTCTTACTAATTCATCCCTTGCATCCTATACACAATAATCACTTCTCATACCATTTCATATTTTCTTTTTAGTCCAATTTTATTTTTTACACATTCCCTTTATTAGAACTAATTATTTAAAAAATATCTCTCTTAAATATTTATGTATACACAATGTTTATTCAAGCATCTTATTGTATTATTATTTTATTTCAAACTACTTATTATTATTATTACACTTTTATTTCTACCACGGTATCCAATCCTTTTTTTCAATAGGAAAATCATTCAAAATTTTCATTTTCTATTAGTGTACATAGTATTCTCCTTTACCGCATCAAATTCTATTGCACTTTAGGTAATACTATATTTTCTTTTTCAATACACAATTTTTCATGTTATTTAAGAAGATTTTATATACCGGTCGTTGCTATTTTTATAATCATCTTCGATTTCATTCTTATTCAACTGCATGTTTTCCTTTCTAAGATATATTACATTTATTATTATCATAATTATTAATAGAATTATTTTACTAGACACATTGAAAACAAAATAAAAATAAATATATAATTAACATGCAATCCATACCAAGATCTAGGGAATCAATGTTTCAAAGGCGACTACTAAGGTTACTTAGAATGCTGGTATTAATTTTAACTAATTAAGATTTACTATAATTTTAGTTGTATTTATGAGTTTTTATGTATTTTTTAGTGAACAACATTATGATCTCTATAATCTGTACTATATATTCTCTTTTTAGTATGATAAATTGTAAACTAACTTCACCAAATTTACTCTAATTAACAATTAAAATTCATTTTTTATGCTATTTAATTTATTCTTGGATAAAAATCTACCATATCATTCTTCATTTACTAAACATTATATATTATCTACACTTTTATGTGAGTTTTGTTCTTATTCTAAACAAGTCTGGATATATTAGAAGCTTCTTCAGCTGTTGTTAGGTATTCTTTATACCACCATATCAAAGAAAAAGTTCACATTTTAGTTGTCTTAAATTATAAATTGGAATAGAATTGGGAATTTAATAATTTATCATCTCATTAATTCTTGGATCACTTCACCAATTTCTCATTTTTAAGGTATTATGAACTAATTTTGTTGATGATTCCATTTCTTTAAGTTATTTATATTTAGGATTTCTTGATATGTGTGGGTCTTTTCAAGTAATGAAACTAATTAATGAATATGAAAGGCTTTATCCATTTTTATACATTTATATTAAGAAATATTTTTCCCTTGCATAAGAAAAAATATCAAAAACCAAATATTTGATAAATAAAGTATGAATGGAAATTATTCAAAAAAAATATTTATAATTTAAGCACCCAAAAACCAATCCTGACTGATTTTTAGAGAACCAAAAATTTGGAGAATCGTGATGATGTAAATTTATATCTAAAAATTCATATTATGAAAAATCATCCAAATCTAAATGTGTACTCATAGCCTTTAGATATCCTTATCATAGTGAAAAAACTAAACCTTTAAAATATGTTTATTCTTTAGGGGTTCGTCTTTATCAAAAACATTTGTATATTCTCATCATTTATAATTACATGACACTCATTTAAGCTACTGATATTGAGTAATGTATTTATAATTATATTTAGTTTTTGAATAAAGAAGCAACGCATTTTACCAGAAAATGGGGGGAAGATTGATGTATTTATCTTCTATGAGATCATATGAATGTAGTGATTTTATCAGCAGGTTCATAGAGAATAAAAAGGGAAAGCATATTTTAGCTGCAAATTGTTTTATTATATACTTCAATGTTAAAATAAATTAGGGATTATTTTATAATTAAGAAGAAATTACAAGACATTTTGGATTTACAAAGTGATTATGATGGGGACCCTGATAACTTGATGCATTTGGTTATGTTTTTTTTGTTAAAAGTGTGTTCAATTTCAGTCATTAAAAAACATTAGAAGCGTTTTATCACACATTTATTCCAATATCATTCAAATGGTATAATCCCTTGATTTAGATTTAAATTCTTGGTGAGTGGGTGAATGTTGTGGTGATCAAGAAGGCTGAACATAACCATTATACTACTGCTCTTATCCCTCACGGTGAGAGCATGACAATGGCTAATTTTGTGGAATATAAAAATATATTTATTTCTCTTTGAGAATTTGATAAAATGGGGAAACATTTATGGGGAATATTCATAGGGCTTATTATCATGGAAAACAATGCTACTAGATAGAAAGTAGGAGGCCAAGAATTAATTGGGGGCCTTGATTATACTGTTCACCAAATAATTTTTTGATGACATCCTCCTTGGCATTAACCAAGGAGGAGCTATTGTAATTTTTTTTTTAAATACCCACATCATAAAGTTGATTAAAAATATTTTTTCTTTTGAAAAAGGGGGTTGTAGGATGCTTACATTTTTACAAAGGTTTGAGGCCATATTCTTTCTATAGGTTAAGAATGATATTGAGATTGTTCAGTTTTAGCAAAGTGTAAAATTAAATAAATTTTACTAATATCAGTTTTAGAGATTTTGAAATTAATGTTTTTTATTGTTTTGTGCATTGTTGTTTACATAATTTTAGGAATAAAATTATGAAAATATTAGATTTCCCATTTTACAAGTGTTTTTGATGTCTTCATCAAAAATATTTTTTAACTAAACATGCAACAGGTGAACCACCACCCCATTTTTCAAACTAAATTTGAGAAATAGTATCCTAAATATGAATGATCTTATTATCATATTTAAGTTATTTATGGAGTTGAAAGAAAATATTTCCACTTAACCATTAATTCGTAGTTTCACTAATTTCATTACATTGTGTAGGCTTGAATTTTTCATTTTCATGGGACAATTGTGTAGTATGGTGAGTGTGAATCGGGTGCATTTTCCATCCAAAAATCGATTTGTAGATTGTGAGATCCTGATAAATTACCTCTAATTACACTATAATAACTCCTCGAATGATAACGTCTGCAATTCAATCCCTCTTAAGAGGCACTTCATGTGGTATAAATGGTAAGTAACAATTCACAACCACTTAACTACTATTTCATTTGAGTTATTTCTTTTTCAAATTTTATTTCATAACATATATTATAGTAGAATATTTTATTCTATAGTTTCTTCATTTAGTGTTTCATTTGAGGATTATATGCACTCAAATACAACATTTATTATCATAACCATAAATTGAATTATTCATTGGAATGATGGTTTCATTCATGTATTTGAATCCTCTATGTTGAAGTTATATTTTTTCTCCACCTAAATTGTCCCAAACATTTTCTATTATATTTATTATGTCCAAAAAATTATGTAACTTGTATTTGAAAATAGGATACTCCAATTTTAGTTGTATATAATTTTTTTTTCATTTTATAGAATTGAGGTTTATTTGTGTAATTGACATCTCTATAATAAAAAACCCATTCATTCCTTAAAATTAATCCTCAATGTTTTCTACTATATTGATAATATCATATTAGTTATTATACTTGTATTTCAATATTATGGACCACTAATTTATTATTCCAATGTATTCAATATAATCAATATTAATACATATTTTTAATTTTGATTCTACATAAAAGGTGACAGCGTGGAGTAACACTATATTTTGGTGAAATACACCATCATAGAAGACTGGTGTAAGGTCATATTTTTTAGTAGTGGTTCATTTTATTTTGTTTCAGTTAATATTTTCTTGTACTAAATATGAAGTGTGATTCATTTTAATGTATTTATCAAAAAACAAAATTGAATCTTTTAACAAAGTCAGTTTTTTTGTATTATAAGCAATAACAATTGTTTTTGGTTGCACACAGTAATAAACATTCGAGTATACCCATATTTTATTCCAACTGTTTGGTTCACAATTTCTTATTTTGGCTTGTGTATTTTATATGAACTGCACACATTCCAGTTTATTGGGTATTTATTTCAATAGTTTTTATGTAAATGAAACATAAAAAATTATGTAGTGTATAAGTTAAGATTCATGAATCACTTTTTACGGCATGTATAAACTAGTGTACTTCTTGAAAATTAGTCACCCATGTCTATTAATTTTATATATTTCTCAAAAAAAGAAACATATTTTAGTATTATACATCACATTTTACCACAAGACCATGCATAAACTGATTCAGTTGTATATTTGCACTTTACATCATTTTTTGTTCCCATTATTCCTCTATTTTCCTCTATATTTACTCAGTACTTCTTATATTTTCTTCTACATTAATTTAAATATAATACCATTAACATCATTCTTTATTGTGAAATATATAACTACCATTGATAATTTTATAGTTATATCTATACCAATTTTTCTATTAACCGAAATACATTTTCTGTTTTGACCACATTCTTCTTCCCAAAATGAGTTTCTCCATTTGCAACTTCTAAGAGCATCTCAACATTCCTTGAGATCCCACTTTAGCATAAAGAAAATATATTCCAGAATATAGTCATATTTACATATGAATTTTGTATTAATTATTTTCAAATTTATACAACTTCTTCTTTGGTGAAAACACAGTTTATTACAAATTTATCGAGAAATTTATTTAAAATAGAAATATAGTTTCTATATATATAAATTTATTCTTTATAGGTATTCTCATGTGTCTTTCTAACATGTGATGTGTCTTCTTCATAAAACCTAGTAGAACTAATTTAATTAATTTTGATTCCAAAAATTTCATGTTTAAGTATTATATTATGGTATATCAGGATTATAATTAGTATTTTGTGTTGTAAAAAACATGTCTAATAAATTATATATTAAACTATTCATGTAAAAAAATAATATCTTCTATTTTAAAATATTAAAACATAAATAATTCATGAAAATCATGTTATATTTACTTTTGAAATTATATACATTTTGAACATGTTAATATTTTCCACCATTATATCAATGAAGTGTGTTGTTGCTTTGGATTATGTTTTCAATGATTAATAAACTTCTAGAAATTGAGACATCAATATTTATCCATCACTTTTTATTTCATTGTAAGATCCAATGTTTTTGTGAATTCTATTTGAAATGTACTTTCATTCATTTTTTTCAACACTTCAATCTCAAATTAAAGTCTCCATCCTTTAACATTTTCCTTAATGTTTTCTAATATTTTCATGATGTCACAATAGTTTCTCCACATGTATTCCAATATTGTGTACCATATTTTTGTGTATTAAATAAATACAATATTAATGTTAATTATTATCTTTTAAACCTAGTATTTTCTTATTGAATATAAAAATTGAATGATAATGTCTTGTGAATTCATGTGCGGGTACTAGTACTATAAGAAATATATCCACATCAGCCTCTCCACCTACGGAGGAAGCCTCTAATGCCCCTTGTGAAACTACTAAGGAATATAGAATTGCCCCACATACTTCAGCTACCCCTTTTGTGGAAGAACCTAAGATTTGGCCCATACAGACCCCACTATTAGAAATTCCAATGTGAATGAAACTAATGAAAATTCCATTGTCACCTCAATTGTTGGTAGAATTAAAGAATCTTCCATAGAGACTTCGTCTCCAATCGCTGCTAAAATTAATGAATTTCTCCTCTATCATAGCTCTATAGGCCTACCCTATTGTGGGCCTCATTCTGACCCCCTCTATAGATGGATTTGTATCAGTTTTCCCCTCAAGTTCAACTTCCACGGTCTTGTCAACCATTCTCACCGAGATAACATCATCTAGAACTATCACTGCAACCCTTGGTGCAGTTAATAGAAGCATTAGTGTTGGAGGTTAGGTCTCGATCACCATTCAAAATTCCATCCCAAAACATTTTAGTCATTCATAGAAAGGAAAAGAAAAATATTTATGGATTTAAAGGAATAAGGGGCTTGTGTGAATTTCACAATCCGTCGAGGATCTCATAGAGATTCTCAGTTAATACTTTAGATAGGGTTTCCTTCATGGCCACTATCTCAAATATGAGAGCCAATGTTCAGTCACATGCATCCAAAATATCAATAGAAAGAACCCCATAGCTACTCTTGTAAGGGTTGAGGTACCATTTCCCTCCTTTTTAGGTCCTTCTTGGACCTCACCCTCTAT
Organism: Viscum album; assembly: GCA_963277665.1. Lineage (NCBI taxonomy): Eukaryota > Viridiplantae > Streptophyta > Magnoliopsida > Santalales > Viscaceae > Viscum > Viscum album. The sequence continues at coordinate 739,408,971 of OY728159.1, forward strand.
AGTTTTATATTTTTATAGAAGTAAAAAAACGGTGTCAGGAAATATCTTTAAAAACTAGTTATATCCGGGAAAAATAACATTTGGATATTTAACTGGTTGGAGGAAGTTATCCCTCCCATGGAAGATCCTTGATATCCATGACTTCTACAAGAATAATTTGACTCTTATGGAAAAGGTGAAAGCAGAGGTAACTATGTTGTGGACAGTTTTGGGGGGATGTCATGTTCAACAACACCTTTACCCAATCAGCCAGAAGGCGCATAGAGACCGGAGAATGGATGAATTCCTCCAACTCTATGAAATATCTCTCTTACATGTCCCAAGACACAAGAAAGATGGACTTGGAATGGCCAATACTGTTAAGACACATACCATTTCTATTTTGAAACTTCCATATCCCATAGGAATTGGTAAACTTATTATAGAATTTGAAATTTTTTGAGGCTTTGAGAAAGATGGAATCACTAGGAATATACATGAAGCACAATCTATTCTCATAAGAATGGAAAATTTTCCTCAACACAACAATAAAGGTATCCAATTCATCATGTTACCACATATCCAAGAGTGTTGGACTAGATGTTTCTATTGCACTCATTGTGGTTCCTGCCAACTAGGGACCATTAACTATCGAACTCACTACTGCTTCCCTCTCCACTATACCAGCTATGTAGCCACGTCGTGCACTAACCACCACTTATCCCCAACACCACAGTTGAGGTTCCACCCCTTTATTATTTTGGTTGGCCCACTACCTCAACATATCCCCAAGATATGTGCTTTACCCTCTCTGTTAAAACTCATGGATGAGTCCATATACATAATTAGATAGTGGAAACTCATTCCACATCTTCTCTTACTCAAGCATACGCCTGTGACATACCTGCCTCAAATTTTATCGATGGAATTAATGTAACACCTTTTATTATATGTTTGGATTCATCCACTATAGGAATCCAAAGTTCCTTGTGAACCATTGGAGGTTGTATGGTTTTTAGTTTCACTCATAGTCAACCCTCACCATTGGTACATAGCATCTGAAGTCTAGGAGGTACGATCACTAATCAATGGTCATTGTACCATCACAAGTCATTATTCCCATTAGAAGATAGAATGGGTAAAATATGAAGTAATCAAACTACCAGACATTCTCCGGCATTTTGACCAAACCCAACTTGAATGGGTGACTCTCATTCATATTCAATATCACCAACATAAACATTATAATATGATGATAAATTGACTTTAGGTAATCAAATTCCCTAATGTGTGCATCCACCCAACAATAAAAAAAATAAAGGGGCCCATAGACACGTATTAGAGTCTTCACTTTACTAAAGTGACATAGAACCTTGTATAGCTTTACCAATGCTGGGATATCCAAATTGATGTGCTACCTCATTACTAGAATCACCACCTTAGTAAATGTTCTCAACCACCCATCCTTATGTGTATCCCTCTCTGGGAGAATCAACCACATATCAACCTAGAAATAAACCATGCTAGCATGACAAATGATTGTGCTTCAGAATTTATGATATAACTTGATAAATTCTACTGACTTACCTCTAAAATATACCAAAATAATTTATTCTTTTCCCACTGTTATGATCAATGTAATGTTTAAATCCTAGTTGAAAATTTTTCTAATTGATCCTCTCCCTCAACTGTCCCTTCTTCTCCTTAGTTTAGGAAGTACATAAACCATTTCATTAAGGGGATCCCATTTCCCTAGCTTCTCTTCACTGGTTCCCCACACCATATCGAACAGTAATTTTTCTAATGATAAAAGATGCTCTTGGTCCCCACACACATTCTCCACTGGGAGGAACTCAATATACATCACCCCCCAAAAAAGGATCTTGACAATTTTATGAAGTTCCTGTAGGCTTACACTAACCTCCCCTTGATGATGATGAAATGTGTTGGTCCCCAGCGAGCACATTCACAACAACTCTGGGCATAATTTCCTAAATGTGGTAGATGTTGAACTTTGAAGCCCATGTAGCTTCATAGAGCCCGACTTTCTTTATATGTACCCCAATCTCAGTGCTTGACGAACATTCCAATTAGTCCCAAGAACACTCATCGGTGAAGCTTCCACCTTGGTATAGGTCACAACCATCATTCCACTATTAAAATGGATCCCCCAAACCCTCCTCAATGATTATCTCATAATGAATTGAGGATTCATTTTCCTCCATATTCTCCCCATCAACATTATTTCTGTGGTTTTAGAGAACATATACAATAATTTTTTCATTGTCATCCTAGGTATTCAATGTTTCATCCTTATGCCACTAGTACTTCCCTAGTATGCATCTGATTTAGTAATTCAGCTCATCCATAATCTACCCCAGGATAAAAACATCATCTAACAGCCCAAATCCATAAAAATAAGTATCCTCCTACACATTGGGTGCTCCCTATGAGCCTTTTTCAATAAAGTTATCAATGATTCATGGTCTGGTAAGCTACGAACACTCTCCCCAATTATGATTCTCCCATCCAAGTCATCTTTATGACCAGAAGCAACATTGACTCCCTGACCGGACATTTGATTCAAGAATTTTTTGTTCTTTTGAGTATGATTCATGTTCAAAGAGTTTTTTAGGGATTTAATTCATGAATTTCATTTGTGGAGATATTGTTTTCTGATATTTCTTTGTGAAGGTGGTTTCAGGTATTCTCATTCATTGAGAACCATTTTCAGAGATAATTTTCAAATATGGTTCACTGAGAATAATTCTTAGAGAAACATACAATGATATAGTGAGCTTCATGAAAAGTGAGCACATTTATTTTATCATCTTGAATGTTTAGTGGCTCTGATCCCCCCCCCCCCCACACACTATTTATAGGCATACGGTCATCCCATGATTCATGATGGCCTTCACACAAGAGACTATCATGAATGGGCTTCATGACTTAGATTCACATGTAATAATTTTAAAAGGGATTTGATTAACAATTTTACGTGATACTCCCTGAAAATTGACCCTCATTTTCCCCAATCATCTCCCATTCCGAGGGATGTAATTTTTTGGTTACAAAATTTTGGACGATGGGAATGGTTAGGGAAGGAATAATAATTTTAGAGAAAATCTGGTCCCAAATGGCCATAAAATCCCTCATAAGGGTCTTCTTTGTGAATTCCTTCTCTTTTGTGAATTTTTAGAGTTCACAAATCTCCTTGTATTGTTTCCTTCTCAAACAAAAAATGGCATGATGGTAAACCTCCATGTAGTGACTATCATATTCTCATAGTGATTTGCAAACACACTAAGGGTTGACAGTGATCTCCATGAATGTTCCAATCAGACTCACAGAACCACACCCCCTTCATGAAGCTCATATCACATTATGAATGTATCCAACATTTGAAAATCCACTATCCTATAAATTCCACTAAAATCTATAATTTTTTAGAGTGCATGCGACCTTTCAACTTCTAAAATTACCCTCTTTTAACTTACCCCTTGAACATCATGAACAAAATATAGATAGACCAATCAAGCTATTTAGGCATCACAAAACCTCCCCCATCATGTTCTTGAGAGACTCCACCCAAAATGGATATGCCTTTTTCGAAATTCTATACCCTTCATAAAAGTAAAAGTACCTTTCAGTCATTGGGAAGAAATAAGCCTTTGTGATGCACTCCCTATTTGAATCAGGAATTCCTTCTCAGGCAGGGTCTTATAGTTTCGTGAAGAATACTCCTTTGCAAAGAACCTGAAGTCCATAAGATACCCTAGCATTGAAATACCCACCTTTTAAAACCTCTAATCATCATGAAGCACCTTAAATGGGATTCTCCATGGTGCCTCTCTTCAAGTGACCCTCCATCGCAAATTTTGAGTGGATAAGGTCTCCACACCCATCCAGGACCGATCCAACTGCACCTCGAGCCCCTGTGTGACATGTTCCGCCCACTCCTATGTCCACCCACTACATCCTAAGTGTGGATTGAGACTATCAACTACCAATTTATTTGAATAATAGGTATTTTATCCCCTTATTACTCTAATAATATAGATCTTAACTTCGACCCCATGATGGACCAATCCTCTATGGCAGTTCCAACGATATTTCTCTCCCCAAGGCGCATGGATGGTGGTCACATAAGCCCAAGGGGTGACGAGTGAGTCCCCCAGTTTCTGATAAACGTTAAATAAAACTACCATGTTCCACATCCTTATATAATTATGCTAAACTAAATCACATCTTATTTATATGATGTTAAACTATATAACAATTTTCTCAACACATGATGTGAAACTATAGAATTTCCTTGCATTATGGGAGTAGGATGCATCATATGGGACCCACATGGATTGATATTTTCCATGTATATTTCATGTGTAATCCCCAAACCATTCCAATGATGATCAATCCCTTTATGAATGGATTCTCCAACACCGAGTCCCCACAACCATCACTCGTTAACACTTTTTTTAAATGATCATCCTTATTATATAATATAAAATTACAGGGATTGGTCAAGTCACATGATCTTAAATTGTGCAATAAAACTACATGAGTTTTGATCCATTTCTTCTAAGAAAGGTATTTAGTATGCCCCCATGAGGTAAAATCCTGACCAATGGTAAACATAGTTGTTCCCTTATGAGGATGAACCTCCTAGATTTTCATCCATAAGGAATTATGATCCATCCCCCCCATATCAACATCTGTGGGGAATTTTGATCCATCCATCTCGATTCTACATAAAGGGGAATTTTAATCCAACCTTGCATGTTTGTAAACTTCCCTTTTAGGGATTCACCTCCTAGGTCTAACTCAACGAGCGTCTTAATCCATCTATTTCAGATCCACCTAAAAGGGTAGTTCTTATCTTTTGGTAAACTATACTTGTGTGACATTTTTCCTCTTAAAGATGCACCTATTTCATCCACCTATGTGGGGTGTTCTGATCAATTAATTATATCTCAATAATACATTACACTCATGCCTGGATCAATATTAATTAGACATCCCAATACATCTTCATAGGACATAGAACTTGTTGCCTTGCCAAAATAGTTACCCAATGCATCAACATGGGATTCCTAAAGAAAAAAACCTTGGAAGATTATGTATATGAATTCTTTACCTCATGATCGACAAGGAATTCCTTGTGTTCAATTCCTTAAGATTCCTCATATGATATTCCCTCCTAAGTGGAAGATTCACATGTGTTCAGTGCACCCAGCATCCAGACATGCCCAATGATCCTTATTGTGACTACTCTTCTGACCGTATTTTTTTACCCTTTCAAGATGAAAGATGAATTTAAAAACATGAGTAATTTAATTAACATGTTTTAAAAAAGATATGTCACTAGGAATGTCATCCAATAACATGAATAAATTCTATGAGGGAGACAGACTAGTCGACGATCTCCAAGGAGGAATCTATAGAAGGAGGAACCGATATCCCATAATCCTATTTTGATCAATGATATGTCATATCCATTTAATATGATTTATGTTTTCCAAATTTGGAAAGAGGGAATTCAGGGAAATTAGAATGCCAGTGTGCATTTAATACACTAACATGTAGTAAGGAACCTTAACAGATCATCAAAAACACAATATTATAATCTTTTAATATGATATTTATGTCTTCCTCATATTATACTTGACATTTATAAGTTAATACTTTAGGATATTTATATTACCTTACTAAATTTCTAATCTCACCTAATTCTTATGTTTACATTCTTCATGTTATTTACATGATCGTATACTATAAAAAGTTTATGAAATGATCCAGAGGATCAAAATTATAGAGAAATGTTTGCAAGTATTATAAAATATATATTTTATGCAACTAATCAAAATTATAGAGAATTTTTTGCAAGTATTATAAATAATATATTTTATGAAACTAATTTCCAAGAAACTAAAATTTTAAATATTTGTGTTGTGTGGCTTCTTATGAGATGTATTATTTAATTAAGGTTATTAATGTATCATTTGAGTTATGTTTATAATGGTCTTATATATTGTTTCTCAAAGAAGTTAGATAGTTCTCTATGATTATGTGCGGATCACCAGAGGTAAAACCAGGTTACATTTAATAATATGTATCACCTTTCTCATATATATGACTAATTTCACTATTTGTGTAACAAAACAACCCTAAACTAGACAATCCTTCTGATCCAACCCATCAGAGTGGTGAGGTTTAATAAGAAAACAGAAATAAAATTCATAAAATAAAAAACTAGAAATAAAAAAAGAGTAAAATTAAAAACAAATAGATATACCATATATCAATACAGTCCATTCCAAACTAACTAAAATAGAAATTATGAAAATACAAGACCAAAAATATCCATGTGACCAACCATCACCTCCAAACCATCCAAATATGAAGGAAATGTTGAAAAAGGAGATGACAAGCTATATAATACCCTTCCATTTACCCGAGTCCTTTGAAAAAACGTCTAAAAATGCCCAAATTCCAAAGTAGGGTGTGATATAAAAACCTAGTTGGGTACCATATTAAATTCTATAAAATACTAATATCAATAATTTAGTAGTATATATTTAAAAAATATTCAGTTTTACAAATCAATTTTATGAATTAGAACCATATGTAAACCATTTCCTTTTGTTTTCATAAAATCCTTTTATATTAAAAAAACATAGAATATGAAAAGTATAATTTATAAAATAAAAATACATAACCACACACCATATGGTAAGAAATTAAACACATATACATGAATTAATACAAAATTAAATACCTTGTCATACAATCTCATGTGGAAAAACATGTGAGAAAAAATAAATTAAAAAAAATCCATCATGTGATAAAAAATGTAAAAGAAAAAGAACGCCATGTTGGGACATATAATAAGGGAAAACATACTACACATAAAGGATCCTGAATTGTGAATATTTTGGTACCAAATGATATTGATTCCCTCTATAGTCCATCGGTATCTTGAAAGTAACCACTAATGGTGCCACACACACTAGGGCCACATAGATTTTTTCTCAATGCACCCAAGGTTCCCATTTCGCAAAGTATGTAAAAATACATTTCACCTCCAGGATTATGATTTATAAAAAAATTAAAATCAAATCCAATCAAATTTTGTGCTCTAAAACCCATTTAGAAACCAAAATCACAATTAATTAAATTAATCAATCACTTTTGTGTAAAAATCCACATTTTTTAAGAAACCCGCAATTGAAAAATGTACATTTTCCAAGTAATACCTTGATACCAAAAATAAAATCAATTAAATGAATAACTCTAATTAATTTTACAAGATTAATTTTCAATTCAATGAATTAACCAATAGTACAGAAACCCCGAACTCAAAACTGATATAGAACAAATCACCCTAGTTAACGGAGACAGGGTAATGGTAGATCGGGTCTAAATGATCTCTAATACATAATAATCAATTTATTCCTCCATAAAACCCATTAGATATATAATAATAGCCTATTTGGGATAAAAAGATTATATTAGAAGATATCTAGCATATATATACAATGAAGGGGATAAATTGGATCAAAAACGCAACATACCTCAATGAAATACATTAAGAACAAAGGGAAACCACATAGATCCCATGGGTATAGACATAAAAATTTCTAGTGAAATATTTTGATGAGGAAAAATTATATTAGGGGGATTATACTTAAAAACAAAAAAATGTAGAAGGGTTAAAATCCACCTTTTAAGAGTTTGGATGGGGTTCACTTTGTTTCCTAGGTCAAGTTGCATGATTAAACTAGCTTTGAACACTAACTATGTACCCCTAGTATCCATTTTGTTTAGGGATGCACAATTTTCACTAGAGGGCTGCATGGTTCAGGAAACCCATTCCCAAACCTTGTGATACCCCTTGAAAACCACTAGAAACATTGAATGGTTCACTGGGCATGTTGTAGAGTTACACTAATAAGGCTCATATAGTGAAAAAAAACCATAATATCCTCATTGATACATACTACATGGTCATGACATGGTTAAAATAATTGTGTTACTTAAAAGTACACTTGTTAGTATCTATCATAATTCTTGGTTTTTGATCTCCCCCCCCCCCAATTCATTCTAAGGACAAAAATAGAAAAATCAAGGCTCAACTAAGGTATACATGTGACCTAGAGGGAATCACAATTATCCCAATTGAGGTGAAACTATAAGGAAAACCTTATCACTAAACTAACACTATAGTAGCTTATGAATATGGTGCACATTAAAATTTTAACATCCCTGTATTTCATGAAAACACTCTTCCATATCCACTACACCTTTTTTGTAATCTCCACAAGGATACTCATCCCAAAAAAAGACTTCACATTAAACTCAAACCAGAAAATGGAGATTACATTTCCAACCACACAACACTTGAAAAGTAGTGATCCTTATCAAATCCTAATAACAATTTTATCGGAAAATTCAATGAGAAGAAAATTATATTCCAAATATGTACAAAAATTAGGCTAGTGGGTTTGGACAATATCCGCAATATCCAATATAGGTATATCTGTCTTTCCATCTCTTTGTATGTAACGACCCAAACATTTTTAAATAAAATTCCCTTAGTGATTAAATTAAAAATATTACTATATTTTGTGGTTATAGAAAAATCATGAACTTATTCAGTTTTATAATATCATATCATATTTAAAAGACCATTAAGAATCATAATCATTGACAATATAGTTGTTTAATATTGATCAAATGATTAGTATAAATATAGGGTGTTAACAAATCAATTTGATAGAGACAGAGGATGTGATGGAGTAAACAAATATGATCGTACCCAATGAAGACCATTTATCCTAGAATCTGATGGATATATCACCTCTAGTATCTTCCCATGACAAATCCCAATCAAGAATCCAACAACTTAAGCATAACTGAAACCCTTTTATGGGAGAATATCACGGTCAACGAGATCACAACAAAAACCTAGTATGTCGAACCACCCCATGAATGTCTCACCTTCATGCACCTTACTCATAAGGATTTTCATAGTTTATTATATAGATATGAATCGATACCATAATAATATAAAAAAGTTATATTTTATTTTAAATAGAATAGTGTTTATATTGACTTATTATTGTTACATTATAAACTCTTTGAATTTTTATACAAATTATATTGTTAATTATTATCGAATTTAAATTAAGAATATTATTCCAATTAATTAATGGATTTTTTAAATAAATAATATTTTAATATAATATTATTATTAAATAACTTTTACTGAATACAAATGATCATATGATTTTGATGAAGTCAAATGTAAATTTTTTAAGGCTTTGAAAATAGTTATTGTAAAAAAAACTAAGCATTTCTCAATAAATGTTGACTCGTATTTTAAAATTGAAGATTTAAAAATTTAGAGAAAAATTTAGATAAAATTAATTTCAATTTTTGTAATGATAATATCAATATTATCCAATGGTAAATGTTTCATTATTTCTGAGATAGTTAAATTTTCGGGTAAAAATTAAATATGATATAAATATACAGTGTGTATTTTGATATCATAGTGACAGGAAAGTAAAATAATGGATACTATAAAGGGTATCCATGAAAAAAAATGTTATTTAAATTAATAATAATGTAATTTTAAGGTTATTTTATTAATTTTTTAAAGCCTTTATCAACCCTAAAAAACCAATAATATATTTTAATATTCTAAAATAAATTCTTTATGAGTACGGATCAATTACACATTAGAAAGGGTATTATTTTAATAATTTCATGAATTTTCCTTATAAAAAAATTAATACCACTCCAATTTTTCATAAACCAATATAAAACATTGGTATGGTTTTCGGTTTTTTCATTTTATTATATAGAGATCAAAACCTATGTTTTAGAAAAGATAAATAATTCCCCAATCATTTCTTATATAAACACAATAAATATCCCATTTATCTTGACTCAAAATTTCTAGATCACATCCTTACTCTACACTCCACACTCAATAGTCCCCCTAACGTGCCTACAATCTCTCAATAATACCATCCCAAGTATTTGGAAGAAATCTCTCAAGGTAAAGGTTCTTTTCTTTCTCATATTTATTCAAGTATCTTCAATATCTTATGACCTTTTCCTCTAATTTATAATATTGGAATATTTTCTTTAATTTCCACTTTAATTACCCTATGATTCCTAAAATATGAGAACCACCTTCTACTATCACTATTCCCTTCCACGAACATTTATATGCCCCCATTTTTATACTGAAATTTCACCATTATTTTCCATGCCAAAAAATGTGTAGTGAATACCCAAACCGAACACCTATAATAGGTTTTCAACTTTATTCACATATACTTATTTTATTTGGGAATTACATGTATATATCCCACCCTCCATGACCATAGAATAAAAATTAATGAAAAGTGATTCCATGTTTTATTATCAATGTCGCACACTTAAGCATGATACTGAAATGAAAGTGACGGGTGCGCATGAAATTATATAGCACTCCAATTTGTTGGGTAATGTATTAACATTATTAGAAATCATGAAAAATATTGGGTAGTGAACTTAATCAACCATGGGAGTTTTTCCATCATTATTATATGGAAGTTATCATTGACTTATGTTTATGATGCAGTGTATTAACCTATTTCCATATTTCCCATGTTGCATTTATGTTATCATGTTATATCATGACTTATTATTAATGTTTTTGATTCTCACCCCATATGTTCCCCCATTGATATACCTATTTTCTAACATGTATTTATTAATTCATTTTATTCCATTTTTATTCCATTTCTCATATTTATAACTCACCCCATTAGTTTTTATGTCTCCATGTTATCCCAAGCAATATTAACTTTGAAGGAATATTATGATCATGTTAACGAAGGTTTCAATAAAGATGTTTTATTTTGTATTTTAAATTTTTTGTAATGTAACTAATTCTCTAATACACTATAAAAGCTGATATCTATGGTTATATTATGGGTAATTTTTTGTAATAAACCATGAATTAATTTGTAATAAAGATAATGGTTGTCATTGTTGGTATCAAAATAAAAGTTTAGTTATTTTTGGCAATACTATTAGAAAACTATAGAAACATATCTAGGGATAAAACTAAGCACATGAAAACATTCCTAAATTTTGGTAAAGTATAGAGTAAGTTTATTATCAATAAAATGCATCCCTATTGATATACTCTAATTTAATACAACTCTAACAAATATTTAAATAGCGGTGAAACCCAAAAACATCACATTCAGCTGGACTCGACTGAGAACTGGGGTACAAAAATGGGCCTTTCTGCATACTTGTTTAGCGGAGGTACTGTAGCGGTGGTACGGTTGAAACGTAGGTACTATAGAGGTGGTAGGACATTGTAGCGATGGCAGGGTACTGAAGCAGCTACAAGTACTGTAGCAGCTGGGTTACTATTCACAGAATGGGCCTTGGGCTAAAAATTTGGGCCTACGAGCTATGTAATGGGATATATGCCCACTGGGCCTTCAGGCTATGTAATGGGTATCCCTCTACCCAGTTAAAAGAGGTCTTTTCTTTGCTTTAATAGTAAAATGAGGTTTCATCCCCAACCTTTTTTAAAAAATTATATGTTATGAAATAGATCATAGATCACATAGATTGATGCTTATAAGTTCATAAGTTAATAAATTAATGTTATTTATAAGTTATACCTTTAATGTCATTATATTCTCATTTATGTGTGTAATAGTCTAAAAATACTCATACCTAATTTTTTCTTTATTCTATCCAATAGAATAAAATATAAAGAATCAAGTAAACAACCAATGTGAGTATAAAATTTGATGAATTCCCGAACGAGATGCCTAATAAGATGGGAGCTAAAGTAGGACTTATTGTGGGTATGTGAAACCAACTATCAAAAATAAAAAAAATTGGCACTTTATTGATTTCCCAAAGAGGTCTAGGAATAGGAAGATTCCATCTCAAGGAAGTTCATCCAATAAATACGATATGGGAAATAAGGACCAATTTCCTTTGTAAACAAAGTGTGGAAAGAGGAACCAAGGGAAGTATCACAAAGGAACTATGAGATGTTTCAAATGTTTAAAGATAGGGAGTAAAGTAACAAATCACCACAAAAAATGGATAATGTTATAGATGGAAATATTTTTCAATATAAACTATCATATACAGTTCTATATCGTAAATGTAGAGAATTCATTTATTATCCAAGACAATTCTCTATGCAAAAGGCTGACAAGCATGATAAGCATTAATAATCTCCAAGATCAAGGGTATAAGGAAAGTGTTATACTAAATGGATCATAATGATTGAAGTCCTTATAACCTCTACTATAGAGTTTTGTATGTCATGTATTATTTCAATTCATTTCCTATTATAATATCTTGTATGTTTTCTAAAAACATCATATCACAACTTGGAATGATTCTATATCATTGGAGAAAATTCAATGATTATTATATCTTATGTTGAATTTTGTGGGAATTTTCTTCTTAAAAATCTAATAATTCTACCATTTCTATAATTTTTTGTAGTTTTGGTTGTGGATTGGCTTTACCTATATAAGGCCAATATAATTTTCCATGAGAATAAAGTCACATTTTGTATCATGAATCATCATCCAATTTTGTACAAATGTAAGGAGACAGATGAATATAGATTAGAACCAACATCTCATGAATAAATGTTATTTCCCTATGAGTAAGTGTATCTATATAAAATTACAAAGACTAAAGAAAGGATCCTCCTTGAATACATTCCCATTGTGAGGGAATATGTTGGATTGTTTCCTTAATAATTTTACGGCCATCCTCCTAGTTGAGTGGTTGAATGTTCAATCAAGATTACACCTATGGAATTACCATTATCTAATACTCCATATAGAATGGCTACTATGGAACTTTAGGAGATGAAGAAACAAAAATATGATAATTTGGATAAAGGGTTCATATGCATAAGTTCATTTCCATGGGTTACACCTACACTTTTCAACAAGAAGAAGGATTGGTCAACGCAAATTTTCATTGATTATTATGAGCTCAATAAGATCACAATAAAGAAAAAGTATTGTATTCCATGAATTTATGACATGTTCGATAAGTTATGTGCAGAACATTACATATCAAACTTGGATCTATATTCTGGGTATTACCAAGTTGTGGTGAATAAGGAGTATATCCCCACTATTTATTTCCATAAAAGTTACGAGCACTATGAGTTCATAGTAATGTCTTTCAGACTGAATAATTCTCCACCAATATTTATGTACTTGATGAATGGTTTTTTTAAGGATTATCACAAAAAAGTGGTAGTCCTTATAGATGACATTCTAATATACTCCAAAATAAATGAGGAGAATGATGAGCATCTAAGAACTACGTTAATGATATTATGATAGGATAATATTTATTCCAAGTATATAAAATAAGAGTTTTAGTTGAAGGATGTCTAATTATTTGGAAATATTATCACTAGACATGGGATTACTATGGACACTTCAAAGATAGAAGAAATTTAAGGATGGTCGAGGACAACATCTATGATAGATATCTGTATCTTCCTTGTATTATCTTGGTACTATAGTCAATTTTGGATAAATTTATAGTGATTGTCAAAACCTCTAACCAAGCTACCTTATAAGAGAGTCAAGTTTGATAATATTGATGAATGTAAAGAGAGAATCATGGAATTTAAAATTAGTATTACCACTATTCCTATGCTTAGTCTACCCAAAAGTGGGGAACTTTTCATAGTATTCAGTGATTCTTTAAACAAGGTATTGGGTTGTGTGTTAATATAGAAGGAAAAAAGTGACATCCTAGGCCTCAAGGTAATTAAAAGTTCATAAATTGATCTACCCAATTTATTTTCTATAGTTGTTTGAAATGATATTATTGTTGAAAATCTAGTATAATTTTTTTTAGGGAGAATTATGAAAAAAATATGGATCAACAAAGGCTCAATTATATATTCGCATGGGAATATATGAATATGCCCCAACGATGGTGGATAAATTGATCAAGGACTTTGACTACTAAATCCACCACCATCCTAAAAAACTGAATAATGTTGAAAATGTTCTAATTAGAAATGATTTAGTGATTTTATCATTGATTTAAATTGAAAAGGATACAATATTCTTGGGATTAAAAATAATTAACATTGGAATCATAATGGAAGAAACATCATCAATACCTTCAAAAATTATTTCTCAACCATCCCTTATGCAGAAGATAAAGTATTTTCAAAGAGATGATGTGGGAATTCAAAGGAAAGAGGAAACAATAAGAAAAGGGGCATCCTGGGAGTTTAATGTTAATGAATACGGACTGTGAGATTTGGGTCAAGACATTATATACCATCAAATCCTAAGTTAAAGTGGGATATATTCGATGATTCATATAGTTTCACCTTCTCCATCCATCCTGGAAACACAAAAATGTGCCGAGATCAATGAGAGCCCTATTAGTAGGAAAATATAAATAAGGGGATCAGGGAATATACATTAACATGTCTTGTATGTCTGCAAGTGAATGCATAAGAGAAAAAAAATACTTTGGGTTGATGAAACCATTACTCATACCTAAATGGAAATGGGAAAACAATAGCATGAACTTTTTCACTGGCCTTCTAAATAAATCAAGAGGAAATAATTTTATCTGTGTTGTGGTGAATTATCTTACTATGATTCAAGGGGACATATAACTCAATAAAATTGCAAGGATATACATTAGATAATTTTTTAATATGAATTGAACAAAACTATCAATTGTATCCAATCTAGATCCAAGGTTTATCTCCATGTTCTGGGAGATCCTCCAACATTATCAAAATAATGAGTTGAAATTAAACTTATCTTATCACCCTCAAACTGACGGCCAATCTGATGGGACTCTCCACACACTCTATTACATGTTGAGAGCATGATCAATTGACTTCAAATGAGGATGGTAACAAGATATTCTATTATCCTTGTTCTCATACAACAATAGTTTCCACTAAAGAATCCAAATAACTCCAAGTGAATCCATTTAGGGGTTCCACCTCACCCCTTGAAAGGTGGATTATCAAAATAATAAAAACAAATTAAGGCCTTCGGGCCATTTCGACTGAATCCCTTTATGGTAATAGGTATAGAACACCTACAGTTGGGATGATGTTTGGGTAAAAAACTGATAGTTCCTAAAATAGATGAGGAAATAGTGGAAAAGGTTAAAACTATTTAGCATTAAATCAAGGCTCCTCAGAGTTGACAGAATAGCTATGCTGGAAATCCTCGACGAGACCTATAGTTTGTGGTTAAAAACATGGTATTCCTCCACATATCTCTAAGAAATAAATTCATTCTATTTTGGAAGAAAGGAAAGTTTGGTGTAATATACTCAGTCCCTCTGAGAGCCAGGATCACATTGGATCAGTGGCACATCGACTGGCAGTCCCACCTAACCTATCTCAAGTACATGATGTATTCCATCTGTCTCTATTGAGAAATTAATTACCCATACCTTCACATGAACTCAATAAATTGGTGGTATCATTGTAGAATGATCTCTCATATGATGAGTATCTAGTGAAAATCTTAGACTGCAGAGACAATGTTCTACAAAACAAGATAATGCACCTCGTCAAAGTGCATTGGAGAAAAAAATCTTTGAAGAAGTGATGTGGGAACCATAGGATATGATGAAACATAAATAACCTTATCTATTTTAGTGTGTGAAATGAAAATTTTGAGGGTGAAATTTATAAGTGGGGATGATTTTAACAATATGAATATTTATAAATACAATTCCACTTATTATTTAATTAGATGTATTATCATGTATTAATGTTATAAAAAACACATGCCCTTATTTTGTTTTATTATATCATATATGGTTTAAAAGACAATTAAGCATCATAATAATTCATAATCTATCCATTGAATAGTGATTATATGATTAGTATAAATATTGGGTTTTAACCAATCTATTTGACATAGAAAAATGAAGTGATGGCCTCAACCAGTAGGATTACACCCTATAAAGCCCATTTATTAGATCTTCTGTGGGAGATAGTATCTATGAGACTGTCCATTGACATATATTATGTATAGATGCTAAAACTTAATCGTGAGAGAAACTATTTATGGTAGAAGTTCAAGTTCATCAAAATCATTTGCCAAACCATGTAACTCGAACCACCCCATCAAAGTCTCACAATCTCACACCATACTCTTTGGGACATTGATGGTGTGTTAAAGTTATATCAATCAATACCATATTAATAAAAAAAATATATATTATTTTTAATATAATATTGATTATATTTACTTATTATCATTACTTTATAAAAGATTCTGATTTTTAAACAAATTCTATTCATAATTAGTATTGAATTTCTATTAAAACGCTTGTTCTTCTTAATTAATGGATTTTTGAAAGAAATATTATTTTAATTAAATATTATTATTATTATTAAGTAATTTTCATCAAATATAAATGATTATATCATTTTTATGAAGCCAAATGTAGTTTTTATAAGGGTTCGAAAAGTATTATTGTTAAAAAAACTGAGCATTTTTAAATAGATGTCGATTATTATTTTATATAGAAGATTAACATATTTATAAAATTATATAAATAAAAAAATTTATTTTTTGAATTATAATATAAAATTTATCTACTGATGAATTTTTTATAATTTTATGATAGTGAAATTTTCAGGTAAAAATTAAATATGGTATAAATATATAGTGTGTATTATTAAATCATAAGGAAAAAGGTGATATAATAAATACTATAATGGGTATCCTAAAAAGTATATATTTTTCCCTTAAAAATAATGTGATTCAATTTTTTTTTCAATTATTTTATAAATCCTTTATGAATCCTTCAAACCTTATAATATATTTGATGGTTTTAAAATCATTTCTTTAGGAGTATGACTCACTTATGCATATGTAAGGGTATTATTTTAATATTTTGGGAAATTGGACTTATAAAATAATAAAATCTTCTCATAGTTTTCAAAAACAATGGGCCAGAATCAAGGTATATTTTTGTTTTGTTTTTTCTATTTTATTGAGAAAAAATCATTGTTTGATAAATTATGAATAATTTCTTACTCATTTCCTATATAACCCCACCCAAGCATCCATTTTTATTATCTAAAAATAGTTTTAGACTGTAATTACTCTTCCATATACTTTAAATAGTCCTCCCAAGGTTCCCCTAAGATATTAATAAGTTTCTATATGAATTTGGGATCACAGGCTCAAGGTAAGGTTTCTTTTCTTTCTCATCTTTATTTAAGTTTATTCATTATCATATTCCCATGTTTCTTTAAATAATAATGTTGTGATATGTTTTTATATATCAACATTACTTCCCATATTAGTCCTAAATTATGGTAGACCCCTTCCACACTCATTAATCCCTACCATGTATATTTATGCACCCCTGTTGTGCTGTTGAAATTTAACCTCTATTTTCCATTCCAAAAAAATGTTTAGTGAGTATCCACACCCAATTACTATCAGGGTTTTATCCTGTATGAATATATACATATTTTATTTGGGAAATAAATTTATTTTTTCCACTCTACTTTATTGTTGAATAAAAATTGATCAAAAAGGATTCCATGTTTTATGATCTATGTGGCACACTTAAACATGAGAAAGAAATGAATGTGAAGTGTTATACCAGAATTATATAGTTCTTTAATTCATTGGGTAATGTATTAATATCATGGGATATCATTAAATGGATTATGTAGTGACCCTAATATACAATGGGACACTTTATATCATTAGTATTTGGAATTTA
The DNA here is from genome assembly GCA_963277665.1 of Viscum album. NCBI lineage: Eukaryota > Viridiplantae > Streptophyta > Magnoliopsida > Santalales > Viscaceae > Viscum > Viscum album. Next base: position 739,426,767 of record OY728159.1, read on the forward strand.
TCCATGATCTATGTTTAGGATGTAGTGTTTTATGTTGTTGCCATATTTCCCATGTCTCCATTATGTTATCATAATATATCATGTATTATGGTTCATGTTTATAAATAAAACCCCTTTTATGACCCATTTATATGACTATTGTCTAGAATGATTTAATTTTTTCATGTTATTTCATGTTTATTCCCTTACTGGGATTTATAAATCACCCATTTCTTGTGTATGTCCCTAGGTTATCCCATTCAGTTTTAAGTAAAATGGAATAATACTATCATGTTATAGAAGGTTTCAATAATTATGTTTTATTCCCAATTTTATGTTGTTATGTAATGTACCTAATTCCCAAATTCACTACTCTTCTCAATATGATGGGTAATATTTTGTGTAATTTTATGTAATAAATCATAAATTTATGTGCAATAAAGAGTAGGGTTTTTTTTATATGGATGGTAAGTCATGATAAATTTCAAATGGGAACCCATAACCTCTTCCAAACCATTCCAATATCTAGATATTAATCTTAATTCCTTGTCAGAAAACAACCATAGAGGAAACCCCAAAAAGTATAACAATCTCTCAAGCATTCAAGTCACTATGTTTTTCCACTTTTGTCGTCTCTTAGATAAGAAATAAATAAATAAATCATAAGTTGGTCAATGATCTCCCAAATCTCATTCTTCTAACTAGGAGTCCATGGAAAACCAATTATGATGTCTATGGAAATACAATAACACTTACATACTAGAATGTGTAAATGTTTCTACAAACCAATAGATCTAAGTTGTTCCACATTAATTTTTTTAGAAGGGAGACACCATTAAAATATTCTTGCAAACAACTACCTCATCCCTAACCACTATTTACAAAATCTAAATTCATGATACATCTTGGTAACCCAAAGCTGTAAAGGCCAACATGTCTATTTTCCATTATACACAAAATCCTTCTAAAGATAAATCAGAATAACCAACCTATTGTTGAATCATAATGCTTTACTATGAGACCAAGACCACTCACCTGAGGTCTCCCCTCCATAAAGTATTTTACTTAAGAACTATAACTCATTGTTTTTTACATAATAGAGAAAAATCACTAATTAAAATATTTTTAATCTTCCATAAAATCCATGAACACTTGTACACCAACATATTCCACTTCCATGATCATTTCAAAAAACAAACTCGTCAGATACCACTCCTCAACAGATTCCATTATGATTTTTTCCGAAATTTTCTATTAAACACATCAGAAACCAAATTCCCTTTCCCAAGAGTGTGTATATATAAGAAAACATATTTGGATACTCCACCTAGAATCTATTTCAAAAATTCATATTCCTTTAAGTAAAAATATATTTTAAACTCTTATGATAAAAAAACTATAAACTTCTCAATGAAGAGATGGTGATTCCAAGTTTTGAGTTCATTCATAACTTTTACTAACTCAAGATCATGGGTATTTTAGTTATTATCATGAGGGTATGATTATAAAGAGAAATAGTGCACGACATGTTTCCCCTACATTTAAAAACATCCCAAACTCAAACCAGAATCATTGAAGAAAACATCATAACCCAACCCCATTTCTGGAAGAATCAAAACTAGTGTTGGAGTCAACCTCACCTTCATCTCCTCAAAATATCTCGTCATATTTCATTCCATTCAAACATTACACCCTTATGGGTTAAATATATCATTGTATATGCAAGATTAGAGAACACCTTAACAAACAATCTATAGTAACCATAAAAACCAAATAATCTATAGATCTAAACATATTTTTGGGGTTATCCCAAGACATAACATCCTTTATTTTCTTAGGACCAATTAATATTTCCCTCTCATATATCACATTTCCCAGAAATCTCAATTTTTAGATCCAAAACTAATATTTTGGAATCTTAATATATATATGATGTTCCTTCAATGATCGAATAATGAAATCATAATGGTCCATTTACTCCTCCTATGTCTTAGATTACACCAATATATCATCCTTGAACACAACAATTTAATATTGTAGTAATCTATGAATTATTTGGATAATCAAATCCATAAATACTTTAGTTGAATGGGTGAGACTAAAAGGAAAAACTAGGAACTCAAAATGACCATACAAGCTACTAAATATTTTATTAGGTATATCAGATTCTTGAAATATCAACTAGTGGTACCCTAACCAAAGTTCAATCACTGAAAACCAACACCCACCCCCCTAAGGTGGTAAAAGAGATCATCAATCCTACAAGAAAATATTTTTTCGTAATAGACACCAAATTCAACATTCGATAATCCTAAAAAAGTATGATACTCTCATATAACTTCATAATAAAGAGGATAGGTGAAGACCATGATTACATTTCGGGATGAATAAATCTTTTAACCCTTCTATCCTTTAGAAATACTTTAAGTTCAACCATCTCAGTAGGTTCTATTTGATAAGAAGGAATAGAAATGAGCGTTTTACCACATAGAATATGAGTAGTAACTCAATCTATCTATATATAAGTAACCTATAAAATTAATCCGGAAAGACCCTGGAGTTTGGATATACCAATTTATATAGTGAATACCAAAAAAGGGTCAATGAAACAAAGAAATATCTTTGAAAACTAGCATAATATTACCCCATCATAAGTAACAAAAGGCACCAACCTTCTAATTTTGAGTCCCACTCAACCTGGAAAAAAAAGATTGCCTCCATCAGAATATAAAAAATAAACTTAAAGAAAATAATAGTCTATAGGAGCCATAACACTGATCATCGAATCCATACCATGTATAGAGATGAATATTTCAATATCGAGAACTAAAAATTATGATATCACCACATAGTCAGGTATCATAATCTGACATGAGGAACATTTGAAAACTTATTCATACCTCTTTCGTAAAGGTGTGGAATGTACCAAAAATCAATAAATTAGTTCTAAATATAAACCCAACATTTAAAAAAAAATTAATACATAAAATAATTAGTATCACTTATATAAAAAAACTATCACTGTAGAAGAAGAAATAAGAACTCTACCTCTAACAGTAGATGACCTTCATTCAGATTCCTCTAGTGAAAACTCAATCCATTAATCGATCCAGTATTAGAAACATGAAAATCTCTCATGACCTCAATATTAGGACCACCACCATTAGAAGCATCAATGTGAACCAGAAAACCCTTGGTGAGAGTGGATCATTAATTACTTCCATAGGATATCCTCTAACAAATACACTTCATATAGCATGATAATCCACAAAAATGATTGGTATTAGGAAAATCCTATAGTTAGGATTAGTATGACAATGCCTTTCACACTAATAGAATAAAAACTATTATAAACCAGAAAAATACCATGAAACTATTCTTGAAGAAAACTGACCACCCTTGCGCTTCCATTTCTGGCCAGAAGACACACCTTGGCTAACCACTGCACCAACTGAAGCTCCACCCAAACATGTCTTCTTAACTATGTATTTATCTGCTAAAGATTCATTGTAAACTAACTCTATAAAGGTTGGAAGAAACATTAAAATCATCCTCGTCCAAATATTAGGAATTAATCCCAACTCAATCCTTCGAGACTTTAGGTACTCAATGGTGATTAGCTCTGTTTCCAGATGCACCAGCTCATCAAGGTATGAAAACTACTCCATAATGGTATGTTTCCCCTTCTCTAAGGTCAAAAATTCAAGAGTCTTCAATGCACCTAATATATTTGGGTAAAACTATGGATTAGTATTTTTTTAAATAAGTCCATGTAAGATCCTCATGCAAATTATATTTCACAAAATATTCCCACCACCTCCTTCTTGGTCCCTCAAACATGTACATGGAAAAACCCACCTTATAGTCCTTGGAATTCTTGAATAATATGACAATCTTCTCAATCCGTTCAAGCCACTCTTCATATTCTTAGGGTATCTTATCGACACAGAATATGGGTGGATGTTGTTTAGTGAACTCAAGTCCATGATCCAACACACAACCTATGTTATTGACACCAACATGTCCAATAGTCTAAATTATATGGATTGTAGCTTTTACCAAAGAAGGGTCCACTATAGGATACACCAGAGGGTCCTATCTCACAAATTACCTCTCATATTTCAAAGATATCTTCACTAAAGAATTTTATTTTTTATGTATAAAACTATAAGCAGTCAACTTTAGAGAGTAAACCAAAATATTAGGACTAACATAAATAATTCACATCTATTCTTTAAAAAATCAATAATTTTAATCAATCATGAATTCTAAAAACAACAAATAAAACATTAATAAGAACCATGTCCATTTAAATAAACTCACTGTAAAATTTATTCAAATTAACTAAAATTCCAAGTCTCAAACTTTGATAAAAAAATATTACCACCTTGGTAACCCAAGTAAAAACATAGAAGTATTCTATAAAGTCACCCTACCAAATTTAAAACCCATATTCCAATGGTCCAAACCCCTATCTAAATAAGACACAAAACTAATATTAAGTAGTGTTAACAGACTTCTGGTTGATCATCCCACTGATAAAATCCTATAACAAACCAACCTGATACTGATCACTAAATCTGGCTCATCACAGTGGTGAGGTGTAACAAGATAATGGAAAAAAGTAATGTATAAATTAAAAAAATACATACATCTAAATTAAAAAGTAGTGTAGATATATATATTCAGGATCTATATAATCCAATTCAAACTAGCTAAACTAGAAAAATATGATAATACAAGACCAAGAACTCTCTGTGAGAATAATTGTTACATCCAAAGCATCCTTTTATTAAAGTAATGGTGAAAAGAGTATCTATAATTCTATGTAATTCCTTTCCCTTTAACTGTGGCATGAAAATAAATGTCTACAACCGCAAAAACATAGAAGTCAGGTGTGAACACAAAGCCTTATAAGATACCACCATAGATTATATACAAAGTCCTATATAAAGAATATAGTAGTTCTAACCTAAAAAAAATACATTTTTACAAAACATTTTCATAAATCAAACCCATTTTTAAATAATTTCCTTTGATAATCATAAAAGACTTTAAAATTAAAAAAAATTGTGAATTTTAAAAGTACTTGTGATTAAGAAGGAAGTCATATCCACACACCGTAAACTAATAAAGTAAACACATATCCATGAAATAATCCATCATGAGAAAACATGTGATATAAACTCATTTGTACAAACATGTGAGCAATAATCCATGACTGAAATCTAACATGCGATAAAAAAAATCATAAATGAAAATGGGCACTATATTGGGACCTATCTTATAATAATACATACTAGACATAAAAGATACTAAATAAGCTATATGTGGTATCAGTCGATATTAAGTCCTACCATCATCAATTGATATCCAGAAAGTAACCCCTAGTGGTCCCACACACACTAGGGTCACCTATATCTCCTTCATGAGACACCAAATGTTCCCATTTTTTCAATTTTCTCAAAAATTCATTTCATAAAATTGACTAAAATCTAAAAACATTTTCAATTCCAATAAATTCATATTCGGTGTTTTAAAACCAATCCCCCCCCCCCAAAACCCTCATTCAAGCATGCAATCAAACACTCAAGGTTCAAAAAACCATTTTAAAAACCCCCTTTAAAAATATGTATCATTCCATGAAATCCATTAAAAACAAATTAATTCAATTAAATTATTAACCCGGAGTAATTTTACAATAATTATTAGAAATTATTAAAATTAAACCATTTTATAGAGATGCCTACTTGAAAATGGAGGAATAACACATATACTTTGAAGATGGAGACCAAGGAAGTGTACATCGGTCCCTCGCAATATTATATCCAGAAGAATCAATTTCAATCCTCCATCATACCCATTAGTTCCAGAATCATATCCTAATTTTTTTATAACAAAATGATATTATAAATGGCTTTGAATATATATATAAAGAAGATAGGAACCAATTCAAAAGAAGAAATAACCTTAATGTGATCTATCAAGAATGAAGGAAAACTTCTTAGAATCTAAGGAGAGATACCTTAAATGTGATGGGAAAGCACTAGGATGAGATAAAGAGATATTATGGGTGATTTTTCTTAATAATTTCCAATTTAAAAAATTTAAAATCCCACATAACAAGATTTTGTATGGGGCCACACAAACATAACTAATATATTTAAGGAAAAGAATCTATATTATAATTCATTAAGAGTAGGGAATGGACTCATTATGATGTAATATAAGTGGTTTTTCACTTTTGAATCAAAAAAATTGACATCTCATGAGGGGAATTATCTAACTTGTGATTTTGAGTTAGTAGTGGGGGTACACATTCTAATATATTGACATAACTATATTTTATATAAGAGGTTCCTAGTGTATATTTACCAAAATAGCAGTAGATATATCTTTTATTAATGTGACTTGTACCCTTGGCATAGAAGGTGGGTTGAGTTCCATCATCCCTTTAACTTCAAGATCATATATAGCCCTTAGAAATGAAATTTTATGGTTGATGTTTTGGGTAAGAAGACTAAAGAATATGTTATCTATGAGGATAATAGTGAGTGGAATTTTATGAGCCTCCTCCTTGAGATTCAAAACATTGTTCATGATTTTTGAGGAATAGTTACCATTACATCATTTCATATCCCATCTACTCTCCTTAAATGAGTGATGTAGAGTTAGTTGTCTCACTCATATTGTCGGTTGACCAGGGAAAATATATAGAGTGGGAAGCCACCACCTAATTGGTCTCAATACTATGATTAGATTCCTTAGTTTTGAGGTACATTTATGGTCCTAATGAGCATGTGTTAGTAGATTATATGAGATTCATATGCCTTGATATGGGTTATTCACTTGAAGCATATAGAGATATACCAGACTATTTGTAGGGGTAGTGTTGATCTGATGTGTAGAGGTATATAGTTAGTTTTATCTCACAATACTCCATATATTATAAGGTGAAGTCCAAGAATTAGAGAACTATAGGTGATCTTAAATTACTACCCATTCTTGACCTGATGTGGGATGATTTGATGACCAATTTTATGATGAGTGTAACAAGGACACTTAAGCGGGCATTGTAGTGTGGGTTATCATAAACCTCTGGAAAATGTTCATACATTTCCCACAAATCAAGGATACCATTCCCATTTATTATCTAAAATACATTATGTCTAGGAGATAGTGAAATTGCATACATTGCCAAGGTTTGTCATTTCAAATTGGGATACCTAATTCACATAACACTTCTAGTAAGGACTATAGAGGGTTCACAGTACTCTGGTGATTATGAGTAAATTATATCATTCTTACACTAATAGGATGTATAGTCACACTATAAGGATTATACATTACATGTTTAAAGCGTGAATATTGGATTTCTATATCTTATAGGAGGTTAATATCACAATTATGGAGTTATCATACAATAATAATTGTCATTCTTTCATTAAAATGGAACCTTATGAGACTTAGTATAGAAGGTCATTTTATTCACCTATATAATGCTCATAGGTAGGGAATTCTGTGATTATCATGATATACCTCAACTATGAAACATCATAGAATATCAAATTAATTTATAATTGGTTAATTATTGTGTATAGAAGGCATCACCCTTTTGAAGATTACTGATTATTTCCTCTAGAATTTGTATACTAGTTATATCATCCATGGAGTTATATTGATATACACAATGTATTTCACATATCATTGCTTTGAAAATACTCTCTTGAACCATATCATGTGATTAGTTCTTATGATATTAAGTCAGTGGATGACGTTTTATACAATGAATGGTTTTTTCATATCATGGAAGAAATTGAGAATATTATGCACAATAAGAAACTTCCTCGTTAATCTTATAGTGTAGGAATTAGTGTATTTCAGAGGAGACATGTAAACAAGATTCTAAAATACATTTTTTATGGTTAAATATTTTCTCCAACAAGGCAAGGTGATTCTCAATGACGCATCTTGGAGGTAACATGCTATTTACTATGGATGTCACGACACCCAATCCTTTTAGGGTGTGACTATGGTTAAATTTTCACCAAATATCATGTATTATGATTAGTTTTAAGTATTTTTGGTATTTTTGGGGGCTCAAGAACTATTTTTTGGGAGGTATTCATGGGTTAGGTCCTTTTGAATTTGAGAATTGGAATCATCGGGTGTCTGATGGCTTGAAACCATTACCTAGTGTACCCTTAGGTGAGGGGTGGTTTTATCCAACCAACCATCTGACTAATAGTCATTGGATGGGTACCTGGTTCCAGCCAGGTGCATAGTTGAGGCTGATGGGGTAAACAATGGGAAATTACTCTATTTTTTAAAAAACTATAATTAAATTTAATTTATATTTAAAATTTTAAAACTTAATAATGTCTAACCTCTTCCCATTTTATAATTAAAAAATGTAGGGGCCACCCTCTATAAAACTCTCTCCCTCTTTAAAATGATATGCTCTTTATTCTTCATCTAATTTGACTAATTTCTATTCTTGACGATAGATAAAGGCTAGTCTATCACTTCTCATTGATTATATCTCACTTTATTTGTTTTTTTTAACTTATTTCACTGATTATTCCTAATATTATATATTTTTTATATATGAAATGATATACTAATTAGAGTAAACTCATCTAGATTTTTAACAATTATAAAGATTATATTGGATCAATGTAGGTGGTCCCTAACCATTCAGTATTTTTAATTCTTATTTCAAGTTATTTGTGATATATAGTCTTTCACTCTTATGTAATTGACACTAAATAATTTTGAATTTCTTTACCTTGGCTTCTACAAGTGGGTTGAGGATGTCTTGTGCAATGCATAACCCTTTGATTGTAATACTTTGACATAATGGCTATTAATTGTCACATGCTTTATATAGCGATGTTATATCCATATATTCAAACCCCAATGATAGATTCTTTGAGTTATGTTTTGGAAATGTCAACCATATTAGGTTTTCTACTAAACTTATTTACTGGAAATTACATATTCACCCTTGGATATGGTCTAGGTTATCTCTTAGAGAGTTCGGGATGCTGATGTTAAGACATTATGTCTTGTTTTTCTGAAAAATATGTGTATAATTAACCTTTTAAACTAAATTTTTTTAAGGTGTTAGACCTTGTGTTTACTCTATGAAGGGGTTAAGTGTGTGTATAGTAGACTAGATGATTATATAGGTTTTAAATTTTTTTACCAACCCTTATTTAAATTATAAATGACGTTTATAATATATATATTTTGTTTGTTTAAGATAGAAGTTGATAAAAAATGAGGGTTGAGACCAATATAAGCCTTATAAACAAATCCCATGGTTTTCTAACTAAAGTGCTTCGGATAAAAATTCATTGAAGTCGATATCACTATCAGCTAGGGCCTCCTTTCCTCATTGACCATTTATTGATACAGGTTTGGATAAATATGACTAAGGGTGATATCATTCTAGAGTCAGACAAATATCCTATTGGTTTCCATTAACTAGATCATGGATTAAGATACCCATGAAATGAGACCACATAGATAGGGCTCACACAAATTTTTTTATGGATAAAAAATCTTTAGGGTTCATTTCATCTAGGCAGGGGTCATTTTTTCTAGCCTTTTCTTATTATACATAAGGGTAGAGATTATATAATGACCCATAATTTACAAAAATTTATATTACTTAAAAATTGAGTTATATTTATTACAATGTAAAATAAATCCATGACTATACCGTATAGGTATAGTGTCTTTAGAAACTAGGAAACATAAAAAACTGGTTCATAAAACATCTACATTGTCTCCTGCTTATTTCTTCATAACTAGACTCCTTTTGATATATCATACATAATAATCTTCTTTGTGGCCTAACGAAAAGAGACATATGAAAGGGTGAGCTCAAATTCTGAGAAAGGGTAAACAAGGGAAATATCAGTCATATCACAATCATAAGACAAAATAAGATAACACTTGGAAGTCTTTTCTTTCTTATGAAATATCGTGATATCATATCATGGGATAAAAGTTTATAAGAATTAATGGGAATAATCCAAAAAGTAAAAACATAAGGCATGAAGTTTTTTAGAATACCAATAATCTTTGAAATTCATTGAATATTATTCAAGGCTCATTGCTAAGACCATCATAGTGGAAAAAAGTATATTACTGAACAAGGTTTACTTATCGTTCCATTCTTGTATTTTTGAATCGTATTTAATTTTCATTATATTCATGTCTACCTCATGAGATATAAATCATTACTCAATGAATGGAAGGGATATATGGGTCCCTACCATCTCATAATTAAATCATTCTTACTTGTTCCGCAAAAACATAAATCATTCATCATAGCATTTACCGAAGAACAAAAATGGGTATCTTATAAATCATTCCATCATAATCCATATGAAATAAATGGATTTCATAAAAAACATTCCATCATAAACACAATCAAATCATCATAATATTAGGAATAGAAACATAACCCTATTTAAATAATTTCAACTTAGATGGAAAATAATTATGATAAATTCTTGAGGAAAATATCCTTTCTTCTTCAAACATGTTTTCTTTTCTCAAAATGATATTAAATTTTAAAATAAGGTAATTTTATTGAAAATAAAGTTGAAATTTTCTAAAGAAATATTCATGGAAATAATGCGTTATGAGGATGTAAAAATACGATCATTCCGTATAAGTTAAAAAACATTTTCCTTATAATTTTGCTGTAAAAGTCAAAAAGTACCTCGTATCGAATAGCGACAAAAGATTAATTTCATACCGTTTAATAAAAAATAATCAAAGGGTAAAATTATGTTCAAAAAATTATATAATAATGGAAATAATTTTACATTCTTATGAAACAAGGACATGGATGATAAGTATAACCCATTTAATGATTACATATAAACAATCTCAGATAATATTAAGATTGCAAATTTATCACTTTTCTTAGGTCTAATATCCTAAATATGTATATGAACCTCCTATATAATGATTTAAATAATTTTATTCACTAATTAAAGAATAATAATCATTTTTATTATATCATACATGATTATATTATTATATTTTTGTTAGTGACATTTCAATGTCAGTCATTATTCAGATATTATCTTCTTTATGTTCTTATGCAAGTTTTGTCTGATAAGTTCTTATTCAACTTATTAGGATATAGTTATATCATTTATATAATTATATTAGTATAATATATATCATATTTATTTATTTCATTCATATAGATAATTATTGTTTAATACTGATCATGTAGAATGAATCGCATCGCCTCATGGAGATGGTGGGTCGTACGTACGCACAAGCGATGATATCATTCACAAAATGGTTAAATGGTATGGAATTGGATGGTATATTAATTATAAAGATTAATTAACATGTTATATTTATTATTTACATCCATTATACTCATCATTATATACATCCAAATAAATTATTGTTTAATAACATTTACACCACAGCATGGAGACGGAAACCCGTACGTACAAACTCATGGTTATATTTCTATTTGTGTGATGGATAAAATGAGGTATAAGGTTGTCCCATAATTATAATAACATCTCATAATGTATAAGATACTGGAAGTATTACTTTAGTACAGAAACAACATAATAAGGGGAAGTATAAGAATATAAGAATATTGAAAGAAGTGATAAAACAATTACCTCTTTTTCAATTATCTCATTTTGATTTGTACAAAAGGCCTCTTTAAGATGGATTTCTGCCCAGAGTGTGGCATCTAGGATGAACTGAGGGAAGTTGGTAGAGGAAATGGGTAAGGTTTGGATGAGAAAAAGTTCTTTACCAGCATGATTAAAAGAGTAGGAGATGTTCCCTTTTATAAGAGAGGGGTGGGGAACCTTTGGAAAAAAACAAAACTATAAAAATAATATAAATTAATATATAAATTAAAATGCCTTAAAAGTGTAATATTTCTAAGATATGATGAGTATGGGTGTAAATAATCTCAACAAATAAACATTATACATGTTTTGAGTTTATTTTAAACCTTATAAGTTTTATTTATCCTTATTTAATCTATTTAATTTTAATTATGGAAACCACATTTTAAATATTTAATGGTTATAAATATTTACTTATATGGTGTTAATAGACCAAAAATAGATATTTTATGATAGATTAGACCTTATAATTATCCATTTTTATGTTTTAGATTTTTATTATTATTTTTAAATAATTTAATAATATTTTATTTTTATAATATATTAATAGTGTCAATTGTGGCACTATTCTATTCATTGATTTTAAATAAAAAAAAGATAAATTAAAACCAAAACATTTAATATAATCCAAAAATATCATAATAACCTATAAAATAAAATTACAACATTAATTAATTCAAATTTTGTGTCTTTTAATATTTTAAAAATTATTTATTTGATATTTTTATTAATAAAATAAATTTTGTGTCGCTATTGTGTCATCTGTAATAGTAAATAATTAATTTATAAAAATTATAAAAAACATATATGATGTATTAAATTATATTATATTTTAAAATACTAACTATATTCGATGTTATATCCTATTTATTCCCATATTTGAATTAATATACTTATATAGAAATAGTGGGACATTTTGTCACGTTCATTGATTTTAATAACATTAACGTCATATTCCAAGGAAGGTGGCCATTAAGTGACTCCATTTTGAATAATAGATAATAAGGGCCTAATTTAGTTATACAATAGTATTTTTATTGGTGCTATGGTAATTTTATAAAATTATTTTTACCTTTATTTACCCGATTTACCCCTTACCGTGATATTAAAAAAAATTACTAAAGTTATTATTCATAATTTCCACAAAATAAAAGTAACAAATTTAAATAATTTGGTTTCAATGATTCCAAATATGGAATCTATTTTTTGAAATTTAAAATATAGGAGTTTCAGTAATAAAATTAAAATAAATATTTTTGTCGGAAAGAGAGAACGGGTGTTAAAAGCTAAAACATTGCAAAAGATTGAATTGTTTTTATATCTGTATTCAATGTAAAATTAATGCTAATGAAATAAATTACATTGAATGATAAAAATATATTATATTTATACTTTAAAATCATTCAATATTATGACATAACCATATAAATTATTTTTGTGAAAAAAGGTTGTTTTCAAATAAAATTTAGTGTATTTTCACTATTCATCAAAACGTAAAAGTTATCAAAAAAGTATCATAAATTCATCCAAAGTAAATTTTTATATCCCTATTCAAAATAAAATGTTTATGTTGTTATATATAAATTATTAATGTGTCAAAATATTAATTTTAAATTGGTTCCCCATTCAAAGGCATAAAATTACACTATTAAAAAAAATAGGGTTTTTTACATCAAATAGGGTTTATTAATACCCTATGAATAAAATCTCCGTTGGATAGATATAAAAAAATATTTTATTAAGTATATAAAATATATATATATCAATAATTTCGTTACCAAAATTAATTCATCAAAAATACAAATATTTAATTGATTTGTATTGATAGCCAATGAATTCACAATGCATTCCATAAGTTTGTTATACTTATTATTGCTAACTTAACGACTAGGATATAATGATAATTGTATACTAAGGGTGTTTCATGGTTTGTTTGAACTCATGATTGCATTCTAAGTAGCTACTAAAGAATATAAACTATTTAAAATATATATATCATAAAAACATCAGAGTATTAAATTATACCCCCCTAAACTAAATTTCACCCAAAAAATTCATTACAAGGAAACAAATAGATAACGATACCTCTCACTCGTCGTATCCTCAAGTTCCCATGTAGCTTCTTCAAATTGGTTATTCTTCCATAAAACTTTAACCAAGCGAGTGGTGTTGTTTCAAATAACTTTTTCTCTATAATCCAAAATCTCTATAAGTTGTTCTTCATAATAAATATCTTTCTCCAGTTGTATAACTTCTGATTTTAGTACATGTGAAGGATTAGGTAATTTCTTTATCATGAGATATACATGGAACACTTCATGTTCTTAAGAGAGATTTGATGGAAGCACCAATCAGTAAACTACCTTTCCAACACAATACATAATTTCAAAATGACTGATATACCTAGGGATCAACTTTTCCTTCATTCCAAATCTCATTACTCTATTATAGGGAGATATTTGTAGAAAAAAATTATCAAAAACTTCAAACTCTATGTATTTTCTTGAGTTTTCATTATAACGTTTTGTTGGAAAAAAATCCCTCAAGGTAACATTGCATCATTTTTGAGTTGGTTGTGTTTTTTGACAAAGTAGGTTTTCCTGATGAATTGTCGAGTTCCAACCTGAATGGCGCGAAAGCCTTTTTTTATGGATAATCCCCCTTTTAAGGGTTTAAGGGGAACCCATACATGACCCGTAGGCCCAAGTCACAAGGCCCGACAAACTCATAATACATGACCCGAAGGCCCAGAGACATACTATTCCCAACACATGACTCATAGGCCCAGCCCACTTGAACTGACCCTCCCTAGCTTTCTGCATCATTGATCTCCTACCTCCCCACCTTGCATTGCTGATCGGCTAGCATTACCCCATACAAAGTTGCACGGTGCCTGGTCCTGATGGCGGCTGCCATACCCTCTCATTCTTCCAATCCGGTTAGCTCTGCATCTGGTGGCTGCTACTCCTGCTGCTCTGATCCTCTTCTGGGGCATATTCTGTGTGAACCGGTCTACTCCATGGTTTATGTGACCCGAAGGCCCTGTGGCCTGAAGAACTTTGATGACCCAAAGGCCTTGGAGACTAGTAGGCACAAACTGGTGGCCCGAAGGTCCAAATCGGGTGAATAGTTTCGGTTGCTACAGTACCGAACAGTAACTAGTACAGTGACTGCTACATTACTTCTACAGTACCCCGAAAATTTGCCTCCACTCGGTTTTGAACCCGGGTCTCCTGGATGCCAAGCAGGAGCCCTTACCACTTGGGTACGGGCTTGTTGGCAATTGCCGAGTTCCAGAGACGTCATTTACAATCCATGTTGACAGAGAACCATGACAAGAAATTAAAGATATTGAGGTAATACAAAATAACAGATACGGTGTGGTGATGTTTTCTGGTTTTTTCCAAATCATTGGGATCCAAAATTTGGAGTTTGTATAGGTATTTTCTAAATTGGGTTTTATTGAAGATCTCATCAAATTATGGTAATGGATTGAGTTTTGCAAAGATGGTATTTTCCATGTGTGTTTTTCAAAGATGCAAAATTATTTTATGGTGATCTTCCTGATTACGACCAATCACTGCAAAATTGGATTTTCTTGAATCCCATATAAAAATATGGAAAAGGTATGAATTTCATGAAGACTAGGATTTCGAGAAGTGTGGTTCATGAAGACACAAAATTTTTTTACGATGATCTTTGTAATTACGTTAAATCATTATGAAAGTGGTTTTTCTTAAGGCCTAATGAAAATTTGGCTAATTCATGATTTTTGAAAAGAATTGGAGTTCACGAATGGTGATTTCTGAAGAGGTTAATGTTTCTAATTTTGGTCTTCATAAAAAAGGGAGCGCCATGAAGTTAAAAGAGGTGCTTCACGAAATGGTGATGACATGGCCGGAAGGTTCAGTGGAAACACCTATGAATAGGCCTATACCCCCTTAAGAATCAATGGTAGCTATACTTAATGAAAATATTAAGGCTTTGAATTCGTGAATATTTTCACGAAGGTGGTATGCAAAGACATCTGTGAAGGCTAAAATCCAACTGAATGTTATGATATTTGCGAAATAGAATTGCTTCACGAAGTAAAAGTGATTTTCAGGAAAAAAACATGAGATTCACATAGGCTAAAAAATCCAACCGTCTATTCTGGTTTTTTGTTGAAGTATATGACATTCTTGAAGACTGTTTGATCTTCATGAATGGTCTTCGCGAAGTGCTCCGCAAAGGATATTTGTGAAAGAGTGTTTTTTACAAAGGTAGTGGGAATCACGAATGGTGCTTAGAAGGAATTTACTAGTGAATTTGTGGCAAAGTGATATTCATCTGTGGATGATAGTGAAACTTCAACAGAGCATAAATGTATAACTGAGGTTGTATACATTTTTGATAATTAAGAGACTTACAGATCTATAAACTATGAGTGGGTCTTCAGAAGAAGCAGTGAGATCACCTCAGTTGAGAGAGCAGTGAGTTCTCAATATTTGGAGTGGTTGTAAACCAGGAGGGATAGTGAGTCCACTTCAAACTTGTAAATAGTAGTGCACTTTTAGTGGATTTGGTACAATGCCACATCGTTGTTGTATGCTCTTTAGATGTAGCCCAATGAGGGTGATCTAATTAAAAATCTATGTGTCTGTCTTCTTGCTTCCCTGCATTGCATCCAAAGTATCATCATCAAATAAAGAAGAAAATAAGTGATCATAATAAACACACAAGTGAAAAAAAAGTGATCCTTGTGAAAAAGATTTCAAGATCTAGTGGGGCTAGAAAAATTTAGAAATGAATATCCATATCCTAATTCACCCCCCCCCCCCTTATCAAGGAATATAGGGCCCTTTTGGTCCTAAGAATTGGTATCAAAGGGAAAGTTTCTTTTATCATAATTGTTTACTCTGAATTGGTTTAGTTTATTGTTGAAATTAATATTGTAGTTTGATCATAACTTGGTCTTCCATGCAAAAAGGGTAGAACTTCAATGAAGAAGAAGAAGTCTGGTAAAATTACACATAGTGGAAGTTTCTATGGAAAGAGGTTGATTCAGTTGAAGGAATCAAGTAGTGAAAAGAATGATGATTTGGATAAATCATGTAGTAAAAATACATATTCATTTAATGATGCAGAAGAAATCGGTGAACAAAATGATATTCCAAGTGATATTGGAACTATTGATTATGATGAAACTCCTAGAAGAAAAAAGTGGAAGTTGTCCATGAAATAAAGGAAATGGATCAGAAGTTGGATGAAGAGATTAAATCTAATGATATCTGGATCCAATTAATGGAAATTGAGGTCAATAAGATAAGAGAACTAAATCAAAGTCTTATCAATGTGGCCACTGATATGAGGGAGAAGAATGATTCTAAAGTTGAAGAACTAAAAATGTTCTATACAATGAGAGAAAAATTCAAAGCTAATAATAAAGGAAAGAATTTGAACTCAGATAACATTAAAATTTTGAAAGATAGAAATCATGATCTTGTTTCACAGCTAACGGAACTAGTTTAGGTGAATCAAATCCTATAACAAGAGAATTAATGTTGTTCGGATTTTTTTTCTTAGGAAAAAATGAAATTAAAGAAGAAATGCCTTATGGTAGATAATATCACATGAGAACTGAAAGATGATATTAGTAGTGGGAAGAATCTTGAGAGAGAACTCAATGATCAACTTGAAGTAAGGGTTATAAAGATTCAAAAGTTATAAAAAGATCTAGAGTTAGCGAGGAAAGAAGTGGATAAATACAATACTAAAGGAAAGCCTAAAATGAAGGATGACTTGAACTTATTATTTGATTATCCATAAGAAATTGATGATAAAATAAAAAATATATTCTATCTATGAAGAGAAACAACATCATATTTTCTCATCTCAAAGACCATACAGATTGGGAAAATCTGGAATTGTATTTGGTCAATCCTCTCCCATGCATGATAGAAAGAAAGCCATGAATAGATCCAAAATTGGAGAATGTCTTGTAGGTTTTAGATATAGACCTAAGAGGAAATTTACAGGAAGAAGTGATAACATGTTCTATTTCTGTGGGATTCATAATCATACATCAAGATATTGTTTAGAGGCTCAGGAAAACATCTTATGAAATGAAGATGGAAATTTTTATAAATATAAAAATATGAATAAGAGTCTTGAGAAATATGAAATAATAGTCTCTCATATGAAGGTATCCATGAAGTTCTTTTATTGTGGAAGAATAATTCTTTCCATTAGTATGTGTCGGGAAGATCATAAGATCAATGTCAGAAGAAGAACTCAAGTTGCATCAACATCTCACCTAAAAAGTAGTGAGATGAGGTATGTCTTTGATGAAAGATGTTTTATTTGTTCTAATCATGGGTATTTGGAAATATAGGGTAGAAAGAAAACATTAGGGAAGGAAAATGAACCTAGAGGGAGATCCCCAACACAGACAGCGTACAATGAAAAGGCCTATACTGGAAGACAACATGGTAAGTAGAAAAATAGGCTTACAGTCCTAGGGGAATCCAAAGGTGCTCAATGAAAGGTTTATCAATCACCTCTACTATGCCACTCACAATAGCTCTCATGGGGAGAATGTGAACTATCCTCGAAGACTATGGGGAGACCTACTCCAACTGTGAGTAAGAAGAATGCATGTTCAATGGAGGACTCACCACCAGCACAAAGTAGTGTGGTGACTAAGATATCTAATAAGAGAAATATGAACAAAGAATTCATTGAAAAATTCACATGTCGTGTGCCAAAGTGAGAAGTAGAGGAAAGAGGAAGACACCTCCAATGGTGGAAGAATCATAGGTATATGACAAGCATATAAATTCCTACCCAAAGAATGAATAAATGTATGTGGCATATTGGTGAAATATCAAAGATGGAAATGTGTACCAGTGGTCTCAAACCCCAAATTGTGAGAAAGGCCAAGCCTAAAAAATCTACACATCAGAAAAAGACTTAGTAAGTGGGTAATGAATGCTTAGTCATATGGACATTTTAGTTAAAGCTGGTGAGGCAAAAAGAAGATACAAGGAAAGAGTGTGATGCTCTCCAACAAATAATAAAAGGGTTGACCCATCTTGATCAACCATACACTTCACCTGAATAATTCCATAAATAACCCTCTCCCTATGTATATAAATGTTGTTAACTGATGATTAAGGATTTTCTGGTTTTAGGGAGATATGATCCAAGGGTATGTGGCATCTAAAGCTGTAGAGTGACGAAGTGATATTCTTCTATTTTTCAATTGATTAAAATCGGGTACCATGATTGAAGAAGAAATGGGGAAATTAATCATAATATAAAGTGATAGTATCATTAAATTTATCTCTTGTTTTCTAAATTTAGTTTCAACTCAGTTGGTTTGAAGATTTGTTTGACGGATTAATTCCAAATTCTAGATGATTATAAAGGATGCCGTAGAAAGATAATGATTTTTGGTCAAAACATTAGTCTAAACAACGAGAAGAGTTTCACAAAAAAGGAAGATATATCTATATCCTAATCAGATACAGTATCTCAATGGGATATAAAGGTTTCTTATTGAGTGTAATGAAGTGTTAGAGACTCAGGGGGAGTTGAAGTGGAAATTTCTAATTCAGAATCAAATACTGATAATGACCCTGATGAAGTCAAATATATATCAGCATGATATTCGATGAGTTGAGCTTAAATTGACTTAAAAAGTATGATTGGTAATCATATAGTGTTAGTATAGGCAAGGAATATGTGGACTCTACCGCAAGAATTTTACTTATCAGAGGTAGATTCTAATTGGTTTAGTGAAGCATCTGTAGATGAGAATTGTGTTTAGGCTATGAATAAAGAGCTTGACCAAATTGAGAAGAATAAGACGTGGGAGATTGTTTCAAGGCCAACAGATAAGAATGTCATGTGAACAAAATGGGTCTATCTGAACAAGATGATTGAATAGGTCATAGTTATTTGAAACAAAGAATGACTTGTGTGCAAAGGATGCTCCCAGATTTAGGGAACAGATATTGATGAGACATTTTCATCAGTTGCAAGGCTGGAAACAATCATATTATTCCTAGCCATCATAGTGAAATATAAATTCAAAATGATCCAAATGGATATTAAATATGCATTCCTGAATGGGGTTTTGAGAAAAATTGGAATAGAAAATTCCAAGGTTATGGATTGTCCCTCTTACAATGGGTTAAAAACATTTTAAGGATGATATTATAAGTGAAAACCCCCATTTTTAGGTATATGGAAATTTATAAGGGAGGTTTGGAAATAATTTCATCCAAAATAAGTGTGTTGTGGTGTGATATTATGTTAAGACAGAAGATCCCCTTTTATAAGTAAAAATTGATAGAATATTTGTAAACACCCAAAATTATTTAATAATGGGATGTAACTATCAAGTAAAGTAGCAAAAAACTTATTAAATAATGGAATGGGGAAAGGATAATTTTAATATATTACTCAAAACCCTTCCACATACATTTGTAAACATGTTTGCAGTCTTTCCATCTTTGTTATACCCATTTTACAGCTTTTGATTTTTACTGAGGTAACAACTTTCTACAAAAGTATTTATCATTTATACATGAAAATAAATTATTACTTATCAAATAATTTGGACCTAATGGTCAGAAATTTCATATCAGTTTTATATTATTATATTTATAAAAGTGATAAAATTTTATTTTAAAATATTAATCCATAATTTATTAAAATATTATATAAAAAATATAAGTTATGTTTCAAAATGTAAAATATGGGGTTTTAAATTAAAAAAAATTATAAATTATAAATTCATTTATTAAATAAATATTTGGTCTTATAAAATTGTTTTAAATTTATAATTCATTCTTATATTCTAATAATGTCATAATTTTATGGTATTTGTAAAAACAATACTTTTTTACTATTCACTTAAAAATCAATTTTTTATACAAATAAAAATAATAATAAAATTTAATATAGTTAGGATATGTTTAAAAATGAAACCATTTTTTCAGATTCACATTCTAAAATTTATAAATTTAACATAAATGTAAAATCTTAAACTTTATTTAATATTTTCTTATAGGAAGTCATTTTTCTGGTGTAATAAAAATTATCCTTAGAAAAGTTCTAATCATAGATATTTTAAACATTGAAAATATAAAATTTATATAGTAAATTTTAAGAATAAGAAATTTTTAGATACTTATTAGCACTTGTTGAAATGATATTAAAATGGCGTTTATTTCATATGGCAGGTTTAACTATTTGTACCTATATATTCAACAACTATGATATATTGGTTGACATCTATTTTACTAAAATTAGTTTTAGTAAATTAGCGATTGGTGTTCCATGTGAAACAATATATTAACATAATATTTATTTAAGTAAAATAAATAGTGAAATCTCAGGTCGTTACAAGGTGAAATGCCACCAATGCATGTGGATAGTGGATGAATTGTAGTGAATGAGAGAATATGGATTAGATGGAATAATGGAGGAGGTTTGACCCTATAATCCAACAATTTGTAGAAACAAATGGGTATTCTAGTAGTATAATGGGGTTGGTTGAATGAGTGCGGAATGGGATATTAAGGATAAGAAAATTATGTGAGTAATATCAGGTGAATATGGGTTTAAGATACCTAAGTTTCACACCACTTTCAATGAAATTAAATTAAAATTTACTCCTTGGGATTTAAATTATTCATGGGAAGGTTCTATGTGTAATCATCTATCCTTTGATCTCCTTAACATTAATCCTATAAAAAATTCATAAAAAATATTTGTATGCACTGAATTATAAAAATACTCTGAAGTTATGAATTGGGCTCATCTATTATAAGATCTGATCCGTTTCTTAAATTAAATTTCATTTGATTTGACTATTTAATTAACATTTAAAGATTTTGAAAATACATTGCATGTTATGATATCATAGGTATAGGTTTTGGAAAACATTAGAATTCTTGTTTTATACAGATCTTATATATAGAAAGAGCTTCATTGTATTCGTTTAGGGTGATTGGCATTCGATGTTGGAAATTAGAGATTTGTAATTGTTGAGTCCCATTTGTAAAGTTTTTTAATTAGGTTCTCCACTTGGGCAGATCTCTCAAATATCCAAAGAAATCAATCTAAAGTTCATAAGGTAATCAGGCCACACTGTGTGTTAACCCAATGTTTCAATGCACCTATAAATTTTTCAAGTCTTGTATTTAAATTTTATTAGGGTTATTGGATTCTTTATAGCCCTCAACTAGCTAAAAAATTATTTTAAGTATAGTTTAATTGTGTGGTTTACTTATTGGGGGCTTCCACCATTGTGGAACCTCCCATTTTTACTCTTTTATATCACCACCCACTGCTAGATATGCTCTTGATCCACCCCATTTCTCAGGGGTTAACGGTTTATTTGTATCCACATCCCTACAAGTTATTCACCCTTGGATTGTTCCTAGACTTATATTAACCTTACCCTTCACTTGGGTTTCAAAAATCATAAGATTACTTGTTAAAGAGTTGATCCCATTTTATTATAAAAATAATGTAATTTTATTCCCTTAATTCCATATCTAGTTACTCCCCAAAAATCTTGTTAACCTTCATCAGAAAATAGAATACACCACAAGTTTTTCACAATGAATGTCTCAAAATTAGATTTTCATTGATGAAAAAATATAAATTATATAAGACTATAAAAATTAGTAAACTAAATAATTATTCTTGAAATAAATAACCTCTAATTCATATTGGATTTATACAGATAATCTTAGAAAAATAAAAATATATATGTAAAACTGTAGAAAAAAAAGCAAAAGTTTTATGAAAAAACAGTTCCCCCACACAATATAATTTTTTGTCCTAAATTAATTTCCCTTAATAATTCCTTCACAAATAAATAACCACTTCTCAATATTTATACTTAACCATTTAATATTAATTTCCATGGAATTATTTCAATCCAAATGATATCATAAATGTAACATTTCAAATTTGTATCCCTTAAGATCGTCATTCAACTTCCAAATATTACAAAATTGATGATTTATCACTAGATACTACTAGATACATTCATTTATATCTTATTAATATAGGTTTAGTATTTAATTTCCACACAACATATATAAAAAACAAGGCACATTTTACATGAACTTTTTTATATTCAAATGGTACACTATAAAAATATTCGATATTGATCATGACTAATCTAAATTTATCAAATAAAACTAAGTAATATACCCTAAGACTAATTATAATAGTTTGATAATGGAAAAAAATTTAAGTAGTTGACTATAAGGTTTTGTTTTACTCTTATTCATGACTTCTAATTTATTTCCCACAAACTATGATAATCGGTTTGATTAACTTTTATTTTGGATCTCACAAACTTGTACTAAAACAATTCAAATGATTAATCCACTTGTTTTTTGATTTGAATCATTAAATATTTTTTCTTTTTGAAATCAAGTAACTCATAGTGTATTTCATTGATCTAGTGTATTCATTTCAAATTTTTATCAACCCAAATCATATCATAGTAAAATTCAATATTCATATAGAAAAAATAATACATTTATAATTTTCAATATGATTTTTTTCTTTTATAGATTGATAAATAGACTTTGGTTGATCATGTTTATTCTCAACACACTCCCCCCTCACTTAAATTTCAGTAAGTGTGCAATGGATAAAAATGTAGGGAGATGTATTTTTAAATTATAATAATGATTTCATGCATAATGGAAATGAACTATTAGGAAAGGTATTATAATACCCTTCCATTGTTATTATTTTTATTATAGTGTGTGTCTCACATCTTAATAATTTCTAATTCCCTTTTTTTACATTAATTTCCTACAAAAATACAATTAACAAATTATTGTCGTAGATATGGATTTTTGGAAATAAAATAAAATAAAATAATTACATCATAAAATAAAATTCATATTCTTGGGTTCCATCTAGAGAAGTGATTACTTTATGGTATTATGCCTAACTTATTCCTTTTAGGATCAACCATTGACTATGAAAATATAAAAATTATTTAATGGGTATCACAGTTATCCTTAAGTTATTGATTCCGTTTAATATTCATGTGTATCCAAGTTTATCACATTCTTCTCCAAATTGTTTCTATATAAGTCTACTTCAAGTATATATACATACATTTCATATTGTAATCCCTTAATCTTAACAACATCATTTGATAAGTAATACATGAAAAGTTACATAAATTATGTTCCATTATGGTAGTTTATTTCAATATCAAACCTATATTCTATGTCCCTTTGTTTTTTGACATTTAAAAGACACTTGGATTATTATATTCTTAATATTTAAGAGATATCAACCTCCAATTATACACATCAATTTCAGATTAATTTTATGTGATAAATGGGTTTTCTATGACCCAATAACACGCCTTCAGTAACTCAAAAGACTCTTTCAAGTGTAAGTACAAGAGGTTCTAATTTTTAAATGTCATCATCATAAATTTTCGACCACATTCCAACATATTCTCTTCGTATATTTAGGTTGTTGTTTATATTTAATTTAAAGTATAAATGGATTTTTTGTATTTCAATTTGTATGATATTTTTTACCATTTTATTCTCCATATTAATTTTTCTCAATTCCTAAAAATTATATAAATGTTTCAATATTTAATAACACATAATAAATTTATCGTTACTTACCTTCCTTGAGATATTCGTTTTTCCTTGTAGATACATCCATGACACATTTTTTCAGTTGTATTTAGCCATTATGACCATATATTCTTGATTTATTTCCACTAATTTTTCATTCTAGTAGATGCAACAAATTTCATTATTTTGGAATTCAAGATTAATTATTTTTTTAGAGTGGTATTATCAGTGTATCCATTCCTGAAAAGTTATATTGAGTATCATGGATGTGAAATTGGGTTTTTGGATGAAACATTCCAATATATATTCATTTATTAAAAATATTTTATTGAATTATTTGGAATCCCTCCAATATTATTTCAATACCTTTGTATTACTTTGCTAAAATTGAATCATTATCCTCATTAATTCCATATAAATAATGTGGAATATTCCCTATTAAACATAAAATTATATCTTTTCATGTATTTGTTCCCCCAATCCACAATGTGTATTGGATTATTTCATCTAAGTCAAATGAAAATTCTCCAGAATTATAGAATATTTGACTTTTTTATAATATTTTTCATTGTAAATGATGAGTAAATAATATAACACTAATCCTAATAAACATTATTTGAGAATAGTTCAACATTCAAAATTTTATCTCTATAACTTTTTATATGGGTTTCTTCCATTTGAAATGGATCTTTCACTAATGGAAATTCAATATTACCACTTCCCAGGATTTTTTCAAGATTAATATTACTCTTTATTATTTGTGTTCTTGAATCCACTTTATAAAATTTTTCTAGAAGATTAAAAATATAAATATTTACATAATTAGAGGTAGTGGCTTCTAAGACCATAGATTCCATTCCTTATGTTTCCTTATCTTATAAATTCATAAATAACACTGAGAAGTTTTCTTAAATTATATATTTATCTTGTTTACCTAAAATACAAAAGTTTAATTCCAATGATATTTTATCCATAATGAAAAGATCATCATAGACACATTTTATAATCAATAAGTTTCATATTTATTTTTTGTGGTAAACTTTGGTGTAACCCTTTAAATATCTCTCATGATTAATGTAATGGATCTTTATTTCCTTTAATAAAGATTTTGATTTCACTTTTAATGTTCATGGTCTATTTAATGGGATAGTAAATCCTCAATAATTTATCTGGAATATCCTCCCAATAATTAACTAAATTATCCTCATTTTTAAGTATCTATTACATTTACTCTCATTTAAAAAAATAAATAAATTAAATTAGTCTTAATTTTATATCAACCCATTGAGGGGAGGTGTATACACTATTTTGATGAATTTTTTGATAAACAGGAATGAATCCTCATATGGTGCACCCCTGAAAAATGGTATGACTTTTTTTATTGATTAAGATCATTATTGCATTCCTTTTATGATAATTTTCAGAAATATTGATTCACCCTTACTTTTGTAATTTATATGTCTCTTTTTTAGAAAATTTTGATAATTTTTCTACATAAAATTTATTGTAAAGCTACAAATCTCCAATTTCTAGCAACATTTTAGGATATCTTTCTTCTATTTCCAAGTCTTTAAATGAATTAAATATTTCCGTAATTAATATTTCTTTTAATTTTGAAAATAATTGGAATAATTTAGATAAAAAATATAATTTAATTAACTTTAAATTATATGATATGAAATTCTTAGTAATTTGAAATAAAGAGTGCAGACATGTTTGAAAATTTGTATGCTCTAAATTTCTATATTGTAAGGTGTATATTTTTTTATTATATGTTTTAATTAAAACTTATAAAACATAAAAATAAATTTTATCTTTCACCAAAAAAAATTTCCAACAATATATTTAGTATTTTAGATCACCTTCACTGTTGAGTGACAAGGAATTCTACATATGGATAGAATATTTTTTAATCCAATGACTATTTTGTTTCAAGATTATGTAAAATAAAATTGAGGTAGGTTTGTTTATGTTTCTTATCCAATAATGTAATTTTTTTGGAATTTAGATAGTAAATGTGTGATTGTGTATAGTTAAAGTAGTGGATTATAGGGATAAATAACTCTGAAAGATTACATTTAATTCCTAATTTTTGGGGAATTAAAGAGAGTAATAGGATTAAAATTGAATAAAAATATTAATTAACCATAGAAGTAAAATTAGAAACATAAAAACTCCTTAAAATTCTCCCTTTTTATACCCAAGGACTTACTATTGTAAACAATAATCCCCATGAGGTTTCTCTTATCTTCTCATAGGAGTAGTTTCATGTTAAATTCTATGATTTTTTTATCATTTTATTTTTTTAACTATCATTTCATAAAATAAAATAATCACTAATTTATTTCTTAAAAAAGTTTTAAATTATTATTCAATCTCCATCACCCTTGTTGAATTTCACGAATTACTAATAATTTAAAGTAATTAAGCAACAGAGAAAAAAAAACTTCAGGGTTCTAATTATACCTAATACGGTGTGAACCATGGGTAAAATACCATGGTTCCAATATTTATTGAAAATAAAAAAATGGGAATATTACAAAAAAGTGTTCGGACAGACCATAACTCCAAATACAAAAATAGACCACTGCCTAAGAAGTAGTTTACCATCTGTGGGAGCGGCCACCACCCCTACCTCGTAGATGACGACCCCTCCTTTGGGTACTAAGTTGTTTCTTCCATGGATCATAATCCACTTGACAATAAGTAATATTATTTGGTGGAATGGGGTCCTTAGGTGGCTGAGGTTTCGGAACACCATCCAGACATTTCCTTGCTTTGACAACACTAGTACCAGAGATTTGACCTTCAACATGAAAAGAGTTATGGGTGTTGCCAAATTCTTCACTGAAGACCACCTTGAAATTAAACCTATATCAAATTTCAAGAAATCTAAATACATTTTTACCAGATTCTGACATGGCCTTTTTGACACTAAGCACCCCTTGGTCGGGGGCATACACTTCATTAAGTGGAGATGTAGCAGTGTCACCTGGGGCATCAATCATAAACTCGTCATGATCATTTTTTAGTGAATATATACATGGAACTCATTACTTAAATGTAGGGACATATGAAATCACACCCACATACAAAGCTTCATTTTTACCTGTGGAAGTAGGCATGGGAGCATCCTTCATCTATAGCGCTCTAACTCCAGTCAAGGAGCTGGAAAATATAGCATTTGTCTTAGACACATTGGGTGTTAAATGCTCTTGTGACTTCTTCTGAATAGGTTAACAAACATTACCTCTATTAAAGTACCAGTTTACCTTTATTTTTATAGAATTCATAAAATTATCTTCATAATGGACCACCAAGTCAACTTCATTTTCATTCCCATAATAGAATTAAAGACCTTTGTCTCTATCACCCCATTGGGTGTCCTTAGTAATAGCACTTACCGCCGCATTATTGTTTTCTCTCCCCTTAGGCACCACATCAACCTGACCTCCTCGAATAGTAATTGACATTGTCTAACTAATCTCAGTATCATGTGTTTCTTCTCCCTTCATGTCATATATCATATCAATTTTCACTGGATCATCCTTAGATGAAACCTACACTTTACTATAGTTCACCTCAGAGTGGCCTCTCATTCCACATTTTCCACAAGCCAGAGTCTTGAATCATTTCTCAATATCATGTCCAATGTTATAAAAACATTGAAAAAATGGATTAATTTTATCATATTCAACTAGAAAATCAAATCTAAATTCCGCAATACTCAAAATGATAGATCTTTCTAAAGTCTTGGTGAGGTTAACTTCAACAATATCATGTGGAAAGTGACCATATATGTCTCTCTCCATTTTCTTGTCATTCTAATTATAATAAAATATAAAGATAGGATAAATTCCTTTTATCCCCCATAAGTTTCCTATCCTAAAATTATAATTATAATTAAGGACAACAGATTAAGATGATATATCATGAAATTATATTTTTCCCTTCTAATCTACTTAGGATATAGTTGAAACTATCTCACTAATAGTGGATAAATAATAAAATATAGTTCTTTATAAAATATGGATTTGATGGTATAATTGAGTTAGTTAAGGTCTTCGATGAAACAATGGGCATAATATGGTAATATTTTATGTAATTGAATGGGGGTGGATGAATGAGGGTGGAATGATAGGATAAGTGAAAGTAAATAGAGTAAGAAATTATAAGTGAATATCGTCTCATGGATACTGACTTGTCCCTATGATATAAATGAAATTAAGTAATTAAAATGTCACATACATTTCAATATCTATGGGAAGGATCCATATTGAATCATACATTTTTTGACCCCATCCACATGGATTCCTTCATAAAAAAAGATCCCAATGAATCATTAGTAATTTTATTTGTCTTTAAATGGAAATGATTCTATTATAAAGTAAAGTTATCAATATTTGTTTGTGTTAAGTGTGAAATGAAGATCCTAATAAAGCACATGATGGGATTTCCCATATATTAATGTGTAAAATATTATAGTCTAGATGTTATCCTAGAATTCCAGGATAGATATATTCTATGTATAAACTCTCTAAATTAAATAATTAGAGATATAATATTCATTTAAATTAATTATTAATGTTGTTGATGAAATAAGTAGTTTGAACAAGATGTTTCAAGTGAAATTGGAGAGACATGTATGTAAAATAACGTATGAAATTTGGTTGAATAACAGCAAATATGGGTTGAAGTAAGAGTACCCATACAAGGAGGACAGAAAATTAATACTATTGTATAATGTGAAAAATATATTTTTAATAATTTTTTGTGATGATTTTATGTTGATATTGATTTTTTTATAAGTCCCTAACTTGATTTTAGGAAGTTTAGTTTTAATTATGAAGCTATATAATTGTAGAGAAAACTAATATATACTACATCATAAGAGTCATGGGGTAACTCAGAGTAAGAATATGACAAATGTAAAAGACTAACTATATTTAAGAATGTTTATTGGTGATTATTAAAAGGACATTAATTAATTTTAACTAGTTAATAGTGACTTTCAAAGTGTCAATGTCATGTTTTTATAATTCATAAAGAATTTTGAAATGAGAGTCATCAAAAATGTAATTTTAAAAGGATTCATGTATGAATTTCTTGTGATTAAATGTCCAAATTTATAAGATTACTTATTAAAATTGGAAGAGTCAGTTCCACTTAAATCCCATAGAGTAATTTAGATGGTTTTTTCAACATAACATTGTAAGATTCATTTACTCATCTTAAATAAAAAGATGAAATTAAAAATTTGAAAAAGTAAAACATCTTACAATAACTCGTTAAAATATAAGGTGGACTCTTCAATCGAAATAAGATCAAGATAGAAAAATGGAAGTGAAAAAAAACATATTATGCAATGAAATTTTGTATGATATATAGAAAGCATGTAACATATGGATAATTCTTAAGATATTTTTCAATCATGTGAGATATTTAATTTCCTATATGAAATGTTACATTTTAATGTATTATACATTGTGAGAATATGAGAACATGGGACATCTATAATATACATTTAAAAGATAACTAGGATCATGTCATGTTGATGTCAAATGATAAAGCATTGTAAAAACTATATGGGTTGTGATTTAAGGTGATTATAGAGAAAAAAACTAAGGTTGTTCTTTTTAATGAAGATTATCCACGTCGAAATAGATATTTTCATCCCATGAGGCACCATTCATTAAAATAAGAAATGATACTATGTATTTAAAAGATAAACATTTTATATAGTTTTGAGTAATTAAATATCATGAGTCAATTAATATAATAAATGGACATATTTGACTAAGATTATATGAGAATTAAAATTACAAAATATCAACATGATTGAATGAGAAGATCACATGATGATAATAAAGAGGATATTCCATATTAAAATTATGGAAACAATATTCACATGATTTGGTGAATAAAAATTTGTATCTATAAGAAGAATAAAAATGGTATAAAGAGATGAAGAACCTAGTACAAAAATATAAGAGATAATATCAATTGTATATTGATAAATATTTAGGATTTCAATTATATATAAGAAGTAAAAACTATGCATCAAAAAAAGAAAGGATTCATACAATACCCTTTTATCATATAATATAATTAAGGGATAGATATTGACAACTAATAAAAATTCATATCTTTAATATTGATACTCTTGTATATTGAAGTGATAATGTAATTAAATATCATAATGATATTAAGTTAAAGAGAAAGGATGAATAGAATGTATTATTTTTAATTATATTCATGAAATTAAACACCTGTTCATTGAGGAATAAAATATTATCATGGTGATATTGTTACATCTGGAGTAGAAATATGGTATGATTCATGGATTTCACAAAATACCGTCTAAATATAGTGGTTCTTGTAAAAATAATTTCATCAGTCCAGTCGTGTGCCTGGAGAATCATTTAAGAGATAGATTAAGGGAAGTGGATGATGCCCAACCAATCCTTTCGATGTAAGTATCTTAAAATCACAGTAATAATATTAGTGATAATTTTTATATATTTTCCAAATAAAATAAATATTAGTTTTTTATTAAATATGACTTTTGTAAAAACCATGTGTGTTTGTTTTTAAAGTTTTATTTTTATATTCAATTGTTTAGTGAGTGTTCAAAACACATTAAATGATCTGAAAATAATACCTGAGGGTGAGGTTAGAAAATTAATAAGAGATAATAAAAGAATAAAATAATACTTGGTAAAATAATGGAACATTAATTCACACCCCCATCCCCACTCACCAACCCCACCCACCTCTTAGTGTCCCTATATTTTAATTTGGGAACTCCATATGGTATAAAATCTTTCTAAGTGTCCTATGTTTGGATAAAAAAAATAATAAATTTAACTACTCTCTATAATGTTTGTATTTGAATAAAATTAATAATTTCCTTAGATATAGATCCCACCCTCTATCCATGTTAAGTAATGATTAGAGTTTTGGCCAAAACTCGAATTAACAAGAAGAAACATTAGGATTTAAAATTAAGTAAGATATAAAAAGAAAATAAATATCTCTCAGTACATGAATCTAGTCATAGTGGTAAATTTTTATATGCTAAATTTTTTGTGAGTAATCCTTTCAAAGAATCCAGTTCGTCTTATGAAGAGTATGAGGTGTATGATTCCATTAAAAGAGATTAATATCACTACTCTAAATTCAAATATTATTTCATTAAATTTTACATTGTATTGATTATCTATATATTTATATTTATAAATGGGCCGGTTGATGAAAATGTATAGCTATATAAGGAATTCAATGACATGGGGGAATAATTGAGTAAAATATTTCAAATATGAAAAACTCTCAATAAATTTTCTAATTTTAAAGAATAATCTATCTTAATTTTGGATGAACATTTCTCCCAGGTAGAATAAGAGTTAAAAATAAGTTTTTATGAGAGAATTATGACAGAAAATATTTTTCAAAAGACATCCATGCATTTTAAAATCTATACAGAACATATATTAATGTTAAAGAAGAAAATTTATAGGTTCAAGTTAAGAGAATAATATAACTTGACATATAACTAAAATAGGGAAAAAAGAATGAGGAACATATTGAGAATCTGAAGAAATAATTGTATGATAGTATGGGATCATTTTAGGATGTCAAAATTTCCCTCAAAATATAGTGTTGTGAAATTAAAGTGAAATTGAAAAATCTGAAATAAATGCAAGATGGAAAATACCAAATAGATGATAATAGAAATGTTTCCACAAAAAATTTTGATTATAATACTCTCCCATAAATTAACCTATATTAGTGGAAAAAAGTTCCTTAAATTATCTCTTGATCATCCCATAAAAATATCATAGATAAAGGCAACCCATAACCAAATTATTTCTGTTTTTACTAATGTTGTTTTATATTCTAGTATAAATTTATATTTCAACTTTTATAAAATGGGTGTGGATAAAAATAAAAATAAATACATTAAATCTATAAGTATGTATTTTAGAATTCTTGAGAATTATATCTCCCTAAGAAGAGACTAAAATAATACCATTTCTACAAAAAAAAATAGTAAGGTGTTAATACTTTAATTTTTGGACAAACTAAATCCACAAGTTAGATAAAGAGATTTATAGAAATTATTTTATATTTGTGGAGTTTTTTTGAATATTAATTTATGTGTTAGTATTATATTTCAAATCATAAAGATTATACAAGGAATGTAGTAAGTGGAATAAAACCAAAAAAGAAAATAAATTTTTTGGTTCATAAGAAATATCCATAGAATAAAATGAGTATTTTCATAAAGATAAAATCTAGTTTCATAGATAAATTATTTTATAAGATTAAAAATTATGTCATAAAAATGATGAGTTTTATAATGTAGAAATAATAAACTATGAATATTTTTATATTAAATGAATATTATTAGAAAACAATAAACGGATTATGAATAACAATGACTCTACCATGATGAGTAAATAGAAGTAAATAGTTGAGCAGGCTACTTACAAGAATCCCAAGAACAAATATTAAAATAATTCCAAACCTAAGTGGAGATGCTTTTACAATAGTATGAAGGGACACCAAATGTACCATTGTAAATTTTCTATTGAAATTAGAATTAAATGGTGTAAGATGAACTCAAAAGGAGAATCAATCCAAGAGTGGGATAGAAGGATTAGTAAATAGGCTGAAATCCTAGAAGAATATTTATAGTTATTTCCAAAAAATTGAGAGATAAATGTTTTTAAAAAAAATGTTGAAAATCCAATAATGAGAAGTATGTTAAAAAGTTATGACTAATAGTTTGGAAATCTTTATTATAAATACTAAAAAATATTGAAAATGTAAAAGAGAATACATGTGATAAAAGGAAGAAAGTTATTTTATGTAAATATAAAATAAAATTTAATGTGATTTTATCTAAAATATATTACCCAATAATTCTTTTTAACCTTTGTGTAATGTTAAAATATCCTTTATGCACTTCTATAAATTCCCAAAAAAGACTACCTAGATAGAAAATATATATAGAAAGTAAGGTTAACGGATCACTAGTTTTCATTTTATTTTTAAACAAGGTTAAAAAATAACTAATGATGAAGGATGAAAGTAATAAGAAGTTTGTATTTCCCAAGGAAGAATAAATATAGTAAACCAAAGGTGGTGCATAAATACAGAGTTCTCAAGAATGTGGAGCTATAGGGAAAAACGTTTCTGGGTTGAGATTCAAGTCACATAGAAAGTTCTCTTACTAGAGGAGAGGATTGGGAACTCAATGAATTCCCTTTTATTTTATTATTTTAATATAGTGATTTGATGGAGATATTTAAAAAATAGGATCCATTGGAAATATATAATCAATAATCAACTAATAATATTTCATTCATCATGGAGTGATAAATATATCCTTGAAATTTTCCAAGGAGTATTAAATGAATCTTGGATATTATCTTTTATGAATACCAACTATGATAATGATAATGTAGTGACACACTTTAAGGGGCAAACAAAATGATTCCACCATATATGTGTTATTTCATCCTAATTTTAAAAATGGAAAATCCATAAAAACATAAATGTTGGGGTATTTCAACCACTTTCTTATCCATAATTTCATTATATAAAATCTATTTTTAACATGTGGGTGATATTTAATAATTAATGGATATATTCAATAGGGAGATATAAATGTTGGACGTGAATATTTTTATGGTTTTTTAGAATATTTGTTGTTATTAATATCTAGATTAATATGTTTAAATATCCTTTTACAAGATATTTCAGAATTGATATCACATATTGAATATTTTTATAGAAAATAGTCATATTTGTATTAGTAGCACTTATTTTGTAAACTGGGCATGTGTCACATAGACTTATAGTAGGTAAATTTATTTCTCATTTATAAAATATTTGTGATACAATCCATCTCTTAATAAAATCATTATATAATTTAAGACACAATATATAGAATAAATTGTTTTGAAAATCATATAAGTAACATGAAGATGAGTGATATCTTCCCTTACCATTTTTAAATTTTCATTTATTTTAGATGAAAAGGATAATAAAATATCTAATTGGACCACATATTGATATAAAAGTAATTAATGGTATTGATAAAAATCCTAATGGGGATATTTAAGAGATCAATAAAGATTCAATGATTGTATTTATTCTAAATAGTCAAGGATACCATTATAAATTAAATCTATAAATATGTGTTGGAATTGGGTATGAAATAATATATCAGGGAATAACATGAAATTTTTTTACATATATGTGTTGGTAAAAGTTTAGATAATTGTTTTCCTATAATACATGATCAAAAAGATTATAGATAAAAACTATATATTATATAATTAGAGATTTTATCTCTATTATAATTAATGAAAAATGATTTTAGATGAAAGGGTAATTTTATTTAAAAAATATTTCAAGTCAAATTGAGAATTTAGATATATAAAAATTACTGAGATTTGTTATTAAATAAAGATGATGTTTTTTTAAATTTTTATGAATTGTTCATATAGCACTAATCATTCAGACTGTTATATTATGTAATCATGATACTTTGGGTGATGTTTTTAGATGATTTGAAATTTATTTGGTGTTTTTGATAAGGACCTAGGTTTATTTGAGGAATTTTTACACTATTTATCATGTTTTATAATAATTTATAAATTACCTAAGTACTATTTCATAACAGTTTTTCTATAACTCTAAGTTATAATATGACAAATTCATAAGACTCAATAGACTTTGGAAGGGTCATTGGTGACATTTTAAGTTTCATTAGTTAATTAAGAAGGGTCATTTGTGACTTTATAAGATTCATTTAACCTTTTTTATGGAAAATGTTCAAAGAAATTTCATATTTGGAAGAGTCATCTAGAAGTTCATAAGAGTAAACGGATAACTTTGGAAGAGTATTTATCATATTTCAAAGATACATTTCCCACTTCAAAAAAGTTACAGAGGAATTTAAAGGATATATTCTAGATAAATTTTAAATAATATTTTAATATTAAAAAAAAGTTAATGTTATAAGAATTATAATGGAAAATATCTTTTAAAGAAATTCTATAATCTGAGGTGAACCATTCATGTGAAATAATATTCAGTCAGGAAAAATGGAATTGTGAAAAATATAAACTTATTACATACAAAGACTCTATATGATATTTGAAAAATGTGTAAGATATAGATAATTAATAAGATATTTATATATCATGTAAGATATTTGAGTTACCATAATATATTTCAATTTATAAGATATTATACTTTGGGAAAATCATAGAAGATGTGACTTCCAAAATATACTTTCAGACGATAATTAGGATCATGTTTTATAGCTCTTCATATAAAAAACATCACAAAAATCTATATTACCTGTGATTTAAGCTAAGTATGAAGATTTAAAATAATATTATTCTATGGAATGAAGAGTAACAATGCATCAATTAAAGGTTCCAAGCAATAATGATCTAGGCATGTAAACATGTATACCACCAAGGATTAAAAGACCAATGATTTTGTATATAGTTAAAAAAAGAAATATCATTATTATCTTTTCATAATGGATGGGTATGTTTAACCAAGATTTTTTGATAATTAAAATTATAAAATATCTTCCAATTTAAATAAGAGAATCACTTTCCAGTAATCAAGAAGTGTTTACATATTCAAATTCATGAAATAACACTCATGTGACTTGGAAAATAAATAGGATGGATTATAAGGAGAAAAAATGGTATTTTGAGATCAAGCACTAGAGAGTGATATATAGGAATGTATATCATCTATATATTGAATAATAATGAGGAAAATTAAATCTTATAAGTAGAATCACTGTTTTGAAGAAGAATAATAATAAGGAATAATGAGTCATATGACACCATGTTATCGTAGAATATAATTTATATGGAGGGAGATTGACTAGTATTTTAACTAATTATCATTTATATTGAGACTCTTATTGAATTAATATCAACTATGATTAACAATTATAGTGATATATATTTAAAGAGAAATATTAACTATTATTCAGTATTTATAATCATATTTTGGTAGCTAAGGTCTTATTAATTGGGTAAATATTTCTTATCATGGGGATATTGTGACATTTATAATAGATAGAAGATCTAATTTATGGATTTTTTTTAATGGCCTTTGAAGAATATTGGTTTTATTATAAATAAAACCATTATTTCAGTCAGGACTCTAAAGAATCATTCCAGATATATCATAAGGGAAGTGGATTATACCTACCCTAGGGAAATAGATAATCCCTAGAAAACCATTGTATTCCATTGAAATTAACTTATAATCATTCCAATATTATTAGTGATAATACATTCCTCAGTGTGAGTTGAACACAATAAAGTGTTGGTTTACTAATTATAACTGAACTATATAAAAACAATGTATTTCATTGTTCTTGTTTTATTCATGTATAACATAATGTGTAGTGGTTTGTGATTGCATAAAAAAATACACACATATTCACTAAAATAGTGGATTGGGTATCAATATGGGATAATAAAATAAAAGAGTAAAACATATCAAAAATAGGGGAACACTAATTCACCCCCCCCCCACACAGACACATTTAGCATCCCTATATTATTCACTTGGCACTTTAATGACATTCTTCTTGAATTTATACAGAATTTAATTGTGTAACTATTCTCAATTCAAGAATGCTAACCATGTGTAAGGGGATGAGATATGTAACTCAAATTAAATTTTAGGTGATTCAAGTATGAATTTTATATTGGAGGAGGCTGAGGATCCACTTGGATGTTATTGATTTATTTGGAGATGGTATAATTTTAGATAGATTTTTGGTTTGAGTAACAGTCTGGATTTGGATAAAGCTTTCTCATATTCTATTGGTGTGTCTAAAAATCTATGGTGGCGTAATAAATTGAAACCAAATAAATCCCCATAGTGTATTTAATTTAAATAGGTGGTCAACATGATTGGATGGCTCAGATATCCTAGAAACATTATCCAACAATTATCAGGTACCTAGGAAATATTATGAATGACTATAATTTTAGTGCTCCTTAGGATTTTTCTAGTAACACAATGAAATTTATCTGGTGAGTTTGACTTCTTTATAAGCCTTCTTTCACTCCACCATTTGATGTGATGTGTTACTGTGTAGTGTATTTTTTTGATACTACCACCAATATAAAGACCTCACTTTATACTTCTATGGAATTTCTCCCCTGCTAATTATACTCCTGGGCCACCCCATTTCCTATGAACCTACCCTTGTTCTATATCTATGGGCTGTAAAAAAAATTCACCCCTAACATTTCTCTAGACTTATATTAACCTTACACTTAATAGGGGTTTCTATGGGCATAGTTTCACTTGATAGGTGTGGAATCCATTGTTTTATAAAAAGAAATCTACTTTTATGATCTTAAGTGAATTTTTAGGAGAAATCTTTAGATCTTTTTAACCATCATCAGAAAACAATACATCATCAATGTCTCTCATTAAACAAAAGAATATGTTTAATAAGTACAAATTAATAAAGATCTTAGATTATAAATATAATTATAATTAATAAGTATTATCAAAATATAAAAAAACTCAAATTCATATGTAATTTATAATAATATACTAAAAAACAAAATAAAAAAGAAAAACTATATAAAAATAACAACAAATTTGTGCAATGTAGTTTCACTTATGTTAAAGGAGTCAGTTCTCTCCTAGAAATTCAGTGATGGGATCTCCCTATGAGCCTATGTTATCATTGAGGAAGGTTTCCCCTAGGCCTGTTTGGGTAGGAAATACCTATCTGGGGTATGGCATGGGTCCCTAATATATGGATATAGTACTCTATATATGAGTGTCTGTTCCTTTAACAGGGTGAGGTTCATCTACTATGAATAGATATTCAATACCGATTCTTAGTAAAAGTGTCTTTGATGATTCCTTATAGTATGATACATTGGGTTCAAAACATGAATAATTAGTATGTCAAAATTTTCACCCATATAATCAGATGAGTAGTGACCTGGATAAATGTTTCATAGCTTATTGGTTTATACACATGTATTCTTTTATTTATCTTTGTTAATTATCTAGGGAATGCTTTTAAGAATTGTTATTGTATTCACATCATGTATTTTCTTTCTTCCCTACAAAAGGGAGGTGCAGTGTGCCCCTAGGGTAAGGGGATCAGTTCCAAGTATTGAAATATTAATGGGATGAGTGGAGTGATTATTTTTTTTTTACCTTTGTTTAGGATGGTTGTAACATATTAGGGATATAGATTCATATCTTTATCTCTCCTCTCCTTGCGCTATCATATCAACTAACATACAAATGGACATGATAGGTTACCCAATTATGAGTTGGATTTATATTTTTCTGTTTATTTTGTTTTTTAGGGGTTACACTGGGTATCTTAGAATGGCCTCGTATGGTTTATTTAGTCACACCTATGTTTTCTATCTTTAGATGATGCACAGCTCGGATAATGGATACACGCAAAAAAATTTGGCCATGGTGATTCTTATTGAAACTAGGTAGTGAGAATTCATAGACATTTTTTTCAAGGATTCCTTACTCAAATAGGTGTCTTACCTTTTTATGTAACTCTTGTAATTATATATATGTTCATACTTTTTGGTTATTATTTGATGGGTTCCTATTTGAAAATTTTCTAGTTTGTTGATTTACCATACATGAAATTGTTATATTTGTTTTCTATTTATTTATTTTTTTGTTATCAGTGATATTAAGTATTAGAGAATTATATCTATTATAGGTTTGTAAGAACATGTTGTTAGGTTCCTAGGGACTGCAGTGGAAGCCTGTGGGCCAAAGATTTTAAAATTTACATTGGCATAATGATGGAACTTTTCATCGCCGACGATCCAAGCACTGGAGAGGTCCGAGGATCTCGTGTAAATTATAAAGAGCACAAAAGTTAAAATGAAAACATAACCATTTCAATTATGAAGCCGTGGGTGACTACAACTAGTTGATGGAAATCATCTCTTGAAGTATCAAAAGCAGGATCCCTCTAGATCATCAACATGCGCTCTAAAAACTGTTGGAACGTCGATCGTCAAACTCCGGGTGCTAGCGCAGCGATCCGACGATCCTTTTCACATCCCGATGATCAATTCATCGAGAAGCCTTCGATGCATGAGAGATATCTTGATTCGAGATTCTTGGATCAATAGATTCTCTCTCTAGAGAGTGAGAGGAGAGAGAGGCTCTCAACCTTCATTCCAAAAATGAATGAATAGTGATTTGCACACTAAAGAGAGAGAGCCTCCTCTCTTATTTATAGATACATTAATAAATACCCGGTAGGGATCTCCGACCCCCATTTATATCAACGTTCACTAAATAAATAATTTTTACGAACTTAACTGTGCAAATATTATTTATTATTCTTATCACATACTTTTAATATATATGAAATATATTACATGATAAAATCTGAGCCATTCAACTCAACCCATTGTCCCGCTTAATATTAAACAAACCTTGAATATTAAAATAATATTCGTTCGATTAATATTTTCTCGTACTAACTAAACTCGTAAACACATTAAATAAATTCAATACCAAATATTCAAAAATTAAATATTAATGAATTTATTTAATTCTTTTTGTGATCGACAACTTGGACAATGCTCGGACCCCATGGCGGGGCCCACTATGTTCATATACCTATTGAACTGAATGGGGCGGATTCTTGAATACGCTATCGTGTTTGACCCTCTAGGCCTTTATCTTGATAGTAGTGAATAAAACCCATAGACAAAAGCGCAGTCTAGAAACTCATCATGGCCCCTAAAGCGATAAGGATAGTCACAACAATGACTACCATCCTACAAACATTGACTGTATACTATAATCTCTTTGTCATTAAATATCTCATAAAGTAGGATGCACTTTTTTGTCATCGTCCTTATCTTTCTTCATTAATTGTTGATCTATCTGGATGGATTTTCCTTTCTACTACTTTCGCCAAAGTCTTATGATGGCGACGCCATCCTGATCAACCAGTCCTGATATATACAACTTCCTGAACTTGGAAGCGACAAATACATTCTTGACCATTCAGCCAATGTCATATCACCAATGACGCACCCAACACAAACTACCTTGCCATGACATCACTGCCCTGGTTTTCACCTTGTTTCAAAGTACGTAATCGAATGATATACATTGGTAATGCTCTCAAGTCAGGAGACCAATACAAATGTATATAGATAAGAATAGCCAATGACATCGAAAACATGTGGTGTTCCTATTGACGGGTCTGTCCTCATGATCTCACTAGAGATCACCAAATGAGAACTTGATGAGAATAAGTCTTAATG
This sequence comes from Viscum album, assembly GCA_963277665.1. Lineage (NCBI taxonomy): Eukaryota > Viridiplantae > Streptophyta > Magnoliopsida > Santalales > Viscaceae > Viscum > Viscum album. The sequence goes on from OY728159.1 coordinate 739,467,414, forward strand.
TTTATGAGCCCATAGAACTTGATAGTCAAACATCTACTATGTCCAGTCAGTAATATGTATCTAGACTATAAAACATATATTTAAGATCAATGTCATTGTATCTCGAGGTTCTTATTATAGCCTGGGATCTATTACAACCTCTCGACATGACAATTTATCTTTGGACATTACCATTATTATAGTGGATGTACAAAATTATACACTATAATGGTATGATATCATCATGCACATCTAACTGTATACATGATACGGTAATCAAAAGTACTACCTAGTTGGGTCTAGGGAAACCACTATTTCAACACTCCCACTTGCACTAGAGCCAACTTGATAACTAAACTTTTTAGATACTCGCATGATAAACACCATGCTTTTGCGGAGTAATGGATTTAACTACAGGGCCTACCAAGTTTTTTCCGCATGGAATATCTATTATATACGACCTCATCGTCTTGAGTAAAACATCTCAAGATAAGGTATCTCGAGTATATTACTTTTTTCCATTGTCATAACTTGACAACTTGGCTAGTGAGAACATCATAATTCTCATTATGATAATAATCTTCTCACTAGGTGTAAATCCGAGAACTGGAAAAAATCATTGCAATTTATAACTGCTTCTTAGCTGCCTTAGATTCTACAATGTACTCGGTATTTGTAGGTATGGCTACCACTAGATTTTATGAGCTTGCCTCGTCATCTCTTTTTTCTAATTGCGACACTAGATCAAATTGATCTAAGGATTACTAATTTTTTACGACCATTTCTATTATAGCTTCTTCTGTATATTCCAGGTACATATCATTTGTACTTTCCGAAGAAGAAGATGATAGTTCTGACTGCATCACTTGTGGTGCTCCTGGATATAATTGATATTTGCCTATAAAATTATATCCTGGAAGTATCAATTATTGTACATATTATGGAATATGTGATTGATTAATTGCTAAATCATATGGTATAAATTCACAATATTAATCACTACCCATGCACCAAACATGTTAACCTAGATATATTATGCCATGTGACATTGGAAAAAATTGTGAATATGAATTGTTTCAATTTGTATTTTTCAATACAATTTAACTATTTGTACGAGATTAACTAGGACCAAGAAACCTTTGGTTCTACCTCAATGGATCTTGTTCCCTAGAACTCGGGTTGCTACTTTATATCAATCATTGTATAATTTCTTTTATTCTAATCTTATCAAACTGTAAGATCGAGATCTGTTTTTCATATGTTTCCGAACATATTTCACTTGGAAAACATTGGTTCTCCCACTAACCTTTGGTAGAAACAAGGAAAAGATTGATTTATAATGAATGTTATAATATCTTGTTTCTTACTTTAATCTAGAACTGGATTTTAGTAACTTGCATCCTCCATTGGAATCATATGATGTCATCATCTCTTTCTGGTTGCGTCGTTTAGACTCCTTCCATGAAAGATGATCTTGACATCCAATGACCAATAGAATGATCTTAAAAGTTAGTTATGACAAGTAAAATTCTAATATATTTTGGAATTCCAACATGGTATAACCAATCGAGCCTTATTGGTACCATACTTGTACCATCCATGTATTATTTCATTTGAATAACCACCACAGTATTCAATTTAAAATCCCCTTTGCAATTTGATACATGGAATCCATTATTGAATTTTAGTTGATCTTGTCAATCTTATCTTGTTTCCATATACTTCTTACTCATAGGATTTATTATTATTAATGAATAATTTATCACCGGTCGCAGTGAATATAAAACCATCACACTGGTTTCATTATTCATACACAGTATGCGTCTCTGGAACATGCGTATTCCATATGTACTTGTGGAACTTTTTCCTTATGCCAACCATTTGTGCATCTCGATCATTGACTAAGTACAAGTCAATTCAGATCCCACTATCTCTAATAGAGATGTGCACCCTTGTATAGAAATGTATTCTAATACTTAACTACATATTTTCTATCTTGGGGATTTAGGTAATATCTTAAGCAAATGTTAGGATAATTACCTCAAATGCACAACGTGTTTAACTTGATGCATGTTTGTTTAAATACTAAAAAATGCTTTGCGTATAAACACGTCCTATGACATAATGGATTTTCCGTCATACTATGACTCGTATGATATCCATTTTTCATTTTCGTTGTCATATTGGTTATGGGTTTAAGACATTATTTTCAAAGCACATCAGAAAATATAATGGAAGTTTCTATAGGTTATAACATTGATACAACTTACATTGTAACTTTGATGTATAAAATGTGCGTTTAGGAATTGATCCACACTATATTTTGATGATCAATGTTAATATGTAAGACTTATCATCAATCCTCCTTATGAACATCAATACAGTGATGTAGATAAGGTAACATGCATTTAGGAATTACTCCACGCTACATTATCATGATCGATGATTTTTTTGTCAAGATATTCTTCGACATGCTGATCCGAAGCAACTCATATCTTCTTACCAAACTTATACTTCACTATTACATTCCTTAATGACTTAAAGGAATCTTATGAAGTATCCTTACCTCTTGATTTCTTTGGAATAGTTCACACTATCTTGTTGAACTAACCTCATAAATCTTTGTGTCATACCTTTATTTTTAAAGGTTTCTTTGTCTAAACTAAGGATGTCAATAATACAAAAGGTGTTTAGCTGTGCTGAGCCTAAATACCATACTAGGTATATAGTTGATGCCCACTTTTTGTTTTACTTGACAAAGAATCACATTTCCACAACTGATTAGGTCTTACATTTTATATTCATCATGTATTTCCATTGATTCAAGTAGTAGTGAACTATTTTTTGAGTATGTTAACACAAACAACATTCATTCCAAAAACATGGAATAATGTCTCATAATTTCCAAATGGTCACATAAGAAAAATGTTGTTAGGATCAATAGGGGCCTATATACCCTGAGAGTGGGGTGAATCAGGGTATGGATATACTTTTATAAATTCCTCTTGCCCCACTGGATCTTGACCACTTTATTACAATGGTTACTTTTTTCGCACTTGTGTGTCTATTATGATCACTTCTTTTCTTCTTTATCTGATGATGATTATTTAAATGCAATGCAGGGAAGTAAGTAGGCAGACACAAAGATTTTTACTGGATTCACCCTCACTGGGCTACGTCCAAGGAGCATACAACGACGATGTGCCGCTTTACCAAATCCAATAAACATTACCTCCAATTTACAATGTTTGATCTAGATCACTTATATTCCAAGGATCAATGCCTTAACAACGTTTAGGGTTAGCACACAGCTTCCCAAGGGTCACTCCTTGTTTCTCTCTCTCTGGCTCACTGCTGGTGGAGGGGATCACCTTCTTCCCCTTCCTTTACTCACTGCTCTGGAATGGATCCACTAACAGTTTATAGACTTGTAGTTCTCTTCATTATCCCTAATGAAATATGCATATTTAACTATTGATAGATGCTCTGTTGAAGTTCAACTTTCATCCACTGTTGAATACTACTTTACCGCAGATGTTCTGGGAAATTTTTAACTTTCATGAAACCCTAGGGTGACTTTTTTGTCCCTTTAACTAGTGCAAAACCTCTGAATTTGTTGCAAAAAAACCAAATAGCATGCCACACTTGTGCGCCACACTTGCGCGCCACACTTGTGCGCCAAACTTTCAAGCCACACAGCTTATGCGGCACACTTGCGCGGTTGTGCGGGTACACTTGTGTGGCACACTTGCACGGTACACTTGAGCAGTACACTTACGCAGTACACTTACGCGGTACACCTTCCCTGCACACTTGCGCGCCCCACTTACGCGCACACTGAACTTGCACATCACTTCTACTTGCACGATGAGAGCTCGGATTTTCTCTAAGTGTTGAGAACGTTAATAAATGAGGAGAGTAGCCGTCTATTTATAGGCATTTTGAGGACTTGTGCACCACACTTGCGCTCCACACTTGCGCGCTACTTTAGGACTTGCACGCCACTTTCTATCCTTTGTCATATTTTGATATGATGATCTTGATTTATGACTTGCGCGCCACACTTGCGCTCCATAAATGCGCGGCATACTTGCGTGCCACTTTAGGACTTGTGCTCCTCTTTATTTCCTTTGTCATATTTTGATATGATGATCTTGAAATATTACATTCGCGCCACACTTGCATTCCATACTTGTGCATCATACCTGGGCGCCACTTTAAGACTTGCGCGCCACACTTACACGCCACTTTTGGACTTGCGCGCCACCCTTGCACGCCACTTTTGGAATTGCGCACCACTTTTCCTTTGCCAAATTTTTGATGTTCTGAATTCAAAAAAAATTTGGCGTACAACATTAGAAACCTCATTAACACAATAGTAGAACTCACTTTTCCAAAAACACTTTTCCCCATTCTCTAGGAAAACCCCATTTGTCAACAGTTTGAGTCATTGAGACTCGCTTTTTCAATAAACACAACATGGAGTTCTGCATTGTCAACAAACACAATCATCTCAAAAATGATTTAATGATACCTTGAGGGATTTTTTCTGAACAATCTCTCCCTTTGGGTTTGTTGACAACTCTTCTCAAAACAATTCTCCATTCTTTGATACCTCATTAAGGCTTCATTCATCTTCAGCCACCATTTGCCTCTTGCAATACAGATATGGATTAAAGATTTACTCAACACATTCTCTAAGCACACATGATCTATGATCGACGTGAGAAACAAGAGTATCATGAAATTTTCATATATGAGTCACTTCATTTCTGCCAACTGAAATTTATAATACCAACTTGATACCAACCACACTTATGATTTTTTCACAATCCTCAGCTGTCGTGATACCTATTCTTTAATTGATCACGTCTAGCAATGTATAATTTAATTTTCTCCCCATATCTCATTGCTTTCCCCCTATCTCGATGCTCCACCTGTCAGCTTATGCTCGTGTCTTTTACTGTGCCATTTTCTCTCTTCCTTATCCACAGTTTCTCCCCCTTGAGGAGTCATTATTTCTCCCCCTTGGTCAACAAACCCAAAGGTCACCTCTTTGCGGTCTACAACATTGGAAAGAACACAGATTACTGCATTAGAGAAAAACACGCAATACCTTAGGGAGAGGGGTGTTATCACACATCCACACTTTTCAGGTGTGGGGAGTCGAATGGACTCCCAGACCCAGTCAATGCCTCTCAAAATATTCTTTGGGTAAGGCCTTTGTCAGAATATCTGCAACTTGTAGCACTATAGGCATATACTCTAACTTTACAAGCCCTTACTCCACCTTCTCCTTGATGAAATGATATTTGATCTCAATGTGATTTTTCCTTGAGTGATGAACTGGATTTTTTCTAAGATTGATATCACTTGATTTATCACACTGGATTCCGATCGAAGACTTCACTTCAACTCCTATATCTTCATGTCGTTGCTTCATCCACAATAATTTTGTTCATGCTTGAGTGGCTACAACATACTCATCTTATATGGTGCTTCATGAAATACTATCTTGCTTCTTGTTAAGAAAAGAAATACACAAACCACAAAGATAGAAAGCACCTCCTGTTGCTGAACCGTCCCAATCTACATCAGTATATCTCTGTAATTCTGACTGATATTTGCCACTATATATCAATAAAAAATCCACTGTTCCCTTGATATACCGAAGTATTATTTTTTCTGAAAGCATGTGTATTTCCTTGGTATTACTCTGATATCTCGCTGCTTGTCATGTGGAGAAAACAATGTCAGGCTTTGTCATATTCAAGTATAAAAAACTTCCAATGATTTGTCTGTATTCTATGATATTAATTGCCTTGTCGTTATCATCTTTCGATAATTTCATCTGGGTTGCAACCAAAGTTTTCATATCCTTGGAATTTTCCATTCCAAATCTTCTCAGAACATCCTTGGCATATTTGGATTGAGAAATGAATTTTCCATTCCTTCCTTGTGTCACCTATAAACCAAGGAAAAACGTCATCTCACTAATCATAGACATTTCGAACTCATGTTTCATGAATTCAGAAAACTGTATGCATTGTGATTCATCTGATCCGCCAAATATTATGTCATCGACATAAACCAGCACCATCATCCTTTGATTATTTTTTTTGTTGGAATATAGATTGTAATCAACTCCACCACGTTGGAAACCAAGCTTCTTCAAATCATGAGTGTCATGCTCTCGGTACTTGTTTCAGTCGATATAAGGCCTTTTTAGCTGACAAACCTTGTTCTCATCCTCATGAATGAGAAAACCATTTGGATGCTTGATATACACTTCTTCATCCAGAATCCCATTCAGGAATGAAGATTTGACATCCATCTGGGAAACTTTGAACTTCCGTTGCACTGTAATGTCTAGGAATAATCTGATTGTTTCCATCCTTGCAACTGGTGAAAATGTCTCATCGACATCAATTCCCTCTTTCTAGGAGTATCCTTTGCACAATAGTCGTTCTTTGTTTCTAATAAATGTTCCATCTTCATTCAACTTGTTGTGAAAGACCCATTTAGTCCCCATGATATTCTTATCAGCTAGTCTCGAAATAATCTCCAATGTCTTCTGGATCAGAAACACTCATCATTTATATCCCATTGATATTTTATTATCTTATTAGGAGATAGAGATCTCCCCATATGTTACGCAACACTTCCTGTGGTTAGACCCATTTAAATTTTTCTTCTGCTGCATCATTTATTCTCATCTTCTACTCGACATTGAGCCATTAACAAAATCTCTAAGCCTACGGAGTAGAAACTCAGTATAGGAAACAAGAGACAAAGTTAATAACACAATCATTCCCAATTGTGCTCTGTTACTCCCTTTCTTATTTACCTTTTGTACCTGATTTGGGGTAATTGAAACTTTGGAGCACATCACTTCTCCACTTTTAATCTTTAGATGCCACTTCCCCTTGGATCGTATCTCCCTAAAACCTGAAACACAAGAATCGTCAGTTAATAACATTTATATACATAGGGAGAGGGGTTCTTCTGGAATCCTCACGATGAGGATTATGGTTGATCCTGATGGGTCAAACCATTGATTCTTTCTTGCAGAGCATCACACTCCTTCATTGCTTCTTCAAGATGCCTAGCCAACATCAACTGCTCTGGCCATATGACTAAGCATTCATTTCCCACATTCTGAGTCTTTTTCTGATATATAGACTTTGTAGGCTTATCCTTTCTCATAGTTTGGTGTTTAATCCCACTGGCACACATTTTCATCTTTGGTGTTCCACCATTATGCCACTTTCATTGATTCCATCTCAGATTTGGAATCTCTCCTCTTTTCAACTTCCTTTGCTTCTTCCACCATTGCAGGGATCTTCCTCTTTCCCCCAGTTCTCTCTATGGAACATGACATATGAATTTTTTAACGTATTCTTTCTTTATATTTCTTTTATCAGATATATGATTCACCACACTATTTTTCACTGGCGGTGAGTCTTCCACTGAATGTGCATTCTTCTTACTCACAACTAGAGTAGATCTCCCCTTAATCTTCCAGGTCCGTTCACATTCTCTACACAAGATCTATTCACTTTGTCTTCTAGTGCATATTTTCTCATCATGCACAAATGGATTCAAGAATCTCCTTTTGAGTTCCTTTTCATTTCTTTTTTTATTCTTACTGCAATTGCTTTCCAAATTCCCATAATCTGAACATATAAAACATTTTCCATCAATTGCATACCTCATTTCATCATTTCTATGTCGATATACTGATACACATTGAGTTTTTCCTTTGACATTGAGCACCTGAGCTTCTGGACACATACTCATGGTGTGTCCCATTTTCCCACAGTAATAACATCTAACTAATGCCTTCCTCTGAGAGATTCTTCTTTCTGATTTCTCATGACACATCTTCTTATTCTTAGATATAGTAATGTTTCAATTTTCACAGCCTGAGATTTCTTCATCTGACTCTGAACAGAAGATTGATGTATGACCATGAATCCCAGAAAAATATCATATGCTCTCATTTCTTCCTGTAAAATCCTTTTAACGTCTATCTCCAGCACCTACAAGGTTTTTATTATCTCTGGATATTTTCCCTACTCTTTTTCTATCACACATAGGAGTGAGATCATCATATCCAATTCCAGATTTTCCCAAAATGGAAGGCCTTTAGGATGATACAATCCTTTCGTGCTTCTCCTTTGATGTAGCATATTTGTCTTTCATTTCATCATCACTTGCCAAAGGATAATCAAATAATAAGTGTAAGGCATCCTTCAAATTTGGCTTCTCTTTGTAATTAGATTTGTATATTTCATTTTTAACTTACTCTAGCTCTGCATCCAGTTGAAAAATATTCTTATCTCTTGATTCAAGTAGAGAATTGAGTTCTCTTCTAAGATTCTTTCCACTACTCATCTCATCATCCAGTTCTCATGTGAGCTTATCCTCTATATCACTTTTCTCCTTGACTTTCAATTTTTGCTCAGCAATAGGTTCAAAGATGGACACATTATCTTGATGTAGCCTTTGATTCATCTGAACTAGCTCAAATAGTTGTGTAGGAAGATCATCATTTCTGGCTTTCAAATTCTGAATTTTATCTATGTCCAGATTCTTTCCCTTAACATCAGCTTTGATCTTTTCTTTCTTTATAAACAGCTTTTTCAGTTCTTCGGATTGATAATCATTCTTCTCTATTAGATTAGTGGCCACATATATAAGCCTTTGATTTAATTCTCTTATATTTTTATCCTCAATTTCCATTGCTTGGATTCGGATATCTTTAGATTTAATCTCATCATCCAACTTCTGATCCACTTTCTTCTCTTTATGGACAACATCCACTTTTCAACTTCTAGGAGTTTCATCATCATCAATAGTTCCAACATCACTTGTCATGTCAGGTTCTTCACTCATTCTTTCAACATAATTGAATGAGTAAGTATTTTCACTGTATGATTTATCCAAACCATTTTTCTATTCACTATTTGATTCTTTCAACTGAATCACACTTTTTCATTTGATACTTACACACTAGGGAATTTCACAAAACTTATGCTTCTTCTTTGAAGTTATTCCCTTTTCCATGACACACCAAGATAAGAGCAGACTGGATCTTTAACTTGATCTATCGACTGAACCAAGTCAGAACAAACAAATATGATAAAATAAACCTTCCCTCTAATACCAATTGTTAGGATCAATAAGGGCCTATATACCCTGAGAGGGGGGTGAATCAGGGTATGGATATTCTTTTCTAAATTCTTCCTACCCCATTGGATCTTGAACACTTTTAAAAGGGTTACATTGTTTGAACTTGTGTGTGTATTATGATCACTTCTTTTATTCTTTATCTGATGATGATTCTTTAAATGTAATGCAGGGAAGCAAGAAGGCAGACACACAGATTTTTACTTGGTTTACCATCACTGGGCTACATCCAAGGAGCATAAAACAGCGATGTAAAACTACACCAAATCCACTAAAGCTCACTGCCAATTTACAATGTTCGGGCTAGATCACTTCTATTCTCAGGCTCAATGACTTTACAATGTTTAGGGTTAGCTCACGGCTTCCCCAAGGGTCACTCCCTGTTTCTCCCTCTCTCTAGATCACCGCTGGTGGAGAGGATCACATTCTTCCTCTTTCTTTAATCACTCCTCTGGAAAGGATTCACTAACAGTTTATAGACCTATAGGTCTCTTCATTATCCCTAATGAAATCTGTATCTTTAACTGCTGATAGATGCTCTATTGAAGTTCAAGTTTCATCCACTGATGAATACCATTTTACCACAGATGTTCTGGGAAATTTCTAACTTTCACGCAACCTTAGGGTCACTTGTGTGGCCCTTTAACAAGTGAACAGCCTCTGCATTCATTGCGGAAAAACCAACTTTCATGCCACACTTACGTGCCACACTAGCGTTCCAAACTTGCACGCCACACAGCTTGCGCGGCACGCTTGTACAGTTTTGTGTGTACACTTGTGTGACACAACTTCATGGTACACTTGCGCGGTACACACTTGTGTGGTACACTTGTGCGGTACACTTGCGTGGTACACTTGTGTCGTACACTTTCCGCGCACACTTGCGCACCCCACTTTCAGGCACACTGAACTTGTACGTCACATACACTTGCACGATCAGAGCTCAGATTTTATCAAAGTGATGAGCTCATTAAGAAATGAGGAGAGTAGCCATCTATTTATAGGCATTTTTAGGACTTGCACACCACACTTTACCGCCACATTAGGACTTGTGCACCTCTTTCTTTCCTTTGTCATATTTTGATATGATGATCTTGAAATATGACTTGGGCGCCACACTTGTGCGCCATACTTGCACGGCATACTTGTGTGCCACAATAGGACTTGCGCGCCTCTTTCTGTCCTTTGTAATATTTTTATATGATGATATTGAAATATGACTTGCGCACCACACTTGCGCGCCATACTTGTGAGTCATACTTGCGTTCCACTTTAGGACTTGCGCACCACACTTGCGCGCCACTTTTGGACTTGCGTGCCACACTTGCATGCCACTTTTGGACTTGCACACAACGTTTCCTTTGCAAAAATTTTGATGTTCTGAAATCGAAAAATTCCTGGTGTACAACATTAGAAACCTCCTTAACACAAGATTATAACTCCCTTTGCCAAAAAAACTTTCCCCATTCTCTAGGAAAACCCCCTTTGTCAACAGTTTGAGTCATTGAGACTCGCTTTTTCAACAAACACAACATAGAGTTCTGCATTGTCAACAAACACAATCATCTCAAAAATTCTTTAATGATACCTTGAGGGATTTTTTCTCAAAAAATGTTTTTGGTTATACTCTACAACTTGTTCAATTTTAATCAATTACCTGGAAATTTTGAAGTTTTGTGTTTCTCACCGTTGACTTAGGAATCACCCTTTCTCAGCTGCTTAGAGAAGACACTTTACTTCTAGTAATGTTTCCCTACATTCTTGATTACTGTATTTAAATACATATATGTTATTGGCATATTATATTCAATACCCAAGAATAATGTTATAAAAATTAATATATTTGATGAATATAAACTGAACGGGAAGATAGTACATTCTTCTTGTATTTCATTTTTTAAACTTCCATGAATTCATTTCATTATGTGATGCAAATAGCCTCCTATTAAATGACCAACCACTTTTCATTGAAGGACATGACGAAGGTTCTTTTGGTTTAACTTTCCATAAGCCTTTTCGCCTTATCATTCAATGTATTCTCCATAAGAATAAAATATGGCGTTATATCCAACATTCTTATTACATGGAGAATATTACCATAAAGGTAATGAATCACTTACTCTATACTGTTCGTTTGTACCTATAAATGAAACCAGAGTAATTGGGTATAAAAGGTATAAGAATTGGATGACCTGAAATATTGTAAACTGTCTTTCACTTTACACAAACTGAGTGCAACCACCACATTCAAATCTTGCTTCACATTCTCCTCGAAAGGATATTGGAGATGAGAGTACATGTAACATCATCCATGTCTTGATGTAGTGACCACAACTAATATCAAACTTTGATGATATCATTATGATAGATCCATCATATTCATGACTCATGAGTCTTCTGTAAGCAGTCTTACACTCACACTTCTGAAGGTGGCTTAATAGGTTGGGACATAAGCACCTTGAATTTCCGTTATGGTAGTAATATGCGCCAGCGGCTATACTACTCTTTTTAAATTCGTTCTTAGTTTAGACATTAACTTTTTCTAATATCTATCATAGTTTTATTGTGGTTTTTCTTTTCATTATATACAAAAATACTTTAGCAGATTGTACTTTTATGTGATTAATAGTTTAGACATAATTGATTAATTTAATCATTAAATGTCTTCCACTAATATTTCGAATTCTAGGAACCCTATGTACTAGAATCATAATACTCTTGAGTATTCTAGTGGAAAGGATCCTTGAATCTCTTGCATAGTCTACAAGCTATGGCTACACCCCAACTCGGAGGGTCCAAGGTAGGCTTTTGGCTGGCCAATGACATTAACTCACGGTTCCTTGATCTGTTGAGTGAAGTCCCAGCTTCAAAAATCATTTACTGAATTACTCAATGCTTGACTCTAAAATTACAACAAGCTAGCTAAGGCTATTTCATTGCTGAAATTTTAGTTAAGTTGACCCACCACAAAAATAAGAACTCCCTAATAGTAAGAGGCACCCTCAGCTAAGGCATGATCGGCACCTCAAACACCTGGTTTTGTTTCAAACTTGAACGATGGAAGGCTGTTTTGTGAATTAATATTTTCTTTGAGGGTTGTATTGTTTTTCTCCCTTGACCAATGTAATCTATTTCTATAAAACTTGTTCATCTATGTTTTCATGCTCACAACTTAACTTTAATAGAAAAACACACTCTGGTTCTTTATGAATTTTATTATCAATCATTTTATGTATTTTCCCGCTATTCTAAAATGTATAAAATAATGAATAAATGCATAATAGTAAACAACTAACCAACTGTTCTTTAGAATCTAAGAGACCTAAGTGCATCATACCTAAGTCGTATGCTTGACTCTTGATGCACCTTTCCCTGTCATGTATGTCTACTGGTCATCTGGAGTATCGCCATGTCGTGGCATGGTCGACGTCACGTCATGGAGTACCACCTCATCTTGGTGGAATCCAAGTGTTGGCTTGCGCCGTCGAGCACCGTCTCATCTTGGTGGGGTCAACATCGCTCACCGTCCTCATCCAAAGTACAAAGATACTCGTGCGCAGGCGAGGGGTGCAGGGTATAAATGTATATCATATAAATATTGGGCACACAGTCCCTTATACATTTTAACTGAAAAATAAAGATGATGTGCAGACCATCTGTATAATTAATTACAAGCATCGCATGCATTTAATATAATTAAATAAATAAATAAATAAATGTAGACATTTGAGGGTCGATGCTCAAGGCCAGACGATGGGTAAAATAAAGTGCGATAAAATTAAATGCATTAAACAAGTATGAGGGTTATTTTATTAAATTAAATGAATTAATAAATTTAAATAATTTAATTAATAATCGGTCTTCTAATTAATTTAATTTTAATACGAAAATTAAATTAATTTAACCTAATTCAATTTACAATTATATTGATATAATTTTATCCGGGTATTAAAATTTATTTAATTTCAACGAAAATTAATATATTAATTAATTTAATTTAATTCGATAATTAAATTAATTAATTATATTAATTGAAATATGACTCGGGTCTCGAAACCCCAATCTGACCCATCATCGGTCGAGCGAAGCCCGTACTTGGCTTATTTGGGTTAGGCAGGTCTGTTCGGACCTAACTTGGTCGAGAAGATATGCCATGTTCGGTTTCGAGGTAAAACAGGAACCTGCAAGAGCTGATAAGGGTTACCTGCACCTGAGTCTATCATTACGAGGGCAGAGGAGAGCCGTACCAGCAACGGGCGATGGCAGTGGTCTGCTGTGGAGGGTTGCGCGACGTCGGAGACCAGGTGTCTGGTATCCGGGTAGCTGAGGACGATCCGTCGTGGACAAGGGAGGCCGGCTCCTGGAAGGTGGGATGTGGTGAGGCCAGGGCAGCCTTCGGGGTCTCGTGTGCGACCTGCTATAAGAGGGGGGCTGACCTAGGCAGGGGCGGCGGCTACCTGAAGGTCGGCCAGCAGGTTGACGCTCGGGGGGAGGTAGTCACGGCCGGGGAGTCGGATGTCAGTGCAGGGGAAGGCGTAGGAGGAGATAGCATCGGGACGGCGGAGGCCGACTGGTTGGTGAATGCAGAGGGAGCAGCGGGATGTAGAGGAGCTCGGCCAGCACACGGCGCTACATGCGCCGCGAGGAAGAAGGGGTGTGGAGGACGGTGGCGGCCGGGCTGAGCTGCTAGAGTGCGACGCTGCGAGCCGTGACTAGAGTTTCGCAGGGAGAGGAATAGACATCAAGGTGTGGGGTACGGCCACGGCGGCCCTGCTGTTGTGCGTTGCGCCAGGGAAGGAGCAGGTAGTGCTGCATGCACTGCGCGGGAGGAGAGAGGGGTCCACCGGACCCCTTTTTGTTGTTTTTTTTCTTTTTTGTCAACCATTTACATGCACCACCCCACCCCATTTTTTGTTCTTTTAAGACTTCTTTTAAGTCTTATTCCACCATAAATTTTTTTATTATAAATTGAAGTCTTCACAATATTTTCTAAAGGCTTAATGATAGCCTTTAAATTAAATAATAATATAATTATTATAAGGAAATAATAATTTATTATTATTACATTCTTATAATAATAAAATAATTATTATTATAATAATAAAATTATTTATAAAATATAATTTCCAAATTTAATTTTATTTCTAATGAACCGATTGAATTTGAGTCAGATCAACAAAATGAAATAAAATTAGAACCCGAGATCAAACTGCAAATTTGATCCAATCCGAAAATTTAAACTGGCCATAACATGGTCATTCGACATCGGATTGCCACGCGGTTTTAACCGTTGGGACCGTATTTGAACCCTCTACTTACTATTTATCCAAATTAATTTTCTAGGCCTAGAAAAGTTACGCGCTACCTCTGATACCACAGTTAGGTTCCCGGGGACCATAACGGAAGCCGGTGGGCTAGGGATTTTAAAATTTTCATCGGTGGGACGACGAAACTTTTTGTCGTCGATGATCTGATCCTGGAGAGGTCTGAGGATCTCTCATAAATTATCAGGAGTACAAAAAATAAAATGAAAACTTACCCTTCTCAAATCTGAAGTAGCGGTCGACTGCAACTAGTCGATGGTGATCGTCGCTTGAAGGATCCCAATAAGGATCCCTCTAGATCGTCCACACACACTCTAAAAACCACTGGAACGTCGACTGTCAAACTCCGGGTGCTATCACGGTGATCTGACGATGCTTTCGATGTCACGATGATCACCGCATCGATAAGCCTTCGATGCATGAGAGAGATCTTAATTCGAGCTTCTTGGATTGAGAGATTCTCTCTCTAGAGAGTAGGAGGAGAGAGAGACTCTAAACTTTTATTCCATAAAATTAATGAATAGTGATTTTCACACTAAAGAGAGAGAGCCTCCTACCTTATTTATAGATACATTGATAAAAACCCGGTAGGGTTCCCCAACCCCCATTTATTTCAATATTCACTAAATAAATAATTTTGACGAACTTAACTACGCCAATATTCTTTATTATTTTTATCACATATTTGTAATATATATGAAATATATTACGTGATAAAATCTGAGCCATTTAACTCGACTCTTTGTCCCGATTAATATTAAACGAACCTTGAATATTGAAATAATATTCATTCGATTACAATTTTCTCTTATTTACTAAACTCGTAAACTCAATAAATAAATTCAATCCCAAATATTTGTAACTTTAATATTAATGAATTTATTTAATTCTTTTGGTTATCGAAAACTTCGAAAATGCTCGGACCTCCTGGTGGGGCATACTATGTTCATATACCTATTCTACTGAATAGGTCGGATTCTTGAATACGCTATTGTGTGTGACCCTCTAGGCCCTTATCTTGATAGTAGTGAATAAAATACACAGACCAAGAGTGAAGGCTAGCAACTCATCATGGCCCCTAAAGATATAAGTATATTCCTAGCAATTACTACCATCCTACGAACACCGACTGTGTACTATAATCTCTTTGTCATTAAATATCTCATAAAGCAGGACGCACACTTGTGTCATTGTCCTTATCTTGATTTATTATTATTTGATCTATCCTGATGGATTTTCCTCTCTACTACTTTGGCCAAAAACTTATGAAGGCTGCACCATCCTGATCAACCAGGCCTGAGATATAAATCTTCATGAACTTTGAAGTGACAAATAATTTCTTAACCATTCAGCCAATGTCATACCACCAATACACACCCAACACAAACTACCTCAACACGACATCACTGTCATGGTTCTCATCTTGCATCCAAGTACGTAATCAAATGATATACATTGGTAATGGTCTCAATTCAGGAGACCAATACACATGTCCATATATAGGAACAACCAATGACACCCAAAACATGTGGTGTTCCTATTTATAGGTATGTCCTCATGATCTCACTACTAGAGATCACCAAGTGCGAACATCATGAGAAGAATTCTCAATGCTTATGATCCCCCAACACCTAATAGTCAGACATCTGCTGTGTCTAGTCAGTAAGATGTATCTAGACTATAAGACATATATTTAAGATCAATGTCATTGTATCTCAAGGTTCTCATTATAGCCTAGGTTCTGCTATAATCTCTCGACATGACAATTAATCTTTGGACATTACCATTATTATAATGGACGCATAAAAGTATGCACTATAATGGCAAGATATCAACATGCATATCTAACTGTATACATGATACGGTAATCAAAAGTACTACATAGTTGGGTCTAGGGCAACCAGTATTTCAACACATGGTTCATCTTTGATATATGGATCTTGTGTTTTCCATCAATTCTCAACTTAAATACTCAAATGAGGACTAATTTGAGTGTCTGTTAGGTCACGGAAGGCTCGGAGGTTTCTGAGGCTGGTTCAGGTCCCAAAACCCAATGTTTCGGTGTTCCATGCATGGTTCTTAGTTTTTTCAAACCGTACAGGGTAGGTTACATGGTTTGACTTAACCATGAATGGTTGGAAAGAGGGGTCCTACAGGCCGCATGGTTTTATGAAACTATGCAAGAGAATCCGCACATCCGTGCGGCCAGTTCTATAGTTTTTTCATAACTTGATAGAGGATCCATGCATGATTACCACAAGGGTGGTAAACCGTGCAGGGGTAACTATGTGAACACCCCTTTTAACATGTAGCTACCCTGAGAAATGGTGCATGGTTAGATAAACTATGTACCTAAACTTTGCAACCTAACTTATTTGGGTAAAATGACTATTTATCCCCTGTAATGCTTAAAACCGAATTTATCCTTCTCCCTTTATTAATTTAATAGTAGGGGGTCTCTCTTGAAATTCTTGTGGAACTATGATAGGGATTGATCTAGGACTTTTTTCTGACCTCTAATTCTAGTTTCTCCTTTCTCATCATAACCTTATCCGTAAGGCCTTGATTCATTTTTATCCTTTCTTTATTCTTTTGCATATCGATTGTGCTATTTGGATTTTGGATCATATTCCCTAATATTCCATTCATTTTAAATTATTTATATTTCTTCCAAACCAGGATGTATCAAAGCATGATACTGGACAAGCTATGTTGCACCATTCTTAGGTAAGTGGTATCGTGCCTTTAGATAATTTTCAAGCTGTTTATATATGTTAGAGTGTTGAATACCCATTTTGAGGTATTGCCATGATTTATATTGGAACCCTGTTTTTTCCTTTTTGTTGTTTAGAAAATTGAATATGTGTTTGAAAACATGACCTAGTTGTATAACATGAGTAATGGACATCCCAAGGGTGAGTTACCTTGGATGATTGTTTATGGCTGTCTGGCCTAGTATGCCTATGATTCATGCCTTTGATTCCCATTTTTTGGGTTTCTTAAAATGAAATTGGTTGTTCATGGAATTAAAATACTATTAAATTGTAATTGAAGTGGTTATAGATTATAAGATGGTTGGTTTTCACTTTACCCCATAATGCCTTTGCTTGTTTAATCATATTTGGAATGAATTGATCCAATTGGGAACATGTCCACGTGATTTAATTAAAATCCAAGCCTTTTGAGGTTGTTCCTTGCTTGAGACACCCCTTTGTGGTGAATTATATTAGATTATTTTGGATTTGACCTTATCATGACTAATGAACTGTTTAATTGACTTTTTTATGATGAAATGGTAATTATTCTTGGTTGAATCATGGATTCTGTTTAGAATTCCATGGAAGGGGTTATATGATAATTTTAGCTTATACCATGAGTTAACCTTGGATTTTATTTGAATTCCATGAATGGGATCAAAGGTTTAATTACATTTATATTGTGAGTGAACCATGGATTCAATGAATAGGCTAATAGAGGTGGTACTTAAATGCCAAGTGAATCATGTATCCAAATTGAAATTTCATGGATGGGATTGAGAGGCCTTTATATTATGTGTCATTACTGATACTTGGGGCTTCCATATAAGGCCTCCAAGGATAGACTCAGTTAACATGAACTCATACCACACCTATTGTGATAGCGGGTTCCTAACGGGTTCAATGAGATAGGCTTGTAGGGTTTTGATTGATTTGCACATAGAGTGATACTTGAATTCAAACATAGGAATGTCAAGGATGGGCTGGGGTTATATTCTAATATTGAAATGAAATAGTGTATGATGTGTCGGCCATGCCAAAGAAAAATCTTGTATTTGGTCTTCACTTATACCTTTTTAGATGGTCTTCGGAGGCATCTGTTGTTCTTATAGCTATATGGGGGATGTCGGAATTTGGCCGGATTTCAAGACATATGAATTCAATATAATTGAATTTTTAAATGGATGATGAAATGGAAATTAGTTTGAAACCATTTCTTATAGAATGGTTTTCTTTAGAGTACTTCCTAGGTTACTACTTTCATTATTGTACATTGTCTATTTTATATACTCACTAAAATATTAGCATAGACCTTAGGTGGTTCCCTGCAGGGATTTAGTCTCACACCATATTTGGGTCATGCTATGGACCCAAACCGATTTTATGATTGCATTTTTTTAATAAGGTCATGTGACCTCCTATAGGTACTTGATATGATGCTTAGGATGAGGGGAGCATGGGACAAGGTGAATCTTGTGATGATACTAGGATTTTTTTCTTCCTTTTTTTACTTTTGGAACTTGTATTATATTTGACTGTAGTGTAACTTGTTTTAGCTATTTTCTA
This sequence comes from Viscum album, assembly GCA_963277665.1. Classification (NCBI taxonomy): domain Eukaryota; kingdom Viridiplantae; phylum Streptophyta; class Magnoliopsida; order Santalales; family Viscaceae; genus Viscum; species Viscum album. The sequence continues at coordinate 739,486,231 of OY728159.1, forward strand.
GAACATGGGACATGTATCATCATCTTGTGTATGTTATAACTCTAGTTTATTCATACTATCAGTCTTATGATGTTTACATATGTTGTATAGGATTACTACTTCTGCTAATGAGGTCATAGTCTCCCCACAATTACACATAGGCCCTTGCCGATAGTCATCATCATCTGGTGTTTGGGGAGATGTTCTTGAGGCCATGTGGCCAACTCAGCTCAGAGCACTATTGAGAAGCATCAGGGTTTGGGACGTTAAAATGTGGGATCATAGGTTTTTCTTTCTTTTGGTTTTATTTACTATTTGGAAACAATATAATGGTATAGGAAGGAATAAAAATTTGGTAATAAGAGGTTTTTGGAAGTAGCTACCCCACATACAAGGAAAATCCAAATTTCCCCAAATTAAATTGTTGATTTTTGGATTTTGAGAAATAACAGTTGATTTGATTTCACCATTGTGTGACTCACTTGTGTTGTGATGTTATTATTGATTTTATTATCGGTTTTATTTCTTTTTCAACATGATGAGATGATGATATTCCATATCATGCATCACATAGGGACTTGTTAGAAATCACATGCAATGCATAATTGAAATGAAATTTAGAGAGCATTATTGATTGCATGAAATTTTTATAGATGTTGTGATAGATATGCCTACTTTTTTTATAGGTATACTAGTAAATATTGTGGTATGGAATATATGGGCACCAATATTTGGTCCCTATAGTGTATGGTCCCTCTTGGATCATAATTTAGTGTATCATGTTCTGGCCTTAAGGAGAATTGTGTTATGATGTGTTATAGGTGAATGCCAAGATTTGATTCGTGGGGAGTATGTGCCCCCATGGATCAGAATTCAACATACTATTGGGTTACCATTTTTAAAGGGGATGTGATAGAGATGAAAGGAACAGGAAAAACAAGTGAATCTAATATGGATTTTAATGGGGAACATGACCATACCTGGCCATAGTTGTGGGATTTTGTTACTGTCTCTCATTTTTTTGACACCCAAACCTAACCCATGGGGTAGGAAGAGGGGTTAGTTCTTATAAATGAAGTTTTTGACCTGTCATGTAAAAACCCAAACATTTATGAATAAAATTCCCTTTATTTCAATTAAATGACTTATGGATATAGAAAAAACTTGAACCCCTTTTGTTTTATTATATCAAATTATATTTTAACGAATGTTAAGTATCCTTATCATTGATAATATATACATTGAACAATCATCACATGAATAGTATAAATATTGTGTTTTAACAAATCATTTTGACACAGAAAAAAGAAGTAATGGCGAAAACTAGTATGATCATGCCCTATGAATCCCATTTATTGGAGCTTCCAAGGGAGATAACATGTTTAAGTGTTACCCTAGAACAATACCAAGCTGGTATATAATTACTTAATCACGAGATAAACCACTTATGGGAGATGTTAAATCTCATCGAGATCATGGCACAAACCATGTTCACCAAACAGCCCCATGAAAGCCCCACCATCGCACACTTTACTCTTAGGTAATGTTCTGCTGTAATAAAGGGATATGTAACAATAACCTATCATTATGATTATGTTCATTATTTTTTAATACAATAATTAATATACTTTCATTCTATTATTGTTACTTTGTAAAATATTTTTAAAGCACAAATAGTATTTTTTGTTAATATTCAAATTCAATTCAGATATCTATTTTCTTGAATTAATGGATTTTTTAATTAAATAATTTTTTATAAAAATATTATTATTAAATTAATTTTATTAAATATAAATTATTTTATAATTTTTATAAAGTAAAATGATGTTTTTATTAAGCATTTAAAACTTTTTTTGTGAAAACCAGTCAATTTTCAATAAAAGTCATTTTTATTTTAAAAGTGAAAATTCACATATTTAGAAAAAAATAGATCAAATGAATATTATTTTTGGAATTATGACATCGTAATTATCTAACTGTGAATTTTTCATATTATTCTGAGATAGCTGGATTTTTGGGTAAAAATTAAATATCGTATAAATATATAATGTGTTTTATGATATCATAATGACCAAATAGTGATTTAATAAAACTCTAAAAAGGTATATTTGGCCAAATATATGTTTTTAATTTAAAATAATGTAATTTTAGTTTTATTTGATTTATTTTATAAAGCCTTAGTGAATCCTCCAAGACAAATATAATATTTTAATATTTTAAAATCAATTCCATGAAAGTGTGACTCACCTCCACATAATAAAGGGTAATATTTTGATCACATAAGCCATTAGAATTATAAAATAATTTATACCACTCCCTTTTTCTACAAACCACGGAAAACCCCATGGTATGGTTTGTGGTTTTGAATATTTTAGTGTGTAGTGTCCAAAACCAAAATAATAAAGAATTCCCCCACCTTTCCTAAATAAACCCACCTAAGAATCCATTTCTATTCACTCAAGCTATTTTAATATAAAACAACCTCTTATACCTAATCCCAAGAGTCCTTCCAAGGTGCCTCCAAGATCCCAAGAAACGTCCCCCAAGCCTTTGAGATCACACATCCAAGTAAGGGATCTCCCTCTCTCCTTCTTCTTCAAGAACCTCTTAATGTAATACCTTTTAATTTCTATTTTCTTAATTTTAGATACATTATAATATACCTCCTTACTTTCCATTTTATTTATAAATTATTGGATCTTCCTTTCACTCCCATTAATCACCCCTATGTTCTTTTAAACCCACCCATTACTATTCCAAAACTCCATAAGGGATTTCTCTCTTCTCTTTTCAATTCAAGAATTTTGGTTTATATTATTCATCTAAATTACATGTCACATTTTGTGATATTATGTTCCATGATCCCCTTACTCTACACCCCATGAATAAATTATTGAATACTTATTTCTCTCTCATCAAACCAATTTATGAATTTCTATATGACGTCGTTATGCTGCCAAAATTGGACCACAATTTTTCATGCCAAAATCAGAGTGTATTGAATACCATACCCATTCATATATCAAGGGTATTAACCTTGATTAAAACATAATTATATAATTATGACTTACATGTATGAATTCCACATTCCATGATCATGTAATAAATGAATATTTTGAATGAATCCATGTTATATGATATCTATGGCACACTTAAATATGAGATTGAAATGATTATGAAGGGTGAACCCAGATAGCGCTCCAATGCATTGGGTAATGTTTACTATCATGATATGTCATGTTATTATAAGGTATTACTTGATTCATTTATTTTACTTTTGTACACCATGTTGGGATAGGGGTTTACCTGATTTCTTTATGTTAATGAGGAAGTGTTCTAAGTTGTTTTCACATTTTCATGTTATGACAATCATGTTATATCTTGACTTTAGGTTCATGTTTCTATTATTATCTATTGATATTTCGATTGCCTAATATGTATGTTATTCTCTATGTTATTCATTTTTTACTCCCTTACTCAGCTTTATATCTCACCCTTTTCTTATTTATTTCCTTTTGTAATCCCATGCAATGTTAAGTACGAAGGAATATTGTGGTCATGTAAAATAAAATTTCAATAAAGATGTGTATTTTATGTTTTAAGTAATAATGTACTATTAAAAATCCCTAAATACACTAGACAAATAGATCTTCTGAGTTTTATTAAGTGTTATTTTTTCTATTAAATCATGTTTAAATATGAAATAAAGATCATGTTTCTATAGTTGGTATCAAATGATAGGTTTAGATATTTTTGGAATTAAGATTAGAAAAATCTAGTGGAAGAATTTGAGATAAGACTAAATTTAATAAATGAATCCCTAAATTTTGGTGAGTATAGAGAAATTGTTTTATCAAGATGATACAACCCTGTCTGGATACAAAAAAATAGATGTGGCTCTAGAATAGAAGTATCTAGGGGTAAAACCTGAAAACACCGCTTTGAGAAAGACTCGAACTGGAACTAGTCCACACAAATGGGCCTTGTTGTACTCTTGGTATGACACTCCTAGGGGATATTATTTTTTAAATTCATAAGATTAGTAAGAACCATAATTATGGGATGAAAAAAAGGACATAAGAATATATTTTAGGCAGTATATTAGGGGTAACATAGATTGAATCCTAGATATTCAAAAGTTTAGGAGATAAATGTAATTTACAAGTTACCCCTTTAATATCATTATATTACCCTTTATGTGTTTACTAGATTGAAATATTTTCTGCTAATTTTCCATTTATTCTAGCCAATTCCTTGTAATATGAGTAATGAGGCTAACAACCGATACAAAGATCAATGTGATGACTGCTCTAATGAAATGCCAAATATGATAGGAGTGGGAATAAAAAACATTGCCATGATACTCTCTAAGTTAACTCAAGTTATGAATAGAAACCTAGATCAAGAGGAGAATCCAACCCCCCTAATAAAGAACAAGTCACAATCGAGAGAATTATGAGACAAAGGCCTCATATATTCAATGGATCACTTCATCCCTCAATTACTAAACAATGGATCAAATCCATTGAGAAGATATTCTATATCTTTCAATGTTAAAAACAAGATAATATTCTTCTTGTTTCATATCATATAGAGGTTGAAGCTTATCAATGGTGGTCATAGATAGAAAATAAGAAGCCTGAGGAAGAGATCAAGGCGATGGGATGGAACAATTTTTGGAAAATGTTTTCTAAAAAACAATTCTCGCACCATCCATATTAATATGGAATGATATTTCATTGAACTTGAGAAAAATGATGAACATTATGTTGGGGAATATGAGGAAAATTTTACCAGACCTTCATGATACCTCTCTAGATTTTTAATTACACTAGAATGCAAGGTTTAAAACTTCTTTTGTGCGCTAAAACCTAGCATATTGAAAACCCCGGTGATCTGTGACTTTTTCAACTATGAGGCTATTTTAGGATGTACCCACAAAGTCTATATGGAGATCAAAAAATATTAGGGGCATCATGGGGATGAGAAGTAGAAAGTAGAATTTAATTCTAGTAGTCTAATGGATAAATCCAGTAGTAATAAAAAATTATATCACCTCGCTTTTCTAAAGTGCATAAAGAATCACCCTAGAAATTACCTAAAGGGGACAAAGAAATTATTTAGGTTTGAGAAGAAAGATAACCTTTCTAGTGGTTTCCAGCTAAAAAACTCACTACTATGATAGAGGGAAGGAACACTCCATTCGATGCACAAAACATTTTTCATTTCTACAACTGCATAGAACCATGGCACTTTTCGAACGGGTGCCCTTTTCCAAGAGTTTGTAGAGGCAAGAAACAACATTTAAGGTAGAAAGGGATATCTTTCTCCATCACTACCACAAAATTGAATAATAAAAATGAAGTGGTGATAGGTAGGTTGGTTATTCAATCACGAATAGTGAATTTACTTTTTGATTCCAATTCTACACATTATTTTATATCATGAAAGCTTAGTAGAGAAATCCAAACACCACCACAAGTCATGAAAGTAGAGATGTATTTGAAAAAAGAAAATGGGGAAATTATATTATCCCATTCATATGACTCCTCCCCAGTCACAATTTGTGGTTTTAAATTCTCGTAAAACCTCTTCATGCTTCCCTTGGTGGAATTTTATGCAATTCATGGCATGGATTGGATTTCCCTATATATAGAAAATGTTAATTTCTGCAAGAGTAAAATCACACTCCATATATTGAATAAACCCCTGATTCTATGCAAGTGCAATGAAGAGGATGAATCATATTTACAATAATCATATCATGCATGGATATTACTACCATTTGAGCATGCGTGTCTTGCTAAGATGATTGAGTTTAAGGAAGGAACCATCCTCGATGACATGCCTATTGTGAGGAAATTCTATAATGTGTTTCCTGAGGAATTGTTTGGTCTTCTTCCTAGAAGATACGTTGAATTATAAATTGATCTTATACTTGGAGAATTTCCAATATTCAGGACTCTATATAAAATAGAAGTTATTGAGCTTGAGGAGCTAAAGAAACGGCAATAGGAGAATATGGATAAATAGTTTATACACCCATGTGATTCACCATGGGGTGCACTAGTCCCCTTCATAAATAAGAAGGATATGTCAATTCACATTTTCATTTATTATCATGAGCTCAAAAAATCATGATAAAGAACAAGTATCATTTATGCAGAATTGATGAATTGTTCGATCAGCTATGTGAAGCACAACATTTCTCCAAGATGGATCTACATTTGGTATATTTCTAAGTAAGGGTGAAGAAGTAAGATATCACCAAGACTAATTTTCCTACAAGGTACATGAACTATGAATTCCTAGTAATGAATTTTAGACTCACTAATTCTTTAAAAAGATTCATGGACATGATAAATATAGTATTTAGATATTACCCTGACAAATTTTTGGTAGTATTTATATATGATATTACAATATACTCCAAAACCAAGGAGGAGAATGAGGATCATCTGAGAATTGTGCTAGAGACATTGCAAAGGGAGAAGATCCATGGAATGTAAAGAAAGTATGAGTACTGGTTAGTGGAAGTCTCATTCTTGGGGTATATCATCACAAGAAATGGGATATTTGTGGAACCTTCAAAAAAATGCAATTGAGGGATAGTCGAAGATGACATATGTGATGGATATAAGTACCTTCCTAGGGTTATCTGGATATTATCTCTGATTTTTGAGAAATATCTTAGGATTTTCAAACTCTCTTACCACGATAACTTGGAAGGTAGAAAAGTTTTCTTAAAATGATGAATGTAAAAAAAGCTTCATGAAGTTGGATAAGAGGCTTGTCAGTACCCCTATGATCACACTAACCAAAAATGAGGAGCTTTTATTAATATTCATAGATTTTTAAAATAAAGACTTGGTATGTGTTTTAATGTAGAATGGAAAAATCATTTCCAATTTCTAAAGGAAGTTAAAAATTCTTGAGAAAAACTATCCCATGCATGATCCCGAGTTGGCAGCTATGATATTTTCATAGAAAATATTGTGGAATTTTCTCTTTTTTAAGAAGTGTAAAATAGATATGGATCACAAAAGTCTCAAATATATATTCAGGTATATATATCTAAATATTCACCAATGAAGATGGTCAGAGCACATCAAGTATTATGAATTCTCAATCAACTACCACACTAGGAAAGCTAACAAGGTAGAAAATGAATTAAGTTGAAAGGACTCAACAATTATATCCTTGGTAAGAATTGAAAAAGATCCAAACTTCTTAGAATTGATAAATATGGACATAGAAATTATAAATAAGGTAACATCATCAATCCTTCCTCAAATGATTACTCAATCGTCTCTTTTGGAAAGGTTAAAGGGTGCTCAAAACTATTATGTGGGAATTCATAATAAAGTGGAAACTATTAGAAAAGGGAAATCCTTATAGTTCAATGTTAATAAAGTAGGAATTTTTTGATTTAGGTCAAGACTATGTGTTCTATAAAATATGGAGTTAAAGAAAGAACTTTTGGATGATACACATAGTTTTAATTTATCCATTCACCCATGAAACATAAAGATATATCCATATATCTAGAAGCACTAAAGGGATGATGACACCATTACCCATACCAACATGGAAATGAAAAACATCACTATGGACTTTTTCATCGGACTTCTGAATACATACAAAAGAAAACAATGCTTTCTGAGTTGTTTTGGATCATCATATAAATATTGAACACTTCATTGCAATTTGAGAGGATTTATCAATGGATCAACTAGCATAGAAATACATCATAGAAGTTGTCTAGATGCATGGAGTACCACTATATATTATGTTTGATCAAGATCCAAGATTCACCCTTATGATTTGGAAGTGTCTCCAATATGCTCTGGACGCTGAGTTGAACTTCAGCATGGCCTATCTCCCTCAAATTGATGTCCAATCTAAGCATACTATCCAGACACATGAGGAAATATTGAGATCTTTCTCAATGGACTTCAAAAAAATATGGGACCAACATATTCCTTTGGTGGAGTTCTCTTACAACAACAATTTCTACTAAAGTATCCAAATGGATATTTTTGAATACCTTTATGGGAAGCGGTACAGAACATTGGAATGTTAGGATGAAGTTGGGGAATTAAAAACTCTAGGTCTGGAAATGGTTTAAGAAATGGTAGAGAAGGTTAATACCATCTGGTCTTTTATCAAAAAGCTGCCCCAAGTTGAAAAAAGAGCTATGTTTATAATCATCAACAAGACCAAGAGTTTTATTTTGGATAAATGGTATTACTCCACATATCTCTATGGAATAGAATTATGAGATTTGGGAAGAAAGTAAATTTTAGTCAAAGTTACATTGACCCTTTTTAGATCATTTATCACATTGGAGTAGTGTCATATTTACTTACACTCCGCCAAACCTATCTCAAGTACATGATGTATTCCATGTATCACCATTAAGGAAGTACATACCAGAACCATCACATGTACTCAATACAGAGGTGGTACCATTGGAGAATGAACATTCATTTGAGGAAAAGTTGGTGAAGATAATAGATCATAGAGAAAAGGTTCTACAAAACCAGAAAATGACTCTTGTAAAAGTTTTACAAAGAAACTAACAGTTTGAAGAAGCGATGTGGGAACCATAAAAAGTTATGATGTAGAGTTTCCCTCATCTATTTTAGTTTGGGAAAATCAAATTTTGAGGGTAAAATTTCATAAGGGGGGAAGGTCGTAACGACCCGAACATTTAAGAATATAATTTCTTTTCTTTTAATTAAATGTCTTATGGATATAAAAAATATATTCACTCCTTTTGTTTTATTATATCCAATTGGATTTAGATTTCCATTAAGTATCCTTATTCTGGATAATATATTCATTTAATAGTGAACACATGACTATAATAAATATAGGGTTTCAATAAATCCTTTTGACATAGAAAAGGGAGTGATGGCCTCAAACAGTAGGATCAACCCTTATAAATCATGTTTATTGGAGATTCGGAGGGAGATTGAATTTCTAGGATTTCCCTAAACTAAGCCCAGTATGAGTTCCAACAACTTAAACATGAGAGAAAATATTTATGGTAGAATTTCATTCTCGTTGAGATCATGTCCCAAACCATGTTCATCGAACAGCCCCAGGAAAAAACCACCATCACACACCATACTCTTAGGGAGTATGCTAATGTAATAAATGTATATGTAACAAGACCCTAGAATCATGATTATGTGCCTTATTTTTGTATAGAATAATGAATATACTCTCACCCTATTTTTGTTACTTGGTTAATGATTTTTAAAGCACAAATAGTGTGTTGGGTCAATATTAAAATTCAATTAAGAAATATATTTTGATTAATTAATGGATTTTTGAATAAAATAATATTTTAAAAAAATATTATTATTAAATTAATTTTATTAAATATAAATTATTGTATATTTTTTATGAAGTAAAATGTTATTTTTATTAATGTTTGAAAACTATTTTTTCGAAACCTCTCAGTTTTCAATAAATGTCATTTTTAATTTTAAATTTAAAAATTCTCATATATAATAAATTATTTAGAACAAATGAATATTATTAATGGAATCAGGATTTCAAAATTATCCAAGGGTTAATTTTTCATAATTTTTTGAGACAGTCGAGTTTTTGGGTAAAAACTAAACACTGTATAAATATATAATGGGATTTATAACATCATAATGACCCAATATTGATGTAATAAAATACTATAAAAGTTATATTCATGAAATATATTTTTTACCTTTAGAATAATGTAATTTTAGTTTTATTTTATTTATTCTATAAAGCCTTAGTGAATCCCCCAAGACATATTTAATATTTTAAGATTTTAATATCATTTCCTTGAAAGGGTGAGCCACCTCCACATAAGCAAGGGAAATATTTTAATATCTTAAGTATTTATCCTTATAAAAAAATTTACAACACTCCCCTTTTCTATAAAGCATTGAAAAAAACCATTTAATGGTTTATGGTTTTGAATATTTTAGTGTGTAGGGCCCAAAACCAAAATAATAAATAATTCTCCCACCTTTCCTATAAAAAACAACACAAGCACCCATATCTCTACACTCAACATCATTGAATCTTTAACACCCTCTTCCCCTTACTCCCTATAGTCCTCCCAAGGCACCCCAATGCTCCCAATAATCCTCCCCCAAGCCTTTGGGATCGCACATCCAAGTAAAGGATCTCCCACTATCCTTTTTCTTCAAGCACCTCTTTTATGTCATGACTTTTAATTTCCATTTAATTGATTTGGGACATGTTCTTATATAGCTTCATATAGTCTATTTGATATATAAATTATGGTATTTTCCTTTCACTCCCATTAATCCACCCTATGACCCTTTAAACCCACCTGTTACTATGCCGAAATTTCTTAAGGGATTTATCTCTTCTCATTTCCATTCAAGCACTTTCATTTATATTATGCATCTAAATTCCATTTAATATAGTGGGATATTATGTTACATGATTCTACTACTTTCCATACCATGTATAAATGATTATGAACCCATTTCTATCTCATCAACCCACTTTATTAATTTCCATATTACTACATTATGCTGCCAAAATTGCACCGCGATTTTTCATGAAAAAAAATTCATATAGTGAATACCATACCCATTCCGTAGTCAAGGGTACTCACCTTTATGCACACATAATTATCTAATGGTGACTTACATATATGAATAATACATTCCTTTATCACGGATTAAATTAATATGTTCAATTAATCCATGTTATATGATCTATGTGGTACACTTAAGCATGAGATTGAAATGATTATAAAGGGTTCACCCCGATAGCGCTCCAATGAATTGGTTAATGTTTAAAATCAAGATATGTCATTTTTGGAGAAGGTTTTACTTGATTCCATTATAGTACTTTTTTCGACCACATCAGGGCAGGGGTTTTCTTGATTCCTTTATGTTAATAATGTTGTGTTTTAAGTTGTTTCCACATTTCCATGTTATGATAATCATGTTATATCATGCCTTTATGTTCATTTTTTTCTTATGATCCATTAATATGCCTATTTCCTAAAATGTATTTTATTTGTAATTTTATGCCTTTTTTACTACCTTAATGGTCTTTATATCTTACCTTTTTCTTATGTATGTCCGCAGGTTATCCCATGATACGCTAAGTATGAAGGAATGTTGAGGTCATGTAAAAAAATTCAATAAAGATGTGTACTTCATGTTTTATGTTTTTTGTGTTGTTCATATTCCCCAAAGACACTATAATTCTCGATATTCTAAGTTTTATTAAATAAAATGTATATAATAAAACATATTTAAATATTAAATAAAGAGCATGATTGTTATATATATTATTTTGGTATCACTACTTTTGAGATGTGAACCTTTATAATAATATTTAACTAAGGCATTTGTTTGGAATTATAGATTCATGCCACCATGACAACCTCCAATTGTACACTAGGAGGGTGGTGATGATCATACCCCAAAGGTCGCAGGCCATGGGATTCCATGGGCCCCCCTAGTCGTGGTAGTTATGGCACCAACTGTTATACGAATGTATATGATGATGCACAGTTTCGTGAAGGCTTTAGGAGGTTCATGAAAACCTTTAGGGAAGAACTATAGTCTACTACATCTATGGAAGAGCTGGAGAGGGTGTTCTAGAAGCAACATCTACCCACATTGTTTGGGGATGGAAGACCATAAGATATAGACTTATGGATAGATTCCATGCTTTTGATCTTTGAGAACTTAGTTTCTCCTCATGATAATAGGGTAAAGCTCTCAATGTATATTTTTTTTATTCCTCTACAAGATGGTGGGATGCTATCACTCATACTAAACTTCATTAGTATATGGAATAGGGACATTTTAATACATTTTTCTACCATTAATATTATCTGGATATGGTAACAGACAATAGAATCATGAGTTTATGAGTCTAGAGTATGAATTTTTTCTATTTATAGACTATTCGGCATAATTTATTGAGCTCCAGCGCTCCACACCAATTCTGATGGGTGATGATGCATTGAAGGCTTGGATATTTGAGTATGATCTCAGGTATGACATCTGATCATTGGTAATTTTCAATAGGATGAATATTGTATCTTATATAGTTAATCTGGCGTTGATCATAGTGCATAACATGAGGGATTATGGAAGTTCTAGTCAAGGCAGTTCAGTACCTAAATCTAATATTTTTCTAAACTTTAGTAGGAATCATTGTATGGAGCTTCCTTGTAGTGATATTAGTAGTCATAAGGTATCTAAGGTATCCAAGTGAGGAGTTATCAGTGCGTTAGGTTGGGGAATATGAGGCCACAATGTCCACTGGACCCAGTTGAGTTCTGATCCCGTGGAAAAATGGTCCATCTACAATGATTCTATAGAATATTTCCTCTAGTAGCCAGTGTGAGAGGGTATGCACTCACTCCACATTTTGGAGTGACATATGAAAATTATCCCCATAAATAGAGGTGTATTGAATCACAACATTCAGGATGAGGTGGTTGTTGTGGTTGTGGTAGATAGACCCCAGATTCATAGTGACAATACTGTGGATCAGCTCAGGTTATCCAAACTGTGTCACAGTGCTGTAGTATCAGTTTGTTATATGTAGTGAAACATACTAAGTAGGATCAAGATCATAGTCCTTTTACTATTATAGGTACTATTTTAGTATCCTACTTTTTATCTTCTTCACTTCTTGATATAGGGGATTCACATAGCTTTATAATTATTCCCATTGTAGAGAGCCTTGGGCTTTATATTTATAATACTGATGATGTGATGGTGATAGACACTCCATTATGGATTAGGAAGTAATTTGTGCGGAAGTGTAGGGAGTTCCCCCTCGATATTGGTTGGTTTCACTTCATATGTGACCTATATATCATTGATATGATAGGATTTGATTTCATTATCAGGATAGACTGGTTGGTTTCCTTTCAAGCATTTTTTGACTGTTATCGCCATAGGGTGAGTTTTATGTCACCAGAGGGTGGGTATTTTCTTTGAATAGGGGAAATGGATGTCTAGGTCAGCTGATCTTGACCCGAGCATCATGGGTTGGGTGGGATGAAATCCCATATTGCATGTTTATATCTAGATGACTATGGAACACGTCAGATGGATTTCCCTCTTGTGGTTGATAGTTTCAATGACATCTTCCCAGATGAATTTTCATGTTTACCACTGGTGAGAGAGGAATAATTCTCTGTCAACCTAGAGTCAGTAGCTACACCAGTATCCATTCCACCTTATAGGATGACTACTAAGGAGCTTCCAAAGCTCAATAGGAAACTACAGGATTTAGAGGAGGAGCATTTCATCTGACTGAGTACTTCTCTATAATGTTTTCAGGTTATTTTTGTGAAAAACGTGGATAGTAATCTTAGGCTATGTTTAGATTATCATAAATTAAACCACTTGAAAGCTAAGAACATGCATCCTCTACCACGTATAGATGATATCTTTGATGATCTCTATGGTGATCTAGTTTTCAAAAAGATTGATTTCAGATCTAGTTACCATCATCTGTGTGTTAGATCATTATACATAACATTCATAGCCTTTTAGAGAATGTATGGTCTATATGAGTATTTTTTTAATGTCATTTGGCCTCATAAACGTTCCTGTAGTCTTTATGGTACTGATGAACTAAGTTTTTCATCATTATCTTCACTTGTTTGTAGTGTTTTTTGTGGATTATATCATAGTGTATTCTCGTAATCGACATGACCATGCAAAGAAACTTGAGATCATTTTGAATACACTAAGAGAGAATTTGTTATATACTAAACTCACAAAGTTCCACTTTTGGATGGATTATATTCACTTCTTAGGTCACGTCATCTTAGGGATAAAAGTTTCATTCGACCTAGAGCAGGTGAGATTAGTAGTTTCTTAGGAGCAGCCCAAGAATGTCTTGGAGATGAAGAGTTTCTTACAGTTGGATGATTACTAAAGATATTTCATACAAGAATTCTCATTATTGGAAGTTCCATTTATTTTCTTGGCTAAGAAGGGTTCAAATTATATATGTACAAATTTCTATGAGATGGCATTTCAAGAGTTGAAAGGGAGATTGAATTTAGCATCGATACTAATTCAACTAGATCTAGAGAGGATTTACACTATTGCCTATAAAGCATCATGTGTGTAGCTAGGATAAGTTCTCATGTTAGTGGATCGATTCATTGTGTATGGGTCTCGGTTGTCTAGGAAACATGAGATAAATTACCTTAAGGCATGATCTAGAGTTGGTTGTGGTTGTTCACACATTATGTTTTTTGATGCATTACTTACTAGGAGAGGATTTTGTGGTGTAAACGGACCACAAAATCCTCAATTGCATATTTACACAGTGTGATCTAAATCTGAGGCAGTGAAGGTGGGTGGAATAACTTTAGTATTTTGATATTATACTAGTCTATACTCCTGGTAAAGGCAATTAAATGGCCGATGAATTGAGTATGAGGACTCAAATATAGGAAATACAGTATTCCAGTAATGAGTGGAAGGTTGTTGTGTTCTTCTCTGAGATTCACTTAGTGGTTCATGAATGCTAGGGGTAAATGTTTATATTGTCATTATTTGTTACCTCTACCCTAAATAATAGAGTGAGGATGAGGTATTTATCAGATTTTAAATTCCTAGTTCTATAAGAGAGAGTGGAAGGTGAGGAACCTCCTCTAGGTTGGACCATAATCGAGGATGAGGTTCTGTATTTACATTGTCTCATGTGGGTCTCTTCAGACATGTGTGAGGAATGGTTTTGGGATTTTAATTCCTCTATATGGGTAGTTCATCTTAGTTTCACCATGATGTATTGGGATTTACGTTGTCATTATTGGTGGACAGTTATGAAAGGATATGTAGCTAGTTTCGTTAGGATGTGTTTTACCTATCAATAGGTGAAGTCAGAACACCAGCAACAAGGAGTAATTTTACAGTAACTGTCTATTCCTGAGTGGAAATGGAAAGATTTTTTGAATGGTTTAATAATGGTTTTACCAAGGTTTCCACGAGGTAATGATTCCATTTGGGATGTTGTTGAAAGGATCATGAAGAATTCACATTTCCTACCAATCAAGTAAACTGTTAGTGTTGATGATATTGAGAGGTTGTACTTATGTGAGATTTTAGGACTACATTGGGTCCCCCGTTTGATCATTTTAGATAGGGACTCCCGATTTACTTCTAATTTCTATAAAGGGATACAGAGGGAATTAGGGACATAATTGATTCTGAGAAAAACTTACCACTCCCAGACATATTTATATCCAGAGTTCACAATTCAGGTGATTAAGTGCACATTGTGATCATGGGTCATAGACTTCAAGGTCTCTTGGGAGAGGTAGATAGCCATGGTTCAGTTATCCTACAATAATATATTTCAGGATACAAATCAGACAGTGTAATATGAATATTTTTAGCATTGTGCATGCTAATCATCCATATGGTGGGTGGAGGTAGGGGAGACAGCTATGCAGGGACCTAATCTACTCTAGGAGACCGCAAAATAGGTTAAGTTGATTCAGAAGCCGATGGATGATGTGTATTCCCATCATAGAAAATAATCCAATTTCCACAGATGGCCTTTGGATTTTGACGTCGGGAATTAGGTTTTTCTATGTATTTCACTGAGTATGGGACACAACAGGATCAAGAGACAGGGTAATCTTTTTCTTAGATACATCGGGATATTTGATATTCTAGAGAGAGTCGGGCCAGTTGCCTTAAAGGTACCGGGTTATACATGACGTCTTCCATGTTTCTCAGTTATAATGATACTATTGAGATTTGTCGCATGCTTTTATTCCTGATGATGTTGACTTACAGGTGGATGCATCCTTTGAGGATCATATTATACTAATTGTGTATCATAGCACAAAGGTTATACAAGTTCAGACTGTTCCTTTAGTACGGGTTCTATAGCAGCACGGCAAAGTGCAGAATGATACATTGGGGAATGTAAGATGATGTAAAATTGTTATGGCCAGAGTTTTTCCTATATATTACTTCACCACCCTAGGAAGGTCCATTCAGGGATGAATTGTTTTAAGTGAAATTTTTTCAAGAACATGGTTATTCTTTGAGGAAAGAATCTTGTGTTTTCCATCAATTACCAGTTTAAATGCTTAAATGGGATATAATGTGAGTTCTTGTTGGGGTCACAGAAGGTTCAGAGGTGTTTGGGGATGGTTCAAATCCTGGAACCCAATGTTTTTGTGTTTTATACCTAGTGCATGGTCTGTTCAAATTGTGTGGGGTGGGCCACACAGTTTGACTAAACCATGTGAGGCTGGATAGTGGGGTCCTATGGTCTATATGGTTTTATGAAAACATGTTGAAGGAGCCACATGACTATGCGTATAGCTCTTTAGTTTTTTTAGAACCTGACATAGTCTCTATTCAAGGTTTCTGCACTGTTGGTAAACCGTGTAGGTTAACCATACAACTGCCCATTTTTTACTTACAGTGATCATGCAAAACTATAAAAAGTTAGACAAACTATCTACCTAAACTATGGAACCCAGTTTATTAGGGTAATGACCATTTTTCCCCTATTATGTTTTAAACATAATCTCTCCTCCTTTTATTTGTTTCATATCATGGGGGTCTATCTTGAGATCCTTGAAGAATTTTCTTAGGGATTGAGCCATGTCCCCCATCTGACCTCTGATTTGAGTGTCGTTTGTCTCATCAAATTTGTACCGTTAATTCCTTGATTCATTTTTAGCTTTTCTTGATTATTTTGGATATCGATTGTTCTTTTTTGATTTAGGCTTCTATTCCCTAATAACCTATTCTTCATTTGTTCTTCTGATTTCTTACAAAAAAGGTGGAATCAGAGCCTGTTATTGGACGAGCTATCTAGCATGAGCCTAAGGTAGGTGGTCTAATGGCTTTCTTTAATTGTCAAGTTTTTCATATATGATAAAGTGTCACACTCATGTTTTTTGTGGTGTCTAGAAGATTTATATTTGAACTCTTTTGTTTCCTGGTGTTGTTTTTGTATTTGAATAGGTGTTTTAAATAATGAAATAGGTTATCTACCTTGAGTAAGGGCCACCCCATAGATGAGTTCCCTTGGATGACCATTTATAGATGTTTGTCCTAGGATTCCTGTACTTCATTCTTTTTATTCAATTTTATGGGTTTTTCATAATGAAAATCGTTGTTTATGGAATTAAAATTGAGTTAAATTTAAATTGAATTGGTTATAAGGTATTGGATGGTTAACTTTCCATTGACTCGTGTTTTCCTATTCTTATTTAAGCATGTTTGCAATGAATTTCTCTAATTTTGATGCTACTTGTGTGAGTAAATTAAAGGAAAAGCATTTTTATGTTGTTCCATGCTTGAGACACCCCTTGGTGGTGAGTTATATTAGTTTCTTTTGGGTTTGACCTTAGCATGGAAAATGAAATGAATAAATGAATTTGTCATGAGAAAATGGTAATTATTCTCCAAGGAATCATAGATTCTATTATGAATTCCATGAAAAGGCTCATATGACTATTATATCCTATACCTTGATGGAACCATGGATTCTATTTGAATTCTTTGGATGGGCTCAAAGGGTTAATTAATATTAAGCCTTGAGTGAACAATGGATGTCTTGGACCGGATCATAAAGGTTGTACTAAAATGTCGAGTGAACCATGGATCCCTATAGGACTACCATGGACGGGCTCAAGGGGAATTTGGATTATATCTCATGAGTGATACTAGGTGATTCCCTATAGGATCGTCAAGAACATGATCAGTTGACATGAACTTATACCACACCCAAAGTGATACCGTGTTCTTGAGAGGATCGCTAAGATGGGCTTATAGGGCATTGGTGGATTTTTACCTAGAGTGATAATTGAATTACAAATTAATAATGTCAAGGACGGACTCGAGATATATTCTAATATTGAAATAAAATGGTGTATGATTTTTCTACCAAGAAAAAACACAATATTGGATTCATTCATCACTTATACTTGTGTAGATGGCTTCTGAGGCATCGGTTGTGATTACAGATATACCGGGGATATCAGGCATAGGCCGGATCATGATACATATGAATTCAATATAATTGAATTGTTAAATGGATGATGAAATGGAAATTAAATGGAAACCAGTACTTGTAGGATTTTTTAGTTTTATGTACTTCGTAGATTACTACTTTAATTATTATACACTACCTGTTATATATATTCAATGAAAAATTAGCACAGACCTTGGGTGGTTGCCTACTGAGATTTACTCTCACATCTTATTTGGGTCATGTTTTGAACCCAAATAGATTAGATGATTGTAGGTGTTGATAAGGGAAAACTCCCTCCTATAGGTACTTGATATTCTTCTTAGGAGAAGGGGAGCATGGGACCAATCTGAAGATTCCAATTATACTGTGATTCTTTTTGGCCTTTTTCTACTTTTGGAACATGCATTGTATATGAATATAGTGTAATCATTTTTTGACTTTTTTCTAGAAAATTCAATATGTATCATCATCTTTTGTGTGATATGACTCTGTTTTGTTTATACTACCAGTATTCCAATGTTTACATCTATTTTATGGATTTAGTACTTCTTATATTGTACAGTTTTTGTATTCTAATATGTTACACTCTTCTAATAAGGGAATTATCTCCCCACTATCACACCTAGTCCCTCACTACTAGTTGGTAGCCCTTAGAATTTAGGGAGATGAACTTGAGAATATGTGGCCAACCAGGCTCAAAGCACTATTTAGTGACATCCGGTTTCGAGATGTTACAAGTTTTTCAGTATATTGAGGACTCTAATATTTGTTAGTACTTCTTTATATTAGTCACCATCCCAAAATTACATAAGATAGGATTGGGTTTGCACACATATATTACTACTATCCTTGGTTAGTTCTTGGTGGTTTGATTCATGTCAAAAGTTTATCTAAGAAGTTGATTACAATTAATGGAGTTTGGAGTTAGAAATATTGTAGAGTTAGTTTTGAAATATATGGAACTAAATTCAAGGGGTCTTATGTTTGGTTGTTAAAAAAGGGAACCCATTGATCAATATGAAGGTCATTATATCTAGTCACCAAGACTCATATGGTTTATTAATTGACCTAGAACTTTTAGAACCCTAATAAATGGTATATTGTGTGGTTTTATGCAATATATAGTAGTCAGATTATTTTTTATTTAAGGATATAGAATCCTAATTCTAGTAGTTTCACCATATTATGAATAAGTTGATTCACTCATGGAAAAACTTCTCACTATTGTTGAATTATATACCCTCTATAAAATTGGCAGGCATTGAAACTACTCTCAATGAGGTAAGTTTCCTAGTAGATTCCTTCTTGTGAAAAATTGGGTCATCACCTAGAAAAATTCATCAGTGTCACTTTAGTACTCTAATAGGGATCCTGGAGACCATATGTTCCTTGGGAATTCATGGGTTCTGGTACTCTATTATGATCCATCATTGATGATTCCATCGATAAGGTGTGGTTTCCTTGTATATTGGATGGGTATGGAGACTCCCTTTATTGGTTCACTTATGATAAGGCATGATCCCATCATATTGTCAAAGTATTTTGACACTTTCCCCACAAGATGTGGAACTAGACATATATCTATGGAGTTGTTACACCACTAAGGATATAGATGTGAGCTATCCAATGGAAGAGTTTGTACTCCCATGATGATAGGGGAAGTTCCTCTATCATTGAAGTCATTATTCTCCTAATGTTCTGGGTGCTCATCCTCCACTAGTGGAATTGTATGCTCTTTTTATCTATACATTTTACTTTAATGAGGTATGAGTCCTCCATAGTATTTTAGTTCTTTGTGAGATAAATTATTACATTTGATTATTGTTATTACATCCTAGATTATAGTGTGGTCCTTAGAGTTCTATTTTTTAAAATTATGTATCCAATAGGATCAACCCCCCCCCCCCCCAAGAAGTGATCATGGAGATGAGATTGGTGCTAGGTAGGGAAACCTTGTTTGAAGTGATTGGTCATATGTTTCCCTCTAAAATTAGGAGATACATACTCATTGTGAGTTTTTCAGTGGTTAAGTTAATGAATAAGGTTTTTGATTTTCATTTAAACCATCTGATTAGGCAGAAATATTTATTTATATTTATCTCCTTACAACCCTTATCATAGTTGTGATAACTTTAGAAACCTGAGGATCAGTTTCATGATTATTGAGTGTTCAAAGATGATAATTATCCATTGGTAGAATTATAAAGAGGTGTAAAATATCCTTATATATCATTGTTGAACTTGTTCATGTATTTAAAATGCCCTTTTTAACATATTTCTTTTTTGATTTAAGAATCCCAACCTTTGATATAGAGGAATGATGAAACTGCAAGGGGAGAAAGAGAGATGGGACTTTGTTATCCCATCAGCATAAACCCATTTTTTATTGGGAGTGGTTGTTAATGATACTTACTTGTGAATCATGTTGTGGTATCATGATATATGATATGAACCAATGTTATCTCAATAGATAATATTCCCTCATTGTTGTGAAATTCACCAAGTAGTCAATAGACTTCATTATATGGAAGCCATTGAAAATAGTGTGAGGATTCCATGAAGAGTTTATTTGTGTTGTTTTAAGAAATTAAATAAGTACTTGGTTCCATGGATTGTGTTTTATAGTCTATCAAGTGTGGTTAGATATTATCTTGTGGTCTAGAGATAATAAATATGTTCAAGACCATTAATTTCATATTTTTGTTGAATGGGATTCCAAAGAGCTAACAATAAATACACAGAAATTTATGGAAGTCAATACTACTCTTAATGTTCTTTTCAGTCTATTTTATAGAGAAATGAAAATTAATCAACATGATCATCAAAAAATTTGATGAAAACCTGACTGGTTTCAAATGAATATGTGGGTTTCTTTTATAGTAGTTAAATTAAAGTGGAATAAGGGGTTTTCGTGTTACCCTTGTCCTAGGTGTTGGAGAAGTTTCTGTTTTAACTTACCTAGTATATGAAAATTAGGGATACTATACACTTAGTAATAGATTACCATGATATATTATGGATATTTTTATGAGTTTTTATTAATTTAGTTGATAAAAGTGTTTGATTTTATCTATGTGACATCCTTCCAGATCACTCTCTAAAAAGTAAGGGTGATTGACAAACATGAAGGAGATTTCTTTTTTAACAAACCATCCCATGGTTCTTGTGAAAGTATCAAGGTTTTTCTTCCCATTAAGGATAAAATAAACATTTTTATAGAATATATATATGGTGAGAAACACTTTGAAAATAATTTTTTGATACATTATTACACATATATCAATTCATTCCCTATAAGAAAATGTGATCTAATCATTGATTGTGGAAAAATGGGGGAACTGGGTATAGAAACACTATGTGAAAAGGTATAACATAATTTAAGTACAAGGTCTAGGTATGGGAAACCAATTTTATGTATTTTTTTGTAAATGTTTTAACATAAAAAGTTTAAAGTTGGTAAGATTTACTGACCCAAGTTTTTCTTTAAGAAATACTTAACTCCATGAGGTTTGAAGTTCCAATTCCTCTATAGTGGTAAAATATTGATTTAATCTTATTAAACATCCTTGAAAGTAAATATATGGTTTTTTGGATCTTGGGGTGTGATATAAACTCTTAGGATGGTATTTGGTGATATTCGAGGCTAATGGAATTTTAAAGGATATTTAATATTTATTAAATAAATATACTTTTATCAAAGAAATTTGAATGTAGATATCTCTTAAAAGGATAACCTTGTGGAAACTTAAACTCAATAGTTATGTCAATAATGAGAAGTTTTAATTTATAAAAGTTTAATTAATTTATAATATTTTGTCCATAGATATGACTATCACAAAATTTTAATATTAAAATATATAATCCACAAATTTATTGATTATAAAATCTTATTTAACCATCTCACTGAGGGTTATACCTTTATTTCACTATAAAACCCTTTAAAAATTATAGAGTTGTGTATTGTTGTTCCTAATGGACTTGGAGATAGATCACGGATAAATAACTGGTTCTGGGAAATGATGAATGAATCCACGCAGTTAGCTCGAGTATGAACCTACAACATAAAATTTTTTAGGCATGACATTTGTTACTAATTCATGCCATGTTTATTATACCCTTTTTATTTTTTAACTCTGTTGGCTATCTATGTAACACCCAAAGAATTTTCAATATAATTTTCCTTTAAATAAACACTTTGTATATAGTTTTCATCACATGAAACACCAAATCAAAAGAAAACACACAACATTATATCACAATTAAAATGTATCCACTAAATCACAAAATAAAAATAGAGGTAATATCATTATAAAATAATTGTAGAAATAAAATAAATATCTTTTTTAATACAAATTTGTTAATAAAATTAATTTGGAAAATATCTAATATTATTAATTCTTTCTAGAAATATATTTTATTATGAAATTGTATTTTTATGCACTTTATTTTGATAAAATAAATAAATTATAGATAATTTTTATTTTTTGAAAATATAAATATAAATTTTTCTATTAATAATATATTAACACTAATTTTATTTTTAATTTATAGAAATTTAAAAAAAATAATTATTAATAATTTGAAAAATTATTTTAAATAAGAATACTTTTCATTATATTTTTTGTTTCTATTTAAAATTTAAATTTTTAAATTCTTGAATTAAAAATTTCTAAAATGAAATAAATTTTTATATTCATCATAAAAATATTATATGAGGATATTGTTTTATTATTTTTCAAAAATAAATGTTTTTTAGGTGAATATTTAAAATATTGTTTTTACCAAAATTGTAACTTTAAAATTATATAATCAATAACTATAATTTCATAAACCTTTAAATTGATCAAATATATAATTAATTAGTAAAAATATACAATTTTAAATACCATTATTAATTTTTGAAACCTATGTTAAACATCTTCAGAACTTTATAGTATTTTCTAGTAAAAAAATGTTCTTGGCCTTTTCATTTAATTGAATATTATTTTGTTAAATTTGTCTTTGAAGTGATTTAAAAATCTAAAAAAATATTTGATTTATAATAAAATAATTTATATCAAGAAAACTAATTATGTTTATAAGTTCTTCCTACACATATGTTTTAAACTTAAAATTACACTTTTTTCAAAAATGGGTTTTTACAAGTTACAAGCGCAAATGTTAAAATTCATTTTTCTTACCCGTTGAAATTTTATCTGGTAAAAAATATTAAGAATAAATAGGAAAATAATATTTATTATGATCTATTTTATTTTATGAATTAAAATTAAAATACTTAGGTTAAAATTAGTAACCATTGTAAAACAGAAAGTTTTAATGGTAAAAAAATCTCAGACTACAGAACTTAAAAAATTAAAACATGTGTGAAAATAATTTTTTTGGTTCTTGGTTGAAATTATCTCATTTTTACCTCAATTATTGTCCATTTTTTGGATTCAGTCAAAATGTTTAACATTTCCTCCCTTTATATTAAATGATTATAACCTCCAAAATTCCTTTTTCACCGCTCATAAAAGGGGCCCCTCACCACCCCTTAAATACCTATAAAATATTTTTCCACACCCAAAACTCAACTTTTTTTACTTCACTTATACTCATAAATCTTTTACTTGAGCCTCTATCCACAATATATTAGCTTAATACCCCCATTTATTGAAGAATCCTCCAAGGAAAATGAAACGTTTTCAATTTGGGAAATCATTTTTCAAAACTTGTTTTCTTTTATTTTTTTGACAATCCAAAATATAATTTTATAATTCTTATATAGTGAAATTCTTATTTTTTCTATAATTAATTATATTAGGAAATTTTATTTACTATTAATAATTTTTCCACTTTTTATTAAATAAAATGAAACTAAAAAAACGTGAATTTGTAGATGGCCACCGCCATAAAGTGAAAACTTCTGTTTTTCACCACCACCTATAGTTATAGGTAATAAATTTAAAATTCAGGAATAAATGTAAGAAATATTATATAATTATTATTATTAATATATATATTATAATCAAAATTGTTTCCTATCATTCTCCAAGAAATGAAAATGTAAGCTGGGCATTGTACAGATGAACACCTCTCTAAAGTAATGTATCTCATATTTCATATAATTTATATGTTATTTTTTAAAATATATTAAAATATGATTGAAAATATTAAAATAATCCAATTAAAATCATTATTCCTCTATAATAATGAATTTTAACTCAAAGAAACCACTTTCATTACCATAATAAACCATTAATTATGGTATGATTATGTTTGGCCAGTCTAACCACCTACTTGAAAAATGCTATAAAATAATATTATGGATGCATATAAAAAAATAATTTCTAATGAAATGTGATTTAAATAAGTAAATAATTACTTTTTTAATGGTAAAATTAATATCAATGTAATAATTTTCGATACCAAAATTTATTTAAAAAAAAATCAGTGAAATAAACTTATCTCCAATATCAAATATAATAACCATGAAAAAATCTATTATTAAAGGAAATTATAAATTTATAAAATTTTAAAAAACATAAATTTTTTTCCCTTAAATGATCTTATAATGAATAAATTTTTTATAATAACGAATAAAAACACCATTATTATGAAACTAGTTCAAAACGATCAATATTACTCATGCTTGATATTGAAAAAATATAATAACTGATAAATATGAATGTATAGAATAATTATAAAAAAAATTGTAAAAGTATTTATATATGAAAAATGATATAAAATAGGCAACTAATATAGTTATTATTTTTTATATGGAATATTCTAGTGCGTTAGTCAAAGTCATGCATTAAGGTAAGGGATTTCTTTGTCTCAAATTTAATTTATTAAGACATATTTGTTTTTGGGAACCAGGATATATTTGATACAGTGTAATTACAACCTAATTAATGAATTTTAATATATTATTATAATATATTGTGTTTTAAGAACAATATAGTGTTCTTTATTTATTTATTTTTTATTCAAAGGATACCAAGGTCATGAGGTTCATTGTTAAATCAACACCCTTTGTTAAGTAGGAATGAATCTTCTTGAAATTCATTATTCTATGTTTTTTTCTTCATCCTTAATATTTTATTTCATGGTATTCTCTCTTTTTATCTAGTTAATAAGACACATTTCATTAAAATATTCATCTTTGATGCATTCTTCCCTATAAAAATTATATCATTGATGAGAATAATTGTTGTCTTCTTTAATGAAGGTTTCCCTTGTCCATATTTTTATTTCCCACCAATATAATATTTTATATTCAAAAATGAAAGTATATTTTATCTCATGTGGCCTACATATTCCCCTTCTCCTATTTTCAAAATTATTTTTTTACTCTTTTCACAATGTTAGTTTTTGACAATGGTATTTCCAAAAAAAATTATATCCATTCAAAATCAAAGTTTTTATCTTCAACTATAGATTTATATTGATAACTTATATATAACTTAAAGTATCTATTATCAAATATTATTTTTCAAAATTATGTGTTTTAAAAAGATTTCACTTTAAATTTTTATACCCTCAGGCCTTTTTCAGGGATTATTTATTTAATATTCTTTAATAAAATTAAATGTTTTCAAAATATTTTCAATTCAACATTTTGAAACCTTTATAATATTTCAAGGATTAATTATTGAGATTTATTTTCAGATATATATTTTTTAAATTCCACATTTAAATTTCTCAAAACTTATCTTTCTGAAAATGACGCTTAAAATTTATTGTAGCTTTATCATTTGTGCCAAATATTAAAGAAATTTCTAAAAAAATATTTTTGATTTCTCTATCATTTCTTCTATCTAAAAAGGCTTTATTTATTTAGGAGTTATGATTAATGAATCACCTACTAAATTTTCTTATAAAATATTATTTTGGGGTGAATGGTTTATAGGAATCAACATATTACATTCTTAAGGAAATGTTTTGTGATACCATCTAGAAATGTTTTGAAACTCATTTTTGTTTCCAGGGGTTATTTATGAGGTGATGAATGAAATCCATTTCTCCCCATGGGTATTCAAAATATATTAAATGATTGATATATTATGGAACATATAGGTATGTGTTTTTATTAATTCATTATAGGGCCCTATATATCCATCCATTAAATTAGGTAATGATTCATCTCTCGTGATATAATGGGAAACAAATTTTGATTCTCAATCCACTAAGGAAACTAGTGAGATAAGCCTTATCCAATAAGGGAAACAGGTGATTGAATCCTAGTCTTCTATGGGAAAAAGTAGAGTGAGTCATAGACCACTAAGGGAGATAGGTTATGATACTTGATATACTGTTTCATGATTCTTATACTCACGTATGATTACATGTGTATTATTGATCCATGTTTTATTTAGCTATGTTTTTGAGTGTTATTTCCATGGATCTTGATTATACTTCAATACTCATTACCTTATCTATTTCATACTTATGATCATCATTGTTCATCCCTTATATTACACTTTTAGATAATAATATTTTTACCATTCTTATTTTTCTAATCCTTCGGTTATGAATATGAGAAATTTTCATGATATGTCTAAAATTGGATTTATAGTTTAGCGGTTATAAAGAAATATTGATGAGTATTGTAAAATAATTTTTTAATGTGGATAATATTCTAAGACACTAAACTTAAGGCTTCTCTGACTTGTGTGAGTTAATAATGAGATGTAAAACTAATGTGAAATTTATTCAAGTTTATCTTGGATTATCTCACATGGTATTGGATTTATTTCCTAAACTTATGCATTTTTAAAACATAGATCAGGATTTTGGGTATAGGGGTATTTATTCGGTATTATAGAGGGGTTTCATTATTTTTTAATAATGGTAGATATTATTTGTGAAAAAACTAGGTATGTTTTTAATATATAGGTCTAAGTATGTGATAATAACCTAGAATTTAGGTAACATATAGATTATGTGGTTCTCCTAGAAATTACATCACTATATGGACACTACAAGTTGATGAAATCTCTAACCCAGCTTTGCCTAGGGATAATAACCCCCTAAAAGGTTGGATGGGGTACTAAATTTATCATCACCTAGTTCACGACCAAAATACATAATTTAGCATCTAGTTTCACACTACAAGGTGGGATTCTTTGTCCAATCACATTCTCACTATGATTCATTAGAAGTATTTTTCTTTGAGGGGTTTGATTAAGGATTATGAGATAAACCAACCTAAATAAACCTATATTGAAATGATATTTATTAGGATTGAATTTAAAACTAATGAGATTTTTCTAATGATTAAACTAGTGGGATAAGAGATGAAGTGAGAAAACTTGTGATTATGTAAAACCTAATGTAAATAAAATTGATTAATAATGTGGAATTAGTTGAATTTTAAACACAGCAAAGAAGAGATATATGTAATGTCATGGATATTTGAGTGATATATATGATAAATTACATAAGATTCTATTTATTATATGTAAAAAATGTGCGAAGATACTCCCATGATAATGTCTTAAAAAAATTAAAATATGTTTTATCTATAGTAAAGGATAGAATCAATAAATAAGAGGATGAGGAAATGGGAAAATCTAAGTTAACATAATGGGGGAAAATATTCTTCTCTATATGGATCCACTATAAATTCAATGTTTTAAATGTGAGGAATTTTGGAACTATAAAACTACCTACAACAATCCAAGGGATTAAGAAGACAATAGACACTAACAATAGCCTAAAATATGGTAACAAGGAAACTCATATTAAATGACAATTATTAAAGTGTATAGTGTTAATTAAGTGGTTTTAGGTACACTTATTCATCATGAAATATCAGAACATTCTATATGTCATGTAATTTTATACCAACATTTAATTGTTGAAATAAAAACATTTATCGTTAGAATTATTGTATCTAAGGTATATTAATATTATTCAAGGTTTATGGGATAGTGATTCATGAAAAACTTTTTATCCTTACTTTAGATAAATTTAATGTAATTTTGTAAGTATATTTTTTTCTCTCTACTTATGGAAAAAAAAATAGAATAAGGAACCACATTTAATATTATCCTATGACAGTATATCTATGAACTTATGATTATAAACACCATTTAGAAGTTAATTATATAATATTGATCTTAATATTGATTAACAATAAACTCGTGTCTCAAATGTTTAGAGAAAAACTAATTATTAGTTATATGCCTAGTTTGAGGAAAAAACATATTTTCCAAAAGTTTTTAAGGTCAATATCTGACGATAAATTTTACCTTAAGACATGTTCATCTTTTAGATAAAATAATATATTTTAATTAGTAGGTAATACTTAAATTTTCAATTACTTAATTTATTCAAGTGGTATAAAATAATTACCTAAGATTTTACTATATTGTTATCCTTTAAATAAACACTATATTGATAGCTTTCCTAAGACACACCACCAAACCAAAACAAATAATGAAAAATTATATAGTTGTCTAAAGATTCCATTTATTTGGTTGGTAAAAATAGAGGTAAAATCATTATGAAATGAATATATAAATAAAAAAATTATTTTTAATAATAATTCCTTGATAAATTAATTTGGCAGGATAACTAATTAGATCACTTTATACTAGAAATATATTTTCTTCTAAAATTGGATTTTTAAGATATTTATGTTAGGAAATTAAATATATTATATATAATGCATATTGTGGATGTGAATAATTTATATTTTTATATAAATAATATATTAACATTAATTTTATTAGTAATTGATAAAAAATAAGTATAAGTAGGGTTAATACATTGAAAAGTAATTTTCTTATTAAAATAGTTCATTATATTTTATGATTTTTTAAAATTGTAAATTCTCAAATTTTAGAATTTTAATTTTAAAAAATAAGATAAATTTCTGTATTTTTTATAACAACATAAATTTCAGATAAAATTTTTAGGTTTCTCTAAAATAAATGATTTTTAGGTGAATAGTAAAAATGTCATTTCATTAAAAACTAAAAAATTATAACTATATAAGAATGACCTAAAAGTTTATATAGCTTTTAATTGATAAAATATGTGTTTAATGAGTAAAAATAAAAATTTTTAAATCCCATTATTAATTTATAAAACAAATGTTTAAAATTTTAAAAACAAAATGATTGTTTTATAATAATTATTATATTTTATCATTTCGTTTAATTAAATAGTATTTTTGTGAAATTTGTTTTTGGGGTTATTTTCAAGAAAACCAAATTTAATTTATATCATAATAAACTAATTTATACAATTAAAATAAAATACATTGATAATTTCATCCTACACAAAAGTTTTAATCTTAACAATACACTTTTTCTAAAAATGGGTTTTTACGCATCACATAAGATAATGTTAAAATTAATTTTTATTAAACAATGAAATTTTATCTGATAAATTGATTTCATATTCAGAATAATTATATCCAAATTATTTAATAAGGATTATTTAAATTGTATCCATTAAAATTAAAATACTTAGGTAATAATCATTTTCCATGATAAAACCAAAAAAAGAAAAATATAAAAATTCAAATGTTAAAAGTCGAAATATATAATCATAAAATGCATTAAAATGAATGGATAAAGTATTATAGACATTATATATTCCCTCACTCAAATATTATCCATTTTTTGATACACTTGAAATGTTTAACATTTTCTCCCTATATGTTAAGTCATTATAATTACAAAAATTTCCTTTCCAACACTTATAACAGGGGCCACTCACCACTCCTTAATGACCACTCAAAGTAATATAATTTAAATTTTAAATCCACTATTTTCCCTTCTATTTTAAAACCCTAACTTTTAACTAAGTCTATGGTAACAATAAATTTTCTTAAGACCTTTATTTTTGAGGAATCTTATAAGGAAAATGCAAAGATTACAATGGGAGTTCTCATTTTTTCCAAATTTCCTGTATTTCATTACTTACTTTCCAAAATTTAATTTTATAAATACAATATAAATACATTATCATTTTTTTCTTTATAATATAATTTTTTCTATTGTAATAACTATTAACCACATTTCCTATTTTTTATTAAGAAAAATGAAATTGGCATTCATGTGTTATGAAGACTACTGCCTCCATGAAGCAATGACTTTCACTTTTTTACCACTATGAATATTCAATGATTATGGAATTAAAATTGAGTAATTAATTTTATGCACATAATATAATACTTATTATAAAGTTAAAAATTATAATTCACCTTCTTTCCCTCTCATTTTTCTTGAAATGAAAACAATAAACATACTATGTGAAAACTGTCATCTCTACGGAGTAACATATATCATATTTCATTTATTTTATTAATTATTTTATAAAATATCATAAAATATGAGTCATTGCCTTAAAATTATATAAATAATATAATTACTCTTCTTTAATAATTATATTATTCCAAAAGAAACCAATTTAATAACTATACTCAATAATTGATTATGGTATCTTTATGTGTGGGTATGTTTAACCACCAATTTGAAAATGATATAAGATAATATCATGGATGAAAATAAAAACTTAATTTATGATGATATATTATATTAATAATTAAATTATTTATTTTTGTTTTTGTTTCTAAAGTGTAACATTAATATTAAACTGATTAATTAAGTTTTAATCATTCATTTGTTGAAAACAATAAAACATTCTTATTTCCAATTTCATCTAAAAGAAATGTGAATGAAAATATAACTGAATAAAATTATAAATATATAATGTATCATGAAAAATCAATTTAAATACCTTTTATGATCTATAAATAATGATATTTTGTAGAATAATGAAGAATAATGTCATTATTACAAAACTAGGTCAAAATTATCCATAGTACTCACTCCTGATATTGAAAATAGATAATTCCTAAATAATATAAAAAGAGAGAATAAATATAAATAAATTTTATAAAAGGTTTTATATTATAATAAGGTTCTAAAATATTTTATTAGGAAAGTAACTAGTTTAATATTGGATATTAAATAACATTAGTGAATTTCAAGAATTTAGCTAATGTGTTTATTTTTATCAAATTTATTTTCTTAATACATATTTTTCATTTTCCATCATGAAAATTTTGATATTCTATAATTACTTCCAAATTAATTTAATTTAAAATATTTATGTCTTTTATGGGGTTTTAATAATCATGTATTATTATTTATTTAAATTCCTTTTGTTCCAAAGAATACCAAGTTCAGATTGTTCTTTGTTAACTAAACTCCCTTTATTGAGTTAGAATGCATCTTCTTGAACTTACTTATTACATGTTTGGTTAACCCCACCATAATATTTAATATCATATTACATTATATTTTTATCTAGTGAAAATAAAACTTTGATTTCATATCTTCCACCTTCATTAATTTCCTCCCCATAAAAATTATATCGTTTTAGAAAATAATTATCACACGTTATAACAGTGGTTTACCCTCCTCCAATTTTTCCTTCACTTGTCAAAATTTTCTATTACATTTAGAGACCCAGTTATATGTTATATCATGTGAACTACATATCTCTAATCTCCAATTTTCCAAAAAAACTCCTAATATTTTTATGACGTGGGTCTCAGAAAATGGTATTTCAAAACAAAATTCCATCCATTAACAATGAAATGTTTTATCATAAACTCCAAATTTATTTTTGATAAATATTATGTCATTTCATGGATCTATTATTGAAGTTTCTTTTTAAAAATTAATTTTTTCTCAAAATATCACTTAACATTGTGAATCCTCTATATCTTTTTCAAGGATTATTTATTAAATGTTCTTTTTCAAAAAAAAAGTTCAATTCCAATTTTTTGAATCATTTATTCATTTTCAAGGACTAATTATTGATATTTCATTCAAAATAATTATTTTTAAAATTAATTAATATAAATTCCTCAAAATTATTCATTTTGAAAAAAAAATCAATGTCATTGTAACTTCATATTTTACGCCCAAGATAAAAGAATTTCCTAAAAAAAATTATCCATTTTACTAAAATTTATTATTTATCTCAAAAGTATTTATTTACTTTGGATGAATATCCCTATAAATTTTCATATAAAATTCTATTTTTGTTTGATTGAGTTGTGGGTGTCAATATTTTATATTATTAAGGTCCATTTTGGAGAAACCACCTATAAATGTTGCAAAATCAATTTTTCTTTCCCTCGGTTCTTAATAATTTTATTATTGAAACCCATTTTTACCCATAGGATTTCTTGATATGTTGAATTATTGATACCCTATGGAACACATATGTATGTTTTTTCATTAAATCACTGTTGGGCCTAATATAGGCATCAGATTCATTGGGTAAAGATTTATATCTCATGAGATAATGGGAAATGATTTGTGATGTTCTATCCACCAAGGGAAGAATGTGATTTATGACATATCAACTAAGGGAAACATGTGAGTGCATTGTGATCCACCAAGGAAAATAATAAATTAAATCCTGATCCACTAATGTAAATAGTTTGTTATGACAAATCTACTATGTTATGATTATTATTATGATGTATGTGTCATATTATTTTGTTTTAAAATTTATTTATATTATGTTTTCAGAAGTATTATGTTCCATGTTTTATCTTTGTATGTTTCTAATACTATGGTTACAAAAATTATCATAATTTATAATAGTTATAAAATGTGATTTACAGTTGAGTGGATTTGGATAAATGTAAATATGTATAGTAAAATAAGCTTTTTATGTAGCTAATAATTTGATTAAAAACATAAAGTTTCTCTAATTTGTGTGAGGTTATTGCGAGATGTAATAATATTGTAAGATTTATGAAATTTTAGCTTTTATGATCTCACTCAGTATCAAAGTTAATTAGTAAAGGTTTGTGTTTTTAGCACTGGTCCTGGGAGTGGGGTTGTGGTGTTCTCTAATCCTTATTAGTTCAATTGTTTGTATTTTTTTGATAATTATTTATATTATCTTTCAATTTTTTATTTTTTATAAAATATATATCGAAGGGTTGAAATTGTGGAATAAGATTGAACAAAGTGGTTATTCCATCATAAGAAACTACCATTTGAATAGAGAATGGTGGACAAATTTTATGATTATTACTCGGAACCCCTTTTCTATCTCCATATAATATTTACATTCCTCCCATAATTATGAATATATCTATGAATACATTTGTCTTCACATGGATGGAGATTGTGAATATAGGTGAAAATTATTTATCCTTGGTGGCAAGCTTGAGTGATCGGTGAAAAAGGTAGAAACAAAGATTGGTATTGTTTCTAGGTTTCTATTAAGTAGTGAGGTAATAAAGAAGTTGATTTAATGAAAATATATGGTGTTAATGATGATAGGAACTAAATAATGATGGGGTGTCACAAATGATTGGTGAAGGAGACTAGCATGGGAGGCACAATATTTGGTATTGAGGGTGATGTGATTCATAGTGTAATGGGTAGATTTAACAGACATGGTGGTAGAGGTTTATAGATCTTGAAATCACAATCACAAGGAATGTAGTAATTAAAACACAAATTGTGTGTCATATTGTTTATGGATGGTATTTATATGGGTGAGTAAAATATCACACGTAATATGGAATTATTAAACATGTCGTGTTTATGTTGATTTAAAGGTGATATGGTTTCTAGAAGTCAACAAATATTACATAGTGTGTAGTCGCATATTACATGTTGTTCATGGTATATATATACCTGGATCAGAGTGTAGCATTGCATTCCCAAATTTCCTAGAATTCAATTAATGTGTAGCTAAAGTGTATATTGTTTATGTGGAGATACACAACTCCAGGTGCAGAGAGGTACAAACCCAACTACCCCTTCATATTCAAATGTTATTTCTTGGACAGAGATACACCATGTATGAGTAGACTACATGACTCATTTTAGTAAAATAAATTCCCAGATATTGTCTGATCCATGCAAATTAGGTCAAGAGAAGGTAACATATTGTATGTAGGAAAAACAGAAATATATTTTAACAGAACATGTTTATATTTTACCTAGGAGTACATACACCATGTCTAGTAGAGAGGATGTTATATACTATATATTCTTTGTTATCTTATGGGTATTTTCATTGGTTTTCCACAATTAGATAGGTGTATAGTCTATTATATGTTATTTTCCATATATAACATGATTTTTTTGAAATATTCTCCACTAAAGGAATAATTTTTTGGTATTTTAATAAATGTGTGTGTCTAGGATATGATGATATTTCATGGGAGTTTGAGCAAGGATTTATAGGTAGATAAATGGTTTGGTCCTCCCCTCAAGTCTTGTGGATGATAGGTCTTGGATATCCTACATGATTTTTGAATTTAGTTATTTTTTGATTATTCATTATCTTATATTGATTTAATTATTGTTGTTGGGGGTTATGAAAAAAAACATATGGATAAAGTTCCCCAAGATTCCTTTATAGCGGCGGAGGTGTCATCCGGGACTAGAAGATCGATGGAGAGTATGTGATAGATCATTTATTACTTTAAAATATATGGATTGAAGTTCATTTTTTATGTAGCAAGGTGGAATACTAAGAGACTCATAATTAACTCTGGATATGGGTTGATATTGGAAACTAGTCTGGGTTGTGAAGATATTTTCCCTCAATATTTTTTTTCAAGAGACTTTTGTTGATCTAGAGAGTTACTGTTTATTTAAGAGATTACATAATGGTGTACTCATCTAATTTCTAGATTTATACACACTACATTTTACCTATGGTGTTATTTTAGGGTAATTTTTTCCCTCAGTAGGGGTATCCTCAACAAGTCACGGGTTTCTCATATATTGAAGGAGTTAGTTCACCCCAAAAGATGTGGGTGTGTGTTTTTATTTATAAGAATGGTTTGTTAAAGACTCATTCCCCTCCATAATATCACTAAGTTATATATCACTTCCATGTGATAGGGTTTGTAACTGTACCGCATTTTAGGTTTCAATTCCCCCATTTGTGGATTCAGAACTCCCTTGACTGGCATGTGTTTTTTTTGAGGTGTGGCCTTCCACTACAACTAAGATTTTATGATTGAAGCTTGGGGAAAGGGTTTTCCATGTTTCCTTATATTATTCAATATTTATAGGAATGTTAAGGAACTTTTGGGTATTATTCTTCATCATTTTCATGAAGAGAGTATTAACCTAATAAAATGTATCATAGATAATTGGTGAGTGAGCATATATTAAAGATTTGATATTTGATGATTATCGAGGGAGGATCATTAATATTTTATTTTTAGGGCCACATCATTCATGGTAAATATTCCATATAATAGGTAGGATTAGGGTTCCCCATGGGTGATTGTATAGTTTTACGGATTGTCATCAAAGTGGGATTAGTGTGTCATTAGTTGTTTCCCTTACCACTAGTTGGGATAATTATGATACATTTAGAAGATGGAGTTATAGATTCATCTCCACTATCCTTGTTCTATCATCTCATTTAACCTATTGTTTTATATGGGTGGATATCTATTAATACCATGTTTACAAGTTATTTTATATTTTTTCTCATTATTTTATTTTTATTGTTCCCTATGTGGTATTTTTATATTGGTTATTATTGGTTACATTTTCCATGGAAAACTTATATGTGTTACAAGTTTTCATTATCCTAAGGCCACAAATGTTCATTATACCTCTTTAGTTCTATACATTTCACCTACTTAATTAGAGGTAGGTTTAAGGTGGTACACTCATCTTACCCCTAGCTCAAGTGGAGCCTGGGTTTGGGTCATGTCAATTTTGTACTATAACATAATCATTTATTATAATATCATATCTAGTATAGATAGTATTAATTGTTAGTAAATTGTGAATAATACTTTTAATTCTCTATTATTTCAATTTTTTAGACCCAGTATATTAATTATGGGTTTGTAGTTTTGTGCCACATATATGACATCAGGGTTAAAAGAATATATTTCATTGAGTATTAATAACCACAATTATAATTTTTGGAGCGGGGGGTTTCAAAGTTCCCCTTGGGATATAACGCAGCTTCCATACTTATATTCTTCTAATTTTGTAATGCTATTAAAAAGTTAATTATAAGTATATAGATATATAATTTATGGGGTTATCACGTGTAGTGTTTTTATAAATATATTGTGTAAGTGGATTTATTTTATTATTTTTCCTTATAAGTTATGTTATTCTCACATTTATGTTATATTATCAACATATTCCTAAAATGGTAATGATTTTCTAGGTCTAAATCTCATGTAAACTTTAAGAATATGTTTATAAATATTAATACTTTCTCATATGATTTTTTACAATAGTTTTGACTAGTCATATTTTTTAATTATTTCATATATATTTTATTAATATTCAAAATATATTTTGAGCTAGCTTAAGTTCCACACCAAAACCACTATCACATATATCTATGTTTATCACACTCACGTATAATACTTTAGAATATAAAGTAAATCCTACTTAGTTATTAATACTTATCCCCTACCCATACACACAATGTAGTTTTTTCTTTTTCATTTTTAGACTACATTTTACACATGGGTGCATGTTAAAACACCGCAATTCAGCCTATGGATCATAGAAATATGTGTTTTAGTAGTTGAGGATCAATATGAGATGGTTGAATTGAGACATATTTTACTATTCATTTGTGAATGGACTAGGTATCAAAATTTAAAAATAATAGGAAGTGAATCAACATTAATATTGATAGAAATATGTACTAAATGAAAAAAAACAAAACCTAGAGGTATTAACCATGTCGTGGTTTGTGATGAAGTAAAACATTTCATCATAAAGGTCACTACATAGTGGTTTTTTTCAAGGTAGTATGTGTTATGTGATAAACCATGTTAAATATTTATTCTTCTATAAAAGTTGTTATGATTAGTTGTAATATTTTACAATGATGTTTAAGTAGTTTAAAATGTCAATATTGATGGTTTAATAATTAAATAATTGAATGTAGGAATAATCCTCAAGTTATAATGAGTTTTATTATTTCAAAATGTATATAGAATTTTATAAATATTACAGGATCATTTATAAAAAACTGTGGAGTACTATGAAATATCCTTGGAGGCCTATATAAAGTGGGTAAATCCATGTAAAATTGTGGTATCTTGATATTCGTCTATAGTGTGTGAAAAATTACATGTAATATTTATAATTTTATTATTCTTTTAATATAATTTTCCAATCATCCGTGATAAATAAAGAATCCTAAATAAAATTTTGTTCATTTTCTCAACTTATGGATACTTTTAGAGGTAGTAATCTTTTGATGTCCACTAAGGGTTCATCATTAATCTCATATAGAATTTAATGAACTAATCATATTAAAAGACAAGGTACATTATTTAGTTATGTTTTACTAAATTCAAATGAATGGTTAGTTGTCATAAAAAATGGTTGTTAGTGGTTATTTTACTATAAATTTGGAAAATATTTCTTCCCACTAAAATCCATTAAAAGTTTTAGAGCCACTTATATATTGTTTAGATTGAAAATTTTAATAGATAAAGAATCTGGAATGTTGAGTGATCCCAAAACCATATTTTGGTTCATATAAAAATAGTCATGGTTCGTGAAAATTCATCAAACTGCACCATGGTTAATGAACCTTTCTCTATTCAACATTTATTTTGAAAAATAATTCCATTGTTTATGAAATTTGGCCATGAAATATATTTTTAGATAATTGGGCATCATAAATCTATGTATTTTACATAATGGTTTTAGCTAATAGGGGTCTTGGTTTTTATAAAAATGATAATACTACACAAAAACCATGATGTATAATAATAAAATGAACTAATGGTTTTAGAAGTGTAAATTGTCAAGGTTTATCCAAAAACCAATTCCCTTAAAGATAAATAATGTGATTCTATTAGAAATTTTTTTCCCTTTATAAGAATCACATTATGGTTTATATTAAAACACAAACTTTTTTTAATATTTATAAAGAATAATAAATATATTTTAAATATATTTTTATAAATTATAAATAAATCCTAAATATATGATGTTTAATATTAATTTATGAAAATTTAATATGTAAAATAAATATTTGAAGAAAAAAATAAACCATTCTAAAAAGAGTTCTAGTGGATTTCATTAAGGCTTAAATAAAATAATATATAAAATACTTATATTATGTAATTGTTTTAAGTAATATATGAATTGTTAATATTTAATGTGAATTGCTTATATTTATAAAACATTATTTATTTGAAATAGGAATGAATTCATACTAAATACTATACAAAATGATAATATGAAAAAAAAATTAAATATGAAATGAAAGTTTTTTTTATTCATAGAATATTAATTGATGTTAAATAGTTATAATGTGTTTAAAATTAAAATATTTGAAATGTTCATTTATTTTTTTATTCATGACCCTTATATTATTTTTAAATATAAAGTTCATATATTATGAATAAATTTATATTTTAGTTTAAAGTGTTAATATACTTATTGTAATTATCATACTAATTCAAGTCAAATTTTTCTTATTTTTTATTCAATATTTATTGGTAATATCCCCACCATTTTTATAATATATGGGAATTTTCAACCTATTTTGTTTATTGAAATAATTTTGAACTTATTGTAGATATGACCTAAATTTGTCAATTAATTGATTAAATATAATTTACTTTATTTTGGGATCATGGTCGTACTCTAAATAATGTGTTTGGTTGTTTTCTATTTTAAATGATGAATAATACTACCTTGAATGAGAATAAATCCATATTTTAGAGTGCTTTATAGGATTCACTCTTGTAGAGAATTGGATGTATAAGATTGGTTCAGTCTGGATGCAACATGGATCATCTAATGAATGGAACCTTGTAGAGAACCTTGAAGATCCACAAAATAGGCCAAATAAATCTCATCTATGGTATATAGGATTAAAACCAAGCTTTAGAAGATTAAAATATAGTTATGATAGAATAAAATCCATGCTTACGGCATCTATTGAGTTCTTATAGGGATGATTAATTGTGGGGTCTGGTTAAATATTCATTGGTATGATTTTATCTAGATGACAATCTTTTTATGTCACTATTTTTACCCCCTCTACTTAATATCAAGTCATATAGCAGAGCCAAGATGTTTATGTTATCAATTGGTAAAATTTGATACCAATAAGGTGAGTTAGGGAGGATGTCTCCATTGAGAATCCATATATCCTATTAACCAAGGAGGTGGTGGATTTGAAATGTGTTTAGAAATTATTAGGTACATTGTATATGAACAATAAAGGAAAATGTGGATGACTACACATACAATGGGGTATTCTAATTAAGTTTGTAAGAAACTAGCAAAGATACAATAAATTTTAACTTTGGGAAATTATCCTAAAATTATACCCTTTCTTTCTACATTCATTCTGTTTTAATTATACATATTCATATTCTATTTTTATATCATTGTTACTATCACTAAACATAACCCCCCCCCCCCCTCTTTATAACTTTAGTAAATATAAAACTCCAAAAACATTAATAATTGTATAGGGTAGTGGGTGATTGGAAAATATCCTTGGGAAATTATCCTAGTCAACTTCTATAGCTACACCTATATAATTTAAAAAAAATTGATCTGGAGGCTGACTTCGACCCTGAATCAATTAGAACTATTTTTTGGGGATCTGAGTTAGAATATCAGAAATCTAAACACAACATAAATATTTTTTTTCCTATTTTCCTTGTTTTCTAATCATTATGTCATTTAACTAAAAATATATATTATGAATTGGAATGAAGAACCATATTATGAAAGGAATAAATACTCTCATGTTCAAGAAGAATTACTTCATAAAGAAAAAGAATCCCACTTTCTAGATTTTAAAGGGGATATTTTAGAGATGATGAACTAAATAGAAATATTATAAGAGTGTTTTTAAGTATCCAAATAATAGTAGATAGAGAAATTGGTATAATAACAAGTGGAGGAAAATGTTCACCCGCTTAGGTTTCTAGTTGGGAGCCTGCGGATTCCAATAAATAGGAGTAGAAACATTTTTTTGACAACACTCTACCATTTCTAGATGACACCATTAATGAATGTTTTCCATTATCTAGGAGATCAATAAATTTTATACTCATATTAGAGTAAATTTATAAATAGTAATCTATATAATGAGTCTATCAACTTGAAAAAAACCATAAGAATTATTCAACCTCACTCTAGAATTAGAAAAATTGGAAACCAATAAAGTGGTATAATTTTAACCAATCATATTGGTGATTGACTACCTACCACCCTTAATGATGGAATAATTCCAAGAGGCACTAAGAAAATAATAGGTTTTTAAATATGGGATTATATATGGAGATACTCTAATATCAAACTCAATAGTATAAAATTTCAATAATAATTAATTAATAACTTACTCCCCCTATATTGAATTTTATATTTTTCTGATTCATGGATTTCTCTACTGTGTGATATAGAATAGAAAAAAACATATAGATTGATTTATACAGCTCCAAGAAAATATAAAAATTCTAATAAAATGATTAGAATTTCTAGTGGACCTACTTGAATATATAGTGTTATAAACTAGCCAATATATAGATAAATATTCTAATATAAATTTTAATTTATTTCTTTTCATTAAATTTTATTTATGCACCAAATCCCCCTCGATTGATAATTTTCACATACCATCTTGGGAGAAATTCATATAATAATCCACAAAAATAGTGGAAGTGGTAGTTGATGACCCTTAATTACTTCAACCCTTTCCATAAAATCTATATCACATTTCCAAGGGTTGATGCACCACACAATAGTCAAGGGGAATTTTATAATGACTATGAACTAATACAGAATGGAGGAAAAGTAATGTGGTGTTTATTTATCAAATAAACACAAACCACTGTATGATTTTAAATAAAAAATTTGTATATTTTAACTATGTTTTGTCAAAACGTAGTACTTTTTTGGGGTTCTAACAATTATTCCTTCCCTTATCTTTTTCTTTTTTATATTTATAAAATTTTCATGATATTTCGTGTATTATTGTTGGTTGGTAGAAGTTAGTAACTAAGAAAAATGTTCAAGTCATTACAGCCCAATAAAGAAGGTTATATATCTCCTTCTCAGTATTTTAGCTACCTTGATCTTTTGATTCTAGAGATGTAAAAGGAAGTGAAATAAAAACAATGTGTGTGGAAGAGTAGCTAATTTGTTTTGGTCTTGCATGTTTTTTCTATTTTATAGTTTAAGATTATTTTAAAAATTATGAAGATAAATTGAATACATTTTTTAAGTTGTATTTTCATGGAGTTTTTTTTGAAATTTTATAATTCAATCATATAATGTTTTAAATTAGTATTGAAATTAATTCTAATTTATAATTTCAAATATTCATATTTAATTAAATATGACCAAATGTTAAACACATGTTCATAGGTAAAATTAAATATTATACTCACTAACCTGAGAGGTTTTTAAGACATTATTCAATATTTGTACATTTATATTTATTTAATTTTCTTAAGTCATGAAATAAAATAAATAACTTTCTATTATTATCCTTTTTAAATTATTATAGTTCATGATTTTGGTCAAACATTATTGATGCACTTTTTCAAAAAATCTATTTTCATAATTCACTCAATTTTGATCCTACGCTTATATATGAACAACAAAAAATACTCCTAGGATTCATAAAAACCTAGTAGGTTGATGTGTTATAGGATTATTTTTCCTACCTACCCAACCTATGAGAATTGGGGCTGGTTTCTTTAAAACCATGTGTGAAGGAAAGGGTTGTATCCTAATTTTTATGGGAAGAAATAATATTTACTAAGAATTTTTTTAGGGTATTCTATAATATAATAGTAATATGAGTTTAATTTATTCTCTAATATCATAATTCCCTTATTCTATCTAATAAAAAATAACTATATAAAAATAAATTAGAAAATAGGAGAATAGAGGAAGAAACATTCATTATGTACTATTGATATTTGGGCCACTATAAAATAGAAGTGATTCAATGGTAAAATAATCTTAATGGTTTTGAATGAGGATAATTATAATTAGTGTTCCACTTTTACATCATGTATAGTACTTTAATATTTAATCCTCCCATTTCTACCATGAATTTTCAATTCTGAACCACCCACCTTTAACAATATAACGACCCATCACAAGGCCTCATTTTTGGAAGACCCTTAGAAATTAGTTAAGTAGAGAAACTAGAATATAATAAATCATGTATAAATTATTTATCACTTTATAATGATAAATATTTTTAATAAAATCCTTATTTAAAGACGTATACATTTTTGGGAAGGTATGAAAAAAATTTCCTTTAGAGAAAGAAGAGATGAAATGTATTTCTATTTGAAAAGTTAGATAAATGATATTTATTTTCAAACTATGATAGATATGAGGATATGAAATTTAAAATATGTTTCTATTTATTCCTTTATATGTTTAAT
The DNA here is from genome assembly GCA_963277665.1 of Viscum album. Taxonomy (NCBI): domain Eukaryota; kingdom Viridiplantae; phylum Streptophyta; class Magnoliopsida; order Santalales; family Viscaceae; genus Viscum; species Viscum album. The sequence continues at coordinate 739,528,664 of OY728159.1, forward strand.
TAACTTTGGTACAATATATTTTCAGAGGAGTGAAAATAGATAAGTGTGGGGGAGTTATTCAAGACCAAATTTCCCTGTTTTTTGTAAATTAACCATTTATAATATTCCAACCATTTTCGTTACATATGACCATTTTCTATATATTTAATATACTGAAACAATTTGGTTCTTCTTTTAAATATAGAAAAAATTCATGATTTTATTAATTAAATATGATTAATTGTATTTTATGATCATGTATAAACATTAAATCGTGTGTTTTGATGTTTTTTAGGTTCAAATTATGATGTTTACCAAATTTTGTATGAATATATATATATATATATATATTATTGGCTTATATAAGAATCACTTGGATGGAGCCTTCGATGTGTATGATTTATTCGACCATAATACAGCATGCATCGACCCAAGAATCTCACCAGGATAAGATTCTTATTAAAATTAAATATAGCTTCACAATATTATTTTCTCCTAAATTCCACACCTTGTTATACCATGATGATTTGTTATCTATAGTATGTCATCTTTCAAGGACACTCATGATAGTGGGTCAACACAAAAATACTAACTATGAATGATTCATGAGGATTCATCTACACCTTAGTGAAACCTCATGGTAAATTGAGATACTATATAAGCATCCAAATCACACATCAAGCACCATATAAGTAAAATAACTCATTTTAATGAGATCTAGATTATGAAGATCTATTTTTTCATCCATCTTATAGGCCATGGTGACATATTTTCAGTATCCTTTGTCCTCCAACATAGTCTCAAACTACACCGCAATTATCATCCACTCTTTGACACATGTTAGCATCCTTTTGTGACATGACATCCACCCAATAACAAAACCCTATACCAAACTTGACCTAATTTTCTCATGTTAATTCCACATAATCATCCACCATGAGATTACATTGGCAGGTTAAGAATACCATATAAACAGAACCTCTAAAATATTCCATGTTGTATTTCCGAAGTATAATAATTTGATATACAACATGATAGTTGATCATAAAGTAAACCCATATATAACAAATTAATGAACTGAGGGGTCCATGAATATTCCCATTCACACTTTTTTTAACTGAAAGTGGAAAATAATCATTAAACAAAACATGGGGAAATCATAAAATGGGGGAGGTGTATTGGGGTCAAGCACACTAATTATCCCTTGTTGATTCTTAGTGAATAAGGGTTGAGGTAGTCTCTATATAAATATATTGGGATACTCACAATCACAAGGTTTATACGCCAAATAGTTGGTTAAAATTTTAATTCCTATATTTGTTTTTATATTAATAGTAACTATATATTATTCAACTATTCATGTTTCTTTCTCACTCACACTTCTATTTCATCATTGTGATCTTCGATATTAATTAAAGTGAAAAATAATACAAAGAATATCCCTGAGGAAGAATCTAACAATGACCCAGATTCCCTACTTTCTCATTTATAAATGAGTTCTCTCTACTTAGGGTTTTTCTAAGGATTATTATTGGGTGGGGTTGGGGAAAGTTCCCTTACAACTATTGTCTTAAAATGAACTTATTATTTTTACACTATTTTTACTCCCTTCATTCAATCATTATGGTATATGATGGATCTATTTAGTCTAAGTATTTAATGGGTATTATTTTATATGATGTAATTGGGTAATGTGGTACTCTTGATTGAGGATCCCTATGTCCTGTTAATTAAGAAAAATTTAGATGACTACTCTAATTTTAAATTGATATGAACACTATGTTTTCACAAAAAAGGTTGAAGTAGATGGATAAACTTATTATGGAGTGTGATCATTGAGAAGGTAATAAACTATTAAGGAGGAAATGAGGTTAACATAGGGAAATTCTCCTTAGAATATCTCCTTTCTTCCTAAACTCATTATAATTTCATTAATTGTTTTAATATATTATTTCTATCCTACATTGACTATTATAAAATTGAACCTATATGTTTTCCATCTTTTGGTAAACATAATACAACAAAAAAATCAATATGATTTGAGGGAAGTGATTCCTGAACAAATCTCCTTGAGAAATTACCCCGGTATATTTTTCTAGATTTTCTATGAGTTATTAAGATTTTTATTGTTCTTGAGGCACATGGTATTTTTGAATTACATATGCTTCACATATGGAGTTATATTCATCGAATTAAATAATAATTAGTTATTATTAGTAAATATTATGATTTTTATGGATTATGAACTCAGTTGTAATGTTTATTTATGATTTATGCACATTAGTTATTATAATTGTATTTGAATTTGGGTATTTTGTATTATTTATTTTTTTATAGCTAGGCTTTGGGTTTGAATTTTTCACCAGCTATGTGGTTTAGGTTCTATATAGGGAAAAGTAGTCGTTAGAAACCTATTGTACAATACATTTTCTTATGGGGATTTTTGTTAAATATTATTATAATCCTTTACATGAAAAGGTTTCAATCAACTTATGCACGGAAGGGATTTAGATATTTTTGAATATAGTTGGATTTAATATTTGTTAATGTAAAAAAATCATGAGATTAATAATGTTTATACATTAACATGTTTTAAAAGTATTAATTTGGTTTAAGGTATAGGAGATAATAAATAAATCATTATAAGTATGAATACCTGAATAGAATATATTACATAAGATAGTGATACATCAAAAACCATTAAAAATAACTTTTAGGTTCTTTCCCAAAAAATAATTTTTATAACCTTGATCATCAAAATGTATAGGTTCATGAAAAATCTAGCACCCATGAATTATATTATTAAACATATATAAAATGTAGCTATCCCTAATAGAATTTGGTGAATTTTTATAGAATGATATTTGGTTCAAACTGTAGTTCCCTAACCCCCAAAGTGCCTAGGTATGCTGTCTACTAACATTAAATTAGCAAGATTATAAGGAATCAAATCTCGATTGACTAAAGAGTTTAGTATTCTCCATAAACAGGATATATCCATGAATCTTTTATTACAAATGAATACACTAATTACAATATTATTTCTTTTCTTTTGAGGATCAATTTATTCCATCTATCATATCCTTGCATAAATTTCTTAGTACTCTTCTTAGATTCAAATAGAAAGGAAACAAAAATAAGTGTGAGCTAAAATTCTCGTTATGGGAAAATTATACTAGAATAAATAATGAATCTATAAGAATAATAATTATACCAAGGTAAATAATTTAGAACACATTCCATGTAATCAATAACTCATAGTTAAGTGAGTAAATAATATGGAAAGGTAAAAAACTATGAACACATGACATTAAAAAAACTGGATAAAGAAAAAATCAATATAACAATGTAATAAAGTGAAACACATTCCAAAGAATCAATGAAATGAAAAAAAATGTGTTCGTTGATATTTTGATGAAAAATTTCATGGATGAATAAAAATTGAAACTAAATAAGGAAAATTCTTAATTATTGGATGCTATGTTTACTAGGTACATAGAACTATTACCTTTAAGACCTTTATAAGATGGTTTAGCATATCGGGTAGAACCCATCTAATTTTCCCAAATAATTCATCTCGTGAGACTACCGATGCATTGAGGGGATCTCTATAACTAGGCCCCACCTGTTTCGTACCTATCTAAAGTATTCCTCATATATCGAATTATCAATTTAACAATGTTACTTACAAAATATTAGTATAGAGTGGGAGATATAGATTTATAAATATTTCTCCAAATAATAAAATAAATTTCAATGAATAAACCATATGAAAAATGGAGTATGGTTTAAGCCATGAACATATCATTCACAAATGATATAGAAAACTATGGGAAATTCAATGTTTAATGATCAAATGAAATTGAATATTTCAAGGGGAACAACAAAAATAATTCTATGAGGTTAATGTTAGTACTATCCTTGTCCAAATAAATCATAAATCATCTAGAGGAGGAATAAGGATGGTATCAATAAATTATATCCCAAGTTGAGTAAAAATAAAGTGTTGTAGTTTTTGATGAATTCAAATATTATAAAAGGATCTTTTAAAAACAATATTTAGTAAAATATCATTTTTAAAAAAAACTTTTGAAAAAAAACTATTTGAAAATAAATTTTGAAAAAAAAATAACTACAAAAATACCCTTTTTAACATGAAAATGATGATTCAAACAAATAGTGGAGGGTAAATCTGTATATGTTGCACATTGTTAAAGGAACATTCCATTTCTACTATAACAGGTCAAAAAAGGACTTGTTCAGAAAGAGGAAAGAATTTTCCCTTGAAAACATGGGTAAAAGAAAAAAAAATTAATTTTTTTTAATAAATCATTTCGGAAAGGCTAAAAACATTTTTTGAAAACATTTTTAGAAAACTGAGTTTTTAGAAGAAAATAGGTTCTCTGACTAAATAGAAAATGAAGTCGGGTTTGTTAAAAAAAATCTACAACATTTTGAGTACAAAATAGTGAAAAAATGTAACTAATATTTGAAGAGGAAATTAATAAACATAATAGAGAAAAATGAAATTTTTTATTGAACAATGGATATCTAATTTCCTCTAATGTAAATTAAGGATCAATAAAAATTTTATTTAAGAAAATAATCATTAAACATTCAAATGTTTCCCATACTACTTTGCAGAATTTTAAATCATAAGACTCATGAAGGAATAAAATTAAATTAGAGTTTTAAGTAATATTAAGACAAAATAATTATTGATATAATATATCAAAATGTACATTGGGTAAACCACACTAAATAATTAAGTGGTGAATATGACATTTATCTCACATATGTAAAAAGTGAGATGGAAATCCCATACCTTAGGTCTGAATTGTCTCGTGTGTCTTTATATTCTTGAATAATAAATTTATGTTGATTATTTAATTGAATGATAACATTTTTAATGTTTATAATAAATTTTATTTCACTTATTACCATGTTTTATATAACTACTTAAACAATTATTTTTATGTCAGGGGTTTTTCTAAATTCGGTTTATGTGTCAAAAACAACTTTGGTAGGTTATGTATGGTCAAAGGGATCATTATATAACATCTTAGAGATAATAATAATTTTATAATAATAATATTTATAAATCAATTAAATTTTTATAACCATTTTTTAAATATGTTTTTTTAATATAAACCAACATTACAATCAGGGAGATAGTAGGTCGCACGAACGCATGAGTAATATTCTCATTTTTCAATGATCATTATGGAGTGAAGGTAAGTAACATAAATATATCAATATTGATCATTATATAAAAAATATCATATTATTTAATCATATATACTTATATGTACAATTATTATGATGTAAAATTAATCACATCCTGTTAAAGATCAGGTTGTCCACACATCCACGAACAATGTTATCACTTTTTAACTAGGTAAAAGGCAAATAAAGAAAATAATATATATATATATATATATATATTATTTATAGAAATTTAATTATGTAATAAATATCATATATTTTTTTATGTAACATAATTTTAATTAAGACCATCCTTTATACATTCTATGTATCTTGTGATCGAATCACATTGCTATTTGGAGGAGGTAGTCCACATTTCCACAAACGATGATATCCTATATGCACATAATAAAAATCATAAAGGTATTTTTTATATTAAAATTAAAGAAGAATAAAGGGATTATAAATATAATATATATCATATATAAATACTTTTTACATCATAATTCCCAACCATTAGAGGTGGTAAAGGAAAAAATGAATAACTTTATCTTATGAGGCAGTAGTTTTTCGTACACATAAATGGTCAGTTTGTTTCCCATTAAATTAAAGTGTGTGTAAGTGTTTATATAAAACTTCAAATAAAAAATATCAGTATATTTTGGATAATTTTTTTTTATATATTAATGGAATAAATATAGTTGAGGGTGGAGAAAATAAATAAAACTAAATATCTTGAGAAAAAATGTTATGAATTTATGGGTAACTGCATTTGGTTTTCACCAAAGGGCTTCCTTGGATGGATTTATGACAAAAGGGGAGGATATAATATATTGGAGGGATTTTTAGGAGTCGTTTTGAATGATCTAGTTCAATAAAAGTTTTCTTTATATGTGTGAGGAAGTGGGAGGCTTGAGTGCCATTTTATAGTGGAGAAGGAGTGGTACCCTTGTACATTTTTTGAAAAGGGATTCCACACAAGCTTTTACCACTAAAATTGACTAAAATAATGGTCTAAATTAGATATAATTGGGTATAGGGTTGAAACTTTTGGCATCAAAAGTATTTAGGATAATTTTCTAGCTCATTTTTTAACTTAAGATTAAGGTTTATCCCTTTGTTAAGCTTAATTTTACATTAATCATTGAAATTAATTTTAATTAATTTCCATGATCTTTTTTGGTAAAAACTAATTTGACCACTTTAAACAATGTAAATTATTCTAAATCCAAAGGTTAAATATGTTTTTTCAAATTCCAATTATATAATTGGAAGAAATTAATTTAAATTTAATCTCGTAGAAGGGACAAAAATACGAGTTTTAAAAGTAAAAATGTCAAAAAGCTTGCTAAGTTTTTATATCCAATTTCAGATTAGAATTGATTAAAATGATATAAATTGGATTAATTAATAAAAAAATTACCTAATTAAACTTTAAAACTAGATTAAAATATAATTTTACCTTATAAATAAATTAGACAAAAAAATTAGTTTTGAATTAAAATTCAGTATTTTTCACTATTTATTTAAAAATGAAACTCTATTGAAATTTAAAAAAAATCACCCTAAATTACTTTTTCTGTTCCTATTTTAAATATTAAGTTATTTTTACATATTAGATTTTTAAAAGTTCCAAAATTGGATTTTAAATCGGTTCACCATTAAAATATGGTAAAAGTGCCTTTATAAATTATTGGTTTTTTGTAATATTGGGTCTATTCTTATCTTATGCATATCAAATCTATTTGATGAATACCCAAAAATATTGAATGAATATTTCATATATATATATCATTCTAATATGACTCAATAATTTTAAATTATTTAATTTATTAGGATAAATAATCTATGTGAGAATAAGAATAGTTTTCTATAAAAACATTCCCTTTATATTCAATTTTTTATTATATTAATTTCTAATTATTTTGTTACCAATGAATTAATTTTATATTTGTATAAACCATATGTTTTCATAAGTTTGTTAATATTATTTAGAACCTCTAATTTAACTACTAGGTTATATATTATTATGAAAAGTAATAATATTTTAAAATATATTATTACTCGGTAAAACTCGGTCCTACCTGTAATGCAACTCATTGAAGAAAATCATTGTTGTTTGTGATGTTTGAAAACTAAATTTTTCCTGCATTACTAGATATAAAATATATTGAATTAATTTAAAATATTATATATTTTTTAAATTCTCAAGATATTATATTCCCTTACATGATTGTTGTTTTATGTCATACAATATATTGACTATAGTGTTCCTACATTATATTTTCAGGGCGTTACCCAAACACAATTAAGAATCCCTAAAAGTAAGGATACCAGAGAAATAGAGTTGGGATAATCTATATTCTTCATTTTTTCAATGATTTATCCATTCAAATATCTAAGATACATATATGATTTGATTAAAATCATTATATACCATAATAAAGATGATTTGAAAGGAAAAATATTTTGGACTCAAAGATCAAGTTAAATATGAGTACTTTTTTACTTAAATATGTGATATTAAATTAAAGGGTTTATTATTTTATTAGAATCACTTTTAATATAATTCTGTATTAAATTATTATAAATCTGGATCAACAACTAATAAAAAAATTTGTTGCGGATAAAAAATGAATCATCATAAACTTTGACATGGATATCAATAATTGAAAAGGATAATATTAATGAAAGAAAAATCCAAAATTTATATAATAACTATAGAATAGTTTTCCAAAAATAAATAAAATTATTTATAATAGCAAATAAACATTCTGAAAAAATGCCTTTTAATGATTCTAGTAAAGAATAAAAAAATGACTATAGTAAGAATAAAAATGATTCTCTTGGAATTTCAACATTGATACCAATTTATATGGATATTATGATTTAAAATAAACATGATAATATGCATTCTTTTTAGATTATCTAAAACATGAAGAGGATTTATTAAAAAAAGTTATAAATAACAGATATAATGTTTTTAAAGAAAATTTCGATGTAATATATATGAATATACTTCAAACTTAACTCATGTTATCAATATGATTGGTTAGATAATTCACTTAGAGTGTCTAGGGTCACCATTAAAGATTGATCTAGCCGTAGAGATCCTTCAGAAATCACTACCAGTATGCTTCGATAAATTTATTCAAATTTACAATGTGAATGAGTTTAATAAAATTTGAATTAGTCTCTTTAATGTGCTTAGTATTTTAGATAAATTCATGGGAGGTGAAAGAACAATTTCCATGATGATAATATAGGAGGGAAGGGGTAACATTTTTGGGTAGAAGAATAATAGAGTTCATGGAGAGTCCATAATAACCTTTTTAAAACTAGAAAGGGAGATTCTAAGGAAGAGTAATGTTTTTATTATGGTGATCCAAAAAATTAGAGAGACAATTTTCTAGAGGAACATTATTGGTACAAAAATATATATGGAGATCCCATGTTATTTATTAATTTTAAATAAATAAATTATTATATTTTGTATTCTATATAATAATAGTAGTATATTTTATAATTTTTGTACATATACAGCTGTTCAAAATTGATGAAAAACAAAAGGATAAAGCTTGAATTTTAAATTCAAGTGATCAAACAAAGGGTTATTATATAAAGATGGTAGATACAATGGATTACTCTAAATCTGGAATGGATCTAAATAAAATATGGTCACTTTTGTCTTATTTTACATTATGTAGTAAGATAAGTTCTTGTAAATAATTATTATTATGAGTAATTTGAAATTATGGTTTCAAGGATGATTATTTATGATTAGTATAATTCTATATAATGTTTTAAAACATGTTATGGATTATAATGTTTTATCATAGATAAAATAGTTTATCTATTTAATTTCAAAAAATATGACGGAAGGAGTTACCACCACCCAATAGTAAAAAAATTAAAGAATAAAATCTTCTTTTTTGAATATTTCTCCACAAACATAGAATACCATAAATGATATATATATAGTCTTTATTAATTGAATTTCCACATATTATAAATATGTTTTATTTTCCTTATAATAGTTTTTTTATTTATAAATATATTTTGATGAAATATAATTTATAAGAGTCAGGATGAGTTGTATTTTAACTTGGAGAAGTTAAAAATCGAACAAATAAAATATTTCAACAACCAAATTTATTGAAAAAATATATATATTCTAAAGGTGGTTAAGATATATTAGAAAAAACTAAACTTAATGTAATTATTTATATTTAAATATTCTTCCAAAATAATCTATATTAAAATTTTTAATTTAAAGGTTTCAAGATAATGATAGTATAAATATTGGAAATAGATCTATGTACTAAAAAATAGAAGTTATTAAAATCATAACATTTGATGTTTTGAAGTAACAAAGTTTGAATAACATGTCCAAAGAGTTGAATATCAGGATTATGAATATTAATCTCATAATAATTCAATCAATATTTCTTCATAGATATTAACACATTAAAAGAGTTTAGTGGGAGGTTTTTATTATATAACTCCATAGATATGTTGTGGTAGTTATATAGTAACATAATGAGTTTTAACAAAACCATTAAAATATAAACATAAGTATGGTCTATTTTTTAATAATATGGAATATGATTAAACTAATTCTTATATATGATTTTATTCATATTATTAAAGGATTTCAATAATATATTTAATGTATCATATTATACAAGAAGCATCCCTCTTTTTATCTCTCTTTTATGTAAGCACTATATATTACTTGAAGTGAAATAATAATTAACTTATTAAATTATAAATTTAATTTATCCCACATAAATTTTTGTTATAGATACTAATAATTTATGATAACATGTAAATATCATTGTGATTTGGGTTTCAAATAAAGATTAAAAATTATCTCATGAGAAACAATGGTAATTATATTTACTAGATTACCCATAAATTATACCATATGGAGTTCCATACACTGTATTTATTTTATGAAGGGTGTATATGTGATAGGAATCACTATTTTCTAAAGTTCAAAAGATAACTATCATTAGAAACACTATTCATTGATATATTTCTTCAACCTAATCTAAGTTTGTGATAATCACTAATGGTTGGGAATATTTTTTATCATGTCATTAGAAAAGTTTAACCATGATATGATCCTCTCATATAATGAGTATAAAATTTGACCACTCAAATTAGATAGGCATTGGTGGTGTATAGAAATACATAGATATAAGACATATGAGTTTCATATCTCTTTGGATGAGGGTAATTTAATGTGATAATTGATTTTGTTGAATGACATGTGATTTTTTCATCCTTTTACTCAGTCTATTCTTGGTGAATTGATAACTTATGAGTTCGAAATACATTATTAAAATAATTAAAAATCTCATGGTCACTAGATTTATTTGAAAAGGGAATTATATAAGTATATATATAATATATAATGCAACCAGTAGATATAGGTATGAATATGTATGTGTTTTATAGATAACAAAAGATGTCATTGTATTTATTAAGTAGAACTGATGTTTTTCAAGAACATGTTTTTCACTTAAAATTATAGATTATAGAATTTAAAATAATTTTTTTCACTAAAACATCTCATGTAATTATATATAGTGGCTATGTAAAAAATAATATATATTTTTATAAAGAGTTTATACAACACTATATGATCATAATGATATATTTTCTAAAATATTCGTTTAGAGGATATCAAAAAGAAGGTGCATAAATGGTTTGACAAGTTATTACATTTGATGTTACATAATAAGAAAATGTATTATGTCTATGAGGCTATAAATAATGTGAGATATTAATAAAAATATGCACAAAAGAGAAACTAGGATGTGGATATATCAAAAATTTTGTGGTTTATACTAAATTAAAACACATCATAGGGGATATCAACCCATCGTGGTTCTATGGATGAAAGTGAATGTGGTATATGAAAAAACATACTGGTTATTGTTTCTTATATATAATATATCATGATTAGTTCTAACATCATGTGATGATGTTAAGGATTTTCAAAAAATCATATTGATTATTTAAACTATAAATTATTGATGTTATGATTGAAATACATGTTACATGGGTTTCCATATTTTGAATTGCTTATAAAATTCATCAAATTATGTCTAAACATTTATACTTTTAGAGGTTGTATTATTGTTATTTCCTCTCAAGGATATTCATAAAAAAAATTATAACTTATTATATGGATTGGATCTATATAAATTAGGTTTAGTATTCATTTATTTTTTATTTAATTTAAATTAGTGGTTGGATCATATGGAAAAAGGGTTGATAGTTATAATGCCCTAGCTCAAGAGCTACTATAACCAATACCCTGATCCAGGTCACCACATGACCTTAGGAACACCTCCCCATACAACATAAGTTTCTAACTAGTAGCGTAGGTCTATAAAGGTATTATGGGGATACTATACTCTCTTATCAGAGTAAAACCAAAGAATAAATAATATTAATAGATATTTTAACCAAATGATATAGCATAACAGAATGGCCATAGGAAAGTTCCAACAATAAACCAAGTGAAACATAATATACACATGGAATACATATATAATGTATGAGGAAGTCATATAGTAAAGGCAAAAATTACCAAGTCCATGAAATTCCCCGAACATTGTCCTGAGTCCAACCCCATCCTGACATCCCATGCTTCAACCCATCATCCCATGCAGAAACGAAACACCTTGTACCCACACTAAACTTTTACCATAAAACAATTAAAATAAGTTCAAATATCCATGTTCCATGGTGGTTGGATTAGGGTGTCAATGAAACTTATTAGGCCCCAAGAAATGGAGTCTAAATAAATAATAGGTTTGTACAGTAGTGTATACAGATAAACAAGGTGCAATAAATAAAAAGGAAAAAAAGGCACATGTTACACATTGAAACAATTATTAATTAACCAGTTTCTCCTTTGAGTTCCATATTTCAATCCAACTAACCTAACCCAATCTAGCTATTCTGAGACTCTAAACCATAATAGAATAGGTTTACATACTTTTCATCACAAAGGGATATTCACTAATAAATTCAATTATACCACATACCATAGAGAATCTATCATGGTAACCATATAATGTTCATACTTTGGAAGAATATATCCTCTTTCCAACATCCCATTCCATGAAATAGATCAGTGGGGCCTAGAGAATCAGTACAGGTCGAAACAAAGATAAGGATCCTCAGTCCAAAATCCCAAACAACGAAAATTTTAGGACTATAGAGCCTCAGTCTGACATCCTAAAACATGCTAAACATTGGTTCGGCCAAGAGAATCAATCTAACCTAACTTGGGTTATTAGATCCTCATTACAATACCCCACTAATACCATGACACACAAGGACATTCCACTTTAATATTTCATCACATTTACCAACATTATTATCTCATTTACCAAGGTCCCATTAGACCTTATGAACAAATAATTTCATAAATAACGCCCAACACTTTTCTTATAGAATATAACACCAAAACTAAATAATCATTTTAAATTCATGAATAAATCACCATTTAAAAAATGTTTCTTTTTATTTTAAAAACTAAACCATTCGCTAAGGATTTCATTATAATTTATAGAAATTTAAGAAGCCCATTTAAATCATTTACACAAAAAGGGGAACCACACCCCATTTAAAATTATCATTTCAAATATAATAATAACCACCACCACCACCCCCCATATCACTCTGAGTTCAAAAATCACATTTAAAAACGTTACCCACTTTCAAAACATCATTTCCCTTCATTGAAAACTATATCTGGGTCAAAATCCAAAACACTTCATTTAAACTGTTTCAAAATACCCTTGAGAATTTTTCAAAAGATAACAAAAAAAATTTCATTTATCCCATTAACCACTCCTATATAAAAACTTATAATTAATAACTCATTAACTTTCATAATTACACTATCTAAATGTTAACAAAAATATTTCACCACTTACAAGGGTTGCCATGCCCCATGGGTATCCCTCTTTCTGGTCTCAAATCATCAATAGACCCAACAAGCTCTATAAAGGGTCTCTCATCTAAAATTAAGGCCAAAATTAAATTCTTTATAAAAATATACAATGGTATAAAGGTAGTTAATTGTAACCACCACACACACATATAAACATAAAGACTATATCAAAAGGACTTAGGGCCACCTACCTCATAATTGTGGACAATTTCTTGCTTAAACTCCTCCCTTGATTTGAGCTAAAATGTCCTCAAGCACCATGATAACGAACACCATAGAAAAATTTTTAATAGGTTTGGAAGGATAGGAAACAACCAACATTTCTTTTTCTAGAAAATTGTAGGAAATAGATTCAAAGACTTACCAGGATCTTTGATTCTCACTAAATAACCCACCAAATGCCTAAAAAATGAGAGAGAATCACCCATGGCGAAGGAGAGAGCTTGTGATTATTCACCCTAGCTGTAGGGGGACAAATGGGGGAGAAAATTGGTGGAGAAATAAAAAATATCGGGATGAGAAATGGTAAAACTCCACTTTTTTAAGTGCTGAACATTTTGGATGTGTGGTTTTTTTAGCTGCTTTCCTACCATGTGGCCCCCTTTTTCAATTAGTAAAGTAATCCAAATGGTTTTCCTTATCTCCTGTATGATTTTACAAATTGTTATGTAGTTGTGTTCTCACCACATTACAAGGGGACTTGGCCACACGGCCTCCTAGAGGCACCCAACAGAGTTCCCCTAACCGTGCACCTACTTTTTTAGGTTGCTCGGTTATAATGTATAGTTAATACTAACCATGAGTCAACCATAATCTTAGTATAATTTGGCCTATTTTTATTTATTTCTATGGCCCAAACCCTAGATACACCCCTAAACCTTCCATATTCCAGAGAAACATTCCATACACAAAAATTTAGACCAGGACGTACCTTGCCTATGGTACAAGATCTTATAATATCTACACCATATAAGAGCTCATCCTCGAGCTATGTTACCAAGAATTGGAAAGCCTCTAATAAAACTATCGGTCAATGGGTACCACCTATCAACTTTCATCTAACAAGTTTCCTCTTGAACACCACCATGTCGTTGCGACATTCAGTCCAATAGAATGGTCTTAACCATAGAATTTTCCAACTATGATTCACAACACATACCTGATACTCCTCAGAGGATCCATCAACCTCAACTCAACATCATCAACAATAACCATAGGAATTTTATGGGGGAACCACGGAAATAGAACAAAAAATGTGGAACAAGAAAACATCATGCAAGCACTAAAACACCCTGTGAGATCTAATTGGTACACCCCTATCTAGTTCTCCCCAAAACTCTCAAAATAGACCAATCAACATAGAGTCACCCAAGGAATATATAGTTTTTAAACCACATTCCCAAACATACATGGGTCCAAAACTAGAGCCCCAATGACCTCATTCATAATAGAACATTTAAAACATAGCCAAGGAAAAACTTTCAACTCAAATACCTCAGCCTAACAAAACATTGTCCAACTCCCTTTAAAAAAATAAAACACCAATATGACACTTACCCAACCCATACAACCCATAACACTGATCACTTAGTCTACCAACCACTCTCCCACAATGGATCTCCCCACCAAAGGATTTCGCTTAAAACCTTGAGCTTCTCGTGTTTGGAAAAAACACCATCAGAAAGGACCACTAGAACCTCAACTCAAGATTACACAACATATCTGACACATTTCCAAACTCACCCCATACAATCTTCTTCAAGAGTTCTAACCAACATAGGAATACATCCTTATGATCAAAACAACCCATAAAGTACACACATCCACCATCCATACACGAACAATGGACAACATCTCTTTTCCTAAAAACTCTCTAATACTCCCAAATGCATTAACCATTTCAAAACATTATCCAAAGGTAGTTTAAAACTCAAAAAAATTATTTCTTTTACCATTCCATGTCGGACCACCCAAATCTAACTCATATCTAAAACACCCAACTCACATTATTGGTACATTACCACTTTATCTAGACATAGTGCCTCCACTCTAGGTTAAACCACCACCATCTGAATACACATAATGGAGTCTATAACAGCCTCTTAGTAATATTAAAACACCAAAACACCATCGCCCGTAAATTATTATTGTGCCTCTCTCCACCTATAATCATTCCTTATACAGACACCTCATATTAAATTCATCACCACCTCAATATCTAAGCCAACACTTCGCTCAATAAACCTTCACCTTCATGGACTACCTGGTCATCCCCAAATATCCCAAACATGTACCTTATAGGTTTCTCATTAGAATCCCAATTCCAAAAGCTACAATAAATGGTCTTCTCCAAATTTCTAGGACTAACACATCACTCCCCGCATTAAAAGTGTCATTATCACCACCTCACCCAACCAATCGTAAACACCACAGCTCATTCTCCCATCATTATAGATCCAAAAAATGTTTACATGGTCATCTCACCCACACTTGAGTGATAAAACAAAAGGTTAACCCTCACCCATTCCTAGATTCCAAGAATAATATTTTTGTCATTCGTTGACACCAGGTCCATTATTTAGACCATACTCCCAATTGATGATGGTGAACCACCCAGTATGTGGTTTTCCTCACACTTCTCTACAAACGCAGCCTCCAAGAGGTTATCCATTTTACCAAAATAAAACATTTAAGTAGCTGAGCATATATCCAATGATCTCTCAATTTACCAAATGCGATGTTAAGATATTAGGAATGATGGCCTCAAGTCTAAAAGTACACCGAGAAATCATTGAGGAATTCCACTACAACTGATCCATTTCGGGAGTCACATATCACTATAGTGACACGTCAATTCCTTTAGAGACCCTAGGCCTCCATGTATATAGGCGTCTCATCCACCACCAACCACCATGTTTCAAGATGGATTAGTTAACCAAAACTCATAATTTTCTCAATAATCTCAACCAAATAATCATAGAAATAAAATTTTATGGGCGCTACCACCACAACACTACTTGAAGTCATAAACAATTACTCAAACAAACCCCAATGAAAACACAAATATTCCTTCAAACCAATCCAAAACTAAATGGTACCACACATTACCAGTTCTTCCCACTTTGGTTTCATGGGATATTACATGTTCTTACTCCAAATACACATGAATACATGACCCAAACAACATTGTACATCTCTATCACATGACTAACATATTGACCTTACAAAAAACCTCAGCGACACACTTTCCGAAGACTATTCACTGAACCAGAATCTAGAACCCCTGATAAATACATCATTGGTGATGGGACCAAATTTTGACTCAAACAACCAACCAATTCTCTTGGTCTATTATCCTAACCAGACTCATTGGATTCATGATGTATCTATCCAATAGTCCAGCCTTCCACTTTAACAATCCCAACCACGTGACAATCCCTCATCCTGGGTGTCGCTCCCACATCAAAACCTTCATCAAGAGTTAACCCAGATACTTGAATCATACATTGCCAAAATATTTAGGTTATACATACAAATGACTATACCCATTGAAACCAACCTTAAAACCAATCACGAGCATTCAAGTGCTTCCTTGAGAAAAAACCCAAGGCATAACCCTGCAATTTTCACCAAAGATCAATGGTACCTGTCTTGTATCGATTCAACCTCTAAAAATTACTAGTGCTTAATATTATAAATCACCTACCACATTAGGCTAACCTCCCCTAAGTCTACCCTCAATTACTCAAAACCACTGACACATGACCACAACTCAAGTCACATCTCCCAAACCATTCAATTTACAATTAACCCTCTAGGACAAACCCACAAAATAAATCACTATGTGTATGTCACTAACAAAATACTAAAAATCCATAAAATCCACACACATCCAAAATCACTAAAACCCCATCTTAACCCTCTCCTAGTTCATCCTTAAAGGTTGAAGAGCACATAATCTCTAAGATATAGTCACATTTAGCAGAGGACATTAGATATCACTCTAATCCATTCACATCATCCATCAAAAAATCATTTCTCTGGGAAATCTCTCATTTCCACATTTCAAAAAACACTATATCTAATACAGCAAGTGACCATTTACTCTGGGCCCCACACCAAGATAAATGTACACATACATTAGCACAACAATCCAAACACTAACTTTTAGGTCCAAAACACCAATCACAATGTCTCAACCAACAAGGGTCACCACATCCATGTAATCAAGTGAAATTTCAAAACCTCATGGTCACTACATACCTGAATAAACAACAAGAAAAATTCCACTATCCGGTACAACCAAACCCATCAAGGCATCATGGACCATAACCCAAGGTTTTAAAACTAAGGCACTCTCACTACCCAAACCACCCATACATATGTGTCATCACAACACTAGATACCCATTTTCTATGTCCCTATAGGTTATATAATTTCCCACTCGATTCCTAATTTTAAAATTTACCATTTTAAATCCCGATGATTCTCATTACAAATCCATTTTACTACCCAAAATTTAAAAAATAAGATCTTCACTAAAATTTATTTTTCAAAACATTTTCTTTAAAGATCATTTCCTAAAAAGTAAAACATTCATAAAAACATTCAATAATTACACAACTATCATTTGAATCCTCATGAACTATCAATCACATGAAATATATGGATGACCTATAAATCCTATGTGTATATCATAATTCATGAACACTCACACCCCTTATTCCAATATCATGCCAATAGATAAAACCACATAAATCAATAACATCACATCTAAGTACACACTTGAGGTGGAAATATAAATCAACTAAAAGAAAACAAAAAAACATCAATTACCTCCCCTATAAACTTATGTTCCTCCCCTATGTATGGGGCTATAAGAAACCAAGCCTGAGATCTCTAGCAGTCTCCAAAAAGAACCCAGTATCCTATCTACCTTTCACAAATATTAAGAATAAATACAACACATCTGATCCCAATTTTTTATTCCCCATCCTAAGAGCCATATAATTAGTTCCTTGAGCCAGTTTTCCGCATGACCAAAGGAACACCTCCCCTTAATCCATAAGATGCCACCTAGTAGTGTTAGTTTATAAAGATAAAATATAGAGACTATACTTTCTTATCAGAGTAAAAACACATAAAAATAATATCTATACATATATATATATATATATATGTAAAGTCCTGTGTTTTTAAACTATGTAAAAATACAAGGGGTTTCGAAAAAAATCATTTTATTGAAGTTTTGGTTTTTAAATCGAGCTCTAGAATTTTATTCTGAGTGTTAGAACACCTAAAGGTTTCGTTCTTGGACTTGTGTAATTACCCGATATTTTTAGTGGTCATTCCGATGATTCTTACATGCGCTTAATATGGAAAAGTACATTTTAATGGATCTATATAGGTAGCACATGGATGTGGACCCACCCATGTAGTTTACTCTATTTAAAAAATTATTTATTTTAATTATATGGTATACTATGGTTAATTAAAATAAAATCTTTAATAATAATAATAATGAATTTATTAATATTATTATTGTGGTTTTTAAATTAAATGAATACAAAATATTTAATTAAATTATGGTTGTAGAAATTAATATGGATTTTGGGTTTATCAAATAATCGTTTTAATTAAATGAAGAGTTTCAGAATTAATAAAGGACCATTTATTATTAAATAGAGGTTACGGGTTAGAGTTCTTATCATTAATATCATATTAATGATATTACAATTAATTTGGGGGTTTTGGTTCAAAATAAATGAATGTTGGAATAATAATAATAATAATGTTATTATTATTATTGTTGTTGTTTTAAATTAATTAAATAAATGTTAAAAGAATTTAATGTGGCTTTTGATCTTTTTAATGAAATGTTTTCTTTTAAGTAGGATTAATTGGGGAGTTTCAAAATTAGTTAACAAATTTTTTTAATGAATATTTAATGTAGTTTTAAATGGGGAGGTTCGACTTAATGAAAAGTAGTGTTTTATAGTACAATTTAATTATGGGGTTTATCAAAGTACTATTTTTTTTTAAATTGAGTGTTTTGGTTTTAATGATAAAAATGGAAAAGACAAAAAATAATATTATGTCTATTATTATTATCTGAATTGTTATTTTTTATTAGTATTTAGAATTTTTTTAAAGTGGGAGACATTATATAATGGTGGCGTGACCCCCTATTCTGCTTTCTTCCTCCCAAGTGCGACACACTAGCCAGCGCACTGAAACCCTACTATATGGCTCTTCTCCATGTCCAGAGTTCTTCCCATGGGGCATTCCCCTCCTTTCTGTGGTTTACTGTAGCACACGACCCCCCAGATGACCCCCTGTAGTAGCGTGCTTCAACCCCGGGTAGAACCGTTGTAACGCACGATGACCCCATCTTATGATTTCTCCATCTACAACAATTTTCCTCTTGTTTTATCCATGCGTTTAGTCTGATTATTAAAGTTAGGATCTTATTTACTATTATTCTTTATCGATTTTGCGATTTTATTCTCAATTGACACCTGATTTGGTTTTGGCCGATCTTTGGGTTTTGGGATAATACCGGTTTATTTTGTTATTCATTCCATAGGGTATGTGGGTGGTGTGTTGGGGCCCTTTGGTCCTTTTTTGGCATCATCACCCAAGTTCGAGCCGGATGGACACTTTTTTTTGTTCCGCCAATGTTTCGGGTAATATTATGTACCTTTGGTTTTGTTTCGCATCATTCAATCAAGGGTCTGATAATTTATCTTAGTCCCTGGTATTGATTTGTAGGTGTGTAGACCTTACTTTACTGGTTTTCGGTCACCTGTTATTAATTTGGTGTTTTTTTAATCAATTTTGTAGAGTTCTCATACATACATACACACACACATATATATATATAATGGTGTGTATGTGCAACTCTGTACCGGTTGCATCGGTTTTTGTTGTATGTCAAAGTGTTGAATGTTAATTTGGTTCCATACCGAGGTAGGTCCCTAAATCTATGTCACTTTATTTAATAATTGTATCTTCGTTAAATAAATTGAGAATGTGTGTTTCTTTTATTATGAAACTATTTAGTTTTCTTGAAATTATGATTAAAGATAATCTGATGGTTTGTGGTAATGTCATATCAGGTTTGTTTTGGTTTTTCTTTTCATATGTCTTCTTGTTGGTGTTGATATATGATATGTCTATGCATGACACTTTTTATGTTATTAAATGATGTCTCCCATGTGAGATAAATGAGGACTTGATCGTGTTTTGGTTTTAATCATGTATTTCTAATTTGGTTAAAGAGATATGATTAAATAGATAATGATTTGAATGGGTAAGGATGGGTAATAGGTTAACTAATTGAGGAATCAAATTCACGTGTTGGAAATATTATGTCATTTTCTGAATATTAAGAATATTGAATATTTAAACATGTTCAGAATATAAATTGGAAACTAGTAATAATCAATGGATGGATTAATTTTAACATGATAAATGGTAAATGGATAATTAATTGATGAACTGGTTAAAGAGATATTATTTAATTAATTATTTGTTTAATTAATTAATTTTCATGCTTTAATTTAAGATTGTGATTTGATTGTTTTTTACGAATGTTGGCCAAGGGTACCTTTTGATGTGTGTTTGCTTTCCATGTTTTAAGTTGTTTTGGATGCAGTTGTTTAAAAATATAATATGCTATGTGAGATGGCTGCTAAATATCTAGGCCTCATTTAGCATGTTTGACTTGAGATGTTTATGACGTGCATGTAAATTATTGAAGTCCTAGACAAATCACTGTTTGAGTGGATGGGTTCAGACTTGGTAATGAAGTGAGATAATTAAATGTTGAGTTTATTATCTATTTTTCTTGCTAAGAATAATTAATTTTTACTTTATTATTAACTATTGATATGTTTAATGGATTATTAATTGTTGACTTATTTGATGGGTGATTTATGTTGTTAATTAGTTGTTGAATTAATAAACGGATTAGATTAATTAATTAATGAATGGTTTTGGGGTGTTAGACATAGAATTACATACCAATGATAAATATATATGTATTATTTATAAGAAAGTTGTGAGATAGGGACTAAGGTTTCAAATACTCATGGGGTGCTAGACATGGTGTTCTACACCCAGCTTTCATGAAAATGTTCTTTTATGGGACCGGGACTGATTCTCCAAATACCCATGGGTTATGAGACAAGGACTGACTCTCCAAATAATCATGATGATACTAGACATGATGTTCTACACCCATTAATTGACATTGGATTGTGGGTCCAATTGGTCATACATGAAATGAATTAATTGGTAAATGAAAATTGTTGAGACATAATGACGTGTGAATTGAATATGAGAAATGGTTCAGACTTATTAATGAATTGGTTGAATCGCTATTAGTGGACGAACCCAAGAGAAAAACACTTTTTTATTGGATTGACTCAAATATAGTATATGAAATATTAAATTGAATATCTTATGATGTGTTATCTAAGACAAAGCACAATATTGGATTCGGTCTTAACATTGATTACTTATATGGTCTTTAGAGACATCTCTGGTGAGTGACTTATATGGGGGATGTCAGGCTGAGGCCGAATCTTGAAACTTTCATAATTTAATGAGGTTAAAATAATTCATAAATAAAAATGATAGTGTAAAGATTGTTGAGTACTCAAGAAAAATTAAAAGTGCAGGTTCAGACAGTAGATGAGGGTTGAAGTGGGTACTTGTGTATATAGTTACATTGTACTGCTTACTTTATTAATGCATGCTTTTACATGGTTTAAATTAATTATTAAATGAATGGATTTTGGTTAGACATCGGTGGTCCCAGACTACAGGGATTTATATCTCACACCCTACTCAGGCCGCCTTTGTACTATCGTACCTGAGTAGATTCTATTTGGTTGCAATATTGTGATGTTTGCATTCACTAGGGAGATAGGAGCAGAGGAATGAGGGAAGGCTCAGGATGCTTGAGGAGACCGCTCTCAGGGCTTTGAGCCATTGTTTATTTATTTTTGTATTAGAATGTTAAGCATGTTGTTTTGTTCATAGTTTTCCATTTTTGTAACATTATCATTTCATGCATGTATCTGATGTATAATTAGCGTTGTTCACTTTTATAAAATGAGTACTATTTTTATTCCACTATTTTTTCAATTCAGTATTACCGTGTCATGACCCGACCCTACCTGGGCTCGAGCCACAACTACCCCAAGCCCGCCTCCATAGGCCAGGGGCTGGCGACTAGCGTTGAAGGCACAACAACTCGGGGAAGCCTTTGCCTAAGTACCTGTACACACACACACACGCAGCAAACTCAATGAAACAGTGAAGAGTAAAAGAAAAGACAAGTAAAGAAAAAGAGAAACTGCTATATATAAACCACAAAGTTCATCGACCTCTAACAGTAAAAGTAAAGTGATGAAAAGGAAAAAGGGGAAAAACACGCGCCCAACTAGAAAAGGTGCCACAACCTGGCAACAGGTAAACAAAAAGAAATAGATGACGGGTCTCCCACCTGAAACTGGGCCATGACCACCGCACGTGGTCCAAGCTCCCATGCTCCTACACTCCATTGAAGTCACACTCCACCTGTCCATCATCTTCAAGGGCACAACAAGTACAGGCAAAGCCCAAGAAGGGGTGAGTATAAAAATACTCAGTAGGATACCCTGAAGGCTCGAGGGAGCAACAAAAGGAGTTACCTAAGGGTGAGCAGTAGAGCAAACAGGAAAAGTAGAGGGGTACAACTGAAAGTTCAGTAAGGAGTATAGTAAAGAGTCCAGTTCAACCCAACAAGAGGAAACAAGGTAGATTCGTCCAAACACAAGGAGTTGGAAATGGTGAGAAGATGAACTTCCTGTTGAGTCTTCACTACCTATAGTAGGAGAGTAGACTCGTCCAACCATGAGAAGCTAGACACGGAAAGCACGTGTCATACCCCGAGCGTCTTCGCCTCTCCTGGAAGGAGAGTAACCAAACCCAAGAAGTCGGTACTAGAACAAGGTATATACAAGCCCATATGCTCAACAAGAAGCCCAAACAAGCTCGTGAGGGGATCTCCATCCCGTAGCTTAGCCCAAGAAAAGAGTAGCCAACAGTCCCAGAAGTAAACTCCATCAATGCCCAGCATCCCGCACGTCTGCCCCAAACTACAAGTCAAGGGCTCAATCACCGCACCTCAACACTATCATCTTTGGGCAGCACTGACTCGCCCACACGATTTTAGGTCGTTTCACAAGGACGCGTCTCGGTGCGGGAAAGTGCCCCTCGTACTTGAGAGTTCTGGGGGAACGTCAACCACAACTCGTCACTGCCCCGCAGTCGAGAGGTCTGCGCAAAGTCGATAGGCGACCCCCTGCCCAGCCCCGTTGGATGGTCCCTAGAAGTCAACGGGTTCCCACTACTGGGAGACCCGGAAAGTCGATAGGTGCCACACTGCCCAGTCCCGTAATAGGGTAATCCACTGGAGGGCGACCCGGCTAAAGTCGGTGACGGTACCACTGCCCAGCCCAGCTGGAGGAAACACGACATCGGGGAACACTGCCCAGCCCAGCTGGAGGTAAGCCCGGCATCGGGGACCATTGCCCAGCCCAGCTGGAGGTAAGCCCGGCATCGGGGACCACTGCCCCGCCCCGCTGGAGGTAAGCCTGGAACTG
The DNA here is from genome assembly GCA_963277665.1 of Viscum album. Taxonomy (NCBI): domain Eukaryota; kingdom Viridiplantae; phylum Streptophyta; class Magnoliopsida; order Santalales; family Viscaceae; genus Viscum; species Viscum album. Next base: position 739,552,481 of record OY728159.1, read on the forward strand.
CTCTGGCCATCCCTGCTGGATGGTACTACTCGGTGAACACTGTTGTACTGGCCATCCCTGCTGGATGGTAACCCACTGGAGAGCCCAGCTCGAAACAACCTCAGCCCTACTGGAAACAACCTCAGCCCGGCTGGAAACAACCTCTGCCCTGCTGGAAACAACCTCAGCCCTGCTGGAAACAACCTCAGTCCTGCTGGAAACAACCTCCTGGGTAGAGGATCGGTGCCCGCATAAAGTGTTGGTCGCACCGAAAAAAAAAGCTCTACCAGGGAACACAGAGAAATGGGAGAAACTCCCCAGGCCTCACAAGGCGATCCCGCTCCAATCCGCTGAGTCACTGTCAAATCGGACCGAGACATCTCATCCCGGAGAGTGGGGAAAACACCCATGCTGCACGGACACCCGTAGCCACAAACGATGTCGTAGACCGGTGAAAGGGCACAGTACTGAAACCCCTCACAGCCGAAGAAGCAGAGAAACCAAACCATCTCTTCTAGCCAAACCATCGAGTACAAGACCAGGGGAAGACCACTCAACCCTACTGGTCAGACAAAGCAGCACCCAGCCAGGGGAAACTTTACCCAGCTGGTCAAACAAATGATCGCAGATGGACCCTCTACGTCGCGAGAGGTCAAAGTACGCAAAGCATATCACGGCACACACGTGGGGCCCACATGACGTGTGGTCACAAGTCAACCCCAACTGAGCGCACAAACATCCTCAGGTACAAGCAACCACACGTACCTCCAAGCGCTCCTGTATACTCCCATAGTATACCTCGTTCTAGCCCGAAGGCTATCGTGCACATGGCACCCAGTGTCAACTCGAAAGAGTGACATAACAACTCCACCTCAAAGGCCCAGGCACGGCCAACCACATCTCATGAACCATTTATATCACTCTCCAAAGAGTACGCGATCACACGCCAAGGGTTCGCTACAAACAAGGTAGGGAGAACCACCACTTGAGCACCTTTCATGCTTCCACATTTAATAAGATCGCGCAAGATGCTCTGCATAACCAAACGGATCACACCGTTGTAATCCTCGTGGAAAAACACGCGAGATCAACTACTTACTCACCTCAAATGAATATCCGACGGAAAGGTCACCAATACCGCCTCACGCCCGAACGGTGTCCCGTGATCCCGGGCCTCCGCCCCGAAAACATTCGGGCGCATTGCACCATTGCGATCCCCTCAGGAAAACACATCAAAAGCACCACTCACATGAGTGCAACAGAAATCCGGAGAAAAAAGATGCATTCCGGCGCACTGCACATGAGCGGTGCTTCGTGAGACCCGCACCCCGGTTCCGAAGTGCTGCCAACGGATCGCACCGTTGTGATCCTCTCAAAAAAAGCACACAAGATGGACTATTCACTTGTCCATAACGGTCGCCTGGTGATGAAGATGGAAAATCACTGTCGACGCACAAACGGCCCTCGCAGGCCCCGCACCAACGTGCGGAATTACAGCGGGAAGACCACGCCAAAGCGTTGCCCCCGGAAAAACACCTAACATCGACTAATCGCACGCCCCGAATAGACATCCGAGGAAAAAGTCGCTAAAAGTTGCACGCAGCTCAAAAGACGGGTCGTGGGGCCCACGCCTCAACTCCGGATTCAACACCTGGAACCGCCCTGGAAACTTTCGCCTCGACGCCAGGGTTCCAACGCCACTGACACAGCTTAAATCGAACGTCGGACGCGTCCGCGCCGTCCAAAACAAGTTCCCCGGAAAAACGTCAAACTTACTTAACACACGAGTCGTGCTACCGAAGCCCCTAGTTTCGGGAATTAAAAATTCCCGAAACCATCTCTAAAAGTCTGTCTCGTCGATACGGATCTACTGCCGTAGACGGCGCGTCAAACGGACGCGCCGTTTGGAAGTTACGGCATTTTTAAATGCTACTAGACGTAAGAGGGGGGTGGTCTGGACCGGTCCGGCCGGTCCACACCCCCTGGACCGGCTCAAGCCGGCCGACCCGCGGCTCAGCCAGCTAAGCTGCCACGGTCCGCGGCTCACCCGCGCGGACCACGGTCCACTAAACTACACCGGTTCGAAGGATGGTCCTTCTTCCACGTGGAGACCCGCAAAAGCGGGTCCGCTGTCTGTCGGTCGGGGTCAGCCACCCCGGTCTTCTGCGACCTCGCGCCCCACCGGCGCTCGCCGCCTCCGCTCAACCACGACGCCGCGGCCGCCAGCTCGCCATCCGGAGCTATCTTCGTCGCGCCACCTGGACCTCGGACCACCACCGCCTGCACCGTGGAGCACCGCCACTGGGACGCGCCGCTCAACCGTCCAAGGGCCGCCGGACCACCTTGCTGACCGCCGGAAACCGTCGGTCCAGCAAAGAAACTCCCAACACCCACGTATCTTCGCCGGACCGCTGCGGACGCCTCGGTGATCGGAATTCAAATCCGAAGGATGCGTCAGAAAGAGCATAAAAACTAATACGCGATCATGGGATCAAATCAGCAATCCAGCAGAAATTTTACACAACAATTTGAGATCAAAGTATGTGGGGAAATTCAAAACTAAAAACGAAACCTCCTACCTCGCTGGGCTTCGTCCGGAGCTTCGCGTCGATCAGTCGGCATCATAGCACCTCGCCGGAGTCGCCTCGCCGGACCCTCTCACCGAAGATGAAGGAGGAGAGGGGAGGGGTTTCTCCAAGGGCTTCAAGGGAGAGTGGGAGGGGTGTTGGTTTATTTAAGAGGAAATTAATTAAATTTTAATTAATTAAAAACCCCCAAATTTAACCCGCGTCTGAAACATCCGACGGGGTCAAGGTTAAGCCTCCCCTTGGGTAAACACCACGCTCTGAGCACAACGGAGGTCTCATAATTTGATTCCGAGCTTTCGTTTGAATGTTATAAAGCTGAACGCCCAAAGCCGCCAAATTACGAAAACGCCCCTGGGGCCATTTTTCACCAACGGCCCGCGCCCGCAAAACTTACACCCCTCCTAGGGTAAACGGTACGCTCTGAACTAAACGGTGCCCTCAGTTTTCCAATCCGAACCACCGTTTAATAGATAACTGTGTTTCAACATTAAACGAATAAATTAATTAATTAATTTATCTGTTTAACGTTCCGAAAGCGAGCGAGGGGTCCAAACGTCCCGCGCCGAAAATTTTTATGTTGTTCCTAGGGTAAAAACCCCATTACAGACCCATCCATACACTTGGATCTCTGATATGAAGCACCGTTTAGGGGTTATTCCATTTATTTGGCGTTTCCAGTGTGAACGCACTGAAAATTTAATTTCGGCCACTCTGGTGCTCGGAATCGAACGCCGTCTAAAGGTGCTGCACTGGAATATGATCAAGAATATTCCAAAGTCTTTCGTAGCAAAAAACTGGGTTCTTACATCATTCCCTCCTTGAAGATTTTCATCCCCGAAAAGCAAAACTAGGGAGCAACACAGGGTACTAAGCTCACACCTGGCTTTCCCATACCCAGAAGAACCCACGCACAACTATGCGTCACCACACACAGACCAAAGGATTGATCCGTTTATGCGAGGTCGGCCCATGCTGAGGTCGTGAACCCACTCCAGACTTTGGGGTTAGGGAAAGGCGGTAGGGTACCTCGCCATCCCTTTGCACGGTCTCAAATGGCCCGAAGGCCCTCGGGGGTAGGTCACCTCCCCGGTCAAACCTCTACGTTGCACGCCGCGACTAGAATCACCACCCGCACTTGGAACAAGGCCCGGGGATTCCCTCCTTCAGAATATCCATATGGTGAAACACCCAAGGATATATGGTCATGCAAGGATTCACTGTCGATGTCTCACAACCAAGACTCTCTTACACGCACGGGAAGCGAAGGAGTCAACACCATCAACTAAAGTAAAATGTCCCACGTCTTTTACCTTACCAACACAGGGTTACACCGACTCCCCGCATCACCCCGACAACACCTCAAGCAAGCTGCAGGGAGGAAAACATTCCACACACATAGTCTAAAAATTCTACTGCAAAAAAGCAGAAGAGCTGTAGAGTGTACCTCTTATCACCTCATGCTCTGCAGGATAGTAGACATCCAAAGCTCGCGGCTGTCCTCGGTCCCAAATGTTAGCTCCCGGAGCCTGACATGGACTGCCTAGTGGTGATGGGAAGACCTCATAAAGTCATCCCCCACTACCATCTCCTCTTTCTCCTCTGCTAGCACCACCTCTCTGGGCGCTACTCCGATCATGGCGCTGCCTCTGTCGTGATGGTGCACCTGCTGCCTGCCCGAAGCTCTCTGCAACTCGGGTCGGGCAGTCTCGTGCCAAGTGACCTCGCCCATCACAAGCATAGCACCAACCCTCTCTGGGCTTCACTGGTGCCCTCTGGCGCCACTGTGGTGTACGACCACGCCCCTGAGTCCGGTTGTCAGAAAGCCACCTGTGTCGAGTTCCTGCTTGCCGATGCCCACTAGCTGCGACAGACGTCTCGACTCCAACGTGTCTGCTGCCACCACTAACTCCGGAACGTGAAAGGAAGCTCTTTGTCACCAGCACATGCTCTAGCACCCCAGAATATGTGGAAATTCCCAAGGGTACTATGATGGCACGAATCTCTCAGCGGAGACCCTGCTCAAACTTCCGCGCTCGGAGGTTATCGTCATGGACCAAGTCCGGGTAAAAGCGTGCACGGTCTGCAAAACTAGTCGCGTACTCGGCCACCGTCATCCCTCCCTGCTGAAACTGCAGGAGCTCCTAAATCCAAATGGAGCGCAAGCAGGAGGGGAAAAACTCCTCTCGAAACAACAACTGGAAGTAGTACCACGAAAGCGACGACTCGTCAAGAAGCTGAGTCACCAGACTCCACCAACGCCAAGCTGCTCCACGAAAAAGGTTGGCTGCCAAAGTCTCTCTCTGATCTATCTGCGTCTGCACAAGACTGAAAAGGCAAACCACTACCTGGAGCCAAACCTCTACTACCTGAGGGGCTGGCTCACCACTGAATCTCAGCGGTCTATGCCACTGGAACTCACGGAGCACGCTCAACCTGCGCTCAAACTCAGCCTGCTCTACTGAAGCTTTCTGCCACTCAACAGGTGGGGGTGCTGCTACTGGCCCACCCGGAGAAAAGGGCTCGCATGATGGGTCATGGACTGAGGCCTCGTAGCTCACAGGGTCGTCGTCACGAACCAAAGCTGATATCCTGGCTGGCTGTCCTCGCGGATACATCCTGAATATTATCAAGGAGTGTCGCAGTCAGATGAGCATATATGTATATACCAATAACAACAACGATGGGGAGCTGAATCAAGAAGGACAGTCAAGACTCAATCCTATGTGATGCACAGACAAATATTTCCCTCCAACAAGTGTCTCAACATGCTGAGTCGACAAGCGGGTTATCAAGGTCCTGGTGAATGGATATGTCGGCCGCCGCACCTTCACTGGACTCCCTGGACTGAGAGCCTCTCTCGAGACACATTAACACTTTTTCCCTAAATCCCAACCAATTCCTCTTTTAGGGAAGTCCAAACAGCGTCCCAAGGAACGAACCACCTCTGATACCACTTTGTCACGATCCGACCTTACCCGGGCTCGAGTCGCAACTACCCCAAGCCCGCATCCATAGGCCAGGGGCTGGCGACTAGAGCCGAAGGCACAACAAATCGGGGAGGCCTTTGCCTAAGTACCTGTACACACACACGCAGCACACTCAATGCAACAGTGCAGATTAAAAGAAAATACAAGTAAAGAAAAAGGGAAACTGCTATATATAAACCACAAAGTGCATCGACCTCTAATAGTACAAGTAATGTGCTGAAAAGGAAAAAGGGGCAAAACACGCGCCCAACCAGAAAAGGTGCCACAACCCGGCAATAGGTAAACAAAAAGAAATAGCTGACGGGTCTCCCACCTGAAACCCGGCCACGACCACCGCATGCGGTCCAAGCTCCCAAGATCCTACGCTCCACTGAAGTCACACTCTACCTGTCTGTCGTCTGCAAGGGCACACAAAGTGCGGTAAAATCCCAAGCAGGGGTGAGTATAAAAAATACTCAGTAGGATACCCCGAAGGCTCGAGGGAGCAACAAAAGGAGGTACTGAAGGGTGATCAGTAGAGAGAACAGGAAAAGTAGAGGGGTACAACTGAAAGTGTAGTAAGGAGTATAGTAAAGAGTCCATCTCAACACAACAAGAGGAAAGAAGGTAGAATTTTCCAAACACAAGGAGCTGGAAATGGTGAGAAGATGAAATTCCCGTCGAGTCTTCGCTACCTATAGTAGGAGAGTAGAATCGTCCAACCATGGGAAGCTAGACCCGGAAAGCACGTGGCATACCCCACACGTCTTCGCCTCTCTCGAAAGGAGAGTAACCAAACCCAAGAAGTGGGTACTAGAACAAGGTATATACAAGACCATATGCTCAACAAGAAGCCCGAACAAGGTCGCAATGGGATCTCCATCCTATAGCTTAGCCCAAGAAAAGAGTAGCCAATAGTCCCAGAAGTAAACTCCATCGATGCCCAGCATCCCGCATGTGTGCCCCGAACTAAAAGTCAAGGGCTCAATTACCGCACCTCGACACTATCCGCTTTAGGCGGCACTGACTCGCCTGCATGGTTTTAGGTCGCGTCACAAGGATCCATCTCAGTGGGGGAAAGCGCTCCTCGTACTTGAGAGTTCTGAGGGAACGTCAACCACAACTCGTCATTTCCCCACAGTCTAGAGGTCTGCTCAAAGTCAACTGGAGACCCCCTGCCCAGCCCCGCTAGAGGGTCCCTGGAAGTCAACGGGTTCCCACTACAGGGAGACCCAGAAAGTCCACGGGCGCCACACTGCCCAGTCCCGTAACAGGGTAATCCACTGGAGGGTGACCCGGTTAAGTCGGAAACGAGACCACTAGCCAGCCCATCTGTAGGTAACCCGGCCTCAAGGACCACTTCCCATCCCAAATGGAGGTAAACCTGGCATCGGGGACCACTTCCCAGCCTAGCTGGAGCTAAGCCCGGCATCCGGGACCACTGCCCAGCCCAACTGGAGGTAAGCCCGGCATCGGGGACTACTGCCCAGCACCGCTAGAGGTAAGCCCGGAACTGCTCTGGCCATCCCTACTGTATGGTACTGCTCGGTGAACACTGTTGTACTGGCCATCCCTGCTGGATGGTAACCCACTGGCGAGCCCTGCTTGAAGCAACCTCAGCCCTACTCGAAAAAACCTCAGCCCGACTGGAAACAACCTCATCCCTGCTGGAAACAACCTCATCCCAGCTGGAAACAACCTCAGACCTTCTTGAAATAACCTCCTGGGTAGAGGATCGGTGCCCACGTAAAGTATTGGTCACACCGAAACCACAATCTCTACTAGGGAACACAGAGCAACGGGAGAAACTCCACAGGCCACACAAGGCGATCCCGCTCCAATCCACTGAGTAACTGTCGAAGCGGACCGAGACATCTCATCCCAGAGAGTGGGGAAAACACCCACGCTGCATGGACACCCGTAGCCGCAAACGGTGCCGCAGACCAGTGAAAGGGCACAGTACTGAAACCCCTCACAGCCGAAGAAGCAGAGGAACCAAACCATCTCTGCCGGACAAACCATCGAGTACAATACCAGGGGGAGACCGCTCAACCCTACTGGTCACACAAAAGAGCACCAGGTCAGGGGAAACTCCACCCTGCTGGTCAAACAAATGATCATAGAGGGACCCTCTACGTCGCGAGAGGTCAAAGTACGCAAAGTAGATCATGGAACGCACGTGGGGCCCACACGACGTGTGGCCCCAAGCCAACCCCAACCGAGCGCACAAACATCCTCGGGTACAAGAAACCACACATACCTCCACACGCTCTCGTATACTCCCAGAGTATACCTCGTTCTATCCCAAAGGCTATCGTGCACATAGCACCCGGTGTCAACGCGAAGGCGTGATGTAACAACTCCACCTCAAAGGCCCAGGCACGACCAACCACATCTCATGATACATTTATATCACTCTCCCAAGAGTGCGCGATCACACGCCAAGGGTCCACTACAAACATGGTAGGGCGAACCACCACTGGAGCACCTTTCATGCTTCCAAATTTAATAAGATCGTGAAAGAGGATCTGCACAACGAAACGGATCACACCGTTGTAATCCTCGTGGAAAAACACTCGAGATCGACTACTTACTCTCCTCAAATGGATATCCGACGGAAAAGTCACCAACACCGCCTCACGCCTGAACGGCATCCCGTGATCCCAGGCCTCGGCCCCGAAAACAATCGGGCGCATCGCACCATTGCGATACCCTCAGGAAAACACGTCAAAAGCACCACTCACATGAGTGAAACGGATATCTGGAGAAAAAGATGCATTCCGGCGCACCGCACACGAGCGGTGCTTCGTGGGAACCGCACCCCGGTTCCGAAGCGCTGCCAACGAATCGCACCGTTGCGATCCTCTCGAAAAAGCACACAAGATGGACTATTCACTTGTCCATAACAGTCACCCGGTGATGAAAATGAAAAATCATCGTCGACGCCGAAACGGCCCTCGCGGGCCCCGCACCAGCGTGCGGAATTACAGCGGGCAAACCGCGCCAAAGCGTTTCCCTTGGAAAAACACCCAACATCGACTACTCGCACGCCCCAAACGGAAGTCCAAGGAAAAAGTTGCTAAAAGCTGCACACAGCTCAAAAGACGGGTCGTGGGGCCCACGCCTCAACTCCGGATTCAACGCCCGGAACCACCCTAGAAACCTCTACATCAACGCCAGGGTTCCAACACCGATGACGGTGCTTAAATCGGACATCGGACGCGTCCGCGCCGTCCAAAACAAGTTCCCCAGAAAAAAGTCAACCTTACTTAACACACGAGTCGTGCTACCGAAGCCCCTCGTTTCGGAAATTAAAAATTCTTGACACCATCTCCAAAATTTCGTCTCGTCGATACGGATCTACTTCCATAGACGGTGCGTCAAACGGACATGCCGTTTGGATGTTACGGCATTTTTAAATGCCATCGGACGTAAGAGGGGGGTGGTCCGGACCGGTCCGGCCGGTCCACACCCCCTGGACCGGCTCAAGCCGGTCGGCCTGCGGCTCAGCCGGCTGAACCGCCGTGGTCCGTGGCTCACCCGCGCGGACCGCGGTCCCCCAAACCAGATCGGCCCAAAGGCCGGTCCTTCTTCCACGTGGAGACGCACAAAAGTGGGTCCACTGTCTGTCGGTCGGGGTCAGCGACCCTGGTCTTCCGCGACCTCGCGCCCCACCGGCGCTCTCCGCCTCCGCTCGACCCCGACGCCGCGGCCGCCAGCTCGCCATCCGGAGTCGCATCCTCCGCAACACCTGGACCTCGGACCACCACCGCCTGCACCCTAGAGGGCCTCCGCTGGGACGCGCCGCTCAGTGGTCCAAGGGCCGCCGGACCACCTTGCCGACCGCAGGATACCGTCGGTCCGGCCAGGAAACTCCCAAAAACCGCCTATCTTTTCCGGACCGTTGCAGACGCCTCGGAGATTGGAATTCAAATCCGAAAGATGCGTCGGAAAGAGCATAAAAACTACTACGCGATCATGGGATCAAATCGGCAATCGAGCAGAAATTTGACACAACAATTTGAGATCAAAGTATGCGGGGAAATTCAAAGCTAAAAACAAAACCTCCTACCTCCATGGGCTTCGCCCGGAGCTTCGCGTCGATCCGCCGGCATCACCTCACCTCACCGGAGTCGCCTCGCCGGACCGTCTCACCGCAGATGGAGGAGGAGAGGGGAGGGGTTTCACCAGGGGGTTCAAGGGAGAGGGGGAGGGGTGTTTGTTTATTTAAGGGGAAATTAATTAAATTTTAATTAATTAAAAACCCCCAAATTTAACCCGCGTATGAAACATCCGACGGGGTCGAGGTTAAGCCTCCCCTAGGGTAAAAACCACACTATGAGCGCAACGGCAGTCTCAAAATTTGATTTCGAGCTTTCGTTTGAATGTTATAAAGCTGAACACCCAAAGCTACCAAATTACGAAAACGCCCATGGGGCCATTTTTCACCGACGGCCCACGCCCGCAAAACTTACACCCCTCCTAGGGTAAACAGTATGCTCTGAACTCAACCGAGCTCTCGGTTTTCCAATCCGAGCCAACGTTTAAGAGATACCTGCATTTCAACATTAAACAAATAAATTAATTAATTTATTTATCCGTTTAACGTTCCGAAAGCGAGCGAGGGGTCCAAACGTCCCGCGCCGACACGTTTTACATCGTTTCTAGGGTAAAAACCCCATTCCAGACCCATTTGTACACTCGGATCTCTGATATGAAGCACGGTTTAGGGGTTATCCCATTTATTTGGCGTTTCCAGTGTGAACGCACTGAAAATTTAATTCCGGACACTCCGGGGCTCGGAATCGCACGCCGTCTGAAGGTGCTGCTCTGGAATATCATCAAGAATATTCAAAAGTCTTTCGTAGCAAAAACCAGGTTCTTAAAACTGCTTATACTATGGATTTTTTTTACTCTGGTATACTATTTTGAAAGTCTGATAAGGGGGTATTATCTCCCAACTGACTATCCTTAGACCCTCGCTGCTTGTCGGCAGCCTCTCGCGTACGAGGAGATGCGTTTGAGGTCATGTGGTGACTGGTCCGGCCACCGATTCAGGGGTGAGCTGGGTCGGGATGTTACAATATATCAAAAAAATGAAACAGTATAATAGAATGACCTAAGGAAATTCTGAACAATAAACAAAGTGAAACATAATATACACATGGAATGTATACACCACATGTCAGGGACTCATATAGTAAAGACCCAAAATACTAAAACTATGAAAAACCCCAAGCATGGTCTCAAATCTAACATGGTCTTGAAATTCCATGCTCTAGACCATCACCCCATTCACAAACCAAATATTAGTTCCCTATCCTAATCATGTACAACAAAATAAGTAGAATCTGCTTGGGTACACAAGTGTCATGGAAGTTTGAGCAGGGTGTAAGTACAACTCAGTAGGCCACCACCAATGGGGTATAAATCAATAACTAATCTTCACAATAGATTATAGAGATAAAAAAGTTATGAAAAATAAATATGTAAATAAAAAAATTCACACATTTAAACAATTGTTAATTAATCATTGTACCCTATTAGTTCCATCGTGTAATCTAAAAGATCAAACCCTCTCTGGACATTTAGGGATCCTAAACCATAACATAAAAAGGTTATATACTTATTGTTATAAATGTTCATTAACTAATCAATATAATTTAACCACGTACCTTTGAGAATTAGTCTAGTTAACCATATCATGTGCATAATTTTTAGGCATAGACACTCAATCCAGCATCCCAAGACATGTGACATATTGATTGGGCCTAGATAATCATCCTAGAACAACTGAAAGATGAGGATCCAAAGTCTAACATCCAAAACCATGTTAAGTTTAGGAAAATACAACCTCATCCCAACATACTAAACCCCTCCAAATATCATTGGGTCTTTGAGGATTGTTATAGATCAAACTATATGATTAGATCCTCATTCCAATACCCCACACATAACATTTACCACATGGACATTGCACTTTAACCATTTATCACATTTCCCCACATTATTATCTCATTTAAAGAGGTCTGAGTGGATTCTTAAAATCATATCATTGCATAAATATGACCCAACCCTTTTCTTAATGCATATAATACAAAAAAGAAATGATTTTTTTAAAATCATCAAGAAGTCACCCTTTAAAACATGGGACTTTAAATTTGAAAAACAAAACCATTACCGAAGTCATTCATTATAATTTCAAACCATTAAAAAGTTTTATTTAAAAAAATTTAAGAAAAAGGGGAACCACGCCACAATTCTGAATCAATATTTCATATTTTATATGAAATTCCATTTTTAAATCAATTTTAGTTCAATAAAATCTTTCAAAACATTACCCACTTTAAAAACATAATTTTTCTTCATTGAAAACCATAGACAGGTGAAAATCCAAAACACTTCTTTTAAACCATTTCAAAATCACCTTGGGAATTTTAGAAAAGATAAAACATACAAATTTCAATTGTCCCAAAAAACATTCCCACATACCAAATTACAATTCACAACCCACCCACTTTCATAATTACACTATCTCAATTATTACCAAAATATTTCACCACTTACAAGGGTTGGCATACCCCATGGTTAGTCCTCAATCTTGTCTCAAGTCATCAATGAACCCAAGAGGGTATTTCAAGGGTCTCACACCTCAAATTAATGTCCAAAATAATTTCTTTATAAAATTATAGAAATAAAGCAAGGTAGCGCATCGACATGACCACATACACATATAAACAACAAGACTATGGGTGAAAGATTTAAGACCACCAACCCCATTCTAGCATAAATATTCTCTCTTAAACTCATCCCTTGATTTGATCTAAAATATAATCAAATTAAATGATTAATAAAAATATGTAAAAAATGGTTTAGTGATTTAGAAGGGGTGTAAATAACCAACAAGGACTCCTCTAGAAAATGGAAGGAAACAAAGTCAAATTCTTTCCTGGATATTTGATTCTTACTAAAAGGAACACCAAATGGATAGGAAGTGAGATATAATCACCCATGGGGGAGGAGAGAGATCATGGTTCATCACCCTAGGTATAGTGGGTCGAATGTGGGAGAAAAAAATAAGTTTGGGGGGAATGGTAAAAAATCACTTTTAAGTGACTCAAGGTTTGGTCGTATGGTCTTCCAAACTCAATGGTTCCCTCTATCAAAGAGGAAACTGGGCCACACGTTGTTATTTCCACATATAGGGTTTGAAAGATCATCTGGTGGTTTTTCACTCACAATTTTCCAAGTGGGATAGGTTTTATAGGATATTTCAGGAATCCTACTTAGTTTCTATAACCATGAACCCACTTCTATAGGTCACATTGTTATGGTGTATGGTTACTAATAACTTTGTGCCAAACTTACTCTTAGCACAGATTTGTCTCTTTATCTTATTTTACATTTCTTGAACTCCTGAGACACCCTCAAGACCTTCCCTAATCCAAGGAAACATTATTTAAACAAAAATTAAAATGAATATATACATTGTTTCAGGGTTCAGATCTTACATTAGTTATTATATTTGATAGTAATTTATAAGGTTTTTACCCACTAAAACCAAAAAAATCATTATTAAAAATTGTTCACGTATTCAAGTGTTTTATTCAGTGCTAATTAAAACACAACAATACACACACATTACACCCAACTTATGATAGATATCATCAAAGAAAAAAATAAAACATAATAGAAATTAATAGCATTACAAGTTTCATCACATGATCCAAGTAGAATGGTCTTTTGTATGCAATTGGTGATATCCAACTTCAAAAGGTTTTGTTATATTTTTATCAAGATCAACTATGTAGAATGAGAATACACTTGAACCACTAATACAATGTATATCACAAACTTTCATCTGATATCCATACATGTATAATCAAAAATATCATCAATGGTTAAGAATAATAATCAAATGAAAAAACATTTATAATATCAAACATTTTCTTCATCCATAGATTTGTTAATAAATTTGAATTTTTAAAGAGGAATAATATTAATAAAATCACATTCAATAATATTTTCTCAAGATTTATTTTTCCTTATTTTTCCTTTATTTTATTTAAACAAAATAACATCCCTTAACAAAAATATAATTTATCACTAAGATATCAGATAAACTTCTATAATTTTTATCTCATTTAAATTATATAATTTTACATAAATTGATGAAAATAATTCATCTATTGAGAATCAATAATTTTAGTCAAATTAATGAAGTATCTTGATTGAAAATAAAAACTCTCATGATACATGGTGTCTCAATAATATTACTCTAAGAAATTTTTTGAAAACCTATAAAATTACCATATGTTGAGGTAGAAATTAGGTTTTTTTAACAGTATTAAAGTGATCTAGGAAATAATTTTTGCTATTTTTTGTTTAATCCCTCTAAATTGAATAACTTAATAGATTTTTTAATCAACATTCATAATTCAATATCACACAACCCTTTTTTCACAATTATATTTCATGAAATTCCAATTTTATTCAACACATATCAAACTAAATTTCATAAATATTTCTTTAGTGAGTAACCCATGAATATTCATATCTATTAGGTCTATTTAATTACTATAATTAAATTACTATCTTAAAAACTCCTAAATTCAGTATAAATCAGATTTTTATTTCCTGAAAAGCTCAGAAATTACTAACAATTTCGTCCTACTTATTATTTAATTTTTTTTATCAATAAATCATATAAATGTTGTTTCTATTATTTTCTCACATTTATTAAAAAAACATAACACTTTAAATATAGAAACAATAATTTCAATAAATCATTAAAAATGATTGAATATCATTTCTAACTCTCAAAGAATATTTATTTATTACCACATAATTGGTTTGAGTGATGTATTTTAGGAAACTACATAGCTCCATGAAAATAATTCTTTTGATTATAAAATTACTTTTGAGTGGATCCTCTCCACTTTATATTTTTTTCATAATTAATTAAATTCTTATATTTTTGTTTTATATGTATTTCATCTATCATCTCTTTATATTATATACTGATTTAATTTTAATTATTATTATTATATAATTACACCTTTTTATGTTGGAGAAATATTTTAATTGTAGATAATATCTTATGTATGAATTCTATTAAATATGAACTTCTTACATAAAGGAAGTTATGATATTTAAAAAAACTTATTACATATTCTTGGAAGTTTGATTAATTTTCTTATGTATTGAGGATTTTAAAAAGTTGGAATAAAATATGATGTTGAATTAATCCATGTTGTATGATTTCTGTGTTACCCTTAATCATGGTAATGAAATAAAAGTGATGGGTTCACCTGAAATTATATAGCACTAAAATATATTGGGTTATGTTTTAGTCTTATGATACATCATGAAAATAATTAGGGATTGAACCTAATACACCATGGGACTTTTTCCATCATTATTTTTTGGAATTTATCCTTGTCCTATGTTTAGGATGTGGTGTTTTAAGTTTTTTTCATATTTCCGATATTGCCTTTATGTTATCACGTTGTATCATGCATCATTGTTCATGTTTATTATTGTCACCCCTTTTATGCCCCGTTGATATTACTATTGTCTAACATGTATTACCTTTTTCATTTTATTCCATTTTTACTCCCTTATTGGTATTTATATATCACCTCTTTCTTATCTATGTCTCCATGTTATCTCATGTAGTTTTAAGTATAAAAGAATAATATCAGCTTGTTAAGGAAGTTTTCAATAAAGATAATGTATTCCCTATTTTAAGTTTTTTTAATTTACCTAATTCCCAAAGAAACTACACTTCTCAAAAATACCAGTTGTTTTAAATTTTATTTTATATAATAAAGCATGAATTAATGTGTAAAAAAGATCAGGGTTTTCATAGTTTTTTTTGAGTATTGAAGGTGGGGTAAGATTTATGTTCTATTTTTATATTGATAATGTGACTCGATATATTTCTCACCTTCTACTATTTTATTTCTTAGGTACACTAGGAATTGAGTGATGGGTCCAGATTTATGATACACTAGATATTTTCACACTACTATGGTACCCCTAGTGAAGAGAAAGACCAAGAAAAGAGAGGAGTATCCCCAATGATTCTAGGTGCAGGCTAGACTGGTGGTATGTGTTTTTTAGAATATAGCATAGGTAGGTAGTTGGTCTTGTTTTTTTGGTAAATTATATCACCTATTTTGTTTCCCATAATACTATATATCTTAGTAGGGTCACTCATATTTTTTCCTTGTCTCAATTTACATGCTTGGCACCATGTCTTTGGCTAACCAATTCAATTTTATTAGCGATGTGGTTCATTTTTGTTTATTTTAAATTTCATGAATTAAATTTAATTTATTAAAAATGTTTCTAATGTTATTTAAAAATATGTATTTATGAGGTTATACTTCAATTGAATTTGAAATAAATATTTTAGTAGGGGCTTTAGAATATGAACATTCTCAAAAGTGATTGTTATTTTTTATTTCAGAAAAATGAAAAAAAAATTAAAATAGTTATTGGTGTGATATTTGGTTTTTATGTTCTTATATATAGATTACTATATTATAATTGTATTTAAAACTATCATATATGGAATTTCATTTTAAAGGAATATAACAATGATATTATCCATTTAAAACAACATATAAATCTTATATTATTTTCATAATTTAATCATACAAAATTGTAAGTAATCTCACAATCCTAGAACATAATGGTTTTTGTCCCTAGAGATAGGATAGAATAAAAATATTATTACTCATTATCACTTAAAAATATTCTATAATCAACTCTACTTAATACATTATTCTATGAATAGTTCTATATAAAATTCCCTCTAAAATAGAAAAAATGGGGTGATCACTAATTCTCATAAATGGAAAATTATTAATGATCAATAATGGGTTAAATCATAAACTAGTGAGAAAAAAATTAATGGTAATATAAATATATAATTAAAAGGAACATGAAATCAAAATTGACAAGAATAAAAAAATAGAATAACATGGATCATGGAATGAGTAAAAAAGAACTATCATGGAATCATAAAACATATACGATGGCCTTGAAGCATGTGAGATTAAATGTAAACCATGGAAAAATACATAAGTCTGTATCATTACATAGAAAAGTGGAATAATATTAATCCTAGGTGATCATAACTTTGTTAGGAACCCCAATAAATATAAAGAAAAATGTGTTTCAAATACATAATGTGTGCAAACCCAATCATGCTCATGCATTATGTTGGTAATAAACCTAATCATGTCCATGAATAGTCATTATATCCTAAGATAAAAAACATTAAAAAATTTATTATAGGGAGATATAAATCCCATACCATCACAAAATGATATACCATATGCTTTTATTCTGTGAAAAAATAATTAATCATCCTACCATAAAAACACATCAAAAGAAATAAAAAATCAAATCATTTGAACATAATATCACATAATATAAATTCCATATTAGATAGGTTTTGACCATAAATATAATCATTCAAAATAAGTATAAAAATATTTCAAGAATTATCATGAACATTACCTCATAAGAGACAGATATCTTGGAGGTAAAGAGGAAAATATTAGGGAGATCAACAAAAGGATTTTAAAAAAAAAATTCAAAAATTATTGTAGAAAAATTATACTTCATTTCATAGAAACCAATTTAATTAAAGAATAAAAATAAATTTAAAAACCACAATATTAAATGAATTATAGTTATGGTAACCTTAAAAAGAAATAAAATTAAAAACAATAAATGTGGAGCATGTTATAAATAGTTTTGCATGAAAATGAAATTCCTTTAGTACTTGAAAATAAATTATTGAAATACCAGATCATTAGAAATGATAACAAACACTATTTAAATAACATAAAGTGAAATTTAAATATCCCAAGAGCTAATATATATTTTAATTTCCAATTAAGAAAGTAGAAAACTAAGGATAATAAAATTATAGACATGGAATAAAAGGTTTCATTAGAAAGGGAATGGATTACTCTTAACAAAGTAGCCCTTTTTCGAAGGGTAAAACTTATCAAAGAGGAATATTTTCACAAGAAAATGTAAATTATTATACTAAAAATCGTTTATAAAAGATAAATGTAATTATAATATAAATCTTAAAGGTATTAGTTAGGGAATGTATCTTATGACTCAAGGAAAGAGAATTTAGTCAATGTAACCCTTAACACAAGTACCAACTCATTTGGTGCGTGAATCTAACTTCTTAAATATAAAAATAAATATTATTAAATAACATGTTTAAGAACCATTTTCAAGTATTTTTTATTTTTTATATAACATTTAGTTCTATATGTTACACATTTAAATAGTTTTTTTCTTTCTTGTCCTCTATGGGTTGTTCAATTAATTCCACAAAAAATGTTTCAGTATGTTGACCATAGTCAAAAGAGTTATAATATTTTCTAATAATATCCATTGTTTTCAAGTTACTTTAAATAGAACCTAAATAATAATTTATTAAGTTCCTTGTTAATACTTTATAACATTGAAGTAGGATTCCTAGGGAAAAAATATAAAAAACAATTATTCTTTATTCTTTATCATATAAAATGTTTTGTTATTAATTTTGAGTTTAAATCTTAATATTACAATCAAAGAAACAAAAATATTAATTTTTAATATAATAATATAATATTATATAATAAATAAAATTTATTTAAGATCCATGATAAAAATTAATAGCATCATTCGTATAGGATTTTAATCAAACCCAAACAAGATAATGATATAGTTAATGGGATAAGTATGATTATAGAATTATTTTATTATATTATCATCATTCTATAACTATGAGGACATACAAAATTATTCATTATTACATTACTAGAGTGACCCACACTTTTGATACATATATATTAAATCTTATTATATGAAGATTCATTACATAATATAATGATCCATGTCAAAATAATATATGTCTAGTATCTTTGGAAACATAGATACATAAACAACAGGTTCATTGGTGAACCACATCATTTCCCACTATTTTATTCATAACTATCACCCTTCTTAGACAGATCAAACTAAATACCCTTATTCCTAAAGTTGGTAAAAGAAATATAATAATTGGTGAGATCAGATGTTCAGTAAGGGTAAACAAGGGAGATATCAATGATCACCTAAACATAACATGAGAATATGTATACAAGGATAAGAAATTAACATTTTAAATTCATTCCTTACATATCAAAGATCATATTCATACCTTCATGGCACAAATATTGTTATTTTATAAGACATGATTCATAAAGGAATCAAATAACATGAGATATAATAGCATAATAATGTCATAAGGCATAGATTTTCCTCATAAAAATAAGTATAGAAAATAATTCCCTTAGTAGTCAGGGATAATTACCAAGGCTATCGTAGTGGAATAGGTCCCCCCCCCCCACACACCACCTCCCCCATGAACCATTTTAGTATTCAAGGTTCACTCTTAAGAAAATCTTTGTTGATAAATCCCTATAATGGACTGGGTCTACTCCCCATTTTACTCTTATTTATCTCATGAGAGATCCATTTTTACCCAATACATCATAGGGATATATATTTATGGTCATACCAATCACATAATAAAAATCATATAGAAAAGTTCCAAAATATCAAAAAACATTTATCATAGCATAACCCATGAAAAATAATTTGGTTCTATAAACATTTCATCATGGTATAACCTATGGATGAGAAATGGGTTTCATAAACATTCCATGAATTCATTATATCATAACTCGCAAAAAGGAATGGGTTTCATAAACAAATTGTCTTTATAATCATAAAATACCCAAATAAATAGTAAGGATTGTATAATTCGATCATATCCTAAGAAAAAAAATATCATCAAACGATGTCATCTTAGATGAAAATTTCCCTTAAAATATCATATGAAACATTTTGGAGGAAAATTCCAATTTACATATAAATTAATTATCTAACATCTAGAAATTTACCAAATATAGAAATCAAAAAAATCATTAAAAAATAGAAACTTTTAAAGTAATATTCCAAAAACTTATTGTTTATGATGGAGATAAATTTTTGTTCATTCCATATACATTAAAATAAATGTTCTTTTCATACGTTCTGTAAAAATTCAGAAGTACATAATACTAAAATTGAAAATAATATTAATTTTAAACCATTATGTAAAAAATATAAAAAATATCATTTAAAAAAATATTATAAAGTAGTAAAAACAATCATGAAAATATTTTTAAAAAAACATGGACATTGAAAAAGAAAGTATTTTTGAATGAAGTAAGAAATAAAGTTGGTTTTCCTTAAAAATATTCTTTTGGTCTATTGAGTTCTTAAATAGAGTAAAGTAAAATTAAAAAATGTAAACACTATAAATAAATATAGTTTAGGAGAATTATAGAGTTTATTGAGAGTTAGATAATAATATTTCGTCATCTAAAGCTTAATCATAAAAAATCCTGATAAAAATGAGATTGTAACATAAAAACCCTTACCTCGAGTTCTACTTGATTTAAAAGTTATCTAACCTCTAATATAATAAATATAAATTTATTATAATTCTATATTATATTCATGAACATACTTATAATATAACATATGATCCACTTTTAATCTTTCACACCTATTTATAAATTATGCTCTATTAAATTCGTAGTTTAACGGTGTTAACTATTTAATTATTCATAAGAATTTCAGTTTATAAGTTCTAATACATGAACATTTATCAGGATTAAATCATATACAGTATGTTAATAATGATAAAAATTTCATATATATTCATTATATATTTATATTCATCTATAAATGTTAGAGAAATAAAAATTAATTATGTTTTTCATGGATATGGTAAGTCGTATGTACACAGGAATGTTGTTTTCACATTTTGATGGATGGAAAGGGAGAAAATGTAAAAAATAATTCAACATTATAAAATCATTATTATATTACGTAAATATTATATATTCATCAAATAAATCCTTATTATGATCAATGCAATTTGGAAATGAAAAACAAATCACATCTCTTCATGGTGGTGGTCGTCCACATGTATGCACGAGAGAGGCTATAATTTTAAAAATAGATTGCATGGTAAGAAGGTTAATATGATATTATAATTAAAAAATTATATTTATCTAATAAATATAATATATAAATGTTAAAAACATCATAATACACATCAATAAAATATGGTATGAAAAATGAATTGCATTGTTACATGGAGATGGTAAGTCGTACGTACTCATGAGTGATACTTTCACTTCTCATTTAATGGTGAAGATGGTGTATAATGGTAATTTCATAATGATAATAATATTATAGTATATTTATTATAATTAATTTATTATTTTATGATAAATACAAGAGATTTATATGAGTTAAAACAATAATTAAAATGAAAGTGATCAACTAATGTGATTACCTCTTCTTTGAAATAAATCTTATAAAGGTTATATTCTCTTATTAAAATATAGCAAAGTCATTATCATTCAAAATGCATTCACATGGACATTAATTATAAGAAAAAGATTATAGGGTATAAATATAATCATAAAATGAAATTTATATAGGTTTTGGTTTCATTTTAGAGGTTATATTCTCTTATTAATCCTTCAGTTGATCATTTTTTACCTTAATTAGAGTAAAAAATATTTCAATATTAAATGGTTAAAAATATTACCATAAATAAAAAATCACCCATAAATGAACCATGGTTGATATATTCAACCATATTTCATTCACTTAGCGAAATATAATATTTTTATAAATTTTAAATCATTTAATAAAATATTAATTATGATAAAATATCATTAATATAAATTATGGAACAATTCATTAAATTTGACATTAAACACACTAATAAAAAATGGAATTTGAATATAAAATATTAAAATATACTTATCTTTACATTTGTATCTAAAATATTTATGTACCATAAGAATTCACAAACATTTTTTTACTTTTAATTTGTTTAAAATCATTTCCTTCATTTTTCTATTAATTTAATAAACATTATGTTGGTGTTTCATAAGTGTTTAAGGTAATTATTAAATGACTAAATATTAGAAATAAATTCCTATAATAAGAATAATATTTTATCCTTAAAATAAACATTTGGAGTCAATGTTATATTCTTTTTCCATTATGTAAACAATCTTGAGATATAAAAGTTAAGAGAGTTTCATTTTGTATTTATTCTTTTCTTAAATTAATTTAATGGTCAAATTCAAAAAAATATGGCATGAAGTGGGAATATATTTCAGACATGTATGGAAATGGATCAACCCAAGTCATTTAATAGGATAAAGGAAAGTGATAGATAAATTTTGAATCCTTATCCTGAAGTTTTAACCAAATTTTAGCCATTTTACCATTACCGAGGAGACAAAATTTTACTAAAGCTGATATTGATATTAACTAAATTTAAAAGAGATTTATTTAGAAAATTTAACCTCATAATTCTAAAAAATTAATCTATTTTTAATAATTAAATTTATATAAGTTCTATAAATTAATTTTAAAATAACTGAGCAAAATTTTAGAACCCCAATTTTTAGAAAAAACACATATTTTTAGCATAAAAATAGATTTATTTCTATCCTATGCCTAGAAAAATACTGAATAAATGTTAAAAAAACTTAATTCAATATATAATATATAAATTTTATTAAAAATAATTTATCAATAGTTATTAATTTAATTTATTAAGATAAAAACACACTCTAGGCATATGAAACAGTCTTTTAGAAAAACATATCCTTTTTTCAAATGATTTTTACTTTTATTTATAATTAATATATAACCAATGGATATATTTTATACATGTTTAATCCATAGGTTTTTCGTAATTTTTTATGAATTATTCATAACTTCCAATTTATTAATTAGGTTATAATGGTATACATTAATATTGTTCATTGAGGCTTGGGGTTTTGTGTATCACTAGAGATAAGAGAAATTAAATTCATTTGAAATAAAATATATTATAAAATCTCATGGTGATATATTCGACCCCTCTTAAAATTAATTTATCCCTCGAAATTATCAAACTTTGATACAAACAAATGATGACATCTTTGTTTCATTATGTCTTTATAATCCTAAGTAGATTCTTTAAATTTCTAATCCCTCTTGAGAAATTTAACCTGGTGAGTAGTCTTGCTCCCTAGGAAAATATATCTACGATCTAATATTTATACTGGTTTTTCTTCATAGAAAATATCACTTTGAAGTGGTGGGATTTCATATTTTAGCATATGTGAAGGATCAAGTAAGTACTTCCTTAGGATTGATACATGAAACAAATATTGAACTTAGAAGAGGTTTAGTAGAAGTTCCATGTGATAAATTATCATTCCTACTCGATAAATAATCTCAAATGGTCCAATATGAATAGGTATTAGATTTACATTATTATCAAACATTATAACATTATTCCTTTGAGAAATTCACAAAAACACCTTCTCACCAACTTCAAACTCCAGATCTCACTGATGATTATCCGCATAACTTTTATATCAACCATGAGATGCCTTTAAGTGATATTTAATGGATAAAAATTTATCTACCATTACCATAGCTATCATAGGTCTCAATAACTTTATTAATCCATCTTCATAAAAGAACATTAAAGATTTACAATTATTTTCATATAAAGCTCCAAAAGAAGTCATCTAAATGGTCTAGTGAAAGCTATTATTGTATGACATCTTGAATAGAGGAAGGTGTTGAACCCAACCACCTTTTAAATCCATAAAATAAGATCTTAGAATATCCCTTAGTGTTTGGATAGTTATCTAAGAATAACCACCTATATGAGGATGATACATATAATTGAAACACAAATTTGTGTCTAGATCCTACTGAAGACTTTCCCAAAACCTCAAGGAAAACCTCATATCCCTATCAGTTATAATAAAATGTGGTACTCCATGAAACCATACCACTATTTAATGTAAATTATTGAAATATGTTCAAGAGAAAAATATTATCTCATGTGAATAAATTATGTTGACTTTTTAAGGTAGTCAACTACATCCCAAATACCATTATGGACTTTATAAATTTTCAAGAGTCCAACAACAAAATCCATAGTTATGTTTTCTAAATTTCATTCTGGTATGGTTAAAGGATGTAAAATTAACTTAGACATATGTCTCTAATCTTTAACTAGGTGACATATCAGGCACCAAGATACATACTATGTAATGTATCTCTTCATTTTATTAGATCATAAATAAAATTTTATATCTCTATACATCTTTATACTTATACGATGAATAGATAATAATGAATTATGAGCCTTATCCAATGACTCATTCTTCAATTCTGGTATTAATGGAACACATACAAGGTTCTTAAACCATATCATTTCAACACAATCAAGTTTTGACTTAGGAACATTTCTCATATTCTTCTGCATCTCTACATATTATTTTTATGCTTCTTTAATCATCACATAGATTGAATGTTACATAATCATTTGAGATAGATAAGATTTCTCCCCTTCCTTCATGATTTCCAAATCTATCCTTTTCAAATCCATAAATATTTGATCTTTTTTTATCCAAATCATAAATAATCTTTCATGATCCATTAGACTCTGAGCATCTTTCAACCTCTTCTCTTTACCATGATGGTATTGTATTAGGAATCCAAAATATTCAATCAAATCTAACCATCTTCTCTAAGGCATATTCAACTCTTTTTTATATGAAAATAAACTTTAAAATTTTATGATCCATATATATATATTATATCATTCTATATTAATATAATGACTCCATGTATTTAATGAAAATATTACCATATTTTACTTGAATTCATGAGTTGGGTAATTTTTCTCATGAACCATCAATTTCTATGAGGTATAAGATATTACCATATCATTATTCATGAGAAAAAATACAAGACCCCTCTTTGATGCATCACTATAGATTAAAAACCCTTCTCTACAAGTGTAATGTAATCATATGTACACTCACTAACCTTCTCTTATGTTCCATGAAATTTTCTTTGCATTCATTAGTTCATAGGAACTTGTCTCCCATCCAAGTTAAATTTGTTATTGGATTTTATATCATAGAGAAATTCCACAAAAAGTTCTAATAAATTCCATCCAAACGAATAAATATATAGATCCCTTTCATAGTGGTTGGTATTGGACAACATTCAATTACATCAATTGTTGATAGAAAACCAATATACCCTCTCTGGAGAATATATGGACTAAAAATAAAACTTTTTATATCCAAAATTCACAATTTTTAAATTTCTCATAATACTTATTCTTCATTAGGGTCATAAGTATAATCCTCAGGTAATCAGCATGATCTTCCTTTATCTTCAAATATATAAAAATATTTTATATAAAGAATACCTAAAACTGATCAAGTTATTATCTCAAGACACTATTTATTAAATCTATACATACACAAGGGGAGTCAGTAAGACCAAATGGCATCATTATATATTCAATGTTTCCATACCTTGTATGAAATGTTTCCTTTAGTATATCCACCTCTTTGGGAATTAATTTATGGTATGCATAATGAAGATCAATATTGGAAAAGTATTGATCTATGAGTGGTTTATCAAACAAGTCATAAATATGAGGAAAAGTATAAGTATTATTTATTGTAATCTTATGAGGTTATAGATAATAATTGTAGAGTTGCATTGGTGCATCTTTCTTATTGATAAAAATGAACAGGTTTTCCCCAAGGCGATGTACTTGGATGAATGAATCCCTTGTCAAGATTCTCCGTGAGTTGATTCATCAATTCCTTCAACTCAATCAGAGACATCATTTATTGAATCATTGAAATGGTTGTAGCATCGGGTATTAGTTTTATTGAGAATTTTACTTCATGATTCATTAGATGATTTTGAAGGTATTTTAGAAAGAGATAAACAAAATCATGCATGATAATAATATCATCAAAGTTGAGTTTATTCCTAACCATCTATGATAAACACCCATTTGGAATCGGAAAAAATACCCATAAAATGGATTTCATTTCCATAAATAGTTCATATTTATCAATTTATAAATAGATGATCATATGTTGGTTCAAAATATCAAACATGAATTCCCTTCCCCTAAAATATATGTGCATTTTCTATACATAAATCCAATACATGAAAAAGATAACATCAAATTCAACAAAAGGGATGATAACAACATTTTCTAGAAAAACATTCCCACAAACTTCAACCAAATAAGAATCATAGAAAGGAGATGAGATCATCATAAAATTATGGGTTTTCACTAATAATTCATCATATATTAATTAGAGAGAAATTTTTATACCCTTATAATATTATTTAAATATAAAAGAGTGGGTAGGTAAAAATTAAAATAAAATATTATCAGTTACATAGTGGATGGTAAGTATACCTTTAACTATGTCATTATCATACCCCTCGTTAGAAATAGTGATTGCATAATATTTTCCTTTTCCTCTTGGCTTAAGAGGTTTTTGAGTTCAATCATCATCATTAAAATATAAATTTTATAACTTATTAGAATAATTTTTATACTACATTCATTTGAAATATTAGAGTGCCAGTGGTTGACTCTATAGTGTTTTTAATCCATCATTGGATAACTACATCGTATTACTAAAGAATTTAATTATCTGATAAACTTCCTTTATACATTAAAAATATTAACAAATACTCTCAAGACAATTTCCATAATGTTTAGTTCCACACTTCTAGCATAAATGAAGCGTCACTTTCTTCTCTCCATGGTTTTTAGAGTTTCCTTTAAATTACATCATTTTTTTATTTCCAAAACCATGAGATTAATGGTTAACTCCAATGTCCATTTCTACCTAGATAGCTTGTATAATGATTTCCTCATATCAACTGGTTTCTCTTATGGATAAATCCCTTTAGAGACTTGGTTTTATGACACTAAAAAATCAATCACCCTTACCTTGAAGTTGGATGATAATACCAGAATCATACCTCACAAGACTTGTACAATTTTACTCATAGGTATTAACAGATTCACCATCCTTCTAATTTCTTTAAAGGAATTAATTATCTATTTACAAATGAAGTATATATGGAAATTATTTATTTAAAAATAATCTATTAAACGCATCCCACTCTATAGTGTCAATTTCATCTGGTTTCCCCATGTTCTTAACAAGAGTGGACCATTGATATACTTACCCTTCCAAATGATAGACATCCAAAATGAATTTTTCATGTTTCAAACACTAGATAATGGAAAATATATATATCCTGGTACTAATACATTACTCCGAAAATATTTAATGAAAGGACCCATTAAAATATGGTGAGTATTGCCTCTTTAAAGACTAAATAGAATCTTGTTCAGTATTTTTTTCATTTGAAATCTCATCAAGACTAGTATCTTGAAAAAGTTGTGTAAGTTTAAAAATGATATTTTTTCTAAAAAATCCTATCACATTTGGTTTATTAGGAGGAAAATAACTACATTGTCTCTCTCATTCATCAGGACTAATATATTGGAATACTTCACACTCTCTAAATAAATAAGTTCTAAAATATTTTTGTCTTATAATTATTCCTAAATTTTATTTTCCCAAAACAATGTAAATAATTTTGTTGATAATATCTAAGGTATTTAACTCTAAAGATTGTAAACCCAAATTTGTTACATCTATTAAAAATAATCATTCCTAATCTGGAATAACATATCCTTATGTATAAAGAACATGTGAGATAAATGTTTTTGTAATACATAACAAAAGTTCAACAAGAACCATTAAACAAGGCAATAAGGAAGTTTGGTAATTATCATTACTGGATTAGGCACCACCCTTTTTAGCTACTTATAGCACACACATTACTTATTGTAACATTTATATGACTTAATTTTTATTGTATTTTGATATAAAAATGTGAGGAGCATATTATATTAATACCTAACAAGAATAAAAGAAAAATTACTTCAAATTGGAAAATATAAATGAAGAAGAAGTTAATACTTCCTTTATTAATTCAGTTTATATCATTTAAAATTCAATATATTTTATTTACTGATTTTTAAATCAAATAAAATCCTATTTAATACCACTTTCTTTAAATTGAGTTGTGTGGGTTCCTTCGATTTCACTCTCTTCATTGGTCTTTTCACCATGTATTTCAACTTTTTCACGTTAAGAAATAAATATTAGTCTTTCTTTATTGTTCTTATTAAATGAAGAACCTTACCTAGAAGGTAACAAAGTGTTTTATCCATGTTTTTTATTTCATAATCTTAAAATAAAGTATATTAAATGGTTATAACTGATATAAGAAAGGGATACATTGAATTATCATCATCCATATTTCAATTTAAACATATCTAGTGTAATTATCACTTATTCATATTTTTCTCTACTTTATCCTTGTAATCTTCTCAAAGATAATAAAACATATAAAAACATTATTTCCTAATGTCGTATCTATACCTCACATATATCATTGATGATAGAATTATAATATAACCATCATATGTTTCGTATAAGAGTCTCCTCTAAGAATTTTTCTTACCCTCACTTCCTAAGGAGGCTTAATAGGTAATGGGTACACCAGCACATTGAATTTAAGATATCATAGTACTTTGCAATAGCACATGTATTACATATTGGAAACTCATGACAGTTTGGATATTTTTTCTTAATATTATCACAGTGTACTTGTGGTATTACATTCCATTTTCTAAAAAAATAAAAACTAGAAAATTATTACTTTTATTTTGATAGCTGATTAGACATCATTGATTAATTAAATCATTAATTATCCCCTGCTATTTTATCTCACTCTAGAAACCCTTTGTACTAGAATTAGAATAATCTTTCACTTGATTATTCTAGTGGAAAGGATCCTTGAAACCTCTCCTCATACTCTATGAGATTTGGATATTCCACTGTATGAAGAGTTCAAGGTAGCTACTAAACTGGCCAACCGCATTAACTTGGGGCTCTTATATCTATTTAGTGAAGTTAAAAATTCTAAAATCACAAACATAAATTAATAAATGTTGGCCTCTAAAGTATAAAAATGATATATTTAAATACTCCATTTCTTCCAACATCAGTAAAGTCACCCAACCACTATCATAAGAACTCCCAGGTTGGAAGAGGTGCCCTCAACTTTAGCTGAAGAGAACTGTGTACACCTGGTTTTGTTCCAATTTAAATGATGGAATTCATTTGTGACTTAATGTTTATAAGATGGTTTTTAATAATTTTTTAATAAAGCAATACTTTTATATTAAATATGTTCATATTATGTTCCCATGCACACAAATGACATTGATATAATACATTAATAAATTATTTATGAATTTTTTTATTTATTATTATATATGTTTCACACTATCATGAAAATGAATAAAATAATAAATAATGTGTCAAGTAAATAATTACTCAACTAGTCGTTAGAATCTAAAATTGGTTGATCCATTTAAACATAATGAATCAATCCTGGAATAGTGTTATCATACCTGAGTTAGGTCTAGATTCATGATATAGCTCATCCTTATCCAGTGTGTCCACTTCTCATTTGGATTTCACCATGACTTTGTGTGGTCTGAAACATAAAATATCATAATCAATAGTACATCAATACTCTAATGCAGGATATAGTGTATGAGGAAGTGGAAATTACATACAGATAAATTAGATGGGTATATCCTTATACATATTGAATAAAAAGAATATGATTCACATAATTTCATTGAATTAACTACTTATTATAAACATCACATGCAGTTGTGATAAATAATTAATTGAAATTAACTAGACATACACATGTTTGATCACAGCTCAAGAACAATTTATGGGTAAAATAAAAGTGTGATGAAATTAAATTTAAATAAATTTAAAGTTAGAGGACATTAAAATAAATTAAATGAATTATATAAATTCAAATAATTTATTGTCATTCATTTGTGTCCTTAATTTAAATTTTCTTCCAAAAAATAAATTAATTAATTTAATATAACATAAAATAAAAATTAAATTATTTTTTCCTAATATTGATGTATTTTTTTAAACCAAAAATTAATTATATGAATTTTTTATTATATAAAATATTTCTTAGACCCCAAAACCCCACCCAAGAAAATTGTAAGCTGGGAAATAACACCACAGGCCTAATTCAGGCCAAAAAGACCCCATGAAGTGAAGTTCTAGGATGGGAACATTAGTTCCTTAGTTTCTATAATATAGACATAATGTGTATCAAGGGGTTACCAACAGTCAGAAAGCATGACCGAGATGGGTTCAGACGGTGCTGGAGGAGGTTCCATGGGAGGCGGTTATGGGCACAGAAGAGGTTGGAAAGGGATGGAACAACAGTGTGGAAGAGGATATTGGTGGAGGCCCTAAGGCCATATCTAGACCACGATGACATTCACCGGGGTTTACGGCTAGATCGGAGGTCACAACATGCTACAACGATAGAGGGAGTCATGAACAATGGCATATGTTGGGGCTTAGATCAATGAGAGGTGTCCCAGAATTCAGGATTTGGCCTATCCATGGTGGTGAAGGTGTAATAAGTTTCTTGAATGGGGAGGAAATCTAGCTCGAGATCTGGTAGCCCGGTGTTGAGCATGGAGAAACCAGGTAGTGTCATGGGTGTTATGTAGTGGTTCAAGGGTGGAAATTCAGATGCATAGAGGGGAGAGAGTGACAAGATGTGGTGGTATAGGGAGCTCACATGCACTAGAGAGAGGGACGTAAATTAAAAGGGGTTTTTTATTTTAATAACTTTTTTAATTCTTCTATTTTAATACAACCCACTATAAATCATTTTTTGTTCTTTTTTTATAAGTTTCACCACCTGAAAAAATAAGATTCCTCCCTTTTGTAATTTTATCTCTTTGTTTTCCCTGATTTGTGAACCACCCCACTCAATACTTTTAATATTATCTTTATAAAAAAAATCCACAAACTGAGGAATTATTTTCTCTGGAAGCTACTGTTTCTAGCCACTATATTCTAGCTATATACTGGCCAAAAATTAGAGGGAATAGAATCAACACTAGTAACAAAACTACAGCTATTAAAATTGGTTCTCCAAAAAATTTAAGACCAGATAAAAAACTAGAAATAATTTGTATCAAAAATAATGGATGGTCATAACTTGGTAGTTTCAAATCAGTTCAATATGTGGTCTATTCTATTGGGACCGTACTAAAACCCTTCAATTAATTTAATGTAAAGTAATTTTTTTTAATTAAAAAATTCAGGTGATCAATATGATACTAATTGATGGTATTGGGGCACATATCAAAAATAAAATGTCATGGGGATTTAAAAATTTTCATCACCAGAGTGATGAAACTATGTTATCTCTATGATTCGAGACCAGGTAGAGGTTTGAGGATCTCATGTGAATTCAATAAGCACAAAAAATGGGCACCTCATTCAATTTAACAGCATGTTTTACTTCAGTTAGTCATCAGTAATTATTACTAGAATGATCTAAATCTCATCCCATCCATATCATCCACATATGCTCTAAGAATCCACATGCTCACCATTCTACGAAGTTTGGGTGATAAGGTGGATCTCCGATGAACCATTTGGTGTCACGATAACCATCTCAATCATGTCCCTTCGGTCCATCAAATATGTTCATGGATCAATCAGTCAAATAGAGACTTTATCTCTCTAGTAATCGTTAGGAGATAGATGCACTCATTCCATTGGAATGAATATCACTACAAAAATGGGCACCTCTTCTGTTTATATAATGGATGTCCAAAAATACTTGGGAAGGGTTTCCTGACCACTATATATCCAACATCCACTAAATAAAATATAAACGAATAATATTCATAAATATATATCTCATAAATTTAATTAATATTTGATAACCTACCTATTATATATAATAAATATATTACGTGATAAAACCAAGTCATTCAACTCGACTCGGAATTCCCACTAATATTAAATGAACCTTAAATATTAAAATAATATTTTTCATATAATATTATTCCACATATTCACATAATACCTTGTGAAGTTTTTCAATAAATAAGTTTCGCCCAATTATTCTATACTTGAGTAATTTGGAAATTATATATTCATCGGTGATCAATTACTTGGAAAACTATCATACCCAATGTTGGGGCCCACCAAGTCTAATATTTTGATTTATTAAAATATGGAGGATTATTGAATACGTTATTCCATATTACCCTCTAGGACTTTATCATGACAGTAGTAAATATTATTCACTAACTTAGGACATGCACTTGTGTCATCTTTCTTTCTAGATTTATTTTTTATTGATATAACTAGACATACATGCCTTTGAATACCTTTTCCAAGGATTTATTAAGTAACTACCATTCAAATCATCTAGGCCCAATATATTACTTCCTCGACATGGAAGTGAAAAAATTTATATTAATCATTCAACTAATTCCATAACACCAATGACATACCCAACCCAAGCTAACATCCCATGATACATTGTCTTGTTTTTTTCTCACATCATTTTACATGATCAAATGGAACACCATGAAAATGATATCAATTCTGGAGATAGATACACATGTCTATATATAGGAAGATCTAGTTAAAACTAAAACATATGGTGTTCCAATTGGTGGTTTTTTCTCATTATCTAACCTAATTGAGATCACCAAGTGAAAGCATCCTGATAAGAAGCCTCAATGATTATGATCCCCTAGCACCATATTTTCAAAAATCAGTTTTGTCTTGTCAGTATGATATATCTAGACCATATGATATATAATTAGGATTAATGTCATAGTATTATAGGGTTCTCATTATAGCAAGGAAATATCTATAACCTTTCGATATGACAATAATATGTGGAAATAAAAATTTAAATAGTTGTTGAAAAATATAAACATTATAGTGGTAAGTGTAAATCATTTATAACTAACTCTAAAAATGATATAATAATCAAAAGTAATCATAAATCTTGGTCTAAGAAGCCCACTTTTACAACACCAGATTCATACATGATTCCCATATTACATTTTAAATATAAAATATATAACATAAAACATTCTTGAATATAATATATTATACATATTATCCTTATTCATATCTTTTGAAAAATAAAATAATTAATGGGTGAGTTTGGATGCTCAGTAAAGGTTATAAACATCATAATCCATTATGAATTAATAAGGAATAATCAATATGGAAACTTGAATAACTAAAAACACATTAAACATAATCAATAATATGAGTAAAATAATCCATCAATGGATAATATCAATTTTGTAATTTTATATATAATAATAACTGAATTCTCAATGAAGGAAATACATACTATTTTATTTCATGATCTCGGACATCATGACATCTCTACATGATTAAAGGAACAATTAATTTGGACAATTAATTTGTCTCAAAAGACCTATTGATACATTGAGGGATATATAATTTTGGGAATCACCAATAACTACATGTCCAATGATTTTTTCATATATCAATTGATCGATTTAATTCATGAAAAATATAACTTATCAACATATATCCATATTCTATAAATGATTACAGAATATCCATATTTCCTCAGACAATAAAATTACTTAAATGTAAAACAATATATATAGTAATGGTATATGATTTTGGAAATATTCATATTCAAGGAAAAAAGAATAATGGAAATTCAATGTTTAATTCTCATAACATATTGAATGTCTCAAGAGAAAGTTAATAACTACAAAAATAATTAAATATGACCTTCAACTCTTCATAATTATAGGTTTTGAAATAAATTCATGTATTTTGGAGAATAATATATAATGGGTGATAAAAATATTCTCAAAATATTATTATTTTTAATACATTGAAATTTTTTAGAAAAATAAAAATATTTTAAAATGGTTATGGCGGATCAAAGATATGTTAACATCGTATAAGTAAAAAAACATTCATTTTAACTTTTTGTAAAGCAAGTTGAAAATGACCCCTTTCAGAAAATCATTAGATTTATTTCTTTAATTATATATAAAAATCAAGGATAAATTAAAATTTATTTAATATATAATTTTTTAAATAAAATTATCTTTTAAAAACAATTTTTAAAATTATGGATATGGTAGAAAATATATTAAATTAATAAGAGAAATAAGATTGCATTTTTTTAATCATTCCTCTTGAAAGAGTATCTTTAATTGAATAATTAATCATAAATAAAAAATATATATTCATGTTAAATAACTTAAATATTCAATATGTTCACCACAAAAAATTAAATAGGTTTATATTACAAAATATGCCTTCATAGAGTGTAAATTGAGATGAAATCCCTTACCTCAGGTCCCACTCATCACATAAGTTATTTATCTTTCTAAGTAATTAAATTTTGTTAATTATTTACATTCTTAATGAACTTTTTCAAGTTTATTATTCCTTTTATTTTATTCATTACTATTTTATTTTTATTTACTTAATCATTTAAGTTCACATTTGATGTTTTGATGATATTCAGTTCATATGTCAAAAATGGAATCTAAAGGATGACTATGGTAAGAAAATACCTTGTTCCATTATTTATAGAAAAATAATAATGACATAGTTATCATTTTTATAAATCAATAATTCTTTTAAAACCATTAAATAATGATAGTTTTGAAAAATGAACTAAATTACTATGAAAACATGCGTTGTCGCGGGTTGTGAAAGTCATAGGAAATTTGAATTTTTTTTCTTAGAAGTATTTAATTGGAAAAGTTATATTTTATCCTACAATATTTTTTTATCAAATTTTTATGACCACTATTTTGGTCCTGGAACATGATGCTACCCTAGGACAGGGGTTTGGAGGAAATCTAAGTCAATCGAATTTTCACAGAATATATATTATTTAATTAAATAAATATTAATTTATTAATGTGTGTTCATTTGGTGATATATTTCATACTGAGTTCCATATTGATATTATATCTTTTAGTTTGTGTCCATAATGAGTTTTTTTACCTATGTGTTACACAAACTTGCATTGGGTACTCGGATTGGGCTCGGTTCCCTTTTCTTTTCTTTTTCTTTTTATTTTCTTTTTCTATATTGGTTTTCTCCTTTCATTTTTGCTTTCCCCCTTTAGATTATCACATATTTGGATATGAACTATGGTTTTCTCTCATCTGATAAAGGAATATGGATATAATAAAGTGATATATATAGGATGAGGTGTCATTGTAGAGCTCGGGTCATGCAAAATCATCATGTGATAGTTGTGGGTCACAGATCGAACCAAAGCTTCAATGGTTTCTAAAAGGAGGTCATATTATTCTATTTTTTATGCCTCATATCCCCATAGGTTTTCCATTTTTAAGTTTTAATACCTTAAATTGGGTATTTGGGACTCTATGGGGGCCGATCTAGGCTTAATCGGGGAGAATGGAGTGTTTTGTTGCTTCCCATTCGAGGAAACCCTTTTACCCTGCATGTGGTTCAAAGAAAACACACCTTGTATTCTCCATGTTTAGTGAAGATGAATATTTTGGGACTAAAATCCTTATTATTAGGATTATATTCATGTATTGGGTTTGTGGGTTTGTTTTTGTGCTCTCCTAGACACCCCATGATGGGGTACTAGCAGTACACGTTGTATACTTGAGCGTTTTACATGATGATTGGAGATGGGGTACACAGTAAGGTACCAAAGATGGGTTAAAAACCATGTACTGGGATTAAACATTTTTTATTATATAAAAGTAAAAACCAAGTGTCTTAAGGAACAAATATAGGGGTACATTTGGTTTTATATGCAATATACCCCAAAGTAAACGTTGTGTACTTTTCCTACATAGATCTGTTTTTTCCTATTTTAACTTTCGTGTCAGAATTAGATATATGAGTAGTCTATTCTGAGTTTCTTTTCATATATATTGTTATGGTGGAATCATTTTTGATCTATAGTCTATTGGAATGGATTTTTTTATGGGTGGAATTTTTCAGGAGGAATTCTTTGTGGTTTTTTTTTTAAATTCTCCATGGGTTTGGGTTGTGAGAAGTGAGGCCAAGGTGACGGTTGTGAGATCAATGAACAACCTAGATTGAGTGTGTCATGAAAATTATTTTGAGGTTATTTGGGAATAGTATGGAATAAAGGGTCTTTTTGTATCTATTATGAGATTTTTGTTTGTCACTATTTGTCAACTTTCTTTCTCAAGGTTATAGTAGTTGAGTTTTAGCTTTTGTGATTAAGGATAGGATCTGTTGGAGCCTTTGAGAAAGGTTGGTGATTTTTGATTTTAGTTGCTACTGAGTGTCATTTTTTTGATGAGATGAGTCTAAGGTACTCATAAGGATTATATTTTGGTAAGTTTCTATATCAATTTATTCATGGTTTCCAAATTCTGTTTTGGATAATTATCGAGTTCTAGGTGGTTTTTTGGATTCCCTTGTGGGAAAGTTAGTACCTGTGGATGGGTTATTTTTTGGAATTAAAGCTTACATGTTCTTATGTGGATTTTCCCTAATATTTTTCTATTTATGAGGAGACCTTGTAGAAATACCTACATTGAGGTGGTCTTGAGAACTATTTAGAATTTCCTTGTTGGCAGGATTGTTCTTTTGTTTCCCCTCTTTGGGTTCATTGTTGATTGAGGATAGCTTAGAGTCCACAGAGGGATTTTTAGGTTCTTTCTACACTAGGTGTGTCTCATATTGTTGTATGGTCTAAAGTAACCCTCATGGGGTAACCTACAATTCTTGTTTCCCTTTGTTCATTTAAGGATGTTTTTGTTGGCATGTACTGAGATCTTGGGTGCAGTATGGGAGTCCCTAACTAGAAATTTCTTTTTATTATATCCCTAGGTACCATGGGAGCCAAATGTTCGGTTTGACCCAAAGGTGAGTTGGGGAGATCCTATGGTTGATTTTTTTTTTGATTTTATGACCTGCAGTGTTGAAAGATAATAAGTTCTATGTTAGATAAGGGTGGAATGGTGCAGCTACTTCACCAATTTTGATAGGGGGTTTGAGGTTGGATCATACCATGTTCCATTGGTGGTTAGCCCTGAAATTTGACAGATTCTCAGATTTGCAATGTATTTTGTGGTGGAGTCCCATGGGATATCTTGTATTGGGATTTGGGATTGATATGTTATATATTTCTCTATTATATTGGATAGATATTATTAGATGGGATTAGTGAGCTAATAGATGATTTAGAATAGTGTAACCCCCATCTAGTTGATTATTTTCCCTAACTAGTTTGGATTTGGGATTGTGAGGTGTTGAGACACTCAAGTAGTGGTTTTTTGTGTTTTGGATACAATTATTCTCTCAAATACATGGATTCTATGGGACTTGGATTTTTTATGGAGCCCACCTTTTGGGCCTTTAGCTGGTGGCTGATTCATTCTGCAAGACCAATGGGACTGACAGGTTCTCCAGTTGTGTCAAACTAGTTGTTCTTTTTTCTAGTTCAGATCATGATATTGGAGTCCAAAATCCAAATATGTTCTCTTTGTTTTTGTAGAATCCAATGGTTATTCCTTATATTTTTATATTTGTACATGCGTTATTTAAAAATCTTGGAGCTCCTGTATTGATCTTGAGGATGTTTCAGTTGTTTTAAAATTGGGTGAGCCACATGGTGTAAATCCTCTAGTGGGGGATAGACATAAAGAAAGGTTTGAACTCATGGTTGGATGTTTTTGTTATTTTTGTTTCCCATTTTTATGAATTTTTCCCATATTCCAACTACTGTTAGTTTTGACTAAGTTGGTCATAACACATGTTCATTCACTTTCTATGTTACCATATTATATGTTCACCATTAGGGGTGTCCTAATGAGATTAATTTCTCACTTATTATACATGCACCTTAGTTTGTGTGAAGAACTAATTACTACTTTTAGGTTAGAGCATAGGTTTTACGATGGATGTGGTATAGCGCCAATGTTTCATGATCGAGTGTATTCACTCATGTGGAACATCAGGATCATGCTAGAGGAGTTCGAGCACCATGGATACCAAGTATGGTGTTCAGATCAGTTTTTTCAATAGAGAATGTTGTATTTTATTTTTAGTTGTTCATTTTGGGTATTTCGTCAACCAAGTGTGAGACCAGTTGTTATATGTTTTTAATTCTTTTGAGTAGGTATTATTTTATGTTGCATCCCATTTATTAAGGCATGTTATTATTTTAGTTTATTTATTATGAATACAAGGATGTTTATACCTATGTATGATTTTGGTTATTTTCTAGTATTATTAAACTCTGATTAGAGGGTATGATCTCACCACTACACCTTTTATACCCTTTCCACTATTTGTAGAACTCTAGAATTCAGGGAGACACTCTTGAGTCTTTATGGTGAGCTATATTGGTTGACGTGTCAGGTTGATAGGGTCTTGTTCATAAAAAATGGTATCAGAGATTTTTCATTTTATGATTTGGGGATTTGGTAGATAGGTTGTCAAGTAATATGTAAAAACATGTGATGTATATCAGATTGGTGTATCGTTAACACATTTTTCAATAAGAAATCCAAGTCTCCAGGGTATGGGATTATTTCTCTTGGATTCTATTTTTATTATTGTGTTCTTTTTGTATGTGTTATGTTCTTGTGTTTATATATTTATTTTTTATTCATATTTTTTGGAAATTGGACCATGGGAAAGTTTATAGTGTTCATACATCATTCTAGGAATGTAGGATTCATGACACATTTTCTTTTATATGGTGTTTTAATATATATATATATATATATCTGTGTGTGTGTGTGTGTGTGTTCTTCTGATGATAGGTTCTTATGGAACATGTGGTGAGAAGTTCTCTGGTAGTGGAGATGTATTACCTTCATCGAGGGATGCATAAAACTCTTGTGGGTTCGTATAGGATCTGAGTGTCATATTGGTGGCCCAATGAGGGAAAGGATACATGAGGGATATCTGGTTTTGGATTAAGTTTTCCTAAGGTGGTAGTCCCATAAATTACCTAGAAATTATTCCTTGGGAGGGATATATTATGGTAACATGTTTTCTATTGGTCCATGTAATGGGACCCATGTTCCAGCTATGATTGATGGTTTGGGTGGGCATGGTTTTCTATCCATGGTTGGGTAATTGAGGTTAGTCATGGCCAGAGGGTGGTTAGGCATAAGGATTCTTGGTTTTTGAGATGTGTATTATTTCATGTTCTCTCTATCTTATGGCTAGAATTATAGATAAGGTTTTTTTTGTTTCATGGCCCTACTCATTTTGTTTGTTCTTTGGGTAGTGAAATGAAATCGTGGTTTGA
Source organism: Viscum album (assembly GCA_963277665.1). Classification (NCBI taxonomy): domain Eukaryota; kingdom Viridiplantae; phylum Streptophyta; class Magnoliopsida; order Santalales; family Viscaceae; genus Viscum; species Viscum album. The sequence goes on from OY728159.1 coordinate 739,591,248, forward strand.
TGCTTGCTGTTTTGGATTAATGCCCAAGTAAATGGTAGTTGTACTATTAATTATGGCATGATGGGGATGACTAGGTTATAAATAGGGGTGTTTAGGGTACTCTAGTTTTCTTAAATAGACAAGTGTGAGGAGAAATATAATTAGTTTTATTCATCTTTTATTATTTCCTTAGGACTTGTCACATGTGATTGTGGGTCCTATTTTGCACTCGAAGAGTGGAGTAGGGGAATCCTTGTGGAAGGAAGTTCACTATATTCTATTGGAGTTTGTGAGCCTCATTTTAAGTGGTTTTTGGGTATGGAAGTTGTGGGTTTTCTTTCGGTGCTCATGTGTGAGAGGTTTGGTCATGTATATCCATTGTGTTCAGTGATGGAAGTAACATGGCCTAGAATAGTTTTACATTGGGCAAAGGGGTGGAAATAAGGATCCTTATATGATGGGGAGCATCAGATCAGTCACTGTTAAATGCCTCTCATATTGGGAGATATTTGAGAATGTTGTAAGACCAGTCATTGGATAGAAATCTGATCCATTTGAATTTTCAAGGAATATTTAATATTTAATTTATTCACACATGCTCGATAAGTGATACCATTCAAAAAAATAATTGGATTGAGTTTCTATATATGCAGCTGAGTCTAAGATGTGGGGTTTTCCAAGTAAATTCATAACCTTACATTGGGCCCTCTGGTCAAGCCCAGGCCCTTTTCATTTCCTTTGGTTTTTCTTTTTCCTTCTTTTTTTTCTTTTCCCCTTTTATTTTTCACTTCCTCAATTGTCTTTTCATGTATTTAGAACACCCCCAGTGGGTTTCACTCAGTCAATAGATATATAGGGTGAGAATATAGGTAGATTGAGAGGTAGAGGAGGCTGTGTTGTTGCAGAGCTCGAGTCATGTCGTATCATCATGTGGTAGTTATGGATTGCAGATCAAACCAAAACTATGGTGGATTTCACCCAGATATAGGACCATTTAATTTATTATGGTATAAATACCAATAGTTTATATTTTTAATCTTTTAATTTAGTAAATTTGTTTTTTGGGAACCTATGGGGGTAGATCTAGTCTTAATCAAGGAGAATCGGGCATTCCGGACAATTTTTGTGGCTTCCTTTTACGAAACTATATTTTATAAAAAATAGCATTTATGAATGAGTTAAATTCTATGTTATAGTAATAAAAATCTCATGAATTTATTTTTTTTATACTATCATATTTAAAATATATTTTAGCATCATAACCATTGATAATATAGTCATTGAACAGTGACCATATGAATAGTATAAATATAAGGTTTTGATAAATCCAGTTTACACAAACAAAGGAATTGATGGATCGACTAGTAGGATTATACCCTATGATGCCCATTTATTAGAGCTTCCAATATATATATAATCATTGGAATTTTCCATTTATGAATCCCAAGATAATATCCATCAAATAAATTATGAGCAAAACTGTTTGCTAGAGAAGTTCATGCTCATCAAGATCAAGGCCCAAACCATGTATGTTGAACCACCCCATGAAAATATCCTTATCTAACACCTTACTCTAAGATAATTTTTCAGTGTAACAAAGAGATATGTATAGATACCCTAATAATATTAATATCTATTGTGTATTTATTATGGAATAATGGTTCTATTTACTACTTATTGTTGTTACTTTGCAAATGATTTTGATTTTGATAAAATAAAACCCAAAATATATTTTTGGGTAATATTCAATTTCAATTAATACATTTATTTTGATGAATTAATGGATTTTTCAAATAAATAATATTTTAACAATATATTATTATAAAGTAATATTTATTAAATATAAATGATAATATAATTTTTATGATGTCAAATGTAATTTTTGTAAGGGTTTGAAAACTGGTATCGTCAAAAAACCAATCATTTCTAAATAAATGTCGATTCTATTTTACAAGATATAATTTAAATATATATATATATATATAATATTTTAATGAAATAAATATTATTTTTGGGATGATAATGTCAAAATTTCCCCATGGTTGTTTTTTATAATTTTCTAAGAGAGTCGAATTTTCAAGTAAAAATTAAATACAGTATAAATATATGACATGTGTTTTGACATCATAATGACCCAAAAGTGATGTAATAAATGATAAAGATGGTATACAAAACAAAATATATTTTTTCCCTTTATAATAATTCACTTTTAAGGTTACTTTATTAATTTTATAAAACCTTTATGAATCCTTCAAGACCTATATTATATTTTTTGGTTTTAAACCCATTTCTTTAAGAACATGACTCACTTACAGATCACTAAAGGTAATATTTTAGTGATTTACACCATTTTACTTATAAAATAATTTAAACCACTCATCTTTGGTTAAAAAAATGTGGAAAATCATGCTACGTTTTTTTGGTTTTGATTACTTTGTTGTATATAGTCCAAAACCTGTGTTTGAGAACTAATAATGAACTCCCCTCCCGTTTCCTATCTAAACCCACCGAAGATCCCACTCCTATTTATAAAAAACCCATATATAATGTTCTTACTCTGATATCCCCTCTCTATATTTCTCCCACGGTGCCCTTAATATCTCAACAATCTACTCCTAGTCTTTTGGAATGGCCCTCTAAAGTGTAAAGGGTCATATCCTTCTTCTATTTATTTAAGCACATTGTTTACGTAATGGACTTTTTATTCTAACTACTATTTATGTTATATGATATTCCAAACCCCTGTTAATTCCCTTATTTTTTCCAGATATGAGTGACCCCTTTCCCTCTAATTAATACCTCTCATGATTCACTACGTAACCACATAATGGTACTGAAATTATCCTGTATTTTTTTTATGTGAAGTTTCTATTTAAACACATTCCTTATCTTATTCATATTTATTCCAAAATTTAAATATTTTATTATGTTCTAACATATCCATAAAAATGTAATTTTACTTCCAAGTAATCAGAGACCCATTTCTCTCTCATTTAACCATTTTATGAATCTTCATGTATTGCCGGTACGCTGTCAAAATGTCAATATGATTTTCCATGCCAAACATTTTAGAGGTGTATACTAAACCAATTTCTATAAAAGGGTATTCAAATAGTTGTACCTATAATTAATTTATTTGTAATTTCCATGTATGTAACCCAAAATAACTGCTGGAAATCTATGATATACCAACGGTTTTAAACTGTTGGTATAGGTTTGATAACTCTGGGTATAATATAAACCAATGGTTGTCCAAACCATTGTAAACTAAGTCATGGGGATAGAAATATCCCAACGTTTATTCATAAACATTTGGGGTATGTCATGTTACAGTGTATTATACCAATGGTTTTCTATAACCGTTGGTATAATATTTTACTAATGGTTTTATACAATTGTAATAAAACTCAGTTTATATATATACCTACAGTTTTATGAACCGTTGATAAAAATGTTTTCCAATAGTTTGAATAAACCATCTAAAAAACTTTAGTTTATAGGTCTATACCAATAGTTTGTAAACTATTGGTAAAGACTTTTACCAAAATTTTGATGAAATTGTTGGTATAGATTGTATTTTCACATCTGTACCAACGGTTTCAAAACTATTTTCATAGAGTTGTTGCAGCTCCAGCAGCAGTACCAGCCTCCCCTTCTGCAATAATAGAATTAAGAATTAATTCTATACAGAATTCGAAATTAAAAAACTTATACATAAATCAGAATTAATTACCTATAATAATAAAAAACATATACATAATTCATAATTCAGTAGGCAGTACCAGTAGGCAATAATAACAAACCTATACATCCAATTACTTGGAAAATTACCTACAATTAAAATACTCTATACATAATTAAAAATAACACCAATAATAAAAAAAAGGTGTGGGGTGGTTTCTAGGGAGGGGGTGTCCATGGGGGTGGGGGTGTCCATGGGGTGGGGGTGTCCAGGGGTGGGGGTGTCCAGGGGGTGGGGTGGTGTCTAGGCGGGTGGGGGCTATCCACGGGGGTAGGGGTGTCCAGGGGGTGGGGGTGTCCAGGGGTGGGGGTCTATCTAGGGGTGGGGTATGTCCATTGGGGTGGGGGTATCCTGGGGGTGGGGTGTCTAGGTGGTGGGGTGGTGTCCAGGGGGTGGGGGCTGTCCAGGTTGTTGGGAGGTTGTCCAAGGGGGTAGGGGTGTCCATGGGGGTGGGGGTGTCTAGGGGTATGGTGGTATCTAGTTGGGGGTTTTCTAGGGTGTTTGGGGTGTCCATGGGGGGTAGGAGTTGTCTAGGGGTGGGGGTGTCTGGGGGGATGGGGGTGTATGGGGAGGTGGGGGTGTCCAGGGGTGAGGGATGTCAAGGGGGTGGGGGTTTTCCATGGGTGTGGAGGTGTACAGGGGGTTGGGGTGGTGTCCCGGGGGGGTGAGGGGTTGTCCATTGGGTTGAGGGACTGTCCAAAGGGGTAGGGGTGCCTAGGGGTGGGGTGTCCAGGAGGGGTTATCCATGGGGGAGGGGGTGTCCGGGTAGTGGGGGTGTCTAGGGGGTTGGGGGTTGTCCTTGGGGGTGGGGGTTGTCCAGGGGTTGGGGGTTGTCCAAGGGGGTAGGGGTGTCCAAGGGTTGGTGTGTTCAGGGGGTGGGGTCTGTCCATGGGGGTGGGGGTGTCTAGGGGGTGGGGGTGTCAAGGGGGTGGGGTGGTGTCCAGGGGGTGGGGGATGTCGAGGGATTGGGGGTTGTCTAAGGGGGTGGGGGTGTCCAGGGGTGGGGGTGTCTAGGGGGTGGGGGCTATCCAAGGGGTGGGGGTTGTCCATGGGTGTGGGGGTGTCCAGGAGTGGGGGATTTCCAGGGGGTGGGGGTTGTCTCCATGGTAGGCAGTGTCCAGGGGGTAGGGGGTGTGTAGGGGGTGGGGATGTCTGGGGGTGGGGGGGTTATCCAAGGGGTGGGGGATATCCATGGGGGTAGGTGTGTCCAGGGGTGGTGTGTCCAGGGGGTGGGGTGGTGTCCACGGGGGTGGGGGATATCTAGGGGGTTGGGGGATATCCAAGGGGTAGGGGTGTCCAGAGGGTGGGGGTTTTCAGGGTCTGGGGGTTGTCCAGGGGGTGGGGGTTGTCCATGGGGGTGGGGGTGTCCAGGAGGTGGGGGTTTCCAGTGGCGGGGTGGTGTCTATGGGGTGGGGGCTGTCCAGGGGGAAGGGGGCTGCCCAAGGTGGTAGGGGTGTCTAGGGGTGGGGTTGTCTAGGGGGTGGGGGATGTCCAGGGGGTGGGGTTGTCCAGGGGGGTGGGGGTCTATCTAGGGGGTTGGGGCTATCCAAGGGGGTAGGGTGTCTAGGGTAGTGGGGGAGTCCAAGGGTGTGGGCTCTCCAAGGGTTGGGGGCAGTCCAAGGGGGTAGGGGGTGTTCAGGGGCGAGGGTGTTTGGGGCGGTGGGGGATATCTAGGGGTTGGGGGCTATCTAAGGGGGTCGGGGTGTCCTGGGGGTGTCCAGGGGGTGGGGCATTTCAGGGGGTTGGGGGGCTATCTAAGGGGGGAGGGGTGTCTAGGTGGTGGGGGTGTCCAGGGGGTTCAAGGATGTCTATGGTTTTAGGTGGATGTCCAAGGGGTAGGGGTGTCCAAGGGGGTGGGGTGTCTAGGGGGTGGGGGATGTCCACGGTTTCGGGGTGTCCAGGGGGTGGGGTGTCTAGGGGTGGGGGTGTTTAGGGGAGGGGTGAATTAGTCACAGAAAATCATCAAGTAGTATTCCATCAAAATAACACCAATAAAGACAAATATCAAACCTATACAGAATTCAGAATTAATTACCTTCAATTACTTGTGAAATTACCTGCAATTGCAATACTCTATACAAAATTCAAAATAAATCCAATGAAGAAAAATATAAACCAAATAGTATTCCATCAAAATAACACCAATGAAATTGTAGTACACTATACAAAATTTAGAATATCACCAATCCACCCAAAAAAATACAGCACTGGAAGCTGAAACACCTCAAAAAAATCTTTATAAACACAACACTTGCAAAATTGATCCAAGGTGGGGGGGCTGTTCAGGGGGGTGGGTGGGGGTGTCCATGGGGTGGGGGTGTCTAGGGGGTGGGGTTGTCCAAGGGGATGGGGTGTCTAAGGGGGTGTGGTGGCTATCAATTGGGGTGGGGGTTTTTAGGGGTGGGGTTTTACAAGGGGGTGGGGTGTCCTGGGTGTAGTGGGGGCAGTATATGTCATCAAACATAAAATGTCAGTTATATCAATCAAACATGTAATAGGTAAATCTATCCCTCATAACCATCACTATCATAATCATCATCATCATTAGCCTCATCATTTTCCTCATCATCGTCCTCATCATCATACTCACCCTCCTCAACTCCCTCCTTCTCGCCCTCATACTCCACCTCGGCATCCTTCTTGAACTCCTCCTCCACCTCAGCCTCGGCCTCCTCCTTTCCCTCCTCCTCTGCCTCGACCTCCTCCTCAGGTATGATTTGTAGTGCCACCTAGTTCTAGTAGGTTAATCCACTAATAGAATAGGCTGAAAAAGGGCCCTAAAGATGGTTTTCTCATGGTTTTCTCAATGGTTCAATCCCTACATTTACCATATCCAGGTATTCACTTTCTTTTTTTAGGTATTGTCACTAAATAATGGTACACATTGAGTTAGCTCATATCATAATCATCAAGAATATTGATCTAAAACAAAAATAATCCATCTATTGTAAAAAAAAATCAAATACTATATAGGATTATCATAATTCTTATGTAATTTATGATTATTTAAAATATTATTCCCAAGGTTTATTTTAAAATTTCACTAATAGAAATTATAAAAACACCAGCTCAAGTAACCCATAGCCCGAGTATAATTTATTACATTTCTATAGATACAAGGTATTCAACCTTAAAAGGTTGATCATTATTTTAATCTTCAAGAACTATATCTATATAGTATTCCTATGTTACATTAGAAAAATTTATTTCATATTTGATATTATTCATAATATCCTTCTTCATATCCTGAGAAAAAGAAAAAAATAGAGGATAATCTCATATTACTCAATAAGAGTTACGTAAAACATAAACTATAATGAATCAATATGGTAAAATCAATATGGAAGGGTAAATAACTGAAAACACATATCTTTTAATCAATAAATTGATTATTAAATACAACCACGAATAATATCAATCTTTTAATCCCATGTAAAAATGTAACTTATTTATCAATGAAAGAAATGAATATTATAGTATGTCATGATCTCAAACACCATGATATCACTTTTTTCAAGACCTTACACCAAGATAGTTTAAAACTATTTGTAAAATCCCATTTGATTTATCCAACTTTTTTTTCTCATGATACCTATCTATATATCAAGGGGATATAAAATTCTCATCCCCAACCATCACTGCATGTCCAATGTATTTATCTTTTTTATAATTATCGACTAAAAACAATATTCCTTATCAAAAAATATATATTGAATAGAGAATATGGAATATCAATATTTCCCCAATGAATCAAATAACTTTCAAAGTAAAACATTTTATGAATGAATGTTATATGGTTTATGAAATAATCATATCCATGATATAAATAACATGTATATTTAATTGAAATTCAATGCTCAATTAGCACAATAAATTTAATGTCTCTAGAGAAATTTAATAGCCACAAAATTAATAAAATATGACCTTTGGTTCATCATAAATCCTAGTTTTGAAATAAATTCATGTCTTTGAGAGAATAAAAGAAAATGGTTGAGAAATTATTTCTCAAAATATTTTACTTTTTAATATATTTTAAACCATGTATAATAATCTTAACAGTGTTAAATGATTATGGTGGTGGGAATAACTTTTAACGATGTATAAGTTGACAAATAGTCAATTTGACTTTTTATAAAGAAATTTGACAATGACCTATTTCAGTAAAACATTAGAAAGATTAATTTTATATAATGTAAAAAAGTCAAGGTTAAATTAACATTTCCTTTATAAATAATTTGTTTAAATAAAATGTGTTTTTAAAAACATTTTTGAAAAATATTGATATTATAGAATGATATAATCGGTTAAGAAGATAAAAAAAGAAATTATTTTAATAATTTACTTTATAAAGAAAAAAATTCAATTTTATTATTTCTTTTATTTTATTTATTACCATGTTATGTTTATTTACTTGATCAGGTATGTTTGCATTGGATTTTTTGACGATATTCATTTCATATGTCTAAAATGGCTATGGTAGGTTGATTGTTGTAAAAAAAGTCGTTGTTATATCATATAAATTATAATAGTAATGATATAATTATTATTTTTAAAAATAAATTATACTTTTAAAACCAATCACTAAGTATGGTTATAAAAAATTTACTATGTTACAATCATGGAGGTGGAAGTTCATAATTACGCATGAGTAACGTTTTCCATTTCTCAACAATCATGATAAAAATAATGTAAGTATTTTCTCATCTTGAAAAGATGATAATTATATCATAAATACCATATTATTTAATTTAATAAACTTATAAATACTATCTATGTGATTGGTTTTGATAAAAAAATCACATCTCTTTGTGGATGTGGTAGTTCACACATACGCATAAATGATGCCATCATTTTTCAATGAATGTTAGGTAAAAAATGATATATTACTTTTTGATAATGATACATATGTCATTAATACCATATAAATATATATGTTAAATCCATAATTATAACCATCCTTGATATGTGGTTACATAAAAAAATTACCTCATTCCGGGAGACGATAATATGTCATGCACACTAGTGATAGTTTAGTTTCCCATTTTATGGAAGATAAGGTGGATATAGGTTTTTGAATCAACATAGAAACATCTCATTATATTGGATATATTAATCTTATTATATTAGTAGGTTATAAAAAGATTTTAAGGGGGTGGAATAAGAAATAAAACAACATGTGATTAAGAACAATACCACTTCTTTTGACAACCTCTTTATGATTATACCTAAAAATATCTTAGATTGTGTTTATGATTAAAGAAGGCCTCTAAAATGTGCTTAGGGATTTAAGGAAGTGATTTTTGTTGGTATTGTCTTAACAAAAAAGTTTTTTGAAGTGTTAAGGAAAGAGGAGAGGTGGCACCCTTTTATAAGAAATGGTAGGGGACCTTTTGAATTTCTTTAAGCATTTAATTAATATAAAATAATTTTAATGTAAAAATTGATCTAAGCTAATATTATTTGAAGATATTATAAGTATGTATATAAATAATATCACAAAATAAATTTTTTAATTTTTTGGTTATTTTTTACCCTTAACATTTTGTTTTGACCCTCCCCCCCCCCCCCCCCGGTTAACATATTTGACAATTACCAGAGTATTAAAGTTTTTCACCCTTTATGGGTTAATAATTTAATTTGACTTTAAATACATCAATAAAAAGTAGTAATTCGAATATAAAAATTCAAAAAAATCACTATTATGTTATATTTATCTAAAAAAATCATAGAACAAAATAATTTATTCAAAATATTTTAGTCTTAGTATTTCTAAAATAATTTATTTTATTTTTCTATTAATTAAATAAAAGATGTTTCAATTTTGTACAAGAATTTATTGTAATTATTTCATAACAAAAAATTAGAAACAAATAAACATGATAAAAATAATTATATTTAAAATTAAGAATTATAATTAAATATAAGTTTTATTTATCAATATAAAAAAATATTATAGATGTTAAAATAAGAAAAGTGGCATGTGTGTCTTTATCTCTCACTTAAATATTATAAAGGTAAAAATCATGGATTACTGTAAAAATGATTTTTTTTGAATTTTTTATAATTTTGAATTAAATGGAATCATCCAATTAATTTAATGCATGTTTTGGGTTGATTTTTAATGCATCATCACATTACTTTCAACTTTAATTACCAAATTTATCCTTACTATAGTGATAATTATTTAGTATGGTCACTATTTCTAATGACTAGAAAAAATAGAAATTTTTAAAAAATAGAAATTTTTATTCCAGATTTTTAATCCATTTTTAAATATTCAATTTCAAAAATTCGTATAAATTAATTTAATTTTAAAATAAAAAATGCAATAAAAAATTGTTTTTTCGATAAATCATGTTTTAAGTATAAAAATAATTGTATAGTAAATCTATGTAAAAAATTTATTCCAAACAACAATATTTTATTTTTAATAATATAATTTTAATAATTTGTTTTGAATCCATTTTAAAATAAAACTTAACTTTGTAAATTCTTCAAAAAAAATTAAGTTACTAATAAAAAGCAATATTTTCACTATTCATTTGAAAAATAAAACTTTTCCGAAAAGAACCAAAATTTCAGCCAAAATAATTTTTATTTGGTGATTTGAAATATTAGGTTAATATTATAAAATAAATTTTTTAAAAGTGGGACAAAAATAATTATATTATTTTCTCACAACAACCAATAAAAATCATTTTTAAAAAAAACATATTTTTGAATAATAAAATGAATTTACAAAAAAATAGTGTTTATTTAATCAATAATTTTTTTTAGTATCACCTTCAGATAAATATTATAATTTGGTATTCCAATTAATAACATGAAGCTAGATATCAAGGTTATAACGGCCATATTTAAATTATAATATTTCAAGGATTATTTAAGCTTGGTTTTGTGTGTTATATATACTATCAAACATAGTGTTTTTAAAATATAAGGATATTACATTAAAATATGATGAAACCCAATAATTTCCATCCATAATCATTATATTATTAGATATAAAATATTAATAAATATATTTTAGGGAAATATATTATCCCACCAATACATTATGATATACCATACTTTTGTATGCCGCATGAAAATACTAAATCATCCAATCAAAAAAACCCATGAAAAGAAAAATGGGTTTCATTTCATTACTAAAGGGTATCACATAAAATGACATCAAAATTATATCATTTTCCACTATAAGTTTAATCTTTTAATAGTATTAAAAACATTTAGGGAATGATCATAAAAAATACAACATAAGAGATAGATCTTTTAAATGTAAATAATTAAATGCTATCGAAATTAAGTTAAGGGTTTTCTTAAGGATTTTTTCATATAGTTGTAAAAACAAATTTATTTTTCATTCCATAAAACCATTTAAATAGTGGTAAAAAGATAAAATTGAAACCCATAATCTTAGAAGAATCCCTATTATGAAATTCTTTAAAATAAATGAAATTAAATATAAGAAATGTGGAGTATAAAATAAAAACTCACACATGAAAATGTAATTCCTTTATTATTTTAAAATACATTATTGAAAACCAATGTAATTAAAAGGGATAAAAACCTCAATTTAAAGAAAATAAAGCGAAATATAAATATCACAGGAGCTTAAATATATTTTGGATTCCAATAAATAATGGAGAACAATTGTGGGAACAAAAATATATAAATGGAAGAAAAGTTTCCATTAGAAAGGGCAGGAACATAGCATTTTTAGGAAGGAAAAAGTTGATGAAAGAGTGTTATATTGATGAAAAAAATAAATATTTTCTATATAAAAAGATAAACACCTTATATAATAGAGAAATATAATAATAACATGAAGTTTAAAGTGCTTTCTCAAGGAATGTAGTTTATAACTCAATTAAAGAAAATTAATTCAAAAACCCCCTTACCTCACAGATTGACTCACTTGGTGTGTATGTATAACTTTTTAAATAACCAAATTATGTTTATTAAATGCTTAATTTAAAAAATTTATCATTTATATTTAATTTTTATGATCTATTTATTATTATATGTCACTCATTTACATAGTTTTTTTCTCTCATCAACAGATAAGGTATTTTCTGTCAATTCTTCCTAAACTATTTATGTGTGTTAACCAAGGTCAAATGAGTTATAGAATATTTTCATCATATTAATAATTATAAATTCACTAGAAATAAATGTTCCATATATGTTTCAGAAGTTTCATGTTCATTATTTGGAATTGTGAGGTATAATTTTGGAATAAAAAATCTAAAACATATTTGTATCAATAAACTTTATCATACAAAAGGTTGTTTATTAATATTAATTTTTAACCATAATATTACCATTATAGAAAAAAATACACTAATTAGTATCATATATTAATAGAAATTTATCTTCCACAACCATCATTGATAAAAACTCATAGCATGGATCATGATGGTAGTTAAACCAACCCAAACATGATAATTTTATAATTAATCAAATAAGTATGATTATGGAATGATTTTATTATAGGTAATCATAAAATAATTATAAGAACATATAAAATTTTTCATTATTATATAATATTACTAATATTTAATATTTCATAATCACTCATGGTAAAATAATTATAACAATATTAACATAGGAGGTAAAACTGACCTAAACAGGAGCATGTGATAATGAATGAATGAATAAAAGTATTCTATTATTTTATGATAAAATTACTTTTATAGAATCTTAATGATATAAATTCCATTTTAATAGTGATAAATAATACTTAAGAAGAGGTAGAAGAAGAATATATAGAGGAATTATTGAAGATAAGAAAATAATTTTATAGAAGAATTTAATATCCTCTTAGAAACCACCTTGATTATGAGGCGAGTTGGGAAATTTTCGTAACACCCAAGTATATAGTCTATTCGAATGGTTCTCCGATATAGTTTTAAATTAGACTTTAGACGAGCCTCCTTATACATTAGAAGATACTGACAAATAGTATCATGGAGAGACTATACCCCTAGATCAGAGTGTTTAGTTATTGATAAATAACCAAATAATAAACATCAACAATAAGAATCACAGTACCAATGATAAATAAATAAATCCAATAATTAATAACATGAAGTGTTGAATTTATAAAGATATACAATTATGATCACTCATGGGGCCAATCATGTATAATAATAAATCCATGATAGAATAATAAAATAAAACTACATGAGGATCATTTATAACCTTGATCCCCACCTCGTCTTCATCTCCAATCACGTCACAAATATCTGACTAAGAAATCCAACATGTGCTTCTACCCAACCTATGTATACAACTAAGTGAGAGGTTTTCTTAGGTAACCAAATACCATGGAGGCACAAGCAATGTGTCAGTATATAACTCATTAAGGCAACGCCAATGTGTTCCAATATATAACAAGCATAAGTAGTGTGTATTCATGTTAAATGATCAACTAATATAAATAAACTATGGATATTAAATAACCCTCATACTACCATCTTCAAACAGTTTCATGGTGTCTTTGAGCACTTCATGATGACAGTGTCATCCATAACTTCTCAGGGGGGCCATTTCCTTCCCTAATACTAATAATTTGTGTCAATTATTAGGCATGTGACACAAATCAACCATGCCTACTTTGGATAGTGTTGGGGTGTCTCTAAGAATGTCGTGATACCATTCCAACCACAAAAAAACTTGATCCTTGGGTGTATCCTAGGTATCCCAAAATATCTGTTTCAAATGGGAAAATATCTGATCATAAATGGAATAGAAACCAAATATTAAGTATATTGGGAATAACTCCAAACTCCCATATCATAAATGGATCAAAGAAAACACCTAAGAATATTTAGAAACCACCATCCCTAATGTTATCCTCTAAGTCAACATATCAAACAGTTGAATCCCAAGTATCATGGGAATCCTAATCGGGAACACGAAATATCAACATGCTCGACTAGTTGTATCTTATGGATGACCTAGGCATCACATCATTATGAAAGTGATCATAAAAAAATGCCCAGTCCTGCATAGTTGGATCCTAGACATGATAGGAATATTAGGGACCTAAGGCATCCATGGAATCTCACATATACTTGAGGATAAATCCCAGTATCTCAAGCATTATTACAAGGCTAAATAGCTAGATCTTATTTAACATTGGGAATTCACAGTGATATCAACATGTTCAATTCATATCACACCAGTATCACGTAAGGATCCAAAATCCAAATCCCATCGAGTACCCATGAGAATCCCCAAAGCCGCCATCACATCTTTCAAGGACCATATGTAAGTTCCGAAAAATGTATGTCCCGACCCCCATAGCTTCATCAATAAGAAATAAGTGAAAGTATAAATATAAATTATAGTATGGTAAAATACCTAAACCCATCACCTCAGTCAACCACCCCTTATTCTCAATTCCTCTATAAAGGTTATATGGTGGAACATTGTACCATCTCTACCTATTCTAGTGTCCACCCTCTTGATAGTGTCCTAAACTATAGGGGAACCTACTATGGTCTCTCCATGTTCCATCAAGGTCACACTTTCCTCCAAGAAAATTCATACTAGGGTGATGGTCTAATTTTTGTTCTCTTTCCTAGGTGTCTTTGGTCGACTCAAACACCCAACTTGTCCACCAGTCACCACAGGTTATAACCACCCAAGTAGTTAGACCCTAGTATGGGAGGAATAATCAACAATGGTAATCTCAATGATCCCAACATATCTAGGTTATCTCTCATGGACAAACCCTTATACATTCATATCCAGTCATACAATTAAATTTATATTCTCAAGCATCGGCTGATAAGATGTCCAACTGGTACATAAGGGTCTATCGGGGCCCTTGGTGAAGGATCCCAGTTTTCCATTGAGGTACGAATCCATTTTATTTAGGTATAAGCCACATTTTTAACCTAATAGAAGTTATTAAATCTGTCATAGAGGTTTTAGGAGTGATCAGTCTTAGTTTAGGACCTAGAGTATTGATATTTTGAAAGAAAGGGAGAGGCGCATGATTAGTTCATAGTTGGTACTAACCATGCACCCCAACCATAGGGGCCTATAAGGGAGGATCTTGGTCATCCAAAAAATACAATAGTGGCTACAAGCCCAAGAAAACCCTACAAAAATTAGAGAGTCTCCTCGCATGATTTTTGCATGGTTTGTCTAACCAGTCCCCTAAACCATGATAGGTGTAGTCATTTGGACAGTGGCTTTCACATATTTGGTGCATAGTTATCCAAACCATATGACCAAACAATTAACCTCTTTAAAAATATAGAAATTAAAATGTTTCCCTCCAAGACTTTTGTAATGGCCTGCCAATTCTCATCCGCTTGACAGTATGAAGAGTCATTACTAGGCCTTAAGAGACATCCCCAAGATGAAAATTTCTGGAAATAAATGCTTAAGGGTTTCGAATACAAGTGGGGAAAGATTTACCCTTTAATAAATAAAACAATAAACCAACCAACCATAACCAAAAAATTCACTAAATGATGGATGAACAAAAGAAATATGACTAAACAACTTCATGTATCTCAAAACCACATCCAAGTGTACAATAGAAGAATAATAAAAAAGTTTCAAGGTACAGAGTGAATAAACAACTAAATACTCTCAAGAGACCACAACACTCCATTCCCAAAAATCTCCAAGCTTCACAATCACCAAACAGCCCAAGTATCACGAGGTAGTGCTAAAAACATGTGAAACGTTACCTTTTCCCCAGTCCTGGAAGATAGTATTTGAAAAAGCACCAAAGTTCTAAAGATTGGGTGATTATAAACCTCAGTAGGTTTTCCCCCAATGAATTACCTACTCATGCCACTAGGATATAATAGTTAACACATTATATAAAAAAATTTATATAAAAAAATTTACCAAAACAGTTTATAACCAAATAGAAACTAGTTCGAAAACTAATTATAACCAAGTTCAACCAAAGGAAAAGGAAACTAATTTCCATCAAGTTATTTTTCATAAAACAACTAATAAAATCTTAAAAACATATTTTGATTATCATTTTGGCATACCCATACCATATTTCAAATCACACTCACACATGCATGCTTCGTTTGACAGTTCCATACTCATGAGCGGTTTCTCGCCCTATTACATTGTGTCCCAACGACACGTGCCCCCAATCTCGGGTCACGCACCTTGTACACCAATGGTAAAAGTACCTTTTTCAGGTTCATTTCGATCATGAACTCACACATAACCCAATATATTCCAAAACTATTTCAAATAACCATTTCAAACCATTCCAATAAAATTGTACTTCTATTGAAAACCAAAAAACAAACCAATTTCAAAGAAACATTTCATTTCAATAAAGAATTACCTTTTATTAAAACCATCTAATCCAATTAATGTACCAACATTCCAGAAAATCCTTATTTTAACAACCATATTTTAAAACCAAGAACCAAAGCACTCATTCAAAATCCCTAATTTTCCAGATTTCACAATTTTCACTCTAGAAGATTTCCAACAAGTGTTCAACAAAAAAATCACAATAAATTCAGAAAAATACATTCAATTTGAATGAATTCAAATAGGTTATACTAAGAGGAGTTGAGATTGAATCCTCCTACCTCAAAGGTTTTGATGAAAACCACAACAAATGAAGAACACACATGAAACCTGGGTCGATTCTCAAAGAACCCACCTTAGATCTCTTATCCTAGAAAGATCAATACCAAATATCATCACATTTGGAATACACCAACCTAGATATAACCATAACGGGCGTAGACCTGATAAAAAAAGAGAAGAGTAGAAGTAGATCTAAGAATATCTAAGAAACTAATCAAGAACGAAGACGAATGATCACATACCTCAAGAAACTAGCTTCGATTCACCATTGGAAGCCTTTAGATAGACTCTAAAACACTTGGGATAGGTTCTCATACCTTCAATGGTGAGTAGTATAGAATTAAGTCCATTTAGGGGGAAAGTGAGGGATTTGTGGCAAAAAGGGTGAGATCCTATTTTTAAGAATCACATTCCGACTCTGTGCATGGTTTGACCGCACAATTAGGGAAATCATGTGCTAACCGTGTGGTAGCCCCTGCCTGCACGGTATCCCCTTGCAAGGTCTCCCAATCCATACTCCAACTGTGCTAGATCTAAAGACTCAAGCGGATTATTTTTCATGGTTTGGCTACATTGTTAGTAAAATCATGCACCGCCCATGTGACCTTCACTTTTCCCCAAAAACTCTTCCAAAGTTCTCCCAAATCTCCCAACCTCCACCCTTACACTTTATAATTAAAAAAATAATCAAGTAAGGGTTACATAACAGAAACCAGGGGTACTAATTTCTCCTCACCATTGGTCTTTCTGTCCTTAGAATGTAGAAAACATTTTCTACCCGTAAAGTGTTTCAGCCACTGCTCTTTCATTTCCTTCTCACGTTCCCATGTCTCTTTCTGAATTTGACCATGCTGCCATAAAATCTATACCATACCAATGATTTTTCCATGAAATAATTTCTATTTATTATCTATAATATATACTGGGATATTTATCAATCATTTATATAGCTCTAGGTTAATTTGATCCCATCTGATCCCATGGTCAGGATCAGGCTGATACTTTTTCAATTGAGATACAAGGAACACATTATGCACTGAACTGAATCATGGTGGTAATGCCAGTCAATATGGCACCTCTCCAACATGTTCCATTATCTCGAAAGGGCCAATGTATCTAGGATATAACTTTCCATGCTTCCCGAAACGACGATATACAATCCATGGAGATATCCAAAAGAACACATCATCACTCACAGAAAACAACAATGACATTCTACAGTGATCCTCCTAAGATTTCTGATGACTCTGAGCCATCTCCATCATCTTTATAATTAAGTGAATCTTCTTTGTTGTTTCCTAGACAAGGCTCAGCCCAACTGGTGAATTCTCACCCATTTCCACCCAACACAATGGAGAACAACAAGGATGACCATAGAGTACTTCAAACGGAGCCATATTTATCAAGTCCTGATAGCTGTTATTGTATGAGAACTCCACCATGGGTATATTCTATTACTATGAGCCACAAAAATCCATTATACAATCTCACAACATGTCATCCTACATTTTTATAATCCACCCAGATTTTCCATCCATTTGAGGATGATATGCCATGCTCATATTCAACTAAGTCCCAAGGAGTTGTTGTAAGGATTTCTATAAACAAGATGTGAACCATGGATCTCTATCTGAGACTATTGAAACTTGTATACTAGGCCTCTTTACCACTTATTGGATATAGATTTTCGATAGATCCTCTACCATATGAGTTTCATGAGTTTGAATGAAATAGGTCGACTTGGTAAGTCGATCCACTATCACCCATATGATATTGTGTTTTTGAACCTTTCTTGGAAGACCTGCAACAAAATCCATCGTTATCTAATCCAATTTCCACAGTGGGATAGGTAAAGACAGCAACATACCCACTGGTCTCTGATGCTCTTCCTTAACTTGCTGACAAGTTAAGCACTTAGAAAAGAACTCAGCCACTTTCATTTTCAAGCCTCTGCACCAAAAATTTTCCTTCAACGCTATATACATATTATGTGTACCTGGATGAACATCCCCTATATATTGGTGGTAATAATGAAGGATTTGTTCTTGAAAATACATAGGTATAACCATACGATCTCTAAAACCCAAAAATGTACTCCCATAAAGTTTTCAGCCCTCAATGGTCTCCCCACCATTCAGTATTAAACTCATAACCAGACTATTTACATCTGATATTTGTGCCTCTTGAATCATATCTACCAAATCATGAAGAATCATAAATAAAAAGAAAACTACAACATCACCTTGGTATTCACATTCCACATGCATGTTATCTAGGACTAACATCAAATGCCATTCATCGGAAGCTTATTTCACCAACTGAGCATATGACTTTTGACTGAATGCATATGCCACTGAATTTCCTTTCCTTGGTGTATACATCAAGTCAAAGTCAAACTTTTGTAGATACTCCATCCATCGCCTTTTCCTCAAATTCAAATATCACTGCGATAAAATGCATTTCAATATTTTATGATCTGTAAACATAGTAAATTTATCACCAAAGAGATAGTATCTCCATGTTTTCAAAGCATGGATGACTGCAGCTAACTCTAAATCATGTGTTGGGTAATTATTTTCAAGAACCCTCAACTTCCTTGAACCATAAGAAACCACACGGTCTCCTTGCATGAGAACACAACCCAAACCTGATCCTAAATCATTAAAGTACACCACATACCCCAATCCTGATTCTATCAAAATCAAGATAGGGGTTGATGTGAGATGAACTTTTAGTTCCTGGAAGGACTTTTTGCATTCCTCTGTCTATTGGAATGAAGAATTATTTCCTGTTAGGGATATCATTGGCGATTCTAGTCTTGAGAAACCACGCACAAAGCATCGGTAGTAACCATATAGACCAAGAAAACTTCATATCTTGAAGACATTCTTTAGTGTTTTCTATGATATAATAGCTTCTATATTTTCAGGATCAATAAAAATGCCTTTCTTAGAAATGACATGGCCAAAAAAATGTACTTCGTGTATCCAAAAATAACACTTTGATAATTTGGAATACAAACAGTGATCTCTCAAGATTGGTAACACCATTTCCAAGTGTTCTATATAGTCATCCCTTGTCTTTGAATACACCAAGATGTCATCCATAAACACCACAAAAGAAGAGTCCAGATATCGCTAAAATATCTAATTCATCAAAGCCATGAAGACCACTGGTGAATTTGTCATAATTAAAGGCATGAATACATATTCATAGTGTCCATATGTGCTTCTAAAATAAATCTTTCGAATATATTCCTTCCAAACTCACAATTGGTGATATCCTAATCACAAGTCAATCTTGGAGAACCACTAAGCTCCCCTTAATTAATCGAACATATCATCAATGCGTGGAAGTGGATATCTGTTTTTTATCGTAACATGGTTAAGCTTATGATAATCAACACACAGCCAAAGAGTTCCAGTTTCTTTCTTCACGAACAAAACCGGTGCTTCCCACAGAGACGTACTTGGCCGAATGAAACCCTTGCTTTCGAACTCCTCAAACTGCACTTTCAATTCCCTTAACTCTATTGTTGTCATCCTATAAGATGCAAAGGAAATAGGAATAGTCCCTAAAAAGAGATAAATCGTAAACTCCACTTCCCTTAGAGGTGGTAACCCAAAGAAGTTTTTGGGAAATACATCTGAAAACTGATCCACAAATGCTAGAAAACTATTTTCCTCGATCACTTCCATTGATGCCAAATTCAATACCACCAATTGGTAAGATATCGTTCCCATCATCAGTGCCAACAATCTATTTTCACCTTTTTTTTACCATCCTCTCTCCTCTAAATAGATATTCAATGCTATCCTCAGTCATAAAAATAAATTTTCTCCTATAATAGTTGATGTGATCCTTGAACATTTTCAACCAATCCATACCTAGGATTACATCATAGACATCCATATACAACATCGAGAAGTCCCATTTCAGATCAACTCTTTCAACAGTTATAGCACATGATCTGCACATAAAGGCTTGACATTTTATTTCACTGAGAGGAGTTTTCAGTTTTAAATTAGAAGGCATCATTTCCAACTTTAAACATAAAAAATAAAAAGCGCGAGAATCAATGAAATAATTTGATGCACTAGTATCGAAGAGCACTTTCACATGGGTATAATTAAAAATAATTGTACCTCTCACCGTAGATGGTCCATCCTAATCATCGAAAATCATTTACTCAGCTCCATGGAATTGGTTCATCACTGTATTTTTCACCTTATTTCCTTGATAAGATTACCTTGGTTGAAGAGTCATGGTATTTCTAGAATCACCAAGGCTATCTCTACTCTGCTGAAGAGACTGGTTATGTTATCCTTTCCCTATCGAAACATACGATGATTGTGACACCTAAGAAATGTCTCTAGCACCAAACATTGGAGATGAAGATTCCCCATCTATTTGTAGTTATGAAATGCTCTAGATTGTGTCATACACTCCTGCTTTATGTGGTCAAATGA
Organism: Viscum album; assembly: GCA_963277665.1. Classification (NCBI taxonomy): domain Eukaryota; kingdom Viridiplantae; phylum Streptophyta; class Magnoliopsida; order Santalales; family Viscaceae; genus Viscum; species Viscum album. Next base: position 739,612,032 of record OY728159.1, read on the forward strand.
ACCACAGTATAAGTAACCTTATTTACTATGGGGTTATGGAGGAAGGATCATTGATCCAGCTATCTGGTTCTGATTTCCACTTCCACCTAGGAAATAGGTGTCCCTTTTTATCATGCTCCTAAAATTTGAGTTCCCACCATTCCTTGTAGGTATCATCATACCTCCTCCCATATATCTTGAGATATCATGATCATCCACAGTTCTCTGTTCACTATCTCTATATAATCTTTAATACAGAGAAATGAAATCTTCGGTCGAATCTCCTACTATATCCCTGATTTGAAGATGTGTTCCTCCAAGGATGCACTCGCTTCAACTTCTAGTGAAAACCGCACTAAATTCCTGAATTTAGATGAATACACTATGACATAAAGGATCTCTTATTTTAGGCTGAATAAATCTATCATTTTCTGAATTTTGGACATTTGAAGATAGAATTTTTTGTTGAATAATTACTCAAAATCCAACCATGTAACACCTTCATCCAATTTATCTTGAACTGCTAAATCTCACCAATGGTGTGCAAGATCTTTGAGCATATACATCGCCAGCTTGACCTTTAGATCCATTGGTGTGCCGATGAACTCGAAGATATGATTTATCCTACTCATCCACACCTCCACCTTTTTAGGTTCATAATCACCCTAGAAGTTAGGTGGATTCTGCTTCATGAATTAGATGGTATGATCCACATATCATGGATTATTCCTTCAGTTCCCTATATCTACAGATTTAAAACCTTGGATGATAATCTGAACCAGCCCTTGGTTCACCCATGGTTCAGGTGAAACCACATTCTCAGTATCTTTTTCATTTTGGTTTCAACGATGCCTAACGGGTGTCATTTTATAAACCAATAACAAACTTCTTCAATCTCACTATCTAAGAAACGGATGGCTTAGCATTTCTAATTCTATCTCATCAGCTATCACAACATCATTTTCCAAAAACAACATTTTTCTATGTTCAATCCTTTTTGAAAAATTCATTCATGATTTTGAAAACCAAACCATTTACAAAATACACCAAATATCCTCTTTCCAAAATCTGTCATTTGAAACCAAATTCTATATTTTAAAAAAATACACCTTTGCACGAAATCATAAATCATCACTCCAAATGAAATATGTAATCCTAGTGTGAATTAATTCGTATACAATGAATGATGTGATTGTATCATTGGTTAAACCCCTAAAAATAAGATTTTAAGTTCCTATAAGTGTCTCCAAACACTTGTGTACCCAACCCCTTGTAACTTGAAATTCAGCATAAAAATGTTAGTTGCATCCTTTTATTCTATACATTTAAAGTTATAACAATCCTAATCCTGTCTAAAATTCCAAACCAAGGAATAGAAGAGAAATAACTCCAACTCCAAGACCAAGAAATTTAATGAAAACTTGTTATGAAAGGACCAAATAAGCTGATAACATTTGTGCTACAAAGGAAGGACCAGACTAATTCTATTGTAATGACCCACCAATGCTCATTGGATTGAGAGTACGAAGACTCATTATTGGACCTTAAGTGATATCCCCAAGATTCCAAATGCTATAAATAAATGCCTAAGGCTTTGAAATACAAGTGGGGGATGATTTACCCATTATGAAATTAACCAACAAACCATAACCAAACCATTCACTAAATGATGTATGAATAAAAGAAAGATGACTAAACAACTTCATGTATCTCAAAACCACATCAAAGTGTACAACAGCGGAAGACCAAACAAGTGTCAAAGTACATAGTGAATAAACAACTAAATACTATTAAAGGACCACAATGCTCCATTCTCTACAATCTATAAGCTTCACAATCACTAAATAGCCCATGTATCATGAGGTAGTGCTAAAAACATGTGAAACATTGCCTTTTCACCTATCCCAGAAGATAGCATATGTAAAAGCACCAAAGTTCCAAGTCAGGGGTGAGTATAAATCTTAGTAGTTTTTCCCCCAATGACTTCCCTACTCACACCACTAGTATATAATAGTAATTACATTATATAAAACAGTTTAAATAAAAAATTTACGAAAACACTTTATAACCAAATATAAACAAGTTGGAAAACCAATTATAACCAAGTGAAAAAAAAGGAAAAAGAAACCAATTTCCATAAAGTTATTTTCTAGAAAATAACTAATAAAATCATAAAAATTAATTTTTATTATCATTTTGGAATACTCATTACATATTTCACATCACACCCACACATGCATGCTTCATTTGATAGTTCCATACTTATGAGCAGTTTCTCATCCAATTACCTTGTGTTCCAATGACACATGCCCCCTATCCAGCGTCACTCACCTTGTACCCAAATGGTACACATCCTTTATTCAAGGAAACATTGATCATGAACTAACACAAAACCCAATGTGTTCAAAAACCATTGCAAATAACCATTTCAAATTATTTCAATAAAACTGTACTTTTATTGAAAACCAAAGAACAAACCAATTTCAAAGAAACATTTCATTTCAAAAAAAATTCACCTTTATTGAAAACAAATAATCCAATTAATGATCCAAAAATATATAAAAACTTTTTTTAAAAACTATATTTTAAAACCAAGAACCAAATCACTCATTCAAAATCCCCAATTTTCCAGATTTCACAATTGTCACTCAAGAAGGTTTCCAACAAGTTTTCAACCACCAAATCCCAATAAATACAGCACAATACATTAAAATTGAAAGAATTACAATCATTTATACTAAGAGGAGTCAATATTAAAGGTTCCTGCCTCAAAGGTTTTGATGAAAACCACAACAAACAAAGAACACACACAAAACTCAAGTCGATTCTCCAGGAACCCACCTTAGATCTCTTATCCTAGCAAGATCAAGACCAAATCTCATCTTATTTTCTATCCAACAACCAAGATATACCCATTATAGGCATATATATGAGAAACCAAGAGAAGATGAGAATTGGATCTAAGTAGATCTAAGAAACCGATAAAGAAAGAAGATGAACGATCATATACCTCAAGAATCTAGCTTCAATTCGCCAAGGGAAGCCTTCGTATCGACTCGGAAATGCTTGGGAGAGGTTCTACTAACTTCAATGGAGAGTAATATCGAATTAGGGCCATTTAGGGTAAAAATGAGGTAGTAATTTTAAAAACAAGTGAGATCATATTTCTAAGGATCTCATTCTGACTCTGCCCACAGTTTGACTGCACGGTTAGGCAAACTGTGTGCTAACCGTGTAGTAGCCACTTCCTGACCAACTTACCCTTGCACGGTCTCCCAAACCATTCCCCAACCATGCTGGAGAAACTACCTCAAGAGAAACACTCTGCACAGTTTGGTAGCATGGATAGTAAAATTGTACGATGCTCGTGCGACTTTCACATAGCCCAAAAAAACTATTCCAAAGTTCTATCAACTCTCCCAACCTCCACCCTTACACTTTATAATCATAAAAATCATCAGGTAAGGGTTAAATACCATAAACTGGGGGTATTACACCTTTAATCCTTTTTTCCTTTTCCTCCTCATTCATTAGCATAGCACAGACATTATAGGTATCTCTCCATTCATCCTCCTCGTAGGATTTGATATATATCCACCATCCTGACAACATTTCAATTGTTTTTAGTAACATTGGAAACCTCCCAATAAGTATAGTACTCCTTCATCATCCTCTCTCTATTTTATTCTCCATCTTCATTTCTACCTTTGTGTAAACTAATATACCCTATTTTTAGGTTTTTTGATTGTTTTTCCCTTTTCTCTCATTCCATCCCAAATATGAGGCTGATACTAAATGATGATTATACAACAGGGCTAAGTTTTATTCTCTATAACTTTTCCCAAAAATCCATGGTGTATATAATTTTTCTCTTTAGTGTTTCATGCCAAAAATTTGATATGTTCCCTCTAAAATGTGTCTCTCCTTTATTTATTTTCCTATACCATGACCCAGACCCATCATTGGACCTGTTGACATTGTTTTAGGTTTAAGACCTCAACATAAACCACCCCTTAGGGTGGTTTTTATTAAATGCTAATGATTACCATTCTGTCTTTTTAACCAAACCAACCCTTGGGTGAGTTGAGCCTTCCACATATATGTGGAATTTTATAACTGAATTAAATAAATTTTTTAATGATATATATACATAATTTATCCCCCTTTGATTACTTATAAGTGAAATTACTAATGGAATGAATTGAATTGTTAGATAAAATGGATTTTCCTCTTGGACCTTTATTATTTATATTATTGATGAATATTGTTATAGACCTTGATGAAACCATTAAAAAAATTCTACCTTATGTAAGACTTAGATTAAAACCTATAATTCCTTGAGTAAACTCGTAGAACACTACCTAATTAATTTATGTGAATGATAAGTGGTACACCAGAATTAGAATCATTTATTTTCTGAGATACATGAATACATCAGTCTAACACTGACGATTCACTTATAAAATTAAGAAAATTAGAATGTCTAGGATGAGATCTTAATATTAGACATGATTTCCTCTAACATGGATTTCAATGGATCATCACTTTTGACTCTAATAAAATCTATACTAAGGTAACATTGGAGATGCTTCTCAGACTCAATAAGGAATCCTCAGCCATGGTCCTTAGTTTCTTGGCCTAAAAAGTTCTTATACACTATAAAACCTAACATATGACAAATTTGGTGTATTTTACCTATTTCTCCTTAATTTTACATTTTTCCTCCATTATATGTTGTGCACTATTATATATTATATTCTTAGACTATATTGCATAAGACATAGATTTATAGTTTATCTCCATTTATATACCAAACACTTCTATAGCTTATACTCACATACTGTATTTTTGTTAGACGTTATTGGTGTTGGCCTATTGATGTTTACTCACACCCTTTCTGGGTGGTCATTTGTTACGTGTACAGATTATATGGGTGAAGTTAAGGACAAGGGTAAGCACCAATTATTGAATGCTTCATTTTTCTTTAGGATTGTAGCTTGGGAGTAGATGAATGGGCCAGTACATAGGATTCCCCTGGAGATATATTTTGGATATTATTGGTTTTTTTATATACTGGTACTATACTTCTTATTTGTTTCTATGTATACATGCTTTCCATTTGTATCATAACCTATATATGATCCTACTATTTTTTATATCTATCCATTTTTATTAGGATGGTTATTTCTACTTTTTTACTACTTCCACTATATTTATTTATTATTTCACTACTTTAATATTATCTATTATTGTGATTTACTCCAACAAATATGGTATAGTCTCTCCAACATACCATTGTAGATCGTTACTACTATTCGAAAAACTCTAGAATTTTAGGAGGCACACTTGAGGTCATGTGGTCAAATTAGTTAGGTTACCTATGAGTGAACTGGATCTGGGATGTCATAAATTGGTATCAAAGGTGCTTATTTTAATTTTTTTTACAACTCTGGGTTAGTATATAGGATACTAGTAAATTTTAGAACATGGTAATATGTTATTATTGGCAGTATCTAACCCAAGTACAAGGTAAAATACACATTAATAAGGATTAAAATTATTGTTTTATATTTCTTATATTATAGTTTTACTATTCCACTATTGGGTGACGCACATGTTTTAAGATGATATGTTTTTTTATTTATAATCTTGGGCCAGTATTTCAAGAGAGAATTAATTCTTTTATCATTATAGGCACATAAGGATTTATATTTCATGCACATTCCATGACATGTTTATTTTCATTTCTTGATTTCCTATTTCCTATTTTGTAGGCATTAATGGTTATATACATATGATTTGTACTGTTTCTTGTTGGAAAAAGAAGATAAATAATTGGTTATATAAATTTATGAATCAAAAAAGATAAAATTTTCCTATATAGCTTGATAGTGTAACCTTAACAAACCAATTAAGATATCTATAATTTGTAAAACCTTAGTTAGACTGGATAAAATGTCAGTTGTATGTGATTAAATGGGTTATAAATGTAATTTATAAACTTTGGGCCTCTAAAAATTGGGAATAGAAATATATATAATTGAACAATTGTATATGTACCTACTACATTATAATCCTAGATGTAAAATCATTCCTATATTTACATGGACTACCAAATGTAGCTTATAAATATTATGTATTTATAAATTGAGAATGGAAATAAATTTAACTGTACTATTTTGTGTATATATATATATGAGTTTTTGAAATTTTGACTCTTAAAAAATTTGGTTATAGGTAAATGTTTGTTCAAATTGAAACTTAAAGATCTTTTTCCTCTATAAAATGGAAATTAAACCCCATATAAACGAACCCTTGTGATTGAAACTTGTAATTTTTCTATATAACATTTCCCTAGAATCTGTTAGTTGGTTATCATATCTCTAGTATTCATGTCATCAGCCAATTATTTTTTTCTATTCGTAATCCATTTCATCTTGTATCTTTTCTGAGCCATTTTCTTGGCATTGTAGATATATGAATCTATATTAGACTCGGGTCAATTTCTGAGAAGGTTGCAACGACCATGCCTCTGAGGTCGTGGGGCCTTAACCACCTATAATTCCACCTATGAAATCTCACATGGTACCACCAATCATACATGGACTATGCACAAATTCTCAACTTATAGAGTGTTTTCTATTTCTATTGTGGTCTATAGAAGGACCTCTATGACCTGCATCGACTATGTAATATTTGACCAGGGAATTCCAACATCATCACCATCTTACATTTTTAGGGGTAGGTAATCTTAGCATGCGAATTCTTTATTAGGATTCCTAGGTATACCATATAATCTTAGGATACTATCTTATTTTTTACTACCACTTCTAAAATAGTGTACCCAACCCTTATATCTAAGTGTAATCTAGGATAATCTAAAGGTATAGGTTATAGTGGAATATCTTTTTGTTTAGGTAGTGCATCATCTAATTATAGTAAGTATCACATTGAAATTTCTAAGTATGAATGTGGAAGTCAAAGTGTAAACACTTTCAATAATTTGGAATTCCTTCGGTATAGAAGGAAATGTCACACAAAGCCTCTGTGTGATAGAGACCCAATAAAGTGTCAAGTTTGTGGTAGAATGGGCCATCTCTATAGATTTTATAGGATCTTTCCATTGGTTCCTAGTGGGATAGGATCTGCACGAGCTCTGAATTCTAGAGTGGGATCAAAGGCACCATACACAGAATAAAGTTGGAGTACTACAGGATGTTTATTCCAAGGATGTGGAGGAGGTTAAGAAATCCAAAAATATGATGTACAGCACCAACAAAGTTGACCAACTCATAGAGGTCAGGTTATAGCTCAGGGGAAAGGATCTTGATATTTACATGTTTCTCAGCCTATACTTAAGTGGTATATTTTCAAGCCATCTACATCATAAGGTACATTCTTAGTATCCTCAACTCTAGTATCTTCTTTATTTAAAACTTGTTATTAGATCTCATTCTTATCCATGTAATTAATAGAGATTCATGGGATTGGTATTGGGTACTTTTAAAGGTAATGAATCTTGATACTATATTGGTATTACAACAATAAAGTGTTGCTGATGTAAAGAGTGTCCCCTCGATATTAACGCTTACCATTTTTCAAGGAGCCATTTTATCATCAAGATGAAATGTTTTTACGTAATTCTTGGAATGGAATAGTTGGATCCTTATAAATACAATATTGATTTTTATCACTAGAAGGTGTATTAAATATCTCTTAAGGGTTGTAGATATGTTCACAAGGGATAATGGTATACACAAGAAAGTAGATCTAGACCTAAGCATCATGGGTTGGGCGATGTATTGGCCCATGTTTCTAGTTTTTTTATGATCAAGGACTACTTTATACTTTCTTTCTTCCATTGGTTTACCAATACCAAGATGTTTTCCCTAATGACTTTCCTGGACTACCTCTTAATAGATTGGTACATTGAACTTATTCTAGAATTATAACCAGTATCTATACCTCTGTACATGATAGCTCCTATAGAGATTTAGAAACTCAATAGGTGGTTAGAGGGCCCAGAAGTCAAAGTATTTATCCAAACTAGAAATTATTCTTATGTTTCACCTATTATTTTCTTCAAGAATAAAAATTTAACCTTAATTCTATGTGTGTATTTAAATTATTTGAAACATATTATTGTAAAGAAGCAGTGCACACTTCCACATATATATGATCACTTTTTTCATCTTTGAGGGGCCATGGTATTTTCTATGATTGATTTGAGATCATGGTATCATGAATTATGATTTATATACTTTCATATACCATGTAAAATAATCTGAAGAATGTATGGATTGTACGAGTATTTGGTTATATCAATTGTTCTAACCAACACACCTATTATCTTTATAGACATGGTGAATTGGGTTGTCCACCCATACCTATATTCTTATTTGGTTATTTATAAGGATGATATCTTATTTTACTATCTAAGTATACATGATCATTCCAAAAATCTTGACATAGTACTAATCACACAAAAAGAGAACTAGATATATTCTAATCTCATAAAATTCCACTTTTGGTTTCATAAATTCGACTTCCTAGTTATCATTTTATTAAAATAAGTGGTATTTATTGATCCATAGAAGGTGAGAGTAATTGTTTCCTAGTTTCATACCAAGGCCATCTTTGATATATGGAGTTTTCTAGCGATAACCAGTTAATATCATAATTTAATTCAAAACTAATCACACCTTACCACAACACTTATAGGATTTACCAATAAAGAGGTAAATTTTTTATGGTTTGAAGCTTTTGAGATACCTTTTTAGGAGTTAAAAGTAAGGCTAACCTCAGTATCGATCTATATTCTACATGATCCTCGTAGAGGCTATACCGTTTATAATGAAATTTAAGAAATTATTATGGGAGATATTTTAAGGAAATTAGAATGATTCATACACTATGGATCTTTTCATTTGAGGCCTCACAAGCATAATTGACCAATTCAGGACCTTGAGTTAGCAAATTTTGTTCATGTTTTATGTTTCTAAAGGAATCACATACTAGGAGAGTAGTTCACAGTATAAATAAACCATAAAATCCTCAAAAACATATTCAATATGAATGACTTAAAAATATGATAGTGAATATGGGTCTAATACCTTTAGTAATTTCAATTTGATCCTGGTCACTTTCCCAGAAAGGAAATGAAGTTGGTGATGCACTAAGAAAAAAGACTCTTGCTCAAGTTTATCAGGAATCTAGTATCAAATGGTATTTTATGGGTCTTCTTTATAAATGTGTCTGGAAGTTCATAAGTGTTAGGAGAATCCATTTCTCATGTATTTATAATTTCCTTCATCACTTCTTGATAGGATAAAGAGGAGGAAACTTTTAGATCATAAAGGCTTAGTCCTCAGGGAAAGTGTTTCTAGTGAGGACTCACCGTGAGGTTGGGTTGTTGATAGGGATGAGATCCTATATATCCATGGGTGTGTATGGGTATCTGTAGACATAATATATTATATTATATGTGAATATCATGCTTCCAAATTGGTATTAAATTGTAGACTCATCAATATGTACCATGACTTACATCACTAGTATTGGTGTCCTATAAGGAAAAAATGAAATTAAAGGTTTTGTTACTCGGGGTTCCACTAGTCAGAAAGTGAAGGTGGAACACTAGGGGTCTACTAATCCTTTATATATATTACCCATATCTAAATGGAAATGGGACTATATCACACTAGATTTCATGAAAGGATTACCAAAATCACCATGGTGAAATAACACCATATGGGTGGTTGTGGATAGGCTCGTAATGGTTTCCCACATATTGGATGTCCAAGAGACCTTCTCAATATATGAGCATGGGATACCTTATGTTTTAGATATTATATTAATTAATTGGGTTCCATTTACTATCATTTCATATTTAGAAGCTTGGTTCACTTCTTAGTAGTGGCAAGGTTTACATAGGGCTCTTGGTTCACAATTACTTCTAAGTACAACATACCACCCTCATATTGATAGTCAGTCATAGTGTACTATATTGATGTTAGGTGATATTATTTGGGAATTAATCTTAGATTTTGGGGGATCTTTGGAGAAACACTTACCAATTTTTGAGTTTTCATATAATAATAGTTTCCGAGAGGCTGTCCTAATGGATCCATGTGAGGTTACCTATGGTAGGACCTGCTATTTTTATTTATGTTATCCATAGGTAGGAAGAGGTAGGGGAATGGGAGTCTAATATAAATTAATAGTGGTTGGATTTATTCTTGTATATAGCTCAACCTCCCTCAGAAGGTAAACCCATGAAAAGTTTGTTTTAAGGATGGAAGTTTGTAAGATTCCAATTTTTCATTGAGGTGTGGATCTATTGGATTTCTTTATAAACCTCTTGTTTTACATTAATATAAGTCTTTAAAGGGGACATAGGGGTTTTCGGAGAATTTGGGCATATTTTTGGGATTATAGTTCTATTTTTTCTAAAGAAATGGAGAGGTTCATAGTTAGCACATAGTTAACATTAACTGTGCACCCCAACTATGCTACCTTGAAAGGGAGGAGCATGGTTTTCCAAATCATGAAAAAGAGGACACACAATAAGGAAAATTCTATAATAAATTATAAAGTCACCATGAAATGATTTTTAATGGTTTTTATAATTTTGAACCTAAACCATTTGAGGTATGGGATCATGGATAGTGGCTACCAGATCATTGGTGCATAGTTAACAAAATCATGTGACTGAACCATGTGCCCATTTGAAAATATAGAAATGATGATTTTTCCCCTATAATTTAACTATTTTATCATTCCCACCCCCCCCCCCTCATTCCCATAATAGGATCATTATAGGGATCCATCACTTATTCCTTCTCTTAGACATTGAGAGATCTCCTCTATTCAGACTCAGTCTCAATAATCTCCAGTCATGTTGGATCCCTCTCAAAAATTCTAGCAATCTACCATCCCCTTTTAACTATTTTCTTCTCCATCTTCTGCATTATCTCCATGCAAATTAATATAACATTTTTTCAAATAAATTGGGTATTTTTTTGTTTTATCTCATTCCAATACAAATAAAAGGTCATTACTGGATGAGAAGTCTACCATGGGTCTAAGGTAGGTGATCATTTATTTTTTCCTAAAATTTTTTGTGTTTAAAATTTTTATTTCTTATGCTACATGCCAAAATTTCCATGTGATGCCTCTAAAATGTGTAACTCTTTCATCTAATTTCCTAGACCATAACTTAGATCCTTCATTACAACCTTCATGAACACAACATAAACCACCCCTTAGGGTGTATTAGATTAAATTCTAATGAATCCTATTATTTCCTTGTAACCAAACCCCTTTAGCGTAATTATAGCTTTCCACTTTTATATAGAATTCCATAATTGGATTAAATTAACTGTTAAATGATATATATACATCACTTGACCCTATTTGATCACTTTGAAGGGAAATGACTAATGGAATTAGTTGAATAATTATTTGGCATGGATATATATTGTGGCCATATATTAATTATATTATGCTTGGTTGTTATTATGAATCATGATGACATCATTAATGGTGTGGCCTGCCTTGAGTAATACTTGGATTCTAACCTAGAATTACTTGAGTGAAATTTTTGGATGCCACCTAATTCATTGATGTGACTTTAAAGTGCTGCACTAAACTTGGGTTCATTCAGTGTATTAGATATGTAAATACCTTAGTTTGATAGTATCGATTCACCTAAAAAATCTGAAAAATCTTAATGCATGTGGGGAGATATCAAGATCTGACTTGATATCCCCGAACATGGAATGCCATGGATTATATATTTAGACTCTAATAAAATTATTATCAAGTTTAACTAGGACATTATCATTGAACTTAAATAGGATTCCTTGTTCATGGTAATTGGGTTCTTGGACTACTAAAAGGACTTATACATAGTGACATCTGAATTTTTTCCAAGCTGGTGGTTTTTAACTAGTCACCTTCATTTTAGAGTTTTCATCATTTACATATTTTTCAATGTTATTTCTTATATTCTTACACTACATTTTATTATAATTCCATTTAATGTTTCTCCCCATTTATATATCACACACTATAATCTAACATATTCACATACTACATTTTCCTAAGGCACTATTGGTTGTGTCTTAATCAGTTTTACTCACACCCTTTTTGGGCCACCCTTTGGAACTTGGGTGGATTACATGGATAATGGTAAGGAAATTGGGAAGAACCTGGATTTGGACACTTGATTGTCCTCTAGGATGGGATCTTGGGACTAGATAACTGAGCTAGTACTCAATATTCCCTTAGAGAATTGTTTTTGGTATTTATGGTTTTCTTTTTTATATACTATTACTATATTTTTTTCCTTATTACATGTCTACATGTTTCCTATTTTTATCATCGTAAAATCATCACCTATATATGATCTTGTTTCTATTTATGTATAATTATGTTTTTGGATTTTTATTTCTTATGCCTTACTATTTTTCCTGTGTTTATTTATTATTTTGGTGAATTATTATCATCTACTGTTGTGCTATGCTCTGATAAAGAGAGTATAGTCTCCCCACAAAAACACCATAGACTCTCATTACTAGTTGGTATCCTTTAAAATACAAGGAGTTATGCTTGAGGCCATGTGTCCAACTAGGTTCAGATAATTATGAGTGAACAGAGTTCAAGAGGTCACACTCATCACCTAGTGCAATTTCATCTCAAGATCAGGTTTTAATTAAAAAACATAAACATTTTTAAAAGGGTCTCTATAACGAAATAATAAATTACATGAATAAGAAATTAATAATAGAAATGGAAGATTCACATGGACCACATAATATTTTATAATCTTTATAAATTTATATTTTAAGGGATGGTAGTAGCGGCCTAGGCTCATCCAAGTCCATCCAAGATCAATCATGCTCATCTTAAGGACCTGATCCCCTAAACTAAGTCAAAAACAAATAATTAATTAATTATTTAAATTATAATTAATTTATTTATTAAATTCCAACTCAGTATTATAATATAAAACTCATCGTGTCACAGTATTACACCGTAACCGACGATAATAAGGTGTGGTCCACAATCAATATCTTCCTAGACCTAAGCCATGAAAAATCACCAATATATACCACTGATTCAATATCATAATAATTTAATTTAGGGATAAAACCATTGAAAATACCAAAAGTAGATGCATCTTAAAAGAAAAATTTGTGATAGTAGGTAGACATTGTCTCGATTTCCCCTCTAGCTACGTTGTATGAAAACCCTAATAAATCAGGTTATTACACCATTTCTAGTGAAACCTCTATTTTCACCTAAAATAAACATCCCCAAAATCATAAATAATGAGAGGGATATAAAAAAATAGGATGATAGGAGGATGAAGCTATTCTCTAATACCATCTGATTGCACCGAAGAATTCAAAAACAGTAATGAATGAAGGGAGGGAAGGTAACGGTCAATTCCTCATGTGCATCATTGGTCATCCAAAGGATAAAGATGTGTTGACACCCATTCTTATTGAAAAATATCTAAGTTTATATGTTTCAAAATGTGGCCCAAGTTTTCAGGTCATTAATTTTCATTGAAGTCCCTAAGGTTCACCTTTTCATGTCTTGAATCCTCCCAGGAAGATGCTGTGAGACCCATTCACATCATGAATCATTATTCACAATGTAAATGTATTACTGAATATGTTTTCATCATCTTGAGCCACTCATTCCCACTTCAGTACCCTACAAAACACATATTCATTCCACTAAAACTTAAACCACATCCAAAATCATCACTTTTGTATGTTCAAACCCTTATAAAATCAATTTAATTCCTGGTTCTCTGAATGAACCATATGCTTAAATAAAGGTTTAAATACTCACTAAAAAACTTAACCCATGTAGACATGGGGTTTTAAAATATACCCACCATAAAAATTCTCAACCTCAAGAAGTCTCATCACCCATTTAGTCAAAATACCCAACATATATGGGTCTTTATCCCATATTCAGTTCACCGCATTCTAATCTGGACCACCAAATGAACTTCTACTATGAAATTAGAAACATGAGGCATGTTATTCATCAAAAACTAATCCACTAATCATAACCATCACTAAAACCTCTAGATGGAAAACCCTAATACCCATACATTCTTTGAAACTATTGGGTTTTCAACCAACTCAGAAACCTTCTTATGATTCCCCCCACAAAAAGCTTTAACTCATAATAGCTTATTATGATCCACAGTGATCCCCAACTTTAGATTTTCCAATTACAACACGTTTTGAGTGGTCCAATAATCCGATTAGTGTGGTTTCCATCCAACCACACCCAAACATTCCATAGAAGACCATTCTGAATACTGACACTTCCTCCCATCTCTGTCTTTAAACCAAAATAGATAAGTATCCATTGCCCATGCATAGGGCCTACATATGTCGACCCTTCCCCATAAGGTCTCATCCAAACCTCATAACCTCCCTGTTGTACCAAATACAACATACCAAAACCATGATACCACCTATCCAAGTTTTTCCAATATTTTCATCTAAAATGGAATCATTATTCATTTCATCACAACATTCCCCCTAAACCATGTGATTGAATAGGGTTTAACCCCCTCCCCCCCCCCCCAAATGTCACAAAACTAGTTCACCCCCTGAACAATATCATGAAATTGGGATTCACCCACATAAAAATGTCATGAATCATGGATCTCCCCACTAATCTTCCATGTTTCATACTAATAATTATTCAATCCCAATTCCAATACACTAACTCCATACAACATCTCATGATTACCCCAAATTTTCTATATATATGGTAATACAAAACAAAATTTATAGCTCACTAGTATCCAAGTTCCATCTCAACCGTTAAAATACCATTCCAACCCCACCCATGACCCTTCCTGTTTTAGGTTCATCCTCAAAAAACTTATGGTTGTCTCCCAACCATGCATATTTACTTATACCACTTTTTGATTGAAACCTCAATGGGTTCCATCAACACATTCATGTCTCTCCATCCCGGCCACACTCAATATCCTACTTGAAAAATATTTTACTTAGATTGGCCATGGAATCACACCTGATTCAATTATGATATCTCATATACCATGGAGAGCCTATCTAATTTCACCAAAACCTTGAGAAACCAAGTTCATAAATGTTTTATCAACCCCATTTGTCTTTTTCTTTCATCTAGTCTCTCACTAATCCACAATTTAAATGTGAACCACATCAAACTGGAACATTCCATTTGATCTCATCCACATAGAAGGTATACAATATCATAAAATTATATATTTTGTATATCCAATTGTTCTCTCACCATGCTACTAATTCACATCTAGAGTCAACAAGGTCAAGCCTTAGAATGGTCTTTCCCTCAAACCAAATTCATCATCACTCAAGGTTCTTCATCTTAAGAAAAAACAAGGCACAAAAAATACTTTTTCAAAAACTCAAAAGCACTTCCTAGTGGTGTACATGGGTTGTGTTTGGTTAGGTTTGGATAAATTTTACATATAACCCAATAAAAATTTGTTGGGTTGTGTGGGGTTATGTCATAGACAATTGTTTTAATAACCCAACCCATCCCAAGGTGGGATGAGTTTGGTGGGATCGGTTATATTGGTTTAGGTAAATAAAAAATAAATGAAATGGTAATAATAAAATCTAAAAAACTATATATTTAATTAAAACAAAACAAATTTGAAACATTTAAAATATTCCAAAATTGAAATATACTAACAATCCTCATTATGTTGAATTAAAAAGTCTAAAACAATTTACTTAAAAAATCATGAAATAAATCATCACATAAATCACCCAACCCAGAGAAAATAAATTAAGGATTGGTTTGGTTTGGTTGGTTGGTTCGTGGTGGTTTGGATCATTATTTATCCAACCTATTAATTGAACCAACCTAATCTCAACTCGAACCAAATTAACCCGACCCAACAACGTTGGGTTGGTATAGATTTTTCTCATTGAGTTGGGTTTGGACACCCCAAGAACCTCTCGTACATTAGTCCAAACCCAACGCTTCTCTATTTCTAGGGAACCATTAATCCCTAGCTAACTCTTCTCAACATTTTACCTTGAATAAATAGAAACCAACTTACTAAACACTAGGTTATAATCCACGACCTCAAGGTCCACCAATATAGCCCAAGCCAAACTCATATGGCCATAACCCAAGAGTAACCAATAGTTCTCATCTCAGTAATCCCTGAAAACCACATTCGAGATCCTACTCTAGGGCTTCACATACCCTTAGATAAGGCACCTTATGTTAATACAATATCTTACTAGCTCACTAATTCTCACCAAACATCTATACACAGGACTTCCCCCACAAGAATCAATACCTCATCAATCAATGTCTACCTAATGGGCTAATCCTAGATGATACATATCAAGGGAAACATAATAAATGTATAATTTAAGTATAATTTCATTCCAATCTCTATGGGAAAACACTATATATTTTTTTACTAAAAATTTAAATAACCAAAAAAAGATATCGATGACCTATAAGGTGCTAACCATGAAGTCATAACATGCTCATATTGTCCTACATGGGTCACTGCACCACTTCTGTAAAAATACTATGTCATCATCCTCACCATCAAAAATCACATCATAGATTCACATGGAATACCATAAAAAGAAAATAAATATAGATGTTGGACCTCGTAGTAGAATTCTACAAACAAATTTTGTGTAAAAACATCATATGAGTAATTTTTGACATTTTAAACAACTGAGCCTCAGTTTTTGGTAAAAATAATCACACTAAAATCCATATATATCATGTGAACCCTACATAGAAACCATAATGTCTAAGATGACTCTTGAATATCTAGGCCAAGACTCTAATATAATCACTGGCCTCTTGCTGATAAACTAAGATTTGGAACCTATAATAAATCAAGAAATTTAAACATCCATGGGAGTCACTCGAGGTGAAAATCATAAAAAACTATAACATCAGAAGATAAAATAGTAATCCCTCGTCAAAAGTAACCTAGACTTCTTACCAGGATAAGTTCTCTTGATTCACAATCTTGATATCTATCATAGGCTCTGACACATTAAAAATTATCATGGATACCATCTCCCAAGTAGTAAAAAATGAAAAAATAATTATCTGATACCAATTTGTAACATCTTAGTTTGGTGTCTAATCGACTGGTTCCCTGACCCAGATCACAAAAACACCATAGGAATTAGTTCCTATATGCAGAGGATGCTGACTATTAGTTGCGGTCCAGGGTAGTATTGTGGGGAGAAAAAACCTCTGAATCGGAGTGTACAATAATAGATAGATAACAAAATATCATACATCAAAATTAAAACACATAATATGTAAGATAAATAAAATAACCTGGTCATTAATTACATTAAATATAGAAGTAATATAGACATACAATGACAATAACTAACCAACGAGATCACATAAAAAATAACGGCATAATAAAATAATAAATTAAAAGTTCAAGAGTCTCATCTATATCCTCTATCTTCACCCCATCCCAACATCTAATCCTATAAAAGCTGAAAAATCCAACCTGAGACTATTCCCAACCTATGCATATAACAATGTGATAGGTATTATTAGGTACCCAAGTTTCATGATATCCCGATAAGGGTATTAGTACATAACACAGTAGGTAACCACTAATTTTGTCTCATATATAACTATTATATCCATTGTATGCGCATGTGACATGCATATATAAAATAAAAAAACAAATAAATTGTAGAAGATAAATAACCTCTATACTTCCTACTTCATCCAGTGTTAGGGTGTTCATGAGAATTTCATGATGATTGTTCCAACCATAAATGACCATGGAGTCCAAGACCTTCCTAGGTACCAATAACTGGTATCGATCCTTAGGCATGTTTCCCTGATCGATCATACTTCCTTCACCCAGTATTGAGGTGTCTCTAAGAACATCATGATATTTTGAAAACCATATAAAAACTAGATCCTAGGGTGTGTCATGGGAATCTTTAAATATCATGATCAAATGACTAAAAATATCATCATAAATGACTTAACATCCATATCCCAAGTGTCCTAGTAATATCTCTAAATTCCGATATCATAAATAGATCAAAGCTAACACCCGAACATCCTAGGACGTCACCAAAACTAAATCCATCCTGAAAGTCACCATGCTACATGACTGGACTGCCGAAATCCCAAGCATCCCAATCAAATAAATGTATCACCAGTAATATATAATAGATTTTTCCTAGTTATGATCTAAAAATTACATCAAAATAAAAGTGATCAGAATAAAAAAAACATGCCAATAAATTTAGACCATAGACATGATGTGCATCCTAGGAACCATAAGCAACTAGGGAATCTCATAAAGACATGAGGTTGAATCCTGAAATACCAAGAATGATTACATGGATCAACAACTAGATCTCGGACTGCACTGGGCATCCACGATAATGTCAAAATTTCTAATCCATATCACATTGGTATCACATAAGGCTTCAAAAGCAGGATCACATGAAGTGCCTATTAGCATCCCCAAACTCACTATCACATCCCATCAAGCTCATTGCCCCAGTACTAGAAAACATGTCTGGTCCACCATAGAGGAATCAAGAATAAATAAATGAAAGTATAAATATAATTTAGAATTTATAAAATGTTTAAACCCCTCAACTTTATCCATTTCCCCTCGAGCTCACATCATCAGTACTGGTTTTAAGCTAACACTTGGTACCAACTCAAATTGTTCCCGATTCTACCATCTCACTATGGTCAAAATCTACAGGGGAACCTTCTACGGTCCCCATAGGTATATTTGAGGTATCATGGGCCTCATAGTTAAGTCATTCTAGGGAGATAGACTTAAGTTTATTCCCTTTACTAGGCATCCTAGATCGGCCCAAATACCCAACGTATCCACCAATATCTACATGGTCTAACCACCCAAGTAGTCATATCCTAATGGGGTAGGAATAATAAACCCAAAATCATCCCAATGGTCTCAATGGATATAGAGTATCTTTCAAGGCCAACCCCTTGGCCAACCATTTGGATTCATACATTTCAATTTATAATCCCAGTGATCTGCATATGATATATCTATCCAATACATGAGGATCTATTAGGGCCCTATGCGCCTTATGTAGTTCAATATTACACAAACGTTTTAATTAAACAACTTAAATAGTTTTACAAGGGTCTCTACATATAAATTGGAGGGTCCACACATATCACATACACAATATCAAGTGCCTAATTCCAAGGGTATATGAATAAGGACCACCTACCATTTTATAATCCTTCTAATTTTATTTTATATTAGTTTTCAGTTTTCGTCAAGGCCCACCCAAACACATAAAAGATCAACCAAGTACATCACAGCGACATGATCCCCTAACCCAACTCAAACACCAATAATTAATTGATTTTAATATTTATAATTAATTAATTAATTCTATTCAAACTCATCATAATTGGTAAAAACTAATTGGGTCTTTTAGTCACATTAGAACAACAAGAAACAATGCAAAGTCCACTCTCGACATACACCAAGACCTATGCCATAAAAATACTCAATTAATACCTCTGATTCAATAAAATAATAATTTAAATTAAGGAAAGAACACATAAAAATCCTAAATGGATACATACCTTAATGGAATGACACGTGACAGCAAGATAACATTGTCTCAGGTTCCACCCTATCTTGGACGCATGAAAACTCTAAGGATATCTGGGGATTTCACCATTCCTATTGAATCTACAATTTTAAAAATAAAACAAACAAACCCCAGACCATAGATAATGAGAGAGAGAGATAAATATGATAGGAAACCTACTCCTCGACATTGTGTGATTGCACCCAATAGTGATAACAAAAGTGAATAAATGAGGGAAGGGAGATGACGTTCGAAGCTTCTCCTACATCATTGATTTTGTAAAGGATAAAGGAGGGATGAGCACCATTTTTCAATTAAAAATATATATTTAAAAGTTCTACGGTGTGAACCAAGTGGTCACACAATGAATTTTCAATGTAATCCTCTGGTATCCCCTTTTCATGTCCTAAATCCACCAGGGCTTACCCCATAAGACCTATTCACATAATGAATCACTATTTATGATGATAATGGCTTGTTGCGGATGTTTTTAGCAACCTAGGCTATAAATTCCCACTCTGGTACTTTTCTGAAGCCCCAAGACTTCCAAAAAAATTTAAAATACATTTGAAAACATTATTTTTGGACATTCAAACCCTTGTAATATCATTCTAATTCCTGATTCACAAAAAATGATCAACAAAATCGAAAATTTAAATTCCCATTGAAAAAAAAATAACTTGTATAGTCATGGGGATTCACGGTTTTTAGGGACTAGAAGCTTATAAACATGGAATATGGAACACCCTAATATTTTATGATATATTTCTCTTCAGATAATTTTTTTGATATCTTCCAAAAAAAGAAACCTCGAGTCTAATTGAACAGTAATATTATATACCATTGTAAACTATTAGTTAAATTGGATGGTATTAATTGGACTAACTAAATTATAAAAAATATATATATTACACATGTTTGGAATAAATTAAATATCTATCAATTAACTTGACACAAAAACAAAATCTTTTGAAGGAAAAAAGAGACGTTTTTATGAAAAATAGTTTCTATACCTACAATGTATTTTTATTTTAATAAATCAAATTGATTACTATTGGTGAATATTTTAAATGAAATAAAAAAATTATAAATTGAATCAAATTTTTTAACATTAATCTAATGTTTTTTATAGTTTTTCCTAAGAATAAATCCTATTTTATGCTTAAAAACTACATTTTTAAAAATAGTGGTTTACATTGTGTTTTTCACACTTATTTTAAAATTTATTTTTACCAATTATAAAATTGAATCATAAAAATAGATTCCATATTTGGAATTAGGAGTCTTGGATTTAGAAAATATTTCACTTTTATTTTTTCATTATAAATACTAACCTTAGTAAATGTTTTGTCACCTCAATAAGGGTAAAACTAGTAAAAGAGGGGTAAAACATTAAGATAAGGATTTTAAATTTATCTAAAACATCCATTTATCATATTTTATGGGTGTAATTATGAAATTTTCATCCCAATATTGAATATATGTCCACTTTATTCCATTTTTATATGATATTTACCATTATATTACCTTAAGAAAAGAAGAAAAATAAATTTTTACACTCTTGACTTTAATATATATAGATTTTATTATAACAATAAAAATAGGGTAAGTTCATATCTAAATTTTTATTTTAAATATAAACTAATTATTTTTATTATGGTAATTTATTTATACTTTTTTGTGATTAAATAATTACATTAAATGTTAATGAAAGGCCAATATATTATTTATTCAGTCAATTAAAAACTAAAATCAATGATTTTAAAAATATTAAAATTAATAAAATTTGGATGATTTATTATGATCCACAAATTTTATAGTTTAATAATTAATATTAGGGATGTTTAAAAGGATTATATTGTAATTACATCTTTTTCTTGATGTCTTTAATGTCAAACTAAATAAATAGTTTCAATAATTACAATAATGATATTTTATGAAAAAAAATTATTAAATTATTTAAAAATAATAAAAATATTGAAAAATGGAGGGGTAGTATATATTCAAAATAATTATCCTCTTTTCATTTATAAAAAAATTGTTAAGTAAAACTAAAAAACTTTATTATTGAGAAAATTGTAACCATGGTTAAGGTTAAAATTAGTTAACCAAGGGGTTAAACCAAAAGATAAGGTTCAAAATGAAACTAAAACCGATATAAATTTTAATTTATGGTTATATTTTTACCTAATACACTTTTACCTATAATATCTATCCATTTGGAATCATTTTTATTGAGAATAAAGTAATTATATTTTAATCTTTTGAGCAATCCCAAGTGTATCATCCCTCTTATAAAAGGATACCCCTTCCCTACCTTCTTCACATCGCTTTGAAAAACCTAGATCAAACAATACCTAAAACATTATCTTATCAACATCCTTATACAATTTATATATGTTCTATTAATTCCAAAATACCAACACCTATGTTCCATAATAAATGATCTAAAAGAGATCTCCCAAAGAAGAGGTAATCGTCTAACCCAACCTCTTTAAATTTTTTTCTTCTTCTACCTTCAATAAATCTATATTAATCATCATAAAAATAAATTAATCTCACTTAATATAACTAAATTTTATTATTATTATTATTATGAAACCACCATTATACACTCTGTTTTCTATCAAATACGAAGTGAATGTGTCGCTCCTGTGTATGTATGGCTTACCGTCTCCACGCGATGATACAATTCCTTTTTCATCACCATATTTTATGGATGGGAATTATTATAGGTTTCATTTTTATATAATATATATATGAAATAATTGTACTTTTTTAATTATAATATCATATTTACCTTATTAACTTCTTATTCATTGGAAAATGATAATGTTGCTCGTGCATATGTGTGGACAACAACTTCCAGGAAGTGATGTGATTTGTTTTCATTTATGACTTAAAAATATTATATTATGGATGTATATAATGAATATATATGATATATATGATATAATATATATTATATTAGTTTAAATTATTATTTAACTTTCTTTCATTCCACCCTTCAAAAAATTAAAACAGCGTTCATGCATGATTATGTTCTACCATCTCCATAAATAGTGTAATTTATTTTTCTAGGTCTATATTTTTTGGATTACAATAAAAATATATTTAATAAACATGTATTATATTTATATAATTATTAACAATCTTAATATTATGTAACCATGATAAGAGTATAAGGATTGAAACTACCGAACCAAAACATACATGAAAAAAGAAGCAGTTATCACCTGGAACTGTGATTTTAACAATAAATTGTTAATAAGTTGGTGATAAATGATCATAAGTAAATAAATTATGGTATTATATGTATTATTATGGTTATTTAATATATTTATAATAATATATATATTTATTATATGGGTTTTTTGATTATATGTGAAGGAAGTCGGACCTGAGCTAAGGGTTTACTTCACAATCTCATCATTATTCGGGATTGTTTATGTTTAAGTCTCCACTAGGAGAATAATTTGTTCTATGCATATTAAACCCAAAAAAATTTATTATGAATTAGTTATTTATGTAATTTATAAGTTTTTATTTTATTTTCATCTCTTTTAGTACTCAAGATACCAAAATAAAGTTTTTAAGGAAAATCGACTTTGTTTCCCAACTTGGTTGGGGATCTTCTACTTTCGTGTCCATATTTTCCTTAAAAAATTTAAAAGACTATTTTTACTGTTATAAAATTATTTTTTAAATACATTTTTATCCATTGATTAATTTTAAAAAAAATAGTTTAAAAGGAATCTTATTTTTATTTTCCTAATGAGGTACTTTTGACTTTTTCTACAAAAATGTGAAAGGAACATATTTTTTAACTTATATGGAACATAAAAAATTTCCCACCATCCTGAATGATCAATTTTTTGAAGATTAATTTAAAATTTAAAAAGTCTATTTTAAAATAAAATGGTTTCCTTAATATATTAGAAATTTCTAGATAAGTAAATTTAAAATGAAAAGTGTATTTTACTCTAGAAATTTTCTTATGATATTTTTAAAATATTTACATTTATGTCAACCTCCTTGGTTGAATATTATTATTTACTAATGATATAATCAAAATATACCACTAATAAAAAATTTATGTATAGTTTATGATCATTTTTATGTGGGAAATTATTGACATTAAGTATGTTACTCATTCCAATACGAATGATTATTGATTTTTAAGGCATGTTTATTATATTGTATTTTTTTATTCATATGATGAATGAATTAGACTCATTAAGCTTTGGTTAGGGAATATAATTATAGAAAACCTCTATGAATCTATAAAGGGTGTATATTTCATACATAAATATCACATCTTTTAGATGAATATTTAATTTATTTCATAAACATGCACTTGAGGATTGTAAAGGTTCAGTGTATTTGGAGACTAGATACACAATATTCTTATCTCATGAAAGATATTAAATATCTCCCATAAAGACCTTAACATTTTATACTATTCATAGAAATAACCTATTTAAAACCTTTCCTCATAACCTGGGGAATGGAAACATAAGAAACGGTGATATTAGATGCTCAGTAAGGGTAAATAGGGAATATATCAATCGATGGTCATATGAAATCATAGGATATGAATAAGTTTTTGATATCATGACCATAATGTATAAATTTAATACCTAATATGTCAAAAATAATATACATAATTCATAATATAATTATTTATCATTACATAAGACATTATTCATAAGAGTGAAAAAACATCATAAATCAATCATGAACAGTAAGTTTATGTTTTAGAATTATCGCACTATCATAAGATAGAAACTATTTCATATTTAAAGTTTAACATATAATTCAATAAAATTATAATGGATAAGGAATCAAAACCTATTTACCATTTCATAATGGATCAATCATCATTTTCAGTTTCCCAAAGTGAATCAAAAATATTGCCTTGTTTCTGATAATATATAATGCACATCGACTTATTTCACTTATTTATCTCATGATATATAAAACTTTACCCAATGAATTTGAGGGATATATAGGTCCCAGCCATCACATAATGAAAATAATAAATATGTTTTATACAAGATCATAAAGAATAAATCATATTATAACCCATGAAAATAAATTGGTTTGAAAAACCTTTTCATTAAAGAATAACCCATGGAAAAGAAATTAGCTTCATAATCATTTCATTATTCTATTATAACATGACCTATTGAAAATAAATGAGCTTAATAAAAATCACTTCATAATAAAAATAAAAAATCCCTAAAAGGAATAATGATGGTATCATTTGATCATATCCCCAATAAATAATAAGTGAAATCAAGGGTTGTTGTCTTTGATGAATCAAAATTCCATTAAAATATCATTAAAAGATTCTTGAAGAAAATAACCTTTCCATTTTGAAATCACTTATAATAGAAATTTGTAAATATAAAAGAATAATTTTATTTAAAAATAACCATTTTAACCCTAAAAATTGTCTTCAAATAAAAAATTATTCATGATTTTGGGAAAATTCATAAATTCACTATAAGTTAAAAAACATTCCTTCCATACTTTTTGTGGGAAAATTCAAAACTTAACTCATTAGAAAAATGACAAGAAAATTCCTTTAATTTTTTTTGTAAAAATTCAAAAATGGGTGAGAATGAATTTAAAAAATCATATAATAATATTAAAAACCGTATTCAAACATTTTAGAAACTGTGGATATGGAAGAATACGGTTTTTCAATCAAAGAGATAAATTAATTCGATTTTCCATGAAACATATATTTTCAAACTCTTAATTACATAATTTGGGGAATGAAGGGATAAAATTTATTTTCAAGAAATAACCTATGTATAAGAAAAATCATGATAATTTTAATGGTTTGATCATAATATTTTAACATCCTAACTTAATCATAAACAGACTAAATATACCAATTGTAACATAAAACTCCTTACCTCTTTGGTAAAATTTGAATCGTAAGATCTATGAAATAAATAAAAATATATGGGTATATAAATTCCCATAAATTACATAACAATCATCATAAAATACATTAATTTTCATTATATGTACTACACAAAATACATAAGCGGTGAATATGGCATGTGTCTCAGGGAAATAAAAATGAGACGAAAATATCTTACCATAGGTCAGACTTCATTTTTAAAAATTGAAACCTCCTATATAATAATTTAATATTTTTTTTAAATATATTATAGAACCATGATCATATATATTATTCTATATATTATTTACTTAAACATTATATCACCATTTTCTTAACACTTCTTTATTAAAATAACTATTCTATGTGATATCTGCTTCATTTTTTCATGTATGTTTTGGTTTGGTAGCCTTAGTCCTTATATTTTGATCATATTTACATCATATCCAATATTTTAAATATGATATAAATAGAATAAATATTAATAATATACATGATTATATTCATTTTTTAAGTATATATAAAAAAATGAATTATATCATTCATTGAGATAGTAGGTCGTACGTACACATAAACATTGTTTTCATTTTTTGACGGATGGAATGAAAAATGGTACATAATAATACAACTTTAAAAAATAATTATTAAAACATATAAATCATATATATTTATAATAACCATTCTACTTACCATCCTAAAAAAATATAAATGAAAAATGAATCTCATCATTTCGTAGAGGTGGTAGTCCACACATACGCATGAGCAGAGTTATCATTTTCTAACAATTTGGAAGGTAAGAAGGTAGATATGATCTTATCATTATAGAAAAATAACTATTTCCTAAATATAATTTATAAACTTTAAACTAATCATAATAAACATCCATGAAATATGGTGAAGAAAAATTAATTGTATTGCTACGTGGTGACCGTAAGTCATACATACACATGAGTGATACTTTCACTTCCCTTTTGATGTAAAGATGGTGGGTAATGGTGGTTTAATAATAATAATAATATTTAATAATATTTAGGATACTTAACATATTATTTTATTTTAAATAACATATATTTATATGAGATAAAAGAAGAAGTAAAAAAAGAAAGTGATTGGTTAAGGCGATTACCTCCTCTTTCATAGAACTCATTTGGATCTCCCATGATGGATCCTAGGGTTGGTATTTCAAAAAAAAATGGGACCTTTATAATGTGGATAAGTAATTTTATCAGATAATATGGTATGTTTTGATCGATACATAAGGATCAAATTAGTTTGAAGAAGTCAATTAAGGGGTAACTTTTTATAAGGGAGGGTAAGGACACTTGGAATTTCTTAAAAGGTAAAAATATAAAAAAGTCATTATCAATCCAAATGGTTCCAAAAAAAAAAATGCACAGGGGATGAAACATTAAACCCTAACTTATCAAATTTATCCTATTTTAATTTTAATATTATTTTTTAAATAATTTAGTTAAATATTAATTTAATAAAATATCTCAATTGCTGTTTTTAGAAATATTCACTACTTAGAATTTAATAACATCAACACAACAAATAAAATTTTTAAATAATATTATAATACATCCCAATAATGTTTTATTAATCTATAAAATTTATGGATATAATTAATTATCTCAAATTATATTAATTTTAATTTTTTTAATATCATTTATTTGATTTTTCCATTAATTGAATAATTAGTGAGTCAGCATTGTGTAATAATTTAAGGTAAATATTTCTTTATTAAAAATTAAAAATAAATTATCATGATGAATATAAATCATTTATATATCAAATTAATATTTATATCCAAATATCTATTCAATTTATCCCCATGTTGAAAATATTATAATGATTAAATACAAGAGTGTGACGTTATTGTGTTTTCCTTACATAAATTATTATAAAGATCACAATCAAATTTAAATGGAAAAAAATTCCATATAACAAAGTATTTAATTATTATGGACTAAATAGACTAAAAAATAAAATTAAGTCAAGTTTTAGGGTTATTTTATAGTCCTTATCATATTATTTTTAACCCATAATTATTGATTTATCCTTATACCATGGTAAAAATAATTACTAAGGTTACTATTCATAATAACAAAAAATAAAAGGGGTATATTTAAAAAATATAAACCCCTTGATTCTTATATGAAATCAATTTTTCAAAATTTAAAAATTTCAATTTTATGGAATTTTATTTATAATCAAACTCGAAAAACGTGACAAAAAATCTTTTCAAAATAATTATCTTTTCAAGTATTAAATATTTTTATAATTAATTAAAGTATAAAACTCATTTTAAAAAATATAATATTTTAATTTAAAATTTAAAGGAACCTATTAAATTTTAAAACTACACCAAAATAAAATTTTACTTTATAATTTCTTTATAATAAAATACAACATTGAATAAAAACTCAATATTTTTACTATTCCTTGAAAAATCAAAATTATCATAAAAATATCACATTTTCACCAAAATATATTTTTTACATGTTGATATAAAAATGAATCTCATTTTATTAAAAAAAATCCAATAAATTCTATAAATTTATTATAATATTTTCTCAGAGAATGCAATAAAAATATTTTTTGAGGAAAAGGTATTTTTGGAGAAAAAATAACTTTTCTAAAAAAAATTAGTTCTTATTTATAAAGAATAAATGAATAAAATTTTATTTATTATGAACATTATATATATACTTCATAATTTAGTTAATACTATTCATACCTACCAATCTCAAGGCTATGCGATAATTGTCACTTTAAATAATAATATTTTAATAGTATATCGTGATTCATTTAAAATATGTGTTGCATGTAGTGAAAATTATCAAAGAAAATTATTATTTAAAGAAACATATATGCAAATATCTTGGGGTATTACATCACCCCCCCCCCCCAATAAATTGTGACCTCATAATTTTTATTAATCATCAAATACTTAATATTTGAGAATTCATTTATTGAAACCCACATAGTAAAAAATACAAATAATTCATCCCTTAAAAAGGGAAGTGGGGAACATAAAGGTTTCCTAGAATAACATAAAATAAGGTTTATAGAAAAGAATAATATTATTTGGAAGTTAAAATATGTTCATCGAAGTGAAATCTAAATCGCATGGACTAATATAGAGTGATAAATCTATGATGATTTAAAATGTCATTTATTTCTCTAAAAGGAAAGTAAATAGATAGCAATTTTATTTCAAGTTACTTTCCCTAAATTTAATGGATTATTTTAGTATCTAAATAAAGAACTTGAGAAAATAAAATCCATTAATTTTTTCCATGTCATAAGAACAATATCATCCTTTAGTTGTGCATCAATCAATTTACACTTCATCTCTTATGCCATAAAATGGAAATTTGATAATTAATTTTCATTCTTAAATAACCGTTAACAAATCATAATATCCATAATTCATTCCATCTAACTCTATATATTAACCAAAACCAAAATGGTTTGAATAGGTTATCTAATAAGATAAATCATAGTTTTACCTTAAACAATAATATTCAAAGTTCAAATTAATCCATTCCATAAATAGTTCACCTTAAAACTCTACCAATATATTTTTAACCATATTCAAAACCAAAAAACATGATCAAAAAATTTTCTAGAGAACACATAAAATAATTCATAATGTGACAATCTATTCGTTTGAATTCCGTGACCTCGTATACTAATAATTTGAATCTCTATTAACTTTATCCTTATTTCATATATCCCATAAATACAAAAATAAAGTAAACTCCATCATAAATTAATTTTTCATAGAATCAATAACTATTTAGGTCACCAATAAAACCCCATAAATTTTTTTAATGCCAATATTCTCTTTGTCACAACTAATAATTGTTAACTCAATATTAGAAACATATTAAGGGTTATCTTTCTGTTCATCATGAATTCTCCAAAAATATCACCTTACCAGTAAATCACATTTCTTGGTTATTAGTGACATCAAAAATATGTTTTAAAATAATTAAATAAAACTACTTTGGAATAATATATATGTGTTTCATGATTTTTTTATAACTATAATATCATTAGTACAACATAATTCTAGAATCCAAATACATAAATACTTCCATCGTTACACTTCACTCTTAAACCATTTTCCAGGATTCATGATTTTATTCCCATACTCTTATTTCCTATAATATTTTATATCAATCATGTCTTGACATTCATCAACCTTAATTTAATCATGCTTCTTACTTTTAATGTATGAAATAATATTAAAAAATATCATAAATTTCATATGTCCTTAATAGTATCTTCATCATTATCATTAAAATAATTACTTGTACAACCTTGTTGACTCTCTTCTTGATATTTCCCCCTAGGAAATAAATATTTTTTATGCCCATACTTTCCACATTTAAAACATTCAAATGTCAAGGATACCACAGGAAGACCATTATTTTCATCGATTTCAATAACCAACGTTTTCATTTTTTCTAATAAATTACTTGCTTTGTGTCCTTTTATATAGTTAAAACATCTTATCATTCATTTGATACATTAAACTAAGTTATTCTTCCAATATTTTCAATATATAGGAAACCGGGTCATATTTCCTCATGGTATCCACTACCCAAGATCTCAGCAAACTCTGTCCTTTTATTCTTTGGTGAGTCCAAGAGTTGGTTAAGGTGAATGTTTTTAGTCAGGTATCAAGATAAATAATTAGAAATAATCACAATATCATTTACTCTATTCATTTTCACATCTAGTTTCTCATTAACACATTTTCCATCACATTAAAATTTAACCCATCCCTTTTTTGTTAGGCCATTGATTAAAATTAAAATAATAATTTGAGAAACAATAATCATAGTGGAAAACCACATAATCATGAAAAATAATCAATGATATGTCTAAATCATGACACCTTTTTTAAATCTATTATATAGTAGGTTTAAAATAGTTTATCCTTAACAATCATGTATTCAAATACTTTATAATGGATCATAATAGAAATGTGAATAAACCCAAGCATAACCCCAAAGAGTATAAAACTAGGTGAATCACAAGATCACAGTCACCATGTAGTAAAATGATGGCTTAGATATACTCGTACAGCTCTTTTAAGGGTTATTACCCAATAATACATATCTACTAAAACAACATCCACAGGGATATATTTCTAGGAAAATAAAATATTATATTCCTTACCATGGCATTAAGATGGTGTCCAATATTTGGATTATACATAGGGTTTTCACTAATTTTTTATAATCCTAATCTCTAAATATTGACTAAACCCTTCTCTGATACCAAATTTAAAAGCCCAATTTTTTCGTACATAAATATTACTTCTTTATAGATGAATATTCAATAAAATTTACAAACATGTGCCCAAGGACCATAAAGGTTTAGTGTATTTGGATATTATATATAAATTATTCTTATCATGTGAAATATCATCAATATCTCCCAAAACACATTCACATTTAGTATTATTCATAAACACACCCTATTTAAAACATTTCTTTATAAAGTGGGGAAAGGAAACATAAGAAAGTGTGACATCAGCTTCTCAGTAAGGGTAAACATATAATATATCAATATATGAATATATGAAATCAAAATATAAGTATAAGTGTATGAGATCATGACCATAACTTCTAAAATTCATACCCAATATTTCAAAAATAATTAACTTGAGTCATGACATAACAATTTTTCATTTTAAAATAAATGATTAAAAAGAGTGATAAAACATCATAAATAAATCATGAACCATAATTTCATGTCATATAAGTGTGGAAGCATCATAAGTATGGAAACTATTTCATATGTCATGGTTAACATATGAGACCATCAAATCATAACGAATCAGAAATCAAAACATGTTTCCAATTCTATAATTGATCGGTAATAATCACCAGTTTCCCATAGTGAATCAAGTATATCTACTAGATTTTCATAATGAATTAATCACATCAACTTGTTTTCATTAGTTATCTCAAGAGATATAAAAAAATTCCAATACATTAGAGGGAGATATAGGTCCCACCAATCACATAATGAAAATCATACATATGTGTTCCACATTATCAAAAATTATTCATCATATCATAACCCAATAAAATAAATGGGTTTCATAAAACATTCAAAAAAGCATAAATTATGGAAAAGAAATAGTTTTTATAAAAAAATTATCAATTAATCATACCATAACTTGTGGAAAAAACAAGTTTCACAAAAATCATGTCATCATAAACATAAAGAATCCAAATAATGAAAATGGATGGTATAATTTTACCATATCCCTATTAAAGCATAAGTAAATCAAGTTTTGTTGTATTTTATGAATATAAATACTATTTAATGACCATAAAAACATTTTTGAGGAAAATAAACTTTCCATTACAAAATCACTTTTTTTAAAATAAATATAAATTAATAAAAACCTTTTAAAATAACCTTTTAAACTTGTAAAATTAGCTTCAAAATAAACATTATTCATTATGGGAGAAAAATATGTTCATTCAATATAAGTTAAAAAACATTTTTTTCATACCTTTTGTGGGAAAAGTCATAAAGAAGATCATTTTCAAAGCGAAAAAATGATTAATGTAAAGATATTTTATAAAAAAAGTCAAACATGGGTAAAAATAAACATAAAAAATAGCATAAGAACAATAAAAAACTTCTCTAAAACATTTTTAGAAAACATTGATATTGAAGAAAATTATTTTTCAATCGAAGAGATAAATGAAGTTTATTTTCCACAAAAATATATTTTCAATCTCTTAAGAACACAAGTCAGGTAAAATGAAATGAAAATCTTTAATTTCAAGAAATAACCTAATTATATAAAAATTCATGATTATTTTGATATTTTGATCATAATATTTAATTATCATAACTTAATCATGAACAATCTCACTAAACAATGTAATTGTAAGGTGAAACCTCATAGCGCTTTGTAACATTTGAATCATAAGACCCATGAAAAAATAACGTTTTATGGATATTTAAATTCCCATAAATTTCATTATAATCATCATAGAATAAATTCATTGGCATTATATACACCACAAAAAAGAAACGGGTGGAGAATATGGCATGTGTCCCTTGGGAATAAAAGTGAGACAAAAATCCATTACCTTAAGTCATACTTCCTTTATACACAATGGAAGATCCTATATAATAAATATATATTTCTTATAAATATATTATAAAACCATGATAATATATATTTTACCATATATTATTTACATATAACCTTTAATGACCTATTTTTAATACTTCTTTATTAAAATCACAGTTCGGGGTGAATTTGCTTCATTTTTCATGTATGTTTTGGTTTGGTAGTTTTGATCCTTTTATTTTGATCATGTTTCCATTGTATACATAATTTTAATCATGATATAAATATAATATATATTAATTATATTCATTTTTAGAGACATTAATAAAATTATGTACAGAAAAAGGAATTACATTATTCAGAGAGACCGTAGGTAGTATGTACTCATGAACGTTGTTTTTTTCAATGGATGGAAGGAAAAGAAAGGTAAATATTTTTTAAACCTTATAGAATCATTACTATAATGTATAAAACATATATATACATAAAATCCATCTTCCTTCCAATCAAATTAAAATATAAATGAAAAAAAAACACATCACTTTGTGGAAGTGGTAGTTTACACATACGCATGAGCATCATTATCATTTGATAATAGTTTGAAAGGTAATAATGTAGATATTATTTTATAATAAAAATGATAATTATTTCATAAATATAATATAAGAACTTTAAAACCATCATAATAACCATCCATGAAATATGGTGATGAAAAATGAATTTCATCGCTATGTGCAGATGGTAAGTTATACGTATACACGAGTGATACTTTCACATAACATTTTATATAAAGAGGTTGGATAATGGTGGTATCATAATCAAAATAAAATTTAATAATTTAGATGATATTTAAATGATAATTTTATGATAAATACCCTATATTGATAGGATATAAAAGAAAAAGTAAAAAAAAAAGGATCTTGGTTAAAGGGAATACCTCCTATTAGAAAGAACTCTTTTGGATATCCCATTAAGGATCCTACAGTTGGTCTTTTTGGAAGACTAGAACCACTATAATGTGAATAAAGAAGTTAAGAATATAATTTTTAGGTTTTGGTCAATATTTAAGGCATACGGTGGTTTCAAGAAGTGAATGTAGGGGTGCCCTTTTATAAGTGATGGGAAAGACACATTTGTAATTTCATAAAAGATTAAAAAATAATAAATTCATTCTCAAGACAGTTGGCATTAAATGAACAATAAATGTATAGGTCGTGAAATTTTAAACCTTTTATTATACCTTTTTTTCTATTTTAATATTTTTATGGCTTTTTAAATAAATTAATAAAATTTTATTTTGGATAAAATATCATTATTTTCTTTTTTTCATGACTATTCGTTACATTGAATTTAATAACATTGAGAAAAAAATTAAAATTATAATATAATATTTTAATACATTAATAACATGTAATATTAATCTATAAAAATAATTTACCAAATTAATTATCTCAAATTTTGTTTCTTTTTTTAATTTTAATATCATTTATTTGATTTTTCCATTAATTGAATTATTACTACATAAGAGTTGTGTAAGAATTTAAGGTAACTATTTCAACACGAAAAATTAAAAAAAATTATCATGTAGATTATAAATCATTTATATTTAAAATTAATGTTTATAACTGAACATATCCTCTATTTATCCCAATATAAAAAATAGTTTAATTATTAAAAACAAGAGTGTGACATTATTAACTCTTCTTTACAAAAGTTATTATAAAAATCAAAATCACATAGAAATTAGAAAAAGGAAATATAATGTAATATTGGATGATTATGGAAGAAATTAACTCATAAAATAAAATTAAGGCAATTGTTACGGTTATTTTATAGTTTTTATTAGTTTATTTTTTACCCTTAATTAACTGATTTACCCTTTTACCATGGTAACAAAAATTAATAAGTTTACTATTCATAATGACTACAAAAAGAAGAATATTTCAAAAAATTACACCCTAATTAAAAATATGGAATCCATTTTTAGAAATTCAAAATAAAAAGGTGGAATAATTTAATTTAAAATCTAACCATCAAAACACAATGAAAAACATTTTTTTAGAAAAATACCCCTTTAAATATAAAATGTTTTTATACATAATTCAAGTATAGAATTATTTTAAAAACTATAATTACGTTATTTCTAGTTTAAAGTAACATTAAAAATTGTAAAACTAACCAAAAATATAATTTTACTTTATAATTAATTTAAAATAAAATATATTTTTCAATAAAAATCTGTATTTTTTCACAATTCATTGAAAAATAAAATATTTTAGAAAAATATAAAATTTTCAACAAAATATAATTTTGATATTATGATTTCAAAAATAAATTTAATTTTACCAAATACATTTTCAAAAATTTCCAGAAATTAATTATAATATTTTCTCATAAAATGCAATAAAAATCATTTTTGAGAAAACGTATTTTGGGGGCAAAAATGACTTTTCTAAAAAAATTGATTGTTTATTTATAAATCATAAATCAATACATTTGTATTTATTGTGACCTTTATATAAATATTTCATAATTAATTTAACTATATTATTTCTCACCAATCTAACAGCAAGGTGATAATTGTCACTTTAAATAATAATACTCTAACAGTATATTGTTGTTTGTTTACACTAAGTGCTGAGTGTAATTAAAACATAATAGAAATAAAATTATTTAAATATTAATATATTCTAAAATATTTTGGTGTTAAAACATCGATATTAATCATAAAAAATAGCTTTTTTATGTGGTCGAGGCCTTACTCGTATATAAATATGTCTTGGCACAAGCCATTTGAAGGACCTCAGAACTCCCTCAAAGAGGAGTGTAAATCAGGGTATCAACTTTTTCTTTTAAAACAACAGATCTTGTTCCCATGTTGGTGGGAAACTATTAAACCTGTCTGATTGTAATGTATAGTAATTAAATTATTCAAAAGGAGTAAGACAACACAACAATTTTAATTAGTTCACCGCTAAGGGTCAGTCCAAGGAGCATATGTCAATAGTGTGTTAGTCATACCTAAATCCACTATTATTCACTAGATGTGGAATACAAAAGTTCAGACACAATCACTATGTTCCAATCACAATGGCTTTACATGATTTTAGGGATAGCACACTATGTCCCTCATAATACTTATATTGACTCCCCTAGATCATTGCTTTGAGAGAAGTATAACATAGTTTATTGACTTGAATGTCACTTCAATATATTTTCTTGAAGACTTTGTCTCTATCTAGAATGAGACTCTTCTTGCATCGAAGTCCTGAATTGATGCTCCTGAAATCACTGATCAAACAAACCATATGTTCATAACTTGTAAGAAGCACACACTGGAACTTGTGTGAAACACCTACTCTTGCATGAAAGATTTGGTATTTTCATGAAAGATGAATTTTGCACAACCCTTATTTTATTCACAACCCTTATCTTTTGTGTAGCTACACCACAATTTTTACTTTGTCATTAAAGACTAAAAGAACACTTTTTGCACAACATTTTCTTTCTGCAATCTTCCTCACACAACATTTGACATTATCTTTGTTAATACTGGGGATAGGGTGTTATAAGGAAAACACCATTCTTGATCCCATGGATAAAGGAATTTTAGGGATGTTATCTTCAGGTATTTCAATGATACTTATGGGGATATTGATAAGTTTAGTAGTTTTATCCTGCATTCCTTGTCTCTAGTTCAAGCTTTTTATTTCTAAATCCTAGGGATAATGACCATGAAATTAGAATCCTTTTAAGGGTCATTTAGGGGATTTATCATTGTTCTTAGAATATATCCCCTGTTATTTATATTTTTTCTTAGCATATTTGTGCTTGTCATTTGATTACCATTATTGTATGAATTGACATAATGGTTCATGTCTATGTGTTTTCTTCCTTCTTTGTGTGTTTTTCTATTTGAATGTTTTAAAAATAGACTGTGAAAATGTTTTTAAATAAATAACGAAAAAATAAAGAAACAATGGTATTCAAGAGTTTTTAAACTACTCTTAATAAATAGTTTAGAAGGTGTTCTCATGTGAGAATGGGAAAATGGTTAATTTTGAAACATGAATTGTGCGTGAGTATTGAGAATAGGGTTTTTGGTCGTTGTTCATATTTTTAAAGAAATATGGTTTTTAAAACTATGTTAAATTGGTTTCCAAGCAATTGGTCTCATTTAAATAAAATCTTAGAAAAATAGTTTTAATACACTTTTAATTTGTTTTTGATCCTTTTTACTTCTTGTGGAAAATTTTTATTTTCAATTTTACATTTAAACTAGAAATTTTAAGATGAAATAAGAAAGTGGATTCTTAGATTCGGTGTATTTTGGTGACCTACTAGAATTTTAGATCATGCATATATTTTATTGGTTTACTTCCATTCTACCTTTCTCATTTCCTTTGGATATTTTGAGAGGTATGTATAGTTAGATGGTGATTTTGGGTCACATGGATTCTTTTTGGAGAGGGTATGGGGTTTTTCATTTGGTTGAGTTGTGTAGTCTATTTATCAAATTTTATATTATACTATGTGTTATGTTATTTGTTTCCACAGTTATTTTAATTATTTAGTATTCATCTTCTATTTGGATGTCTAGTTTTATTTTTCCCAATTTTTATATTTATTTTTTTATTTCCGATGATTATTTATTATATGTGTATGAGGGTTAAATCATTACCATGGTTTGTTCTATAATTCCCATAAACTAGTTTCCAGCTTGTAGGGATTCAAAACACCCTTCATAATATGTGTCAAGATAGTTTGTCCTTGTTAGAGAATATTTAGGTACGATTATTGATTTCTATGTTATTAACTCTAGAAATCATGTTACTTATATTCTAGTGATAATCATATTTCAACTCTGGGGATTTCATGATCAATGATTCAAAAATTAAAGTTTCACTTACTCATAGAAGATCAAAACACCAATGACTAGATTTCTAGATAAATTAACCATATCCTTGTCCCCAGTTGATGAAACTTTGAACTCGTAGTCGGATTATTCCTTGGTGAAAAATTATTTATTACAAGAAATTATATAAATCTAGAAAAATCCTTTCACATGTTTGAAATCTTACTTAGTTGACACAAATATTCTGAGAGAAGAACCCAAGTATAACATTAAATCCATGCATCATGATAAACATCATCCATACATCTAGCCTAAACAATCCCAATCATTCCCAAAATAAAACTAATATAAAACACCTTAAGGCTCAGCTTCATGACATAAAGATGCATCTTTAGTGGAATCCATATTAAAAAACATTATTGACATCCCATTAAAATATTTCCCCTAGTTATTCTCAACCATTACCCATATTCTCATTCACTAAACCAAATACATTTGATATTCAAAATTTCCTTCCAAGACATGATCACTTCCCTCAACTAGTTTTTTATCCATAAAATGGAAAAGCACTGGGGTCTCCCAGAGTTCCTTCACCACCTGCTCAAAAATGTACATGCTCACTATCTCTATTATTTCTTTATAAAAATCCATATTTTCATTCATAACATATGGTTTTCAATAAAATATGTGATTTTATATTATAACAATCTTAGTTGGATACTAAAATAAAAAAACCTCCCAATAAAGAAACATCCTTATGGATCTAAGTTAATAATTCTGATGATGAAAAAAGTTCTACTAGGGATATCATGCAAGAATAAGATAGAGGTGGTGGTATACTCATGGGTAATTCTATTGATGATATAGATATTAATGAACTATATGTGGTTCTACATAAGGAATATCCTATTATGAAAACACTATGCGAGCCTCATAATAGAGTCTCCCTTTATAAGATCTCGTCGTCGCAATAGAGAGATAAGATCTTTGATATGAATTACAAGTATGATTTTTAGTTACTCAATCCTAAATCCATAGTCGCATCAGTTATTAAAATTTTTGCCACAAAATTACATGGTCAGATATGAATTTGTTGGATATCCCTTGGAGAGTATTGATAGTTCTAGATAAAAGACTATCATACAATTGACACACTAATTCTGGTTATCCATAAATAATTTCTAGGTTACTATGACCATTATACATTATAGATTATGAAGGTGTATATTGTGATTAAGTTTTTTTCACTCAAAATAAAATTTCTATAAAATCATTATGATCAAATGTCCAAAAGGTAATATGCTTTGGGATATATTTTTTACTTTAAACTAAATAAAGATTTTCTTAAATCCATACCAAAACTTCTTAGAAACTAAATTGTGGATTTTTAAAAGGTTTTGAACATTAATATCGGAGTATCAGAGGTCAGAGAATTAATTTTTCATTATAATATTGGTCTAAACTAACTCTATAGTTCTCACAAGTTTTTCAGAGAGATCAAGGTGGACAACAAAATCTTATAACATTATCGCAGCTATTTAGAACTGAAGATAAAATATCAAAATAAAACCTCACACATGGGATGAAAAATTCTAGGAATGACATATTATGGTAAGTATTGTCCCCCATTTTTTGGATAGAAAATGAATATATGAAAAAAAAATAGAAATAATTCATGTTCAGGAAGAAATAAATCATATATGTGTTATACCTATGGAACAAAAGGAAATTTTTTAAAAGAATTTCCAAATAATAAGGAAACTGTTAATATCATAAAACCTCTTTCTTAGTTTAAATACTTAAAATATGATGATTTTGAAATAATATCATATCCTGATGATAAATAAAGTGAATATAATGTATTGGACCTAGCTGAAGAGGTTGATGAAGAAGATGACCCACTATTAGTAAGTTATCTCTTACCTGAAATCAATATGGTGGGATCATCAAACACATAAAAATATCACACATAATGGATTTTAGATCTTCTTATTGATATTTTTTAGGATATTTTTGGAATGATATAAGAAAAATGATATCTAGGAAGACATTAAATCCTAAATAATAGTATACATCAAAAGGTAACAAATTTATGATGGTCCACTCTAGAGAGTTCCAATACATCCTTCCTATTATCATATTATTATTCATAGAATCACTAAGTAGTTATATTTATTCCTTCTAGATGAGGCCCTCTAATTTCTCCAAAATATGGATATTGGACATTGCATAGGATTTTTTTTGATAGATACTATCTATAGTAGAATTTATATGTTGACTATTATATTCAAAAAAACACAAGCCTAATCTTATGTTTCTCATTGTTTGGAGACAACGATTTCTAGAATAAAATATTATAGTTTAAGGATATCATTAAAACCCTCATCCAACTATTGAAGAATTATTTATACTATTCAATATTGACACACAGATCATCTCCTCAAAAGATAAACTAGTTCAATTTATTAATTATAAAGCATAAGTTCACAATGATAGGATGATCATGGATAAGGATCCAATTAAGGATATTCTCTAGATTTACCAATAGAATCATATTGATCCCACTATAATTCCCCAATGGATATACAAATGAGATCAACTGTGTTGCTATTATTCTCTTTTGTATATTATCCCACCTACATATTCAATATTCATTTAAGAGGCTCTTGATAGTTTTCTCTATCAGTATCAGAGAGAATTTAACCATCCGGGTCATCCCATTTTCTTCCTTGAGTCTCCTGTATCTCCACCATAAATTCCATATAATTTCTTTTATAATTATGAATATGGCCCAAATTATTATTCACATTATGGATATGATTAATAGCTAACAATCTGGCCATTTTTTATCAATTAGGGGGGAGCTTTCCATACTATAGAAATATGTCTACACCCTCTTTTGAAACAATTATTCCCTATCATGTCTGGGTTATTATTATTTTTGTGTGAAATAAATATAAATATTATTATCATGGAATATAAAAATGGAACATGTAGAACCATCCAAAAAAATCTCCATGTGAAACACATGGAATCCATTCAGAGTTATATAGTGTCCATCCAATAGAGTAGTGTATTTTTCTCAAGTATATCGAGGAAGATACACAAGAACTACATGGTGGTCATCCAATATAGTTTCACCTTCATGTTAGTATTGTGGACTAGAAAGGTGGTGGATCAGCGTGTCAGCATTGACATGAAGACAATAGGAATATTATTTATGTAAAGTAGTGGTTGTCGTCATACCTGTTAAATTATACTGGAATATGTGTGTAGTGGAGTTTCACATAAACTTTAATAAAGTATCTTTTGATAAAATTTCTTTATCAAAAGTGGTCTCTATTGATGTTTTCTCCAGAGTTAGTTGAAGTATTTAGGATCCATGTGGAGGGATGAGGTCAGGACACAGAGAACTCTACCATTGGCCCTTGGGATTATGAATTTATCACTATATATATTGGAGGAAAAATTTTGTAGCTATAAATAATGTAACTCGGATAGAGGATGAATCAAAATTTTGGGAGCGGAATCCTTATACATTTTTTCCATAAATCTAAGAGTAGTGTGTCATTTTATTAACCTATTTATGATCTTCCCTACCCATTTATCA
The DNA here is from genome assembly GCA_963277665.1 of Viscum album. Classification (NCBI taxonomy): domain Eukaryota; kingdom Viridiplantae; phylum Streptophyta; class Magnoliopsida; order Santalales; family Viscaceae; genus Viscum; species Viscum album. Next base: position 739,653,183 of record OY728159.1, read on the forward strand.
CTCTATATAAGCCTATAACCAAGAGGTCCCAATGTTTTACTTCCTTTTTTGCACATAACCTCGTTCTTGGTTTTATATTCTTTGTGGTTATATATCCTTCTTACATTCCTTCCCCCCCACCTATATTTTATAAACCCAACATATTTTTTTCACGCAATCTCACCCTTTTATTAATATAAATTTTCACTTCCTTAAAAATATTTATATCCCCTTTTTATGAACTCATCCCCACTAGATTGGTAATCAAACCAATATTAAATAATAATAGGGAAATTTAAGAACTCCATGCCTTTAATGAAGAAGTATTTTCACTCTCAGTATCAATCAATGATACTAGAATACATATTTTGAGAGGGGATTTTTGAATAATCTAATATTTACTCTCCTTACACCAAATTATCCTTAATGAATTGAACTATATATCAATTATTTTTACCTATATTTATAGCCTATATTTTTATAATAATTTATTAAATTTTGGTTGACATCAAAAAATTAAAGAAAATTCTACTTAGATTCTCATTTCCACCATTTATTTCTTTACCTATATCATTTTTATGGTTTTTGCGATACCATAATATATTCATATTCTACCATTAGTAGAGTAAATAATTTTTTTCTGTTATAAATTTAAAAATATACATCTTTTACTAAGAAAGAAAGATCCACTAAATGTAGACTTTATATCATCATATATTTCAGCTCAATCTATATAAATGTATCCCCTCATCTCTATGATAAACTAGTTCATAATCAATAATTACTTTAATATATCAAGGAATTATTTATTTACTTTTATAATATGATATTAATTTGAATTAATTTTTAATATTTTACACAACATTATGAAAAATATTATATTTGGTTGTGATGATTCCAAATATACAAACTTCTAATTAATCTTCAATATTCTTTATAATTTATATTATTTTCTTCATTATATTTAAAAATTTTAATAAACACATTAATTAGTGTCAATAACAATATTTAATATTCCATTCCAGACTACTTTAATAGATCATTGGTATATTTCTCTTATAAAAATAAAATAATTCTATTGAAGTGGATTTCTCGCATACCCAATGTCATGACCTGACCCACTGAGGCCCGCATAGATGGAAAAAATCCAAGTTGTAACAACCCCAATCCCACCTCCAAAGGATAAAGGCTAGTGACAAGCGGTAAAAGGAATAACTAAAATGGGAGGACTTTTTCTTAAAGTACCTGTATGCATCCAACCAACCATCTCTACACAGAAATGTGGAGGAATAATAATAAAAGATTGAAACATCTAAAGAATGAACCATGAACGTAATAACCTCTTGGAAATACAAAAGATTGTGAAAGTTCAATCAGAAAAGTAAAGGGGTAAAACAAACACCCAACAAGAAAAAATGCACAAACCTAAAAATAATCGTAAACAAAACACAACAGAGTGAACCTAAATTCTAATATTCAATCCCCAACCACCATATGCGTTCAAATGCTAAAAAGTATCCCTAAATTACACCAAATCCATTGTAGATCTATCTGTCATCTGCAAAAGACACGACATGTGTAGGAAAATCCAATGCAGGGGTGAGTATATATATACCCAGTATGATTCCTTGAAAACTGATGGGGAATCAATACAATACATGATTTATATAGTCAGCTCAACCCAAAAGCAATAGGGAAAATAAATATCAACAATAAAAGGCGTAAATATATATATATATATATATTTATATTTATATATATTTGTGAGAGAGAGAGAGAGATCATAAAAGAAACTCAATTAAGAGGAAAATGGTATCTTCATCTCACATCCCAACCAAGGATGATGAGTTTTCCAATAGTTACAAGGTACATCATCGATACTTATCATCACACAGGTCTATCTGAAGAAGTAACCTTATAGAGGACCCACACCTCGCCATTTTTCACATAGTTGAGGGTAAATAGTATACAAGTAGAGTAACTACATCCAAATGTATAAGGGGGTACCACTCAGAAGGTTGAGTACCCACTCCCTAGTCTGTAGGGTGGGTACCACTCAGTAGGTAGAGGACCCATTCCCTAGTGCGTAAAGGAGTACAACTCAGTAGGTAGAGGACCCACGTACTAGACCATATGGGTATACCACTCCATAGATAGATAGAGGATCCATGACCTAGTATAAAAGGGGGTACCACTCAGTAGGTAGAGGACCCACACCATAGTCTGCAGGTGGTACTACTCAGAATATAGAGGACCCATACCCTAGTCTATAAGGGGGTACCACTCACTAGGTAGAGGACCCACACCCTAGTCTATAAGGGGGGTACCAATCAGTAGGTAGAGGACACACACCCTAGTATATAAGGGGTTACCACTCAATAGCTATATAAAGGACACATTCCTTAGTGCATAAGGTGGTACCACTCAAAAGGTAGAGGACCCACACCCCAGTTTATAAGGGGGTATCACCCAGTAGGTAGAGGAGGAGGTTTCCAACCCTGGCCTCTCTCTAATAACCCTGTCTCGTCACTACCATCATTGAGTATCACCTTAAGAATAATCATGCTCATAATATCTCACATCATATCTCAAAATCCACTAAAAATTATACCATCGCATTCTACATGGAAAAACACTCAGGTAAGGCTATTGGTGGACATATATATGAGTCAAAATGAATGAGATACGATAGACAAAAGTTTCTAAACAAGTACATGGCGTGTGAGGGGTCCAAAAAACATGTAGACTCATTCATTTTCCTTGTAACGGCCTCTCTATAACATTTATCACTATCAATTTAAAAATTAAAGTTTTTTACTGGTACTACACTACATGTCATGGCCACCCGGAGCCTAACGGTGCTCTCCTGGTTGTGCCCATGTACATTGTCCATGTTCCAATACATGGTGTGTTCCTGGGCATGTCTATATCTATATTCTCTTAGTGTAAATTCTGGTCCTCCATCACTGTTTCATATGTATTTTGGGTTTCCCACATGGCGTGTGATATTTAACTCACTCAAAAACCCTATCCACCACATCCGGTTCACTACACAATATGTATTCTTCCTAGTACACATTATGCAGTTGGGATTTTCACAAAAAATCCAAATTCCTTTACATTTCATCATCACACCTACTCCATCACCATTTACACCTTGAATCAAACTTATAGTTCTGTATTTCGTCCCATCTATGCCTGAACTATTACTATTAGTTGGAATCTGGACACCAGAACCTCATACTGCCTCATCTGTCACTCCATCATTCGGCCATTATACATTTTTTCCATCTTTTGTCACCAATTTCCATTTATAAAACCTGTATCCTTGAATTACCTCTTATTATCCATCTCTATTTGTCCTCAAAACATTGATTCATTCATCATACATGCATCTACCATGATTTAGAGGGTTCAATCACACTTGAACCTACTCAGAAATGTCAAATTGTGACCTCGTATGCCAACGGTGGTGAAAATGAAGAACAATAGGGGAAAACAATAATAATTAAGGTTTATCAACCATTTTCCAAGTTTTCTTTAGAAAAAATTTAAAAATAGGTGACAATAGGTGTGAAGTTATGGCATGGGAATCATCAAAATTTAGTAAACAAACTATTCTTTTAACGGGGCTCAGGCGATAGGTGTGAAAACACATAATTAAAAGCATAAAACAATCGTTTTTTAAAATGTTTAATAAATGGAGAATAAAACCACAACTGATGATCCGTACCTCTATATTGAATTGATTATTGGTGAAGAATGAATTCTCCATCGATGAGGACTATCCATTGGGTATGCTGCCCACCAATCCACCTCAATCTGATCACGAGCCATCATCAAATTTCAGGATTCCAATGAAGAATAATGGGACCTCCTCTCAAAAACATCATAGGTTTATGAATATAACCCTAGATAAATTTCATAATGACTTATTTATATAGGATTATATTAAATTAATCTTAACAAACATAAATAAATTAATCATTTATTTTAATTTAAATGCACTCGCCAATAGCTGCCTCATCCAAATATCTGGTAGCGACCAAATTTATATCCCACATAGGGTAGAACCTGTGCTCTGGATTCAATCATGGTCTCATATTTTTGATCTAAGACTTATTTCAATAGATATATCATGTTTCTAAAAACTATGTGTGTATGATATAAAATATATTTAATATTTTTATAAAATTAATTCTAAACCCCCTGGGCCTCAGAATGATGTTCTGTCTTAGTTTAGAGCTCTATAAATATTTCTCAATATATTTAAAAGTATTACGGGTAAAAAATAATGTCTTGGTCTTATTTACTTCTTCAAATATTCTTCTCCCTAAAAATCAAAAACTAAACAAAAACATGGGGATAATAAATGCTCAACTAGGTCTCAAACTCCTACAACCTCCCCCGATGGTTTTATATAACGAAAAAAAACACACACCCAAGAAAAACACTTACCCATGAAGGGTAATTCTCTACTGCTTCTCAATGCCACCAGCTCCTTGAAAAAAAATTAACCCCACTCTCACGGCCTAGATTATCCCAATTGATATCACACAATGAGTTTTCTGCATTCCTCCTCAGTTGTGACAGGTGGATAACACTAAACAACAAAAACTATTGTGGTCATGAGGTTAATTGGTAAACCACCTCACTAATTTTACCCAAAAAATATGAAAAATAAAGGTCTTATGAACCCTGGAGATAGCCTATCTCCCTGGATAAATTTTCAAAACTCTTGAACTCCAAATACCTTCTTCGTTGGTTCATAAAGAACTCCTGAAATTTCTTGGTAGTACCAATATTTCCAAAGATAAAAAACACTCTCATCATAGTCATTATCACCAAAACTATGTCCCAAGCATTTTCACCCAATAGATTCAACCAATATGAAACTGACCTATAAGGTATTTAATACATGGACTCAAAAAGCTCCTACACTAGTGGTGGAGTGATAATAATTTTGATATGAAAATCCCATTGATGGTAGATGTTCCTCCAAACTATGGCCCCAAACCAACATACAATCCTGAATCATGTTTAACAAAACCTAAATAGTTCACTTTACCTGTCCAGATAAATAGATTAAACGATGTTCTCTACTACAACTGAGTCTCCAATGACTTCTCGTATCCTCTCCCTAATCATGTCATGAAGTAAGAACCGCAATCTTTAGTGACCATCAAGGTAATTCCAGGAAGTTCATCTACCTCATACATTCAAGAGTGTGCAAAATTCTCTAAAAATATATATTGGCCATCCCCCCTCTAACAGGAGAGGAAAAAAGAGTTTATCTTGAAAACTCATTACAAAAATCTTGTCTACCCATTTGATTCCAATAGATCTCAGTACATTCTCACCTTCACTGGATGTACTGCTAAGGGAAAAAAATAGCCTCATCATCTCATTCTATAGCATGACTAGTGTCACCATCCATCCCCAAACAAGGATGATGAACTTCTCACCATTGTAAAATCCATCAGGAAAATATCTAGGGGATATGTGGTCATGCAACATCTCATAATATATGTCCTTGAGTTGTTCCTCCCTAGATCTTAGAAGAAGAAGAGGGGTGACGACTATTGATTATAGGTAAATTGTATTATCCTCAAGTGTCTCGCATGCTCTAACTTGTATGCCAAGAACACATGGATGTCATCAAACAATAATATCATGAACTGATCCAAGAAGGGTTAAGGATCCACTCTATAGGTCTCATGATTTTCTATGGTGTAAAACTCACCAAAGTGTATCACTAAAATATCAAAACAACCAAAGTGTAATTGGAAAGCCACTCCTAGAATATCATTCTCTAAACCAAAGCTGGATATCACCCATCTCGAGGTCAAGATCTAAGATCCACTATTCTCACACCACTATTCAAATAAATCATTGATTATTTGGAGTGCATAATCTTCCTCAAATCACTTATTTCAAGTGACACCAAATCATACCCAAACTCAAGAACTCATTCACCACTGAGAAAAAACTCTAGGCTACCTTGGTGGACAAACTAGGTCTTAAAAAACCCCTATCTCTAAAAATTACTGACTATAACTATTACATAGGAATCTCAACAGGTTCCATATGATGTGATATTGAAAAATATAAGGTTAGTACCTGGTTATAGTCCTTTAAGAAACACAACTCTTTGTTTGGGGGGAAAATCCTCACATACCTAGAAAATATTTCCTTATACTCCACCACCAATTCATAAAAACAAATCTCATATAATCCATTTCTCCAAATGAATAATAAGAAAACTATTAATAAGTCAATTGTAATATTTTATTCTTGATCTCATCCTACTCTTCCTGGGATCACACTATATTAAAGGAGGAAAATATATCCCAACAATTTGAAAGCACTAATAAAATCACTGGTAACAACTGAGAATGGATGGAAGGAAACTAGTACATTTTGAGTTAAACATCGTAGGTATTACTTCCTATAAGAATTGATTCAATGTATGGATCTCTCTCCTACTAGATTCAGGTCACACTGTTGATAAAGAAATGTGATCATTTATCCTCCATACAGGATCCTCAAACACAAGGTTCAAGCAAAAAAGAAACCACTAGTATCACTAGTTCTTGAATAGGGGATATGCTTTGAGATAAGTGTATCATGAATCCATGCTAAAATTGAAACTGGGGAAGTGAAAACACATTTCATACCTCAAATTTCACTTGAAGCCTCTATGATCTCCTACTACTTGAAACTCATAATTTCTCTTTCTAACTCATTTCTCACAATCGGGGCTTGATCTGACTCCATAAAACATAATAAGGACCTCAAAAACAACAGTAAAAGTAAATCATCCACCACACCTTGATATTTTCCACTTTCAGCTACACTGACTCGTCTGTACGGTTTTGGATCGCATCTCAAGAATGTGTATTTGTGGGGGAATTACCTCTATTCTTTTCATGTTCAAAGACCCACTAAACATCACCAACATAGCGATATACCAATTACCCACATATCCCAGGAAAAGACTCAAAAAAATGAGGAAAAGAGTGGCTCATACCAATGTTAAACAGTACTAAAATAGAATTAGAAGGAACATAGGTCATACCTAGAAACACTCTTGGAGCCTATTGGTAAAGAACGTCCAGCACCTATGGTTTTCCAAGATCCTAACCACCAGCTCCCTGATCCTGTATTGGTCCACATGGGTTGGTGGTGGTAGCATCGATCCAAATCACCAAACACATCCTACTACTCCCCTTTCTGCTCCACCATGTCCACCACCCCACAAACCACCCTGCTCCAACAATTACATCTGCCTAAGTGATTCATTGACCGCCTCTCTGATTGTTGCAAGATGTGTAGTACAATCCAATTTGATATTTCCATACCCATCACAATCATAGAACAAAATCATGCCTTGTTGTATTTATCTTTCCTTAAGGTATCTATGTATGATAGGGTCTCATACGATGACACCTGCATCACATATCTATCACAGATTAGTCCTATTAAACCTTAATCTCAGAAAATCCCTATCAAGGAAGATCATGATATGTGATCAAACCTTGAACATCATCATCCATCACCAAAATATCCATCCATGACTCAATATGAAAAGTTTCATCCTCATGAACCACTAAAGTTGGGTCTATAAACTGATCAATAGAAGAGAGATCCACCTGTTAACCATCCTAATGAAATATTTCCCCATGAACAATCCTATTTATAGATGAATCATTTCTTATTATGTCATAATCTATATATTGTTGAGTAATTCTCATTTGATGTCATCACAGAAACATCATGTATGAGACAATATGTACCACAGTCAATGAGAATATATATATATATGGGGACCGAACTGAATAAATACACTCAAAGGACTCAATCTTATATGATGCATATAACCTTTTTCCCTACAATCGATGTCTCATTATTCTTAATCGACAAGAAGGTAGTCATATTCCTTGTGAGTGGATAAATTGGCTACCGCACTAAAACTGGGTTACCTAGACAAAAACCTTCACTCAAGACACTTTGACACTATTGCCCTAAGTTTTCAACCAAATCTCACAATGAAACAATAATCTTAACACTTTTTGAGTTTCGAACCACATCTGATACCAATCTATCATGACCCAACCCATCAAGGACCTCTTTTTCGGTGGAAATATGATCTTTAACTACCCCAATCCCACCTCTATAGGTCCAAAGCTGGCAATATGCACTAAAAGGCATACCTAAAATGGGATTCATTTTCTTAAAGTAACTATACACATGAATTGGACCATCTCTATACAGAATTGAATAGGAATAATAATAAAAGATAGAAATATCTAGAGAAAAAACCATGCATGTGAAAACCTCTAGGAAATACAAAAGGGTGGAATAGTGAAATCTAAAAACTAAAGGGTAAAATAATTTACCAAATAGAATAGATTCCCAAACCTGATAATAACTGGAAAATAAATAAAACAGAATGAGTCCAACTCCTGGTCTCTAAGCCTCAACCATCGTATGTGGTCAAATGCACCCAAGGGTCCCTAAGCTATGAAAAATCCACCACCAATCTATCTATCGACTACATAATACATGAATCATGTAGAAAAATCCCATATAGGGTGAGTGTATACATACATAGCAGGAAGACCCAAAAAATAAAGCAGAAGAAATAAGAGACCTAATATAAGTAGTCAGCTCGACCCCAAAGAAAAAGGAAAAGTGAAGCCCAATATATATATATATATATTCTTCTAAAAGAAACCGAATTGAGAGGGAAAGGGGATCTCCATCTCATAGCCCAGCCTAGGATAATGATTCTTTCAATAGTTCCAAGGTCCATCATCGGTGCCCAACATCTCATGTGTCTGTCCAAAGAAGTAACCATTTAGAGGACCAACACCTCACCATTGTGCCACACAGTTGATGGGGCACAATCTTTAATTAGAGTACCCACTCCCTAGTGCATAATGGGGTGACAATCAGTAGGTAGAGGACCATTTCCTAGTCTATAAAGGGGTACCACTTGGTAGGTAGAGAACCTATGCCCTAGTGTGTAAGGGGGTACCAATTAGTATGAAGAAGACCAACACCCAAGTCCGTAAGGGGGTACCACTAAATATGTACATAAAGGAACCACACCCAAGTACGTAGGGTTTGTACCACTCAGTAGATAAAGTACCAATTCCATAGTCCATAAGGGGGTACCACTCAGAAGATAGAGGACCACACCCTAGTCTGTAAGGGGGTACCACTCAGAAGGTAGAGGACCCATGCCTTAGTCCAAAAGGGGGTACCACTCAATAGATAGATATAGGAACCACTCCCTAGTGTGAAATGGCAGTCCCACTCATTAGGTAGAGGACTTGTGCCCTATTATATAAGGGGGGTTCCACTTAGAAGCTTGAAGAGGGGATTACCAAACCCAACCTTTCTCTAATGATCCTGTTAGATCACTTTCATCATCAAGTGTCACCATAACAATATCCATTCATGTAAAATCTTACATCATATCTCAAAATCCACTATAAATTCCACCATCACATTTTACACAGAAAAAAACGTAGTATAATCAACTCACATGATAAAATCTAAGACAAAATGAAAGATATGAAAGAGGTATAATTTTATCAAGAAGTACACAGCGTGTGAGGGGTCCACAAGTTGTGTGGACCTAATCCTCTACCTAATAGTTTCATAACCATCACACATATCACTAACCATGTTATAACACCCCAAGATTTTGTGAAATATTCTTTTGAATTAATTTAATCTTTTCAATATTTTTCATTTCACAAAAAACCAAAAAATAGTTCAAATCACTATGTTTGGCTTGATTTATATAAAAAAACAAGTTAATCATTCACTATAAGAAACATAAATTTTTTATTTCTCTATACTGAACATTGAGGTTAGCTTTCATTACACACAACAATAACTTTCCTCAATGGATTGTCTGACATGCAAGACTGAGTTTTACCGAATAACGCTATATTATTTAATATAACCTAGACATTAAATTATTATTAATAAATAACTTATGAAAAAAATATGGTTTAAAAAAAATATAACAATAATTCATAGGTTACCAATTAATAAGAAATGAAAATATAAGAACCGATTGAATATAAATGATTTATTTCTATTTTTATGACCTAAAAATTATTTTCCCATAAAAAATTAAGTTAAATAAATTTAGTGAGTGATATTAATATAATATATATGTTATATATTCAATAAAATATTTTTTATATTCATTTAATATATTTTATAGACATAAGATAAGAACAAACCCAATTTTATGCTTAAAAATTGTATTTTTTATAAAGGAAGTTTTACCACCTTTTAATGGAGAACCCATTTTAAATCCAATTTTTGGAAATTTTATAGATTTAATATTTCAAAATAAACCTCATATTTTAATTATAAACATAAAAATTAGGTTAGGATAAAATTTATATATTTTTCTATAAGGTTTCATTTTTAATTAATAGTTAAAAATATTGAATTTTAATTCAAAACATCTTCTTCATATAATTTACTTATAAGGTTGAATTATATTTTAAATTATAATGAATTTTTAATTAAATCATATTTTTATCAATTAATACAATTTTGTTCATTGGAATCAATTTCACTTGGAAATTGGTTATAAAAACATAGCAATCTTTTGTACTTTTTTTACTTTAAAAACCCACAGTGTTGTCCCGTCTGCAGAACTAAGTTTAAATTAATTTCTACCAATAATATAATTGGAATTAAAAAAAATAGATTCCATATTTTGAATAATAATAATTTATAATTTAAAATAAGTTCAACTTAATTTTTGGCCAAAAATATTAGTGAATGCAGTTAAAATTAATTACAGAGATTTACGTAAAATTAAGCTTAACAAGGAATAAACCTTAAACTTAAAGGCCCAAATGACCTAGAAACTTTTACAAAACCCATTTTATGGAAATATTTCGGCCATAAACCACAAATTATTTTTTTTATTTATTGGTTTTTTTATTAATTTTGTTAAGTAAAAACATGGGTACTCATAACTTGCTTTCAAAAATTACAAGTGTGTCCTTCCTTTTCTCTATAGAATTCCACCAAATGTACCACTTCCTCACACCTATAAAAATATTTAGGTTCAGAAAATATCTAGCCAATACACTTCCAAAAATCCTTCCCTCACTCCTTGAATCCTCCCTTTGGTAATAAAGTCTTCCGAGGAATCCCTTTTAGGAAAACCAAAAGGAGTTACCCAATTAAGAGGTTACACCCTCCCTCAAGACCCTGCATTTTTTTTTCCATTCTCCACGGCCTAAAATATTTTTATTACATGATTGTGTAACAAAAAATGTATCCTCAATAGACTAGGATTTTTTTATTCTATGTTTTTGACTTACACTTACACACACTTCAATCTAATGGGTAGCGAACATATTGTTTACATATACAGCAAACTACCACCTCATGAAATGATGATTCTTCATTTTTTCTTTGTTAACTCTATTTCGACCTGAAGATGCATCATCCTAAGAATGATAATTTTATGAGGGGTACTGGACAATATATTCTTCTTATCTTATGAAGGAGGTTCCATAATTAAGTGGTCCTGGCATGTGATTACATAGGGTTAAGTGTTTGTGAAATTGATCCATGTCAAGTATAGCATCCCCGGATGGTCTCCAATGGATTTATTTGTGGAACAAAAAACACCCAAAATCCCTTATTATCCATGATTCATGGACCTTGTTTCCAAAGGGATTTATTCATCGGATTATTTTTCCAATGACACATAAAAACTCACATAGTTTGAGAAGATGGGAACCCTATCTCATCACACCCTTATGGATGGGATTAATGCCTATTCCAGGACTCTCTTATAAATTTAAGCTTTGTTCATATGGTCATCAATCCATGGTCCATTCCCAATAATGTGTCTATGGATTACCCATTGGTCACATGATCAATAATAAATATGTATGGGTCCAGAATCTCTTATGTATATCCAAGGTTCTCCATCAATAAAGAAATCTATATATATCTGAGGTTCTTCATCAGTGTTACCCTTTTGTGGAAAAATGAGGAATCTCTTGGCCTTTCATTGAGACAATGATGGTTTAAACTGTGTGATGAGGCACTCTAGATTTTATCATAATTATGGGGGGATGAGAGTTGTTTTAACGTAGGGATCAAACCCATAAGATGGGTTTCCTATTTATCCTCATGGTATAAATCAAAAACCACATAGTTTGGTGTCTCTTTACTAGACACATCACCTTTTAAGGTCGTTTAAAAAGGACCCAACCACAAAGTTTAATGTCATATCATAAGGACACATAGTCAAAAGGTTTACTGATCAAGGGTAGTGAGGTACTTATGTCTAAGAGGCCCGAGGTACCCAGAAGGGATATGGTATCCTGAGTAGATGTGAACATACCGAGGATGTAGCCTGGAAAATATTAGAGTGATTTAAGCATTGGGTTTGGACCTACAAGAGGATTCTTACATATCCCAGTTAGTTGGGAATCAAATCCATCATAGTTCGATTTGAGATGGGAATTACACTTTAGATGAGTCCCATTAAGGGATCATTATTGGGGTTTACATATATAGTGAAGGACCATTCTTTGGATTGAATTCAGGGATTATATATATGGAGAAGGCCCATTCTTTGGGACCATGTGGATGTCATGACCTTCACCAAATTCTAAGCTCTTGTGAGTCATGCTTAGAGTGAGAAATAAGAGTAGGAAGTGGATCTGAAGATCACACAACCCACTTCATCTGATGATAGATGGTACTGGAGCCCAAGGGGAGATACAAATGCATTTGGATGTTCTCATATCCTCTTTTGTTTTTATATCTTGGATAGTCATATATAGTGACCTATCTAGATATGTCATGGGTGAGGGTAAAGAGGAGTGTGAGTGCAACATTTTATAAGAAAAGCTAGGGGCTTACATTAGTGGGAGTTCCCTTTTGAATTCTATATGGGGTATACTACAGTTTAAAGTCATATAGATTTGATGATTGAATCACAGTTTAATGTATTGTTGTAGGGACTATGACAACAAAGTTTAATGTCATTTTTTAGGGACTAATACCATACAGTTTAACATCTTGTGGTCAGGGTGAATTGGGGTCTTTCAGTATAAGGTTATTCAGTGAGAGCCATTTTTTGTTGAATCCATGATTAGATCTAGGATAATTAGGAGGAGATGCTCTAAAATTCCTCAAACATTAGAGGGAAGGAAAGTATAAACCATGATTCTCAAGATTCTACAATCAGGAGAAATGATGTGGGGAATGGAATCCATTAGGCATAAGGAGTTAGGAAAATCCTCTCATAATGAAGAATTTGTCTCTAGTTGACAGGGCTTTTGTGGCCTACTCATGCAGATTCATTGGGTAATTGTGTGAAAATTCAAAAAAAGGTGTCCTTAGAACATAGAGCTTCCATTTTTTATGGTCATAGAGGTTTATGAAGACACAAAATTTTATTAGACAAAGAGTTTGATGAATGGAAATGATATTTCTAGGAATGTAAGAAACATTCATATCCTGATTGTCCATGGATTTCTGGATCAACCTGGTATAGGAGGTAGGTGATAGGGTTTTAGGAGAGTCCTGAGGAGTAGATTGACTCATGGTTTTTAAGGGATGAATATTGGGAATACATAAGGGTGAAACATAAAATGTCATTGAATTTTCCAAAAACGTTTGTGGTGTGACTCTCCATTTTTCATGGGGGTTAGTGATGGTAGTAAAGAGACCGGCCTGGGGGCTAGGACTGTAGCCCAGTAGTGACCCTAAGAGGTTGTGTGGAGGAACATCCCCCATGGTATGTACCAGCAAGTACATAGGGTTTTAATCATAAGGATGGCCACATAGGAGATGTCCATAAAGGAGTTGGTCATAAAGAATCTTCAGAATATGAGTATCTGCATAGAATTATCCCCATAGGGGAATCCTCATAGGATCGTCCACATAGGAGCATCTGTATAAGAGCATCCACTTAGGAGATTCTGCATAGGACTGTCCGCATAGGGGTGTCCCCATAGGGGAGTCCGTATAGGGGCGTTCGCATAGGGGTGTTCGCATATGAGTGTCCTCATAAGAGAATCTGCAAAAAAATCCGCAATGGGTCATCCGCAAACTATTTTCTGAAAAGGGCCATCCATGAAGGGTTGGCAACGAAGGGTTGTCAATGAAGGGTCCATTTGTAAAGCATTTTTTATTCATTCAAGGGGTCTGAAAATGTCATCTAAATTCCAAAAACAACAATACATCCACATATTATCTTTTTTAGTGGGTCTTACGCATACTGTCATAGGGTGGAGATCTGTGAAGGGCCACCTACATATGGTTCGGGGGATAGATCCCACTAATTGCTTCGGATGCAGGATAGATTTCTCACATACCCTCTATATTGTTCTTTGTGCTCTGTCAATTTTCACACATCCTTCATCTATCTTTATTCATCTTCCCTCTTGGATTTTTATAGAGGTGCATAGTGGCCTACAAGGCTTCTTTTATGGAAGCATGTGGACTTAGTGGAAAAAATTATTTGTGAGCGTCGGCGATGCCACCTCATCCCACGAACTATTTTTCTCATGGGGGATATTTTTTTTGTTGGGGAATAAATCACCAAATCACTCCCACAAAACATATATCGTTTCATATGTTTGAGCTGGTACCACTATCTCCATCCTGTAAACAATTTAGTTTGTGGGGCTTCACAAAGCATTGGATCTCCATGTGGAGCGGTGACCCACAAAACGAATTTCACTTCACGGGGTCTCTTCTTCCTTTGGATTTTCTTCTTTAAAAAATAACATTTTATTTCCATCCTTTTCTGAATTCGATGGAATTTTGTTCATCTTGAATGCAGAATTTTCAATACCAAACAAATTCCCCCCATCGGAATGGGCTCTGATCACGAAGAAGATGAGGCTATTACGATGTAGAATTGGTCTTGATTTGAATAATATATCATATAATGATCTAATTTTTTCCTGATCCAAGGGACTCAATGAGAATACTTCGATTATTTCTAGGGTTATCTGGAAAACCCTATAAAATTTGTGCCTTTTCTATTATTACCCTAATTTTTTCCTAAACCCTATTTAGTGTGGGTTTAGGGGGTATAACTTGACTTTTTCTTAGGCTACCCTATTGCAGTTTTTCAACCTAACAATCTTTATCTCACTTTTTCTTTTTTTGATTGCTCAATATTTTAGATTAACCATATAAATCATGGGTTTCAAGAGCTCATATTCGACCCTGGTCCAAGGTATCCTTTACAAGTTTTCATTTCGGATATTTTCATGCCTTTTTTCATGGACTGTTTAAAGTATAGAAAATTAGACTTATCATTACTTCAGTTTTAGGTTGAATATCTTTGATCATTAATTGTGGGGAGAGGACCCCAATTAAGACACATTGACCGAGGATATCCAAATATCTTTCTCACATAAATGAGGTATTTTTATTGACCCTGATATCATGGTTTCTATATATAGGATATGGTATGGGGCATGGAATCAATAGGCATACGAAGGTAGAAAAACCCACTCCCAATGATGTATTTTTCTTTGGTTGACAATCTTTCTTTGTGGGAAACATATGCAGATCCATCGGGGCATTATGTTCATAGTCAAATAATGGTGTTTGTAGGACATTGAACCTCCATTTTTGATGTACATGCATGGTTATGGGGATTCAGACCTTTCTGGACACATATTATGGTTTATGAAGGGGGTGCTTGAACATGAATGGGGAACTTCATGCTAATATTTCCTTAGAATGGGAGGAGGCATTCTTCCCATATGGGTGTGAGGAGGTTCCCTACGCAGGTCTGACCCTTTTGAAGGAAGGGAGGGGGAAATTTGATTTATGGATAGACCCGAGATATGATATTCGAGAATCACTATGTATCTTATGAAGATAGTAATCAAGGTAGATATAGTTCTTTTAAGGTTTAAAGTTTATCCATATGTGGATCTAGTTCACACATATGAATGGGGAATTTGGGTCTTTCATACAAGCTTACCAATGTGGCAGGATGCATACTGAACTTTCCAATGAGGATTTATTTCAATCACATGAATATGGTGGAAATATATTCTTTGACCTGTTTAGACATAAGAATGATCATTGGGTATCAAGCATCGTGGAGTTTTTATGTCAAGCGATTAGAACATTGATATAGAACCCCCAAGTAACTGGAGGATAACTTGTCTAAGGTGTTCCTTCATTTCCAAGGTGTTAATAGGAAGGAAAGTGAAAACAATGGCTTCAAGGTATCTTGTATTGGAATAATTGATATGTGGATTTGGATCTATTGATTGTTTGGAAGAAGGAAAAGTCTCTCCTGAGGATGAATTTTTCTTTGGCTGATAGGCCTTTTCTATGGGAAACTTATGCAGAGTCACTAGGGCATTATGTGTATAGTCAAACAAAAGTGTCTGTGTGATATTGAACATCCATTTCTGATGTCCTAGAAGGTTCATGAAGATCCAAAATCGATCAAATCATAAAGTTTTAAGGATGGAAATAATGTTTCTGAACATATTAGAAACATTGAGGTTGTGATTACCCATGGAATTGGGAACCTCCCTATATATATATGACTCATATATAGAGTGGGGAATTTTTATTCCTTTTTTGGATATGGACTTAAATTTTGAATATTTGGGTTCCACTACATCTCTGTCAATGACAGGAACCAGGATGCGCATAATTATTGAGATTTTATTCCCTGTATAGGTTCAGTTCATACATAGAGGGGAGGGGCATTTTTGTTATATTTGTTTACTTTTGGGGATGGTTGAGCCTAGGATTTGTTATTCCGGAATCACTATATATCCTATGTGGACAAATATCAAGCTTTATGTAGTTCTTGAAATACCTTTTAGTTTAACGTCATGCAACTAGGACCTTGGTTTCCCAATTGTGAACCGGAGAACCCGAAAGTTCCTTTTAAGGTTGTGCCTCTAGGGCTACCCACTGTGGATTGAGTTTCTATGGTTTCATGGGGAATCCCTTTCTAAGGTCCCTAATCCCACGTGATATATGCTTAGTGTAAGAAATAAGGGGAAGAAATAGTTAAATCATCTACCAAGGGATAGCGTAATCAAGGAGGGGAACATTTTATATTCAAGATTGTGTTGTGTAGTTTAGCATTGTATTACAAGGACATTTTATTGCTCACTTTAACATCATATGATTAGGAAAATTTTCAAACAGTTTAGTGACATGTGGAAAGGACATAGATTCTATGCAATTTATCTTCATGTGGTGAGGAAATAGATGTCATGTAGTTTATTTTCTTATGGTGAGGACGTAGATGTCATATAGTTTATCTTCATGCGGTGAGGATGTAGATGTCATGAAGTTTGTCGTCATGGGGTGAAAACATAGATTCCATGAAGTTTATCATATTGTGGTGAGGACATGGATGTCATCCAGTTTATGATCATGGAGTGAGGATGTAGATTCCATGTAGTTTATCATCATGTGGAGAGGAAATATATGACCCAACATGAAAAGAAGAACATATGGTTATTCTTGAAATGTTCTCGCAAATACGGCATGTGTGGGATTCCCTTGCTTTGACTTATCTCACATGTAGAGGAGGGGACATTTTTACACATTCTGCAGCTGGGTCTAGGTTATAAGGTTTGGGCGTCACTATGTATCCCATGGGATGGGAATCAAGATGCATTTAGTTCTTTATAGAAATACCCCCTACATAGGTCTAGCCCATATGAAAGGGGGGATTTCTATTTCATGGAGGTGTATGAACCTAGATGAAAGTTTGGGTGTCCCTATGTATCCTATGAGGGAATGAATCAATCCATACTTATTTTTTTCAATGTCTCCTCGTACGTGACCAATGTTAGAGGGAATTTCCTCTAAGGTGATAACACTATTATGTCATGCAGTTTATTTTCATGTAGTGAGGGAGTTAGTGACTTGACGTGAATGGAGGTGGATATTGTGGGTCCATGCATTTTAACATCTTTCAAGAAGGATTTCAGAAGAATAGTTTAATGCCATGTTGTGGGGATGAATTGTTAGGAAAATCATGAGTAAGTATGAGATAATCAGTTTGGGATGTTCTCTCTTGCCCCGGATGTGAGCGAGTAAAGAATGTGTAAACCATGATTTCGGTGGGCCTTAGATCCGGAGATATGATATGGGGCATGGGAGCCAATGGGTGTAGAGAGGTAGGAAAAACCTCTTCCGAGGGTGAATTTTTCTTTGGTTGATAGGCATTTTTTCTGGGAAACTTATTCAGAGATGATGGGGAATTGTGCGCATAGTCAAACAAAGGTTTCTGTAGGACACTGACCCTCCATCTCTGATAGCCATGGATGATTATGCAGATCCGATATTTCTTGGTACATGGATTATTATGGATAAAAAGGGGATATTTGGGTATGTAAGAAATTTATATACCTAGATTAGTTATGAGGTAAGCAATTCCTTACATAGATCCAAATCATATGTAAGGGGTATGATCTTCAGAAAAATCCTTTCTATTGGAATCAAGGTTTGGAATCACCTGTATCGATTTGAATTTTACATGTAGGATATTGGTGTATGTTTTTCATTTTGCATGGATGAACTTGGGCATAAGGTCTGGACATCACTAAGTATCTCATTATATTGATAATCAATCCATACATAGTTCTTGAGGTACCTTTTAGTTTAATGTAATGTGGTTAGAACTTTGGACTATAGTGGATTGATACATCTATGGGGTGTTTCCTGCCAAAACTCCTAAGCTCATGTAAGTTGATATCAGTGTTACAAACTATGGGTAGAAAAATATTGATTAGCCACATAGAGGTTACATTAAAAAGGATGAGTAAATTTAACCTTTGATCCTTTTTCACAATTAGGCACAGGTTTGGAGACTTGGGTATTACTACGTACCTTGTGTCAACATGAATCAATCTAGGCGTAGTTCTATGAATTTCCCCTGCACAAGCCTGACTCATATGAAGGGAAAGGGAATTTTTTATTTTGGATGGTGGGTAGACCAGGAAATAGATTCATGGTGTCACTCTATATCTTATGGGGGTAGGAATCAATCCAAACATAGTTTTAGAAGTATGCTCCCTATACTGGTCTGACCCATGCATTGGGAAGGGAATTTTTATGCATTCCTCAATGAGTTTCGGGTCCTAGGATATGGGAATCACTACATATCTTGCGGGATAGTAATCAAGCCACACATAGTTATTTATATAAGTACACTCCCTATACCTGTCTGACCCATGCATAGGGATGAGAATTTTTTAGAATGGAGGCTAGACCAGGATGTAGAATCTGGGCGTCGCTATGTATCATTTGAGGGTAGGAATCAAGACAACATAGTTCTAGAAGTATGCTCCCTATACTAATATAACCCATACATGGAAAGGGGAAATTTTTTAAATGGCGGCTGGACTAGGATATAGAATTTGGCCATCACTATGTATCTAGTGAGGGAAGTAATCAAGCCACGTGTAGTTCTAGATATATTCTACCTATACCAGTCTAAACTATGCATAGGGAGTGGAAATATTTTTTAAATTGTGGTTGGACCATAATGTAGAATATGGGAATCACTATGTATCTTGTGAGGGAAGGAATCAAGCCACACGTAGTTCTAGAAGTATGCTCCTTATAACTGTATGACCCGTGCATAGGGAGGTTTTTGAATGGAGGTTGAACCAGGATATATAATATGGGCATCACTATGTATCCTGTGAGGGCAGGAATCAAGCCGCATGTAGTTCTAGAAGTATGCTCCCTATACTGGTCTGAACCTTGCATAGGGAGGGGCATTTTTTTGAATGGAGGTTGGAACAGGATGTAGAATCTGGGTGTCACTATGTATCCTGTGAGGGTAAGAATCAAGCCACGTGTAATACTATAAGTATTATCCCTATATAGTCTTAGACCATATGCAATGACAGGGGAAATTTTAAACACTTATTTTGAGTTAATGGGCCTATCATGAACCTTTACTCTTTGTTCATGAGGGGAAATCCCTTACAACCATTCCTAAGATCATGTGATCTATGCTCAGTGTGAGAACCAAGGGACTTTTCTCACTATATAGAGGTAGTTAAAGGCACAGCAGTAGAATTTTTTATCATGTGGGGGATGGAAAAGGATATAGGGTCTAGGTGTCTCTATCAATATTGTTGAAATATGGGAATAAATCCATATGTAGTTATATTAAGTTACCTCCACACATAAGTTTGGCATGAACAATGAGAGGGGTCATTTTGTTTTAGGGTGGTTGGGCCCAGAACATAGAGTCTAGACGTCATTATGTATCTCTCCAAAATGAGAATAAATCCATACATAGTTCTTAAAAATATAGTTCCTTATGTGGATCTGACTCTCACATAGGAATAGGGGAATTTTTTCTTTATCTTGCACAGATTTGACTCATGTGTGATAAATCATTAGTTGGAACACAATGGTTCTGTACAGTTTAACATCATGTGCTTAGGATTATTTGACCCTAAATATTAACATCCTATGGTAAGAACATCTATTTCCCAATGTGAAGGGGAATATGTGATGTATCTTTTAGTACAACATCTTGGGACAAGGACATTTTGGGCCATACAATTTAACATATTTTGGTTCGTAAACATTACAACGAAGTTTAACATCATGTGTTCAGTACATATTATCATGCAGTTTTTCATCATGCAATAAAGATGATTTTCTTTTGTCCACATGAAACATTTCTTCAATAACCTTTCATTAGTGGGAGTTGTGGTGAGATTTCCATCCATTGAATTTAAGGCATATGCTCCATTGGAGTAAACCTTGTGTACGACATATGTTCCTTCCCATTTTTTGCTCTAATTTTGGCAGTTTCATACCGACTATCATCATATTTATGAGGACCATCACCAATTATCCTTCAAGTAAGAACCAAAGGTGAACCTTTTTGTTAAATTTTCATGAAATATGGTTTTTTTAAACTTCTAAATGGTGAAAAGTGTGTAATATTTACTCATCCAATCTCTCAAACTCATCGAGCCATTTTTTGGATGACTCTTTTATGGATAGTTGATCACATATAGCAACATTGAGCGATGGAAGTTAAAATTTTATGGGTCAAACCATCTATTTCCCATACACTAATTAGTATGGGGTTTCTTGAGTGGAAGTGTGGGTTTTCTTCTGGTAATATTATGGATCATAGAGGATCTTATCCATCCTTGATTTCTAGTCCTTGTCTACTAAAACAACCTTGTTATATTTCTAACATTCATATGTGATTTAATTACACAAAATTACACTTATTACAACCCAAAAGTTCTAGAAGTCTAGTTTCTTTGGAAATTATGAACATTACATAAAAACTTAAAAAATGAAATACAACATCTTTATTGAAAACTTATTTAACATGCTCGAGCTTAAAACTACATGGGATATCCTAGGGAAAATACATGAGAAATGGGTGAGATATAAATCCTAGAAAGGTACATAACATGGAAAAGCAAGAAGATAATAATACATGTTAGGAAAGGCATATCAATGAGTCATAAAGGAACATTAATCATAAATCATGATATTGCAAGATATTCATAACATAGAAATGTGGCAACAACCTTAAAACACTGCATTAAGGTCAAGGCAAAGCAGCCAAGACATCATAGTGGAAAAATTCCAATAAAGAAATCAGATAAAAACCTATCCCAACATGACGTATCATGATACTAAACATTAACCAATGCATTCGAGTGATATATAATTCTGGATGCACCCGTTACTTTCATTTCATTCCCATGCTTAAGTGTGCCACGTATATCATAAAACGTGGATTCATTCATCGACATCATTTATTCCATGATCATGGGGTGTGTAATACATACATTTATTTCCACAATAATAGTTATATGTGTATAAAATTGAACACCCTTTATAGGTATTGGGTACGGTATTCACTATACAATTGTTTTGGAATGGAAATTTGCGGTGCAATTTCAGCAGCCAAATGGCATGATATAAAAATTCATAAAAAGGGTTTATGAGAGAAAAATAGGTATATTAAAATATATAAATGAAATTTACAGTAATAGTTTCATATAAATACATGTCCCAACATAAAAAATTAGGAAATAGAAGGTGTCACATAATAAAGAAACTCAAAGAAAGAGGAAGAATGGAATAACTCCTACCAAATTTTGGCATGGAAACGGGTGTACATGGGAGGGATTAATCAGAGATGGAGGTTTATATCATCATTAAAACATAATAATGGTAGTATGGGGTGGTGAAAAAACATACCCCATCATTTTTAATTGAATATAACAGGGTGTAACAATATAAGGAAACTTGGATAAAAATGATAAATGAAGGAACCCTTACTTGATTATGGGACTTCAAAAGCTTGAAGAGGGGCTTCATGAGAGATTAGGGCACCTTGGGATGTTTATAGAGAGAGGAGGACAGATTAAGGATGTGATCTAAGTATTTTGAGTGAAGATAAGTGAGACCTTGTGTGGGTTTATTTAGGAAATTAGTGGGTAATTCTTTAATATTTCACAAATGTAGGTTTTGGAATCTATATAATTAAATAATCAAACCCACAAACATTACCATAGTTTTTTCCAATGTTTTTTTCCAAATATGGGAGATATTAATTATTTTATTAATAAAAGAGTTGAAGATATTAAAATATTATCCTTTCTTATGTGGAGGTGAGTCTCATTATTCAAGAAATGAATTTAAAATCATAAAATATATTATACATTTTGGAATATTCATAAGAGCATTATAAAAATAATAAAATTATCTTAAAATAACATTATTTTAATTAGAAAAAATATATTGGTCTGATAATAACCATTATATTATTTATTATATCATTTTTGTGTCAATATGATGTCATAAAACACACAATATATTAATACGATATTAAATTTTTACCTGAAAATTCGTCTGGCTCAGAAAAATATAAAAAATTCACCATTGGATAATTGAAATGTTTTGATTCCAAAAATAGTATTAATTTTTTATAAATAATTTTATAAATATTTTAATTTTAACTTTTAAAATAAAAACAGACATTTATTGAAAATTAATGGGTTTTGACCAAAACAGTTTTCAAAACAAAATAAAAATTATTTTTGACTTCATAAAATTTATATGAAAATTTATATTTAATAAAATTAATTTAATGATAATATTTTATTAAAATACCATTGATTTTAAAAATCTAATTATTCATCAAAATAAACCCCTTAGTTGAATTGGAATATTACCTGAAAATACAATTTCAATTTAATTGAATCAAAAACAAATTCATTTAAAAGAAACAATTAAAATTGAAAATATATACATTATTATATACATATTCAAATTATTAAGTTCTTGATACATATCTATTTATTACACCATCATAATCCCTAATAGTAAGGTGTGTGATGGTGATATTATCATTGGGTCGTTCGGAGAACATGGTTTGGTTCGTGATCTCGATGAGCCTGAACTTATCTCATAAACAATTTCACTCATACTTAAGTCGCTAGATATAATAATGATCTAGGTCAAGGGAAAAGCCCAGAGATTTTATCTACTTCATAATCTATAACAAATGGACTTCATAGGGTATGATTCTACTTATTAAGGCCATCACTTCCTTTGTCTCGGTCAATTGGATTTGTTAAATCTCCATATTTATACCAATCATGTGATCATTGTTCAATGGATATATTATCAACGTTTAACATTCATAATGGTCCCTTAAGTCCAAAAACATAAAACCAAGTAAGTTCATGTGTTTTATATAATCATTTTACAAAATAAGACATTTAATTAAATCAAAAGAGAAATTTCATTTATAATAGTTCGAGTTGTTACATTTATCATCTTCTGGAGTTTGTTGGATAGGGTTTTATTAAAGGACTCTTTCAATCTGTTGGTCACTTCATGGTAGTGGGATGAACAGTTGGCCTTGATACCATATTCTTAATATAATATTTCCAACTCATTAGAGCAGAAATTAGTGCCACTTTCAATCGGTATTGAATGAGGGACACTAAATTTGGTGATGTTATTGTCTTTTACAAAGTTGACAATGCTTCTTTCCTAGACCTCTTTAAGGGGTAGATATTTTTCTCATTTAGAAAATTATTTGGTTTCTAGGATAATATACTTTAATTTTCTTCCATTCTAGGAAGATAAATTCCCATGATGTCCATTACCCATATTGAAAATGGCCAGGATAACTTGGTTGTGTTAGGTAAATCTGGTGGTTGATGGATAAAATTGGTAGTAACTTGGATGGAATGGCACTTATTGGGGAACTTAGCGCAATCATGCATCATGGTGGGCCAATAGTATCCAATCCATTTAATTTTATGAGAAATATCGGATGCTACATGATGTTCCCCACAAGTTTTAGAGTGTACTTCTTTCAGGGCAGTAGCGGTATCTTCTCCATTAATGAACCTAAGAAGTACCCCATAGATGCCTCGCTTATAGAGTTCCTTTTGTTGTTTTGTGTCATCGTACATAACAAAGTTGATTTCCCATCTCAAGATTTACTCCCTTCCATCCCAATCTAGTGTAATCTCTCCATTTTCATGGTAATTCGAAATGGGAGTTATACAGTCCGTGGTATGACCATACGGCTCAAGGATGGTACTAATCTTGTCGATATCTTCCGTGTTAGCCTGAATGAAAGGTAAGACCATATGATGGTGGTCAATTTTGATGACCATTTCATCTCAATCTAGATCGACCAGAGCTATGGCTGCATTTTCCAATGCATCTACCTCTATATTTTGTGATCGAGGGACATGAGTTAACATCAGATCTAGTGGTATTTTTTCCATTAGCCCTCAGACTTGGTCCATCAAAGGTATCATCTCCTCTTTATTGATAAAATAGTCATAATTAACATGTTTTATGACTAGTTATGATTCACCTTTTGTCTTAAAGTGTTCTTATTGTACATTAAGTGCTATCTCTAGGCCTGAAATGAGGGTCTGGTACTCTATATCATTGTTTGGCAACCGCTCTGTTTGTAGAAAGGAGTAAGTAAGGACTACCCTTTTTGAAGATATGAGTAAAACTCCTAGCCCCAATTTTTTGAGCTTGTATTATTTCATATTTTTTTCTATCGGGGTTATATATGTTCCATAAAAATAAATCTCTCGTGTTTGGTATTCCTTTTGAACAGAGAAAACCTCCTCATCAGGCAGTTTATCATCCAATGGAATTATATCTTCTGAGGGGTTTTCTATCAGTAATTTTTCTAACGTCTAGAATTTGAAGGATTTATGAGGTATGAACTGTTGTTCGAATTGGTGTAGGATGACCACCCACCAAGGTAGGCATCCAATCAGCATTGAACAGTTGATAATATACTTTAGTGGGTTGCTATAAGAGACTAAATGGACCTCTTGGTGTTGTAGGTAGTGCCTCAGCTTTTATACTGTAAAGATTAGGGATTGGAAGTTTTTCTTGATATTTGAATAATGATTCTCAACATTGATCATGGTTTGACTAAGATAATAGAGACTATTCTCACTACTGGCCTCATTTTTGTTCACGGGGAAGGCACCTAGGTATTGTTCTAAGGTAGTCAAATACATAATGAGTAGTCTTCCTTCAACAGGAGGCATTAGAACTGGAAGGCTTAACCTATATTTCTACATACTGTCGAATTCTTCCTAAAAATCATAATTCTATTAATATATGACCCCCTTTATATCAAATTGGTGAAGGGAAAACATTTTCTTGCAAGGTTGAATATAAATCACTGAATATAGGCTAAATTTCCTTGAATTCCTCTCAACTCTGTGAGGTTGCGAGGAGGTGAAATTTCAAGGATATCCTTTGTTTTCTCGAGTTCAACATCAATACTATAGTGTTTTATGATGAAATCAAAAAAAAATACATGAGGTAACACAAAAAGAACATTTTAGGGGGATCATTTTCAAACTGTGATGTCATAGTTTATTAAAGATGGTTTCAAGATCTTCCAAGTGGTCTAAGATTTTTTGTGATTTAACCACCAGATCATCAACATAGCATTCAATTAACTTTCCCAGGAAGAGATTTAGGATGAAATGAATAGCGCGTTGATATGTGGCCCCAGCATTCTTCATATTTAAGGGCATTACCTTGTATCAAAATACTCCCTAGGGGTCTTGAAGGTGATATATTCCTCATTTTCTTAAGCCATTCATATTTGGTGGTATCTTAAATATTCATATATGAATGACAGAGCTTGATATACAGTATTTACATTGATTAACAATTTTGTAATTGGGATCAAGAAGTCATATTTTGGGCAGTGCTGATTGAGATCCCTGAAATCGATGCAAACTGTAATTTGTAAATTATTATTTTTAATGGGGACGATATTATCTAACCTGATGGGTTATTAGACCTACCAAATGAATTTTTGTTTATTGATATTTTCAACTTCAGCCTCTATTTTGGAATCATGAGTTGTATGTGTCCTTCTGAATATTTGTATCCATGATGATATTCTGGAAAGCCCAAGTGGTGAGTGGCCACTTCGGGATTGAGTCCTGGCAATTCTGCATAGTTCTAGAAGAAAACATCTCAATTATGCCTTTGGAAGGAGGTATAAACCTCTTTATCTTTTTAATACAAGGACTCACTGATTATAGTGGGCCATGTGACTTATTTGGTACCAAGGTTTATTTATCTAAGTTCATAAAAGGTTGTAGAGGAACCCTCCTCAATTGCTGGAGGGTCATACCTAAGGTCTTCTTCCTCTTCCTCTTACACATCCTGCTCATCCTCTTCCTCTTATGATGGAGAAATAATTACTAAGATGAGCTATCTATAGTTGAGGAAGAATTATAATTTCTTTTTCGAAGGCTGAGGCGACTTCTTCTGACCCAAAATATAATAGGGAATTTTCTGAAGAGGGTTAAGTAAGGGAATGATAAATATATTCTTTGTCTGCTACCTTAGTGAGTGAGGCATAGATTATCTAGATCACTAAGGATAGATTGATGGTATTTCCATTAGATTGTTCATCATTATCTAGGGGACCGGTGGAACTTTCAACATTGTAAGGCTCAGAGACTATGACTGAAATCATGAGTACTGTCGAATTTTCATCCAAATTTGGAATCAATCACTCTACTTGATTGATGGTTAAAATGTATTATTCACTGGTCTTCCTAAAGGGGTCATTAAAGACCATTTCCAAACCATTTGGGGAAGTGGCCCAATCAATACCATTGACTGACGGTTGCTTAACTTTCTACTCATTGAATCCTTCATTGATATAGTGTGAATCACATGATTCGAATTGGGAATTATCGGCATCCAATGTTTTACTCTATCCATTAGTTCAATATTTTACACACTGATGGTATGATGAGGGAATATTTGTGTACAGATGCAACCAGCGCCTTCCCAATAAGACATTGAAGGTTTTGTTTTTCTTGACCAATAGAAATTATGAGTCATCCAGGAGGTCACCAAATATATTTTTGTTCTTGATTTGGCTCAGTATCTTCTCCTCACATTTATCATAGCCCTATAAGGTTTTGGAAGATGGTGCTAGGTCATATTCATTGTAGTCTAGCCGACGATGTGTTCTTGATGGGAGGAGATTAACTCTAGATCCATTATCAATGAAGAATTTTTGGATCTTGACACCATTTATCCTACCATACACATATAGGGGTCTGATGTGCCCCTACATAATGGTTTCATCATCTTGATCTATAAAGGAGATGAATACATGGAATTCTGTATGATTATTCTTAGCCTTATAAACTTTAGTGATGGCCACTTCAGCTTCAAACTCCTAGTGACTTAGAAAAGCTTCTATAAGTGAATTCTTGAGATCTTCTAACAAGATTAGGGCATCCAGGATTGATAGTTTAGATCATACTAAATCCAATTTCTTTAGAATATCACACTTATGATCTAAAGTCTGACTCTTCCCAACTTGGGTATACACTTTCATAGGTGATTTAGGGGATTGAGTATTGCATGAAGACGGACTAATCCCCAAGATAGGAGTTGGTGGTGCTTCTTTACTTTATGGGTTTGGTTAGGAAGTACTGCATATATTCCATGGGAGATTAGGAATTTTATCCTCTTCTGATGGATATTTGAAGATGATCAGGCCAGAGTGTCTTCCAGTAAGGGTAGGGGAATTTTCCCATTCTTGTTGGGTTTGATGAAGGGATCTTTCATGGGTTTGTGAAATGTTGATATTTTGAGGTGATCTATGGCCAGATATTTGATTTCTTCCATGACTGCATCTTCTTGGGTATCCTCAGCTTATGCGGACTCTTCCTCCAGTTTCCCGATTGAGGGAAGTTAACTCAAGTTCATATCAATATTCTTCATCGGAGAAGGGATCCACTAAGTTAATGACACTAATGGATCCAAAGATCAGTTCCTCATCTAATAATGACTCTTTCTGATTGACTTCTTATATTGGTACCATTTTGTGGGGCAGTTACCATGGTTTCATATCTGATGGAATAAAATATGAGAGTGTCATGCATAACTTTGGCCTTGACTTGGGTTCATATTCATGCACTTTGTCCAACTAATTTTTGGAGAACTCTAGGAAAGAGGATGTTGGTTGTGTTTAATTAGGAACCATTGGAGGCATAGTCAGTTACTTTTATTGGTATTGGAGCATTCCATGAGCTTGTTTGATCATTTTTTGAGTCATCCAATTATCTAACATACATTCCCTTTTACTAACAACTTTTTTCCACTCACCCCCTTCATCTGGGATAGTGGTGGAAACATATGCTACTTATGATGAAAGGGGTCATGAATTGACCTATCTAGAATATATCATTCTTTGAAGGATGTATTTGAAGGAGAAACATTCTTGAATGGTATATCCCAGCATCCAGTGGTAGGGACAATAATATGTCTGGTCATTGAGACTTTCTTCATCATCCCTCTTTGGTTCTGGTAGATAGAGCAAGTTGTGATTCATGTAGGCTATGAAGTAGCCATAGACATGGTCATATCCAAAAAAATTAATTTTTTTCCTTCATTACTCTAATTTATTTCTCATAGGTCCCCTCTGCTCACCTTGAAAAGGTGGGGGAAGTTGTTGATGTCCCTGAGGCCCCAGATGATTTGGTGTAGGCCTTGGAGCCAGCATTGGTGCAGGGTTGGCTTAAGGGTAACAGAAGAAACTTCAGCTCTTACCACTCTTTTCCTTGGTGATGATGGGGCTACCCAAGACTTTAAGTTAGTCCATTGTAATAAATATGTTATCCTTTAAGAAATGGAAGAGAAATTCTAAAACCTATTCATATATTTTATCAGGATGAGTGGCGTCCATAGATCTTCACGGAGGTTATAAATGTACATATCAAGCATCTCATCTTGGGGTAGCAGTCAGTTCAGAGAGTAGGTCAGACCTTTCCATCCAGAAATGAAATATGAAACTCTTTAATTCTCCTGCTATTTTTATTTCATTAATTCATTGACTTTTGTTTTGGAAACATTGAACTGAACTAGAAAATGACCTACCATCAAAGATCCTCCCATCCTATTATTGACTGAGATGGAAAATGGGTATACCATACAAAGTTTGAACCTTGTAGGGTTCACAAGAAGAATCTAAGTTTCACTACTTCTTATTACTCTGTGGTCCCCATCATGGGATCACAATAAGATGAATAATGAATCAGATGTTTTTCTAGGTCACTTAATCCACTGAGTAATGGGAATATGGGGTTCCCAAAATTTGGTGGTGACGGGACATTACTCACCCAGTCTGGGTAAGGTTTCCAGTACAGTTGTATCAGAGTATGCTATCTATCCATGGATTCCAACAGAGCCACCAATGACTTGATGGTATTCATGATCCCTTGATGCATGTCCAATTAAAAGTGATCATGGGTGGGTATAGTAGGGTTAATTTTGTTGTGTTGGTGATACTGGTAATTAAGGTAGATACTCGGTCAGGGGCATCATTTTTGGATTTTCTTCAAAATTTTTTGGTTTTTTCCTCAATGGAGGTAAATCTTGATATCCTTTTGGGATTAGGTTCAGGTAGACTGAGGGTCCCTATACTATTTTGAATGATCTTTTCAGCCTTATTTCATTTTCTAGGATAATCCCTTATGTTAGAGGCACAACTACTTGAATTTTATGTTGAAGCTCTTCCTGGGGAACATATTCGATAGGACAACATCCTCAGAGAAAATCATCAATGATTCGCCTCAACTTATTCATTTATTCCTCATTTCCAATGAATCTATCTTTGAGCATTAAGGAGTTGTTCTCATTGGGGGAGGTGGGTCATGTATATATTTGTTTTTTTATAATGGTTTTTTGGGATTCGTAGAGGAGGTAGTGAGGGATTAACTGAGAGAGAACCCAAATTTAGGGTGACCCTCTAATTTTGGGTGTATACACTTCCGATTTCGGTGTAGATCGGATTTTGGGTGGAAACATCATTTCCCTGTTCATTCTCATTTGTATCATTTTCGGCATAGTCCATAGAATTGATGTCCATGACGTTCGCTGATGCATAATGAATGGTGGGTTTCTTACTAGTTTCCAAAGGGTAGGATATTTTTTTCATCCTTTACTAGATTTTCTCCTTCTATTCTGAGATCCTATTCAAGTTTTTTAGAAAATGGTAACTCAGAGGGAACCCTTATAAGACCTTGTTGTATGTCTCCTTTTTATGAGAAATGAATCACAAGATGAGATGTAATGGGTGTCCTCTATTTTTATTTTCCCCATATGAGGTAAAATACTAATGTCCGTTGGGTGGGAAGTTGCGGTAAAAATTCCTCGAGCCTTGTGGGTTGGGGTCACTCTCATTCCATTATTATTGTGCCACAGCATGGATTTTTTGGTTTTACAGGGGAATTTTGTGTTAAAAATGACCCCAACCTTTCGGAATTGGGATAACCACACACTACATCCATTGTTTCTATTTTTTCTACTTTCTTGATCTCATGCATTCACATTTTAGGGTCATCCGGATATGGTGTTAGGTCTGCACATGAATTATTTTCTTCTGAATACATGATCATTTCTTGATGATTAGAATCCCTTAGGTGATAATCCCTCTGAATGTTCTCAATTTCATGGTTTAGGAGTTTTTCAATGGCTCTTTATCATCAGGATTGACACTTTTGAGACTTTCTTAAAACCAGTTCTTATCGAGAATGTTTCCTTTTATAAATAAGAATTTTATTTTATCATCATCTTGGGATAATGACATTAAAGGATGTCATTTACAATGGGTTATTATGGATAAGAAGTGGGGTGAATTTAAATACTCCATGCTCTTCCCAACACTGTAAATGAACACCAGACGGTGTATCACTGGTTAGGAAACACAATTTGTGTAGTGAGTGGAGGAAGACCAGATCAAGATCTTTTTTCCACCTCTCAAATTGTGGTTTTAATGCAGAAGGATGATCTTCTAGGTTAATCTGACAGTGAATCCCCCCCCCCAATATATTGACATGGTCTTCATGCCCTTTATAGGGTAAATACTTTTCTTTCAAATGGAGGATATTTTTTCATATATTGAGACAAATGTTATGTATGAACTCCCTAGACAACTCTCTAGGTGTGTTGAACTAAGAAGTGTCTATGGACCAAAACAAAACTTGTATTTCATCCCTAGATAATTTTCTTCTCACGAGAAAAATTTCCTTTCTCTCATTTTTCATATACTTCTCTGCTTGTTCTTCCCAACATGGATGCTTATTGATCATTTCATAACCATCATCAGAGCTAGTAGAAGTCTCATAAATATATGAATGGTACCGGGGTGGATTGGATGTTGTTCATGGACCTGAACCATCTTCTGACTAAAAAGGATGTCTCTTGTCATAGACAGATTATCTAACATGTTTAACTACATCTTTACAAGTGCCTAGGAATATGAGTTATTTCTCGTGTATAGCTCAGCGAGGGGAGGACCGTCTTATCGGTGTGAATGTTGACTATGGGGAGGACCTTCGTAGCCGATGTCATGGTGGCAAGGACTAACATCGTGGATTAATGTCCAACTATAGGGATAATTTCTATGTCATATACCATGGGGATAACCTTTAGGGTATACCAAAGCAATGGGAATACCTTCTTACATCTTGATGTCACTGTGGGGAGGTCCTTCACAGTGACTGTCATCATGGTGAGGACTACCATCATATCTATATTTCCAGTGGTAGGGAGAATATCTATAGTGAGCATCCAAGGGAGGACCTCTAAGATGGGATGAAATAAGGGGAGAACCTTCTCACTGCTTTATGTCATTTTAGGTAGGGCCTCTTAGTGAATGTCATCATGGTGAGTACTACCATCATATCTTGACATCTGATTGTAGGGTGAATTTCTATTGTGTATACCCTATGGAGGACCATCAGAGCATATGAAAGAAATGGTAGGAACTTCTTACAATTTTATATTATAGTTATGGGAGTTCTACCATGACACTGATTAGAAGATAGGTTCTCAGGATCAATCATTTCTTTCCCATGAAGTAAGCTCCCGTGGGTGCTCTGAGGATAACCTCTAGAACTGCTGGTAATAATATTGCAGGGAGGACCTTCACAATTACTACTACCACTCCCATAATTTTGTAATGGGTTAACAGGATCTTGAGCCTCCATTGAGGGGTGATTAATTTCATCAATAACTCTATCTTTTATCAAAGAAGGATCATGAATGTGCTCTTTATTTTCTAGTTGTCTTTGGAACATTTCATTTTTGGACGCTCTCTTGTGGGAAACTGGGGTCGCCTTCTATTGGTAATGCCTTCATATTCAGGTTCATGTTTATTTGGTTCTTATGATTACAATGGGATATAATGATAGAAATATTGAGTTCTAACAGGGATATATTCCTACCATGGAGTGGCCACCATGGTGGACTGGTGTCCCCTAGTTGTAATGGGTGTTTATTCCCGATCTGGTTGCATTTTACCACAAAATATGACTGTCGACCCTCTTAAATAGGAGAAGGGATGTAGTTTTTCTTCAGAGTGACTATATTATCTTGTGGATGAGTCACCCCACTTAGGGATATAGGGTTTGGGCCATAATCCTTATTATTACCACAGACGCGGTCACATATTTACAGGTCTGGAGGATATAATCAGAAATTGATTTCTGGTCCTCCATCATTTCCAGGATTTATTAAGATATATCTTTAGTTGGGACAGGATATATACCCATTCTGATGTAAAAGTAACATTTTTTTCCTTCTCCGGTCCTCCATGGTTTTCCATTAGGTACTAGAAGTTCTCCTATGTCGAGGTAGAGGAACGAGTCTGCCCCTAATTTATGGCTGGGATATGCCATCTGTTTTCTTCAATTTCCATCCTATTTGGATGATAGGATACATATTTTTTAGAAGGTATTTGTGTATACTTGTTTGCCGCTATATTTTTCAGATGATCTTGATATGCATCCATAGTAATTTGAATCTACCTACATTTTAATGGTACATTATTTAACCAATGGGATAAATATGAGGGGAAAAGAATTTGACTCTCCCCATACTTGATTGAAACTATATTTGACTCATGTGATTCATATTACTTGGAAGGGATATGTTCCTGTCTGTAGTATGTTTTCCTATTTGGATGATGGGATTGGTACACATTATAAGGAATTGGCTTCTGGTCATAGCCGGTTTCCTCCCTATTTGGAGGACGGGCTTAGTGTACATCAGTAGGGATTTTGGTCTGCCTATAATTTTCTTCCCAATCTGCATGAAAAACTTGGAGATCATTAGTATTAACTTGTTCATGCTTGTAATATTCCATCGTATATTCATGGAGGGATTCATAAGAGGGATCAAGAATGTATGTTTGCCCATAGTTTTCTATGATATTTGCATAGTGTATCTCTTCCTCATGAACTAGGGTGGTGATCTATTCCTAATTATATGTTTTTCTCCCTTGGTGGGAAGTCTGGGGGACCCCTATTCATTGAACTTCAGTAGGATCCCTCAGTGTAACTTCCTATTCATAATGAGGATACTGGGACGCACATCATTGGTGGCGATGTATTTCGGTAGGGGCCCTTGAGGGGGACCCCTATGTAGAAGGGATTAATTCATCGATTACAAGTTCACACTACTGGAGAAAAGGCCTATACCTACGGTTCAAAACCGTGGGTATAGCCCCCAAAACCGTGGGTATAGGCTATACCCACGGTTTTGGGAACCGTGGGCTGGAACGCTGTCGGTATAGGTCCCCAGCCTATACCCACGGTTTTCCAAAACCGTGGGTATAGGTGTTCTGCCAATGTGTCAAGAAAACATTCCCAATTGCCACGGTGTCAATGGCTTTTACCCACGGTTTCAAAACCGTGGGTATAGATCCTAAAATAAAGCTGCAGGCGGGTTTCGATCCCACGACCTCTTCGCTGCAAAGTACCGCGTCTACCACTACCCTACTCTCAATTATGTGTGTATATATATATATATAGTTAAATATAGTTATATAAATTGTGGGTATAGAGGGAAGAACCGTAGGTATAGGACTCCCGCCAAAAAAAAATCTTTCCCGCGGAAAAAAAAAATTTCCCGCGCACACATGGGAAACCTATACCCACGGTTTTCAAAACCGTGGGTATAGGTTTTTTATCCTATACCTATCCCCACGGTTCTCCTCAAAACCATGGGGATAGGTACCCCTATACCCACGGTTCTTGAAAACCGTGGGTATAGGTCAATTTTCAAGACCTATCCCCACGGTTTTGGAAAACCGTGGGGATAGACCCCCCTATGCCCACGGTTTTTGAAAACCGTGGGTACAGGTCTTGAAAATTGACCTATACCCACGGTTTTCCAAAACTGTGGGTATAGGGGGTACCTATCCCCACGGTTTTGAGGAAAACCGTGGGGATAGGTCCATTTTCCAGTAGTGTCATTTGTCTCCTTAAGATAAGGTATGTACTTGTTATGACATTATAGGGATAGGCACCCAAAATGGTTGGAGACGGCCTAAGGAGTTACTTAGTTATGGACCACTATCTACTGATGAATGGGAAATTGATGGGGCTTCATGTCCTAGAGGTCCTACCTTGCTGCCTCTAGGATGGGGAGAGTATTGTTTTGATGGTACTCCCAAATCAGTGAATTTGAGACCCAGCATTGAAGATACTGGGTGGGCGATGGGGTCCTATTCTTCATTGAGGATCTAGCTTCATGTGCATTTGTTTATGCGTGTGTCTGATAAAACTGTCTAGATGCCAATAGATTGAATAAACATCTCTGAATTAACATCAATATATGTGAAAATTATAGAAAAACAACCCTATCAATGTAGTATCTCATGACCACATGTATAATTATTGATATTTTTTGACCCTCTTCCTTTTTTATGTGAAAGGGGGATGAGGTGAGGTAACACCGCCACATTGGTTAAAGATTCACATCGATTTCACCATTTTTTTCAACCCGAAGGTGAGTCGTTGCCAAAAACAAAAATGCTCTTATGTGTACTATTTATTATATCCTTTTAATATTATGAAGGATTTGAAAAGTTAAGTGGTCCTGGAAGTTGATTTCAAGGGGTTAAGTGTCTGTGAAATCGATCAATGTCATGTACAATGTCCTTGTATGGTCTCCAACAGGTTTATTTGCAGAGCCAAAAACACCGAACAGTCACCTTTATCCATTGTTTATGGACCTTCTTTCCAAATATAGGTGCTCATTAGATGATTTTTCCAATGAAACTTTAGGACTCACATTGGTCTATAGGATGGGGAATTAGGCTCATCACATCCTTTTGAGGGGAATTATTTCCCATTCTAGATCTCTATTATAGATTTAAGCTATTTTTATATGTTTGTGAATCCTTGGTTCATTCCCAAATATGTGTCCACGGATTAAACCTATGTTTCAAGATCAAACATAAATATACATGGGTCTGAAATCTTCTGTTTGTATCTGAGGTTCTCTATCAATAAGTAAATCTGTAAATATCTGAGGTTCTTCATCAGTGTTACCATATTGTGGACAAGTAAGAAATCCCCTAGTCCTTCATTGAGATGATGATGGTTTAAACCATGTGATGAGTCTCTCTAGTATTTATCATCATTCAGGTGGGATGAGATTTGTTTTGATGTCAATATCAAACCCATAATATGGGTTTCCTATGTATCATCATGAAAGGAATCAGAACACACATAGTTTGGTGTCTCTTTACTAGACACATCCCCTTTTAACTTCATGTGACAAGGACCCAATGGTGCAGTTTAACGTCATGAAAAAAGGAAACATATATGAGAGGTTGCCTAATCAATGGTGTTATAGGACTTATGTTGAAGCAGCCTAAGGTACCCATAAAGCATATGGTCTCCTAGGTGGATGTGACCCTAGAGAGGATGTAGCTCTGAAAACATTAGGGTGATTTGGACATCGTTTTTGGAACTCATTGAGGATTTCTATGTATCCTAGTTAGTTGGGAATAAAATCCCTCATAGTTTAGTTTGATTTGGGACTTTACCTTTAGAGGAGGCATGTTAATGGAGAATTATTAGGGATTGCATCTATGGAGAAGGATCATTATTTAGATTAAAGATGGGGATTACAAAAATGGAGAAGGATCTTTATTTGGGACCATTCAGATGTCATGATCACCACTAAACTCTAAGCCCATGTGAATTAATCTTGATGTGATAAACAAGATAAGGAATTAGATCTGAAGATTGAAAGTCCCACTTCATCTATTGATAGATGGTATAGAATCCCAAGGGAAGAGATAAAGGGATTTGTATTTTCCCATCCCCTCTTTTTTTTCATGCCTTGGATAGTCATATTTGGTGAACTATCTAGATGTGTCCTAGGAAAGGCTAGATAGGAGCGTGGGTGCAACCTCCTACAAGAAAATCTATGGGCTTAACTTAGTGGGAGTGCCCTTTTGAATTTTATATGGGGTATACTATAGTTTAAAGTCATATGTCTTAGATGATGGTATTGCAGTTTAATATCTTGTTGTAGGGACTATGACAGAACTATTTAATGTTGTGTTGTAGAGACTAATACCATATAGTTTAATGTCATGTGGCCAGGATGAATTGGGGTCTTGTAGTTTAAGCTCATACAAAGAGGACCATTTTTTATTGAATCCATGATTAACTTTATGATAATCTGGTTGGGATGTTCTGACATGCCTCAAAAATGAGAGGGAAGGAAATTATAAACCTTCATTCTCAAGATTCTCATATCAGGATAAATGATGTTGGGCATGGAAGCCATTGGGCCTACCGAGGTAGGAAAATCCTCTCCTAGGGATGAATTTGTCTTTGGTTGACAGGCCTTTTGTGGGAAAAATATGCAGAGCCACTGTGGCATTGTGCACATAGTTAAATAAAGGTGTCCTTAGACACTGACCTTCCATTTTTAATGAACTATGTGGTTTATGAATATATGAGATCACCTCATACACATCATTTGATGAATGGAAATCATATGTCTCTTCATGTAAAAAACATTGAAACCACGATTATCCTGGGAGTTCTAGATCAACCTAGAATATGAGGCAGGTGATAGGGTTTTAGGAGTAAAATGAGGAGTAGATCGGATCATGGTATTTTAGGGATGGATGTTGGGATGACATAAGGGTGAAATAAAAAAATGACCTGGCCCACAAATTTTGTGGTGAAACTCTCCATTTTTCATGGGGGTCACTGACGATAGCTAAGGGACTGTCCCGGAGTGTGGGGACCACAACTCCGCACTGATCTTGAGTGGGGTCATGGGGGCACAGACACCGTGGTATGGAACAACACGTTCATAGGGTTATCTACATAAGTACGGCCATATAGGAGATAGTCACAAAGGAGCTTCTGCATACATACATCTACATAGGATCATCTGTAGAGGAGCTTCCGCATAGGGTAATCCCCATAACGGCATCCACATAAGAGCATTTGTGAACTATTCCCCAACAGGTCATCCGTGAATTGTTTTCCACAATAGGAAAACCTTGAAGGGTTGACCAAAAAGAGTTCATCTGTGAGGAATTTTTTATTCATTCTCGGGGTCATAAAATGATGCCTCAATTCCAAAAATGACAATGCATTCACATATTATCTTTTAAGTTGTGTCTTCTACAAACATTTTTTGGGGTGTATTTCTACGAAGTGCCACCCACATATGGTTTTTGGGATGGAGTTTGTGAAGTAATTTGGGTTAGGGAGATATTTCTCCCACACCCTCTATATTTTTCTTTGGGCTTTATCTCTTCTTTCCTTTTCCTTTATCCATATTTCTTCATGTACCCTCTTATATTTTTATAGAGGAGCATAGTGGGTCATCCACCTTATTTTACAGAATCCCACAGACTTAGTCAGTGGAAGAAATCATTTTTTGGATTCGGTGATTCCACCTCATCCCACGAACTATTTTTCTCATGGGGGATATTTGTTTATGGGGGTGTAAATTACCACCTCGCTCCTACAAAACAGATATGGTTTTGTTTTTGGGAGATGGTGCCACCATCTCCAACCCAAGAACAATTTAGTTTACAGGCGCCTTGTGAAGCAGTGGATTTCCATGTGTAGCGAAAATCCACAAAGTGAATTTCACTTCATAGGGTCACTTATTCCCTTTAATATTCTTCTTCAATTTTTTTATCATCTTATTTCAATCTTTTTTTGATTTTCATGGATTTTTCTTCATCTTGAATGTATAATTTTAAGGACCCAACAAACTATCGTGGTGAAAATTATGATGGACACTCTATTTATATATAATATATATGATATTTATAATGTCCTTATGATTCTATAATTTTTTATTTACAACATACCCTTAGGCTTTACATCTTCTATAAATACGATGATTTTATTTGAGGAAGTGTGGACTACTGCCCCCTCAAAGGGATGTGATTCGTTAAAACACTACATGAATGTATTAAGGATATGTTATAGTGAGAATATATGATATATATGATATAATAATACTAATTTAATGATTTTATATACATATAGACATATACATATATTTCATTAACTTTTTTTCTTTCAATACATCAATAAATTGGATGGAGTGTTCATGTATACGTACGACCTACTATCTCCATGAATAGTTTATTACATTTCATACTTCTATATTCTGTAGATTATTATAATACACATATAATTAATATTAATGATATTTATATCATGGTTTACATTTTACGGATCATGATATAAGTATAAGGACCAATGATATAACAAATTAAGGCACAACCTAAAAACAAAGTGAATAATACCTAAAGCGTAACCTTAACATGGAATTGTTAACAAACAGAAAATATAAATTCATAATAAAACATTATATGGTATTAGATATAATAATATGGTTCTGTAAAATATTTATAATAAAATTACATTCATTGTACCAGAGTTTTGAATAAGTATGAGGAGATTCAACACATAAGGTAATGGAATTTCATCTCACTTTTTTATTTTCCTGAGATACATGCTTTATTCACCACCCATTCAATTTGTGTGGTGTTTATACTGACCATGGATTTATTCTATGATTATTATAATTAAATTTATGGTTATTTTCATATCCATTCTATGATCTTTATTTCTTGGAGTTTATGTTTCAAAATTTTCTATGTCGATAAAGTAATTTTGTCAGAATTTCCTTCTTTGAGACACATGTCATGTTATGAACCTATATTTTTCTATGATGTGTATATAATAGTTTTGAAATGATAAATCATGAATATCATTCTTTTCATGATATTTTGAGGTTAATTTAATTTCTCTTTCACGCATGGTGAGTATAATTCAATCTTACCAAGTGGTAAGAGTTTATTGAAATAATCTCATCATTTGTCTAGATTGTTTATGATTATGCTTCCATTAACAAAATATTATGATTCATCTCTAAATAGAACTCATGAAATATATTTTCCTCTATACATTCATGACATATTCATGTATTGGTACCATTTATGTACCAATGTTTATGTTTCCATGTTTCCAAATGCACAAAATTATTATGGTCTTTGGGAGTCAGTTTTGTAATGTAGTAAGTATTCTGAAAAAGTTATGTAATGTCTGTGTATGTTAATACTGGGTCATTATAGTTGGTATTAGATTTAAGGTTTAGTTAAACTTTGGAAAATATTATGAGAAACCCTTATTAATAACCCAAAGGACATGTCTAATGATAATTCTAAGGATAATCAAAATTATTGGAAAATGTCCTAGAATTTTAGTAAAGGATAGAGTGAGTGGTTACCTAGTAATACATCCATGTCGGGATACTACAAGTGGATGTGGATCTTGAAAAAATTTACCTAGGGGTAACAAATAGGACAATATGTTCTGGTCCTGACTCGGGGTAATCTGGTACATGACAATGGGACTTGCTGCACACCTGGCATGACACTTCCAGGAGATATGCTTTAGGAATTCACAAACTCTTCATGAACCGTCATGAAGGATTTAAATAGAAGTTTTCTATGAATAAATTAGGATAAACCTAAGGTTTCTCAGTTTAATAAAGGTGTCATAATTTAGATTTCATATAAGTGGATTTCATTATTATGTGATTCCTCACTATGGTAATCATTTCTTACTCAATTATTCCTAGTTTTAGTCAGTGGTGGGAACCATAAGGAACTGGATTAACATTAAATATGATGGAAAATATGTTGATGAGCATTCCAATGAGATGATCACTAGAGTGAAGGATGTTGTGATCATGTTAAATCAGTTATCAAGGAATATGATAAACAATATATACCTTAACCAACTCTTGGACTCACTAAGGAAGATAAGAAATAAGTTCATTGAGATTTCAGGTAATATAGACCATGGAGGAATAAAGATATGGTTTATTTTGAGTCAATAATGTAGAAATAATCACCTAAGTGAATGTCTTAGAGGAACAAGAAGTTGTTTGGAATGTGTAAAATAATAACACAAAGAAATTAACTAAAAAGAAAAAGTGAAGGTTTCAAGTAATGATATCGATGGGAATATTATCATCCCTAAGAAACCATTAAAGGTAAAATACATTAAGTGTGAAATGAATTTCCAGTATTCAAATCTATTTCCTAAGGAAAAATTTACCAAAGAGAATCAACAAGGTGTTACGAGTAATGGTTATATTACTAAGTATGATGAGACTATAGATGAAATGTTAAAGTAAATAGGTATTAAATAAAAGGATGAGGTATCCTTTGTATGGATTATGGATTTAGTTCAATAGTAATAGTTTTTATATATTTGGATTCTAAAGTTATGATGAAATACAGAAGGATTTTTCATTTTAGGTTTTTCAATGATGATTTAAAATTTTATGTTGAATGTTTTTGATTTATTGGAAAAGTGATTTAATGACAATGTGATATTTTGATTATGGAAAGATACCCCTTAATATTTCCCTTATGTTAAGATAAAGTTGTTTCTATGAAGATATTTTGGATACGAACATGTAAATTAGACAGTATTGATTACCTCATAACTGATAA
This sequence comes from Viscum album, assembly GCA_963277665.1. Taxonomy (NCBI): domain Eukaryota; kingdom Viridiplantae; phylum Streptophyta; class Magnoliopsida; order Santalales; family Viscaceae; genus Viscum; species Viscum album. Next base: position 739,694,602 of record OY728159.1, read on the forward strand.
AGGATTTTTTGACAAAGTAGTTTATATTATTAGAGATGAAATTTACAACTTCTTGGATTTATGGAATATATTCAGTAACCTTTGGAATAAGTAAGCAAGCATGTTTTCTAAAAGTATTTATAGTAATTTAGTTTATTACCATGTTTCAACAGAATATACGATGAGGGTATTCACATGTTTGGAATGTGACAACCAATTAATACTTCATGATATAAGGGGGATCAATGTTAAGTAGATTTCATGACCTTATTTATATTTTTTTGGATCTTAAATTTTCTTAAGGTTTTTAAGGTTAACCATTCATGAAAAATTAAATTAAAAATTAAAGGAATTATTTATGTATTGAAAACCTTTATTAAAAAGATATTTAGTGATTAAACCTATTTCAAATATGTCCATCATATTTTGGAAATTATATTAGTGTAGTTTCAAAAAAGGATATCATGTATTTTGGGTGACAACCAATCAAGTCCAGAAAGGTCGTGGGTCTTGAACCCTTGACTGTAGGATGATAACAGTTTTATGCCTACCACTAGCCTAAGTGATGTCCTAGTTAATGTATAATAATTTTTTATGAATAAATATTTATGATGAAATAGTACAATTTCTTTTTATATTTATAGATTACTGTATTAACCATATTAATTTTGAAGAATATTTAGAGCCAAATAGGTATACTTTTAATACTATTATGGGCCTTAAGATCTACAAAAAGTGTATTTTAGTACTTCAGGTATTGAAGTTAATTTCTTGACCTCCATTTCTTAAATTAATGGAATAATTTGAATTTTACTAAAGGAAAATTTAAGAATTAAGTTTTTTTATAGAAATATAGCAAGTAGGTATATTTCCTTTTTATTCTTGGTCAATAAAGAAATTACTCAATGATAGGATAATGATAAAAAATATTTTTCCCTAATACCTTTTTTTTAACCGATGGCCTTTTAAATCATCACAGATTTATGACTTTGAGGCCCTCAACTTTTCTTTGATCATTCACTTATTTTTGATTTATGACCTAAATCAATCCCTAAAAACATATACTCTTTTTCCCCATATCCAATCTTCACTCCCAACCTATGTTATCCTATGAAGAAATCTAGTTATATGTTACTTAAGGTAACCATTATGGTTCCAAAATTCCCTTTTTAAGGGAAGTTTTTGTATTGATTTTTATGATGTGGGTTGCTATGAATGAATCTTTAAATTGTTAAAACTTTGATAACCCATATGAATTTTGAGGGAAAAATTCATTTTAAGGGGGTAGAATGTAACACTTCGAGATTTTGTGAAATATTTATTTTGAATTATATTATTCTTTTTAATATTTTTCATTTCAAACAACACCAAAAATAGTTTAAAGAAATATATTTGGATTAATTTATATGAAAAACCAATTTAATGGTGCACTATAGGCAATATAAATTTTATCTTTCTCTATACGGCACATCGAGGTTTTCTAGAATTACACACAATAATGAATTTCCTCAATGGCTTGTGCAACATGCAAGACCCGATTTTACTGAATAATGATATATTATTTGATAAAACCTAGCCATTAAATTAGTTTTAATAACTAAATTATAAAAAAATATATTTTTTAAACAAATATAACATGAATTCATAGGTTACCAATTAACTAGAATTGAAAATATAAAAACCAATTGAATGTAAAGAATATGTTTTTATTTTTATGACCCAAAACGTTTTTTGCCTTAATAAATTAAATTAATTAAAATTATTAAGTGATATCAACGTAATATATATGTTATATATTCAATAAAATGTTTTTTATATTCATATAATATATTTTATAGACATAAGATAAAAACAAACCCAATTTTATGCTTAAAACTGTATTTTTTATAAAGGATGTTTATTTCCTTTTAATGGGGGACCCATTTTAAATCAAATTTTTAGAACTTTTATAGATTTAATATGTCAAAATAAACATCATATTTTAAAGTGTAACATAAAAATTAGGTTAGGATAAAAAAAATTATATTTCTGTAAGGTTTCATTTTTAATGAATAGTTAAAAATATTGAATTTTAAGTAAAAACTAAATTTTCATCTAATTTATTTATAAGGTTAAATTATATTTTAAATTGTTATAAAAGTTTAATTAAATCATATTTTTATAAATTAATCCAATTTTTCTCATTTTAATCAATTTCATTTTGAAATTGGGTATAAAAACTTAGCAAACTTTTGGGAGTTTTTTACTTTAAAAACCTGCAACGCCGTCTCATCTCTTGGATTAATATTAAATTAATTTATGCCACTTATATGATTTAAATTTTTAAAAATTGATTTAATATTTGAAATAAGAATAATTTCTAATTTCTAATAATTTCAATTTAACGTTTTACCAAAAATATTAGGAAATGAAGTTAAAATTAATTACACTGATTAAGGTAAAATTAATATTAACAAGGGAAAAACCATAAACTTAAGGGTAAAAATGACCTATACATTTATCCAAAAACAATTTTATGGCCATATTTCGGAAATAAACCTTAAAATATGGATTACTTTGGTTTTATATTACTTTTTTTATGTACATACGTTGGTACACCTAACCTATTTTCAAAAATGCCATGTGTGTCCTTTCCCTTCCCAATAAAAGGCCACCACATCTCCCACTTCCCCACACCTATCAAACCACCTTGGTTCATCTAATATCTACCCAAAACACTTCCAAAAATCCATAAATTCATCATTTAAGCCTCCACATGGGCATAAATGTTTCCAAGGAATCCCTTTGGTGCAAATCCAAAGGAGTTACCTAATTAAGAGGTAACTCCCTCCCTCAAGCTCCTTTATTTTATTTCCATTCTCCACTCCCTAAAATCTTCTTATTTCATGATTTTATAAAAAATAATTATAATAAATATACTAGTATGTTTTTATGATATGTTTTAGAACTAAACTTACACACACTTCCATCAAACAGGTAACGAACATACTATTTACATGTACGGTGAACTACCACCTCACAAAATGACAATTGTTCATTTTTTCTTTACCCCCTATCAAGGTGGACATTATGATGGAAACACTATTTATATATGATATGTATTCTATTTAAAATTTCTTTATGCATTTTTAATTTTTATTTATAAAATACCCTTATTCTTTCCATCTTGTGTAAATACGATAATTTCATTTGAGGAAGTGTGGACTACCACCACCTCAAAGCATTGTGATTCGTTCACACACTACATGGAATGTATTAAGGATATGTTTATTGAAACTATATGATATATATATGACATAATAATACTAATTTAGTTATGTTGTATACATATATACATATTCATATATGTCATTTACATTTTTTCTTTCAATGCGTCGATAAAACGAAAGTAGCATTCATGCGTATGTACGGCCTACCGTCTTCATGAATAGTGTTTTCCATTTTTTACGTCTATATTATATAAATTATTATAGTTAAAATATAATGAATATTAATTATATTTATATCATTGTTAACATTATATAAATCATAATATAATTATAAGGACCAAATATATAACAAATTAAGAGACATGTGAAAAACAAAGTGAATAATACCCAAAGCATAACCTTAACATGGAATTGTTAACAAGATGGTAATATAAAGTCATAATAAAACCTTTTATGGTATTATATATAATAATATGGTTCTGTAAAATATTTATAATAAACTTTCATTTATTATACATGAGTTCTGAACGAGTATGATGAGAGTCAAGACACATGGTAAGGGAATTTCATCACACTTTTTATATCTATGAGATACATGCTTTATTCCCCACCAATAATTTTTTGTGGTGTGTATAATTCCAATTAATGTATTATATTATTATTACACTAAAAATTATGGTTATTTACATATCCATTTTATAATATTTATTTCATGGGGTTTATGTTTCAAAATTTACCAAGTTGGTAAAGTAATTTTGTCTCTATTTTTCTTCTTTGAGACACATGCCACATTATGAACCTATATTTTTCTATTAGGTGTATATAATAAATTTGAAATGATAAATCATGAATATAAGTATTTTCATGATATTATAATCTTAATTTAATTTCATTTTGTTACATGGTGAGTATAATACAAAGTTACCAAGTGGTAAGAGTTTATTGAAACGATCTCATCATTTGTCAAGATTATTAAAGATTATGATTCCAATGACAGAATATTATGATCCATATCTCAAAAGAAGTCATGAAATTTCTTATATTCTATATATTCATGATATATTCATGTATTGGTACTAATTTTTCACTATTTGGAACATAAGACGATATAGAAGGTGTTTTTAAACAAGTCGTAATTTACCTCTCTCTTTGGTCGGAAATATGTGTTCCTTCAAAACCATGTCCTCTAAAAAGGGTTTCAAGAATATTATACTATTATCCTATAATCCTAAAATACATTTTTTCCCTTTATATATTTTAAAAAATTTATCAAGGGAATATTATTTTCACTTTCCTAATAATTCATTTTTTTAGTGTTTTTACTATGAAAAAGGAATGTTCTTTTTACCTCATATAGCATGTACGGATTTACCCGCCATCATTTTGGTGAATATTCCTTTACATGTTTAAAAGTTTCATATTTAATAATAAAATTTTAAAATTAATTTACAAATAAATGGTTTTCAAAACGTTTTTAAGATTTATTTATAAGTTTTCGAATTATTTTTCAAGGAAAGTGTTTTTCAAATGGTTTTTAATACGCCTTTATAAGTCTTAAAGGAAAATGATTTTCAAAAAATTTTCAAAGCTCCTTTTATAAGTTATCAAGAAAATGGTTTTCAAAACATTTTCTATATCATTTTATAAGTTTTTAAGGAAATGGTTTTTAAAAAATTTTCAAGATCCTTTTATATGTTTTCAAGGAAAATGGTTTTCAATACAATTTCAAACTCCTTTTTTAATTTCTCATGGAAAATGGTTTTCAAAACGTTTTAGAGCTCCTTTTATATGTTTTCAAAGAAAATGGTTCTCAAAAAATTTCAAACTCTATTTATATATTTATAAAGAAAAAGTTTTCCAAAAAAATTTCAAATATTTTTTTTATGAGTTTTCAAGTTTCTTTTCAAGAAAATGTTTTTCAAATAGTTTTATGTTTTAAAGTGACTTTTTCAAAGAAGAAGGGATATTTTCACAAGAAATTTTTTCAAAATATACTTCCAAGTTATTTTCCATCCAATATGACATAAGTTAATCTTACTCCTCCCCTTCTATGATATTATCCAAAGGTTTCATTCATATTATTTCTTAAATGATTTATTTTTTGATGGAATGATGCTTATGAAACTCATTTCTCTTCCATAGGTTATATGCTTTTAAAACCCACTTATCTTCATAGTTTATGATTTGATGACATAATTATTAAACTTGTCTCTTTTACATAGTTTATGATGTGATGATATGTTAATGATACCCATTTCATTTCATGGGATTATGATAAGAGTTTTATAAAACCCATCTCTTTTTATGGTCCATGATATGATGATAGTTTTATTATCTTGTGGAACATGTTTGAATGATGTTATTATGAGATAGTTGGGACCTATGTCACCCTACAATTCATTGGGAAAAGATTTATATCTCTTAAGATAATGACAGGAATCAAGTTGATGGGCTTGATTCACTATGGGAAGAGGGAGAACCTAGATACCTTATAAGGAAAGGACTGAGATTGAGGTTGGTGGTGCGTATCACCCATTAGGTGTAGTCACCTTGAATATGGAAGATTTGGAAGGCCAATCTATTATGGGAAGTGGGGTAAAGCCGATCCCTTATAAGGAAAGGACTGTGAATGGGTATAGTGGTGTGTCCTACCCTGTAGGGGTAGTCAACATGAAGATGGAATATGATGAAAGCCAATCCATTATGGGAAGATGGGGAAACATGATCCCCAACAAGGAAAAACTATGAATGGGGATAAAGGTGTGACCCACCCAGTAGGTGAAGTTCCCATGAAGTTCCCTGATATGTTCTAGATATGTATCTTGACTTATAGGGAATGATATTACATGTTTATGTATTCCACAATTCCAGGTCTTTTTTCTATGATATGATTTCATAGAATAAGTTCATTTTTCCTTAAAATTCATATCTAATGAACTTCCATGATTTATGCAATGATTCATATTTTAGATCTTATGACCTGAAGAGTATGATCTTCTAATGTTATGATCATGTTATCATACCTCTATGCTCAGTTTATTCTTACATGTCTCCCTTGTTTACCCTTACTGAGCATCTGATATCACCCCTTTCTATTTTTCCTTCCCCAGGTTATGAATATTTGTATTATGTTTGATGTGTCTAGGAAGGGTTATATTCAAGAAAAACCTTGTGGGAGATATTTTATCTCATTTATGTACCCATGTTTACATTTCTATGTTTCCAAAAGCACTAAACTAATCCAGACTTTGTGAATCTATTTTGTAATGTATTAAGTATTCTGAAATAGTTTTATAATGTCTATGTACTTTAATACTATGTCATTATACATATATTACTACATGGCAAGAAATGGTACTTCATGGTATTTCTCAACCACTCAGGTCTGTCGAGTTCCCTTCTAGTGGTGCTCATGTACACTGGTCGTGTGCTATTACACGGCGTGTTCTTTGTCGTGTTTGTATTTTTTTACTCCAAGACTCTATTTTGGGCCTCCAGATCTAGGTCCCAAGGAGTGTGGGGTTACTATATTTTTTGTGATATTTAAATCACCTAGAAACCCTAGACATTGTGGAAGGGTGACTAAAAGGCATGTGTTCTTCCTAGTACCGCTCATGTAGTCAGGATTTTCAAAGAAAGTCCAATTTCCATCACGCATCATCATCACACCTCCATCTCCATAGTTTATACATTTAATCCCATTGGTAGTCTCAGATCTATTAATTTCTTTTCCTGATCCATCGCCAATGGCTGGAATTTGGCCAGTCGAACCTCATGCGGCTTCATCCGTTGCTCCATCATTAAACCATTGTGCATCCTATGTATCTTATGTCACCCATTGCCATTCGTGGAATCTGAATCCATAAAGTACCACCCAAAATCCATCATTTTTTTAAACACAGATTCACTCATTGTATGTGCATTCGCCATGATTCCACAGGTTTGATCACGCTTAAACCCACTCGACAATGTTGAACCGTGACTCTGTAAGCCAATGATGAAGAACGTGCAGGACGGTGGGGGAAAATAACAATAATTAATGTTTATAAATAATTTTCAAAGTATTATCAAACAAAAATTTCATAATCAGGGATAATAACAGTGAAATCATGGCATGTTAATAATCAAATCAAGTAAAAAAATTATTCTTTCAATGGGGCTCATGTGATAGGTTCAAAAACACAGAATCAAAAATATATTACAATCCATGTTTCAAATATTTAATAAAAGTGATATAAAACAAAAAAATGATTAAAAAATCTTAATATTGGATAGGTTTTTAGTGAAAAATTTATTCTCTAGTGATGAGGATGATCTGATGCATATGCTGGCTATCGATCCACCTCGATTTGATCACCTATCATCATCCAATTTTGATCTTCCAATGAAGGACGATGGAACATATTAAAAAAAACATCCTAGGGTAATGTGACTAACCCTGGTAAAATTTCATAATTAAATATTTATAGAGGATTATATTTAGTTTATTTAAATTTAAATAAATTTATTAATAATTTACTTTAATTTAAACACACCTGCCAACGGCTACCTCATCTGAACATCCAACGTTGACCAATGTTAGATCTCACATATGGTAAAACTTGTTCTATGTATTTAAACATGGTCTCATACTTATTATTTTATAATCTATTTAGGAGATATTTTATGTTTTTAAAAACCTTTGTGTGTGTTATATAAAATATACTTGATATTTTTATAAAATTTATTTTGGGCTCATCGGGCCTTATAATCGCATGTCATCTTAGTGCAAGGATCTGAAAATATTTCTTAATTTATTTCAAATTCATACAAGGAAAAAAAGGGTCTCTACACCCAATAAAAAATTCTAATCAATAAAAAATTCCAGATTGTGACTCTTAAATATCTTCTTCATTATGATGTTGACTTATAAGTTTTGGTTAAAATTTAATGAACTTAACACCACATATAAAAATACTTTTTTGGAAATTTTATTATAAAAATGATAAATTATTTTATTTGGAGTTTATATATGAATTATTCATTAATCAACTTGATTATTAAAATTCCCTAGATATTTATAATTCACTTTTGTCACATGTGGTCTATCAAACACCTTAAAATGTCTCATGTTGACTTATATGTTTATGTTCAAATTTAATGTCGTTAACACTATATATAAAAATACTTTTTTACAAATTGAAATTATAAAAATGATAACTTATTTTATGTTGAGAATATCCATGAATGATTCCTTAATTAGATCACTTATTAAATTTCCCTTCATTTTTACACTTTTGTTCAATGAGATAAGGTCAAACAAACACTTCTAAATGTTTAATGTTGGTATTTTTTACCATATATAGTTTCATATCATATTTTTATCTCAAGAAACATGTACTTTCACATATATTACAAAGTAAATAACATAAATTCAAGAATATTTGGATGTTTCATGCTCAATAAGTATGGTTCTTTCTATATTAACCAAACATCTATTTTTTCTTATATGCAACATTTTTTAGTTATATAAATTTTTTTTACTCATTATGTATTTCATATTTAAAAATATATTCTTGTAATTGTCCATTGGTTTATTATATTCCATTATCAGATCAAAAACTCTTAATATATTATAATTTTTCATTCTCAAAAATCCTCTAAAAGATTTTAAATATTTAAAATTTTTGATATTTACTAAATGAAAATATATTAAATATCATATGAATATATTCATTAACAAATGAAATGAATTATTATCACCTAGTTTATATTTAATGTTCATTGGGCTATAAATGTCAGAGTAAACAAGTTCAAGAGGTATCCTTATTTTAATTTTGATTAATTTGTGACTATGTTTCACAATCACGAATTCATGAAAATTTTATCTCCATTTTTAGATTTTTAATATTTTGAAAATCATATTGATGGATTATTTTTCTTATAATTTTATGGACAAGATAACAAAGTATTCAAAGCTAGATTGAATTATCATCATTCATCCTAAATAAGCATGAATTATTTTCATCATCAACTTGTATAAGATTTCTACTAATTATTTTTTCTTTGGTTATAATTTTTCCATTAATCAATATATTAAAAAACATGCATTCTTATTAAATATAACATTATTCTCAATATCCCACAATTGTGAGACATAATTAATTTTACATTTTAAACCATAAATATAAAGCAACATCTTGGAATTAATATATTGTATATCTAGATTTAATGTCTAGATAAATTTTATATTCAATTAGTCATTGTTTCCAAATTTGGAAGATCCTCCACCATTTTTCTCAATACCTTTAAGAATATTATAATCACTTATCATGTGTAATGAGCACTTTTTGTCAAGAATACAAGGCTTCTCTTTCTTAGAATCTTTTAATCTCACGTCAACCACCGTGTATTTCTCTATTATATTTCTTATTTTTTGAAAATTATTTATGATCAATGATTTATTAAGTTGATCTAGAAGAATAATAAGATAATAAAATTATATATGAACATAATGTTAATATCTCCAATATGTCTCATTAATAATAATAAAAATCAACTCCATAATTTATTTCATTTATTATGGATGATCTTTATTTTAATTTGGGGATGTTACCCCTTTATTTAAAAACATTATAATTAAAATTAGAGGGAATATTGTACCATAAGATAAGATCTGTGGAAAAATAAACAACAAAACCAACATCAAACTTGAAGTATCAATGTTTTATTTTCAAATAAAAAATTATTTAAAATGTTTCAGTTGTAGATTTTGAATTTCATTTGGTTATTTTTATACTCCTTCTGATAAAAAAAATTGTTTAGAGTGATCATATCCATTTTATTATGCACATAGTTTTTAATGATTTTTTTATTTATATTATAGTATATTTTAAACTTTCAATAGAAAAATATAATGAATCTATAAGTTGTTGTATACCCTTTTAAGGTATAAACTCAAAAAAAAATTGCATTATAACCTGAAAACTCTTACTAAAGAAATGTAATCCATTGTGTATATATGAAAGATATAATTTTATGACTTAAAAACTCATCTTCATTTATTCCATAATTTTATTCTCATCATAAATTTAACTTTCAATAAATTCCTTACCAAACTTATCACACACAAACTTATTTTTTTAGGTATCTTTCAGTGTCGATAACCTTATATTCCACATTTATCACTTCTTCTAATTTTGTGAAAATCATTCTATAAGATCATAAATTATCTTTTTTTGTTAATCCAAAAGGACATAAATATACATTTATATAGTTATTTATTCCTTCTTCTATTTTTGAAACTTTCTATTTTTCTTCTTCTAACACTGGTAAGTTTTTTAGAGAATTATTTTATTTTTAAATTTTATAACATACTCTAAATACAAATATAATTATATTATTAAAAGATACTCCTTTTTAATTATTGATTATATAGAATTAGTGTCATTTTATTTATAAAATTTAAATCATTTATAGCTTCCTCTTGATCTATTACGACATAGATATCGTATTCTTTAAAAAATTTATGAACATTAGTTTAATTTTTATCATAGAAAAATATTTTAATTTCCATTGACAAGAAGTTTCTTTTTTCATGATTAATATAATTTTATATATCTCCTGATTGTATGAGCCACTAATACTGGTCTTCCATTTTAAAGATTGTATGAATGATTTTTTTTACTCTTGATCACCATATTTTTTATTTTAATTTCTTTTAAAAAATATAACTTTACCACAATTAAAATAATTTAATAAAAGATTAAATTTATATTTACCTTCTACTTTCCAATTTTTTTTGAGAAGAGTGACAAATATTTTCATGTATTTCTTCTAATTATTCTTTAGAAATATCCTATTGAATAATATTATTCTCTTATACCATGAACCCCTTGAATAATTTGAATTCCAATTTATTTTAACCATTGGATTTTATTTTAATATTTTAACCTCTTATCACCATATAATAAATAAAAATGTTTTAAATATAATTGATATATATGTTATCTATATCTCAGTCTTCTAATTCTAAAATTTTAGCGTAAAATTTATCTGTAATAATTCTAAACAATCTATTCACTATAGTAAAATATTTAAGTTTATCTCCATAATCTTGAAGATTTCCCATAATAATATTTACATATGTGAAAAAAACTCCTCAAATAACTCATCTATAGTCATCCTAATATAATAAAACTAACCCCAATATAGTTTAATCTTCTCTTCCTTAACATGTTTTTCTCTTTCATTATACCATCAATTTTTTTCAATATTGCTTTTATTATCTTACATCCCATGTTTTTCGTAAACTTTTTTTATGAAATTAATGGTATGAGAACATTTTTCTCAATTATAAAATTTAAAATTTTAATGATATATTTTTAAAAGTATATAAATTCTTTTGGTAGATAAAAATGGAATCATTAATATTCAAGAAATTCCTTCCAGGATATGAAAGATAAGGAATATTATGTTCCTTCAGGATATCAAAAAATTCACATTATAGGTTGAAATTTATTTCTTAGTCATATAACTATGATGCTCTATAATAATTTTAAATATCAAAAAACATAGATAATTATCATAGATCTTTAAAATTCAATCCTTATTCTATAATTCCATTTGAAGAGCCCAAGGACTGAAATGGAACATTCGAGATGGGGGTGAATGAGTTTTCAAATATATTTCAAAACTCTCCACACTTTTAAGTATTTCCGTTTGGATTTTGTAATAACATAATTATCCATGCACACAATACCCATTTGATGATAGTTATTAAAGAATAATAAAATAAAAAAAACAAGGAACATTGAGGTCTTTACAAGGTCTTCAACATAATACAAGTTTGTTAATACATGGTAAATAATGAGTTATATTATATTACCCAAGGTTGGATTCACATTTTTTCAGGATCAACCATATATAAAGAGAATATAATTGAACCACCAATATAAAGTGTATCAGATACTATTCTTATTCTTAACATATAAATATAATTAAAAAATATTAAATAATGAAAAAGAATAATCAAATAAAAATATTTATTGTGGTAGTAAACAACTTCTTATTCATTTAATTTGTGAAAAATATTGAATCAATAAAGAGAAGTAATCTATAAAAATTATGTTCAATAATATTCTCTTAAGAGTTATTTTTCCTCCTTTTTCACACATATAGTAATTTTTTATCTCTGTTTTTTCATAAATAACTCTCTTATTTTTAATCATAAATTTCATCCCTAATACTCATGCATATTTTCATTATTAATTCAGTAATTATAATATTCATAAATTCTTGAAGAAATTCTCAAAAAAAATCTATATTTTTTAGAAATTATCCCCCCATTATAATCATATAAATTCTTGTAAATGGAAAAAAATTATTTTCACATTAATCATACATAATTTATAGTAGTTCAAAGAAGTGTCTCGACTAAAAAAAGTACTCCCATAATACATGACATTTTTATAAAATTACACAAGTAATATTACTAAAAAATCAAAAAAAACTATTATTGTATGAGGTATAAATCTCAGGTGCTAAGTAGTATTATAGATGTAGGGGATAATATTTGTGTCACTATATCAAAAACTTTAATGTGTTTAAAAATATTATAGTAGTGTTAATTATTATTTTTTTGTGTCACAAAATTCTTTTCTCATGCTATTCTTGAGAAGACACAAGAAAAATGTAACATCCCCCAAAATGGAACTCTCCCACATGGCTATAAATGGTTGGTCATGAGACATCAAGCATGCCTCCCTATATTCGAGAGGTTGTCGACTAGTAGTGGGGTGTGAAATGTATAATGGGTAGACTATACCCCCTAGTATGAAGTTTCATAGAAACAGATATAAATCGTAATAAAATGGAAATAATCAAAGTAAAGATATAGAGGAAGACAAACATAAAATCCAATTGAATAATCTAATAAATAATAAATTAAAAATGTAATGATGTGATGGAATATAACTAAATGTCATGCTATAAAAATTCAAGAAAAAATAAAATCATACACAAATAAAAGACTCAAATTCTCGGGTCTTGATTACCACATCAGTCCCATTTACAAAATATAACTCATCTATAAACAAGCAATCAACAGCAAGGTCCTTTTGCCTTATCCAAACCTGTATTCACATAATGTAATAGGGTACCAAAAGGTGTTCTGAATAGGGTGTGAGTATAAATAAATAGGTCTATAATACCACATATAAAAGAAACAAATCTGATAAGAAGTGTATGCGATAAAGTGAAAATAGGTGTATTTATTAATTCAATAATTAAAAAAATACAACAATAACCTTTTTCGGGTCTGTACTAGAATATCTCTAAGAACGTCTTATGACCGTGCCAACCACAACCATATAAGTAAGGTAAAATATCCTATTTAAGTGACATACCAGGATATCTTTGAGATATTATTTTGAACATGCCAACCATATCCATAAAACCATGGTATAATCACATCAATCAATCTGGGTCAAATCCCTATAAACATAACAAAATTTCCGGGTCAAGTCCCTATAAGCATTATAGCATGGGACTAGCCATATCCTTATTTCTATAAGAATTATAGTATGGTACTGGGTCGAGCCCTCTCAATATCAGCATTACAGCATATAAGTGTGCAAGTTCTAAGGCCGAGCTCGATATATAATCATTTCAACATGGAACACAAGTCCTATCATACAACAGGGATATCATAATATCACATCATATATTTAAATGGTTAATTATTTGAATTAAAAATTATCTTTTGAATACCACATTAACTTATACCAAAATTTATTAACAATTATATCAACAAGAAATAATACACAATTTAGGGATTCTATAATAAGAAATCTCCCAAGGTTAAATTTCATGTTAAACATACATTAATACATTTTCCAATTCAATAATAATCATGATTTTCTCATACCATGGGTATCCATAAACTAGTCAAAGATCCTTTTGAAACCAAAGGACTTCAAGGAATTATTCCATTCATTTATTTAGTTAATTTGGGTGCACTCAACAATGGTGTGATTTTGATATTGCATAAACTTGGAAATTATCAAACCATGGGGTTAAGATTTAAACCCCTACCTTTAACCGATGATCCAACAATTCTTCCTATGGCCAACACCGACAAGGAATAAAATTTGGATTATTGAGAATAGATTCTTAAATCAAAATAGATGAAGATAAAAACTAATAATGCAATCAGTTAAAGAATTTTACTGAAATGGTTGGAGAAGAAGGAAGAGAATGAAGAAACCTAACCAAAAGGACTTACTAGGGATCTCTCACATAAACAGAATATCTAAAATGGAATTTCACACCCCAAAATCACCTTGATAATTCCATAGGGTCAAGTAGAGAAAAGATACAATGGATTGGAAATACAATCATCCACACATCGTGTTTAAAATAGTGAGTCGGTCATTTACACGGTGTGTAATTTAGTTACATTTTGTGTAGTTTTTTTGATATAATATGCAAAAACCCATCACATAATCCTTATTTTATTAAAACCCTCAAACAATTACATTATTTTTAATCCCTTTACATGATGTGTAACTGTTCTGTAGTTGATTTTGAATCCCAATTTACTTTTAAACAAACCAAACCTATTTTAAAGCTTCTCAACTCACCAAGAACACATTAAACACTTAACCAATTCATAGCTAGACTCAATTAACTCAAATGAGCGTACATCCTAGAACTTTTGGTTATTTTCCCAAAAATGGCTCTCTGTATCCAAACAAGACTTTTTCACTAAGGTTGAAATAAAAAACTTAGAGAGAAACATACCTGGAAAAATATGGGAACTAAAAACCTCCCCACCTTATAACATATCAGCCCTGAGATACTCTAAGTGTCACTGTGAGGTATCATAAAACAAGTTTAGCCACTATGTTCACATACTAGGCTACCTCTCCCAGGTATCCTCTTAAACTCTCCCATGCTTCCAGTACACCCAAACCAATGGTATAGTCCTACCCTAAAGATATTTCTCACTAAGATCCACAACTTGTATAGAATTATCCTAAAAGGACACATCAACACAAAGTGTGATGTCTACTACATATATCACATGGAAAGGTTTTGAATGATATCTTTGTAGCTCTGAAATGTGGAACACATCATGTTTGGAATTATAACACTATGGAAGGGATAAATGGTATGCCACTAGACTGACCCTTTCCACAATTTAAAATGGCCCAAAAAACCTAGGTGCTAGCTTTCCCTTATTCTTGATGTGGTGTTTCCCCAACCTAATAGACACTCAAAACAAAATATAATCACCAAGATTGAATTATAGAGGTCATATCTGATAGTCATCATATGATTTTTGTCTTCTCTATGTGGTTACCAACCACTATCTGATCAATTGAACCTATTCAAATGAATCATGCATGAGACTAGGCCCAACAAGTGCAACTCACCTCCCTCCAGCCAAAGAAGAGGTGAAATACATGTCCTTCCATAAAAATCCTCAAAAGGTTACATTTTGATAGATTCCTATAATCTATTATTATATAAAATCTCTATATGTTCTATATGTTGCTCCTATGATCTAAAAAAATCCAAAACACAAACACGTGACATATCCTTCGGAACCTAAATAGTCTGCTCATATTGACCATTAGTCCATGGATGATAAGATGTCATTAAAATAACTCAGGATCTCAGTGATTTCTAAATACCCTAGAAGAAACATGATGTGAAATGAAGATCTCTGTCTAAAACGATACTCCTCAGAACATTGTGTAATCGAACCACCTCGTGCACATAAATATATCCCAGATCATCAACTTTGAAGGTTTCCCTAATAAGTAAGAAGTGGACTACCATAGTAAATAAATCTAAACAACCCACAAAACATCATTATTATGGGGAATCCTGGGAAATTCTGTCACAAAATCCACTGTGACATCATCTCATTTCTACTCTAGAATGGGAAAAGTCTGCTAAAGCCAAACTGGCCTCTCATGCTCAGCTTTCACCTGCTGACAGGTAAAGCATCTATCCATGAAGATTGATACCTATTTCTATATTCTTGATCACCAGTATTTTCTATGTATATCACTATAAATATTTGTTAAACCAAGATGCACCACCCATCTAAAAGCATAAAATTCCCACATTATCTCCTCAAGAAATCCCATAGGAACCCATACTCAGACTCAGAAAAAAAAAAAGATAAAATTTCCACTACTGAGAGGTCATCTTGATGGCGTCTCTACACCATATAATTTTTCTATCATAACTGATCCCTCTATATCAGACAACCACTTGGTCTTAATATGTTCCAAAATCAAGGGTATAACAGATGTTAAAGTCAGAGATACTTTCCCTGGAGATTCCTAAACATTCAGATGCATGTCTTCAAAGAGTAAAATTATCTACCACCCATAACAAGACTCTCATACTACCTTTTTTTGCATATTTCTTCTCAAAAAGATGGCATAAGATTTCCCTTCCCTAGTGTATAATCCAATTCAAATTTAAAAGACTACAAATACCCAACCCACCATCTCTACCAAAGGTTTAGATCCCACTGAGAAAATATGTATCTAAGAATCTTGTGATCCATGTATACCACACAACTATCACCCCTGAGATGGTGTCTCCAAATTCTAAGGGAATTTACCATACCACCAACTCCAGATCTTGAGTAGGGTAATTCATCTCATGCGGTCTCAACTATCTAGATCCATAAGCAACCACTTGATCCTCCTACATTAAAACTGCTTCGAGTTTAACTTTGAAAGAATCACGGTACACGGTATATGATTTACCTGGTAAATGTAATGAAAGGAAATGTGATGAGGTCATACTTTCTTTAATCTCATGAAAATATATCTTGTAAGAATCATACTAAAACAATTCACCCCTTTCTTAGTTATCCTAGACATTATTTCTACCAAATGGCAAAAATCATGGATAAAACACTGAGAATAACCTGTTAAACCCACAATGCTCTGAATTTTAAAGATATTATTGGGTTTTTCCCAAGATACCATAGATGAGAGTTTATCTGGGTCCACTAACACTCCTTCCTCTACTAGTGGAAAAAATGTTTAACACGTCGGCATTTTTCACATCAATTCTATATAAATTACATGTAAAGCTGTAAAAATTGATTTATCATGTTGGTTATTGTATAACCGACATGATAAATCGATGAGAATTAATTTTCTACATCGGTTATAAAATAACTAAAATAAAAAATACTGATATTAGATTTATCATGTCGGTTTTTTTATAACCTACATGAAATATCGAATCTGGTCACTTTATCACATTGATTATAAAATAACTGATGTGATAAAGTAAATCTCGGCAATTTATCACATCGGTTATCAAAAGAACTGAAGTAATAAAGCGCCATTTATAACATCATTTATAAAATAACTGACGTGATAAATTATTTTCTATGTCATTTATTAAATAACCGACTTTATAATCATAAAAAAAAATTATCATGTCGGTTATTAAATAACTAACGTGAATAAGATTTTAAATGATTTATCATGCCCCATATTCATTCATTCTGTTTTCTTTGATCGGGCGACCTGCGACTCGTCTCTCTTGCGTGGAAAACATATAAAGTATTCTTCGAAGTCGTGCCCTCCAACCTCATTTTTCAAACATCATTCATTGTCTTTATTATCACCAAATCTATCAAGTCAACTTGCAACACTCAAGTAAGCCTCACACATCTCAGTTTTAGTTTTTATTTTTCACGATTCCCTAAACTTATTTTTTGAGATGTTATTTTTCTATATTTGTTCTTGTTGCCATGGTAAGTTTCATAGTGTTCATTTATACCATGAAAAATTATTTTCTATTAAAATAAAACATAGAAGTGATATCATGAAAGTTTACGATTTTTGTGAGTTCTATCATGTGTGTGAGCACATACAGGGGGTGTCCAAGGGGAGGGGGTTGTCTAAGTGGGTGGGGGTGTCTAAGGGTGTGGGCGCTGTCCAGAGGGTGGGGGTGTCCAGGGGCTATCCAAGGGGGTGGGGGTGGTGTTCAGGGGGTGTGGGAGCAGTCCAAGGGGGTTGGGGGTGTCCAAGGGGGTGGGGGTGGTGTCCAGGAGGTGAGGGGATAGTCCAAGTGGGTAAGGGTGTCCAAGGGGAGGGGTGGTGGTGTTCAAGGGGTGAGTAGGCTGTCCAAGGGGGTAGGGGTGTCCAGCGGGTGGGGGATATTCAAAGGGGTAGAGGGGCTGTCCAAGGGGTTGGTGGTGTCCAAGGGGGTTGAGGGGGATTTCCAAGGGGGTAGGGGTGTCTAGGGGGTGGGGGTGGTGTCTAGGGGGGAGGGGGCAGTCGAGGGGGTGGAGGTATCCAGGGGGTGTACAAGGGGGTAGGGGTGGGGGTGTTTTCCAGGGGGTGTGGGGTGTCCAGTGAGTGGGGGTGGTGTCCAAGGGGTGATTGGGTTCTCTAAGAGGGTAGGGGGTATCTAGGGGGTGGGATTTCTAGGATAGGGGGTATCCTAAGGGGTGGGGGTAGTTTAGGGGGTGGGGATGTTTAGGGGGTGAGGGTGTCCAGGGGGGTGGGTGGTGGTGTCCAAGGGGTGAGTGGGTTGTCCAAGGGGGTCGGGGGTGTCTATGAGGATGGGGGTATCCAGGGGGTGGGGCTGTCTAGAGGGTTGGGGGCTATCTAGGGGGTGGGGTTGTTTAGAGGGTTGGGGGGCTGTCCAGGGGGTGGGGGCTATCCAAGGGGGTGGTGGTGTCTAGGGGGTATCCAAGGGGGTTGGGGTGGTTTCCAGGGGGTGAGGGGGATTTCTAAGGGGTAGGGGTGTCCAAGGGGTAGGGGTGGTGTCCAGGGGGTGAGGGGGTTGTCTAGGGGGTGGGGTGTCCAAGGGGGTCGAGTGGGGGTGGTTTCCAAGGGGTGGGGGTGTCCAGGGGGGTGGGGGTGGTGTCTAGGGGGAGTGGGATGTCAAAGGGTGTAGGGGGTATCCAAGGGGTGGGGGTGTGTCCATGGGTAGTGGGGTGTCTAGAGGGGTGGGGGTGTTTTTTAGGGGGTGGGGGTTGTCTAGGGGGTGGTGTTGTCTAGGGGGTGTCCAAGGGGGTGGGGGTGGTGTCCAATGGGGTAGGGGTTGGACAGCCCCCTCACCCCCTAAACACAACTCCCCCAACCCCTTGGACAGCCCCCCCCCCCCCCCACCCCCTAGACTCCCCCACCCCCTTGTACATCCCCTACCACCCCCTTGACAGTCCCTACCCCCTTGTACACCCCCTTTGTATATATGTATCCCAACATTTTCCCTGAAACTATTGGAATATTATAACTTTAGGTAGTCTATACCAACGGTTCCTGTAGAATTGTTGGTATATGGATATTGCAACGACCATCAATCCAACGGTGTGTGAAACCATTGGGGTATTCTATCCCAATGGTTTCAAGGGCTATCCCAATATTTTCAAATCGTTGGGATAGGTGTAATTTTTAGTAGTGAATGTATACATATTTTAATATTTATACTTCATATTTCTTTTTTACGGAAGGGTGAATTTGGTATTCAGTTGCACCAGGTTGTATGATTTGTGTACCTTAATAATAAAGGATCCAAGAAGAACTTAAAATTGTTATATCTAACTATATTTTATTTTAAAACCAT
The DNA here is from genome assembly GCA_963277665.1 of Viscum album. Classification (NCBI taxonomy): domain Eukaryota; kingdom Viridiplantae; phylum Streptophyta; class Magnoliopsida; order Santalales; family Viscaceae; genus Viscum; species Viscum album. The sequence continues at coordinate 739,714,389 of OY728159.1, forward strand.
TTTCATGCATATATTTTTCAAATACACATAATGTTTTTTTATATTTCAAAATAAATTTACTTTCAATTTATGATATTTTTCATATAAATATAAAATTTTTTTATCTTAACAAGATGTATAATTTTGATATTTGTTATAGGTAATAATGAGTCGAAGTTGGATTATGTCACATAGAATGAGTAATGAATATGAGGAAGGTGTTGATGCCTTTTTGGAATTTTCTAAATGAAATGTTCTAAGCAGTGACATGTTTTTCTATCCATGCCTAAAATGTTTGAATATGAAGAAATTGAAAAGTAGAGACATCAAAGATCATCTGATTTGTCATGGTTTTAATCCAAGTTACAGCCCTCGGATTTGGCATGGTGAAACTAGACACAATTTCAGATCTACTGATGATGATGATTTGCAAGATGGTAACTCCAATGGAATTGAAGAAATGATTCGTGATATTGCAGCATAAAAAATTGAGATAGAACTGACAATTGTATGTCTATATAGTGTTGCTGAAAAACCATTATATCCTGGTTGTATGGATGTTATAGTTTTTTCGGCAATGTTAATATTGATTAACCTGAAGAAGAAACATGGATGGAGTGAAAAACGTTTTATAGAGCTGCTTCAATTGTTGAAAGAAATTCTTCAAAAGACAAAGATCTTCTAGATTCACATTATAAGGGCAAGAAAATATTATGCCTGATTGGATTGGGATACAAGAAAATATATTCATGTCTGAATGATTGTATGATATTGAGAAAGGAATATGAATTTCTATTAGAGTGTCCTAAATGTGGGACATCACGGTATAAGTTAAAATAAAAATCACGGGATGATGTAGAGATTACAAAGATCCCTGCCAAGGTATTTTGGTATCTTCCTATAATACATTCTTTGAAATGTTTAATTGATAATTCACATGATGAAAAAAGGTTAAGATGGCATACTGATGAGCGGATATGTGACATAAAAATACGACATCCAGCTGGTTGTCCACAATGGAAGAAAATTGAGGAGCAGTATCCAACATTTGGAAATGAAATTAGAAATCTCATACTTGGGTTATCCATAGATGGAACAAATATATACTGAACCCTCAGTAGAACACATAGTTCATGGCCTGTTTTATTATAAATTTAAAACCTCTCTCCTAAAGTTTGTATGAAGCGCAAATATGTCATGTTGAGTATAATGATCTCTGGTCTGAAGCAACCCGGAAATGATATTGATGTTTTCTTGTCACCATTGATTGATGATTTGAAACTATTATGGGAGGATGGTATTAGGGTGTGTGATTCTTATAAAATGGAATATTTTAAACTGCATACAGTGATTATGTTCACTATAAATGACTTCCCAGTGTATGAAAATTTTTCTGGATATAGTGTTAAGGGGCATAAAGCATGTCCAATTTGCGAACAACAGACTTCAAATTTTCAATTTCATCATGGGACTAAAACAATATACATGAGTCAATAAAGTTTTTTGCCTATGGATCACTCTTATAGAAGACTAAAAAAGGAATTCAATGGATCACAAGAATTTGATATTGTTCTAAAACCTTTATCCCCTGATGTGTATTTTGAGAGGGTGAAAATCCTTGATGTGTCATTGGGAAATCCACATAAGTCTGGTAATTATAGACATATTTATAAGAAAAGTTAAATATTTTTTGATCTACCATATTGGAGATATCATGAAGTGAAACATAATATTGATGTCATGTATGTGGAGAGGAATATCTGTGATAGTTTGATTGGAACATTGTTAGATATTAAAGTAAATAATAAAGATGGGTTGAATGCAAGATTAGACTTACTATCAATGGGAATACGTTTGGAGTTAGCTTTCAATCCTAATGTAACAAGAACACTTATTCCCCTGGCTTGTCATATATTATCCAAGAGGGAGAAAATTATCGTTTTCCAGTGTCATTGTGATATCAAAGTGCCTCAAGGTTATTCTTCAAATGTAAAAAAATTGTCTCTTTGAAGGATTTGAAGTGGATAGGTATGAAATATCATGATTGTCATGTCATGATGCAATAACTTCTACCAGTTGTATTGCATTGAATATTTCCCATCCATTTCAGAAAGACTATAATGAAGTTTTTTTATTTTTTCAATTCAATTTATAATAAGGTGATTGATGTGAATGCATTGAACATTTTGTAAAAGGATGCAATTTCTATACTTTTTCAAATGGAAAAGTATTTTCATCAATATTTTATTGATATAATGGTGCATTTAATGGTTCATATGGTTCGAGAAATAAAGATTTGTGGACCAGTTTATCTTCATTTTATGTATCCTTTTGAAATGTATATGAAGATATTGAAGAGGTATGTTAAGAATATATATCAACCTAAAGCCTCCATTGTTGAAAATTATATTTCTGAGGAGGTTTCAGAGTTTGGTACGAGCTACTTGGTTGTGTCGAAGTACATAGGTTTTCCTCCATCTCGCCATGAAAGAGTTAATAATGAGGGTAGGGGGATTCGTGGCATGAAAGTCAAATCATTTTCAGTTGAACGGATGAAGAAGGTAGAATTATACATCTTGAATAACATAGTTGATGCTCAACTATATATCACATTGCATATTAATGAGTTGAAACAATGGCATCCGAAGAAGAAAGAAATGTGAATTTTGAATGAGCACAAAAAAACATTTATTCTGTGGTTTAAAAAGACCTTACTTGGTAGATCAGATGTATGAGAGACATTAAGATGGTTAATGGGTGGTCTAATTTTAAAATTAAAGTTCTTGTTTTTAACTGCAAATGGTGTATCGGTAACAATAGTGTCAAACAGAATGAATTTGGAATGATAGTTGTTAATCTAAGTAGATTGTAAGACACAACATATTATTTTATAATAGAAGCACATGAAAAATAGATTTTCTATGAAATTGATCAATCGGATATGTAGTGGTCTATTATTTTAGAAGGGAAAAAAACAACATGTTGTTGAGGATTAACTTGATGAAGATGTTGATTTATGCGAGATCCCTAATTCCATGGAAAGATTAGTAGAAAATAATGATAAGCGTTTTGAAGACATGGTTTGTGTCATAAGGAACGATCATAATGAAGGAATTTGGAAAAACAATCCATTTGCACATTCTTAATTTTACATGTAACATATGTGTATTTATTGTTTACACTTACTATTTTCATAAAATGTTAGATATTTTAATTTATTTATTTATTAAAATCCGTACTAAAATAATTAAGTATAAATGTTTGTTTATTTTTATTTTTTTAGTTTATTTTATCATGTTTACCATTACGAAACTTATATATCTGTTGATTTTGTTGAATGAAAATTACTTTAACATGTTTACCATGTTTACCATTGTTTACCATAGTTTAACTTTATGTAACTTATATATTTATTGATTTTTTGAATGAAAATTACACTACCATGTTTACCATGTTTAGCATATTTACCATTGTCTAACATGCTTAACAAATTTACCATGTTTACTATTACATAACTTAGTTCAGTTTTCCATTTTTTGTTTTTTTTATAAAAGGTTGAGGGGAAAGCCCTATTTATTGAAGCAGAAAGAAAACAACCTCTTAAATGGACTGGGAGAAGAGGAAACCCATTACATGACAAGGGCACAAATTCTCATAAAGTAATGCCCAAAGGCTTAAAAAAAACTTTGAAGACAAAAAGGAAGAAGAAGAAAAAACAAGCATCGGAAAGAACCTCATCACCCCCTCTTTCAGACCATGCAAGGTGAGATCCGTCGAAGGAGATGCCTCGCTCCCCCTACCAAGAAGTTGTGTCATGCTGGAAACACAATGCAGAAGAGAACTCTTCCAATCCACACCGAGATGCAGATGGAAGACTGGATGATAGGTGTCAGCACACCTATCTCTCTTTCGAGTCACCCAACCGACAGTGCATGCGAAAAAACACAGCACTATCAACCTGATGCAAGACAAAACTAGACAGAAACATAGTGCAGAAGATCAAACAAAGTGCTTATCCATCCAAATGGATAAATGGATGATGATGAGTGTCAGAACACCCATCCCTCTTACAAGGTCTCCCACCCGACGTCAAACTACAAGATGCAGCAACGCCTGCCAAATGCAACGAGGAAGAATCCAATGCTCGCAAATCCACCAACATCCAATTTGTCAAACAAAACTTCAGGTGATGCAGTCAAACACACAAATTCATAAAACAAAATATGAATCACATCCAGCCTTCAGTTCCAAAGCAGCATGCAGAGCAAACTAAAGGAAACACAAAAACAATTGTAGCAAGAAACCAATCCAAACTTCTTCCAATAAGATTCAGCAGTGAATCCTTATCCAATCCAAAACCTTCAATGGCAGCAAATTCACCTAGAAACAGAAACAGAATAACATCCTGAGCATGTATTAACCTAGGTATCTCATTAAGCATGAAGAAATCGACCCCCTCAAAATCAGATTCTACAAACCCACCTCCAATACAGCAGAAACCTCCGCTCAAAGGACCGAGCCCACTCGGAATCCTTCTCCATCGCGCAGAGAGCTCTGAAGACATTGATCGAAGAAGTTCCACCACTGAAGAGCTCGATGGTTTATAGATCTAAAAACAGATCTGGTGGAAGATATGAGAAGCTGGTCTGCTTCAAGATGACCGCCTCTCGCGAAACCCTGGAAAGAGGTCTCACCGAGAGCTCACGAGCCCCACCAGAGATCCAAGAATCGATAGACTAAGGAGAGGAAGAGGGACCCTTGAGAGATCTACTCTTCACGGTGAGGATGAAAAAGCTCAAAAAGATGAAGGTGGAAATGAAAAAGGAAATCTGCTGCAAATCGTGGGAAGAAGCTGGAGGCGTGAGGCAGAACCTGACGAGGAGACCGCCGGTGGGTGAATCTGATGCCGGTTCGAAGAGCCAACGCTCGATTGGGGAGCCTCCAGCGTGGAAAACCCTAAGGCTGCTGCTCTCCGGGAGAGTGTGAGCCATCACTTGTGTCAGTTTTCCATTTTTTTAATTAGTATTGTAATATTTGAATTTTTATATTTGTGAACTAATGTTTGCTTTTTTGATTTAAACGATAATGACAGATCAATCATTTGATTAACCTCAGGATCCAGGAGATGATCATCATGATCATACCTCTGGGGAGGAACATTCACATGCTCCTCCTGATGTTCCCCAATCTTCCTCATGTTCTCCCATAACAACAAAGAACAATTCAAGAGTTGGTAAATGTGGCTGCACACATTTACCAAAATTATCACTTTCCCGTAGCTAGGACTAGAGTATACTGGTTGAGTTTGATGATAATGATATTCCTAAAGGTCCAAATGCAAAAGATTTTAAGATTTTTGTATCAACTTAGGGTAAAATAAAAGTAAGCATTTTGTGTGATGATTGGAGAAGTGTGGATAAATAAATAATATCTCAATTGTGGGAGAAAATTTTCGTAAGATATTTTTCTATTGTTTGACTAATATTTAAATGTTTCTAGCATAATATGTTTTAACTCTTCTTTATCAGATGAAATTTGATATTCCTAACATTGGAGGAGTTAGGAAGAATTTTTTATCGATGGCTAACTAGAGATGTAGGGATTTCAAATCAACCCACACATCTGATTTCATTTTTGGTCATAGGAATCATGAAAATCCATGTCATATATATCCTATCATATATGAAGACATGTGGAGGAAATTTGTTGAAAGTAGAAGAAAATATTCATTTTTGGTAAGGGTAATGTAAACTTTTATAATATTCCTTATATAAATTATATTATTAATGTTTTGTTAATTATTTATTATTCTTAATTTAGAGCAAACAAGGACATCTCATCAGAAGATCCAATATAAAAATGTATACCCTTGTAGTTTATCTCGGGGAGGCTATACATTATTGTAAGAACAAATTATGGCCAAAATTTTAAAAAAATCGACATCCCAGTCTTCAAGCTCTGGAGAAGTTTTCCCTCCATCCCCTCCATCTAGACATGAAAAATGGAAGAGAGATCGAATGAGAAAAAATGGAAAATATCTTTCAGAAGAATCAAGAATCGTATCTAATAGTATTGTAAGATATTTATTTAATTTATTTAAGTTAATTATATTATTTATACAATTTGAATCATTATAGAAATGTTCAATTAATTAATATAGGATTTTCTTGAGGAGAAGAGCTCATAGAGGGTATTTACAGCTGCTGGGAGGCAAGATATTTTATCTCCAGTATTGAGAAAGCATGAACACCTTGGTCTTGTATGAGGATATCTGATGGGTGTATCAGTAGGAAAAGTTTTTCCAAATTCTTCAAATTCTTCCATTGAGGGTGTTTATAAAAAATAGAATCCTTGGAGGCTGAATTTCATAATATTAATGTGAAGATGGAGTAAAATATTATAGAGTCAGTAAAGTCTATGTTTGCAGACCTGCAAAGACAATTTTAGAGTGTAGCTCACACTCCTCCACCTCCCCCTACAGACCCCATTATTTATCCTCCACCTCCACCAGTAGCTCCCACTCTCCCACCTCAGCCTATGAACACCATTTTTTATCCTAATCCTCCACCATAGTTTCCTACTTATTGTGAGTTGTATGTTGATGATACTTACCATCATAAAGTTTTATATGGGCCAGTATATTGAATAGGAGATATAATTGATCATCAATAGTTAGAGGTAGAGCATCATAGGGTCACTATATAGGATATTATAGATAGATAATCTCGACTATCATTACCTACAGATGAGGTGACAATAGTTAGACATAGTATCAGCCACTTTTTAGTTTGGCCATCCAGACTTCTACGACTCATTACCATAGAGGTATGTATGTTATATCTTTTATTTTATTTTTTATTAAAATTTTAACATTTGAAAACTAATATATTTTTCTATTTATTTTTACAAGAATACTTCAAAGGTAAATAAATATTATATAGACCACAACAAAGAAAAATGGTTATGAAATCAGATACAGATTCTATTAGTCTTGACTGATTGTCAAAATATTCAAATTTGTCAGCGGATCATTATGAGTTTCCAATGGAAGTTCATGTTTTTGGATGTGCAATCAAGGTGGGAATTCTGAAAAATGATATCATAGATCTTGTTACTGGAGATAATTTGGGCATCAACGTGGTGCAGATTTTTTCCATGTAAGTCTTAATACCTTTCCCTGCATTATATTTATTAAAAATGTATACTTATTTCTATTTTTTATTAGATATCATTATAAAATGTGTGATAAGAATGTGAGGATAGATTTATATGGATTCATGGACCCACAATTGATTTCCCCTGAAGGACATGCATTGGATGAGGAACTAAGAACACTTTATATTGCTGAAAGATTTAAACAGAATATAATCATGCAGTGTTGGATGATGCCTTTTTGTGATGGGTATGAAACATATATCTGGCCAAGTTTTCATTATCTTTTAACATAAAAAACCACTAACCTTAAATTTTCTTTTATATCAGCGATCATTGGATTATAGGTGTTTTTTTTCAAGGGAGAAAACACTTTATTGGATATGCTTTGTCCATGGAAATGTGCGGGAACGTTTTCAGAATATGTTGGAAAGGTTATTTTCAAATTCTTAATAGTTATTTATATTATAATTAATTTTAAATTTATCGCATTCATATTATTTTTTGAAAAGGGATGGTTCTACTTTTAAAAAACAAAGAAAAAGAGTGCCAAGATCAAATATGTAAAAGTAAAGGTAAATATCCATTTATAATTTTTAATTTTCGATGTATTACATAAAAATGATATTTTTAATTGACACTCATTTAAATATAATTTTCATGAACAAAAAGCGTCGTCGAATTTGGATATTATAAGTTAAGATTTATGTATGAAATAATTACAACTGGAACACTTGTGAAGGTTAACCTAGTAAGATTTCCTTATAAATTTTTCCATAATATTTCATTTAATTTATTCATTATACATGTTAACTAATATCCTTTTAATTTGTATCTATTTTATGACCCTCAACCCTATAGTTCTCAAGAGGTCAAACACTTATAGGTGGAATAGTTAAATTATTTTACAAGTTTAATTAGATTTTAGTTTTTTGTAGTGTGAAATGTAATTTTAAAAATTGTAAAAATAATTGTGTATTTGGAAGTTGTTTTGGTTGGATTTAGATTTTTTAGTTGAAATTGTAAGTTTTGAATGTTATATATGTGAATGTTTAAAATTTCTATGGTTCTTGTTTTGGTCTAGTTCTGATCTTTTTCTAGTTTGGATTCTGGTCGGGTTTTGGTCTATTTTTGGTCGGGTTTCTGCTTGTTTCATACTTTAGTAGAGCATAGTAATGGTTTCATGGGGGTGGGGTGTCTGGGGGGATTTCCAGGGGTGGGGGGTTTCCAGGGGTGGGGTGTTCAAGGGGGTAGGGGGTGTCCAGGGGGGTGGGGGATGTCCATTGGGTGGGAGGGTGTTCAGGGGTGTGGTGTTTCTAGGGGGTGGGGGTGTCCAGGGGGTGGGAGAGATTTTCCAGGGGTGGGGGTGTCTAGGGGGAGGGGGCTGTCCAAGGGGGTCGAGGTGTCCAGGGGGTGGGGGCTGTCCAGGGGGTGGGGGTTTTCCAGTGGGGTGGGGTCTGTGCAGTGGGGTGGGGTGGTGTCTAGTGGGTGGGAGGGTGTCCAGGGGGTGGGGGGTTTCCAGGGGTGGGGGTGTCCAGGGGGTTGGAGGGGTTGTACAGGGGGTGGGGGTGTCCAGGGGGTGGGGGCTGTCTGGGGGGTGGGGGTCTGTCCAGTGGGGTAGGGTGGTGTCCAGTGGGTGGTAGGGTGTCCAGGGGGTTGGGGGTTTCCATAGGGTGGCCAGGGGGTGGGAGGGGTTGTCCAGGGGTGGGGGTGTCCAGGGGTTGGGGGTTATCCAAGGGGGTCGGGAGTGTCCAGAGGGTGGGGGATGTTCGGGGGGAGGGGGCAATCCAGTGGGGCGGGGTCGTGTCTAGTGGGTGGGTGGGTGTCCAGTGGGTGGTAAGGTGTCCAGGGTGGGTTCCAGGGGGTGGGGGTGTTCAGGGGGGTGGGAGGGGTTGACTAGGGGGTGGGGGATGCCCAGGAGGGTCAGGGTGTCCAGGGGGTGGGGGCTGTCCGGGGGGTGGGGGCTGTCCAGTGGGGTGGGGTGGTGTCCAGTGGGTGGGAGGGTTTCCAGTGGGTGGGAGGGTGTTCAGGGGGTGTAGGTTTCTAGAGGTTGGGGTTTCTAGGTGGTGGTAGGGTCTGTCCAGGGGGTGGGGGCTGTCTAAGGGGGTCGGGGCGTCCAGGGGGTGGCAGTTGTCCAGTGGGGTGGGGTGGTGTTCAGTGGGTGGGGACTATCCAGGGGGTGGGCAGGTGTCCAAAATCGTGGGGTTTTCCAGTGGGGTGGGGTGGTGTCTGGGAGGTGGAGTGGTTTTCCAGGGGGTGGGGCCTGTCCAAAGGGGTTGGGGTGTCCAGGGGTGCGGGTTGTCCAGCAGGTGGGAGGGTGTCCAGGGGGTGGGGGTTTCCAGGGGTGGGGTGCCTAGGGGGTGGGATGGGATGTTCAGGGGGTATGGGTTGACCAGGGGTGTGGGTGTCCAGGGGGTGGGGGTATCTAGGGGGTGGGGGTGGGTTGTACAAGGGGGTAGGGGGTATCCAGGGGGTGGGGGTTATCCAAGGGGTGACCAGGTTCCAGGGGGTGGGTGGGTGTCCAGGGGGTAGAGGTTTTCCAGGGGGTGGGGAGTTGTCCATGGGGTGGGGGTGTCTAGGGGGTGGTGGGTTGTCCAGTGGTTTTGTTCTATTTTTGGTCTATTTTCTGCTTGTTTCAAGTCCACTTTGGAAGCGCATTGTAATGGTTGAACAGTATTTTAAAAAAAATTGTTTTTTACATTGGTTATTTTATAACCGATGTAATAAATGCATGGGGATGATTTTTTACATCAGTTATTTAATAACTGATGTAGTATATATATTTTCATGTCATTAATTTTTTAAATGACTTGAAAACCCGATTTGTAGACTGGTTTATCAGGTCGGTTATGAAAATAACTGACTTGATAACCTTGTTTTTCACAAGGGTTATTAGAAAACCGACGTGAAAAATGATTTGAAGGGGTTTTTTATTATGGAGGTTATTTAAAAAGTGACATAATAAATCATGAATATGAACTCTTTTCCATGTTGGTTTTTTAGAAACTGATGTGAAAATGGTTTCAGATTTCTGTTTTTTACTTCGGTTTTAAAATAAACGACATAAAAAACAATATTTATAACGTCCCCTCAAATAACATCGGCCAGAAACAGATGTAAAAAATAAAAAATGACTGACATAAAAAATGTTTTTTTCACTAGTGCTTTATGATGACATGGCCAAGAAGTTCACTTTATTTATCTAGAAACTGCATTTAGTTAGCTTGGTATAAATCTGATGCTCTCTCAATGTACTCAAGATGATTTCAATATGTTTGGAATGATCATATGATGACTAGTATTACACTAATCATTCATAGATTAAAAACGCCACAAACTGGTCTAGAAATGGATGAAATATCATTTTCATTAAGGCTATGAATATTGCAGATGCATTAGTCAACCCAAATGACATCACTGCGATTTCATACATACCATACCTATTTTAAAAAGTAGTCTAAGGTATGTCTGATAGTCTCACCCTTAACTGGTGGTAACCTAATCTCAAATCAATATTGGAGAAGATCTTATCGCTTCTCAATCGAATGAATAGATCATAATTGTGTGGAAGAGGATACCGATTTTTGACCATCATTTGGTTCAACCTTTGATAATCCACACATATGTGCAAAGATCCATCATCCACCTTAGTGAAGAGAACTACAGAACCCCAAGGAGATATACTTAGTCGTATGAATCATTTAGATTCTACATCTTCCAACTGAACCTTCAACTCTTATGGCTATCTTGGTTCCATTCGGTAAGGTGGGATAGAAACTGGATCAGCTCCCAACAGAAACTCGATCATGAACTCGATATCTCACTCAAGAAGTAAGCAATAGAACTCATCAGGAAGGACATCCTGAAAATGGTATACCACTAGAGTAAAATAATTCTGTTTTATTCCACTATTATCTAGAGCAATACCGGTGATTTAATTTATGAGACAATTCAATATGCACTGAATTGGTCCTGTACAACTAGATTGAAGATCTCACTCATCCAAGAAAGAATAGTTTCTTCTTTCTAGAGATTGGAAATTAATAATCCACCTATAATAGTTGATATGAGCCCAGTGTAGAAGTAACCAATCCACACCAAGAATCAAGTCGAATCCTATCATTTCCATCATGAACAGTTCCCAAAACAAGCAGCAATCACCAATCTCTAAAGAACGTGCCCTGTAATTTTTGATATTCTCTGACCACACTCATGAATATGCGTTAATGGTTTAAACACCAACTAATATGTACACATCTAAGACCAAAACATTTCCAAAATGAGTATATATAATATAATGTGATGATTTTGTATCAAAAAAACACAATCTAAGTTAGATGATACAAAAATCGTACCTCTGATTGTAAATGATCTTGAATCCACGTTAGCCGAAGTAGTATACATAAAATGAAGCTGACTTGTCCCTCCACACAGGGCTCTAGTCTGACTACCCTGAGCTATTTCCCTTACTTGACACTATTTCTCAAGCACTACGGTACCATGACCCGTGCCTCGTCCTAAACTGTCTATGGAGGTCTAGCTACCAGTTTACTGAGGGATAGTTAAGACCCTTCCCGACCCTAGTTCTTGACCTGATCCTCTACCACTGATCTCTTTTAGAAAGTTCACATAGAACCTATAATGATGACCCAGTCTTCAACACATATGGCACTCGACTACGGGGTAAGAATATTGTGGGCACTTTTTCCCAAAATTTCCACACTAATATCACTAGAATAAAACATGGACTTGAGATGGTGGTTGACTTCCCTTACTAATTTTCCATTACTTATTTGTAAGAAACTATCATAAAGATTCTTCATACTAATTGAATAAGAACTCCCAAATCATTGTACTAAATTATCCTGACCACTTATCAAGGCTTATTTCATATTCTCTCCTGTGATGAGTGCCTAATTAATCATGTCTTAAAATCTTATTAAACAGAAAATGTTTATTTATGGCCTAATATAATAATAAATACCAACCTATAAATTTATCTCCCTATATATCTTATAAACCTCTAAAGAGGGCTCAAAGCACTGTAGGTCATTAAAATGCCCAGCATAGTTCAAAACTAAAAAACCCTCCTACATCTGATGCATAAACTCGTAATCTTTTTAATTCCTCAAGGTATAGAGATATAAAAGGATCAGGAAATTTTTATCAAAGTCCTTCTAAGATAGGTCATCATACTACCCAGCTTCCTCTAGAATATCCCACCAATGATTGGAAGGTCCATGAATCATATGCATAGTAAGGTTCACCCACCTATATGCGGGTGTCTCAAAATGGTTAAAGATTTTATGGACTGACTCAATCCAAAACTCTACTACCTGGGGTCCCCCTTACCTATTAAAAAGGGAATATTTTTCAGCTAAAATTCTCTTGTCATCTCAAACATTGAAGGAACGGCATGAAAATTATCCCTTTCCCTAGATCGTCTGACCCTAATAAATCTATCCCAAAGTTGAACATCCATATTCTCCTTGGGAACTATAGGAGAATCTAGTGTATATGCATTAGTATCATGTTGATTTCCACTCTCCTGATTCTCAAATCAAAGATGATGAGGATTTTTTTCTCTAAAAGACAAACATACCCGAACCTGAATGGCCTGAAGGCCTTCATTTTTTTTGATTTTGGATAACCACCCTCTCAAGGGATGAGGGGGAACCCTTAAAAGGCTCCTAGGATTAGTGATTACATGGACCATAGGCTTAATAGACATTAAATGACTAGAAGGCCTTTTGGAATTCAACCAGACTATAACTACAAGGAACATCCCCTTCCCAGCATCTACATTGTGATGGTAGCTCTCCACCTTCGCATGGTCATCTGTCTAAGCTTCCTATGTAAACACAAGCTCATCCCAATGGTGTATCCATACCCTCTAATTCTTCCAAATCCATTGATTCTACTCTGATGAGTGTGCCTGCTCTTAATCCTCCTTTAGGGATGCTTCGGTTTTGTAGAATCTGTCTGGGGTAACTACATATGTCCCGAAGGCCTTGAGGTGGCCTGAAATCTTTAAAGGTGTCCCTAAACCACTACTGACCTGAAGGCCTGGGTGGCCCAAAGGCCTTAAGGACTCAAAGCCCAAACCGCTGGACCAAGGTGAATAGTTTCATCTACTACAGTGCCTGCTACAGTACTGCTACAGTAGCCCATAAATATGTGTCCTCCTAGTTTCGAACCTGGGTCTCATGGATTCACTTAAGGATACCTCACTAACTAGGCTGAGGCTCATGTGCTCTATAAGACAAACACACATCTTAAAGAATTGGCTAGCATATAAGGTCAACCCTAACATGTGACTAAAACTGAGAACCACTAACTCTTGGTATCTCTAGACATGACTAATAAGTATTTTAGCATGACATATTAAAATATTTTATTTATTCAGTGAAACAGATATCTTATATCTCAGTTCAACAGGAAAGTATATATCACATGAAAAAATAGATATGCCCCTATTATGAACAATGCATGTCAATATATCCCTATGTGCCTATTATGATTCATTTATTCTCATCTCATTCCATATTGATCCACAAGTACAATTTCATTAAATAAAAACATTATAAAACAACAACCTCACACAACATGTGAATCGCCCAAGGTGAATAACATCAATTGCATCAAGCACACAACACAAATAGTAATCCCACCCCTGGGCACTCAGACTTTCCCCCACACATAGATTAGCTAATCCCGTGAACAAGCTCATTACTAAGTCCCAACACATCCTAATCTCTTTTCTACTTTTTCCCAAATAGTAAATCATAAAAAGAGAACCTTCTCCTTTCATAACACTTTATAACATCCCCCAATCCAACACTCACTCACATGGCTAGAAAGGGTTGCTCATGAGACCTCAAGCACACCTCCCCATACACCAAATGATTCCGACTAGTAGTGGGGTGTAAAATGTATAGTGGGGAGACTATACCCCCTTGTATGAAGTTTTATAGCAATAGATACAAATCATAATAAAATAAAAATAATCAAAGAAAATACATAGTGGAATACAACCATAAAAGACAACTGAATAATCCAAAAAATAATAAAGGAATAACGTAATGATGTTCTAGAATGTAACTAAATGTCATGATAGAACAATAAAAGAAAAATACTAGTAGATTAAAATAAAATACTTAATATATCAGGTCATGAATCCCACATCGATCACATCTCTAAACTCCATGCCATCCATAAACAACAAATCAACAGTAATGTCCCTTACCCTTTTCCAAACATGCATCCACATAATCTTCATGGGTACTAAATGGTGGATCGAATAGGGTGTGAGTATAACTCAGTAGTTCAACACCACCATGTCTAAATGGAACCAATCTAATAATAAGTGTACGCAATAAAGTGATAAACACGTGTATTTATTAATTAAACAATTAATAAAATACAACAATAACCTAATTTGGATATGTACTAGAATATCTCTGAGTGTGTCTTATGACCATACTAACCACAACCATATGAACAAGGTAAAATAACCTCCTTTGGTTCCATGTTAGAATATCTCTGAGCATGTATTAATACCATACAATCCATAATTATATAACCATGGTATAGTCGAAACAATCAATATGGGTCAAATCCCTAGAAGAATTAAAATATTTCTAGGTCAGATCCTTATAAGCACTAAAGCATGGGACTGGTCATAGCTCTCTCTATATAAACATTATAATAGGGACTGGGCTGAGCCCACTCAATATCATCTTTACAGTATATAACTGTGAAATTTCCATGGATAATCCTGATATATAACCATTTCAGCATGGAACACAAGTCTTGTCATACAGCATGGATATCACAATATCACATCATATATCTCAATGGTTAATTATTATAATTACCACTTATCATTCAAATATAACTTTCATTTACATCAAAATTTATTAAAAGTTTCATCAATAAGAAATAATCCACAATTTAAGGATTCTATAACAATAAATCTCTATAGGTCACAAGTCATGATAAACATACATTAATCCATCTTCCAATTCAATTATAATCATGGTTCGCTCACCCCATTGTGATCCATAATCTAGTTAAAGACCCATTTGAAACAAAATTAATTAAAAGAATTATTCCATTCATTTAATTAATTATTTTGGGCACACACAATGATGGCACAATCACGATATTGCATAAACTTGGAAATTATCAAACCATATGGTTAAGATTTACACCCCCTACCATTAACTGGTGATCCAACAACACTTCCAATAGACAATTCACACAAGGAAGAAGGTTTAGATGATTTAAAAGAGATTCCTAGATAAAAAAAGATCAAGATCAAAATGAACAATACAATCGATCAAAGTATTTCATCGCAATGGTTAGAGAAGAAGGAAGAGGAAGGAAGAAACCTAACCAAAAAGACTTACCAGGGATTACTCACACAAATGGGACATCCAAAAGGGAAGTTGGAACCCTAAAATTGCCTGAAGAATTCCTTAGTCCCAAGAGGAGAGGATTTGTAATTTATTGGGAAAAAAATTACCTACACAACATGTTTAAAATAGTAGGTCGGGCTTTTAAATGGTGTGTAATGTAGTTATGCATTGTGTAATTGTTTTTAATGGAATAAGATGAAAAATCCATCGCCTCAAGTTTATTTTATTAAAACACTCAAACAATTACTCAATGTTAAATCCCTTTACAAGATGTGTAAATGTTCTGTAGTTTATTTTTCTACCCAGTTTCCTTTTAAACAAACCAAACCTCTTTTAAAGCTTCTTAACTCACCAAGAACCCATGAAACACTTGACCCATCTATACCTATAATCCATTAACTCTAACAAGAATAGATCCACAAACTTTAGTTCATTTTCCCAAAAATGTCTCTCTATCTCCCAATATTACTCAACCACCAAGGCTCAAATAAAAAACTTAGAGAGAAACATAACTATAAAAATATGATAACTTACACAAAACATGCATATATTTTACATCATTTTTAAAATTTAAACATCACATCTCATAAATAATCTCACAATGCAATGACCCAAAGATTTAGTATATTTATAGATAGGTTATATAAACATATTATTATACATTATTTTTTTAAAATCTCTCACAAATATCTCTACAAAATACTTTCTTCTACACATAATCCTATATATAATTCCATAGTAAATAAAAACAAAAATAAGAAGTGATACCAAAGGCTCAATAATAGAAAAATTATCAATGGTTCATGATATTTTAGATTATAAAAATGTGAGGAAACATGAAAAGGGGAAAATATCGAATTAAAAATACCATAGGATCATAAGTGATAATTATAATACATGATTGAATATTAAAGATTATTTCATATAAATATAAGACCATAAAAATCTTATCATGGAAGTCTAATAGTTATATCATGGATTAGAAACATGTGACAATAAACATAAACCATAAAATTATAACATAATAATGTGGTATAATAAAGGAATATGGCATAAGAATAAGAATATAAAATCATAACATTGTAATAAAACCCCATCATGCCCACACATTAAGTTGTGAACAAACATAATCATGTCTACACATTATATTGTAAACAAACCCAATAATTTTCACACTTACCCTTATTATATCTGGAAATATAAAATTATAACCAATTCATTGGAGAGTTATATTGGACCTTTCCCATCAGATATTGATAAAACATACATATTCATTCCATATTAAATCAATCATACATCATATTATAAAAAACCCATGGAAATAAAATGGGTTTAATATCACTTATAAATGATATCTCATACCATTATATCAAGAGTATATCGGTTAATACTTGAAATTAAATCTCCCAAAAGGATTATAAAATAATTCAGAGTATAATCATGAACATTAATCAGTAATATGTAGATCCTTAAAATTTAGATAGGAAAATGGAAGTAAATCCATGAAAATAATTTTACAAAAATCATCTTTTACCATTTCACTAAAATTCAAATTTACAAGTCACCATCAAAATTCATTTTCCAAAAATTGAAAGGAATAATTTATAAACCATCACTTTATAAGTGAGAGGAGTGTTATTTTTTGTAAATACAGCTTAATATAAAAAATAAATTCATTTTCAAGGAAAATATATCCAAATTTAAAACAAAAATTATATAATTTAAAGTCTTTAATAAAATCATCCATATATTTAAATATAAATTTTAGTGCTATTTTTTTAACTTCATTCCTTAGTTTAACCCTTTTACCTCATTTTCGATTTCACCGTTGTGACTATCTTTTATCTAGGAAACTTATTTTTATGCCTAAAAATAAAATATACCTTTTTAAATAATTTGAACATGATGATTAGAAATATTAAATCTATTTAATTATATTCAATTTATTAAAGTGATTAAAATAATTCTAAAATAATAAATTTAAAACATACAAAAACAGTTTTTAGAAAAAAAAATATATATTTTTAAGAATTAAAATCAATTCAGATAAAAATTATGTATAATATTGATTCCAATAAAAAATATTGGTTTATTATTAAAAAATGAGGGTTTTTGTGTTTAAAACCAAGATAAAAATTAATTAAATATTTTTAATACTTAATTAAAGGAAAAGGAACCGAAATATATTTTTATTGGAAAAAAATATAACTTAGATTCCAAAATGTCAAACATTGGTTTCTAAATTCAAAATAATATTTTGAAATATTTTATTTTACTAATTAAATACATATTTGGTTAGGAAAAAAAATTCATAAATTTTATATTCATGATTATATCATAATTTTTTCATAAAAGTTATGGAATTTTTAAAAAAATGTATTTTTAATATTCACCCAAAAATAAACCTTTTTATAAAAATTCTAAAAAATCAACCTAAGAAAATTTTGACATGATTAATCTGAAAATGTATTTTATTTTATCAAATTAAAATTATAAATTTTATAGATATTAATTTTAAATTAATAACACATATATGAAAAAATAATTTTTAGAAAAAGGTATTTTTTAAGAAAAAAATTAATTTTATCAATACAATAATTTTATTACACCATTTTTATTTATATTTGAAAAGGAATTGAATTAACCTTATGGTTACTACCCTCATCTAGGGTTTCTTTGGGTTTCCCTACACCAGAACTTGACCTCATCCATTCTCGCTTGATTGGGTTTACCTTAGTGGGTTGATCATTATCGATGGGGTCTTAGAGGTTATTTCATCTCCAGATCAGGGAGCTTCACTACGGAATCTCTAGCTATATGCTTCCTTCTGGGAATATTTTCTCATCATCATCTATATTCTTCTATCTCTTTTATTTCTCCGCTTCAGATGCCATCACCTTTAATATTGTGAGAACGGTGGTTGCGGAAACACTGGCTTCATGGATACGTTCAAATTTTAGTGTTGGTGGGTTTCTGACCTATTTCACTTCTGATCTGGTTATGTCTTGATCATGTCATCTTCATTATATCTCACTTTGTTTTAATATTAGGGTAGGTGGATTCTGGGTGGGCAAGTTTGGTTCAAGGATGTGAGGAAGATGATGTTTGGGGATGGCCTTGGTTCGGTGTGTTGAGGAAAACTCTGGTATGAATTCGATGGGTATTCTCAGATGCTTAGTGTGGATCTAGCTCTGATTCAGTAGGCATCCTAGTTGTGATTATGGTTTTTTTTTCTTCCCTGTTGTTCTATTCTCCATCTTCCCATTCTCGTATCTTCTGGTGGCCTTGTTGTGCATCTTATCTCAGTTTTTCTTCCTTTCTCTCATATTTTTGGCACTGTAATGCACTCCTCAGCTTATCCAGTGTGAATTGTCTCTATGATGCATGTATCAGTTGCTCTGGTGTAATTTTTTATTCGTGATTCACTTCTTTGATACTTTGGTGCAATTTTCATCTATGATTCACTTCTCAATAGCTCCAGTGGGATTTGGATCCGTGATTTACTTCTTATCTAACCTGTAGTATGAAAATTGAAGATTTAGATTCAACTGCCTAGCCTCGAAGTAGCCTCCTGGTGGGTTTTATTATGAATCTTCTAGTGATGATGCTCAAAAATCACTTTCTGATGAGGGGATCTCATATCTGATGGATGTGGTTCACAGCTATTGTGTGGTTTCTCTTATCTATTTTTTCTCTAGCCTTCAGTGATGATCGTGGGCTTTCTCATCGAACCTCGGTGGTTTTTAGGGGTCTGGATCTTGTTGTTTGATTGGTTTCGGATGATTTTGTGAGAATTATAGTTTTCCTCCTTGAATCTGGTTGGCATTTATGCATCTTGAAACTAGTGTTATGTGGGAAACCTCGAAGGATGGATACATCTGATGACACCCATCATCATCCATACGTTCATTTGGAAAGATGGAAACTTTTTTTATGATTTGTACTATGATTTTCATATAGTTTTAATTCACATCTGGTTGATAGTGTAGATGTCTTCTCATGCACTATCGGGTGGGCAGCTCAAAATTGAGATAGGTGTACTATCACTTATTGTATCACCCTCCTCCCACATTAGAGTTTGGTTTGTATGAGTGCTCCATTGTTTTATGTTGTTCCAGCATGACACAAATTTTTGGTATGGGTGAGGCATCTCCACTGACTGATCTCATTCTTAATTGTTTTTTAGGGGTGATGAGTCTTTTTAAGTTGCTTGTATTGATGTATTCTTACCTTTTCAAATTCAGGTCTTTGTTTTCTTTGTATTTTGAGTCTGGTTTTTAAGGCATTTGTGACCCTTTCATGTAATGGGCTCCCTCTTCTCCCAGTCTTAAAAAGTTGTTTTCCTTTCTTTCTCTCTTTAACAAATAGGGGCTTGACCCTCAACCTTTTCAATAAAATTTATATTGATACTTTAAAACATAGATTTTATAAAAATTATTAATTTATATAAATACTTTTAATAATTAAATTAATAATTATATTGCATTAATAATTACATGTTTATATTATCCTAACTTCTACTTAAAAATCACTCAAGACCTCTGCATAATATTTAAGGGGAACATAATAAATGGTGGGTGTCATGGGTAGTAATTTAGTTAGTATGGATCACTTAGTGATTTCAAAAATCTTTAATATCTCTCAAAGATAATTTTTCTGAAGTCATACTTGTTGAATTTCAACTTCATATCGGTCTAGGGAAAACCCTATTGATGTTATTTATTGTTCAAGATTTGATAAATGAGGATCATAATGAAGAATTATACTACTTGATTTCATTTATTATCCTTTCTTAATAGATTTTATAATTTAGTTACTTCTATTTATACCTTCTAATTCAACAACAATGTTCTAATGGTCACATTTAATACTTATATTTTTTCTCAATAAAATATTTTGTTTAAAACAAGATATTCCACATGATATTTATATATATGGAAAAATACAATAAATTATGGGTGTTACATTCTACCCCCCTTAAAATAATTTTCCCCCTAAAATTTTATTACTCAAATGAAAACAAGTTAGGATAATTTTATCTCATCGCATCTAAAAGTTCCCACATATCTTACTCAAACTTATGTTTTATTGATAGAAATTTGACCATGTGGGTGGTATTATCTCATAGTAATTTAAATATATATTCCAAGATCTATACTAGTTATTCCTCATAAGATATATCATGTTCTAATTTCATAGATTCTAATATAAAACATGTGATGGATTTGGTATATACTTCCTCAAAAGTAATATAAGGAGCACATTATATACCTATGGTAGGTTTAGCATAAGCATTAAGTGATAAGAAATTGTCCCTCCATGATCAAGAATCTAAAATGTACCAATATATATAGAGGTTACATTTCCATTATTCTATAACATCATAACCCTCTACCAATGAGTAATTAAATGGAACACTTTTCCACCCACTTAAATCTCCAAATATCATTGAAAATTACTATAATAACACATATATTAATAGTGTGATTCTTTCATATGTCATGGAATGGTTTCAAAATTCTCTGTCATATCTTAGAAAATATTACTTCATAACTAAATTATCTCTTTACCTTTATCCCATCATGTTTAAGATCTACATCTCTTCCAATATAGAGCTTCCTATGGTGACACTTGAATGCTAGAGTAGAAACTACTATTATATGAGAACTCAACCAGAGGAATATATTAATCCCAACATCCTTTAAAATTAATCGAGCAAGATCTTATCTTATCTTCCTGTGTATAAATGGTTCTTTCAGATTGTACATCAATTTTATCATTATAATCTATGATAAATCTCGCCTCTATATCTAATTCTTTATAGGGTCTTGGCCTTAAACATTACATAATCTAGAAAAGTCTTTTAGAATTCACTTTATTAAATTATCAAAGATCTTTTCAGTTTATAGATTTAATGAATTAGGACATAATTTATACATATCAACTCACAAGCATACAATGTGTTTTCCTATTAAAATTATATACATTTTTTCCATAATATAAATTTTTTTAATAAAAATTAAAATATTTTCATAAAAAATCTTCACAAAGTTCATATTTTATTCTTATTTTCTCTGACCCGTCATTAAAAAATGTGAAAAAAAATTAAAACTTTCTATGATCACAAAAATCTCCTTAAGAGACATAAAAATAAGTAAATAAACTGTTAGTTCATGAATACTTATATATGAAATCATTTTCACAAAGACATACTTATCACTCATAAAGTATCAGGTACTTGATGAAAATAAGGGATTTCTATAAAACATAGAAAAAAAATAAACAAAACCATAAAGGTAACTTGTGGAATTGCATACTTAAGATCAAAACCCTCATATTTATCATATTATTTGTAACTCTCATGGCTACCTTACAATATAACCATCATGGTTACCATATGATCTAACCATCGTGACTACCTTATGATGAAACCATCACATTTACACTTGGAATAAATATTATGGTCAACTTCCAATGTAAAAATACTCAATTAATTGGAGGGATATATAGGTATCACCCTTCATCATAAATAATTCCCAAGAACCAAAACATAATCATAAAACATGAACACTTGCATCATAAAAACATTTCTTGAGGAAAATTACTTATTTTAAAATAATACTGCATAAATAAAAATAAAATCCTTTTCTCTATAAATAAACATTTAATATTTTAAATGAGACATCAAAACATTAAGGAATCATGAAAATGGGATAATCTTCTCATTATTTATAAGTTAATAATAAACATTCTTTTTTGAATTTTGTAAAAAGATACATTAAAGATGATTTTTAAAAGGAAAGTCCCTTAACTTGGGTTTGAATTTATTAAAACGTGTTCAAACCTACTATATAATGTCTTAAAGAGTGTTATTAATTTATTAAAGAACTATATTAATATTTATAACACCTTATATAATTTTTTTATAACATATTTCATCCCATTTATTGATAATATTTTGTTTTTTTTTTGGGTGTGTTTATTTCATTGTTTCCATGGTTAGTTCATTATGGGTTTTCTTGAAATGGAAGAAAAAAAATAGAACTATAAAGAAAAGGTATTAATATGTTTCCATAATTTTAAATGATACCATATATCATTTTTTCTGATATAAGGATTATTCATTTAGATAAAACATTAATGAAAATGAATTAATATATTTTGGCGGTTTTTATGACCATCGTGAATTTATATCATATTATTTAAAATAATATTCATATATTGGTTACAGAACATTATATAACTTATAATATGTATAATAAAATCTTATTTAACTATAATAATGTTTCTCTGACCATCCTTTAATGAAGTAAAAGAAAATGACAACACATCATACATGATGATTATAAATCGACACATCACGAACAATATTTTCATTTTTAGAATAAGATGAGCAGATTATAGGTTTGATGATGAATATTCCATTAAAATAATAAAATTATAGTATATGTAAGATACAGTAGTTATCATTTCACTTGGATAAGGGGAGGTGATGAGATAAAAATAAAATAAAATAAATTGAAAAGAAAACAAAAGAGGATTTTACCTCTTAAACTTCTTCTCCTTGAGAACTTCCATAAGGAACTTATTTCTGGAATTTTGGTGATACCAATAGGTCTCGGACCTGGTAAATAGTATGGGTAAGTTAATTGGGTATAAATTAAAAAATCTAAAATTATTTGGAGGTGTGAGAAGAATAGGTGGTGAAGGTGTTATTTATAGTGGAGAAGAGAGGTTTTTTATTATTTTATTCATTAGGTTAATGTTTTGGCTAAAGACTATGAATAGTTTGAACATTATCACTAAATATATTAAAATAATTAATGAGAGTTCAATATTTTTTTCCCACAACATCCATGCTTCATCTATGACTCAATAATTCATGAATTCGTTAAATACCATAAATTCTCGAATTTCACGATTCACCAAAAATTCAACTATTTTAGAAAAATAACAAAAATTCACCCTAACCATTTTTTGATATCTAGAATTACAAAATGAACTACATTTTATGAGAATAATTTTCTAAATATGAAAGATTTAATTTTTAATTAAAATAATCATTTATTTAAAAAATACCAATTTTAAAATTATAAATGATTTTATGACACTTTGAAAAATTAATTAGGATCGCATAAAATTGTCTTATAATCATAAGAAAAAAATATTAATTTATGAATATATTTTATGAATATAAATTTTATTTTAAATAATTATATTAATTATAAAATTGTAAATGAAAATTTATTTGTCATAAAAATACCAACATTTAATTTATAATTTCCTTTGATTGACTCTTACCCATTTCTTGTCATCTGGACCTTTCCTTTTTATTTTTGTATAACTACACATGATCATCAGAAAACTCCATTTCTACCCAATCATCATAAAAAAAAGTTTCTCATAACTTTATAATTCATGGGAAACCAATTCCCTTCTATATCTTCGCTTCAATCTAGAGTAAAAATGATTGATTTTTCTATCAAGATCTCAAATAAGATTTGGAGTGTACCTTGCCAATCGAGTGGTTTTTTATTCATATATTTCCACTAAATCTTCCTCCTTTTGTTTCAATTATAGAAATTTATGTTCCATCCTAAGTAGAACCACCTTAGGAAAATATTTTTCTAGGAAAAGATTCTTAAATCCATATCATTCCAAATAATCAATCTCCTTGTTATCCCTGATATTCTTGAACATTGACCACCACTAGTCATATTCAACTTCAAAATGATAAATAAAAAGAGTAAAATTTTAATTATCTCAACAAACCATGATATCAAATATATTTTCAAGTTCATTAAACTAACCTTCATCCACCCCTAGTTTAGAAGATCCATAGAAAGCATGAGTGTTTTGTTCATATATTGTTCCACTATCATCATATTTCTTTTTGGTGGCTCTGGTTGTTCTCTTGCATTGAAAAAACCTCCATTTATAGCCTAATTTAACTAATACATTATAATCACAAACTACTCAGTTATAATTTCCACCATTCCAGGTTTTGGATTCGGAAAGATATCATCATCTCGATGCCTTCCTACTTTAGCTTCCTTATTTATTCTATAGAAAACCATTCTAAACAGATATATCTTAGAATAATAAACATGGTGATCATAAAATTCTATATCATTTCAACTTAAACATAAGGTAAAATTAATTTATGGTATTCTATTAACATCATCATAACCCCTAATGTTATATAAATCATTCTTGGATACCAACTATAGTGCCCGAGCCTTAAACATTAAATAATCTAGAAAATTATTTTAGAATTAACATTCTTACATTCCCAAAGATATTTTCAGTTTATAGTTTTAGATAATTAAGATATAATTCATAAATTTCAACCCACAAGAATAAAAAGTGGGTTGTACTAAAACATTATCAATTTTTTCAATAAAACAAAACTTTTAAATTATACATGAAATCATTTCATGAAAAATATTCACAACATTCATCTTGGATTGTTGTTTTCTTTTAACCATCCTTAAACCCTATAAAAAGAATTTTATAACTTGGGATGTGAACAAAAAACTTATTAAGGGATATAAAAATAAGTAAAGAACCCATTAGTTTATGAATACTTATATATGAAATCATTTTAATAAAAACATACATCTCACCCATAAAGTATCAAGTACTTACATTGTGAAAACAAGATATCTCTATAAAACATAGGAAACATAAATAAAACCATAAAGGTAACTCAGGTTATTACTTACTTAATATTTTAACCCTTTTAGATACCATATTATTTGTAACCCTCATGGCTACTTTACAATGTAACCCTCACAACTACCTTATGATGTAACCCTAACGGCTACCTTATGTTGTAACCATTTTAGTTACACTTAGAATAACCATTATCGTTAACTTACAACATAAACAAACAAAATACATTTGAGGGATATATAGGTACCAACATTCATCATAAACAATTCCCAAGAACCAAAACATAATCATAAAACATGAACACTTGCATCATAAAAAAAATTCTTGAGGAAAATAACATATTTTAAAAGAATATTGTGAAAATAAAAAGGAAATCCTTTTCTCTATAAATAAATGTGTAATATTGTAAATAAAACATAAAAACATTAAGGAGTTATAAAAATGGGATAATCCACTCATTCTGTATTAGTTAAGAAGAAACATTCTTTTTTGAATTTTGTAAAAAGTGACATTAAAGAGGATTTTTAAAAGGAAAGTCCCTTACCTTGGGTTTGACTTACTTAAAAAAAGTTCAAACCTCGTCTCTAATAGTTTAAAGAGTGTTATTAATTTATAACATAACTATATTCATATTTATAATATCTTATATTATCTTTTTATAATATATTTCTATCCAATTATTGAAAATATTTTGTTATTTAATTATTTCGGGTGAGTTTATTTCATAGTTTCCATGGTTAGTTCATTATGGGTTTTCTTGTCAAAATAAAATAAAAACCTAAAAAGTTGAAATAAATTTTATTAATATTTTTATATAATTATAAATGATACCATATATAAATTTTTTTTATTATATGAGGATGATTAATTTATACAAAACAATAATTAAAATGATTTAATTTATTTTGGTGGTTTTATAACTATCATGAACTTATATCATCTTATTTAATATCATGTTTATATATTGGTTCCAGAACATTGTATAACTTATAATATGTATAAAAAATATGATTTATCCATAATAATGGTTTTATTACCATCCTTTATGGTGGTAAAATAAAATGAAAACACATCATCCATGATGATGGTAAATCGACACATCACTAACAATGTTTTCATTTTTTAGAATAAGAGGAGAAGATAAGAGGTTTGATTATGGATATTCCATTAACACGATAAAATTTAAGTATATGTAAGATAATGGATTTATCATGTCACTTTTATGAGGATAGATGAAGAGATAATAAGAAAATAAAATAAATTTAAAATAAATTTAAAAGAAAACAAAAGAGGATTTTACCTCTTGAACTTCTACTCTTTGAGAACCTCATTAAGAAACTTGGTTTTGGCCTTTTGCTGAGACTAGTAAGTCTTGGACGTGGGTAAGAGTCATGGGATGTTAATTGGGTAGAAATTAAACTAGATTTAAGGCTATGCATATGTGGGGATAAGAGGTGGTGAGGGTGGTATTTATAGTAGTGGAGAGGGGTGTTTTTTATTATTTAATTCATTAGATTATTATATTGGTTCAAGACTATGAATAGTTTAAACCTTATCACTAAATATATTAAAATAATTAAATATAGATTCAAATTTTGTTCTTACATCAGCTATACATCATTTATGACTCAATAATTCTGGAATTTGTTAAATATCGTAAATTATTGTGTTTCACTATTAAAAAAATCAAGTACTTAAGAAAAATCCCAAAAATTAACCCTAGTCATTTTTTATGTTTATAATTGACCAATTAAATCTATTTGATAAAAATAATTTTCTAAATATGAGGACTTTAATTTTTAAATAAAATCATCATTTATTAAAACAAAATGATTTTAAAATTATAACTAAAGTTATGACACTTTGAAAAAATAATTAATGTCTCATAAAATTATATTATAATCATAAATAACAAAATATTAATTTATGAATCTATTTTTTGAAGATAAATTTTATTTTAAATCATTATATTAATTATAAAATTTTAGATAAAAATTTATGTGTCATTAAAATACCAACACTTAATTTATCATTTTCAAAATATTTATTTACTTATTCCATGATATAAATATATCATATTTTCATTCATAAGATACCTAAATTTTATTTATACTATCATATGTGAGGTTACTATTATATTTTTATAGATTATTTAATTTCTATAAATACCACTTATTTCATTGTACATTTTTAATGAATTAAACTATTTAATTGTAGAATGAAAAAAAAATATTTTATAAGTACCTCGGTTGGTACATGATTATTTAAGAATCCTTAATAAAATTATGTAAACCTTGGATCATTATTATATACAATTTAAAGTGTTTATTTATCAAGACTTACCACTTCTATTATATATAACTTGGAAAGTTGATCAAGTAAAAACTCTTCGCTACTAACAATGAAGTGTGTGAGATTTATGAGACAATCCACTACTACCCAAACAAAATTGTATCCTTTAAAAGAATTAGGATAACCCATGATGGAATCTATTGTGGTGTTTTCCTATTTCTATATTTGTATAAACAATGGTTACATTATACCCTTATATGTATAATGTTTGGCCTTTACTAACCGGTATACTAAGCATCGAGAAATATAATACACAGTATCTTTTTTTATATTGTCCCACAAGAAGTATTCCATAAGATATCTATACAAATCTATCCATGTGATATGGTAAAAGAATACTGAGATATGTGCATCATCAAAAATATCCTTCTTCAATTAAGGTTTTTAAGGGTTAAATATTCATTTAACAAATATTACAACTCCACCATTTTCAGTGTTAAACTTCATAATACCTCATATATTCTTCTATAGATCAATATAATATTTTTGGAACTCATTTATCTTTACTGTTGGGCAAAAATCCCTCAAGGTAACATTGCAGTATTTTTGGGTTGATTGTGTTTATTGACAAAGCAGGTTTCCATGGAGAATTGTCGAGTTCCCAAGAAGTTGTTTACATTCCTTGTTGACAAAGAATGATGACAAAGGAATGGACGATCTAGAGGCGGTACAAAAGAGCAGTACAAGGTGGCGCCGTTTCCCATTGTTTGCCAAATTTTTGGGGTCCAAAATTTGGAGTTTGGTGAGCATCGCGAAAAGTGGATTTCCATGAAGAGCATAATTTCATATGGAAAAGGCATGAATTTCGCGAAGATAGGTTGCATGGTCTGGAAATCGCGAAGATCAGAAGAATGGAGGCGGTGATGCTTCGCGATTACGTCATGCTTCGCGAACGGCAGAGGCTGAAGCGCATCGCGGCAGTGAAGGGCTTTGCGAGGGAGCTTTGTGGAGAAGGCGCGAAGGAATGTTGGGATTCGTGAGGGAGCTTCGTGGCGAAGTCGCGAAGGTATGTTGATGGTGATTCTTCGCGACTACGTCAAGCTCTACGAACGGAAAATTTCCGTGGAGCTTCGCGATTTGGACAGAATTTCGGAGAAATATTTGGAACTTCGCGATTTGAGATGACGTGGCGTTGACTTCACGTGGAAGGGACGAGGGTCGGTGGAATCTCCTACAAATAGAGGCTGACCCCCTCGAGAGAAGTAGAGAGAATTTTCAGAGAAAATCCATTGCTCTCGGTTCGCAGAGGTGGTTCGCGAAGGCAGTGTGCTTCGTGAAAGGGGAGCTTCGCGGCGGCTATTCTAGCTCCGCGAAAGGCGTGTGCCCCGCGTTGGATCGGTGTGCTTCGCGGAGAGGCAGGAGCTCCGCGACGGACTAAGCTTCGCGAGGGTCGTTGCTTTGCGACAGCTTGAGCATCACGAGAGTGCTTCGCGAGAGTGCTTCGCGAGAGAGCTTCGCGAAAAGGCAGGAGCTTCGCGAAGGCTTGTTTGAGCTTCGCGAAATTGGGAGCTTCGCGAAGTAGGGTGCTTTGCGAAGGTACTTTCCAAAGGTAGTTTCCCAGTGGTCAGAGGCAAAGTGTTATTCATCAGTGGGTGAAAGTTGGACTATAACAGAGCATCCATCAACACTTAAGGATGCATGTATTCATGCAAATAAAGAGACCTACAGGTCTATAAACTGTGAGTGAATCCCTTCTGAAGCAGTGAGCTTAGGAAGAGGAAGTAGGTGATCCTCTCCACCGGCAGTGATCCAGAGAGAGAGAAACAGGGAGTGACCCTTGGGAAAGCAGTGAGCTAACCCTAAGCCTTGTATAGGCAGTGATCCTGGGCATAGAAGTGATCTAGCCCGAACATTGTAATCCACAGCTAGTGAAGTCTAGTGGAATTTGGTACGAAACGGAAACTTGTCGGCGTATGCTCCTTGGACGTAGCCCTTAGCGGTGAACCAAGTAAAAATCTCTGTGTCTGCCTGCTTACTTCCATGCATTGCATTCAAAGCATCATCATCAGGTAAAGGAGACAAGTGATCACAGTAACCACACAAGTGCAAACAAAGTGACCCTTGTAACAAAGAGGTCAAGATCCAGTGGGGCAGAAAGAACATTGAAAAAGAATATCCATACCCTGATTCACCCCCCCCCCCCCCCTCTCAGGGTATATAGGTCCCTATTGGCCCTAATAATTGGTATCAGAGCGATAGGTTGCTTTTATCAGATTTGTTTTCTCTGACTTGGTGTAGTCGATCTGTGTGTTTAAAGAATTAGTCTGATCTTATCTCGGTGAGCCATGGAAAAGGGAAAAACATCCAAGAAGAAGCAGAAGTCAGGTGGTATTCCTCAGTGTGGAAGTGTGTATGGAAAAAGTGTGATTCAATTAAAAGAATCAAATAGTTTGCTGAAGGAAGGTCTGTAAGAATCTGACAGGGAAAAGATTGATTCACTCAAGCATGATGCAGGAATGAGTGAAGTACATGAACTTCAAAGTGATATTGAAACAAGTGATGATGAAGAAGAAAGAATTGAAGGAAGAATAGATATGAAAGCTGAGTTAGAGGCGGCTCTTGAAGAGATAGATGTTTGGAGAGCCAAAACCAAGAAAGCTAACAAAGTGGTTCGTGATGCCAAAGTCTATATGCAACAGCAGGAAGAAGAGAAGTCTGAGTTGATGGATAAAATTGAGAAACTCGAGTTATCAGCACCAGAGAACTCAGAATCAGTTTGTGAGTATAAGATTAAGATTGAAGAACAGAAAAGGGAGATCGATGGCTTGAATAGAAAAGTGAAAGATCAAGTCAAGTGCATCGAAGAACCTGATATTCCAATTGACGTTGGAAACACCGAAGAAGTCAAATCCAAAGATATCAGGATCAAAGTATTGGAGATTGAGGTCAACAAGCTAAGAGGATTAAATCAAAGGCTTATTGACATAGTTACTGACCTAACAGAGAAGAATGATTCTCATGCCAATGAACTACAAAAGATGACTAAAATGAAAGGAAAACAAAAGGCTGATGATTATGAAGTGAATCAAAAGTCAGATGAAGTACAGAATCTAAAGCTAGAAATGATGATCTAGCAGCACAGTTGTCTGAAGAAGTTTAGAATAATTGATGCCTACAACAAGAGAATGAATATGTCTCTAAATCTGTTTCTGAGGAAAAATTGAAAGTAGTGAAGCAAAGTGCAATGGTGAAAAGGCTCACACAGGAACTAGAAGATGAGGTGAGTAGCGGTAAGCTTCTCAAGAAAGAACTGGATGTCCAACTTGAATCAAGGGAGACAAAGATTAAAAAGTTGGAAGAGGAGCTAGAATCAGTAAAGAAGGATGTGCAGAAATCCAATGCTAAAGGAATGCCAAAAATAAAGGATGCCTTACACTTGCTATTTGATCATCCTTCGACAAGTGATGATAAAATGAAGAATAGGTATGCTATTTCTGAAGAGAAACAACAGAATATTTTCTCATCTCAAAGACCAGCAAGTTTTGGAAAAGCTGGTATCGGATTTGATGAATCCCCTCCCGTGAAAGATAGAAAGAGAGCTGTGAACAGTTCCATATGGGAAAGAAATCCTATAGGTGCTGGAGATTGGTCTAAAAGGACAGATACAAAAAGTAGTGATGACATGTGCTATTTCTGTGGGATTCATGGCCACACATCAAGCTTCTGTTCAGAGGCTCTGGAATACATTTCAGGCTGTGAAAATAGAGACATTACTAAATATTAGAATAAGAAGAAGCATCAGGATAAATCAAAAAGAAGAGTTTCTCAGAGGAGAACATTTATCAGATGTTATTACTGTAGAAGGATGGGACACACCATGACTATGTGTCAGGAAGCTCAGGAGATCGATGCCAGAAGAAGAAAACAAGTTGCATCAACATCTCAGCAGATAAGTGATGAAATGAGGTATTCCTTTAATAGAAAATGTTTTATATGTTCTAATTATGGGCATTTGGCAAGACATTGCAGCAAGAAGAAAGCAAGTAATGGAAAGGGACTCGAAAGGAGATTCTCATCCCCAGTGATGCATAATGAGAAATTCTACACGGGGAGACAATGTGGTAATTTTGAGAAGAGGTTTAGAGCCTCAGGGGAATCATATAGAGCTGAACGAAAGGTGTATCAGTCACCTCATCTATCACACTCACAACCTCCCCCTAAGAAAGAACATGATCAAATCTGGAAGAAAAAGGGAGGAAACGCTATAGCTGAGAGTAAGAAGAATGGACGTTCAGTGGAGGACCCACCACCAATGCAAAATAGGGTGGTGACTCATACATATGATAAAAGAAATATGAACAAAGAACGTATTGAAAAATTTGCATGTCATGTTTCACAGAGAAAAGTGGAGGAAGGTGCAAGATCCTTGCAATGGTGGAAGAAGCAAGGGAAGATGGAAAGAAAAGAGATTCCTACTCAAAGAAATAATCAAGGAAAATAAAATTTTTGTGGAAAATCAAAGAAGGAAATGTGTACTAGTGGGTTTAAACCCCAAATGGTGAACAAGGCCAAGCTTGTAGAATCTACATATTAGAAAAAAGTCTCAGAATGTAGGCAATGAATTCCTAGTCATATGGCCAGAACAGTTGAAGTTGTGTAGGCAGCTGGAGGAAGAAAAAAAGGAGTGTGATGCCTTCCAAGAAAAAATAAAAGGGTTGACCCGTCAGGATCAACCACTATCCTCGTTTTGAGGATTTGAGAAACAACAATCCCCTCTCCCTATGTATATAACTGCTATTAACTAATGATCCATGTGTTTCAGGTTTTAGGGAGATACAATCCAAGGGGAAGTGGAATCTAAGGATGCGAAGTGGAGAAATGATATGATCTAGAGTTTCAATTGATTCAAATCAGGTACTAGAGTTGACGAAGAAAGGGAGCAACAGAGCACAATAGGAAGTGATTGTGTTATTAACTTTATCTCTTGTTTCCTACACCGAGTTTCAACTCAGTAGGCTTCGAGATTTTGTTAATGGCTCAAATCTGAGTGGAAGATGAGAACAAATGATGCAGGAGGAAAAGACGTGTTATGGGTCTAAACTGTTGGGCCTAACAACTGGAAGAGTTACATAACACAGGGGGAGCATTCTATATCCTAATCAGATGCATGATCTCAATATGATATGAAGGATGAATGTTTATGCTCATGAAGAATTATTGGTGGAAAAGCAGCAACACACAGGTTTTCATGATTATCTATTTTGTTCTAACAATGTGGTATCAGCTGACTGCTTTCAGGATACCAAAAAGATGCGAGAGAAAATCAAAGGTGTGTCAACAAAAATATGAGAGAAGATGTTCAAGGAAATGACATCATTGAACAATGACATAGAGAAAAGTAGCTGAAATAAATGAAGCCACTGAAAAATGAGTCAGTGAACAGTTTCCTGGAAAAATTGTTGAGAAAGAAAAAAAAACACAGAGGGAGAAGATGTGGCTGATGCTGATTCAGAAGAAGACACTGATGATAAACAAGAGAGTGTAAAGTATGTGTCTACAAGGAGGCCAAAGAGTTGAGCTGAAACTGATAGATAGAATATCATTATTTATTAGTGAGCTCCAGTTCATACAAGAAGAATTAAGTCACTACAGCAGACATCTTTCCAACCTCAGGTAGAGCTGAAATGCTTTGCTGATGCAGCTGACGTTGAAAACTGGGTTCATGCTATGAATAAAATGCTTGATCAGTACTTGAAGAAGCTTGGTTTTCAACATGGAGGAGTTGATTACAATCTCTATTTCAGTAATGACAGTAATCAAAGGATGATGGTGTTGGTTTATGTCGATGACATAATATTTGGCGGATCAGATGAAGCTCAGTGCAGACAGTTTTCCAAATTCATGAAAAATGAGTTTGAAATGTCAATGATTGGGGAGCTAACGTTTTTCCTTGGTCTACAGGTGACACAAGGAAGGAATGGAACATTCATTTCTCAATCTAAATATGCCAAGGAGGTCCTGAGAAGGTTTGGAATGGAAAATTCCAAGGAGATGAAGACTCTGGTTTCAACCCGGATGAAATTATCGAAAGATGATGATGGAAAGGCAGTTAATATCACAGAATATAGGCAAATTATTGGAAGTTTGTTGTACTTGACTGCAACAAGGCCTGATATTGTTTTTTCCACATGCCAAGAAGCCAGATATCAGTGCAATCCCAAGGAAAGACACATGATTGCAGTGAAAAGAATACTTCGGTATATCCAGGGCACAGTGGATTTCGGCTTGATATATACTGACAAATCTCAGATGGAGTTATTGGGATATACTGATGCAGACTAGGCCGGTTCAGCAGATGATAGAAAATCAACGTCAGGTGGTGCATTCTATCTTGGTGGATTGTGTATTTCTTGGCTTAGCAAGAAGAAAGATTGCATTTCATTGAGCACCGCAGAAGCTGAGTATATTGCGGCCACTCAAGCATGCACACAGTTATTATGGATGAAGTAGCAGCTTGAAGATATGGGAGTTGAAGTGAATTCTCCGATCGGAATCCAGTGCGATAACTCAAGTGTTATAAATCTTAGCAAAAATCTCGTCCATCATTCAAGGACAAAGCACATTGAGATTAAGTATCATTTTATCAAGGAGAAAGTTGAGCAGGGGATCGTGAAGTTGGAGTATGTGCCTACAGAACTACAGGTTGCAGACATCCTGACAAAGGCCTTACCCAAGGAATCATTTGAAAGGCATCGACTGGCTCTGGGAGTTCAGTCGATTCCCCGCACTTGAAATAGCGTGGATGTGACCCCCCCCCCCCCTCTCCCCGAGGTGTGATGTGTTTTTCCCTACTGTGCTAATGTGTTCTCTACTCTGTTACAGACTGTAAAGGAATGACCTTTGGGTTCGTTGACAAAGGGGGAGAAAAGTGTTTGTTAAAGGGGGAGAAAATAGTGATTGTTCAAGGGGGAGATAGTGCGGAGAGTTGATAAATCATAATTGATACGGGGAGAAGCTGACAGGTGGAGCAGCCAGAAAGGGGGATCAATGAGAAAGGGGGGGAGTATTTCAAATCTGACGATGCTAAAAGTGATCGATCAAAGCATAGAAATCACGACAGCTGAGGATCGTGATAAAAGCATAACAATGGTATTGGAATGGTGTGAGACGGTGTCCAGCTATCATCAATTGGTATTAACTTAAGAATTAACCAATTTCTATCAGTGTGGTTCAACAATTGGTATCAATTTAAGAATTGGTATCATGGTGGAATCGACAATTGGGGTCTGACATGAAGTGATTCATTGATGAACTTTTCATACTACTCTTGTTTCTCATGCCGAGCATTGCTCATGTGGGCTTAGAGTATGTGTTAAGTGAATCCTTGAATTCTATCAGAATCGCAAGAGGCGAATGGTGGTAGCGGCTGGAAGAAGACACAGTGAGGTATCAAAGTGCAGAAAATATTTCTGAGCAGAGTTGTGAAGAGTTTTCAACAAACCCAAAGGGGGAGATTGTTGGGCAAAAATACCTCAAGGTAACATTGCAGTATTTTTGGGTTGATTGTGTTTGTTGACAAAGCAGGTTTCCATGGAGAATTGTTGAGTTCCCGAGAAGTTGTTGACATTCCATGTTGACAAAGAACGATGAAAAAGGAATGGACGATCTGGAGGCGGTACAAAAGAGCAGTACAAGGTGGCGCCGTTTCCCATTGTTTGCCAAATTTTTGGGGTCCAAAATTTGGAGTTTGGTGAGCATCGCGAAAAGTGGATTTCCATGAACAGCATAATTTCATATGGAAAAGGCATGAATTTCGCGAAGATAGGATGCATGGTCTGGAAATCGTGAAGATCAGAAGAATGGAGGCGGTGATGCTTCGCGATTACGTCATGCTTCGCGAACGGCAGAGGCTGAAGCGCATCGCGGTGGTGAAGGGCTTTGTGAGGGAGCTTCGCGGTGAAGGCGCGAGGGAATGTTGGGCTTCGCGAGGGAGTTTCGCGGCAAAGTCGCGAAGGTATGTTGACGGTGATTCTTCACGACTACGTCAAGCTCTGCAAATGGAAAATTTCCGTGGAGCTTCGCGATTTGGACAGAATTCCGGCGAAATCTTTGTAGCTTCGTGATTTGAGATGACGTGGCGTTGACTTCGCGTGGAAGGGACGAGGGTCGGTGGAATCACCTATAAATAGAGGCCGACCCCCTCGAGAGAAGTAGAGAGAATTTTCAGAGAAAATCCATTGCTCTCGGTTCGCAGAGGTGGTTCGCGAAGGCAGTGTGCTTCGCGAAAGGGGAGCTTCGCGGCGGCCATTCTAGCTCCGCGAAAGGCATGTGCCCCGCGTTGGCTCGGTGAGCTTCGCGGAGTGGCAGGAGCTCCGCGACAGACTAAGCTTCGCGAGGGCCGTTGCTTTGCGACAGCTTGAGCATCACGAGAGTGCTTCGCGAGAGTGCTTCGCGAGAGAGCTTCGCGAAAAGGCAGGAGCTTCGCGAAGGCTTGTTTGAGCTTCGCGAAATTGGGAGCTTCACGAAGTAGGGTGCTTTGCGAAGGTACTTTCCAAAGGTAGTTGCCCAGTGGTCAGAGGAAAAGTGCTATTCATCAGTGGGTGAAAGTTGGACTATAACAGAGCATCCATCAACACTTAAGGATGCATATATTCATGCAAATGAAGAGAACTACAGGTCTATAAACTGTGAGTGAATCCCTTCTGGAGCAGTGAGCTTAGGAAGAGGAAGTAGGTGATCCTCTCCACCGGCAGTGAGCCAGAGAGAGAGAAACAGGGAGTGACCCTTGGGAAAGCAGTGAGCTAACCCTAAACCTTGTATAGGCAGTGAGCCTGGGCATAGAAGTGATCTAGCCCGAACATTGTAATCCACAACTAGTGAAGTATAGTGGAATTTGGTACGAACCGACAACTTGTCGGCATATGCTCCTTGGACGTAGCCCTTAGCGGTGAACCAAGTAAAAATCTCTGTGTCTGCCTGCTTACTTCCATGCATTGCATTCAAAGCATCATCATCAGGTAAAGAAGACAAGTGATCACAGTAACCACACAAGTGCAAACAAAGTGACCCTTGTAACAAAGAGGTCAAGATCCAGTGGGGCAGAAAGAACTTTGAAAAAGAATATCCATACCCTGATTCACCCCCCCTCTCAGGGTATATAGGTCCCTATTGGCCCTAACATTTACATAGATTGATGGTTTAAAATTCATTTAGTAAATCTAGGATTTTATCCCACCCTTCATGATTTCTATATCCATCCTTTAAATATCCATAAATATTTGGTCCCTTTTAATCCTCATCAAGGATAGGGCAGCATGATCTTTTCTTCTTTGAGTGTATTCCACCTTTTTTACTTACCTATGTGGTAATGTATTGAGTAATCATAATATTTGATTAACTCTAACCATATCCTTTAGAACATATTCAACTCATTCTATGTTAATATAAACTTTAATCTCTTTGGATCAATAAATATATCACACTTTTTGTTCTTGGTATAATGCATCTATATTTTCAAGAACCATATTATAGAATTTTCTTCCAAAAGTAGTTCATAATAATATTTTAAATGATATTTAATAAAGGGATGATTTGGGATATGAAGTTATATTTCCTTATCGTGATGACTTATATGATATCTATGAAGGGAGAGTAAATCCATTCCCGATATCACATAAAATTCCACCAAGGAAATAATAATTACATTTGTAGGAAGTATCTTATCACAAACCTTGATCAGAGAAGAGTCGCATATCTTAGATGTAATCATCACACCACTAGGTGTTTTCATCAATAATTCAATTTCCATAGTTTGAGGTGGTGAATTAATATTATTAGAAAACTTGGATGATATGAAAGGATACAAATAACCATAATCAAATAATACATTTTTAGATTTGGAGTGGATAATAAGTGTAAATTTAAATACTTTATCATTATAATAAACTTAAATATTATTGATTCCATAGGATCTTTATTGTTCCCTTGGTTCTAGAGGTTTTTTATGCCAATTATCCCCATTATCCCTTCAATTGGGGAATTTATTTGTGTAATGACCAAACTCATTGCATTTGAAGCATTTAAATTTAGGTGGTTCATAAGTTTATAACTTCTTATTCACCGTTATGTTAATTTACCTCATCATATTTCTATATAATTTTAGAGAATAGTAACCTACTTTACAACATTTAAAAAACCTCCCCAATCCCTTGAGGAAATTTTCTAGGTGTTTCCTCTCATATTTTTTTTCATGTAAGAAGATGATTCTTCTTCCCTCCATGTAATTATTCATTTTAGTTTCAAGGAAAATCCATTTTAATTTTCTTATCACTTGATCCATTGGAATAATGGGACTATACATTTTTTTCCCACCTTAAGTGCACAAAGAA
This sequence comes from Viscum album, assembly GCA_963277665.1. Classification (NCBI taxonomy): domain Eukaryota; kingdom Viridiplantae; phylum Streptophyta; class Magnoliopsida; order Santalales; family Viscaceae; genus Viscum; species Viscum album. Next base: position 739,752,295 of record OY728159.1, read on the forward strand.
CAATTCATTCCAAACTTCAACGGTCTCTTATAGCCAATTCCTTTTGAAGACCTAGTTTTAATCCACTAAAGAAAAAATCAATCTTTATTTCAATGTGAATAATAAAACTAGAGGTGTAAATTATGAGTCTCATTAATATTTTTTCATATCTACTAATGGATTCATCATACCTCAGTTTAATATCATATCTAGGAATTCTCTCTTCATTTTCATATGAAGTGTTTAGGGAAGATATTTGGTGGAGAATAATTTATTAATCTCTTCTTATTCCATAGATTCAATTTCTTCCTTTTATATCATATTAATAATGGGTGCTCTCCATGTTTAAACCTCATACTATAAATTATAAATGGATAAAACAACATTCTCATGGTTTTAGCACTTGATAATGGAAGATACCTTCTCTATTTATTGATCTATTGCTCAGAAATTACTGGATTAGAAAAACTATTAAAGGAGGGTAAATGTTTTTTAATTAAAGACTCTATTACAAGACGTTCCTTCCTTGGTTTTTTTGGGAATAAATAATGTTTAACATTATTTTTCATCACTTGAGATAGTTAATTGATAATTATTATGATATTTTTTACTACATCACCAATCTCATTTGGTTATTTTTTTGTAAAATCACTAAATTTTCAATCACATAAATTTTTAACTCAGTTACTATAGGTTCCATCCACTTACTAAAACAAAAAATGTTTAACATGAGTAATAAAAATAATATCTTAAGATAACTAGAGTGAACAATTATATAAATTTGAATAGTCTATCTTATGAATGTCTTACTCAAAGACACCATAATTTTGGACTATGATACTTTTGGTTCAACCTATATCGCTTTTAATTAAAACTATGTTTCTTTAAGTTTATTTCTCTTATACTTATTAACATAATCCCAAAAAATAATTAAACCACACTCTAATACAGACTGATACATCATAATCTAAACATGCATAAATTTTACATCATTTTTAAAATTTAAACATTACATCTCACGAATAATCTCCAAATACCAAAATCCAAAGGTTTGGTGTATTTATAGATAGGATATATAAATATATAATTTTACAGTATTGCTTTAACAAATCCCAAAAATATATCTATATAATATTTACTTCTATATATAATATTTCATGTAATTCTATGGTAAATAGAAAATAAAACAAGGGGTGAGATCAAATGCTCGATAAGGGAATAATTATCAATGATTCGTAATATGTTAGATCATAAATATGTGAGGAAACATGAATAGGGGAGAAATATATGATTAAAATATCATAAAATCATAAGTGATAATCATAAAACATAATTTAATATTAAATATCATGACATGGGAATATAATTCCATAGAAATCTCATCATAGAAGCATAATAGTTATACCATGGATTAAAAACATGTGAAAATAAATTTATACCATGAAATAATAACATAAGAATGTGTCATAACAAAGGAATATGGAACAATAATATTTATAGGAAATAATAACATTGTGTTAAAACCCAATCATTCCTGCGCATTAATTTTTGAACAAACCCAACAATATCCATGCATTATGTGGTAAAAACCCAATAATGTCTTTGATTAACATAATTATCTCATGTGACATAAAACATTAACAAATTAATTAGAGGGATATATATTACCCCACCCATCATGTAATGATAAACTATATGTATGAATGACACATCAAATAAATCATACATCATATCATGAAAACCCCATGGAAAGAAAATGGGTTTCATATCATTTCCAAATTATATCACATAACATGACATCAATAATGGACCATTTGATACCTAAAATTAAACCTCTAAAATGAGTATAAAATAATTTAGAGGATTATAATGAACATAACTCTATAATAGGTAGATAATTTTGAGGTATAGAGGAAAATAAAAGTGAATTCATGGAAAAAAAACTTTTTAGAAATCATTTTTACCATTAGTACAAATGTCAAAGTTACAAGTAAATTTCAAAATAAATTTTAAATAAATTGAAAGGAATCATTTATAAAACATTAATTTAAAATAATCCCCAATAATTGAACCTTTAAAATAAATAATTTTTATGTAAATAAATGTGGATTGGAAGATAAAAATTTATGAGCGTGAAAAGAAATGTCATTTTAGATTTTAAGTGGTTTTAAAGAAATTTCTAAATCGAAGAAGTAGTTGAAAATTTACTTTTTGTAAATAGTTAATGATAATTATATAGAATATATAAGATAATAAATATTTAAATTTTATAACAATAAAATAAAACATTTTTGGTAATAAATATTATGAACATGGAGGAAAAGAGCCATTAGAAATGATATGAATTATTCTTAACAATATCATATGTTTATAAAGATTAAAATCCATCAAAGAATAATATTTGGATGTAAAGATTTAACTTTATCATAGATAAATATAAAAATCATATATAATATATAAATGAAACAATAATATAAACATAGAAGAGCATAGTCAAAGAAGAAAATTTATGACCCAAATAAAATGAAATTGAGTCGAAAAAACCCTTATGTTGGATTCACGCTTGGTTGAATGTGCTCTAAAATCCAATTTAATAATCAAATAATTGTTAAATATATATTTAATAACCTTATTAATATTTATTTCATTTTAAAAAAACTTTAATATATATTTATTATATAGTTATTACTTATTTTTAGTAAATATTAATCATTAGTGTTAGCAGTTTCAACCATCCCTTATTTGTTTCGGCATAACGATTTCAGATATCATTACATGTTCATGATTTCATCATCTATATAATATTTAAAGTACTATAATATAAGTTCCATAATTATTTATGAAGTTTTGGTTCCATTATATTGGATTTTTATATATGATTTTCTAAGATGAAATCCATAACACACTTATTTCTATATTTTTTAATGAATGAACGGTGGTGTATTAATGATGATTTAAATATTAATATTACAATACAATAACCAAAAAATATATTTTATTATTGATATCATATCATTAAAATAATTAACTATCCATAATCATCCATGATAAATATTTATAACATCATTCATGTAAGTGGTTAAACCAAACCAAAAAAAAATTATAATCTATAGATTAGTATGATTATGAAGTGAATTAATAATAAAATAATATTTACAATCGAATAATGATACTATTAATATTTTATTAAATATATAAATAATAATTTATAATATGTGGGTGAAGAATAAAAATGAAAAATAATGGAAAGAATGTATTACTTACAAAGAAAAATTCATATGTTCTCATAGAAACCATCTTGGTTTTTAAGGGACATGGAACATATATAGGGAAAATATATATAACATGAGATAGGATTATTGTGAAAATAAATTAATTAAAATATTTTAATTAATTTTAATTTTTTGTGTGTCATTGAAGGGGTTTTTCTAGGATCCTTTTATAAGTTAGAGTGTCATTTTTTGTAAATAATTGTCATTTAATATAAAAAATAGCATCATTTTCAAGGTAAGTGGATCCAAATTTGGAAAAAATGAACATAATATAAGTTTATGTTGTCAATAACCTCATTATCCCATTTAAATATAAATTTTTGTGGTATTTTTTGATTTTATCCCTTAATTTAACCCTGTTACCAGATTATAGCTTTTACCGTTGCAATTAACTTTTGTCGTGGTAAATTATCTTTATAAATAAAAATTTAAAAAGAACTTTTTACATAATTTGAACACGATCATTAAAAAAATGAATTATATTTCATTATATTAAATTTCTAAAGTGATAAAAATTGATGATAAAAAATAAATGTATAATGTATAAAAAAATTATAAAAAATATAATTTTCATCATAATAATGAATTTAGACATAAATTATATATAATATTGATATCCATGATATTTATTGGTTTATTATTAAATAAATTCTGGTTATTTTTTTTAAACCAGTCAAAAATAGAATGCAATCTTTCAAATACTTAATTAAGGTAAAACGACTAAAAATGGTTTTTTCCTATAATAAAATATAACTAAGGTTCCAAAATGTCAAATATATGTTTATAAATTCATCATAATGTTTTTAAATGAATTATTTTACCTCTTGAATAAATATTTTTTTGATAAAAAAGTTTTATGAATTTGGAATTCATTATTATATCATAATGATATTAAAAAGGTTATTTTATTTGTAAAAAATATATGTTTGATACTCACCCAAAGAACATCCTTTTAAGAAAAAACTAAAAAATTAATCATTAGATATTTTTGACGTGATGAATCAATAAATGAAATTAAATTTATAAAATTAAATTACTAAAAGTGATATAAATTAATTTTAATATAATAAAACATAATTTAGAAAAATATTGTTTTAGAAAAGAAAATTATTTTTAACCAAAAAATGAATTTTTCCTATACATTTGTATTAATGCACCCTTTATTTTTTTAGTTATATTAATTATTTAAAAATTATATTTTACAAAAGTTATTAATGTATATAAATAATTTTATTAATGAAAATAAAAAAAATCATTACATTTATAATTACATATTTATATTATCCTAACTTCTACTTACAAAATCCCTCAAGACCTCTGTATAAGATCTAAGGGTAAGATAAGAAATAGTGGAGGAAAATAGTAGTAATTTACCTAGCATAGATATCATGGTTATTTACATGAGCTTGAACATATTCCGTACATAAATTCTCTCAATCCATACCTGTTGAAGTTTAGCTTGGGATTGGCCTAGGACAAACCCTAGTCACGCTACTTTGTTTTTAATCTTGAAAAAATGAGCCTCATATGGAAGAATTCTTCTAATTGATGTCATTGTTTCTTCTTTCTAAATATATTTAATAATACAATTACTCCTATTTATACTTACAAATTTAATGTCTGTGTTATAATGGTCAAATTTAATAATTATATTTTTACGTAAATAAAATTTTGTGTGTGAAATAATCTATTAAATTCAATATTTTTTAAAGGTTAAATACATAGAAAAATCATGAGGTGTGATAATTATATCCCAAAAAAGTCAAAATTTGATTGACGTAGTTCAAAATATGATTCATAAAATTCTATATGTTCAGTAACTAGTGACTATTTATTTTATAAGATTCTAGGTTTTGATTATGTGATAATGTGTCACCCAAATCATACCTTGAGTAGAAATCCAAAGTCCATGTTATGAAAAAATAAAAAATCGCAAAAAAAATCATTATTCTTCTTCCATCATATATTTAGTTTAGAAAATAATAAAAATATTATTTAAATAATTTTAACATTTATTCTAAAATAAAATCTAATACTTTAAATATAGAGTTCATAATTCCAAAAATAATAATATAAAGATGAATGAATGACATAACTTATTCTCATAATAGATATTATTAGCACCACATTAGATGTTTGAGTGATATTTTTTAGGAATATCCATCCCTCAATGATAAGTATTTTTGTGATTAAAAAAATATTTAGTGACCTTTGATATAATCTATTAAATCATAACTATAGTCACTTAATTTTTTTATCTTGCATCATCCAAGTGTTTTATATTATTTAAATTTTTTATGTTATTTCAGTATAGATGTTCAATAATACTTATTTCATAGAATATATAGATTTCATTGATTATTTTTTATAATTTGAAATAATAATATGTATAAATAGTTGATCCCTATTTTTTTCTACAAGTTAACATGTCTAACATATAGAAAAATCATATGAAATTCTAGTTCATTTTTTTATGGTTATGAAGTACGTAGTCCCCTTAATGATATGGTAAAGTCACTACTAGAGATTCTATATTTTTTGGAAGAAAAAACAAGAAATTTCTATTTGGACATCACTAATTTTAAAATAAAATTATGTTCTTCCTTTAACCCCTCACCCACCTCACTAACACTAAGATATTAATATGGGACACCATTTCTACCAATGCATCCTTCCGGTGTTTTTTCTCCCAAAACACATCCAGTATATGCAACTGTCACCTTCCACCATCGGTGCCAACACCACTTTCCCCCTTCTCACTCTCCGATGCTCAGGGGATTACATTAACTTAATCCCTAATGGTTTGTTTACAATAATTTGTTATAATCAGTACAACCACCCTATTTTACCTATGATGCTATCTATTCCACTTACCCATTTTCCAGTTGCTACTCCAAACCCTTTGTATACAACCCACTATTAGAGTGACCTCTAATTTAGGTGCTTCCACCATGCCATCATTCATTGCCCATTTCTAGACCCATGACTTTTTATAGGTAAATGGATCATTTTTCATTTAATTTATTGATTATAAAATTGTTAAATTATAATTATTCAATGAAGGAAAAATTATGATATATGGTGAATAAATGATATATTAACAACATATCATTTTTTTATATAGTAATTTATTATATGAATTGTTTTCATGTGCTTTTGACATGTATAGAAGATCATTGAAGTAATGTTGGAATGAGAATATTTTTTGTGATCAATGTTAGAAAGAAATTTAATGAAGATAAAACAAAACTTTATCCATATGTTCAATTATTAAACCCTTTCCTAAAAACTATTTTTATTTTTTATTTTTTTATTTTTTATTTTTATTTTTTATTTTCAACATTTAAGTCCTTTCTTAAAATCAATACTATTGTGCGCGATAAATTTTTATCTGTTACTTTCTTATTATGTTTTTTTCAACTAATAAAACTAAAATTATAACTATTTTAATTAAACCACCTATATTTCTAAATCAACCTTGTTTTATATTTTTATTATTTTTATTTTTAGTATGATTATTGGGGGAATATTAAGATACATTCAAACCAAGATGATACATTAAAAGTACATATAAATTCCTTTTTCAAGTACCATATAAAATTAACTCACTTACTTGTAGTGGTTCTATTTCGTCTTTAATTTGTTATGAATTTTTTAATTTTTATGTTTCCATTTCAACTAAAATTTCTCTATATAGATGAGCAATATTTCTAAATTGTTATAAAACTATCATTGTATAGAATAATTTTTATGATATTGATTCTATATGGTATTTTTCTCTTATTAATTTTAATAATTCTTATGTCTAGTTTATCCTTTATTGTAGAGAATGTCAATTTGAAAAAGGTTTCATAGAAAAACTATGGTATCTTTCACACTATTCATAGTCATATCTTCCTGAAGTCCTCAGGGAGATGCTGCACTACTGAGGAGGGGGGGTTAAATCAGTGGTGGTTTTTAAAAAATTTATTTCTTTGGAAATTAACATCTATTGACCTGTTAGGATCTAATCCATTCTTTTTATTTCATGACATTTCTCGAATACAGTAAAAGAAAATAACAAAAGAACACGGAATTTTTAAAAGGTTCATTCTCAAAGTGATCATATTCCTTGCTCTAATTGGTTAAACACCATAATCACATATTATCATCTATAATAACAAGAGGTTACAAATTAAAATTCCTCAATAGAATAGAATCGCACTATGATTTCTGGAGTCCCACTAGAACAATAGCTTCACAATATTTGAAACAAATAATACCACATACAGCATAAGAAAGACCTATTCTTAATATTTCTTTCTCCTTTAAATATTAATGAAGATCTTTATTTTGAGTCTTTAAGATAATTTGATTATAAAATGCATAGTTTATCAATATTCCTGATAATAAATATATTTTTTATATTCTCTTCTTTCTCATATCTTTCAAATTTTTCACAATCCACAATGTTGTTTTCACTTTCTATCCACTTCACACAAGAATTCACTACCACATGAAAAGCGTGTTATCTGTCAATGGTTATGTGATCACATGATCACAAAAATGTCACAAGAACCCTTATAAACTTCCTCTTTATTTTTTCTTATAAATCTTTGATGCTTAATAAATATGGTATGTTGGGTGTATGTTTTTCACAAGTTTCATGCAAGGATGTTCAATGGTTCCCTTCATGTGACAAAGAGGGGTTCATGTGAATCATTTTCCATTGACCGCATTGTTCTTGTAAAATCCTGGAAAATATCGTGAGTTCAACTCCTCCTTCGCATGAATATATCATGCAATTACTATTGTTATTCACAAAATTCTTTCAAAAGATCTTAAGACACTATGTTTGGGTCCTTCCTGTGACCCTTGTTTGTCCACGGATGCTTCATGTGAATGAGAGGACATGTCCATGAGATTTTTTCATGTGATTGAATCACACATCCCCTTCTTCCTTCATGAGACCTATAAGGTCTATAGGTTCCTTCCTAATAAATTTACATGACAAGGTTTTGTAACCACAAGTTCCTTTACATGATGAAATCACATGGTATTCTTATCTCTCATGAGAAATAAAACCAGAAAACCAATGTTTTTCAAGAGATGTTAATGTTTTTAAAAAACCAAACTATTGGAGGGTCCTTGGTTTATATAGGCGAGTTGATAGCATATATATCTGGTTTTCAAGGTGTGCTGAGGAATCCTTCAAACACCCAAATATATTAGAAACTCTTTCATTCTAAAACTCTTATATTATTCAAGATTCATACCTCACTGGAACAATCATGTGATTCACATGATAGCTTCATCTTCACTGCATGATCACCTTGTTCATCATGAAATTTCTTGGTAGTCTTATTGAGATGGCATAATGAAATTTTTTATGCCATCATGTGACACCTCTTGCAAGATCTGTAAAAATTTCCCTAAATAATTCATTTGTAAATATATGAAAAAGGAGGTACATTCATGTGATAAAATGATACAATATTTTTCATATGATGATATGACTAGATTGCGTGAATGATTTGCATTACCATCATACAATTCCAAGATGACTATCAATATGCCTTCTCTTGATCAATCTTGTTCATGTGATGGCTTCATATGCTAGGATTATCTTTTAGCTGAACCAATTTTTTGAGACATGGAATGCATGAAACACATTGAGTGCATGCATCAGTTTGGTAAGATTAAGTTTTTCTCAATTTCTCATAGGGCTAATAGTCCGTGGTCAATTTTCCTAAAGTGTACAGAAACCTCAAGAATTTAAGGTTGAAGATGAAGGCCTCATTTAAAAAAGATATGGTGTGGGATCAACGGATGGTAGATATTTGACAGATCATGTAGCACATGATATATCCAAATTTTAAATAGTGTGTGAATAGTTACCACATATCATCATTCCATATAAGAAAATTTCATGAACTTTGCACTCGTATATTAACTAAGTCATGTTTCTCACTATTCGAGTTGGCTACAGGGGGTCAACACTAGTTACACTTGAACACACCCAAAGATACTGCCCAATAGGTGACTGGTCCAAACTATGCATGCATGTGGAACGCGCACTATGTTGGACTTATAGATGGTCCTTACTGCACCTACAGGTACTCACTCCTATGATCCAACACGAGACTTCTTAGGGCTTTTCCCACATTCCACAATGTGAGGCCACCTATGGCAGGCTCTCCCATGAGGGTTGACCCTTGGGTTCCCCTATATGTGGTTGAGGGATAGCCTTGGGGGATTCCTATGGGTTATATCTATTTTTAATTTGATTACTACTCCTATATACTTAGAAAATATTAAGTATATAATAAAAAATTCTACCCTTGATCTATATATATTTCATCATTGAATACCATGCCCTCAAAAACTCTTCCTCAAATGTTGTAACAATGTTTAATCTTCATAGCACATGTCTTTACCATTTAATATCAACATAATCAATCATTTAATTTAAAAATGGTAATTTTCCAAGCATGAAATATAATGCCATTAGATGAATCCAAAAAAATCAGCTATCACCACATCATTAAAAAACTCATATTGACTTATTTACAAAAAATAAAACCTAATCTCTACAATATCCCCATTTGTATTTTGTTTTCAATATCACCACACATTAACCAAGTCAATATATATTTCTAAATTTCTCCCCCTTATTTTCAATCAAATTAAAAGGGTTCATGGGATCTGTTAAGCTCAACTTTCTTTTCAAAAACATGGTATCTTTCCAGTGAAGAGTATATCTCGGAGTCCTTAGAGAAAAAAACAATATCACTTAGTTATTTTCACAAAGAGCCTTTAGTTACACAACTTTAAGTATACATGGGCTAACTCGGTTTATAAAAAAAATATAGATATAACCAAGGATGTCTAAGTTATCCATGAACTTCCATACATAAGAAATCATGATCAGAAAATATCAATGGTTCATGTAGGGTGTTGAAAAAAATCAGATTCATCAATCAACTGCTAAAACCTAAAAACACTTCAAAAAACACATCAGAAAAGTAAACTGAAAAATATATATTTTCCAATTTATCTCATCCACAACTCATTAAAGATCCCCCTCAAAGGATGCAATCATTTTTAACATCATGGAACTTAATGAATCCCATGATGAACAAAACTTCTCCTTAAATTATCCACATGTTAGATCAAAACATATAAAATAATAGGGAATAAGTATGAACCTTGTAGCATACTTCAAGGAAGAGGAGAAGGCTGAATGTGAGGTTTCAACATGAGTTCCACAAACCTCTCTCTTGGCCTAGCTTTGGTGAAAATGATTGAAACTTGATCTTTTGTGGAAATATTCTAGCTTGATATCTCTACCTTTCACATTTTCTTTGATAAATTAATATATGATATCAATATTCTTGGATATTTAATGTTGAATGAGGTTTTTTAATAACCTTATAGAACTCTTATTATCACATGAATTTTTTAGTGGATTATTAGTTTCAATTTTCAAATATTCTAACTGCACTCCCATCCAAATTATATGTGTATAAGAATGTGTAGGTGTTACATATTATACATCATCCATGTTCAGTGTAACTGAATTCTATTTATTTGTATACCACCTAACACAAATCTGTCCCACAAAGAAAGTTCAACCTAAAGTGGTCGTTTTTCTATACAATTACCTTCTCAATATGTATTAAAAAAACCCAAAAGTTTAAAATCTACATTGTGTTTTTACAACATAAAATAATTAAAGGTTCCTTTTACACATCTTAGAACTCTCTTAGTAGCCAATAAATGATACCCTTTAGGATAACTTGGAAATATGGCACATATAGTCACTATATAATTTATATATTGATTTGAATCCATTATATAGAGTAGACATCCAATTATTCCTCTGAGTTCTTTCTAGTTAACATTGTTTTCTACATTATCTTTGCACAATTTGGTTCTAATGTAAATGGGAGTTGAATCTTTTTTTCATTTTCCATTCCATAATTTTTCATAAATTCCCTTGCATGATTTTCTTGAGATAGAAATATGAAATTTAGTTTTTGCTCAATCTGAAATCCCTGAAAGTACATCATCTAACGAAGAATAGAAATCTCAAAATTCTTTTTCATATACTCTAAAAATTTATCACATACAGATTCCTAGTCACCATTAAATATGATTCCATATATATAAAAATTGACTATGAGAGTTCTTTTACACATTCCTCTTACATAATGGTTACTTTCAAATTTACCTTTTATAAATTTCAAATCCCTTTGGAATACCAATCTCTAAGGGCGTTTTTAAAACTATACAAGGGTTTGATCAATCTGCATACCATGTTCCCATCATTTTATAAGACAAAACCATTAGCTTGTTCAATATAGACTTCTTCCTCAATATCACCATTTATAAATGCATATTTTACATCCATTTGATAAACTTTACAATTTTTGTGAGTTTTCACTACCAAGAACACTCTAATAGGTTCCATTATTAATACTAGTGCATAATTTTCTTCAAATTCAATTCCCTAAATTTGAAAATATCCTTTGCACACCATCCTTTCTTTATGATTTGATAGCTCACCTTTCTTATTCATCTTATTTCTAAAAACCCATTTTTTTATAATAAAATTTTTATTTTTAGGTCTTGGAACAAGATTCCAAGTGGTTTTTTTCTCAATAAGATCAAGTTCCTCGTTCATAGAATATATCAATTCTTCATACACAAATACTTTTGGCACTCCATGAGGTTCAATTTTAGAAATAAGTGCATATTGATTTTAAATTATAAATATTATTATATTTTGAAAAGGATCCTATTTGATGATAATGATATTTTTAGTTTCAAAATGTTTCTTTAATTTGGTATACCTTTTTCTCTTATTTATATCAGATTCATCTTCATCACTTGTCAATTAAAAATCAATATCAGTACCTTTTTCTCTTTCCGAGTAACTTTGTCATTCTTCTATTCCATTTGCATACCATTTTATACTGAATATTCTGAATCTGTATCAACTAATATATCTGATTTTTTCATATTTTCAATAATTTTGACATCACTATAGTCAACTAACTTATAAAGTAGTTTTTTCTAGTTTCTATAGACAATTTAATTTGATAGATAGCCCATGAAAATTCCTTCCTCTACTTTTATAAAAAAAATCCTCGTTAATGTTCTTGATCTTTATAATGCAAGGGATTTCAAAAAATCTGAAGTATTTAACATTTGGATTTTTCTTATACCACATTTCATATATTGTATTTTGTGTTTCTGGTATTAGTAGAAATCTATTATATATATGTCTACTAGTACATAAATCTTTCATCCATAAATACTTAGAGATATTGTAGTCAACTAACATCATCCTTTCCATATATACTATGATTCTATTATTTATTTCATTTAATCATTTTTTATTATATGGTGTTTTATATTGATTCTTGATCCCATGTTTGAAAAGATAGAATTCAAAATCATCAAAATTAAAAACCTTACCATTATTCGATCTTAGTTTCTTGATATGGAGACCCATCTCCTTTTTAGATTTCCTTTTAAAAATTTTGAACATTTTAATTACCTTTAACCTATGTTTGATAGACATGAAATTAGATAACTGGGCATAATAATCAATAAATGTAATAAAATACACATAGATATGGTAGAATTCTATCTCATTGAACCACATAAGTTAGTATTAATAAGTTCAAGAGGTATAGAAGATATAATATCCACCCCTTTGTGTAAACTTTGATTTGATTTCTTTTTTTGATAGGTTTCACAGATTTCACCCCTTTCTCTCATTAGCTTGATCAAATCTCTCAAAATATAATGCTTCAATATTTCACTTATAATCCTGTAACTGTGATTTCCATTCCTTCTATGTCATAGTTTATTTTAATTTTTGTCACTCGAGTAATAGGAATTGATAAAATCACAAATTTTAAATAGATTACCATTAGTTGCTTTTTTCTTTACTGATAATTATTCCATACTTTGTGCTTTTGATGATACATGAATACTTTTTGAACAAAAACTCAAGTTTGTCATCACAAATTTGGCTGAAACAAATAAAATCTTTCTTCATCCCTTCAAAAAATAACACATTATTAGGCATCAGATTTTGGGATTCAATATCTGATTTTCAAAATCCAATAATTTTTATAGAACAATAATTTCTAAAAGTTACTTCTCTTACTTCATGATTCTCAATATTTTCTAGAATTTGTGTGTCACCAATCTTGTGTGATGAACATCCAATATCAATAATCCAAGACTTGGTTTTTCTACTATATTTCAAAGAAACTTCAGAAAAACATTATTTTTGTTCATTCATTTTTTAACTCTACTTAATTTCTCAAAATTGAATGTTTCTTAGGGAGAATACTCATAAAAATTCTAGTAATGTGGACTTTTTGATCACATCTACCATGGATTTCATCTAAATAGTAAAAAAATTATATAGTAAAAATAAGATGAAATCATGATAACTGATTTCTTACTTTGAAAATTTTCACTTCTTTTATCAGAATAGCTCCCCCTTGGTTCATGTATCATCTATAGTAAGGACATGTTATACTATGATAAATATAATTTGTGCCTGAATACTCCAAAACACCATAATGTTCCTCTAGAGCTTTATTTTCCCAATTGATAATATCCTTGCCTTGCTGAGATTGTGTCTGCTCTGAGGGAGAAGGATCTTCTTGGATAATTTATTTCTTCCTTTTAAATAGAATATGATCTATCACTATTTCTCATGATGTATACATAACTAGAATTTATTTTTGGACCTGGATTTTAATAGATAACATATTTTTTTTGAGATTCATAGAGTTCTGAATTAACCAACTTCTTTGAACACCTATTTTACCCAGTTTGTGAGGATTTTTCCTTGACCTCAACAGACTTTCTGAAATAGTACCTAAAATTTTTCAAGCTATATTTTTCTTCAATACATTTATAGTGAGTTTTAAACTATTCCTATTCTTTTAGAGTAAGTTTTTATTCAATGTATTTTACCATTTTTTCTATTTTATCCACTTTCAGTTTGTGTCTTTTGATTTCTTCAAAGTAAAGAATCTATTTCTCTACACATTCTTCCTTCTCCTCATTTGTATTTTCTTTTTATTTCAATAAAAATATATTTTCCTTCTTTATATTTGTGTTTTTTTAAGATAGGATTCTAATTCATTCTTCAACATGTGTTATAGGGTTGTTCATTCACTTTCATCATCTTTATTTCCAGAGGCGTCAAACCCTATTTACACATGATTCATGAAGTTGGTTTTATATTTTTATTGGATTCCCAAGGTATAGTTATCTTCCAATTATTTTTTCATTAAATATATTCTTTTAATTTTTTATAATTTATTCTTTATTTCATCAAATTTGGTTGTGCCTTTTGAGCTCTTCCCCTATTTATACTTCTATAGTTTATCATCATCTGTCTAAGGTTCCATAGACATATTTTTAGGATAATTTACATAAAAATGTTCAATTTCATTATAATTGTATCACCTTGATGGTAATTTACCTTTACCCTTAAACTTTACCATCTTGAATATTTTTGATACAAGAGTAATTATTCTATTATAATCTTAATATTTATATTCATCATCGTATTCAATTAATGACGACATTTCATCATCTATAATTTCAAGATTTCTCATGGCCTCAAAATATATATCATCTAGGAGATTATTCTTAAATACTAGGATCTTACTCATTTCATAAGCATTGAGTATGTTATGTAATTCATCGAGAGTAATATTTCCTCTATCTTCCAAAGTTGATACTTTAGGATCAAACCTATCAAGAAAATTTTTCATCAATTTTTTGACAATAGTTGCATCATATAACTTTTCACCAAAACCTCAAATATTACTAAAAATTTCATTGACCCTTATGAATTAATCATTAAAATTTTCTTCTTTACCCATCTTGATATCTTCAAATTTTCTCCTCCAAATTTGAAATTTTTCCTTCTTTATTTTCACATTTACTTTATAACTAATTTCCAATTTATCCCAAATTTCATTGGAATTTATGAGTCCCAAAACCTTTTTGTAAACTTTTTATGAAAGATACATGAAATTTTAATTTTGATATTCTATATTAACTTCCATAATTAACTTATAAGTAAAATCAATAAGTGAATATTTAGTGATACATGGGAATCTTATAGTAAATACATATTTAACTTCAAGACCAAGAGATAGAATATAGTGAAACATCCTATCATTCCAATTGTAATAGTTCTTTACATTAAAAGTAGGATCACCCCTACTATTTATAGAATTTATATTATCCATCTTTAGAAATTTGTGTATAAAGATAGAGGGAACATCCCTTAGATACCAATTGTAGTTCCTAGGGAGATGTTATGCCACTAAGAAGGGGGGTTGAATCAATAGTGTTTTTTATAATTTTTCTTTATTTTGGAATTAACCTCTATTGACCTGATAGAATCAGATCCACACTTGTGATTTCACGGGCTTTCCCAAATGATGTAAAGTAAAATAACTCAAGAACACATAGTTTTTTCAAGGTTTGATCTCAACGTGTTCTTCCTACTTTTTTTTATTGGTAGACTCTCCAGTCACAGATTATTCACTATAATCACAAGAAGTTACAACTTACAATTATTAAATATTATATAATCATACTATTATTTCTAGAGTCTCACTAGAATAATAAATTCACACTATATTAAACAAATATGAACACAAAAAACACAATAAATACATATTCTGGATATTTCGTTCTATTGTAACTGTTGATAAAGATATTTCTTTGGATCCTTAAAGATAATTCAATTTCACTTTATCAATAATCCTGAAAATAAATAGATTTTATCTTTTATATTCTCTTATTGCTCACTATCATTCAAAATTATCATAATCCACAATGTTGTTTGCACTGCCTACCCGCTTCACACAATAATTCACTACCTCATGTCAAGGGCATGGTCTTTCAATGGTTATACAATTTCATGATCACAAAAGGTCTAAAGCACCATTTTAAGATTCCTCTAAATTTTTTATTCCAAAACATTGATTTTTAATAAATATAGTATGTTGGGTGTATGGTTTTAGTGAGTTTCATGCAATTCTTATCAACTGTTACCTTTAGGTGACAAAAATGGGTTCCTGGGAATTGTCTTCCTTCAAACACATTGTTCTCATGAAATCCTGTAAAGTCTCATGATTGAAACTCCTCATTATCATGAATATATCACGAAATTACCATTGTTCTTTATAAAATTCCTTTGAAAGATCTTAATACATTATGTGTGGGTCCATTGTGTGACCCTGTTTTGTCCATGGATGCTTCATGTGAACTAGAGGAGATATTCTTGAGATGGTTTTGTCTGATTGAATAATGTGAACCTAGTATTATTTTTCAAGACATAGAAGGACCATATTTTCCTTCCGAATACCTTTATGTGACAAGGTTTTGGGTATGCAGTCTCCTTCGCATAATGAAATCACATGGGCTTGTTAACCTTCCCAAGAAATGAATCAATCGAACCTCTATTTTTCATGGGATCTTACTTTTTTTCAGAAACCAATCTATTAGAGGTGTCTCGATTTATATAGGTGAGTTAAAACCAAATATCACTAATTTTTAAGGCATGTTGATGAATCCTTTAGACACCTGAAGATATCATGATCTCTTTAATGCCAAAACTCTCAACTTATTCGAGCCTCATGGATCACTGGAACAATCATTAGATTTGTGTGATAGTTTTTTATTCTTCATATGATCACTTTTTCTGATCATGAAATGTCACAATAGTCTTCTTATGATGTCACAATGAAATTAGAAATTTTTTCATGTGAAAACTCTTGCAATATCAGAGAAAATCTCCATGAATAATTAATTCTATAATATATGAAAATGGTGGTCATTCACACTATGAAACAATATGTTCTTTTTCATGGGATGATGTCATGTGATCATGTGAATGCTTTACATAAACATCACAAGATTCCAGGATGACTATAAAAATGTATTAACTTGATTGATCATGTTCATGTTAAGGCTTCATATGCTAGGATTATCTTTGGGCTGAACCAATTATTTCAAGACAAGGAATGAATGCATGACACTGATTTAATGCATGAATTCGGTATGATTCAGTTTATCTAGATATATTGCAGTGATAATATGCCATGTCTCATTGTATTCAAGCAAGAAGAAACCTCGAGTAGATGAGGTTAAATGTCATGGCCGAATTCAAAAAAAATGGGGTGTGGGATCAACAAATGGTTAAGATTTCACTGATTATACAGTGCATGATATATCTGAATTTTAAATGATGTGCTAATAGTTAGTGAATCTCTTCATCCCATATTGGAAAATTTCTCATAATTCAGTCTAGTATATTATCTAATTTGTGCCACTAGTTTTTCAATATGTCTACTAGGGATTAGAACCAGTTACACTTTCACACACCACGGGCTTCGAACTAGAAGGTGATCGGCCTAAACTATACGTGCCTATGTTGTACGCACTCTGGTGGCCTTATACATGGTCCCTACCGTGCTTAGAGGCGCTCACTCATGTGATTCTATAAGTCCCCTCTTGAGGATTTCCCATATGTCATCATGTAAGTCCTCTTATGGTATGCTCTCCCATGGGGGTTAACCTTCAGGTCCACTATATGTGGTTGAGGGAAATCCTTGGGGGTTACCCTTGGGTTGGTATTATTTTTAATATGAGGCCTATTCATAGATACTTAGTAAATACTATGTATATAATAATTAATTCCACTCTTAATAAATAGATATTCCATCATCAAAAACCAAGCCCTCGAAAACCCTTCTTCAAATGTTGTAACAATTTGAAATCTTCAAAGCATGTGTCTTTTCTATTTAAAATCAACACAATCAATCATTATATTTAACAAGGATAATTTTCCAAGTTTGAAACCCAATTATATTAAACTGGTCCATAATAATTCTCAAGAAATCACCACTTCATTATCCAACTCATATTGACTTATTTAAAACCAATGCAACCTCATCTCAACATTTCCCCTCATGTAAAATGGTTTTATTTACTAATCCCTATATATTTATTATCACAAAAATATCTTTTTCTCAGGTATATTAATACAGATGACTATTTTTCAATCAATGAATCCTCATAAGTTTTATTGTTTTACAATCTTTTTCTGATATATATATCTTATTTATCATGAGAGGTATACTTTTAATATCACATGCATCAATTTCAACACACTCCATTTTTTTTGGACTTCATTTGTCACTAAATTCAACTATGAACCACATTTCATATCATAACCTTATTGAATCAACTGATCATGATGGGTGGTATTTTCAATTAGAATGATCTTTATTCACCACCTTCTGATGGATTTATCAAACTCATCCAACTCAATAAATCATGAAAAAACTATATAAATTTGTTTCATTTCATGAAGTTTTTTAAATAGTTTAGTCGATTTTCAAAGAAATTAATGAGTAATGCACTATACATATTTTATTTTTTCATAATGATTTTTTAAATTTATCTATATGACATTTTTATTGCATATAAAAGATAGTTGGGCCTTCTTCAAAAATCAAAGTCTTATTTTCTTCTTATATTTCTTAGATTGTGATTATAATTAATTCATTATCCTCAATTTTTCTGATTTTAGTTTGAGTAGATAATTTGAAATTGATCTCTATAGTTTCCCTTTTCTATTCTGAAATTCCATAGACATATCTACTTTTTGGATTATTATTCTTCCATATCTTATTACAATATTATAGAAAAATTTATATTCATAAATTAATAAATTTATCACCCTTTAATTCATAATTCTATCATGGTCACTGAAATTATAGAATTTCATTTTCATATACTCATATGTTTTAATCTATATCCATTTAAATGTGAGATGGAATTACACATAAAATTTTATTTTATAAATATTATGATTCCTAATTTATTAGAATAAAATTTTTGCGATCGATTATATATATTATCTATAGTTTTATGCGAGGTTTTATAAATTGAAAAAAATATTTATAGAATTATATTTTTCCACTAAGTTCATTAAATGTGAAAAAATGCCCAAAAGGACGATTATATTTGTAAAATTGCATCATAATGACACTTAGGGGATATATGAATAATTGAAATATGTGATGTGTGATACTGATATGTGAATCATATTTTATATAAAAATAAATTGTTTTAGTATATAAATTATAACTGAAAATCTCCACTTTAGAGATCAAAATATTCCAAATGCACTTTGAATCTCTTCAAAATTCCAAAAAATGTTCCTTCAGTCACTTGTGAATTGTAGGATTGAATAGTGTATTAAACCAACACCTGAGGTGTTTTAAATTTAAATAAACAATATAAAGATTCATTTTACTCCATAAAGTACATTAAATGTGAAAAAAAATAAAAAAAAAATAGACTTTTATGTCTATAAAATTATAATACAATGACACTTAGGAGATATATGACCTATTAGGATATATGGTCTGTGAAATCGACACTCAAGCCCAACTTTATCAATTAATAAGAAATTTTAGTGAATAAACCATAACTAAAATTTTCCAATTTGATAGTAAAAAATTCCTCTAACACACTCCAAAACTCACTAAATTTTTATAAAACATTCATTGAGTTATTTGTGACCCAGAGGATTAAAAAAATGCTAAACCAACACTCAAGATTACATGAATTGAAAATGAATGATTATACAGATTTATATTAATCTATAAATTGTGTTAGATGTTAAAATAATTCCAAAACAGAATTTTATGTCCATCAAATTTGACCACAAAAACACTTGCTGACTATAATGACCTACAAATTTATGGGTCATTATTTTCAAGGGAAATTTGGTTTTTTTGTCTAAAAGTTGTAGATGTTTTAAGAAGTATGATTCAAATTATAATTATGATAGTCTTAATATATAAGGATTATGTTTTTGGATATTTTTATAGGTCCATGATGTGTTTTGGGTACTCGAGTGAGTGTCTAAGCCAGGTTCAGTGGACTTTCTAAGAATTTAAGCTCAAGGTAGCATGTAATGTGATGAAAAGTGGGTGTTATAACATAGCATATTTTGTGTGTCAAATTTAATTTTTTATGTTTGTTTTATTTTTGGTGTGATTTATTATTAAATGGAAGTATGGAGGATTTTATAGAAGTTCTGTAAGGCTATATAGAAGTCTAGAAATTTGTGTTTGTTATTCCATAGGGTGATTGATGTATGTTGTAGGTTATGACTACTGCAAGGGTTATATATTTTTGGGTTGAAAATTTATTTTTCCCAAGTGAGAATTAAATTTGTTGCTAATATTTTAAATAAATATTTAGAATAAATATTTACATGCTAATATTAATGGAGATATGAAGTGTATTGTGGAGGATAAAACACTTTCCTTAATATTTTAGTATAAGGATAAAAATTTTGATATTTTATAAAGGCAATTATTTTATGTGGATCATATCCTGAGATAAGTCACTTACGTGGGATTAGAAGTTAAATATTTTGAAAAGGAATTTATCTTACATACATAATAACATAATATAATTTTCTAATGTGAACCAACCCATAAGATAATTGAGGTATTTGAAAAAGGTATTTAATATATATATACCAGCATGTATGATAATTGAAATCTCATAAGATAATAATCTAACGTGGACCAACCCATAAGATGATTGAGGAATGCAAGAGAAATATATTACATAAAAAATATCCTATTAGGTATCTATCTTTTAAACGTGAGAAATATACTATGGTCAAATATTCTATAAAGGTAAAGGAAGCTAAAATGAGTTCCACATCATTTGATGAAGGTCCACATGGAGATATCAAATGAGTTTAAAAAAAGGAAGATTTTGTGGAGGATTTTAAAGAAGGAAACACTTGAGCCTTTGGGTAATTAAAATGATGAAATCTGAGAAAAAATAAAGTAAGTTTTTATGATAAGATCACACCTACCAAATATTAAGGTGAATTAATTGAAAATCAAGATATTTTGAATAAGAATATTTCACCTGGAAAAAATTGAAGAGTTTCAAAATATGATTAGAATTAAAATATTCACAAAATATATTTATATTATTATAAATACATTAAAGTTTCAAAATAATAATTCATAGAGTGGTGTAAATACTTAGAGAAATTATATACACTATGTAAAAGTGTTCGGAGCATTTGATACACATTTGTTATCATGGATAGATTTAGGTGAGCCGAATATAGGAGTCCCTGAAAGAGACAGACCTAAGTATTCAAAGAAGTTGAAGTAGAACCAAATCATTCAAGGTCTAGGGGAAGTTTAGAGGCCATTTTAATACTAAATATATTTAACGTATATGAGAGACATTCAGATCCTGCAATCTCATCGAGTAAGATCACTCAAAATAATAAGTAGGAATTTCTACTACTGGATCTACATATAAGGTGAAGGATCTCATAATTAAGGGTATAACCAATAGATGAAGAGGATTGGGATTGGAGAGTATAACCATTGAAGGAATATTATGTGATTATGGGGTATAAGCAATCATGATCCTATGAATTCTGGGTACCATTATAATTGATAACAACATTATAGTTGAGAATCCATGTTTGGGGGAATAACAAACATGGAAAGGAGTAGGCCTTTCAACCGAACCTTGAAAATATTATTTTATAATCTATTTCTTTATTACTAAAAATGAAGATAATACTATGATAAATCATAGAGTGGATCAAGAACTTTAACAAGTTTAACTAGTGATTTTAAAATGGAATAACTCATAAGAGAAAACAGATTATTGATTTTCCCTTTCCCCCTCTTAGGGATCCAATGGATTTGGAACTATCAATTGTTCTCAGAGAAAGGTTCCCTATAAAGATAAAAAAGGGAATTATAAGATATGTATAATATTAACTATATCAATATTTGAGGTATTTTTGCATTCAATGGTAATAATTATCATAGATGTAGGAATAGGATACCACCATTCCTCCAATCACTTGTAATGTAAGTGAGAGATGTTGTAATATTTTTATTTGAATCCATTGTAAATGTGCATATTTGACGCAAGAAGATATTAGAAACATATAATTAGATGGAAATTATAAAAAAAATTAATCCTTATGACTCTATTATATAAGGTCTACACTAAGTTCATTATTTTTTAGACTACTAAGAAGATCTAGGGAAAATTGATAAGTAGTTGTAAAGGTAATGTTAACTTCAAGGAATCCAAAATTCAAATTTAGATGATATAATTTGAAGACATAAATATATAATGATTAAGATATTAATACCTATTTTACTTAGTTAAATGATACTGTGAGAAATATTTGTGGGTTTGGTGAGAAACTAGAGGAAAACAGCATTGTCAAAAACTAACGAGGAATTTTCCAAATGGGTTCGATGAAAAAATATCAACACTGGAAAAAAGAGAATACTTGAAAATTGATGAGCAACACAATATTATCATATATTATGAGATAATAAATGAGTATTATTTTTTTAAAATGGTAAAATATGAAATTTATTTTTAAGTTAATAGAAAAGAAAAAGATAGAGAGGAAGAGACTAAAGAATCTAAACACATAGATGTTGAGGATTAACAGAACTTCAAAAAAATTCTTTATTATCAAATAGATTCATGAAAGGTAAATGAAAATTAAAAGGTAATAATATAAATATATTTTATAACTATGATAATGTTGTTTATATTTTAAATTATTTCCCAAGGAAATAGGTTGAAGAATCAGAATTATATAAGGATAGTTAGAAGACACAAAAATAAAAGAATAAGAAGTGGTTCAGTGGAAAAAAACAAGATTTATAAGAAAGAAACAAAAAAATATGACTCATATAGTGACTCGTATAAGGAATTCACTATTTTATATAATGTTGTTAAAGGATTTGATTCATCAATTATTGATGATTATGATGGATAATAAAGGACAGAACTTGAGTTGGAGATAAAAAAATAAAAAAAATCTTGGGTTAGATTCAATGCCTCAAGAAAGACAAGAAGAAGCTCAAAAAATAAAATGAAAACATGGATGTAGAGAAGGAATAATATGTTAATAAGGGAGTGATATATATTAATGATATCAAGAAGTGGAAACTTAGAGAATACGAACATGAAAATATTATCATACATCTCAAGGAGGGACTAACTGTCATAGAAAATGAATTCTCTTAGACATAATACATATGTCTCACAGTAAATTATGAGTCTAAAATGGCCAAAGAATACTTAAATAACCTTAATTAGGTAAATAGATATTATTCTCATCCTAATGATAAGAATAGTTTTTGTGAATAAGGTAAATATGTACTTAATCGGTTTCAAAATAGACCTATTTTATCTAATGTTGTAGATGTAAAAATAAAATATGAGGATATTTAAGACAACAAAATTAATAGTGAATATTCCACATAAAATTAAGAGAATAATATAACAAGTAGGAAAAAACCCTAAAAATGAGGCTTGGTTTGCAATAGGATAACAGCAACAAAACTCTGCATAGTTCTAGAACAAATCTATAAAGAAATATTTTAAGGTTTTTGTTGGTGTTGTGGTAAGAATGGAAAAAAATATTCTTATTGGTTCAATATATCTTTTCCAAGAAATATTCAAGAACCATGGGGGTTCGATGATCATATGAGGATAAAATCTCAGAGGATAAAACATGTGAATAGATCTGGAAGACATAAGTCTACTAAAAAACATATTTTTTAAGAATAATATGGTATATGTTGTTTGAAAGGTCACAAGGATAAGATATGCAAGGAAATATTGGGATGAGAGGTTATATATTATGTTAAAGTAAAGATATTTCAAAATAAAAAAATAGTGGCAAGTCATGTGAATATTTTGAGAAAATTAGGAATGTCAAGAAAGGCTGTCTAGCAGTTTGGAAATTAAAATTGGATAAACAATTAAAGGAATTTGAAAAAATTACTATGGATAAAGGAAAGAAAGTGGATTTAGAATATGAAATAAAACAAATATGAGAAATTATCCACAACTAGAAACATGAAGATCTAAAATAATGAGGTGGAAAATTTATTCCACATAAAGAATTAGTTTAAGGGAATAAAGAATATAATCAAAAAAAAATCAGACTCGTAAAAAAAAGTGACCAAGGAAATATTCTTTTGTTGAAAATAGAAGAAAAGAATGGACCAGGTTGATAGGAAGCTCTCATCCTGAATGTTAAATCTTAAACACAATGAGGTCCCTCCTTATTACCATTTATTTTATGTTTTTTTCTAACTTTTATGCAATTTAAGGAGATGATTGAGATTTTTTCACACTGTATATTAAGGAAGATGAGATTCTTATAAAATACTACTAAAATAAGTCTTCATATTGAAGTAAAAGAGTGAATCCATTTGGGGAGAGAAAAAACTGAGTAGGTGGCTTCCAAACCTATAATTTATGATCTAAAATAACTATTTATAACATTTTAGTGCAAGGAGTAGGAGGTTGATATTTTGTAAAGGTACTTATCATACACAGACCATCTCAAAATACAATTCACTTACACGAGAGAAGAATTTTGATATTTTTCAAAAGAGTTTATATTGTATGGATAATATCATAGTATAATTATCTTATATAAACCATCTCATAATATCATTGAGGTATTTTGAGAATCCATTTATCTTGCATATACCAAACCCTAAGATAATTGAAATATCATAATAAAATCATCTTACACTAACTAGCCTATAAGATTTTTGAGGTCTATTAGAGAAATAACATACATTATAAATATCCTATTAGGGATTTATCATAATCATGTGATAAATATCTTAAGGTGAAATATCATACAAAGGTTATAACATCCCAACCCATCTCACTCTGAATAGTAACCAGACCAGGCTATCACGTGACATCAAGCGCACCTCCCTAAATGCCAAAGGCTTATGACTAGTGTTGTGAGTATAATGAGGTATCGTGGAGAGGTTATACCCATGTATCAGAGTTCACAATAATAAATAAAATAATTAAATATCATACACATCCATCACATCATATTATGTATAAATTTAAATAAACTAGACAAGTTAAACAAATAAAATGATGATATATGGAAAAAATATATGCCAACCACAAGACTAGTCACATATATAGAATAGAATTAAAACAAGTAAAATATGTTGAGGATCCACTTTTACATTGAGACATACCTCATCCCAGACTTGTAAGATTATCTAACCCATCCCGCTCAACCATGAAAAATATAATCTTCGATCTCATCCTGAACTGAACCTGTAATAAGTGAGGGATACTTGGGTACCCAAGTGTTTTGGTGTCCTGAGAAAAACATGAGTACAACTCAGTAGGCTACCAATTGATTCTCTAAATATAAAAAATCTGTTTAAATGGAATGTAGTAGTTATTCAAGTAAGCAATTACTAAGCATCAAAATAAAACATAAACAAATAATGAACACAGAGACCAAGTTCACCCTGAGAACTGTACATACCTACTTTAACTAGTGTTGGGGTGTCTCTAAGAACATTGAGATAACTATGAAAACTATCTCCCTTATATAGTTAATATACCCATCTACGCTCCAAATAAGTGTTCAGGGTTAATACACCCATCCCTGGAGCCCCTTCATCCACTCAGGGACAGTATTCACCCCATGTTTAACCATAAATCATGCATCCCCAAGGGGTTTTTTTACCCTAGGTTAACCATAAAATACAAGTATCCCTTGGGGGCCATGTTCCCCATGGGTTAACCATCAAATTCAAGTGTCCCTGAGGGGATGTGTTCACCCCGGGTTAACCATCAAATCCAAGCATCCTCTGAAGATTGTGTTCAGCGTTAGTTAACCATAAATTCTAATCATCCATCTTGGTATGTTTTTACCCTTGGTTAAACATTATAATAAATAAGAACAAAACATACATCAATGTAATATCACAAATGAAACAATAATAACGCATAAAGTTCATTTAATACCTCTATTATAAAACCAATTCTAAATTCCATTACTCAAGGCCATTATAAAAAAACATTTCAATTTAAAGTAAAAAAACTATTTATAACCCATTCCCAAAATACCAAACACATGAGATCAATTTCCATTTCCCATTTTCATTTCCAACTAAAACCCATTTTAATTTACTTTACTTTTTCAAAATACCATTTCAAATCCAACCCATTTTCAAACAACCACAACCAAATTACCCTTTTATACACCCATTTAATTAATACCAATCCATTAATCAAACCCACGCTTTACATTTCTCCTTTAATTTTATATTGGGTCTGATTCAATTAAAAAGAAAAAATTCATTTCCAATTATCAGTGGTTTTGAAATTCTATTTCACAACCTTTGATTCGGCCATTTTCCCTCTTTAAACAAATAAAACATGGTTAGACATTGATTCACATTGAGAATTTAATTTAAACTAGGTCAATACATGACAGGGCTAGTATGACCACACCATGCATTCACTTAGAAGTCTAGAAAAGACAACGGGTTAAGTTAATGGAATAACTTATCTTATTAAAAACACTTTCTAATATTATCTCCAAGGTTTGGTACCTTTGACCCGGCCTATTGAAACTCATCTAAGGTTACTCGAACCCATGCTGACTAGTTAGGATTTTTTATCAAACCACAACACCCAAATTAATTAATTACAATACTTATAATTAATTAATTAAACTAAAACCAACTTGATGAAAATCCAAATAACTCACCAAAAGTATAATAATCATCGGTTCTTCAACTGATGAGGTGTTTTCCATGCCCAGAACACCCAAAAACCTATACCAATCTAAAGACTAAAAAACAACACCAATTCCATAAACAAATTCATTTAAAATTTGGGTAAAAACTAAATAAAAATAACAATAACAACATACCTTGTCAAAATGATGAGTAACTAGGCGTAGACTAAATATTGGGACACCCTTAACCTTGTCTATAAAAAATCCCCTTGAGTAATGGGTGGTTCTACCATGATCTAGTGTAATATTCCAAGAAAATCTAGATGGATGAGCGAGATATTGGAATGGGGAGAGGAGGAAAACAATGAGTGATGATGGATGGTGATACATACCTCAAATTGGTTTCTAAAGACACCATAAAGTATTCTTAGTGAGGATTCAAGTGGGGGATAAAGGGGGAAGAAAGCCCTTGCCTTGTGGGGAGAAACAGAGAGAAATGGGCGCTTACCCCTTTAAAAACGTGGGTTGGAAGGGTCATGTTGACCCTTTAATGTTCCCATTGGCTGGTTGGTACTGGGAAATAAACTAGATGGTCAGGCCAAGTATTGTATCTAGTCACTGGCTAACCCACTAGAAATTTGGTGGCCCACTGATGGCTCTCTAGTCACTACAGGCTACAATCACCATGCAGCCAGTCTACCCTATCCCTCTTCTAGTGATTTCTGAACCTCCTTTCTTAATATCCAATCTCCATTACATGTCCAAAAACATCCATTTTAGGTGTTTAGACACCCAAATATCCTTTCCAAATCTTGGTTCAAAATTCATTTCATCCACTACCTTTAAATTCAAAATTATTTTAAATTCACAATATTTCATGGACATAGAGTTTTATAAAGGTGAAGGAATCTAAAATGAGTTCCATTTTACAATTTTAAGTCCCATGTGGAGACATAGAATGAGTTTTAAAAAAGAATATTTTGTATATGATTTAAAAGAAGGAAACACTTTATATTTTGGTGATTAAAATGAGGATACATAATCAAAAATCAAGGAATTTTTACTGATAAAATCACTCCTTCCAAAGATTAAAGACCCTTAACTAAAAATTAAGGAACTTTGAAAGTTTTCAAATTTGAATTTAAATCATATATCTACATAATATATTTATTTTATTATAAATATATATAGGTTATGAAATAATAACATATAAAAGGGTGTGAAGATTGAGAAAACATGTATATATTGTGTAATAGTGTTCTAAAAACCAATACACGTCTTGTATCATGGAGAGAAGAAGGTGATTTGATGTCAAGAGTACCTAAGGAAGGAAGATCTGAGCATTTGAATAAGATGAGGGAGAACTATATTGTTCAAGTTTTGGAGGAATTTTTGATTCCAGCATACTATTGAAGATCGTGAAGTTGTACATGATCAATTTAGATCCTATAGGCTTATAGAGGAAGATCACTCTGAAGAAGGAGGACTTTCTACTGATTGATCAACATAGAAAGTGAAGGAGCTTATAACTAGGGGTATAATTAGTTATTGGAAAGGCTTGGGATTGGTGAGTATAACCATTCAAGGAAGAGTAAGTGATTAGGGGGAATAACCAATCATGATCCTTGGATTTAGGAGGCTAATTTAATTGATAATAATATTATAGTCAAGAATAAATGTTGGGTGAATAACCAACATGGAAAGTATAAGATCTTTAAGAATAACCAAGTAAATGTTTTATTTTATTCTCTTTATTTATTACTATACATAAAGGTTAGAATATGAGAAATAAATGAGTATATAAATAACATTAAAATTTCAAGTAGTTGGGTTTAAAATAAAATAACTCCTAAAATAAAAGAGATCATTAATTCTCCCCCTCTCCCTATTAGTAATCCAATGGATCTGGGACTATCAAAAAATTTATAAGCCCTATACATAAGATTAATTAAGTAAAAAAGTAAACAATTACATATGGGTAGTTCTTTATGTAAGGGAATAATGTGTAAGGGTCTTGATGTTTGGAAAATGGATAAGCCTCATGCAAAAAGGGTCTAATATTACATGTGGGTTACCTAATATAAATATTTCACCATACGTAAGGGTTTACTTTAGGTATGGGTACCTCCATACATAAATTTACACCACTTGTTAAAAAATTGGTTAAGTGCTATATTCATAAGAGGTTATTCTTATGTATGGGTAAACCCATACGTACGGTCTCTATTGTTTAGAAAATTGACTAATTGATGGAGTATCCCTATAATACGTTAAAGTAAATTTAACGATTTATAAAGTATAATCTATAACAATGGAAATACATAAGGTTAAACAACATGATACATAAATTTTTATTTGTATGATACAAAATGGTTACCCAGATAGCGTTAGAAAATGTTAAATTATGGGAAAATATATGACACATAGGGTTCCTTCACTTTAAAAAACTGGTAAATTTTTAGGATACTCTCTGATATATAAGGGTACATTTCATGATACATAACGATTCTAAACTTTGTGAATTTTGATGGATGATATGTAATGGTAACTAGACTGACCTATGATATATAAGGGTTCTAGAATTTGTGAAAATTTATGAGTAATTATTAATGTGTGATATGTAAGTGTTGTTTCTATCTATATATAAGGGTAATGTGTTGGAAATTTACTCTTACGTATGGTTACCCTCATACCTAAAAGTTATCCTGTTTTCTAAAAATTGGATATGAATAATTTTGATGAGTTTTTCAAAAAAATTATGTTAATTAGTTTAAATTAAATATAAATAATGGTTGAGTCTTTTTCAACTAGAATACAATGAAAACACCCAATATTTTTCTCTCATTCCTCTCTCCATCCCAATGGGAGATCTTCATCAGTTGTTAATTGTTCTTCATGTCATATATTATAAGGAGTATCTATAGGTAATGATAGATATCCTGGATTATTTATTTATGGTTTCTCACATTGATTTATTTTTTTCTATCAATTGTTTTCTAAATTAAGGATTTTCTTGATTTTCCAATTTCTATTTATTTGGGTCAAAGTAGCAATATTTTCGTAGTGAGTAGTGTTCTATTAACTCAGAATGAGGTAGGTGTCTTCTAAAATACTAAATTTCATGTTAATTTAGTGGTTTTATATTTTTGTGGGATCACTATTCTTATTGTCGATGTTTCTCATGCCTTGTGTGATCATTCACCATAAATTGGGATGGGCACGCAAATGCCTAAAAATCAACAAGAATTGTATACCTTTCTAAATGTTTTGTTGATACTGACTTAGCCAAATGAGTGTTGGAAACACTATTTATATATTTTTGGTGGAATGATTTTGTTTCTTAAGGATAATTAATTTTACTTTTTAAAATGGGAATTTAAAATAAATTTTCTGAAAAAAATAGATTCCTAAGGGAAATTATTTAAAATGGAATTTCAAGTTGAATGGGATTATTTCAAGTGATAATTTTGAAATATTATTTCAAAAATATGTGTGGTTTTATAAAGAATTTTTTCATTGGGAATTTTCCCAAGGACTAGTGTGAGTAAAAATAGATCGTGATACATTTTCATAAATGGTTTATGATGATTAATTTTTAAGGTAAATCCAAAAATTATTGATTTGAGAATAGTTTTTTCTAGTTGACCTCATGTGGGAAATGAATTATTTCCCAAATATTGGTTTATTAGGATATGATTCTTTCTTCCGATAACCTAGTGTGTTGTTTTTATTGTATGACGATGCATGATTGTGTAAGAATATATTACCATGTTATGAAATTTAGATGCATTTTTATGAACTATCATGCATGTGGCCACGTGATTTGGGCTGACAATGTTTTATTTTTGGTATCAAACATCTAAGGTGGTTCTAAATTTATGAAATTGACCCTAATAGGGTATATATGGGTAAAATGTATTATTTTATATAAAATCATTCTTATTTCCATAAATATAGGTAGGGTTTTACTCTTGTTTAGATTGGTCCAAAAGGGAGTAGTTTGGGATTAGATAAAGCATGGGTGACCCAGAGGTATGCTATATGGATTTGGGTTATGAATTCTTCATATGTCAAGGTGTTGGGTGCATGTACATAGTTAAAGTGTGTAACCTTGAAAGGTTGGTAAGGGAGAACACAAGGGTTTCCCATATGGTGAATTTATTCTTGGGATGTGATGTTGGTATAGTGTTATCTTGCTTACACCACTTTATTAATTATTATTTTTGTTTTCTATGTGATGTATTAAGACTGGTGGATTATAGATGTGATAGGATACCCTGTCCTAGGTGAGAGTGTAGAGGGTGGGATGTGAACCCGTTATGAATGAGATAATGGTGTATTGTGGATGTGATACAAGACCCTTCCCTAAGTGAGAGGGTAGAGGTCGGTAGGTGGCCTCATCTAGGGTGAGATGAGGATGGATTGTAGATGTGATATAAGACCCAACCCAAAGTGAAAAGGTGGAGATAAATATGTGACCTCATCCTGAATGATATGGAAATGTACTATGGATGTGACATGTGACCCTACCTTGAGAGTGGGTAAAGGTCAGGTTGTGACCTCATCCTAAGTGATAGGATAGTGGATTGTGGATGTGAAGTAGCACCCAACCCTGAGTGAGAAATTACTGGTCAATATATGATATAGGATCCTACCTTGAGTGAGAATGTATTGGTATGGATGTGTCATAAGATCCTAGATTGAGTAAGAAAATGGTGATTACAATTTTATTTATATGGAACTCACTATATTATTACATTCAAATTTTGTGCTTCTAATTATAAAAATTATAATAGAACTATTACTATTGGCAAAAGCTGGTGATTTTGGGTGTTTTGGTGGATTGGTTATTACATGATTCTCTAATATGTTTTCTTAAGTGTGCATTTTTTGTTCTATTTCTAGGTGTTTGTGTCACACGATCATGAATTTAAATCATTATATGTATTTCATTCACATCCATTTAATCACAACATCGTTCAGTATATTGATATAATAAGGATTCCTATTAATTCATTGGACTCGCTCCAACCCACATACAAAACATGGGTTTCTATATACATGGGTAGACCTTCATGTTTTATTTTAGTCATGGTAATCACTTGGATCTAGACACATGGTTCCTTCCTAGAAGGTTACAAAGGCTGAGGATTTGGAAATTTCATTATATGAATTAGACTTGAGGTTGGTGCATTTTACTTTCTGGTCATAGTTCTCTATTAAATTAGCCAATGTTCATCTTTTTTATTTATCTTATAGTGCTTAATATAAATGGTTATCTTCTACTGATACTCTATTATATTGTTATATGTTATATATAATATTTAACTATATTATATTTTGTAGTGTTAGGGCCATCTTGACTCCCTGTTTATTACCCATGGGTTTTGTGTTTTTACACTACAGGAATGGGTCATGATGAATTTTATTCAGATCTAGATATGACCCTAGAGAATTAATTTTTTAGATAATAATAACACCATGACTATTTTAGGCCCTCACTAAAAGTTGTAAACCATTGGTATATGAGGTGGTGTGCCCAAGGTCTTGAAGTGTCCATTCTCATGTGTCATTTGAGAATGATGAGCTAGGGAATTAAAAAATGGTATCAGTACATGTGTTTAGTTGGTTAAATGTTAGTAATAGGTGGATTTATGTTGTAGGTACTCATGGGGTATACTAGTAGCATGGTTGGTCAACTTGGCATCAATTAAAACCCATTTTTCTAAAGTACATCTTGTGTTAGGACTAGTCACTCTAGGATGACTGAGGTGTCTAATTGGACCAAGAATCCCAATGAGGTACGGATGAGATTCAGGGTGAGCTATAAGGATTTCTTGGGATCTATGGACTTTGTTCATGCATCGTGACAGTGGTGTACTTAAGTAATGACAAACTTGCCTATGGATGGTGTTGGTTGAAATGTTTCCTCATCAATATCCACTATTAATTGAGTAAAGTTATAATATATTCGATGTTTTCTTGAATATATTATATGGTTGATAAGATCAATTTGGATTATAGGGTATGATTGATTATGATTGTTTCACTGCTACAAGGAAATGAGTTCCTAGATGATTAGTTTTTAAGAAAAATAATGTTTTGAAAAGGAAATATATGAGATGGAGCTAGGTCTCTATAAATGGTTTTATAATTTCATTTTACTTAAAATGGTTTAATATTATAACACCCTGACCCCATTTACCCAGATTGAGTGCATTATTACATAACATTATCATGATACAAGGAATCATGTCCTGAAAGACCAATCTGTTTAGTAGCCTTGAAAGTACTAGATACATTCATAAGTTTCACATTACATATGAAATAAAAACATCAACAACATTTTGTCCCTTTTGAACACACTTATATCCTTAGCCTATCCCTGCTGGTCAACCATAAAATACCTCTTCACATCCTGGGAAAAATAAAACATATAAAGGGGTGAGTTTATATGCTCAGTAAGGATAACAATATAGCAGAAACTTTCATAAATAAGAATAAACATTTAAGGCAATGTATAAGACTAAAACAAAATACTTTTAAACATAAACTTCAGAATAATATGGAAAAGATAAAATCAAATAATGTCATTTACTTAATCACATGGATATTCTACTAGTTTAATAATCACATGCAATATCAATAGCCACTTTCATAATGATGGAATAAATAATTCTAGACTTCATAACCACATATTCAAGGCCTTGTGCCAAGATTTTGTCAAGGCCTTATGCCAAGACACTAGTTTGTCTCATCAGACCTACTGATGCATCGAGGAGCTATAGCGGGCTCCACCCGTCACTTACTAAGTCCAATGCATTCCTCATATGAAAAGTTTTAAACATAACATAAACATTCATATTAAAACTAGCATACGAAATTTCAATAATTTATTCATAAACCATGAATGGTATAAGAATAACACATCAACTGTCAAACATATCACAAAACCTTAAATACAATATGGAAGATTTATATCATAATAAATCAACTTCAAACAATCTTAAAATCCATCAAAGGATGCTGACATAGATAAAAATGATTTGTAAAACTCTTTGAGAAAATATCCCTTTTTCATGAAAACATTTAAAAGTCACACATTTATAAAGAAATTAATTTAAAAGATATTTTTGAATCAAAGTGTCTCATACCACTTTGAAACATTTGAAAAGAATTATCATTTCAAAACATTCATTTCCATATAAATAAATTCTTAAAATCATTTTGTAAACATGGACATTAATTAAAAGGATTTAGAAAGATAAATCTTTAAAACATTTAAAATGATGATCTAGTTAAATATACCCTCCCATAAAACCTTAAAACATTCCTTTTGAAAACATTTTTATGAAATATGGGTATCGATGAAAAATATGTCCCAGTAAATACTTACACATAAACAATATTAGATAATAATGAGATTGAGGAAATAAACCTTACCTTGTACTTTTACTTGTTCGATGGTACATTAACCACCTATATAATAGTTAAATAATTGTTATTAAAATATAAAAAAACTACATACATAAATATTATATCATATATTATCTTCTAATATTGCTTTGTTAATAATATATTAGTAATATCATCGCTTCGGGTGTTAACTGATCTGTTTTTATTTATATGATCGATTACATAATCCATATTTGTTATTGATAGTATGTATTTTATTCATATTCATAATGATATTAAGTTCTTAAACATTATTTTTAATCATAAAAAGAAAATTATTCTTGAATGATTACGATGGGGAATGAATCTCATCGCGTTCGTGGAGACGGTAATTTGTACATACGCACGAGTGACAATATCATTATATTGATGGTGAAATAGTATATAATTGGATTTTATATCATATATAAAGAATAAATAAAATTTTATATTTATTATTTACATAAGTTATACTCATTATTATACCCATCAAAATAATGAAGTATTTGAATAACAAACTACACCACGACGTGGAGACGGCAAGTCGTACGTACGCACGTATGGTGACTTTGTCATTCATACGATGGATAGAATAATGAATTTGGTTATACCATTTTTATAATAACATCACAGTATATATAATATACTGGATTTATTATTTTAGAATGGAAACAACAAAGAAAGAGAAAGTGGAAGAAGAAAATAACTTGAAATAGGTGATGAAATATTTACATCTTCTTCGGGTTCTTCCTTTTGATTTGATCAAAAGGGATCCCTAGGTTGGCTTTATGACCAAAGGAAATACTCTAGGATGAAGGGATGAAAATTGAGAGGAAATTTGGGTAGGGTTTGGCCGAGACAAATGTCTTTGGAGGTTTGAAATTAAGAGAAGGGGAAGTACCCTTT
Organism: Viscum album; assembly: GCA_963277665.1. Lineage (NCBI taxonomy): Eukaryota > Viridiplantae > Streptophyta > Magnoliopsida > Santalales > Viscaceae > Viscum > Viscum album. The sequence goes on from OY728159.1 coordinate 739,787,551, forward strand.
TATAAGAGAGGTGAGGGTCACTTTAGGAAAGGCTTAAAATATTATTTATAATAAAATAATTTTCAGTTTCTAATGGCTCAAAAATAATTTATTTTGAGTATAAGGTGTGGATGAGTCGAGAACCTCTCAACCAATAGGTTTTATATAGGTTTATGTCATCATATAAACCTTATATTTTAGATTTAACTCTTAGTTAAATAGTTTGACATTTACCATGTCTCTTTGTATTTTTATATTATATGGTTAATAAACTTACTATAACAATCCAAAAGAACCCCATGTGGTTCATTATTAATATATATAACCTTATATAAGTCCTTTTGCTGAACAATATATTTTTAGGAATATTATATCAATTAATAATATAGTATTTGTTTTAAAAACTCAATTATGTCAATTTTGACACTATTTAGCATTTGATTTTTTTTAAAATCCATAAAGACTTAATCACTTAGAATAAAATTTATTTAACCAATAATAACATTTAATATTAACCTATAAAATTATTGGAATTTATTATAAGTCTCAATTTACATTTATTTATATATTTATAATATCAATTATTTTAATCTTTCATTAATAAGGTAATTATTACATCATCATTATGTCATAAATAAATTAAATTATTTAATATCTAAAAATTATAAATAAAATTTAATTACGTATTAAATATTTTTTTCTTTATAGGGAATATTTATAGCTGAATTTATATTATGTATAACCCTATATTAAAAATGGTTTAGCTATTAAACTTTGAATTTAACTCTTTTAACTCTTCTTTAAATAAAATAATAATAAATGTCCTAATCTAATCCAAGTGGACCAAAAGGGATCATATTTTATTCTTAAGGTTGTTTTTGGTCGAATTACACTTATCCAATAGAATTATTACATGTGTTAGGGTAATTATGATATCATTTTTACCCTTAATTACCCTATTTACTTTTAATCGTGGTAAATAAAAGTCAAAAGTTACTTTTCACCTAAAATTATTTTCATCTTATTGAATCAAATTTTAATTACTAATATCAACCTTGTCTCTTTGATTTTTTAAATTCAACTCACATAATCAGAAAAATTAAGTTTTACATAAATTTTCAAATGCTCCTAGGAGGGGGGTAAAAGATGGTAAAAAGTTCATTAAAATTTTTATATATCTAAACTTATTATAAAATAACTTCAATGAATTACATTGAACTTATATAGGTATTATGTATATATTTTGACCTAAAATAAATTTAAATAAAATAAATAATTATTTAAATAAAAAGTCGGTATTAAATAACAACAGTGTTTTTCACTATTCATCAAAAATTGAAAGTTTTCAGAAAAATTCCAAAAAATTATCCCAAGATAATTTTGATATTAAGAATTCAAAAATGAATTCCATTTTACCAAATTCAAAACATAAAAGTTTCATTTATTAATTTAAAATTAATTCTCGTTGTCAAAACCAAAAAATGGGTTTTTAAAAAAGTAAAAACTATCAAAAGATTGACATGTGTTTATGTCAAATTTAAATGTAAAATTACTTATAATAACCTAAATTGTATTAAATGATAAAAATATAATATAATTACACTTTAAAACCATTAAAATTCATAATTTGACACTATAAATTATTTCAATTAAAAAAGTTGTTTTCAATTAAAACATTGTATTTTTCACTATTCATCGAAATATAAAAGTTATCAGAAAAGTACCAAAAATTCGTCCAAACTAAATTTTTATGCCCCTATTATAAATAAGAAGTTTATTTTTTCAAATTTAATATAAAAGTGTCAAATATTTCATTTGAAAAAATTCACCATTAGTAGGTGGTAAAATTACATTTTTGAAAAATACTTCCTTTATCTGAAAAATTGGATTTGTTCTTATATTATATCTAAGAAACACATAATATGGGTGTTAAAATTATATAGAGTATATAAGATTCAAAATGAAGTTGATACTATTCATAACCATTTTTTGAACGGCTAGTTTGGTAAGTTGTGGTGCATTTGAACTGGATGTTGCGTGTAGCACAAGATATTGAATTACGTTAATGAGATAACCTACTATAAAATATTGTGGTGTTATATTCTCCCCTCCATAAATAAATTGCATCCTCGCAATTTGAAATTTTTCTTCAAAAATAAATAGTTAAAAATATAAATATACCTTTGTGGAAAACCCACATCGGACATTGAATTAATAAAATTTAGTCTTAATTAGACTGAAAGGGAAATGAAAACGTCCCCACCAAATTATGATCTCGATTAGGAGAAAATTGGTGGAAATTATAGACACATAATTAGAGGGAAAACGTAAATATTTATAAGGATTGATTGATGTCATCAATCATAAACAAGTGTAAAATTGAGGGCCTCAAAGCCATCAATCTAAGATGATGTAAAATATCATCGGTTCAACAAAACATATGGTATTAGGGTTACACATTTTTGGTTTTAAGATCCCTTCATTAAAGTTTAAGAATTAATTTATTCATATAATAATAGGAATATATATATATATACTAGACAAGTAGAGTTTCATCCTTCAACTAATTCCTACCACAAACTCATCTTTTACTCCAAAAGATAACAGAATTCGAAAATATTCTATTTATCCTAATAATATAGGGTTCAAAAAAATGAAATTATAATTTATCTGTCAGACCATTTAAAAAAACTACATTATACAAACTAGGACATCATGTAGGCCAGTGTTAGGTGATACACCCTTGTTTCTCTTCGGTTGCGAGTTCAAGTCTCATGGCCTTGTCGGGCATGATGGGTTGTCGCCTGACCTCCGGGTTGTCCTTTTTTTTACAATCCAAAAATAATCTCATGAAATGATTTAACCTTAACAATAGTATTCAATGTCAAACTTAATCAATTCCAACCTTTATACTTATCCAAAATATTTCCGTCCAAACTCACAGTCCAAAATTTATAAGAAAGGTAACCACAATAAAGATCCTTTTTGCCACATAATAACCCATGAATACATTCATCGTGTATTCTTTTAAAACACTATAACACCCTGAATTACCATTAAACCATATTGATTACATTCATTCTCCAATATTTCTTATAGAATACTGGATATACATTTTTTATCCAAAAATGTTGTAAACTTCAACAGTGATGGAATAAACAAACCATTAACAAGTTCCAAGGATGTCTATAATATCCAATATAATTTATCCAAATCAATTATCTCTTATTCCAAAATCACTACCTCAGTATCGATACCATATTAAGGTTTATCTTTCCTTTAGCCGTGTATTTTCCAAAAAGTTTAACTTTCTAATGATTCACTTTTCTTAGAACCATATAATCTTAAATCCTTAATGAAATAGTACTGCAGTACAATCCTTATATACTCTATACTTATTATAACATGTACATCATTAATACAATACTCAAATGACACAATACTTTAATTAAAACATAAGAACTCTAATCATTCCTCTTCATCTTCGATAGTATCATAACTTGATTATTATCTAATAGCAGAATTTGGCGTATACTCTGATGATTTGGACATTGATTTACATAGTGTCCCAACTCCTTGCAGATGAAGCATTGTACATTTGAAACCTTTTTCTTACTCTTTAAATCACATACTTGGTGTCCTTTTTCTCCACAATTATAACAAACTCTCATTACCTTCAATCATTTACCAAGGTGAATCTTTCCATAGTTATCACATATGGGAAAATGATTCTTTCTTCTCTTCCCTTTATCCATCTTTCTCTCTTCCATCCTTTTCTTCTCCTGCTTCCATTAAAAGCCATAGGACTCAGAGAATTATTTACTTATCTTATTATCAAAAGATATTATTTCTTCATATGATGAAAATATGTGGGAGATTATTTCCCTTTTAAATTTTGGCTTAATACCATGAAATATATGATCCTTCTTAATCTTTCGATCATGCGTATTGTTGGAATTCTCATTCCTTCTACTAGGATCTATTTCTAAATAATGGCATACACTATGTTAGTTTCTGAATCACATTGCATAATTCCAAACTTGTAAAATACCTAACATAAATTAAAAAGATTATGTATATAATCTATATTCATAAAATGTTTTCTTTGAGGAAGTATATACTCATAAACCCTTCATAATGGTTTGTAAATAAAATGAGAATTATCCTAAGCATATCCCCTGGGAGTGTCATAACAAAGAGTGCAGCAAGGCCCATTTTCGTGCACCAGTTCCCGTTTAATTCTAACTCAAAGCAGTATTTTTGGGTTTTACCCCTAGGTACATCTGTGTCAGATCTGCCTCTACCTACTCATATCTAGATAGGGATGTTTTTTTTGTAAAACTCACAAAATCTCTATAGTACCAAGATTCTAGGAAGCTCTTCTATATTAATCCTCAAATTCTATCTTAGGGTAGTGTTCTCTAATCAGAGTTTTTCTAAATCTAGTTTCCAAGTTTTGTACTAAATTTCATCTCATAACAACTGTAATGCCTTGACCCCAGTTACCCAGAGTCGGTGCATTATTACATAATATTGGCATGACACAAGGAATCAGGTCCTGAAAGACCGATCAGTTTAGTAGCCTTTGAAGTACTAGATACATTCCTAAGTTTTACATTACATAATGAAATAAAAAAATCAACAAAATTTTGTCCCATTTTGAACACACTTATATTATTATCCTATCCCTGCAGGTCAACCATAAAATACCTCTTCACATCCTAGGGAAAATAAAACATAGAAAGGGTTGAGATCAGATGCTCAGTAAGGATAAAAATATTGCAGAAACTTTCAAAATAAGTATAAACATTTAAGGCAATGTATAAGACTAAAACAAAAGCCTTTTAAACTTAAACTTTAGAATAATATAGAAAATATAAAATCAAATAATTCCATTTACTTAATCACATGGATATTCTACTAGTCGAATAATCACATGCAATATCAATTGCCACTTTCATAATGATGGAATGCATAATGCCAGACTTCATAACCACGTAGTCAAGGCCTTGTGCTAAGACAACAAATAAGATTTTGTCAAGGCCTTGTTCCAAGACACTAGTTTGTCTCAGGAGACAAACATATGCATCTATGAGCTATAGTGGGCTCCACCCATCACTTACTAAGTCCAATTCATTCCTCGTATGAAAAGGTTTAAACATAACATAAACATTTATATTAAAAATAGCATACGAAATGTCAATACTTTATCTATAAACCATGAATGGTATAATAATAACACATCCATAGTCAAACATATCACAAAACCTTCAATACAATATGGAATATTTGTATCACAATAAATCAACTTCAAACAAGCTTAAAATCCATCAAAGGATGTTGACATAGATGAAAATGATTTGTAAAACTCTTTGAGAGAAATATCCCTTTTTCATGAATACATTTAATAGTAACACATTTATAAAGGAAGTAATTTAAAAGAAATTTTTGAATCAAAGTGTCCCATACCACTTTGAAACTTTTTAAAATAATTATCATTTCAAAACATTCATGTCCATATAAGTAAATTCTTAAAATCATTTTGAAAACATAGAAATTAATTAAAAGGATTTAGAAAGATAGATATTTAAAACATTTAAAATGATGATCTATTTAAATAGACCCTCCCATAAAACCTTAAAATATTCCTTTTGAAAACTTTTTTATGAAATATGGGTATTGATGATAAATATGTCCCAGTAAATACTTATGCATAAACAATTTCAAATAATAATGAGATAGAGGAAATAACACTTACCTTGTACTTTTTCTTGGTCAATGGTATGTTAACCTCATGAATAATAGTTAAATTGTTGTTATTAAATTATAAAAAAACTATATACATAAATATGATATCATATATGATCCTCTAATATTGCTTTGTTAATAATATTTTAGTAATATCATCATTTCGGGTGTTAACTGATCTGTTTTCCTTTATATGCTCGGTTATGTAAGCCATGTTTATTATGGATAGGATGTATTTTATTCATATCCAGAATTATATTAAGTTCTTAAACATTATTTTTAATCATAAAATGAAAATTATTCTTGAATGAATTCGATGGGGAATGAATCTTATCGCGTTCGTGGAGACTGTAATCCGTACGTACGCATGAGCGACAATATCTTTATATTGATGATGAAATCATATGTAATTGGATGATATATCATATATAAAGAATCAATAACATGTTATATTTATTAATTACATCATTTATACTCATTATCATACACATCTAAATAATGACGTGTTTGAATAACAAACTACACCACGACGTGGAGACGGGAAGCCGTATGTACGCATGTATGGTGACTTTGTCGTTCATATGATGGATAGAATAATGAATATGGTTATACCATTTTTATAATAACATCAAATTATATATAATATACTGGATTTATTATTTTATAATGTAAACAACAAATAAAGAGGAAGTTGAAGAAGAAAAGAAATGAAAGAGGTGATAAAATATTTACCCCTTCTTCGGGTTCTTCCTTTTGATTTGATCAAAAGGTCTCCTTAGGTTGGATTTCTGACCAAGGAATGCCCCTAGGATGAATTTAGGAAATTTTGGAGGACATTTGGGTAGGTTTTGGCCAGGAAAAATGGATTTTGTGGTGTGAAATTAAAATAAGAGGAAGTACCCTTTTATAAGAGAGGTGAGGGTCACTTTAGGAAAAGCTTGAAATGTTATTTTATAATAAAATAATTTTCTGTTTATAATGGCTCAAAAATAATTTATTTAGATTTTAAGGTGGGTATAGGTCGAAAACCTCTCAACCAATTGGTTTTAGATGAGTTTAGGTCATCATATTAACCTTATCATTTATATTTAACTCTTAGTTAAATAGTTTGACATTTACCATGTCTCTTTTTATTTTTATATTATATGGTTAATAAACTTACTATAAAAAGACAAGAAAACCCCATGTGATTAATTATTAATATATATAACCTTATCTAAGTCCTTTGTCTGAACTGTAGACTTTTAGAAATATTATATCAATTAATAATATAGTATTTGTTTTAAAAACTCAATTATGTCAATTTTGACACTATTTAGCATTTGATTTTTTTGAAAGCCATAAAAACTTTATCACTTCGAATAAAAATTATTTAAACAATCCTAACATATAATATTAACCTATAAAATTAGTGGAATTCATCATAAGGCTCAATTTACATTTATTTGGATATTTATAATATCAATTATTTTAATCATTTATTAATATGGTAATTACTGCATCATAATTGTGTCATAAATAAATTAAATTATTTAATGCCTAAAAATTATAAAAAAAATACTATTATGTAGAAAATATTTTTATCTTTATAATGAATATTTATAGTCTAATTTTTCTTATGTATAACCCTATATTAGAAATGGTTTAGTTATTAAACTTTGAATTTAACTCTTTTAACTCTTCTTTAAATAAAATAATAATAAATGTCCTAATCTAATCGAAATGGACCAAATGGGATCATATTTTATTCCAAAGGTTTTTTTTTGGTCGAATTAAACTTATCTAACAGAATTAGGTATGTTTTTGGGTAATTATGATATCATTTTTACCCTTAATTACCCTATTTACTTTTAACCGTGGTAAATAAAAGTCAAAAGTTACTATTCACCAAAAATTATTTTCATCTTATTGAACCGCATTTTACATACAGATATCAAATGTGTCTCTCGGATTTTTGAAATTCAACTCACAGAAGTGGTAAAATTATGTTTTATGCAAATTTGCAAATGCTCCTAGGAGGTGGGTAAAAGACGGTAAAAAGTTCATTAAAAATTTTATATATCTAAACTTAATATAAAATGACTCCAATGAATTAAATTGAACTTATAGAGGTATTATGTATCTATTTTGACCTAAAATAAATTTAAATAAAATAATTAATTATTTAAATTAAAAGTCGGTTTAAAATAATAACGTAGTGTTTTTCACTATTCATCAAAAATTGAAAGTTTTCAGAAAAATACCAAAAAATTACCCTAAGTTAATTTTGATATTCCGAATTGAAAAATAAATTCCATTTTACCAAATTCAAAACATAGAAGTTTCATTTATTAATTTAAAATTAATTCCCGTTGTCAAAACCAAAAAGAGGGTTTTTAAAAAAGTAAAAACTATCGAAAGATTGACTTGTGTTTATGTCCATTTTAAATATAAAATTACTTCTAATGACCTAAATTGTATTAAATGATAAAAAAAATATAATCTAATTATACTTCAAAACCATTCAAATGCATAATTTAACACTATAAATTATTTTGATTAAAAAAGTTGTTTTCAATTAAAACATCGTATTTTTCACTATTCATCAAAATATAAAAGTTATCAGAAAAGTACCAAAAAAATTTCAAAACTAAATTTTTATGTCCCTCTTCTAAATAAGAACTTTATTTTGTCAAATTTAATATAAAAGTTCCAGATATTTCATTTAAAAAAATTCACCATTAGTTGGTGGTAAAATTGCATTTTTGAAAAATACTTCCTTTATCTGAAAAATTAAATTTGTTCTTATATTATGTCTAAGAAACACATAATATGGGTGTTAAAATTATATAGAGCATATAAGATTCAAAATGAAGTTAATACTATTCATAACTTCTTTTTGAACGGCTAGTTTTGTAAGTTGTGGTGCGTTTGAAATCTGTGTTGTGTGTAGTGCAATCTGTTGAATTACTTTAATGAGATAACGTACTATAAAATATTGGGGTTTTATGAAGATTATATGGTTATGAGAAAATATAATGATTTTTTTAATAGGTTTTCATAGTTTTTTTTCAAAATAGGGTTGGTTTTTAGAAAAGAAAAAACCAGCTTGTCTATAGATTTTTGAGATTCTGGTTCTAGAGGAAACCCCTTGAATGCTAAGGTATTCTTTGTAAACTTAGATTAGTTTTCGTGGTTGTAAAATGTATGAGTTGTCTTGAATAATAAATTATTTCTAGTGTAAATCGGGTTGCTTAGCTTTTAATGTTTTTGAACATAAGCGACTTAGATTATTGAATTGTATGTTTGGATAGTATTTCGTGTTTATTTAGATAGATCCTAGTGAGTTTGAAGGATACCAACTACTTGGGTATGATGTTTGGAAAAGTAATCAGTCACTGTGCATAATGGATTGTATTTTTTTAGTGATTTACCGATAATGACCAAAGTGGTTGTGTTGTGCATTTAGTGGGAATATTCAGTTTTTTTATGGAGTCATGTATTTTAGAATTGTGGGATGGATGATTGATGTTATGACTGAGTGGGTGGATTTTATTTTTTATGGTTCCATGGATTGGACCACTTGAATTTCATTTTTGGTTGGTGATTCCTATAGTAGGGATCACCATTACTTGGAATCAAAATTCATGAGTGGAGTTATATAGTCGGGAGAACCATTAAAGTTACAACGTATCAAATAAAAACTGAGAAGGTGGGGTTGAATCATTTTGACAATTTTTATTAGTTTCAAAAGTTTTAGAAACTTAACCCCTGCAACCTGTTAAGATTAATTTCCTTACCGTCTTTTAGTAAATACTCATACATGAAAACGTGTGAAAATAAGTAAAGAACACAAGATTTTCAAGGTTTTTCCTTAGTGTGATAACCTACATCCTTTCCATAGCCACTCCTATGGGTCTATGGAAATTCACTATAATGAAGAAGTGAATAAAACTTATACCAACTCCCATTAAACACCTTCTATCTCCCGATAGGAAAGATAATACTGACTCCTATCAGTTTACACAGCTTCTTTAAAAAATTGATCCAAAACAAAAGAATAAAGGCTTTGTTGAATTTTCTCCACAAAAATATCATTCTGAATCCTTAGTTATATTTGGTTGAGTTTGATTTTCCAGTCTGTTAAACTCATTACAATTCTCCCTTACTCAATCTGCACATCTCAAAATTTTCCTAGAAACTCAGTCTGATCTTCTTCAATCCGATCAACTCAATACGATTCCCAATATGATTTTTATCAATACGATTCTCATATCCAGTAAAAAAACTTTTAAGTGTCTAATCTTCTTCTAAGATATCAATCTGGAAATAACATTCACTAGAATTATTTATAACTCTACCTTTTCCTCTTATGTAAATTTTTTTAAAGTATGAATGATCTTAGAAACTATTTATAAACAACTCAGAAAAGAAAGAGTGGGAAACATGAAAACTTTCCCAACATGCTCAAATTTCAAAAAATCTGAAAAAAACTCGCATTTAAACTTCAACTTTGAATTCGTTAATTTGTCTTAGATTTCTCTGAGATTTATGAAAAACTGAATTTCATGTTTGACCTTTTTAACTCTTTATAAAAATTTTGGAATCTTCTTTTTGAGTTATCTTCATAATAAGCCTTCCCATACTTTCTAAACATTATTCAGTATGATGTAACTTCCCCAGATTCAATACTATGGATCTTCTTTAGCTACAACTTCCTCTTCTCAATACAATCTGCATTTATTTCTCAGATCATTACAATATGGAATTCTTTCTCAGCTCATTACAATCTTGTTTTCTCTATCAACTCATTACAAACTACCTTTCTTTCTCTTATCATTACAATTTTCTATTCTTTCTCAGTTCATTATGATCTGCCTATATTCTTCAGATTTAGTCTGATTGAATTTCCTTCTCAGAGTTAGTATGATCATCTTTTCTTCTCAGAGTCGGTATGATGGAATCTTTATAACGATGGAATAATCATTATGATATAATTTTCATTAGGATGTAACTTTCATTACGATGTAATTCTCATTATGATGGAATTTTCCGATCTATAACTTTAAAATTTTATAAAATCCATTAGCTTTACACATTCTAAATTATACAAACATTTGAGTCTAATAATTCTAGATCTGATTTCTATTCATATTTCTGGAACTGAAACAATCATTTTGATTCCTCAATTTCTTCAAAATATTTTATCATGATAGTTTTTAGGATCTATAATAACTTCAAGAATGAAAAAGAATCATCTAAATTAGTTTAGAAAGTGTGAAAACTTTCTAACTCCACACTTCACAATATTCTTTCAAAACTCTTTATCAACAATAAGACTTCACCACTCAAAAAAATTTACCTTTATAATAAACACCCAATCTGATATATCTTGAACTTCATACTGATGGACCTGAGACCGATGGTGCATTTGATTATAAAATTCATCTTTTTGACCACCTTTGCATCTGATGCTACTTGGTCTGATACTCTATGTATGGTTCTTCTCAATCTAATCCTAGGAATCTAAAAAAAATCTTAAAAGTAGAACTTTTATCCGCCTTAATGTTTGGATTCAAACTTTCAACAACTTTAAACTTTCCTAAAAATCTCATTGTGATGTACTGGGTCTAATTCAAAATAAAAAAAAATTATTTTATAAAAAAGGTTACTTTTCAAAAAGTACAAAAAAAATTACACAAAAACACTAAAAAGGTTCTTTAATATCCCCCTTTTTATTTTTTGACAGCCCTAATTAAAAACTTTTTAAACTCTCATAAATTTTTCATTTCTCAACTTCTATAAACAACTCAAGTTTTTTGAATATTACCAAAACACAGTCTTACTCAAAAGAGAGTGTCCTGACACCACACTACTGCATAAAGTAATATTTTTGAAGGTATTCTATCCTTCAGTGAAACATAATTATGCGGCCATGTAAAGATAAACTTTACTCACTTTTATCTTCCCTACTCTAATATTTCTTTTTCTCTCTCCCATTTTATGATAACCATATATTTAAATTCATAAAATAATGATAAGTAAAAACTTCTCACAATACAAAGTTGTTACTTTCTCTCCCCCTTTGTCAATATAATCCAAAGCATGGTGGGGGTTCTTATATATGAGGTATAGGAATTCATGAGAGGAGGCTGAAAATGAGGTTGAATCCATAATTCCAAAAATATTTCTTTTGGAATATCTTTTATGAAAATATCAGCAATTTGATACTTTTTTGAGATATATTCCAGCATAAAATGTTCAACAACAACTTTCTCTTTTAAAAATTAAAACTTTATATTAATTTTTTTTGGTCTTGAATATTGGATATGATTTTTAAAAAGATCAATTGCACTTTTATTATCACAAAGTATCTTCAATGGATTATAAAAATTTCTTTTCAAATATTCTAGATGAACTTTCATCCACAACATTTGTGTAGCTGCAACATAATCAGATTCCACTATGATCAAAGTTATTGAACTTTGTTTCTTACTATGCCAACTCACACAACATTCACCAAAGAAAAGTGTTCCTCCATTGGTTAATTTTATATCATTATAAACTCTATCCCAATTGGAATCTCTAAAACCATGAAACTTCATCTAACAGTTTCTTATATATAAAACCCATATGAATTTGTTCATTTTACATATCTCATAATCCTATTTTCTACCAATATATGTGATTATTTTGGAATAATTCAATACCTGGAACACAAAGTCATGTTGTAAACAATATCAATCCTTGAGGCTATGAGGTAAAGAAGACTTCCTATTAGATTTCGAAATTATTTTTTATTCAAAATTATTCTATATTCATCTTTACTAAATTTTGTGCTCATTGAAATCAGATTAGAAACATCTTTGGATTTTTTCATCCCAAATTTCTTTAACAATTCTCTGGAAAACTTTTCTTGAGATAATAAAATGTACTTTTATTTTTCAAGAACTTATAATCCAATGAAGAAATTTAATTCTCTCAACATAAAAATTTAAAAATTCTTCTTCATTTCCTCAAAAAATTATTTATAAACTTTTTCTTTATCCCTATAAAAAATTATATCATCCATATAAACCATTACAATTAGAGTTATGGAGTCAACATATTTCACATATAAGTTGTTTTCCACTTTTCCTTAAGAAAATTTTAACATTATCAATCAATTTTCATGTATATAATAGAAGGTTTGTGGGGTTTTTTCAACCCATACAAGGATTTCTTTAATATAAAGACCTTACTTTTATCATTATCAAGTTGAAAACCACAAGGTTGTTCAATGAAAATTTCTTCCTCAGTCTCACCATTTATCAAATTTCATTTTACATTCATATAATAGACTTTCTAATTACAATGTGTGGACACTAAAATAAACATTATAATAGTTTCTAATCTTGAAAATAGGGGAAAAATTTCTTCAAAATCCACACCTTCTACCCATGAATAGCCTTTACAAAGAAGCTTGGCTATGTTTCTTAAAACTTCTCCATGCTCATTTAATTTATTTCTATATACCCACTTATTTCTGATATCATTTTATTTTATGGTCGTAGAACAAGTTTCCAGGTTTCATATTTCACAATCTGATTCAACTCTTCATTCACAACATCCACCCATTCTTTGTGTTTAAGTTCTTCTAAAACTAATTTTGGTTTAGATTTTTAGATAACTGAAGTCTGTTTTTTAATCTCAATTTCCTTCTGGTCTGAACTGGAGCCTTCTTATTTCTAATAATGTTTTCATGCATAAATTTTTTTTTTAAGGTAGTAAATTTTAAAATTTCTCTTCCTCAAAAACTTTACTCATCATAGGATTCTTCTGAATCTTGGTAAGGATGTTTTTACTTACTTTCACTATTTTTGGAAATCTCCATTTTATCCTCCTCAATTTTCTCAACAAATTTTGTTAAGAAATTTTTATTTTCAATTAATTTCACATCGTATGAGTCCAAAAAAATTTATAAACATGTTTTTTAACATTTTTAACTTCTTCCATTGGGTGAATAACCTATTAAAGTTCTTTCCTCGTCTTTCTCGTCAAACTTTTCCATATCCGAATTATTGATTTTGAGCAAACATGGACTTCCAAAAACTTTGAATTATTTCAATGAATGTTTTTTTATACCACATTTCATAAGTATTCATATTGGTTTCTGATCTCAACAAGCATCTATTTATAACATGTATATCAGTACTAAAGGATTCTCTCCAATAGAACATTGAAAGTTCGTATTATTCTAACATACTTTTTCCCATTTCCACCAAAATTATATTATTTATTTCTAATAATTCATTTTGTTGTGGAGTATAGGGAGAAATATACTGATGTTTGATACCATGTTTTATTAGAGAGATTTTAAAATTATTTCTTATGAATTCAGTACCATTATTTGTTCTCAAATTCTTTTTATAATCCCCTATTTCTTTATCAACTTCTTTTCTGAAAAACCTAAAATTTTCCAAAAACTATGACTTGTGTTTCATAAACATGATGTTTTTAATCAGATTGAAGATATCAATGAAAGTGATAAATTATAAATCTTCTTATGATGATTAATGTTTCATAAATCTACACAAAATATAATGAATAAGTTCAATAGGTCTCGTGGACTGAATCTCAACTCTCTTTTGACTTTTTTTAGTTATCTTCCCTTTCTGGAAAGTAATTCAAACATATCCTTCTCTTATTTTCATTTCTAGAAAATTTTGTACAGCATCAACTTTCAAGAGTTTTTTCATACTTTTCTACCCATGGTTCCCAAGTCTTCAGTGAAACAATTTTTTTTCATATTTAGCACTCAATTAACAAGAGTTATTAAACTCTCCAATTTAGAAAATATTACCACTAGTTATTTCTCCTTTTGTGATAAATTTTTCATATTTCACACTTTTGATAATACAAGAATATTTTCTAAAGAACAATTATTTTCCATCATCATAAAGTTGACTTATACTAAGTAAGTTGTGTTTTATCCCATAAACAAATAAAACTTCCTTAGATTTCAACGTTTCTTCTTCAATATTGACCGCTCTAATTCCTCTGATTTTTATAGGAACTATCACTTCCAAAGGTAACGGATCCTACAACATTAATTTCAACATGTTTCAAGATTTTTATACCACCTATGATATTTGAAGAATAACCACTATCAAGTATCCATGGTTTTTTCCTTCTACTTCCTTTTAAAACCATCTAATCAAAAAAAATATTTCATAAACTTATTTTTTCCAGCTTCCTTTTCTTTTGTACCATAAGAAACTTGTTTCAGAAGGAGTTTCAAATAACTTTTTTCATGATGAACAGCCTGATCACAACTTACAAAAAAATTCTTCAAAACATTCAAATTGATTTTTTGTTGTAATGTTTCTAACATCTTGATATTTTTCTTTTCTAACCTCATATGGGTGAGGAAAGCTACTCACACTTCTTCCATCATTGATTTCACTTTGTTAAAACCTTATTCTAGGTAAATATATATTGTTCCAACAATTATAATCACTATTCCCATAGATTCCACAACAACAGCAATAGACATCAAATATTGATTTTTCATTAAAGTAATATCTTTATCTGTAGAAACTTTGTTGAGGTTGATAACTTCTTTCACCATTAACAGTCTCTAGATGTAGTTCATCTTTCCTCCAGAGTGGGTTTTCATCCTTTTGTTATGAAATAGGTTTCTCACACATTTTTTCCACTCAATATTTCCTAATACTTTTTCTAAAACCTGAAAATTTATAAAAAACATATGAAACATTATTTTCAGTGGGTAAGGATTTCACTTGATTCTTGATTTGAGATTTTTCAACAACTTTAAAAGTCTCAAATTTTACTTTTGAGTCCTTGTTGAAGTTTTCATTCACCTTCCTCATGGTATTTTTGGACTCAATAAGTTTTTATTGAACCTTGTTAGCTACTTATTCCTTAGATATCATCTTTTTATGGAGATCTTCAATCATCCTTCCCGATTCATCAATTCTAATTTTTAACTTAAGATCTACTAAATATATTATTACTCATGTTTTATGATATATTTTATTCCTTTAGAAACTTCTTCATAATATTTTTTTATTACTCTTATTTATTTCTTGAGAGATTATGTTTGCTCAAGACATACAAGAAGTTCTATTTTGAGTTGATCTCTCTATGAGATTATTCACCTCCATCTTCTTCAATATTTGAGGAATATTTATCTTTCACTAATTTTTCAATGAATGTTCTAACCTTTTATAAACTTTTATATTCTGGAGAAATGTTTTTAGTTGAGTTGGATTCAACTTTCTTAATCAACATACTTATCTTTTTTCCAGTAAACTTATTATTATTATTTTGGATGACTTTTTTTATTTATCATTCTTGTTCCACTTCTTCCATCATGGTTTTTCATCAGAATCATTCTGATATTCACAAAATTTATTCTTGGGGAAATTAATAGAAAAGTGTCCAATTCTACCTTAATCAAAACATTTTAGAGTAAGTTTACCTCCATACTTTCCTATTCCTCTTTAATAATTCTTGGATATAAGAGACATGATTTTTTCATTCAACTCATTATCCTATTTATCTTCAGAGTCACGAGGATCTACATCTTCAGGATCATGAATTTTTATTTTTATTTTCTCATGGATTAAAAATCCATTTCATCTTCCAACTTCATTTTTAACATCATAGATTTTATCATTTCATAAGCAATAAAAAAGTTATGCAATTCATCAAGAGATAAATCAGCACTGTCTTCTAAAGAAGAAATTTTAAAATCAAACTTTTCCAAAATTATTCTCCTAAGTTTCTTCACAATTGTAGAATCCTCCATGTCATATATGAATCCTATGAATTTGAAAACAATTTTATTTACTCTAGTAAAGTATTCATCAACAGTTTATTCATATCTCATTATAATGTCTTCATACATACTACTCCATATTGGTAGCTTTGCTTTCTTAACTTTAGTATTCCTATCGAAAACAATTTCAAGCTCATCCCACATACTCTTTGAAGTTTTAGAGACCCATCACCTTCTGATAAAAAATTTTTGATAAGGACAAAAGGATATAATTTCCATCTTTTCCATCAAATTCTATATTTCTTTTATTAGAAAAATTCAAGGGAGTATCTTTCTCAATAGGTGGAAAACCAATTGTAGCGGCATAAACAACTTCCAAGCCAAGAGATAGGAGATAAGGAATCATCCTATTTTTTCATACATAATAATTTTTTCCATCAAATGTTGGAATTAATCTACTGTTGATAGAATTTATATTATCTGTGAAAAGGATTCAATAAGGGAACCTTTACTCTAATACCAATTGAAGTTCCAAAGGATCGAATAAAAATTGAGAAGGGGGGTTGAATCATTTGATCACTTTTTAAGAGTTTCAAATGTTTTAGAAACTTAACCCCTAAAACCTATTAAGATTTATTTTCTTATCAGATTTTAGTAAATACTCATGCATGAAAAAGTTGTAAAGAAAGTAAACCATAAAATATTTACAAGGTTCGGCCTCAGTGTGAGAACCTATATCCTTTCCATAGACACTCTCGTGCGTTTATAGAAATTAACTATAATGAATAAGTGAATATAACTTGGGTCAACTCCCATTAGAAAACTTTTATCTTACAATAGGAAATATTATATGGACTCCCTTCATTTTACAAAATTTTCTTACAAAAAAATGATCTAAAACAAAAGAATAAATACATTATTCAATTTGATCCATAGAATCATAGTTTGAATCCTTAGTCTGATTTGGATAATTTTTATTTTATATGTTTGATAAATTCAATACAATTATCAATTACTCAATTTTTACTAATCAAATTTTTCTCAGAAACTTATTCAAATCTTCTTCAATTTGATCTAATCAATATGATCTTCTCAATATGATGTTTTTAAATACGATTCTCTGGTCTGGTAAAAAAAACTTGAAGGTGTCTAATCTTCTTATGAGATCTAAATCCAAAAATAACTTTCACTAGAATTATTTATCTCTCAAAATTTTCTACTTACATAAATTTTTTTAAAGTGTGAATGATCTGAGAAACAATTTATAGGTGACTTAAAAAAGCAAGAGATGGAAACACGAAAAAATTATCTTCTTATTCAAATTTAAAAAACTATGAAAAACACTCACATTTAAACTTAAAATTTTACTTCTTAAATCCTTCTCATATTTCTATGATATTTACACAAAATTTAATTTCAAGTTTGAACTTTTCAACACTATATAAAACTTATCAAATATTCTTTTTGAGTCTTCATTGTAATCAGGATTCTCATACTTTATAAAATTTCTTCAGTCCGATGTAAATTCCTCAACTTCAATAATATGGGTCTTCCTAAAATTCAGCTTCCTCTTCTCATTATATTATACCTTTATTTCTCATATAATTATGATCTATCTTTCTTTCTTAGTTTATTATGATATTTATTTCTTTCTCATCTCATTATTAAATGTCTTTCTTTATCATATCATTAGGATCTACCTTTCTTTCTCAACTCATTACAATATGCCTATCTTCTTTAGAGTTAGTTTAATTTACTTGTTGTAAAGACCTTGACAACATTTTCCTAGATTCGATGCCTTATTTTATTAAATTTTATTATAATCAAGGAATTCATATCCTGAAGGAATGAATAGTTTAGTTGCATTGGAAAACTAGATGCATACATAATTGTCTCATTACAACTTGAAATGAACTACAACATGGTAACTATATTGGAACACTAATAAACTTCTATATTATCCTCACAATTTATTCATAATATACATATTTTCATTCTGGGGAAAAATAAAACAAAATAAAGGGGTGATATCAAATGATCAATAAGTGTATGTAATACAGAAAAAGTAAAAATATGAAGCATAGTGAATAACTAAAAGTACACAATCCATTCAAACATAATCTTGAGCATAAAATAG
Organism: Viscum album; assembly: GCA_963277665.1. Lineage (NCBI taxonomy): Eukaryota > Viridiplantae > Streptophyta > Magnoliopsida > Santalales > Viscaceae > Viscum > Viscum album. Next base: position 739,806,177 of record OY728159.1, read on the forward strand.
AAGGAACTAAAAATCAATAATTCCATAAAAAAATAGAACCATAGATATTTTACTAGTTTAATAATAACATGGACAAAAAATTACTAGATTCATAATGAGGGAATGAATAATGTCAGATATCATAATCATATCGTCAAGCCCTCATCCAAGACACTATATATAATGGGTAAAAACCCATGCTAGTTTGTCTCATAAGACCTACTGATGCATCGAGGGGATATAGCATTCTCCACCCATCACTTAATAATTTCAATTAATTACTAGTATTAAAGAGGGGAAATATAATAAACATATACATTCCTATAGAAACTAACATATTAAATGTAAATAACTTTCCCCAATTAGTAAACATAAACACTAACATTCAGAGTAATATGGTCAATGGTATTAAGATAGCACATCCATAGTCAAACTAATCATAAACCATTTAATAAAATATGGTAGATGATATCATAAAATACTAAACCTAATTAAACATAATAATCCACAAGAGTGTTGAAATAGATGGAAATACTCTTATAAAATCATCGAGTAATACTTGAGAGAAATGCTCTTTTACTTTGTAAAGAAGAGTTATTTTGGAAAACTATTTGTATAAAAATATAAGTGAACTAATATATTTTTTCATAATAAAAATGAGTGATTTTAGAAAAATAATTGTTGCTTAAAATATATTATATAGTTCACTTTAAAATAGGTAAGAATTCAAGAAATTCCCTTGAATTGGTCTTGTTTATCATGAAGAATTTGAGAAAGATCCTTTTAAAACATATAAATATGCCTAAAATAAAGAAGGATTATGATTGTTACATATATATAGAACACTCATACATAATTTATGATGAGTAAATAAGTATAATTAATAATTTAATTGGGGTAAATAGAGAAAAAGAGTAACCCAAAAGAAATTGGAGGTTCGGGTAGAAAACCCTTACCTTATGTCCGAATGTGTTCTGCACTTGAGCTTAACGTCCTGGATAATAAAATTAAATTAATTAATTAATTAATTCATAACCTACTATACATTTATTTTATTTATTATAATTTCATTATGTTCATTTATGGACTTTTTAATGAGTTATAAGATACAATTTTATTGCCTAGGAGCGTTCGTTTCCTTAGTTTTCACGATTGGTATACTTGTATATGAGTAATGAAGTTCATATAAATTGGTTATATTTCTCTAGAAATAGAATTACATGTTATTAATGAAAAAATATAAGTTTAATTGGTATTCTTTGTTATTTTTTTCCATATATGACAATGAATCATTAGATAACATGTTAATGATAATCATTTAGCTTAATTTTAGCAGTTTTTTATCACAATGAACTAGTTTACTTCTATTATTTAATATTATGTATATAATATGGTTTCATAACCTTAAATAATATATAATACATATTTTATAATCCATTTAAACCATAAAAACGGTTTCATGACCATCCAATAAGGAGAAATTAAATAATTAAAGTTTGTTATCCGTGAAGGTGGTAAATCAGAACCTCCCTGACCATGATTTCATTTTTTTAAGAGAGAGAGAGAGTAAGGAGATTAATGATGGGTCTTAAATTAACATTATATCATTATAGTATATATATGATACTAGATTTATCATGATAATTAGGATATAGGAGGTGAGGATAGGATATTAAAATAAAATAAATTGAAATGAAATTAAAATAAAAAGGAAGAGGGTTTACCTCTTAAATTATCCTCCTTAAAAACCTTTTTAAGGGAAGGGGTTTTTGATATTTTAGAAATACCAAGAGATAATATATGTGGGTAGAGACTAGTGAAGAGGATTTGGATAGAATTTTTACAATATTCAAGGTATAGATGTTTGAGGAGAAGTGGTGGTGAGGAATGGTATTTATAGTGGAGGAGAGGGGGATTTCTCATTATCTTATTCATTATTTTATTATTTTGGTCAAGACATTTATTCTTGTGAATAAATAATGTAATAATTACATGTGAGTTCAAACCAAGGTTTCCTATATCATCCATGACTCAAGTAATAGTGTATTTATCTTATAATGTATTTATACTGTAAATTGCATTATTTTACTATTCACTAAAAATTCAAGTATTTCAGAAAAATACAAAAAAAATAACCCAAAACATTTTTTGATGTGTCGAATTCAAAATTGAGCTCAATTTTATTAAAATAATTTTTTAAATATTATAAATTTAATTTTCAATTAAAATCATTTTTTATTTAAAAAATACAGTTTTAAATTTATAATTGATTTTGTAACACTTTAAAAAATTAACTAAGGTATCAAAGAATTATCATAAAATCATAAGACATAAAAAATATTAATTTATGAATAAATTTTATGAAAATAAATTTTCTTTTAAATAATTTTATAAATTATAAAATTATAATTAAATATTTATGACTTACAAAAATACCCGCACATAATCAATAATTTTTATAATTTTCATTTACTTACACTATAATATAATTATATCATAATTTCATTTATAGGATGCCTAAATTTTATTTATAATTTCATTGGTGAGGTTACAATTCTATTTTCTAGTTTACTATTGATAAGGGTCACATTACTATTCCTAAGGGTATGTTAATATTACATTGTTATAAGTTCCTTAACTTCTAGAAATAGATCTTATTTCATTAATTATTTATTTATGATATTTGTATTGTGTGCTATAAGTGATTTTATATGATCTATACTATATGAAATAAACATAAGAAGGGAAATTTCATTGATAGAGTTTAGGTTCTTTACATTCTCCCCTCCTATAAAAAATAATCCTTGAAATTTCTAGATTATCACCCCATAAAAAGACTTGGGTTGTTATTCACCATAATATCCTCATGTTCCCACGTCGCCTTTTCAATTTTATGATTTTTCTAAAGTACCTTTACCAACTGAGTCTTCTGATTCATCAACACTTGTTCTTTAGTGTCCAAAATCTGGATAGGCTCTTCACAATAAGATAAATGAGGTTACAATTCTATTCCTTCATAAGTGAGTATATGTGTTGGGTCTGGCATGTAATTATTTAACAAGGAGATTTAGAACACATTGTGTACTTTAGAAAGGTTGGGTAGAATTTCTAAATGATAATCCACAGCTCTGAGACTCTTCATAATTTCAAAAGGACCAATGTACCTGGGGCTTAGTTTCCCTTTCTTCCCAAATCTTATAATACCCTTCCATAGAAATACTTTCAAGAAAACAAGATCTCCCACATGAAATTCAAAATCCTTCCTTTGACTATCAGCATATCCCTTTTGCCTACTTTGGGATACTTTGAAATGGGTTTTAATACTCTTTACCTTGGTTGTTGTTTCCTCTTCATGCTTCGGGCCTATAACCTTACTTTAACCAAATTCATCCCAACATATTGGTGTACAACATATTTTCCATACAATGCTTCATATGGTTCCATTTTAATCCTAGAATGGAAAATATTGTTGTGGGAAAACTATACCAAAGGTAAATATTGATCCCACATACCTTGAAAATCAATTGAGCATGATCTCAACATGTCTTCTAAATGTTGGATCATCCTTTCAAACTGATCTTCAGTTTTAGAGTGATAAGAAGTACTCAAATGAATCTCAGTATCCAAAGATTTTTGAATACTTTTATAGAAGTTTAATGTAAATCATGGATCATGATTAGATATAATTGAGAGAGGTTCTCCATGAAGTCTTACAAATTCATTGATATAGAGTCGTGAAAGGAGATCCAGTGTAAAATCTTCCCTTATACTAAGGAAATGTGTAGATTTAGGAAGTTGATCAATAATTACTCATATTGCATCATTATTTCTTGGTGTTTTGGGTAATATAGTGATGAAATCCATATTCATGTCATCCAATTTCCATATAAAAATAGGAAGAGGTTACAAGATTCCTCTGGGATTTTGTCTTTCAGCATTCACCTGTTGATAGACTAAACATCTTGATACATAATCAGTAATTTCCCACTTCATATTATCCCACCAGAACTATTCCTTCAGATCTATTTAAATCTTAGTGCTACTAGGGTGTATAGATAAATTCAAGCTATTGGAATCATCTAATAACTTCCTTTTTAGCTAGAGGATAGATATAACACATAGAATCCAGCCAAATTTTAAAATTCCATCCTCACACACAAATTCTAGAAACTTCCCATCATTAACACCTTAAATTTTATTTTTAAGATTCTCATCATCACACTGAGAAATTTTAATTATTTAAAATAAATATGGTTGGGAAACCAATTAAAAAAGTAATGATGTTTCACCTTACTTGATAATTCCCATATCTATCTTTTCTAGATCTATGTACACTAGGTCTTTATTAATCCTCATTTTGTTCATAACTCTATAATCCTTCCTACTCAAATCATATGCTACCTTATTTTCCTTCCTTGGGTGGTAGTGTTTTGAAAAATCATAATGCTTGAGTAGATCGATCCATTGCCTTTTCCTTATGTTGTGTTCTTTCTGTGAAAAGATATATTTCAAGATCTTTTGATATATATATATCTCACATCTTTATCCATAGAGATAGTGTCTCCATATCTTCAAAGAAAAAATTATAACTGCTAACTCAAAAAAATCATCAAGATATTCATTGAAAATTCTATTCACTAGATCCATGAAAACAAAAAGTGCACTAGTTAGTCCAAAAGGAATTATTGTAAACTCATAATGGTTATACATGGTTAAAAATGTTGTATTTGGAATATCTTCCTTCTTCACACGTAATTGATGATATCAAAATTAAAGGTAAATCATTGAAAAATATTAGGCTCTATGAATTTAATCAAATAAATCATCAATGTGAGGAAGAAGATACTTGTTCTTTATTATAATAGCATTTATCTCCCTATAGTCAATACGAAGCCTCATGGACCCATCTTTATTATTGAAAAAGATAATAGGGAATCCCCATGGAGAAACACTAGGGAGAATAAATACTTTATCACTAAATTATTCTAGTTGTTTCTTTAGCTTCACTAATTCCACTTTGTCCATTCTATAAAGAGTTTTTTATATAGGTCTTGATCTAGGAATTAAATCAATAGATAACTCAACTTCCCACTCTGAAGGATGTCTAGGAAAATCCTTTGGAAATACATCGATATATTCTTACATAATTGATACATCCTCAATTTTAAGATTTTTTTCTTCATCCATAGATATTACATCCTCATCCTCCCCAAGAATTTCATTTATTAGAGCTATTGTGGGTGGATCAATATAAGAATCAGATAGTGAGGTTTCTAATCTAAAAATAAGGGAATCTATAACATTATCAAAGATTGTAACTTTATTCTTCTTGTAATAGATTTTCTCATCATAATTTGGAAGCCAATCCATTATAAGAATTATAGAAAATTCAATCATAGGTATAATGATAAGGTCAGAAACTTAAGATTTTTTATGTGTCATAAAGGGGACTGATCGACACATCTTTTTTATAATGATACTTCCCTTATGATTTTTGACTGAAAACTCCTTTATTAAATAAAATTATAAATATCTAATTTTCTTTGAAAACTAGGAGGATATAGAAGAATGTGATGACCCAAAATAAAATAAATCATTAGATAAGTTTGAGGAAATGATTAAAGTGCCTACCACCACATCATTAGAAACTTCAACCTCAGCAGGTATGACTGTATAAGTTAGTCATTTATCCCTTATCTTTCTTTGGGTAAATTTTCCTTGATACCTAAGACAGTCATTTGCATAATGTACCATATCTTTTCAATTGTATCATTGAACATTTCTATCTTCTTTATTTACCTTGAAATTATGGGCTTGGTGGCCTTTTTCTCCACATTTTTAATAGATTCTAATACCCTTCATGCAAGTGTTGGGGTGTTTCTTCCTAAAATTATTTCATGACGGAAAATTAACTCTTCCTTTCTTCAACTTTTCCTTATTTTCTTTTCTCAAGTGTTCATCAGCCTTATTCTTATTTTTTTTTACTTTAAATTCATATAACTTATAGGATTATTTTTCTATCTTGATAGAACAAGTGACTATATCTTTGTATGATAAGAAATATTGGGAGACTAGTGCCCTTCGGAGGAATGGTTTTATACCATCAAATAATTGATCAATCTTTCTCCTTGTATTATGTATGTAGTTTGCATCATGACTTTCTAACATTTTAAAGTTGGATTCATACTTTGAAACATTCTCATCATCCTTTTTCCTCATATTCAAGAATTTTCTTTCCATATCCGCTCATTGTTCACAAGGAAAATATTTTTCTAGAAAAATTTTCTTAAAACCCCTATATTCCTTACTTATAATTTCTTCCTCCTCCTTTGTGTTTTAGATTAGTCACCACCATTTATATGCATCTCCTGATAGAAAATAAACTTCTATGACAACCTTCTCCCTTTTGTTACTTCCAAAAGTGAGAAATATCTTCTCTAAGGAACTTATTCATTGCTCAGTTACAAATGGGTTTTTAGTCCCATTGAGTGATGGAGGTTGTTGTCACATAAAGTGGTATAACATTACTCCTTCACATTGTGGATTAGGATGCTTCATATGGGTAATGTTATTGTTCATAAACTCAGTCAGTTGTCCCGGTATAGTTATAAGTTTCTCAATACCAATCAAATCTCTAGAACCAATATCATTATCTTGCATAGAAGGGAAATCCCTGCATGGGATACACCTATTCATGTGGTTTCCATTATTTCCACTAGGTTCAATTTCTAAATAATGTTATACACTGTATTATGTTATGAATCATAATGTATAATCTCAATACTAGAAATATACATAACATAAATATAAATTATATGCATATTTATTCTCATAATCATAAAAACAGTTTATTTGGGGACATATTTACTTTTAAATCCTTCATAATGATTTTTAAAAAAATGTTAATTATACTATGCATATCCCCCAGGAGTTTCAAACTAGGTACGTAGTAAGGCTCATTGTCGTATACTAGATTACCCTGAGTCAGGCTCGGAACACCTTGTCAGAGTTGGTACTTCTAGGTACATCTATTTTGGAACCATGTCCACTGGTAGTATCCATATATGGATATATATATAGGAAGACCCAAATAATATCTTCGTTACCAAAACTCTAGGATGTTCTTCTATTATTATCCTCAAAGTCTATATTAGGGTTATGTTCCATAATCTATGTTTTCTAAATCTATTTTCTAATGTATCAAATAAACTTCCTTTGATACCAACTATAAATACCCTGACCCTAGTTTCCCAGAGTTAGTGCCTTATTTTATTACAATGGCATATAAACAAGGAAGTCATATCCCGAAGGAACGAATAGTTTAGTAGCATTGGAAAACCAAATACAAACATATTAGTTTTATTACAACTTGAAATTAAGTACAATATAATAACTATATTGGAAACACCAATAAACTTCTTGATTATACTCACAAGTCATTCATAATATACATATTTGCATCCTAGTAAAAAATATAACATAATAAAGGGGTGGGCTCAGAATCTTAGTGAGGGTAAGTAATACAGCAGAAGAAAAAATATGAAGCATGGGGGATAACTAAAAGTGCACATGCCGTTAAAACATAATCTTGAGCATAAAATGTGAGGAATTAAAAACTGATAATTCCATAATAAAACTAAACCATGGATATTCTTCTAGTCGAATAATCACAAGGAAAAAAATTACAAGCTTCATAACGAGGTAATGCATAATTCCAAACATCAAAATTATATTGTCAAGGCATCGACCAAGACACCATACATAATGGGTAAAAACCAAGGCTAGTTTGTCTCACGAGACCAACTGATGCATCGACGGGCTATATCGGGCCCCACCCATCACTTACTAAGTACAATTAATTCCTCATATGAAATGGTATAAACATAATCAACATATACATTCCTATTTAAACTAATATATAAAATGTAAATAACTTTCCCCAATCAGTAAACATAAACACTAACCATTCAGAGTAATATGGTGAATGGTATCAAGATAGAACACTCAGAGTAAAACTAACCATAAACCATTCAATAAAATAAGGTAGATAATATCATAAAATATTAATCCCAATTAAACATAATAATCAACAAGAGTTTTTAAATATATATAAATACTCTTGTAAAATCATCAAGTGATACTTGAGAGAAATACTCTTTTACTTTGCAAAGAAGAGTTCTTTTGGAAACATATTTGTATAAAACCATAATTGAAATAATATAGTTTTTTCATAATAAAAATTAGTTATTTTATAAAAAATAATAGTGGCTTAAAACAGATTATATATTGAACTTTAAAATAGGTAATAATTTGAGAAGTTCCCTTGAATCGTGCTTGTTTATCAGGAAGAATTTGAGAAGGATCCTTTTAAAACATATAACTCCCCATAAAATAAAGGTGGATTATTATTAGTACATATATATAGAACATTAACACATAATTTATGAGTATTTCATAATAATAATTAAGAATTTAATTTGGGTAAAGAGAAAAAAGAGTAACCCGAAAAGAAATTGGAGGTTCAGGTAGAAAACCATTACCTTATGTCTGAATGTGTTCTTCACTTAACCCTAATGTCCTGAATAATAAAATTAAATAGATTAATTAATTAATTAATAACCTAATATACATTAATTATATTTATTATAAGTTTATTAAGTTCATTTATGGCCTTTTTGATGAGTTATAATATACAATTTTATTTCCTGGGAGCGTTCATTTCCTAAGTTTTCACAATTGGTATATTTGTATATGAGTAATGAAGTTCATATAAAATGGGTATAATTCTCTAGAATTGGAATTAAATGTTATTAATGAAAAAATAAAATTTTAATTGTTATTATTTATTATTTTTTTTCCATATATTAGAATGAATCATTATATAACATGTTAATGATAATCGATTAGCTTAATTTTAGCGGTTTTTTGATCACAATGAACATGTTTTCTTCTATTATTTAATATATTGTATATACAAGGGTTCTAGAACCTTAAATAATATATAATAAATATTTTATAATATTTTTCAACCATAAAAATGGTTTAATGAGCATACTTGAAGGAGAAATTAAAAAAAATCATCGTCCACGAAGGTTGTAAATCGGCACCTCACTGACAATGATTTCATTTTAAAAAAACAGAGAGAGTAAGGATATTGATGATGGATATTACATTAACATGATATCATTCCATTATATAGATGATACTATAGTTATCATGATCATTTGTATTAAGGAGGTGAGGAGAGTATAGAAAAATAAAATAAATTGAAATGAAATTAAAAGAAAAAGGAAGAGGTTTTACCTCTTGAATTATCCTCCTTGAGAACCTACTTAAGGGAGGGGGTTTTGGTATTTTGAAAAGACCAAGTGATCCTAGATGTGGAGAGAGGTTAGTAAAGATAATTTGGATGGAATTTTTACAAGATTCAAGGATTAGAGGTGTGAAGAGAAGTGGTGATGAGGGGTGGTGTTTATAGTGTATGAGACGGGTGATTTCTCATTATCTGATTCATTATTTTATTATTTTTCTCAAGAAAAGAAATAGTGTAGTTTATTGTGAATAAAAACAATAATAAGTGAATTTGATTTAGAAATGAGGTTTCTTACATCATACATGACTCAAGGAATAGTTTATTTAGCTTATAATGTATTTATACTGTAAATTACCTTATTTTACTATTCACTAAGAATTCAAGTATTTCAAAAAAATCCAAAAAATCACCCTAACCGTTTTTCAATGTGTATAATTAAAAAATGAACTCCATTTTTTGAAAATAATTTTCTAAATATGATAAATTTAATTTTTAATAAAAATCATTATTTACTCAAAAAATAAAGTTTTAAATTTATAACTGATTTTATAACACTTTCAAAAATTAACTAAGGTCTCATAAAATTATCCTAAAATAATAAAATATAAAAATGTTAATTTATAAATAAATTTTATGAAAATAAATTTTCTTTTAAATAATTTTATTAATTATAAAATTGTAATTAAATATTTATGACTTGAAAAAATACCAACACTTAATTAAAAATTTTTAAAATATTAATTTACTAAAACTATGATAAAATTATATTATAATTTCATTAACAATATGCCTAAATTGTATTTACACTTTCATCGGTGATGTTACTATTCTATTAGTTGGTTTACTATTCATAAGGGTCAAATTACTATTTCAAATACCATGTCATTATTTCATCGGTATAAGTTTATTAACTTATATAAATACCTCTTTTTTCATTAATTATTCATTTATGATGTTTGTATTATGTTTTATAAGTGATTTTATATGATCTATACTATATGAAATAAATATAAGAAGGGAAATTTCATTGATAGAGTTTTGGGTTGTCACACTTTTCTTCTTAGAGTCAATCTGATCATCTTTCCTTATCATAGCAAGTCTAATTGAATCCTCATTATGATGGAATTATAATTACGATAGAATTATCCACTATGCTACATTGAAATTATTCAAACTTCATCAACTTTATTCATTTTAACTTCTAAAAACTTTTGAGTCTAGTAATTCTGGATCCAATCTATATCTAGATTTATGGAAATAATACAATCATTATAATTCCTCCATTTCTTCAAAATCTTTTATCATGATAGTTTTCATGATCGATAAGAACTTCAAGACTAACAAAACATCATTTGACTTAGTTTATAAAGTATGAAAACTTTTTAACTCCTAACTTCAAAATCTTCTTTAAAAACTATTCATCAACAATATGACTTCTTCACTCAGCAACTTCTGTCTTTCTAAAAAATGTTGAGCCTAAGGGATCTTGAACTTCATAACAATAGACCTGAGACCGATGGTGCATTTTATCAAAAAGTTAATCCCTCTGAACACCTTTTCATCTAGTGTTTCTTAGTCTAATACTCTATATCTAATGTTTCTCATTCCATTCCTCTAAGTCTAGAAAAAAACTTTCTTAAAATCAAACCTTTTCCCCCTTTATGTTTGGGATCAAACTTTCAGTAATTTTCAACTTTCTTACAATGCTCATTATGATGGAATGGGTCTGATCCTGAATATAAAAAACATTATTTTACAAAAAAGGTTAGTTTTCAACAAATAAAAAAAACTTTGTTAACATAAAAACATCAAAAAGGTTCTTCAACCATAATCTAAGTGATAAATATGTTGTTTTCACTTAATTTTCCTAGGATCAATGGGTTTTTTTGAGAATTATCATGGTATTAGGTGATAATGAAAAGTGGGGTGATCAATAAATTCGTTTTGGGATTTGAGATCATTATAATTAGCTTGGGTTGAAGTTGTGTTAGTGTGATAATGGTGATCATGGTTTGATTATAGATTCATTTCTAAGAATTGTAGCCTAAGGTTTTGATGAGAATGGGAATTATTGCCTCTATGGAAAGAGGAAACATTATATATGGATCATAATACTATGTTAGGGTCGATATTTACTTGGACCTTAATAAGGGTTATTAGGGATGGTATTTTCATTGCTCAAGAAGAGAGATATGTACGTGATGAATGAATTTTGCAGGCACTGATCTCAGGGATTTGTGTAAGGGAATCCATATGGTTGGGATACACAATTATTTTTTAGAGTGTGTGACCCTCATGGTTCTTTAATTTTATAAAATGTCAAAGGTGATGTTCCTAGTAAGATGGTAATGGGTAGTGATTGGTATTTCATGTCGGTTCACAGTTATAAGCAAGGTGGTCACATCTATTCCTTACTTTTGGTAATGTAAAAGATGTGGTAAGTGAATATTGAGTGTTTTTTTAGTGGGGAGATCTTAAGGATAATCCTATGGTGAGGATAATTGAATCAATCATTGATGTAAGGCCCTAATGTTAGAATGGTCATAGATGTGGTGAAACCATTTAGTGTATAGTAAAGATGGAACTAGGATACTGGTGAGAAGATTGATCTGATTATTATGGTTCCTGAAGGAATACTATATTTCATATTCGAATGTGGTATTGGATAAATTCCTTGAGTTTGAATTATACTCAGGGTAGAATTTTGTGTAATATGAGAGTGAGTTGTATTGAAGATGTTTCAGTACACATGGGTGATATATGATGGTGTTTTTGGTTGGTCAGTAATCTAACTATATACATTACACCAAGTTTTTGGGATTATACTTTAGTTTGGGAATTTAGATGATTCTATTATGCCTCCAAGAACTAAGGAATCATGATCAAGAGGTCAAAAGATGTGTCATCCAGTGAGTATGAGAGTTATCAAGGAAAGTCATCTAGAGAAGGATAAGCCAGTGTTAATGTGTATAATTGGATACAAAGCTGTAAACCACATAGATAGTGTTTTTTAAGATACAATTTATGTTTTTTGTAGATCAATTGAGGATTTTCAAGAAAATTTTGGTGGATTTGGGTTTAGTGTGTGGGTAGTTGATCTACATCCATTTTTATTCAAAATCAAGAATGAAGTGTGGTTTCAAATTTTGATTGATGGAAAAGAAGTTAGGGAACATTTATATGTGCTTCTCAAGGATAATAAGCCTTATGGTGCGTATTTTTTAATGACTTATAAATTTATGGGATTTTGTTTTCAAGGTAAATTTAAATGTTCGGTCTCATATTAGGTAATGTTTTGAGAATTGGATTTCGAACTATAATTATGAGAGTTATAACATCATAGGGGAGTGGTTTTAGATGTGATTGGTGGCCCAATGGGTGTTTTGAGTTCTTGGGTGAGTTTTAGAGAAAGATCGAGTGGTTTTGGTGATAATTTCAACTCTAGGTAGCATTTCACGTAAAGACTAGTGGCCATCATAGTGTGGATTATTTTCAATTTGAAATTTAAATTTCTGGTTATGTCATATTTTTTCTGTGATTTTTCAATAAATAGAAGTCTGGAGGATTTTGGAGAAGTTCTTAAATGATGGATATATGTCTAAAAAATAGGTTTTTCTATTTCCTGGGGTATAACTAGTGTATGGTGTAGGCTATGAATAATCCAGGGGTTGTATATTTTTTAGTTGAGAATTTTTATAAGTACACATAATTAATAGGACTCAATTAAAAAAAGTTACTCTTACGTATGAGTAATCCCTTACGTAACGGTTGTAAGGAATAAGGTTCCTAATGTTTGAAAAATGGATAAATCACATGAACATCAGGTTTAATATCATGTATAGGTTCCCTAATATGTAAAGGTCTACATGAGTAAGGGTTTACTCTTATGTATGGGTACTCTTATGTACAGGTTCCCTAATACATAAGGTTCACCTTGTATAAGATTTTACTCCTTCAACTAAAGGTTGGATTCAAGTTGGATTTTGAATATTTTTTCACTTCATTTTTCTAGTTTTGGATTCAATTTGGGTTATAGTTGAAGTGTTATATATGTGACTAATTTTATTCATGAAAGTTTCACTTTCACGTTGTATTACAGCATCCTTTGATGATTTGGATTATCAGCAGTTGTTACAAAATCTTTTTTTGGGAAGGTTTTTTTACTTATACGGTGATTTTATGTATGGTTTTTCTATGAGGGTTCCTAATAAACCCCAAAAAGTTGTTTTTAATGAAAATAAAATATTGAATTTGAAGGTATGGGTACCCCCATATAGAAGATCACATGCCTTATTCATATATTAGTTAAGAGTTAGATGTATAATATTTTACTTTTACATATGGGTCCCCTAAAATATAAGGGTATTCTTGTTTAGAAAATTAGATGAGTGTTGGAGTCACCTTGTGATATGTAAAAGTACATTTACTGATATATAAAAGTTGATCTGTGATAAAGGAAATATATAGGTTAAAACAGCCTAATAAATAATGGTTTATCTTAATTATACAAAAAGGTTATCCTGATATGTAAGTCAAAAAATGTTCATGTGTAGGAATCTCTATGATTCATAATGGTACGATACATAAGGGTCCTCCTCTTCAAAAAATTGGTAAAGTTTCAGGATACCATGTGTTGTTAAGGGTGGATTCCACAATATGTAAGGGTCCTGGACTTTGTAAATTTTAATGGATGATATGTAAGGGTAACCAAAGTACCCTGTGAAATTTAGGGGTTCCAGACTTCAAAAAAATTTATGAGTGATTCTTGAAGGGTGACATGTAAGAGTTTTTTTTGGTGATATATAAGGGTAATGGGTTTTGACTAGTTTTTATAAAATATTATTAAATTAGTTTAAATTAAATATGAATAGAGGGTGAAATTTTTTCAACCATAATATAGTGATCATTGCCTGATTATTCTCTCACTACCCTCTTCATTCCCGAGGGATATCTTCATAAGTTTTCTATTCTTCATGTCATCTATTATATGGAGTATCCACAGGTAAGACTAGCTGGACTAGAGTATTTAATTATGGTTTCTCTAATCATTTTCTTATATCTATTGGTTTTTCTCTAAAATAGGAATTTTTCTATATTATTTTATTTATTATGATAAAGTATGGATCAACTAGTATTTCTTAATAAGTAGAGTTTTGTTAACTTGGAATGTTGTAGGTGGAATTTACATTACAAGGCCTCTTGTTCATTTAGTGATTTTATGTTTTTGTGTGATCAATATGCTTATTATCATCATATTTCATGGTTTGTGTGATCTTTCCCCATAAATTGGGATAGTATCACATTAACCTAATAGAAAACAAGGACCAAATATATTTTTAAATAGTTTATTGGTGGTACCTTTGTCAAATGAGTATGGTGGAACTCTTTATATATTATTTTGTGGCGTGAGTTGGTTTCTCAAGGAAAATAGATTTTCATTTTTAAATTTTGATTTAAAAAGGGGGTTTGGAGGAAAATGGATTCCAAAGGGATATTGTTAAAAATTAAATTTTAAGGTGAATGTGATGATCTCAAGTAAAGGATTTAAAATGGTATTTCAAAAAAATATGGGGTATCTTAAAGAATATTTTTATTGGGATTCTTTCCAATTCCTATCATGAGTAATGATGGTATGTGATTCCTTTTCCTAAATAGTTTATAAAGATGGTTTAACTTAATTTTAAGATAAAGAAAATATGGTATGTTTTTTATAAGTGATTTGTATGTTTGAAATTATGTGATAAATTCCTTATTTTCCAAAGATTGGTTTATTGGGATATTATTCTTGATTATAATTTACTAGTATATAGTTCTTGTTTCATGATAATTCATGATTTAATAAGAATATCTTAACAAGATATGGATTTTATATGTGGTTGTATGAACTATCAAGCATGTGTATAGTGACTTAGGCTTAGAATACATGTATATTACATCATTTTAGATGAATATTCAATATATTACAAAAATACATGCCCAAAGACCATAATATTTTAGTGTATTTGGAAACTTGGAAACAAAATATTCTATCCTAGTAAAAAATCTTCATCAACACCCTTAAATATATCCACCATTAGTAATTCAACCTAATACCTTTCTTTATAGCATTGGTGAAGGAAATATAAGAAAAAGGGGAGCTCATATTCTTAGTAAGGAAAATAATGGAAATGCATAAGAATAACATGAACAAAAGGGTATGGAAATTGAGCATAACATTTGAAGATCATACTCTTCATATTATATATCATAATGAATATTGGAAGTTCATATGACATGGATCATAATATAATTAATATAATAATTAATAAAATTACAACATAGGAAAAAGACATGGAATTTTTGTCTTGTACGTTGGTTTATAGCGTTGTGAACATGTATAAGTAGAAACATGTTCACTCATTAAGTTAAGGACATGAAATCAGGTCCTCGCATCAACTTATGGAAATGAAACTAGGTCCATTGCTAACCTTGAGAACATATAATCAGGTTCAAACATAACCTTATGAACATGAAACCATGTCCATGAATAACATTTTGAACATGTAATCAGGCTCATGCATAACATTGTGAACATGTAATCTGGTTTATGTATAAACTTATGGACATGAAACTAGGTCCATTAATAACATTTTGAACATGTAATAACATTCAATAATAACATTGTGAACATGTAATCAGGTTCACGCATAAACTTATGGACATGCAACCAAGTCCATGCATAACATTGTGAAAGTTTAATAAGGTCCACTCATAACATTGTGAACATGTAATATGGTTCACCTATAAACTTATAGACATGAAACCAGGTCCATGAATATCATTGTGAATATGTAATCAAGTTCATACATAACATTTTGAACATGAAATCTGGTTCATGCATAATATTTATACTCATGAGTCATTCATCGTTACCCAATGCACTGGAGGGGGATATAGATCCAACCCAAGACATGAAAAAATCATACATATGAGTGCCACAAGATTATAAACAATAATCATAACCTAATACATGAAATGAGATAGGCATCATGAAAATTTAATCATATCAGTACGTATGGAAAAAGAGGTAATTCTCATAATCACCACCCATGAAAATAATTGGGTTTCAAAAGCATATAACCTATGAAAGAAAAATGGGTTTCATAAACATATAACCCATTAAGTAGAAATGGGTTTCATAAATACCATGACATTAAGCATAAACCATTCATATAAATAATATGAATGGAACCTTTAGATCATTTCTTACAAATTCATGAGTAACATCAATATATATTCTCTTAGATATAAAATAATTTTTAAATATATTTCAAAAACATTTCTTGAGGAAAAAATCATTTCTACTTTGAAAAAATATTTTTAATACATAAAACCATTTGAAAACCATTTTCTTAGAAAAAACCTTGAAAAATTATAAGTAAGACTTAAAATCAATTTGAAAATATTTTTCTTTGAAAACTTATATAATAAAATTGAAAACATTTTGAAAACAAAATTCCTTGAAAACTTATAAAAGAAAATTAAAAACAATTTGAAAATCTTTTTCGTTGAAAACATATAATGTAAACTTGAAAAAAATTTGAAAAAAAAAATCTCTAAAATTAACTTTAAAAATAATTTTATTAAAAATTAACCTTTTAACCATGAAAATAATGCTTCAATAAATTTATGGTGGGTAAATTTGTATATGTTATATGAGGTAAAAAGAACATTTATTTTGCATGGTAAAAATGTTAGATAAAAAAATCATTGAGAAAGAGAAAAGAATATTCCTTTGAAAACATTAGTAAAAGATAAAAAGGTTAAAAAATTATTTTAATGATCATAGTATATTATTATAATATTCATGGAAAACCCTTTTTAGAAAAATTGTTTTAAAGGAACACAAATTTTCCACCGAAGAGAGGGTAAAGTCGGGTGTTCTTAAAAACACTTTCTTAACTATCTTATGTACCAAAGAGTGTAATAAATGGTAAAAATATATGAATAAATCATTAATAACCAAAGGATAAGGAAATTCATGAATTTTCATGAGATATGAATCATAAAATTTCATCAAAGGAGGCATAAAAATAAATAATCTTGAAAAGTGATGAGATTGTTACAACAATATATTACCACTTGGTAACTTTAAACCATACTACCCATGTAATAAAATGAAATTACATGAAGATTAAAATATAATTAAAATAATTATATTTATTATATAACCTTTCAAAGTCTTTATATACCCCTAATGGAAAAATATTGGTGCATAACTTGGCATGTATCTCAAAAAAGAAAAATCGTTACAAAATTTGTTTACCGATTTGGTAACTTTTGAAACAAAAATACAATATAAGAAATTTCATAAAATTGATATTTAAATACCCATAAATTAAATTATAAAAATAATATAATACATCCATGATCAATACACACACCACTCGATAGGAATGGGTGGTGAATAAATCATGTATCTCATGGAAATAAAAAGTGAGATGAAATCCTCTTACATTGTGACTTGACTCTTGTCATACTCATTAAAAACTCCTGTATAATAAATATAAATTAATTTTAAATATATAAAAGAATAATATTATTAATTATAACACCATATATGATTTTATTATGTCTTTATATTACTTACTTGTTAACAATTCTATGTTAATATTTCACTTTGGGTAATATCCTCTTTGTTTTTCACATGTGTCTTAATTTGTTATATCTTTGGTCCTTATATTTATATAATGATTTAAATAATTTGAACCATTATTTAAATATAATTTATATTAATTATATTTTTATTATAATAATCCATAGGATATAGAATTATAAAACTATATCAACCGTTCATGGAGACGGTAAGACATACGTATGCATGAAGGCTATCTTAGTTTAATTGTCGTGTAGAAAGAAAGAAATTAAAAGACATATATTTATATATATTTATATATATAATTATTAAATTAGATTTATTATATCATTTATATCATATATATTCACTAAATACATCCTTAATACATTCCATGTAGTGTATGAATGAATCATATCGCTTTGAGGGGGCGGTAGTCCACACTTCCTCAAACGAAATTATCGTTTTAACACAAAATGGAAAGTATAAAGATATTTATTGTAAAATAATTAAATAATATTAAATAAATAATAAATAAAATATATAACATATATAAATATATTTTCAATCATAATTTCCATCATGAGAGGCAGTAAATAAAAAATGAACAATCATCATTTAGTGAGGTAGTAGTTCGTCGTACATGTAAACAGTATATTCGTTACTCGTTAGATGGAGGTGTGTGTGATTGAATGTAAAAAACTTAGCATAAAAACATCTTAGTATATTTATGAAACTGGTTTTTTATACAATCATTAAATAAAGGTATTTTAGGTGGTGGATAAGGAAAATAAAAGAAAGGAGCTAGAGAGAAGAGGTTACCTCTTAATCGGGTAACTCCTTTTGGTTTGTGCCAAAAGGATTCCTTGGATTAATTTATACACAAGGATAGGATTATATGTGAAATGGATGTATTTTTAGAAGTTTATTGGGTAGATATTAAATAAACCTAATATTTTTGAGAGGTGTGAAGAAGAGGGACAGGTGGTGGCCTTTTATAGGGAAGGAAAAGGACTCGCTTGTAATTTTTGAAAACAAGTTAGGTGTACACATGTTATAACCTAAAAAGTCATAGAAAATAAAAAAAAATAATGGAAGTTTTATATCCTAAATATTTCCATAAAATGGGTTTTGTACAATTTAATAGGTCATTTGGTCCCCTGAGATTAAGTTTTAGTCCCTAATTAAGCTTAATTTGACCTTAATCGTTGTGATTAATTTTAATCACTTTTACTAATATTTTTGGTAAAAAATTAACATGATCTAATAAAAATATAAATATTATATTGATTACAATGTTTTATGTCCAATTTTATAAATTCAATTCACAAAATTGGAAACATTAATATTAATGTTAATCCTAAAGACGAGACGAAATAATGGGTTTTTAAAAAATGTTCAAAAGCTTGTTAAGTTTTTATATTAAATTTCAAAGTGAAATCAATTATAATGAACTAAATTGTATTAATAGATTTATAATATATATAATTTTTCCTTAAAAAAAATAAATTATAATTTTACATTAATAATTTTTTAAACAAAAATGAAGTTATTAACTAAAATGTAATATTTTTCACTATTCATCAAAAAATGAAGTTTCTCAAAAAAAAATCCCAGAAATTCACCCTAATATAATTTAGGAATTATTAACTCAAAAATGAAGTTTTTTTATCAAATTCAATTTTTATATGTTTCTAAAATTAATTTTTTTGTTTTTTACAGAAGTACGTGAAAAGCAGTTCATTCGAGAAAATATTATTTTTAAACATATAAAGAATTTACCAAAAATATATATTTTTCATTATAAATATTTTTTATTTATATAAAATCATTATAAAAATATATTAAAAGTAGTTATTATTATTCATATTATTAAGTTTTAATATCTATGTTATAACTAACTCGTTTAAATAATTATAACAATAAAATAATGTTTCATAGAGACTCGGTATTGCGTGTAACGTGCACCAAGTTAGTGTTGCGTGTAGATCATGCCATGTCATTATTGTGTGTAATGTAACCTAAGACAATATTTCAATTAGAATAATCCAATTTTGTTACATGTTAAAGGAATTTTTTACTTAGTGTTTTAATGTATATATATATATATAAACCTACTTCTAGTGTCACGTGAAATGAAAAATATCAAACAAATAAATTAATTCAAAAAATATATTTCACAAAATCTCAAGGTGGTACATTCTACCCCCTTAAAATGAATTTATTCCTTGAAATTCTTCTAGGTTATCAAAGTTTTAATACTTGAAAATTCATTACTTAGAAACCCACATCGTAAAAATGAATACTTAAACTTTATTTAAAAATGGAAAGTTGGAACCATAACGGTTACCCAAAGTAACATATAACTAGGTTTATAAATAGGAGAACATAGTTTGAAAGTGAAGAATGTACATGGAAGAAAAATATATCTATCAACTTCTGATGGAGAGTGGTAGAGAAAAAGGTCAAGAGAAAGTTAACAATCATAAATCCATAAATCTACAATGAACTAAGGGACCATCTAATTCATCAGAAATGGAGGTACTAAGAGAAAAAAAATTTGTATCAAGATACTTTTTCCTAAAGTTAAATAATTTTCATGAAAATGTATACTTTCATAATTTTAGGACAATGTTACCCTTTGTATATTATTGAACCACTTCACCTCTTTCTCTAAAAAGGAAGGTGAATTTCGCATTAGTAGAGTACTAACATATCATGAGACTCATGATATGACATACCATATGTTATAATCAACACAATGTAGTTTGAAAAGGGTATCCAATTTTTATAAATCATCATATGTAAGGATAACACTTTAATCTTACTCACATCACCTGATGTTTAACTTAAACATTCCATAAATAGTTAACCTTATAACCCTTCCAAAAGATTGAAATTCAAATATTTAGAAATAAAATCATAAAATAGGATTAATATTTATTCCCCATATATCAAAATGCACCACTTGGTTGTCAAATTCCAAACATGTGAATACCCTCATCGTATATTCCCTTGAAACATGGTAACAACCTTAATTACCATAAATAATTTTGGAAAATGTGCATGCTTCTTTATTCTAATGATTATTGTATATATCCTTTAAATCTAAGAAGTCATAAACTTTATCCTTTATGAAATAGACCTTTTTTCAATAATCTTTTCTAGGGTAATCTGTACCATCGAATTTACTTATTCGTATCCAATATATCATTATCCAAAGATCATTATCTCAATTCCAGGCATTAATTAAGGGTTACCATCCCTTAATCGAAATATTACATTCCCATGAAATCACTTTTCTATGTATTAATAATCATTCAATGTGTCCTTTTAAATCCTTAATTAAAACTTATACTAAAAATACTTATACATTTCATGATTTATATAACATAATCTTTGAATTTAAATACATAAATACTTTATTAATCTAACTTTATTCTTAAACCATTACTCATGATTCATAAAATTATTCCTTAATACCTATTTCCAATAATATGAAATATGAATCATGTCTTAAGGCTCCTTAACCTCAATCTAATCATGATTCTTATGATTAATGTAAACAATACTAGAAGAACATCGCATACCTTTCACATGTCGTTTGAAGTCTCTTTATCTTCATAAGTTTAACCAATACTCATACCACCTTCCTGATTCTCTTTCATAGATTTCCAATATAGAAATAGATTTTCATAATGCCGATAATTTCCACATTTGAAACATTCAATATTAACCATGTTCCTTCTAGTTCTCTCTATTAACAATAAATAGAAAGCCTGGGGTGAGAAACAGATATCATATAAGAAAGCCACATAATAATGAAAAATTACTTAGAGTATTTATAAATCATAGATCCTACTACTTTAATCTATGACACCTTAGGTTTATCCTAGGTTATTCATAGTAATATTATATTTAAATCCTTCACAATGGTTTATGAAGAGTTTGTGAATTCCCAAAGCATATCCCCCGAGAGTGTCAAACTAGGTGTGCAGTGAGGCCCATTGTCATGTACTAGATTACCCTGAGTCAGACCCATAACATATTTTCAAATTTATAACTCCTAGGTAATTCTATTCCAGATCCACATCTACTTGTAGTATCCTGATAGTGATGTATTACTAGGAAACCACTCACTCTATCCTTTAACAAAATTCCAAGACATTTTCCTAAACATTAACTCATCCTTATACTTATCCTTAGAGACATCTCTAGACATGTCCTTAGAAATATACCAAGGTATCTTGATAATGTTTTATCATCCTAGTTTCCAGAGGTTGACTAAACCTTTACTTTGATACCAACTATAGCGACCCGGGATTATCATACATAGATATTAAATCATTTTAGATGAATATTCAAAATATTACAAAAATATATGCCTGATCACCATAATAGTTTAGTGTCCTTGGAAACATGGAAACAAAATATTCTATCCTTGTGAATGATCTTCAATAACTACCATAAAGATCTCTTCCTTTAGTACTTCTACCTAAAACCTTTCTTTATAACCTGGGGAAATGAAACATAAGAAAGGGGTGAGCATAGATGCTCAATAAGGGTAAATAATAGAAATATGTAATCATAACATGAACAAAAGGGTATGGAACTTGAGCACAGCATTTGAAGATAATAACATTCATATTAGAGACCATAATGAAGATTGGCAGTTTATAATACATGGATCATAAGATAATTAAGATCATAAGTCATGAAACCATAACTTGGGAATAAGACATCAAACTTTTGGCATGCACATTGGTTTATAACATCGTGTACATGTATATGTCGAAACAGGTTCACTCATTAAGTTAAGGACATAAAATCAGTCCCCCACAACAACTTATGGACATAAAACCAGTCCTATTCATGACCCTATGAATATGTAATCAGGTTTATGCATAACCTTATGGACATGAAACCAGGTCCATGAATAACAATGTGAACATATAATCAGGTTCACGCATAAAATTGTGAACATGTAATCAGGTTCACGTATAAACTTATGGACATGAAACCAGGTCCTTGTGTAACATTTTCAACATGTAATAAGGTTCACTCATAAAATTTTGAACATTTAATTAGGTTCACTCATAAACTTATGGACATGCAACTTGGTCCATGCATAACATTGTGAACACGTAATAAGGTTCACTCATAACATTGTGAACTTGTAATTAGATTCACGCATAAACTTATGGACATGCAACCAGGTTCATGCATAACATTGTGAACATGTAATCAGGTTCCCACATAACATTTAGGACATGAAATAAGGTTCACTCATAACATTTATACTCATGAGTCATTCATCTTTACCCAATGCATTGAAGGGAGATATAGATCCAAACCGAGACATAACAAAATCATACATATGAGTGCCAAAAAATTATAAACAATAATCATATCATAACTTATGAAATTATATAGGCATAATGAACATTTAATCATATCATTACCTATGGAAAAGAGGTACCATCCATGAAAAGTAGCAGGTTTCAAAACTATAAAACTCGTGAAAGAGAAATGGGTTTCAAAAACATATATCCCATGAAATATAAACGTGTTTCATAAAGACCATGACATTAAGAAGAACCCATTCAGAGAAATAATATTAATGGAACCTTTATATAATTTCCTATAAATTCATGAGTAACATCAACGGATGTCATCATAGATGGAAAATAATTTTGAAATATCTTTCAAAAACATTTCTTGAATAAAATATCTTTTATTATTTAAAAATTTTATTTTTAATAAATAAAACCATTTGAAAATAATTTTCTTTGAAAATAAATTGAAAACTTATAAATAATACTTGAAATAATTTTGAAAACCTATTTCCTTGAAAACTTATAAAAGAAACTTGAAAAAAAATTGAAAATAATTTTCCTTGAAAACTTATAAAAGAAGATTGAAAACATTTTGAAAACATTTTTCTTTGAAGACATTTAAAGGAAAATTGAAAAAAAATTGAAAACCATTTCTCTAAAAATTAATTTAAAAAAATATTAAAAATTAACCTTTTAAACATGAAAAGTATCTTCAAATAATTGACAGAGGGTAAATCTGTATATGTCGTACGAGGTAAAAATAGCATTTCTTTTGCATGGTAAAAAGGTTAAAAAATATCATTCAGAAAGAGAAAAGAATATTACTTTAAAATAATTAGTAAAATAAAACAAGGGTAAATTTTATTTTAATTATCATAGGATATTAGTAGAATATTCTTGTAAACCCTTTTTATAAAACATGGTTTTAAAGGAACATAGATTTCCAACCGAAGAGAGGGTAAAGTCGGGCTTTCTTAAAAACAATTTTCTAACTATATTATGCACCAAATAGTGAAATAAATGGTACCAACACATGAATAATTAATTAATAACCATGGTAGAACAAAATTTGTTAATTTTCATGGGATATGGATCATAAAATTTCATCAAAGGAAGAATAAACATAAAAAATCTTGAAAAGTGATGAGATTGTTTCAATAAACTCATACCACTTGGTAACTTTGAACCATACTCCCCATGTAATAAAATGAAATTAAATTAAGATTAAAATATCATTAAAATAATTAGATTAATGATATAGCCTTTAAAAGTCATTATATACACCTAAAGGTAAAATATAGGTGTATAACTTGGCATGTGTCTCAAAGAAGGAAAATTGAGAAAAAATTATTTTACCGATTTGGTAACTTTTAAAACATAAATACCACTAAATAAATGTCATAAATTGATATTTAAGTACTCATAAATTTAATTATAAAAATAATATAATACATACATGGGTAGTAAACACACTACTCAAAAGGAATGGGTGGTGAATAAAGCATGTATCTCATGGAAATAAAAATTGAGATGAAATCCCCTTATCTTGTGTATTGACTCTCGTCGTACTCATTAAAAAATACTATATAATAAATATAAATCCATTATTAATCTATCAAATAACCATATTATTTCTTCTAATACCATATATGGTTTTATTAAGGATTTATATTACCCATTTTTTAATAATTCTATGTTAGGGATTCACTTTGGGTAATATCCACTTAGTTTTTCCCATGTGTCTTAATTTGTTATATCTTTGGTCTTTATATTTATAGCATGATTTAAAAAATTTAAACAATTACTTATATAAAATTTATATTCAGAATTTTTTTATTATAATAATCTATAGGATATAGAAGTTGTAAACAATATAAACTATTCATGGAGACGGTAAGTGGTACGTACGAATGAACGTTATTTCTGTTTAATTGTCGTGTTGAAAGAAAGAAAGTAAAAGACATATATGTATATATATATCTCATTATTAAATTATATTTATTATATCATGTATATCATATATATATTCACTAATTCCATCCTTAATACATTCCATGTAGTGTATGAACGAATCACATCGGTTTGAGGGGGCGGTAGTCCACACTTCCTCAAACGAAATTATTGTATTAACACAAAATGGAAAGTATAAATATATGTGTTGTAAAATAATTAAATAAGATTAAATAAAAAATAAATATAATATATAATATATATAAATATATTTTCCATCATAATGTCCACCATAAGAGGCAGTAAAAGAAAAATGAACAATCATTGTTTAGTGAGGCGGTAATTCACCATACACCTAAACAGTATGTTTGTTACCCATTAGATAGAGGTGTGTGTAAGTGTAGGTAAAGACCTTAGAATAAAAATATCATAGTATATTTATGATAATTTTTTTGTTATACAATCATGAAATAAAGATATTTTAGGGGTTGGGGAATGAAAATAAAAGAAAGGAGCTTGAGAGAAGAGGTTATTTCTTAATCGGGTAACTCTTTTTGGTTTGTGCCAAAAGGATTCCTTGGATTGATTTATACCAAAGGATAGGATTATATGAGTAATGGATGGATTTTTAGAAGTTTATTGGTTATATCTTATCCAAACCAAAAATCTTTGAGAGGTTTGAAGAAGAGGGAGATGTGGTACCCTTTTATAGGGAAGGAAAAGGACTCAGATGGAATTTTTGGAAACAAGTTAGATGTACACATGTTCTTACCTTCAAAAGTCATACCAAACCATAATAAATCGATAATGGAAGTTTTATGGCTGAAATATGTCCATAAAATGAGTGTTGTAAAAGTTTCTAGGTCATTTGGTCCCTAATATTAAGGTTTGGTCCCTGATTAAGCTTAATTTGACCTTAATCGTTGTGATTAATTTTAATCAATTTTACTAATATTTTTGGTAAAAAATCAACATGATTTAATTAGAATTTAAATATTATACTGATTATAATATTTTATATCCAATTTTTAAAATTAAATTCATAGAATCAGAAAAATTAATATTAATGGCAATCCCACAGACGGGACGAAATAATGGGTTTTTAAAAAATGTCCAAAAACTTGTTAAGTTTTGATATTCAATATCAAAGTAAAATTGATTATAATGGACTAAATTGTTTTAATATATGTATAAATGATCTAATTTTACCTTAAAACAAATTTAAATTATAATTTAACATTAATAAGTTTTTAAACAAAAAGGCATTTATTAAATAAAATGCAATATTTTTCACTATTCATCAAAAAATTAAGTTTCACAGAAAAATACCAAAAATTAACCCTAATATAATTTTATAATTATAAATTCAAAAATTAATTTTATTTTATCAAATTAAATTTCTATGTGTATAAAATTAATTCTTTTGTTCTTCATAGAAGGACATAAAAAGCAGTTCATTCGAGAAAATAGTATTTTAAAACATATAAAGACTTTACAAAAAAATATATTTTTCATTATCATTATGTTTTATTTATATAAAACCATTATAAAAATATTTTAAAAGTATTTATTACTATTCATATTACTAATTTTTAACATCTAGGTAATAACTAACTCCTTTAAATAATTATTACAATAAAATAATATTTCATAGAAACTTGGTATTGCGTGTAATGTATGCTAAGTTGGTGTTGCATGTCACACATTCCAAGTATGTGTTACGTGTAGAGCAATCCAAGTAAGTGTTGTGTGTAGAAAAAATACATGTTTGTTTCATGTGAAAGGAATTTTTGACTTGTTTTTTTAAAATAGAACTATTTTCAGTGTCACATGAAATAAAAAATAACATAAAAATAAATTAATCCGAACAAAATATTTCACAAAATATAAGAGTGTTATAATGTGGGAACATGATTTAACTTAAAAATGTCTTTATTTTGGTATTTTAGTGCCCAGGTGGGTCTAAATTGATATAATTGATCCTTAAAGGTTATAAACGAATAAAATTAATTAGGTTTTATAGAACCACACCTGATTCCATGAAGAGGGGTAAGGTTTTCCTCTTGAGTAAAATATGACTAAAGTGGGTTCTTTAGGATTGGTTGAGACTTGACTAGCCTAGAGGTATGATTTATAGAATTGGGTAATGACTCATTCATCTATAAAGTTTTTGAGTGTATGAACATAGTTAATTTGAGTATCCTTGAGAGGTTGGTTAGGGAGAATCCAAGGTCAATCCCTATGGTAATTTTATGCTTGGGATGTATTATTAGGATAATAATGGATTGTTTACATTACTTAATAAAAAAAATTATTATTAGTTATGTGACGTGTTGAGACTGTTTGATTGTGGATATAATATGATACCCTACCTTGAGTTTGAGGGTAGAGTTTAGGATATGACCCCATCCTGAGTGAGAGGATGATGGATTATGGATGTGATATGTGACCATGCCCTGAGTTAGTATAGGTTAGGATGTAACCCCATACTGAGTGACAGGACTATGAATTTTAGATTAGATATGAAACCATACCGAGAGAGAGGGTCAAGGTCAGAATGTGACCCCATACTTAGTGATTGGATGATGAATTGTAGTAGTGATATGAGACCCAACCCTGAGTGAAATCATAGAGGCCAGGATATAACCCTGTTTTAAGGGATAGGATGGTGGATTGTAGATGTGACCTTGAGTGAGAAGGTAGTGGCTAGAATGTGATATAGAACCCTACCTTGAGTGATAAGGTAGTGTTCAGGATTTCACATAAGACCATACCTTGAGTGATAAGGTAGTGGTTAGGATGTGATATTTTTGGAACTGGATACACTATGCCTTTCCCATGGTGAGATTCCAATACTGGTGATTCTGATAGACATATTACCAGCATTGGACAATGTAGGTCAGGTCAGGTGTCATGGTGGCCTAGTTATCACATGATGACCTAGAGAATATTTTTATGTGTATATTTTATGTTATGTTTTTGTGTAGGTGTGTATCATGAGAACAACATTAACTCATTTTATGTATTGCATGCACATCCATTTGATCACAGAAAATTTCAGTATATTGAGGTGATGGGGATTATTATTGGGTCATTGGAATCACCTCTTATCCATGTACACAGCATGGGTTTCGATGTACGTGGGTACGCCTTTATGTTTTATTTCATGTGTATTTATCTTTTGTCGATGGGAATGTGGTTTGGGTTGGGAAATTTGTAGAGACTAATGATTTAGATGGGTGATTATGTTAGTTGGGTCAAAGTCCAGTGAAGTTAAATTTTAAGTTATAGATCTTCATTGGATTGACCGGTGTTCCATTTTTTATTTATATAATTATTGTTATTATAAATGTGTATTTTTTTCTACTAATCTATTATTTTGTGATGAATCATATAGACTATTTCATTATTTTATATTTTGTATTTTGAGGACCCTCTTGGATCCTTGTTTATTACCCACATGTTTTAGGTTTGTCCACCACATAGATGGGTCATGATAAATTTTTATTAGATTCAGAAATCATCTAAGAGATTTACTTTTGAGGTAATATTATCCCTATTATTGTTTTAGGCCCTCACTGATAGTCATCAAACTCTGACATATAAGGAGTCATGCCTAAGTTCTTATAGCATCCCCACTCAGGTGGCATTCAGTAAAACTAGATCAAGGAGTTTCGTGGGATATATGACTTATTGGGATGTGTAGTGTAAAAAATCAACACTTGATTCATGTAAGTTGTTTCAGTACATAAATTATAACTTAAAAAGTGCAATCTTGTTATCAATAGTCATCAAACACTCTCTAAATCTCATCAAATTTTGTAACAATTTTCTTCAGGTTATTTATGACATTAGAGACTAAACTATGTGTTAAATCAAGACCTTAGGTGTCATAAATTGTAACATAACCATATACAGGTTTGTGTTAGTCTATAAAATGTATTAAATATAAAAAAACTACCCAAAAATACTCTTATATCCATAAAATTATAGCACAAAAACACTTTAGGTATATGTGACCTATCGGGATATGTTCTGTGTGAAATTAACACCCAAGTCATGCATTATCAAACAATAAGTATTTTCAATGTATAAATTATAATTGAAAATGTTTTCTTTGATAGTCAAAAAAATATATACATTCTTTTAATATCATAATATTTTGGGAAAACATTACTCTTGTCATTTTTGACCTCTATGATTGAATGATATGTTAAATTGATTACTGATGTGTTGTAAATTGAAGAAAAAAATACATATTTTTTATTAGTCTATAAAGTATATTAATAATGAAAATATATCCAAATATGATCTGGTAGCTGTTAAATTAAAGGAAAAACAATATTTAGGGGATATGTTACCTTTTAGAATGTTTCGTGTGTGAAAATAACACCTAAATCATGTGTTATATCGGAATAAGTAGTTTTGGTGAATAAATAATAACTGAAAATGTCTTCTTTGATGGCATAAAGTCACCAAACAATATATGATTTCTATAAAATTTTGGTACAATGTTCCATGGGTTATTTGTGAACTATTGGATCAATCATCACATTAACCAACATAAAAGGTGTTATAATTTTCCAAAAAGACAAATGTCAATTTTTTATTAGTCCATAAAGTGTGCCAACTATACAAAAATATCCAAATGGTATCTGATATAAATCGTATTGAAAAAAAATACACTTGGGGGACATATGATCTTCTGATATGTGTGATATGTGAAACTAACACCCAAGTCACCTATTATCTAAGAATAATTAGTTTCGTTGTATAAATTCTATATAAAAATGTTCTATTTGATGTTCAAAAGTCTCTAAACATGATTTGAGTCCTATAAAAATTTTGGTAAACATTCCATATTTCATTTGTGAACTGTACAATTGAATAGCACATTAAACTGACACTTGATGTATCTTTAATTGAAAAAAAACAAACACTAATTCATATTTGTCCATAAAGTGTCGTAACTATAAAAAACTATATAAATGTTATTTGATATCCATTAAATTTTATCCCAATGACACATGGAAGATATGTGACCTATCAAGATGATCAGTATGAAGAAACCAACATGGCGGTCTCACATTATCTTAAAATAAGTAATTTAGGAGTATAAATTATATTTGAAAATATTTTTTTCCATGATAAAAAGTTTCCAAAATAGTTATGAATCATATAATATTTTTGGACAATATTCCATAGGTTATTTTTAACATTTAGGATCAAATAGAATATTAAGATAACATCTAAGATGTTGTAAATTTCATAAAAACAAATATGGATGCATATTGGTTTATAAAAATGTGAAAATATATTCAAATAGAATTTTATATTCATAAAATTGCATCACATTGAAACATAAGGAATATATGACCTATCAAACTCCTTCTTTAACTGATACCCATGGTTTTGTAAATTGAAAAAAAAACAAATACATATTTATATTATTCTATAAAGTGTGTTAATTATTAAAAACTATCTGAATAGAATCTTATATCTATGAAATTACATCAAAAATACACTTGGGGTATAAATGACCTATCAAGATGTGTGTCATGTGAAATTGACTTCCTGAGTCATGAATTATCTCAAAATAAGATATTTTTATGTATAAATTATAACTAAAAATGTCTGCATTAGCGGTCAAAAGTCTCTAAAATATTTCAAATCCCATAAATTTTTGGTGCAATATTTCATGGGTCATTTGTACCTATAGGTTTGAAAAATGTGTTAAATCATCACTTGAAGTTTCATGAACTGAAAAAAAACAAACACAAATTCATGTTAATCCCTAAAGTGTGATAACTACGAAAAACAATCCGAATGGGATTTGATATCTATAAAATTGTATCACAATGATATTTAGGATATATGTTATATGTTGAGATGTTCATTGTGAAAAACCAATACTAGATTCATGTGTTATCTCAGAATAAGTAGTTTTAGTGTATAAATTATAACTAAAAATTTATACATTGACGATAAAAGCTCAAAAAAATTTATCTAAATCCCATGTAATTGTGGGATAATATTTTATAGTAAATTTTTAACCTATTGAATAAAACGTTTCATTAAACGGGTATCTAAGGTTTTGTAAATTGAAAAAAAAATATTTTTTAATAGTACAAAAAAGTGTGTTAACTATGAAAAACTATCCAAATAGGTTTTAATATCTATAAAATTTCATCAAAATGACACTTTAGGGATATGTTATCTTTGGTATGTATAGTATGTGAAACCAACACTCGAGTCATGAATTATATTAGAATAATAGGTTTTTGTGTATAAATTATTATTGAAAATTAACATTTTAATGATCAAAAGTTTCCAAGTGAGTTCTAAATCCTTTAAGATTTTGGAAAAATGTTCCATGGTTCATTTTTTGATTAATAGGATCAAACAATGTGTTAAACTAACACCCAAGGTGAGGGGTTTAATAGGAACATATAACGTCCAATGAAGTATAAGAAACCTATTTAAATGCTCGATCTATTAATACTGAATCAACGTGAAATGAAGAACATGAAACTAAATAGGAATTATTCTATTATGGTGAGATCTATATATATTAATCTTGAAGGAGTATGTTTTATAGAAATCTCTAATTGATAGCCAATGAACTCTCACCTACACAAGTTGTACAGTAGCCACTAGAATCATTATATTCTATGAGAGGACCCTATGAAATCTAAAGGTGTTATAGAACCTTCTTGTTCAAAGAAAAATAAAGAACTAGGATGGAAGATAACTTCATATTTTCAAGATAATTTCACACACCTAAAAAAAGGAGGATTTCATCCTAATATATACCTACTTCATTTAATAAAGTAGGTTGAGAATCATATTCAAATTCATGGAAGCTAACATATATTATAATAAATCATGCTTATTAGGATAATTATTATTGTTAAATGTTTCATTGATTATAATTATTTTCATGCTATAAATAAATTATCCCAATGATTCAAATTTGAGTATAAACCATTTGTAAGAAATTTCTGGTCCCACACAACTGATATCCCATATCGTAAGTTGTATCATACAAAATGATATTGGAATCATATGCCTCTATATGCCTTTAATGATATTGAAAAATCATAGAAAATAATATGCATGGAATGCATATTAGGTTTTATGACATATATAAATCATACACTATGATTCATCCAATTGTAGTGCACTTCCATCAATATTTAATTTTCATCTAATTTTCACTAAAATTTCTTAGGTACTTTATAAAAAACTTCATAACTCTTTATGAATCTATCCAAACTACTTTGGATATGGTTTATCAAACTCTATTTATTTTGTAACAAACACCTTATCTAAAATTATGATCCTTATTCTAAGGCCTAATTTTGTGACCCTATAGGCCTTTATAGCATTGATAACAAATACTAATTACTTAATTTAGAAATTTAATCAAAGAATGAACTCTAGAAAAATGTCAGTAATGATCAAGCTATAAAGGTATCTGGTATGATTTCGATGAAACACACTCATATATCTATATAAACATATCCAACATAATATATATCATATACATCATATGTTTTATTATATAATCACTATGTCCATAAGATTTTGTGACTATTAGACATGGAACATGATAATATTGCATAGGTCATCTCATACATTCATGATTCTCCAAAATATATTGACCAGTTTAAATAAATATATCACATGTCATTAATCTAGGTAATCAATCACATCACATGTCACTCAACGAATAATGGAAATGAATTTCCTCAGTTTAATTCAATAAATGTCCCAAATGTCTACTTATGTCATATTAGTGGATAAAACCCATCTTAGTCAAGATCCAACAAATGACATGATCAACAACGTACCAAACCACCCCCAGATTAGATAATCCTTAAGGATTACATAGGAAAGATAAAAAAATTATGAATATTTTCTTATTAGGTATCTCTTTAATATCAGGTAATGGGGATTCATAATAATCATACACCCCTAAGTATATCAATAATCATATGGAATACCATGTGATATACTTTACCAGGTCAGTATAGATAATAAGTCTTTAATTATTATCTCATAAGTTTATTATTTGTATCATATATATCTCTTTGTATCGATTGTAATATTCTACTCATGTTAATATTAACATATCTTCAAAACCCATAATACACCTTGATAATCATTAATTGAGGAAAAAACAAAGTTTTACTTTGAGGGGATATTACCATTCCACTATTCATGTAACATAAATTCACTTTACATGAATAAATGATAAATAGATATTTTTTTTATTATAAAATCATGATACATTTTATAACCATTACATCCAATATCTCGTATATCTAATACCAAGAGATTAAAAAATGAACATCATGTTTTGGGGGGCTAATGGTTTTATCAAAGGATCGACCACATTCTCATTTGTATCCACCCAATAGATATTTATATTTCCCATGTCAATTATCTCTTAAATGGGATGGTATTTTTGAAATATATCTTTGATCCTTTGGTGTGATTAAAGTTCCTTATCCTGAGAAATAGATTCATTTTTATCATAATATATTGTGACTTATCCCTCAATGCTAGGAACCAACCTAAGTTTAGTGATGAACTGCTTGATCGAAATAGCTTCCTTCACAAAATCTAATGTAGTAATACACTCAACATCTATTTTCAAGTCTACTATACTGGATTTTTTGGAACTCTTCTAACTAATAACTCCCCCATTTAGAAAAAAAATGAAATAAAGTTGATATATCATGTCATATTTTTATTATTGGAAACTATAACTAGTGTAACCCCTTACAAGGAGATCATCCTCTCATCTAAAGACCATGAACATATCCTACAAGAACTTTGAGGTTCTTTTATAACATAAGTTTTTTCTTCTTCCACAACTCATTATGAAACTGAATCAAAAATAATTTTAGGAATACTTCTTGTTTTTTGGTCTTGAAATTATGAAATTTAAACTTTTTTTTCATTTACTTCTTGATTTTTTATATTCCATCTCAAATAACTTATCAAATTAGGACACAAACACTTTGTGCTCAATATTAATTTATAAATAATATCCCTTAGTTTCTCTAGGATAACCAAAAAATAATAATTTATTAGATTTAAGGACAATTTTATCAAAATAAAAACATTGTAAAGATGGTTAAAATCCCTAAATATTTATAAAATATATATTGGGTGATTCCTAATCCATATATCATATGGTAACTTTGTGATTTCTTTAGATGGAATGTGGTTAAGTAGGAATACTGCGTTTTCTAAAGCATATCCCTAGAATAAAATAGGAAGGTTTCATTGAATCATCATCAATAAAACCATATCTAATAGGTTATTATTTCTACTCTCAAATATACCATTCCATTATGGTGTTTTGAGAAGAGTGAGTTGAAAAATAATTCCACTATCTCTCATATGATCAGTGAATTTATAGATTAAGTATTCACCATCCTAATTAGATCATAAAATATTAATTCTCCTACCCAACTAGTTCTATAATTCATTCTAAAACACTTTAAAATTTTAAAAAATTCAAACTTGTGGATTATAAGAAACACATAACCATACTGACATAAGTCATGGGTAAAGGTTATAAAGTACCTATAACCACTACTTATGAAAGTACTCATTGGTCCACATACATCACTATGCATAAGATCCAATAGTACACTAGCTATTTCATTGTTTCCATTAAAATGTTCTTTAGTCATTTTTTAAAATAAAAAACATTAACATGTTTCAAATTATTCAAAATTTAATGAATTAAAAAAATACATCTCTATCAAGTCTTTGAATGTGTTTCTAATTTATATGTCCAATGAGAAATTAATAAAGGTTCATGTAGTTAGAATAAACCTTGAAATTATTTGTTTGAATGTTATAGATTGGATCATCCATGTATATAATATATAAACTATTCACCATATTCCATATTCCATAAAACATTTCATTCATATATATTGAAAAACTCATGTTCTTAATAATGAATGAAAATTCCATCTTGTCCAAAAAAGATGAAAAAAACAAATTTTTCATTATGGAAAGAACATAATAATAATTTTATAATTCTAAAACCAATCCACTAGGTTTACTTTGATTATAAGTTTAGACCTATAATGTAACAACTCTTTCCACATTTACAATATTTAGATCTACTTCATCAATATTTAATTATCTCTTATCATTGATTATTTGTTTATTAGCATATATATGTAATGTATACTTCGTATCCAATACCCCTGAATCAAAATTGAGAAATTAATTTTTATAACATTCACATCTAAATTCTTAGAATGCATATATTTATGAAAAAAATTTAACCTTAGATACCAATATATAATTATTTTATATTCCATTCCTATAAGATAACTCAAAATGAAAATCATAATGGATTACATGATCTATAAAAAAGACATATCTACGGGCGAGTACCATGTTTTACATTTTCTTCATCAAGAATATTTAATAAATGTTTTCCAAATAAAATAAATATCTCATGTGTCATTAAATTTTGTGTTCTAAGATCCATATTTCACTAAGTAATGAGTATATTTTGGTGTCCCTTAAATCACTTGGTTATTTATATAACAAACTGGCTTAGGCTTCTAATTGAACTAGCACCTGGCCTGAACCTCCACTAACCTGAGGGGAATCCCCAATCCCCTTGGGTTGATAAAAATAATAATATGCATCACAAGCAATCATTAGGGATGATTTCACTGAAATAAACAATATTGAAATAGTAGTGTAATTCTGTAAGAATTCTAGAATGACCTGTCTATAAATTGGACATCCATGCCAAAAATAAATCATTAGTTTAAAATAAAACTTAAAAATTTTAAATATTAATATCAAAAATAAATCCCTCATATAACCCTCTAACTCCCACCATAGAAATAGCCCATTGTTCCACTATATCATTCACGGATATAGTGCATACACCAATAACTATAACTAAAACTAGGAAAACGACTATTTTATCAAAATAGTAAAATGATAAAAATTAAACACTAACATTCCTTATAAAACAATCCCATATGACCCATGGTCACACTCTATCCAAACTCAAATCTTATTTTGAGAATCTAATCAAAAACCTATAAAAGGACACTCAATCTATAAACACCAAGTGTTATGAGTAGGTTGTGAGCTTACCATCCCAGTAAGTAATCACCACAAAGTCCATTATTTTCTTTTCTAAAATAAAACAAAAATTCTAGTTATAAATACATTTAGAAAATATATTTTTTCCTTTACAAAAAACCAGAAAATATGACCAACCATTTTTTAAAACATCCATTTTTTCTTTAAATGAAAAAAATAACTTGAAAAACATTTCCTAAGTCTATGCCTATTTTATTAAAAAAATAATTTGTAATTACCTTTAAAAAAC
Organism: Viscum album; assembly: GCA_963277665.1. Taxonomy (NCBI): domain Eukaryota; kingdom Viridiplantae; phylum Streptophyta; class Magnoliopsida; order Santalales; family Viscaceae; genus Viscum; species Viscum album. Next base: position 739,842,761 of record OY728159.1, read on the forward strand.
CAACCCATGTAAATCATGCCTTTTAAATTCCCTTTTCATCTTACTTTTAAAATTAAACTAGAAAAAAACTAGAATAAAAAATGTATTGATAACAGAAGTAATAAATAAAATAATTCCAAATAAGAATCTAAAGTGAAAATAAATAAAGAAATAAAAATTAATTAGGGTAGTAAATCATAATCAAAACATCATCCATAAAAAATATATTTAGAACTAAATTTAATTTTACAACATAATCATAATCAACGACAAGGTATGTGATTTTAGAACTTAAAGGCCCATCTAGGGTATAATTTAAATCACATAGAGAAAAGGGGAGAATAAAAACTACAAGAGAGGAAGGAGGAGAAGGGGAGAGGAAGGATGCTCACTTAGACTGATTTCCCTTTGAAATCACTCAAAAAAATTCCAAGGGGATGAGGAGAGAGAAGGAATAATGTTCCAATGGGAGGGGGCTTCGGTTGTGGGTCACATGAGAGTGGGGGATAGAGAGGTTTGGATTTAGGTAAATAAGAGGGGAGGGAAAATTAGAATTTCTAATTTTTTTTAGAACCTGGGTATATCGCATGGTTATCTCATGGTTTAACCAAATCATGGGAAAAAATTTAACCCTTAACTGGGTACATAGGAACCCACATGGTTGGCTCACATAGTTTGGTAAATTGTGCCCCAACCATGTGAAATGGATCTATCCTAATAAATACCCCCATTGCATGACTAGCACTAACTATGCACAAATAATGTGGCAGGATAAGTTTCATAAAATTTCAAAAATTAAAAAGGGTTGAACTCAAAACTCAAGAGAAAAAACAAACACCGATAAATAAATTAATTAATTAATTAATTCAAAATTAGGGTGTCACAATTATCCCCATCATAATGCTTTCTTCCCCCATAAATCCATAGGACTCAAGGAGTAAACTCTAAGTAGAATCTCAAATGGAAAAAAATAAAAAGATAACCTAAAACAAAATTTTAACACAAAACACTTGAAGGAAACTCTAAAAGATCCAAGAATCTCTAAATTATCATGGAATAATGGACACCTAACCACTAATGGAAAAATAAATAAGTGGATATTTATAGTGGTTCCCCCTACCATTTAATAACTCACCTAGTATGGTAGATCATAAAATCAAGGATGTCACTAAATTATCACTATGAAAGGTGAAATGAATGCCAATCGAAAATAAATCAAGAAAAAAACCTATCTAAAAATTCGTCCTCAATTTCCAAAAAACTACAAACACCTCTACAAACAATCACAACATGGAAAAACACAAAAAATAAGCAACTGGTCATCGATAGGAAAAGTAAAATAGGAAGAGACACCTTAAAAGTTCTACCAAACCATTACCAAATGGGATCACAACCCTAATAACACTCCAAAAATTCCAAAAAAATGGCCATCAAACCACCCATCATTATCCTCTAACCAAGAATAAATGGAAGAAGTTATAAACCATGAACATTCCTAATAAAATAACATATATTTAAACCCTAGGTCAAGAATAAAGAATTAGTTACCTAGGACCTCATATCTAGGACATCCATCATAGTAATTCCACTAAGTTAATCCAGCATAAGTAGGTACATGACCTCAACTATTTAAACATATTTCTTAGGCACCTGAAGCACACCAAAGGTTTTTCTCTATAATCAAGGAACCAAAATCAACCTCACCTACCATAATTGCACTCAAAATTCTAAAGGACCCATCCACCCCAATGATACATGATAAAACCCAAGATAATCTCATCCCAAAAGAAACAACTGATAAAGATACCAAATAGTTACACCCTAAAAAAGGAATTTTCCCAAAAACTCAATCATTGAAAATCCCCAAAATAGACCATCATCCCAACATGATGATGCTCATAACTTTCCTAGGAGTCATACCCTCAATAATATAGAGAAAAACAAGACCCAAACTAATTATATCCAAAACAATTATTTCACTCCACAAAAACCATATTCTAATTACAAATAATCAATTAAAATGAATTAACCAAAACACTATAAAAAAGATGACACAACATCAATAAAATTAAAATTATCCTTTTGAACCTTTTTAAAACCACACCTTCACATTTCTAAATATTAAAGTCCCATTCAAAAACCCCTTTCAAAACCTTATATACTCATTTTTTAAACATTTATACATTCCCCAAACACCAACTTTATTTTTAATTAATTTTGAAAAACTACTTAAAATTTTCAAAACCAACTTTACTTATCCAAATCACTTATAAATCATCAAATTCTAATACAACCCATCCATAAAACATTTTCCAAACACAAAAACCCACTTGAAAAAATTAATATCACACCCCAATCCACCACCCCACACACACAAACACACCACTACAACCACCAAAAACAACTTAATAGGCCAAATTTCCCCATTAAATCTATTTTAAATTAAACTTTCCTTTAAAATCCATTTTAAAATGTGCATTTACATTTTTAAAATCTTTAAAATTACCTTAAAATAATTTTAAAATTGTATCTGTTGGTACTGAAATCTCTAAAATTTACTTGAAAACTATTTTTATATTCCAAACAACCTTTATTAAACACTAATAAAAATCCATTTGATCAACATCACAAAATATAAGTCCAACCCAAATGGTAATAGTGATCACACATGAATTGGTCGCATGTCATGGTGGAGCATTTCCCAATAACACAAACACTATTAAGAGTAATAGAGAACCATGTACGTAGGCTCCACATAGGTCACCAAGTCATGAAATCTCATCATGTGTATCCAACTCAAATCTTATTTCATTCAAAAAATAATAAATCCACAAAATAATCTAAAATACTAGAAATAAAAATTCAAGATTCAAAGCCCCAATTTCCTGTGGTGACTCGAGGTTCGGAACAAGTAAGATCTTAAAACAATCTTCTTGCTTCTACCTTCTGAATCTCGACATTACTACCTTCATTTACCATGAATATCAAATAAGAAAGGGTGGATATAGAACCTAGTCCCTCTTAGGAACCTAGGATCTGATGCCATTAATAATGAACTGGACCAGGATACCACTTAAATTGGCACCTGGCCTGACCCTTCATAGACCCAAGGGGCATCCCCAATCCCCCCAAGATGACAAAAAATATCCTAGGAATTGAAATTAATAATTGGGGATTATTTCACCTAGATAAAAAATATTTTAACAATAGTATAATTCTACCATAATTCTAACATGCTCCATCTGTAAGTTTGACGTCCATTTTCAAAAAAAAACTTAAAAATTTTAAACATGTAAAAAACATAACATATAAAAAAACAAATCCCTCATCTCTCCCTCCAACTCTCACCATATAAACATCCCTATTTTCAACTAAAACCTCCATAGATGCAGTGATTCCACCAATAACTATTACTAAAAGTAGTAAAATGCCTATTTGGATGAACTATTGAAATACTAAAAAGTAAACACTGACATTCCTGATAAAAATATCCTATGTGACCTGAGGTTATGATCCATTCAAACTTGGATCACATTCTAAGAATCAAATCTAAAACCTATAAAAGTCCACTTGGTCTATAAATATCAAGTGGTGTGATTAGGGTGTAATCCTGATAGCCCAATAGGTAATCATCATAGAGTCCATGATTTTATTTTCCAAAACAAACCAAAAAATATAGTTTTAAATAGATTTAGAAAATAGATTTAATTCCCTTTATGTAAAAATAAATATCTTGAAAACCCATCTTAGAAAACTTTGATTTCTTTTTCTTTAAATAAACAAATCACTTGAAAGGCTTTTCCTCATCCTAATCCTTTTTATTAAAAACAAAAAATTATAAATCCATTTACAAAAACAAACCATGTAAATCATACCTTTGAAAATACCTTTTTATATTAATTTTAAAATGGAACTAAAAGAAAAAATATAATACTAAATGTAACAATAATGAATGTGATAAATAAAACAAGGATAAATAAGAAACTAATGTGCAGAAAAAAAAAAGTAATAAAATTGAACAAGGTTGGAAACCATAATAATAGCATCATCCATAAAAATGAGTGTGGTCACTAAATTGAATGTTTTAGTATAATAATAATCCAAGATGCATCGGAAGATCTCTGACCTATAGGTTCCAAAGGTAAATAACTCTCTCACGGAACACTAGTTGGCTATGTGACTGGAAAAAAATACAACCTAATCCTCTCAAGGACGTCGAAAATGGACCCTATCTAGTATACTAAATAACTATGGAATTTCTTATGTAGTTACCCACCTACCTAAGTTATCACATGAGTCAACAAAAAAACATACATAATAAGAATCATTTATTTTATAAATAATAACCTCTCATGATCAAGGAATCAATCTGAAACCATTCCTCCTTCAAAAAATCATTTTGAATAATCACTTGAAATATTACATTTTTCTTGAATCCATTTTACAAACATTTGTTAATATCAAACTATTTTTAAATGAAAACAAAAATATTTAAAAACACCTCTTTGAAAACATATCTAAAACTCAAATTTGAACTCTATGTTTAAATTTCAAAGATTCCCATTTTTAATCTTTATACACATATGCAATTATATATATTCATATCTCAATGTATATATCCACTCATATGTGTATAAAAACTATATATAATATAAAACATTCCCAACATCAATCATAGGTGAATCACACAAGGATGAAACAAATGAATATAAAAAAGTTCCTAAAACAATGAAATCCAAAAAAAAATCACCTATTTAACTCCCACATCAATTAATAAAATTTTATAAACAGTCTCAAATAATTTCAAAATACCCAATTCCTCTTGGGAACCCATCTTGAGTATTTTATCATCCAAAAATATAGATTATTCTTTGAGGGAAAAAATGTAATACCAAAACCCCAAAATCCAAATTAGAAATATATTTCAATTACTAAAAATACTTAATAAATATGATTCTATAAATTAAATTAAACCCAAATAGAATTTAAAATTTTAAATAAAACTAATTTTAATCACCCAAGCACAAGTGGCATATTTAAAAAAAACCAAAGCATGGAAACACCAACCTAGGTATAGCATTGATGACATGAATCCTTCGCCAATGGTGAGTGGAAGGCTTGAAAACCCTTTCACACACCCTAGAAACACAAGGTACATTATTTTAGAACCCAAATACCCATATAGTTTTTGGATGAAATCATGCACAATAAAGGGGTAAAATAAAAAGTGCGTGAGATTAAGAAGAAAAATAGGGAGAAAATGAGGCTCACCCGAACTGATTTCCCTTTGGAATCACAATATGAAATGATAGGGGGTGGAAGGTGGATTAGGGAGCATGCACCAAGGGGAGGGGATTTTTTCATGGGTAATTCGAGAGGAGGTTATCGAGAGGAGGCTCATTTTAGGTAAATATGAGGGGAGGAAAAAATTATAAATTCCAATTTTCTTAGGACCCTAGGAATATCACTTGGTTGTTTCATGTTTTACCCCAACCATACACAAAGAATATATCTTGATACATACCCCCTCCACATGATATTTTTATGTTTAGCACTAATCATGTACTAACCATATGGTAATCCAATTTTCTTAAAAATTTCAAAAATTAAAAAGGCTCTAGCCTAGAACTGAGGATAAAAAATAAACACCAATAAATTTATTAATTAATTGAGGAATTAAAAATTAGGGTTCCACAATTTAGGTAGGATATCATTCCAATAATATCAAATATGACACTTGAATATTTGGTTATATAACTCTTTTCACATCCATCATATGGATAATACATAACTTTATTCCTTTGGTATCCTAACTCTTTGGGTTTCCCAGTTAAGTGTTACCCTATGCTCATAATGGGTTATGGTTACCTAACTCTAAATTTTATTCACATCCATCATGCCTTATGTAAGATAATACGTGTGCACCATACTTTGGCATGAACCTACTCATTTGGATTATTGATGTCTTGACATGTGTTTTATATGGAGGGAATATCACAACTATTATTTGAGGGATTTTCTTTTAAAAGTCTTTCCATTACTATTGGTCTAATAGGAATTCTCAAGAGGGGGATGAGTTGATCTTACAATATAAAAATTTATATTATTAAAAATTATAATTTAAATATCCATAATTTAAAATATTGGCCCAGTTTACAAACATAATAGGTATATATAATTTTATATGTTAAAATACTTTCTCAAAGGTTAAATCAAATCCTAGTTAAAAAAACTAAAATTATTTTAACTTTAAAAATACTTTATATCAAACACAATATTTATATCACTTTTAAATGTAATCTATGAGATAATATTCTAGTAAACTTATTTTGAAAAATACTTAGTGAAAATGTTATAGTTATAAAACGATTTTTGAGTAAAGATTAAAATAATAAGGTAAAGTAAAATAGAACACACAAATTAATTGAATAAGTGGTTAGCTCTAAGATAGTTTTTATTACTCCCTACTTAATAGTAATACACTACCAATCATGTTTATTAAAACCTAATAAATATATCCACAACCTAGATTGAGGTTTTTACAAAATAAATTCTCACATGGTAGTCTGGACTATACAAATCATCTTCCATGGTTATTTATGGGATAATAGATTTAAATAAAAATATAGGGAGGAGTATTAGAGTACTCCTCAATATAGTAGAGAATAAGTTCTCAAAAAATGTATAATAAGAATAAACATAAATCTAAATGTAAAATAAATAGAGAGATTAAATACATAATTTTATGTTTCATGCTGGTCAATATTTGATTGAATTTTTGTTGATAAGAAAGGTTCTCCTCCTTATATGATTATCTGTTAGGATATAGAATGAATTTTGTGGACCATTTTTTCTTCTTATAAGATTTTTCAATTTTATCCATAAAATAGAGTATCATAAATGAGAAAAATTTCCAAAGAAAAATCACGAGTATTGCACTACCCAAACACACTATATGGGAGCCATTCTTGAATTTAAAGAACCTTCTTCATAAAGTAGTAGTTGAGGAATGATCATTCTCATACTAAAATATATTAACTACTCTTACAATCCTTGTAAAATTCTAAAACTATTCATTTGGATTTTAGAATTTATCCATGGTATATTTGTTACTCATAGTTGATGTAGATTATAGGTTTTTTCAACTTTCTTTAGGTTTATTAAACAAAGTATATCATATGGAGATGACCGAACATGGATCATCAGAAATAATGGATGGTTTTTTCTAAATGAGATGTTTTAGAGCATTTGGTTAGAATTTTTCTCATTATATAGAACATCCATCAAATAGTGTGCATCATAAAAAGTTGAGAAGATGTAGAGTCATCAGACTGAGGTTCTCAACATTAAGGATTAAATGATCAGATGAATTTCATTAGAAGGATCTCTCATGGATAATGTTCTATGGGAGTGAAAACACATTGCATGGGTAGTTTCTTGATGACCAATTGTTGGAATATTCAATGAAAGGTATAATAGGGTATCATCATTTTCTCAATTCAATGGGAGGTTGACCTCAAATATTAGATATCAGTGAAAAATTATTGACCGGACAGAGACCTCTATAAAGAGGTGTGGTGGCATAGCTCTGAATTAGTACTATTTGTACGTTGAACAAGAAATAGTTTCTAACTTAATTGTCTGAGACTTATTAAAAGTGTAGAGGAATGGAGTGAGTTTATTATAATCATTTTTATCTCCCATAATGAAAAATGGTTGTAATGTTCTTCCATGGATGTAGGAATCTCTCTAAACCGCACTAATCTTCTTGTAATATGTGTGAAGTATGTTTAATGAGTTTTTTGTGGTGATTAGGTTGATCCCTCTTCTATTATTTCTAGTTCATATTACTCAATAAATAGTGATTATTAGGAAAACTCTTGGTATAATAACATTATAAAGCTTTTCCGCTGTGTAGGATGAAGCGATTCGATGGAAAATCCATCTGGTGAATGTTGTCTTGCCATATTTTTTTTGGATCGAACATACGGAGTTTTTTGGTTATTCCAAAAAGGTGGTATTAATGGGATATTTCTTCTAATTCAATCCTAAAATTCAATTTATTTATACCCTTGTCTTTCAAGTTATTTTATTTTAGTTGGTTTACTATTATTAAAAGAATGAATTTATAGGAAGGAAAAAAATTATCGATATGTTTGATGGAATGGAATTTTCTTTTGGGAGAATGTAGCTAGAAGATATTTTGATACTATTAGGACCAACTGTGTTTTGGTGACATTTTTTTCAATATAGAAATACGTGTTTGTACTAAAAGTTACTTAATAAATATGGTGAAGTTTGTGAGAATAGAAATTTACATAAGAAATTTTCTTAATGGAGTTGTAGGAACTTTTCTTATAGAGGAGTATATGAAAGTTCCTTAACCACATAAAAATATGAAATATAGTTTAATAAATGTTCCAAAACATCATAAATTTTTTCATGATGGAAGAAAAGTTATTGAGTTTGTACAATGTGTAAGAAGTGGGCTTATAAAGAAAGATCGATTTGTAGGAAATCAGACAAACTATTCCTAAAAAGTTACATAATGTAAATCGGATGAACAAAGTTCACTAAAAAAGCATTCCGGAAAAAGAATGTTTCTAATCTTGTAAAAATTGAAGTTTATGTAAAGATACCAGATTAACTTTTAGGGATTGAGTTTCCAGATGGGGTTTTTTGTAATAATATTTCACAAGGTCATCAGACATATAAAGGATGAAGAATCCAAACAAATATTTGTGAGATGTGAGACTAATGAAATCAGATAAAAAAAATTAGATGAATGAATTTCTGAGTTTTTATACTTTTATAAAAAAATTAAATATGTATAAATGGGGGTAATTCCAATGCATGATAAGTAATATTCTAATATTTGTTCAAATAAAAAGGAGTAATTCAAGTGAAAAAAAATTTATGATGTTTTGAAGTTATAAATATTTTGTATTAGAGTTTTCATAAATTTATGAAGTTGGTAAAAAGTGTTGATACAATAAATTTAGTGGATCGAGTAAATTGAACAATGATCCATTGATCATACATACATCAGATGAACTTCCATGATGTCTCCTAATGAACATTTCTAAGGAGATAAACCAAGTGGCGTACAAATATTGAGTTGAGTCAAATTGACTGTATGGAGAAAATGTCGATCCATTGAAGAAACATTTCCCAAGTTCATGTGATATATAATATTAATAAAGAACAATGGTCAAAGAAAATATGATGTAGGTCAATAGAAAAAAGTCATCTGGATGAAAAAAAGTGGATAAGTGAATTTGGTGATTAGACAAACAAACCAGATGAATTTTTATTGTGAATTCATTAGATGAACTTCCACTGCATAGATATTTTAAGTACCTTTGTATAACTTTTTAAGCCTAAAAAATATATCAATATTGAATCTAAACATTCTAATATTAAAATAATGATGAGGTTGATGAAATTTTTCAATGTTACTTAACATCAATCATAAGGAAGTTCAAATACAGGGGGGATTTCATAAATATTCAATAATTTTTGAGAATGTTCTAAAAGATTTTAGAAGCACCCAGTAAAATTTATCTGAGAAGGAAAATGAAATTGAGTTCCCAAAAAATCTATTTCAAGAGCACCTATATAAATGGGGTATAAAGTAAAACCATACTTAACACTATTCATGTGCATAAAAAGCTGACACTCTGATGTGTTTTTGAAATCCTGAAATTCCAAAAAAATCTAGTTGAAGTTGAGATACCAGAAAAACTTCCATCAGATGAAGAAGAAGTTTATAGGTGAGATTGATTTTCTAGTCAATCAAAGAATGAAGAACGTCAGATAGAAATTGTTTTATTGGATGAAGATCCATTGGCCAAATTCATCAGATGGACTTTTTATGAACATAGCAAGGGTAACTAAGTCATAGTGAGAGGCATTGGATGGAGGCAAATTAGATAAACCCATCAGATAGAGGGTAACCAAATATAGGATGGAAAACTCCAAAAAAAACTTTTTATTTTATTATTAAACCAACACAAATAGGGACTATAGAGTGTTTTACATCATGGAGGTCTATAATAGTGTAAACCAATGGAAACATCTTTTACAAATTTAATCCCCTCAGGAGGGAAGGACCCAAATCTAGTGAAATATGATATTTTCTGGTTAGGATTCGCCTTAGATTCCAAGAATTTGGCAACAACATTTCCTTTGTGCCACATGTGAAGGATATCTACCGAACTTCCCATAAACCAATTTTATTTTCTAATATAATACTCAATGGAATAAGAAGTGGTACCTTTTCCAAGAAGTGCATTATAGAGGACCATATAATATGTCTTAGCTGCATAAATGATAATATCCCTCTACTTGCATATCCATAGACTCGTAATCATGTCCTATGATTCAGCTATTAGTGAATCATCTTCTATAAAGAAACCTATAAAATACATAACCATCAAACCCCACTTATCCCTAAGAACCCACCCCCCTCCTCGCATCCTGCTTGAGAGGAATAAGCCATCAGTGTTTAGATTTAGTCCCTGGTAAGGGGGTTCCATCAAACCAACCACCCTGGCACCAAGCTTCTTTCCTGGTTGGGGGATCATATAGGATCTCCCTAAAGGAGTGAGATGACTCCCAGTTGTTGTATAAATAGGCCAGATCCAAAACTAGGTTCTTGGATTTAAAAATGATACTTGTACTAGTCCCTATATCTATCTTGTGTCATGATCCATTTTTATTCAACCAAATATTCCATCGTCATGTAGTAAAAATTATTGCTCATGCCTTTCTTTCAGACCCTAAATTTTCAACACCCTAAAACCAACATCAGAGGAAGTACCTGCACATTACCTCATGTCTAGTTTATCCTGTGAAACTCCCAAAGGTACTCCACACTAACTTAGCCCAATAAATTTCCAAAAATAGATGTCCAGTTGAATTACATTTTGGATCCCTATAGTATTGGCACTTGGAATCCAAGAATACAACTGTGTGCTAGATTTTCTCCTCTGTTGTAAATTACCTATTCCTGAAATGCCATACTAAGAAATTATATTTATATAGGATCTTCTTAAAACACACTGTATCTTCCCACACATCCTTATCATTAACATCTATCTGAATTCTAAGAAAATCTCTAGTTGATAACACCCCCTAAGGAGGAACATGTGAACACACATTTGTCCCGATCATTATTCAACTGGATACTATTAAAAATATCCATATGGTTCTCATCCAGGGTATCATGAATAAAGTTGGGGTGTTCACTATCCTCTTTCTGATTGAGTACATATAGGCCTACCAAATATTAGAAGGAATTTTTAATATCAATAGACACTTAAGAGGGTTATTGAATATCTTAAAGATTGTGCACAGGTGAGTTGATCTAGCTTTCTTATGGATTAAGAGAATATATTTCTATAGTGTATTAGAAAATAAAAAGGAAAATAATCTTGTAGTTTGGGGAATAAAAAAATTCTAAAAATGATTTTTGACTGGAGAGTATAACCAGTTATGACTTTAGTGGATAAAGTTAGGATAGTTGGTGGGTATAACCAACTTTTCTAGAAGATATGATTGATGGGGATAGAACAAGAGTTGGTTGGAGGATGAATATTAGGGGGTATAATCATTTTCTTCTTGTTCCTTTGTATTTAGGAATGAATTCATTAAAATAATCCATGTTGGGTTGAATAAATAGCATAAAAAGGAGTAGGTCTTTACACCAGACCTTGTAAATATTGTGTGTTTATCTCTATATATTTTTTCATACAAAAGGTGAGGTTGATATTTATATTTGAGTGGATCATAAATTTAAAAACTTTTCAGAGGTTAATAAAGTTTCCTTACAAAGTTGAGAAAATTTATTATGAAAGAAAAAGTGATCACTAATTTACCCCCTACCCCTCTCAATGATATCAGACATCAATCCAGGGGAACTATAGATATAAACAGTTCTTGATTCTCCTTTATCTGGTATGTGTCCTAAAACAATAGAAAAGGTGGAATGGGGGTGTTTGGATAGAAATTTTTTAGCCTTAATCAGGATTTATCTTGCTCAAAATGTTTCCTTCAACATTAGATAGAAGAAAACTAATTCATATTTTATGAAATCCTTGGTTGAAATGTATGATAATCCAATAGCTCTTAGAAAAGTTTTCATGATGCGAATATTGCTCAACTTGAGGTTATTGGATGAAAGACCTATATCTGATTGCATGAATGAATTTAATATGATCTGAGGAAATCTTGAATCTATGAAGGTAACATTCAGAGATGATTTTTTATATTTACTTATTCTTTCCTTGCATCTAGAGAGATGATATTCCATGGTGAAAGTGGTGAAAACTTCAGTGGGAAGGAATATCTCGTGTTTGATGAAATTTGATACTTGATCTTGAATGAGGATTTGATGTGGGAGGAAGTTAATACTTCATATATAAATACTCTCAATGCTACTAGTAATGCATATTCCATTAAATGGATAGAAAGTTGGAAAAAAATAAATTTTCATAGGATAAGTCCTAGAGAAGAATTTGAAGTAAATTGATAGGTTCAGGTCCTACATGTTTGATTTTTAGGAAGAAGGGACATGTCAAGAAAGATTTTAGAAATTAGTCAGAGGCTTTCACTTCAAGAAAGAAAAACTTTGTCAGTATAATGGATGGAGGTTCCAATTTTATACTGAGTATGATCATTCCATAAGATTCATGGGTTATTAAATTAGGGGAATCTTTTCATTCAATAGGTGAGTGAGGGTGTGTGGTTGATTATGTACCAGGGATATTGGGAAGAGTATATCTAGAATACTCTAAAACACTAAAAATATTTGGGAAAGGTAATGTAAATATTTGAATAAAAAGTAGAAGTTTCTTGAAATTTAATGATGTTAGAAATATTCTAGGTTTCTAGAAGTACCTCATATTAGTGGGATAGGTTAATGACGCAAGTTTCATAACAAATTTTTTGAATGGAGTCCAAAAGATAAATTATAGGTTCTATGGTTATTGTTCATGGAGTAAATAATGGTACCATATACCTTATCGGATATATTTATAAAGTTAGAACTATTGGAATGACATCATTGGATGATCTGATAATGTGGAATTTTAGGTTTGGTTACCTCAATGAGAAGAATCTTAAAGTTCTAGTGGTGAAGAGAATACTCAAAATCTATCATACAGACCTTGTGATATTTGAGAGTTTTATGTTAAGAAAACAAAAGAGAGTTTTCTTCAACTTGGATGGGAGAAATATAAGGAATAAAAATTAGAACTTATTCATTCTGATGTTTGGGGACCAACCCATGTTCACTCGTATACAGTATCACTGTACTTTGTGACCTTCATTAATGGTGTCACTCATAAGATCTAGGTTTACTTCCTAGAGAATAAATCTAATGTGTTTCAATCATTTATTTGGTGAAATTTTTTGGCTGAGAAAGAGTATGAAATAAATTTGAAATGTATACGAACAAAACATATTGGGGATTACATAGGAAACAACATTCATAAATTCTATAAGAAGAAGGGAATCGGGCATGAGAAGATTATTATAGGGACTCCAAAAAAAAATAGAATAACTAAAAGAATGATCCAAACACTAATAGAGAAAAATCAGAGTATGTGGCTTCACTTGGGAATGCCTAAAGAAATTTGGGTAGATGCCTTAAATATAAAAGCATACCTAGTGAACAAAAGTCTGACTTTAGGTGTGGTACAAAAACTTCCTAAGGAACTTTGGTCCAATAAGAGACCATAGATTACCCATATCAAGATATTTGGAATTATTTCATATGTTCATATAGATTCTAATGATAGAGATAACTTTGTTCCAATAAGAGACCATAGATTCTTCATGGGGACTTAGAGGAATAAATTTTCATGGTTTATCCTAAGGGTTATGAACTTCATATGAAGGAGGATTTGGTTTGTAAATTGAAACAAATCCATTATGGATTGAAGTAAGCCATAAGAAAATGAAATAGTAAGTTGAAAACTTTCATGTTTGAAGAAATTTTCAGTCAATGTGAGTCTAGTAATTTTTGTTACAAAAATAAATGGGATGATGAAATATATATCATATTTTTGTTGTATGTGGATGATATATTGATTGTCGATCCTGATTTCCAATAGATCGGGGAACTAAAGTGGAAGATATTGAGAAATTTTGAGATGAATAATCTTGGGTAAGCTAATAAAATCTTGGGGATGAGAATTGATAGGGAAAGGAAAGTTATACCATTGGTTTTATCCCAAAAAGAATACATTTAGAAAGTCATCAAAATTTTCGAAATGACTATTTGTAAACCTATCTCAACCCCCCTCACCATACACATCAAACATACTAAAAATCAGGCACCATCAATGGATAGAGAATTTCATGACATTGATAACTTTATTTATACTTAGGTTCTATGAAGTTTTATGTATGAAATGGTTTTTACTAGATAATATATTTCTTTTGTAGTGGGAATTGTTAGATGCTTCATGTCAGATACTATAAGGAAACATTGGGAAACTTTGAAGTGGGTATTATGAGATTTGAAAGGGTCGGGGAGGTATATTTATGTTTCAGTGATGATGATTAGTTAAAATGTTTTGTAGATGGATATTTTTCTAGAGACATGTATTCATGAAAAAATACTACAGGTTTTGTATTTACTTTTCGTGGAACAGCAGTAATTTGGATGTCTTAATTAAAACCAATGGTCACTTTATCAATAATGGAGGTAGGATATGTTTCTACTACTAAATAATGGAAATAGATGATTTGGTTGATGTCCATGCTAAAGGATATTATAAAAGCATTGGGTAGAGGAATGTTATTCTATGATATTCATAGCCCCATTCATCATGCTCTCAACCTAGTGTTTCATTCAAGAACAAAACACATTGACCTAAAGTATCACTACATCGTAATTATACTGGAGGATAATTTTTTTTAGATATTCATAGGGGTATTGGGAAGAAAAATATTATGGATATACTTACAAAATTTATTGTCCAAGAAATTTTGAGGAAACATTGTGACTTAGTGGGACTCAGCTAATCGAACAAAGTGGAGGACACTACATGCATCGGATAGAGTAAGATCTCAGGTACATAAAAGAAAAAGGAGGTTGAAATACTGATTCAATTTCTAAGTAGGATATTTTTTTATTTATGTAACTTTATTCAAGTTTTACATATGGATTATATCAGATGGAGATGACCAAGAAAGATCATCATACATGTTGGATGGTTATTTCTTACTGAGATGTTTCAGAGAATTTGGGAATAAGTTTTTTCACCGACCAAAACTTCCATTGGATAGTGTGAATCAGATAGAGGTAAGTAGATGTAGTTTCATCAAACATAGGTTATCTAAAGTGATGTTTTAATGATTGAATGAAGATCATCATAAGGATCTCTCACATCTGATGCTCATTAGGATTTGAAACTCCCTACATTGGTTGTTTCTTGATAATCAGTGGTTGGAAGTTGAAATTAATGGTGAAACAGAGCATCAATGGTTGCTTAGTTCAATAGAAGGTTGACCACAAATATTAGAGGTCAGTAAAAAAAATTTGACCAGACATGGACATCTATAAATAAGAGTGGTGGCCCATCTATGAATCAGTATTGTTTATATGTTGAATAATAAATACTTTCTGGATTTTTTTTTAGACTTATTAAAAGTGGAGAGGAATAGAGCGAGTGTATTGTTCTTATTTTTATCTCTCATAATGAAAAAATTTTGTAGTGTTCTCCCATGGATGTGGGACTTTTTTCAAAGAATTTTAATCTTGTTGTCCATTTTTTATTGTTTTGTGGGAATTACATTTAATGAGTTTTGTGTGGTGATTAGGTTGATCCCTCTCCTTGGATTTCCGTTACACATTACTCAAGAGGCAATGGTTATTAGAAAAACTATCTATCTGATAAAATTCTGAATATTTTCTATTGTATAGGATGAAGTAATCATATGGACACTTTATATGGTGAATGTTGTCTCACTAGATCCTTTATTGGATTTAATGGATAAAGGTTATAGGTTCTTCCCAATAATAGATACACCTTATAGCAGCTTCACCCTTAGGTCAGATTACTATAGCTCAATATGGTCATGCAGTTGACTAAATTTAGTCTTTTGGTCACTTCATCCTTCAACATATGGTCAATTTACTTCATTAATTTAGATTCTTGGAAGTTTAATGTGTGGTTTCTTGAAATCCTTCATACGGTCACTTCAACAGTTAGAGAAATTTTGGTGGACTAGCACGGTCGGTTGAAATACTTATTTTGGTCACTTTAACTCTTTATGTGGTCAATAAACTACATCAAGTGGTTGATACACTTTATCATGAAAATGAAATGATACTTAGAGAAATTTATTCCCAATAATTTTAATGGTCATGTGGTCTCTTGGCTTAACTTGTGGTTGATCAACCTCCTATTGGAGTAGATCCAACACTTTTATAAATTTTATCTGACTTCCTTGGCCGCTTTATGTAGTAAATAGATTACCTTCATGTGGTTGTTTTGCATAATGTGTGTTAAATTCCACATGTATCCAAATTTCATATTTTTTCCAGAAAAACACTTATCATAAAACGCATAATTCATTAGAAACATAATAAACATGATTTAAGATCATTAAAATAATTAATTTTTGGTCTAATCAAACAATTATAATTTACATCATGTGTAGATTAAATTCATAACTATTGAATCACATGAAATATTTATTATCTCGTGTTTTATTCCTTTACGTATGTATGATTATAATGATTTTATTTTTGAATTCCTATTCCATCCACCAAATTAATGTGTTTAAACCATGTGAAAGTATAACTCTTTACACAGCTCATAGTTTGTGTTATCCAAAAATAGGAGACAAACATATCTACATGTATCCAAATTCATCCCATGTATAAGGTACATGAACTCATTCATGTAAAGGTTTATAATTATAAGAAATTAAAAATCCTTGTATGAGTATGCTTGGAACCATAGATAGCCAAGCCTTACTTTTCTAGACATAGAATAAGCCTTTAGGCTAGTGAGAAGTCCAACCCAATATCCCTTTATCTAAAAGGACTTTACTCAAGAGATATTTTAATTCCATCATAATTCTAACACTTAATATGTATAAAATATACTAAACCTATAAAATCAAGCGAATAACTTTAATAAAAACCAAAATTAAGGTAGATGAAAATGAAATCTTATGTTTTTGTACCTAGCATGGAATGATAATTTTAGAAGTAACAATTTATCACATAAATTTAAACATAAATAGTATTCACATTATATTAACATTATATATATATCAATATTTAAATTGAATAAATAAAAAATATATTTTTCCCCTCAAACATGAGATATTAATATAAACATTTCATATTATATCTAAGAATAAAAATATTCCATTTATACTTCCTAACACTTACCTTTTGTAAAAAAATTATAAACCATAGTCAAATTTATATAAATATATATTTTTTATATTCTTATTAATATATCATATTTTAAAATAGATAAAAGGGAGGTTATTTATCATAAGTCGTGATCACGATCAGTAGGTACCTATCATAATTAAAGATATCTCATATGTCACCATTATAACTCGATGCTCTGTTTGTGAAAGCTAATATTTTAACTGAAAGATATGATAACACTTATCGTAGCCTATAATACAGTATAAAAACTATGGATTCTGATGAATCATGCACTAAAATTCAATCATTCTTACCCTATAACCACACAAAACACAGGTTTCTTGTTAAGATATCCCATATCATGAGGTAAAGTATAGCAACCTAATGGCTAGCATTTAGCCACACCATATTGTATGTTATGATATCACCAAAACATCCTTATGATAAACATGTTATTCATGAAATCCAAAGAAAACATGTTGATTCAAAGATGAATCTGGTTCTGATACCACTAATGAGTTTCATAGAAACATATCATGTCTAATGCATAGGAAGAAACCCATTTGAATGCCCAATCAATCATCACTAAATCAACATGAAATGAAGAACATGAAACTAAATAGATGTACCTCTATCACAGTGAGCTCCATCTCTATCGATCTTTATGGAGTATGTTTGATCGAGGTCACCGAGTGATGGAAAATAAACACTCACCTTCATGGGTTCTACATTAGACACTAGAATCCTTATACAATATAAAAGAACCATGTGGTCTCTGAAGGTGTTCTAACACGTTCTTGTGTGAATAAAAATAGAAAAATAGGTTGGAATAGATGTTTGAATTTTTAGAAAAATCACACACACCCACCAATAGGAGGATCGCATCCAAATATAGACCTCCTTTATTTAATGAAGGAGTTCAAGCATCGAAATCCAATTCTTAGTCACTGACCTACATTACAATGACACATGGTCATTAGGATAATTATAATCTTTGAATGTTTCAATTAATAAAATATACTTTTCATGTCATAAATGAATCATCCTAATGATTTATAACTGCTGAAAAACTATTTATAAAACATGGTTGTTACCATGTTTCTAATATCCCATGTCCTAGCCTGAATCATAAAAAAAGATATATTAATCATAGTCCCCCATATTTATTTAATGATATAGCTAAGTCATAGCCTATTATATTTATTCCATATATAATAGATTTTATGACATTTGTGTTGTAAAATTTGGTGCCCTAGACCCAACGTTATCAGTACTTTTTAATTACCATGCTATGTGCATAGTGAGTTATTCATGATGTACACTTACCAATAGAGTGTATATATTTCTACATCCACTATTTAAATGGTAATTTCCATAGATTATTTTTCATATCAAAAGGTTATATAAATTCCTAGTCTGTAATGAGAACCTTGAGATGCTATGACATTAATCTTAAGCATATGTCTTGTGGTCTAGAAACATCATACTGACTAGACATAATAGATGTATAACTATCAGGTGTTGGGGAATCATAAGCATTGAGACTTCTTCTCATGAATTTTTCACTTGGTGATCTTGAGTATATGAGATCATGAGGACAGAGCATCCAATAGGAACGTCACACATTTTGGGTGTCATTGGTAGTTCCTATCTATGGAAATGTGTGTTGGTCTCCTAACTTGAGATCATTATCAATGTGTTTCAATTGATCATGTATATTTATGCAAGAAAAAAATCATGACATTGAATTCATGACGAGGTATCTTGTGTTGGGTGCGTCATTTGTGGTATGATATTGATTGAGTGATCAAGATAGAATTTATCACTTCTAAGTTGAGGAAGTGATATATCAAGCCTGGTTGATTAGGATGGTAGTACCTTCATAAATTCATGGCCATGGAGTTTGAAGGTAAGTTTATCTAGTAATATCAATAAACAATAAATCAAGGAAGTATGGTGACACAAGTAGGCATCCTACATTATGAGATATCATATGAAAAAGAGATGATATTAAAAAGTGTGTGTTTATAGGATGGTTGTCATTACTATGACTATTACTTATCTATTTAGGGGCCTTCATGGGTTTCTAGACTTTACTCTTACTCTCTGAATACTATTCACTCCTATCGAGATAATGACATAGAGGGTTTCATGCAAAAGCATATTCAAGAATCTACCCTATTCTGGTGAATAGGTATATAGGACATAGTGGGCTCATCCATAGGGTCTGAGAGTTGTCCAAGAATTATCAATCACTAATAGATAAATAAATTCATTATTATTTGAGTGTATAATAATTAGGTTGAATTTATTTATTAAAAGTATTTACAAGTGTTTAAGTAAATACAAGGAATAATATTATATGAATGAATATTATTTTAATATTCAAGGTTTGTTTAATATTAGCGGGAACTATGAGTTGAAATAATGACTTTGGTTTTTATCATGTAAAATATTTAATATAAATTAAAAATATGTGATAAAATATAAATAATATTTATGATGTGGTTTGTACATCATAATTATTTCTTTATTGCTTATTTAGCAGATGTTAAATATATGGGGGTCAGGGAACCCTAACGAGGTATTTTGAATGTCTACTATATAAGTTAAGGAGAAGCTCATTCCATGTACTATTCATCAGTTGGAATTTAAGAGATTCCCTGTCCTTTTAAATCCTATAGAGAGAAACACTCTAACTGAGTGAATGATCCAAGAACGCCTTCTCGGATAAGAGGCATGGGATCGAGGTGATCATCGCAACATTGAATAAATCGTCAAAGCTCCACGCTAGCACCCAAAATTTGAAGAACGGCCTATGCGTGGATTCTTGAAGCCTTTATGGATGATCTAGATGGGTTCGGACTCAGATCCTTTAAGCGATGTTCATTGGCAACATGTGATAGATGGACGCACTTTGATTCGAATGAAGTACTTGTTCTATTTTAATTTTTTGTGCTCTGATTAATTTATCTGAGATCCTCAGACTATACTGAGGATCATATCACTAGAGATGGTTAAGTTTTCACACTCCAGTGATGAAAATTTTTAAATATTTTTCCCACTATATTTCTTTGCACACTCTAGTACCATCAATTGGTATTAAAGTAATCACAAGGATTTATAGATTTCTTTGCACACTCTGGTCCTTGGCCGCCACCTGCTCGTGGACGCTGTTGTCCTGGCCACCACACTTGACCGCTGCCCTTAGCAAATCCTAGTCAACCACTCTCCAACCTCACCCTAGACTACTACCATCTCGCCTCACCAACGTCATTTGGAATCGATGCTTCCCGCCATCATTCAAAGCCTCGACCATGAGGTGACCCCTGCCACGGCCTTCTTTGGGTTCTGTTGGACCTGATTCACCCCGTAATGGGTCGAGGCAGGTCTTACCAACCCAAAATGGGTCTAAGAGGGCCTTTCTAGTCCAGAATAGCCCTACATAGGTTCTATCTGGCCTAAAATGGGCCTGTAGGGTTACAGAACAACCCGCAATGGGCCTGGGTGGGGTTTTAGGGCACGAAAAAAATTTATATAATCATAAATAAATTTCATTAATTTTTTGTTTAAAAATATAATATTTTAATACTTTGAAAAAATTAATTTAATTTTTATATTAAATTAAATTAATTAATTAATTTAATTTTTGGAATTAAAATTAAATTAATATTGGGGCCAAATGAAAGTAAATTATTTTAATTTAATTAATTTATTTATTTTATTTAATAGTCATCATACTTTAAATTTATTGCAATTGAATTTTATCACACTTTTAATTTACCCATTGACTGGTCTTGAGAACTGACTAAACATGTGTATGTCTAGGTTAATTTATTTAATTTTTTATTACAATTGCATGTGATGTTTGTAATAAGTAGTTAATTTTATAATGATTTGTGCATCGTCTTCTTTTTGTTCAATAAGTATAAGTTATTGTACGTCCAATTTATCTATATATATATTGCACTTCCTTAGACCTCCTCGCATGCGTGCTAGTATTGATGTTCTATTGACGATGATGTTGTAAATCATGGATCATGCCAATTCGAGGTGAAATCCAAACGATAAGTGGACACACTGAACTGAGAACGAGATACTTCATGAGTCAAGATATGACTCCGGTATGATTCCCTTAGGTCACGGTTGATCCATTAAGTTTAAATGAATCAACCAATGTTATATTTTCAAGACCAGTTGGTTAATTTTATTTTCTTTATGTACTGTTTATTATTTTATGTATTTTCTTGTCTTCAAAAAACTCATAAAATAATAAACAAAAAA
The DNA here is from genome assembly GCA_963277665.1 of Viscum album. Taxonomy (NCBI): domain Eukaryota; kingdom Viridiplantae; phylum Streptophyta; class Magnoliopsida; order Santalales; family Viscaceae; genus Viscum; species Viscum album. The sequence continues at coordinate 739,864,428 of OY728159.1, forward strand.
TTCATAAAGACGTGATGAATATTTTTATATTAATGTTAAATTATGAGTGTGACAACATAATATTAACATATTAATAGAAATGGATTACATTAATCAAGAAATATTAAAACTATCAAAGAAATATTAAGTCCCAAACACCTTCCATAATTTGAATTTGAAAAAAAAACTGAGTGTATGGGGTGCTCATCATCCAAATTTGAGGGTGCCTCCTACTACATGGGAGTTCTTATGAGACTGATGGGTTAACTTAACTGAAGATTTAAGCAAAGGATTATCCAAATCTATCTTGTTTCAAATTTAGAGGAAATCATTGGTAAATCATGTTTATGATTTTAAAAGTTGGGACTTCACACTACTGGAAAAGTAGGCTATACCAACGGTTTAAAACTGTTGGTATAGGCTGGAAAACCGTTGGTATAGACTATACCAACGGTTTTCCAAACTGTTGGCTAGTAATCCGTGAGGAAAGCCCTATACCAACAGTTGCACTTAAACCATTGGTATAGGTGTTCCAGAATTCTGGAAAAGTCTATACCAACGGTTCTGAACCGTTGGTATAAGCTTTCCAGAATTCTGGAAAAGGATATACCAACGGTTCTAAACCGTTGGTATAGCCTTTTCCAGAATTCTGGAAAAAGATATACCAATGGTTCTAAACCGTTGGTATAGCCTTTTCCAGAATTCTGGAAAAAGATATACCAACGGTTCTGAACCGTTGGTATAACCTTTGCAGAGCTGCTGCACAGCAGCCCACCAGAAGCCCTCCAGTAGCCCTACCATCCACCTGCATAAAAACACATTGCACAACAGCCCTCAATATACCCTCCACTATACACCTGTATAAAAAATATCACAAAACCCACATACATATTTCAAACAGTATAAAAAACACCGAAAATAGCCCAAAAAACACATATGACAACAATCATCTGGTGGTAATTCACCTCACCCATGCACAACCCCCCAACCAGCACACCTCCCTATCAAATTCTAATAGGCAGAATAGTTTGATAAATATCTATTAGAGTTGAATAATAATTTCAAATTGGCTAAAATCCCTTTTTTTGTGATCCTAGGTTTGGGTATGTAATGATTTGTGATGAATTTTTCATTGAACTTGTATTGTTTATAATATATGGTGAAAAGGTATTTTCTTAGGAGTCCTGTCACTTATGACCCCATTAGTGAAACTACCCAACTCATGAAAAATAGTTTGTGACTATCGTTGATGAGTGTAAATTTCAGTTGTATTCACTTAAAATGATTTCCTTTTGAAATAAAAGAGAGACTTTGAGTGGTGTCATCCACACCGTGCCTCATATTGAGGCGTAGTTGACTCGTACACGTCACAAATGACCCATGGATCGTTTTCCTAAAGTATCAACACAATCCGAATGCGTTTGGTTGGTTTCCCGTATGCCGGTTGTTTTTACATAAAAGCGTATCCATTTTAAACAAAAGAAATACACTTTGAGTGATACCGACCACACCATGCCTCGGATTGAGGCAGGTTTGACTCGTACACGTCACAAATGACCCATAGATCCTTGTCCTAAATTATCAACAGTATCTGAATGTGTTTGGTCCATTTTCTGTATGTCAGTTGTTGTTTTTACTTAAACTGTTGTCCATTTCAAACAATAGTTAGACACTTTGAGTGGTGCGGCTAGCACCTCATCTCGAATTGAGGCGAGGTTGATTCCTACACGTCACAAATGACCCATGGATCGTTTTCCTAAAGTTTCAACAGAATCCGAATGCGTTTGGTCGGTTTTCTGTATGTGGTTTTTTTACTTAAAAGTGCATCCATTTTAAACAGAAGAAAGACATTTTGAGTGGTACCGGCCACACCGGCCCTCGGATTGAGGCGGGGTTGACTCCTACACGTCACAAATGACCCATGGATACATGTACTTAAGTATCAACAGTATCTGAATGCCTTTGGCCCGTTTTCCGTATGGTAGTTGTTTTTTTAACTTAAACTGTTGTCCATTTCAAAGAAAAGTGACACACTTTGAATGGTTCCAGCCACACTGGCCCTCGGATTGAGGAAAGATTGACTCGTACACGTCACATATGACACATGGATCATTTTCCTAAAGTTTCAACAGAATCTGAATGCCTTTGGTCGGTTTTCCGTATGTTAGTTGTTGTTTTTACTTAACTGTTGTCCATTTCAAAGAAAAGTTAGACACTTTGAGTGGTGTTGGACACACCGCGCCTCAAATTGTGGCGGGGTTGACTTGTACAAGTCAAAAATGACACATGGATCATTGTCCTACAGTTTCAACAGAATCCGAATGGGTTTGGTCGGTTTTCCGTATGTCAGTTGTTGTTTTTACTTAAACTGTTGTCCATTTCAAAGAAAAGTTAGACACTTTGAGTGGTGTCGGCCACACCGCGCCTCGGATTGAGGCGGGGTTGACTCGTACACGTCACAAATGACCCATGGATACATTTCCTAATGTATCAACAGTATCCGAATTCCTTTGGTCCATTTTCTGTATGTGGTTTTTTTTACTTACAAGCGCATCCATTTTAAACAAAAGAAAGACACTTTGAGTGGTACCGGCCACACCGGCCCTCGGATTGAGGCGGGGTTGACTCGTACACGTCATATATGACCAATGGATCCTTGTCCTATAGTTTAAACAGAATCTGAATGCGTTTGATCTATTTTCCGTATGTCAGTTGTTGTTTTCACTTAAAATCCTGTCCATTTCAAATAAAAGTTAGACACTTTGAGTGGTGCCGGCCACACCGCACCTCGGATTGAGGTGGGGTTGACTCCTACATGCCACAAATGACCCATGGATACATTTCCTAAAGTATCAACAGTATCTGAATTCCTTTGGTCCATTTTCCGTATGTGGTTTTTTTACTTAAAAGCGCATCCATTTTAAACAAAAGAAATACACTTTGAGTGGTACCGGCCACACCGGCCCTCGGATTGAGGTGGGGTTGACTCGTACATGTCACATATGACCCATGGATCGTTTTCCTATAGTTTAAACAGAATCCGAATGCGTTTGGTCTGTTTTCCGTATGCCAGTTGTTGTTTTCACTTAAAATCCTGTCCATTTCAAATAAAAGTTAGACACTTTGAGTGGTACCGGCCACACCGCGCCTCGGATTGAGGCGGAGTTGACTCTTACACGTCACATATGACCCATGGATACATGTCCTGAAGTATCAACAGTATCTGAATGCCTTTGGTCCATTTTCTGTATGTGGTTTTTTTACTTAAAAGCGCATCCATTTTAAACAAAAGAAAGACACTTTGAGTGGTACCGGACACACTGGCCCTCGGATTGAGGCGGGGTTGACTCGTACACGTCACATATGACCCATGGATTGTTGTACTATAGTTTAAACAGAATCTGAATGCGTTTGGTCTGTTTTCTGTATGCCAGTTGTTGTTTTCACTTAAAATCTTATCCATTTCAAATAAAAGTTAGACACTTTGAGTGGTGCCGGCCACACCGCGCCTCGGATTGAGGCGGGGTTGACTCGTACACGTCACATATGACCCATGGATACATGTCCTAAAGTATCAACAGTATCCGAATGTGTTTGGTCCATTTTCCGTATGTGGTTTTTTTACTTAAAAGCGCATTCATTTTAAACAAAAGAAAGACACTTTGAGTGGTACCGGACACACCGGCCCTCGGATTGAAGCGGGGTTGACTCGTACACATCACATATGACCCATGGATCGTTGTCCTATAGTTTAAACAAAATTTGAATGCGTTTGGTCTGTTTTCCGTATGCCAGTTGTTGTTTTCACATAAAATCCTGTCTATTTCAAATAAAAGTTAGACACTTTGAGTGGTGTCGACCACTACTTCAAAGCACATTTTCCATATCATTTTCCACATGCATAAACATGAAATACATGGATAACTAAGAAAGCTAAGTAAAAAAAATAGAAAAATGAGTATCACAGTACCAAGGAATACTAAAGGTTTAGGTAGTATACTAATCATACAATAAGAATCAAGTAAAAAAAACAGAATCTGAATGCAACGTCCCTATGAAGCAGAGGAAAACCCCAAAGTGGAAAACCATGTTCAAAAATAAAGAGTTATAAAGAATTCAAAAATGTAATGGATCAATCTGCCTATGATCACCATCATCATCACCACTATCATCATCACCCTCATCCTCGCCGCCATCTCTGTCCTCGTCTTCGTCCTCGTCATCGTCCCCATGCTCATCGCCGGCCTCATCCTTGTCCTCGGCATCATCCTCGCCCTCGGCCCCATCCTCGCCCTCGGCCCCATCCTTGCCCTCGTCCACATCCTCATCCTCGCCCTCTTCCTCTTCAGCATCCTCATCATCACCAGGAACGTCATCATCTCGATTGCCACTAGAGCTGCTGCCTGGTGCATTGGATGATGCACCCATCGACGACATAAATGTCTGAAAAGCCGCACTAGCCTCTGGTGGAAGTGATGAAGATAATGATTTCATCAGTTTCATAAATTCTCTGTCTCTTGTTTGAACTTGTACTTCCAACTCTGTGACCCTTTTATCAAACTGTCTTCCATGCTCCTTGACCTGTTCCAACTCGGTGGTACTAGAATGGATACCTGGAGACGACCAATACCTCGTTGGGACTATATTCTTACCAGGTCGGCAGCGTACTCGACCAGAGTGCTCATCTCCCAAAACCTGATATAAATGATCGTGTGGCCCAAAATTGTCAGGCTCCTGGGCATCAAGATCCTATAAAGCAGCCTGTAAAAAATATTAATAGATTATTAAATTTCAAATTAGATATTAAACTTTGAAATAAACAAATTAAAACTTACAATCTTCTCTTGGGTCAGTTCATTTACTGCAGTTCCATCTTTTTTTCTTCTACTCGAGCAAAACAATTTTTCTCGAGGCATACGTCCTTCAATATTCATTTTGTGCTTCTGTAATGACATTGAAACAATATAAAGTGAAAGTATAATCATATATTCATTATTAAATAAATCATATAATTTAAGTACGATCCACTAAAAAGGGAAAGTCCTAAAGAAAAATTATAAACAACTATATCGTACCTGCTGCCTCTCATGATCTGACATAGTTGTGCACCCCAAAGTGTGGAGGTATTGCTTTGAATCAATGTTTTTTTTTGTTTTTTTTAGAAGATTCCTAAATAATGATTAATAATTAATAATATTATATTAATTCAAAATATGAAAACTCTCATTTAAATAACTCAAATGAGATTAATACCTTAAATTTGGCAGTCTCCCAATGGGTAATCATTTGGCGATATTGCTCTATCGGGCAGTCATCCACGATAGGTAATGTCTCTAACTCCGTGCCCACTCTATCACACCAGCCAACATACAACTCATGCTTATAAGCTCTCCAAAGCTCTCCTAGCTCTTTTAAACGCGTTGGTCGTGCACCTTTTCCATCAGGGAAGTTAAACCGAAGCTGAAACCAAATTGATTAGTTCATTTAAATACAAAAATATACTACATTAAATCCAATATATTTTTTACCCATATTTGTGCCCACGCGTTATCCTTGACTTCAGGTGGCAGATGTCTCTAAGAGAGAGGGCTGACTGGAATGATATCGGAGTATTTGGCTAGCGTCGCCAAAAAACCCCGACATTGCTGCCCAGATTTCTCAATCATTTTTCCATCAGCATTGTATTCAACCATCAACTGTGTCTGGCGGTTCCATACCGCACGCAAGCGAGTACACCCCCTCCCCCGCCTCCTATCTGTAGATGAATCTGTTATTAAAGAAAAATAATATCAATACAAGTTATAATAAAAATAAATTTTGGTATAAAAATTTGATAGATTTATATAAATATACCTGTGGTAGTCGGATCAATGGGTGCAGAAGCTGAAGGAATATCCTGTACAGGTGGAGTGTCCCTCAGTGTATGCTCCTCAGCCACATACAGTGTCGTAGCAGGATTCGAAGAAGGTGGAATATAATAGCCCGGAGATAATGAACCAGAAGCAAAAGATGATGGCATAGACGTCTGGCCAGCTGGTAGTGTAAACATCGGAGGTCTAAATATCTCATATGTCCCTGAAGACACGCCAGGATCAAAATAGGGCGTAGAAGATACGTCTGTGGTAGTGGGTCGTCTAACTCTCACCCCACGAGCCCTCGTACCACCGGCCTCAGTACCGGGACCACTAAATGATCGTCCATCTCTGACACCACCCCCCCCCCCCCCTCCTACCACCAACCTCTCTACTGGGAGCAATATCAGGCTCCTCGTCAGATATCTGTCGTCTAGGGGGTGGATCCTGAAAAAAAATTTGACAGAAAAGTAAACACATGATATTATAAGTTATTGAAATATTTATATTTGAAATAAAATACTCACAACAGGGATGAGTGGAGGAACACCCATCTGTACCATGTGACGATTATTATCTGTCATCTTTTTCCGCCGCCTCTCTTAAATGGGTGTCATTTCCTACAATGAAAACAAATATGGAAGTAATTAGAAACAGATAACTAATGTGTAACCCAAAAAACAAAATATAGAAAACCCATTATGATAAAAAGAACATAATGAAATAGAAGATTTATGGTTTTATGAAGGTAAGTACTAGGATACACACTCTGAATGATGTAGGTGAAACATGTAGGTGAGAACATGACTGTATGATTCTATATATTTCCCACCACAACTTCAGGTTCACAATCAACTCTGACAATTGAGCTGTTGGGGTCATCATAAGTAATAAACGGATTGCTTCCAATTGCAGTAGGGATAGTGTCAACTTCATCATCACCATCATCAAAAACATGTCTGGGATTTACTTCAATAATTACACCGAATTTAGGATGACGATGATCTTTGACATAAAAAACTTGTTTCACCATTGATTCCAATACATATGGTTCATCGGTGGCAAGAGTTCGAGTCATGTAAATAACTCAAAATCCACAATCATCAATAAAGGTGCCTTGCCTCGTCATTGAATCAAACCATTTACATTTCATCATCGTGACTCGACCATGCGAGTAATAATCCAAAATTATTATTTTCTCCACGACACCATAATAAGCAACATTTTCAGAATGAGGTCTAGTGTCAGATGAACTGGCATAATAGTCTGTTGTGGTAGTTAGCATAACACCATTATGTTGTGTTCTCATGTTTCTTGCTCGTTCAGTGATAATAAATTTGTATCCATTGATCACAAGTGATTTACAAGCACGAACCATGGTATTATGACCAAAATCCAAAGCTCTTATTTCCTCAGAAACAGAGTCTGTAGGAAAACTCGATACCTGAAATATAAACAAATAGTAAACTTAATTAAATATTATTTTTATTTAGTTATTACAGAAATATTTTTACCTTCAATTTCAACCAAGAAGAAAACCCTTTGCTATGCAAAGTCTCCTTCTTTCTCAAAGATAAAGAACGATGCTTTCTATATATCAATTCTTTATGTTCCCTGTAGATAAAAATAATAATAGTTTAACAAATATTTAAAATTACAAGAGATAAGATAAGAGATACATGTACAATTAACTTACTTGATATACTCATCGAACAAATCACAATTGAACAACACTGTGCGATGTGTCATCTCTCTCTCTTCAAGGATTAATGTTGTCAATGTATATGATCCCGGAATTCCTCCTGTCTGAGGAAGTGATGGAAAACTGGGTTCAATTTTCCCATACTGTTCTTCTTCATTTCTCATTGGTCTGTTTATTCTCGTAGTATGATCAGACAAATACATTGAGCAGAAATCCATACATTCTTGAGCCAATTAACCGTTCACAATAGAACCTTCGAGATAATTCCTGTTCCGAACATATGATTTCAATGTGCACATGTTTCTTTGAGTTGGATACATCCAACGGAAAGCAACGGGTCCTCCAAGAAGTATTTCGGTCGGAAGATGGACAGTCAGATGCAACATGCATGTAAAAAATGATGGAGGGAATATTTTATCTAACTCACACAAAATCAATGGTGTCTCTGCCAACAATTTTTTCACGAGGGATTTGGACAACCTCTTAGCACAAAGATCTCTAAACAAATAGCACAACCGAATAACTGAGACTCTAACATTATTGGACAAGAGATGACGGATTGGTATTGGAATCAACTCATGAAAAAGGACGTGATAATCATGAGTCTTCAAAGATTTCAACTTCAACTCTTTTCTGTTGACCCGTTTTGATATATTTCTTGAATAGCCATCAGGAACTTTAATAGTCTCTAGCACTTCTAGAAATTGATTTTTTCAGTAGGAGTCATCACATAAGAAGCACATGAAACTTTCCATTTATTTTCACTGATACAGACAGGATGAAATTCTGGTCTGATCCCCCAATCTACCAAGTCGCGTCGAGATCGTAAATCATCTTTTGTCTTCCCCTTGACATTTAGAAGAATCGAAAGCAACATTTCACATATATTCTTTTCAATGTGCATTACGTCTAAGCAATGATGTAGCAAGTTGGTTGACCAATATGACAACTCAAAGAATATACTCTTCTTCTTCCAATTGTAACAGGTATCATTGGAAACATTTTTCCTCTTTCTATATTTCATTACACTCTTCCCAAATGAATAACTGAAATCTTTCAATTCATTAAGCACATCAGTTCCAGACATACGCTGAGGTGGATCGTCATTCTCCATGGTATTGTCAAATCTTCGACGATTGTTTCTATATGGATGGTTCATTGGCAAGAATCGTCGATGTCCCATAAAACTAAAACTACGACGATATTTTAGTCTTTTCGATCGAGTATTCTTCATACAAACAGGAAATGAAAATTTTCCTTTTGTGCTCTATCCAGACATCATTGCATAAGTAGGAAAATCATTGATAGTCCACATAAGTGCAGCACGCATATGAAATATGTCTTTCGAACATGCATCGTATGTGGGCACACCCACATCCCAAAGAAGTTTCAACTCTTTTATTAAAGGTTGCATGTATACATCTATATCATTGCCGAGATCAGAAGGGCTAGATATCAGTATACTCAAGAAAGTGTAAGTCTTTTTCATACACAACCAAGGGGGAAGGTTATAAATGTGTATGAAAACCGGCCATGTGTTGTGCGAAGTAAGCATCTGCCCAAATGGATTAAAATCGTCACATGAAAGACCCAATCTCACATTACGCACATTGGCTGCAAATTCAGGATATCGAGCATCAAATCTATGCCATGAAAATCCATCTGCAGGGTGAACCAACTCTTCATTATTCTTTTTTCTCTCGGTGTCATGCCATCGTATTTTTACGGATATTTCATCAGACATGAAAAGGTTCTGTAATCTGGGGATCAATGGAAAGTTCCACATTAATTTTTGTGGCACACGAGATGGTGTTCCATCATCTTTTGGCTTCCATCGGGAGGTTCCGCATTTTATACAATCATTTCTTTCAGCAGTTTCCTCCCAAAATAAGCTGCAATCATTCGGGCAAGCATGAATTTTTTTTTTGAGAATCCAAGTTCATCAACCAACTTCCATGCCATATAGTGGTTTGAGGGAATATCTGCATCATCTGGAAGTAAGTCCTTCAAGAAGTTAAGAATGTAATCAATTGCAGTATTTGAAATCACATACATAGTTTTCCCATGAAACAATCGGATTAAAAATTCTAACTTTTTCATTTTATCACATTGTTGATATACTGGAGTCGTCGCAGCATCATTCAATTTTTTCACCCTATCAACATCATCATTTTCATTGGACACATCATGTGTGCTTGTATCAAAATATTGTTGGCTGGACATCCTTTCCTTCTCATGATGTCGAATAAATGGAAACCGATCATATATCAAACTCTCCAATTCAGTCATATCATTTGGATCATCAACATTTTGAGATTCCATTTTCTCTCCATTGTGATACCACACATAATAGTTTGTTTGGAAACCATATTTGGTTATATGATAGCTAACTGCTTCACGGCTCAACCAAGGTCTTCCAACACAATTAAAACATGGGCAGTGTATGCGACCACTATCTGAAGCCTTGTCAAATGCAAAATCTAGAAAGTTGTTCAAATTATTTTGAAAATCGGTTGAAATCCGATCAGTTTCGTACATCCAACTTCTATCCATTCTGTAAAAAAATTGCAATAAGTCATTTCAAAGAAATTCAATAATATTAAATTTTAATCAAAAAAATATTTACGTAAATGGCAATTGTTTACTCTATATAAAAGAATAACTGACACATTACTCTATTGAGAATCATATTAAGAAATACAACAAAATACAGTGTATATAAGAAAATAAGATACAAAATTTCTAATGCCTATATTCAAGGATTGACCAGTAAGATATTGGAAGTGGATCAAGGAATACATAATCCTTAAGGGTCTTGTTGGGAGTATATGAGTTTTATACTTTAACTTCTTCAAGTAGATTAGGATGAGGAGTAGGATGAGGATCATGGGAGTGGTGGGACTGTCCAAGGGGGGTGTGGCGTGTCCAGGGGGTGCGGGGTGTCTAGGGGGTGGTGGGGCCGTCTGGGGGGTCGGAGGTGTCCAGGGGTGGGGGGTTGTCTAGGGGGGTCGGGGTGTCCAGGTGGGTGGGCTGTCCGTGGGGGTGGTCTGGTTGTCTAAGGGGGTCGGGGTGTATAGGTATATTTATATGAAAAGAATACCCCCACAATAATCATGAAGCCCTGTCATTAGTCTAAACCCCTAGAACACATAAAAGAAGCTAGTATGGACATTTACTAAAATATTTAACACCAGACGAATGAAAATACACTCTAAATATAGTTTGAGAGGATATAATGGTGTGTGTGAAAAAATGATATTAAATCAATTTAAATGAATATGGAACAAATGAGGGTTTATAATACACTAAGAGTACCTCAAACAATCCAAAACCACTATAGCACCACATATTCAACTTCATGAAACAGGACTTGGAAATCTTACCTACGACTTTACTGATGACCACCTAATTGGAACACTCTATTTATGGTTCTTGAACATAAGGAACAAACAATGTTTGGTCTCTACCAACTCAATCACCCCCTTGTAGATCATAATCTTGTTTCCCCTTATACTAAAATGGTCTCACTGGAAGCTACTATTAATACCGGACCTAAACCATTAATTCTCCATAAAACAATGATCAAAGAACCATCAGAGGTATCTCTCATATAACCACAACCATTTTATCTATGATGTAACGAAATTCACAAGAATAACTTTTATTCAATAACCTTTTGGTATATAATTTGCATCAACAATGGTTCAATTATATGGTTCATCACATTCCAATTTATTAATCACCCATACATGATAAAAATTGAACATTGAATTTCATTTAATTACAACCATCATATTTCATTTAATTCTTAACAAGCATAGAAGCATGGAAATTGGAATCTAATAACTTTAATTAGTCCCCAGAACTTTTTAATAAATTTAACATGAAAAATAAAACACTTTGAAATCTAAATAATCACTATGAAGTAACATGAGCTTGGAATTCTATTGCACAAGTAAAAACACTCAACGATGGAATATATGAAAAGATTATTAATATAAATTATTGACACAAGATAATAAAGTAACTATGAATGTTAAAACTAAACATGTGATTGAATTTTATAACATATAATAAAAATTTCTTGGTAATGAAACATGAAAGGCACATCAAAAAATTATACAACCGTCTAATGCAATCTATATGGGCTGGAATATGCATGGAATTTAATAAAGAATCGAAACATAAATAGGGCTGGAACATAAATTGGGTGGGAATATGAGAATAGAAATTGGTCTCATCCTAAAGAGAAACATATACACATCAAAATCGAAAATAAAAACTGAAAGTTAAAGAAAATAACTCACCTTGGATGGGATGGAGGAAGAGAACCGGAAGCACCTCCAAAATCGCCGATAGCTCCCGTTTAGGGCTCTGGATCGTGAATGGGGGAGAGGACGGGCTACTGCCAATTTTGGGGAAATTTTTACCAACGGTTTTTAAAAACCATTAGTATATACATTCAGCCCAAACCTTTACCAATGGTTCAATGAGAACCATTGGTGAAAGGTCACCGAAATCTAACTTTTACCAACGGTTCACATAGAACCGTTGGTAAAAACTCCTCAATACCAACGGTTGTAATGAACCGTTGGTAAAAGTGTTTATAAAACCATCTATACCAACGGTTTCTGAGAACCGTTGGTATAGATGGATATTCCCAACGGTTTAGTAAACCGTTGGGATATAACCGTTGGTAAAACTAGGATTTCCAGTAGTGTCACTCAATAGATCAAGGAGATGCGAGTTAATGCAGTTGGCCAGTTTAGTTCATACCTTGAACTCTTTGAGTAGTGGTATAGCCAAATCTTATATAATATGAGGATAGTTTTCAAGTATCTTTTCCACTAGAATCCTCAAGATAAAGAGAATTATAATTCTAGTACAAAGGGTTGTGAGAGTTTGATAAAATAGTAACATACATTTAATGATTTAAATAATTAGTAATGTCTAATAGGTAATTAAGATAAAATTATTAATCTATTAGATTTTTTGTAGATAAATTAAAATTGATACCACAAGTACACTTTTATGATATTGGACAAAGAAAATTTCCAAACTAGCACGAGTTTCCAAAGAGCAATACAGGCGCTTGCGCAAAGTACTACGACATCGGAGATTCAAGGTGTTGGTATCCTCAATACTTTTTCAGACACCTCATGGTGTGAGGGTGATAAAAATACTTACAGAAGACTCATTCGTGATTCATATAATGGTTATGTCATAATATTATCATCAATGTATTAGATAATTTGTGGATAAAACATCAATACAAGGATGATTTCACATGTTTTCTCATCTTTGAGAAGCTTACAAGGAGAAAGTTAAGTGATATGTGAATGAATGATTATTACACTAGATATATATAAATTTGAATATGGATCATGATCTTTCAATGTATCCCTTTATCATATCATTTTTACCTATTTACTCTGATTTTGTTTAAGTTTACAAAATTAACAGTATGAAGAAAACACTTCATTATCTTTTGTGTATGGTTTACCAAGTCAATAAGAACTTACAGAAATTTTTAGTTATTATGGTGAATAAGTTGAAATACAATGAAAAAATGCCAATGGAAAGTGTGATGTAAAAGGAAACTTCACAGCATCCTTCAAAGAAAATAGGTATTAAATAGTATTTTATTTCTTTCTCATGTCATTAAATAAAATATATAGAAGCTTAAATGCTGTAAAATGAATTAAAGAACCAAGTAATTGATTTTTCTTTAGGTATATTCAAAACATTTATGTAATTATTCTATTATAATTTTTGGGTATTAAATAAAATATGCCAATCACATATGTGTTTTTAAATATAGTAACCAAGTAAGTAAATAAATGTTACTAGAAGTAAGGTGTGTTCTTCAAGCGGCTAAAAAAGGGTGGTTCCTAAGTCAATGTTGAGAAGCACACAACTTCTAATTTCCATGTAAATGTTTCTAGTTGAAATTTTGTTAAGTATTACCAAAACATTTATCTCACATGTACTTTGTACACAAGGAAACATCATTATAGTTTTGGAATGTAATTTTTTGTGGTGTTTAATGCTCAAACAATAGTTCAGTAATTCTAGAATCGTTGGTAGTATGTGAGGAATATAAAATGTAAGACCTATATACCCAGTTGTGTAAAGATAATACTTTATCAAGAAAAACTAAATAGTTTTCAAGGATATACCCAGTATGGTTTTAGAATATTTAGAGTTAAAGACCTTAGGAAATATTGACATGCTTATGTTCTTATTTTTGAATAAAGAAACCTTTATAAATAAAGGTAAGCCACAAAGCTTCCAAAATTAGTTCAGCTAGAGAGCATAAAATATTCCAAGGGTAATCTAGTGGTAAGTATACTTCAAAAGATTCCTTTAATTGTTTAATGAATGTGAAAGTGAAGTATGATATATGAATGGTCAGAATATATGAGATGATTTGGGCTAGTGTGTCAAATAATATATTAACCAAGAATTCATCAATCAATATAATGTAGTGTGGCATGCATGTGAATAATCCTCAACTTCCCTCGTCTCTGGATCTGCTTTAGATCTGAGATCCCCCAGCATCGATGGGTGTTCGTGCAGTGTTCCTTGGACCTTTTGAGTAGTGGTGTTGTGGCATTCGGGTGGTGGATGCTCAACTATTCTGGAGTCTCAGAGTAGAAGTTCTTGATAGATAGGTGGTGGCTTGGCCTCCTCGGTTGGATTTGTGTGATAGTTCAACTTTTATTGTTTGGATGTTGGTCAGTGTTGTTCGTGACAGGGTTCAATGATATTGATGGTTCCAATAGGAGACTTAGGTCTATGGAGAGAGGGTTTGATCCAGTTTCTTATTCAGTTTTAGGTGTCGATGGTGATGGTAGTGGCCTCCATGGATTCGTTGGTTCTATTTTGTAGTTGATTTCTAGTTTTTATTTCATAAGGTCTTTGGTATTTTGGGACTAGTTGTCTGATGAGGTATCAGTTGTATCTACTGGCTTTGTATTTGGTTTCATCGCATTTGGTTAGCAGTATAGCTTCTTGTAGGTACTTCTAGTTGGAAAACCTCAAAAAATGGATGGGTGTGCTGACACCAATCATTCATCCATCTTTTCTCCTTATTTTATAGATGGGAACTTTGACTTTATTTTTCATAGTTCTTTTGTTCTTTAATTATGTTGCATCTTATTTACTTGTTGTCAGTCTCTCACAAGCTTCATTGGGTGGGAATCTTGAAAGAGAGATAGGTGTGTTGGCACCATTCATATGGTCCCTATTTCACTTTTCAGTGTTGGAGGGTTCTCTTCCTCGTTGGGATTCTAGCACAGAATAACTCCTTGGAAGGGGGAGTGATTCATTTTCATTAACTGACTTCACTGCTTCATTATCTGTTAGGGGGGCAATGAAATTTTTCCTTCTCTTATCTTAATGTTTGATTCTCATTGGACACTCAGGAACTCTTTTTTCCTTCAGGTTTTATTTTATTTTCATTTTTACATGGTGTTTGTAATAGGTTCTCTCTTACCCCATTTTTCAAAAGAGTCACTCTTGTTTTTATTTTTAACAAAGGGGTATTGACCCTCAACCTATTAGAAAATATAATGTAGTGTGGAGTAATTCCTAAACGCAAATTACCTTATCCACATCAAAGTTATGATGATGATAAGGAGTATTAATGATGAGTATTAAATGTTAATATTGATCAATAAAATATAGCATGTAGAAATTCCTAAACGCACATTTCCTTATACACTTAAGAGTCGTGATGTAATTAAAAGGAGCATCAATGTTAAAAATCATGCATTGCAGATGCTTCCATTTTTCGAGACATGATTTGAAAATAGTGACATTATCCCATAACCTTATACTAACTATAATGAAAAATGGATATCAAATGAGTTTTAGTATGATATAAATCCATTATCATAAGAACATGTGTTTAGATTCAATAGTTTTTTGAGGATATAAACAAACTTGCATCAAGAAAAAACACAATGTGCATCTCTAGTAATCATCCTAAAGTTTTTTAAGGATATTACAGAAATTCCTATGATGGAAAAGATATAGTCAAGTTATAAACTATATTTCTTTAAAATGGTGCACATATCTATTTGATATAGTGGGAGAAAGATTTACTTAGGTTTAGTTAATTCCAAAAATGAAAAAATAGTTTACATAGGAACAATTTCTACAAGAGGTGTGGAAGAGTAATGTTCCATAGACACATACTGTGTAGGAAGGATAAAACCATGGTGATGGTTTTATATTCAGCATAGCTGGTGGTACATTATTCATTGAGAATAATAATTACTATAAGTAGGAATTATATTTAAATTATCTAAAATTGACACGATCAATTAAAATCTAATAATGTATTCCATGTATCGAAGTACAAGGGGTTTATTATTTTAAATACTACAGTTGTTATTAAAGTGGGACTATACATGGATGGTATAAGTGTGGTACCAATAAGGCTCGATTGGTAACACTAAGTAATTATTCCTAAATCCATTATAATTTTACTTATTATAGCTACTTTCTATGATAATTAAATTTATCATTGGATTTCAAGACCACCAATCGTGGAAGATGTATATACGACACAACCAAAAAGGGATGGTAACATTATAGAATACCAATAAGGGTGAAAGTACCTTTAGTCCAGTTTAGGATTAAAGTAAGCAACTAGATCATAGAATATTCATTTTGAATGAATATTTTCTATGTGTATAACAGAGTTTAGTGGTAGTTTAATGGTTTTCCAAGTGAAATGTGTTTGTTAAAATATAGAAAACAACTATTAGCCTTACAGTTAGTCAAAACTAGAATGAATGTAACTCTCTAGAGATTTAAGTAGAAACCTAAGTTCTAGGGAACAATATATACTAAGGAAGATCTAAAGGTTTCTTAGAAAAAGTCAATAGTATATATACTAATAAGGTATTGAAAATACAAGTTTCAAAAATTTGAGATAGAGTTGTTTCCAGAGTCACATGGCATAAATCTCTCCAAGAAGACATGTATGGGAATAGGAGGAGATTAATGTAGTGAGTTTATTTTCATACACTTTTTTGATGGATCAATCACATATTCCATAGTATGTAAAAAATATGATACTACCAACATATAATTAATTTCAGGAAAATGTCAATTATATGCAGGAGAACTACATGAGAAGTAGTCAAAGTTATCCAATTAACATTAGAAAGTATAAAGGATGTGTACCTGGTATTTGGAGAGAAAGGAATACTAGTTACAAGTGTAAAAACTAGTCTTCATATAGGTCAATATGATCTAATATCACAGTTAGGGTGCATTAATAAGTAAGAAAAGATCATTCAATCCATTAGTATCTATATCCACAAATACCGAATTCATTGTGGCTTCTAAAGAAACTAAAGAAGCATTTTAAAATATGAGATGATTTGTTCTAGTTCTTGGAATCACACCTAGTAAGTATAGTTTTATCATTATAATAATACTATTACTAATATTATCCAATATTCCAAGTTTGGACGGTGGTAAAAAGGGATATACTCAGGGATATCATCTCTTACGAAGTTTTACTCAAGGAGGTTGGGTCACATATAGCATAATAGCCATGAAGTGGAAACATGGAAGGTCTATGAATAAATCTATAACTCATAAAAAACATGATCTTATCATGTGAGAGCTAACAAGGTTCATTAGAAAGTTGGCTCTGGTGCAAGTGGAAATGATGTAAAAGTGGGTTCCCTAGACCAAACTTCATCAGGACTTTTTTATTACCATACCATATGTATAATGAGTTATGCACGATGAACACTTACTATTATAGTATATATATTTCTTTATCCACTATTTAAATGGAAATTTTCTATAGATTATTTACTATATCAAATGGTAATGTTAGTTATCAGGATATAATGAGAACCTTGAGATATTATGACATTAATCTTAAAAATATGTATTATGGTCTAGATACATCATAATAACTGGACATAGTAGATGTATGAATATCAGGTGTTTGGGGATCATAAGCATTGATACTTCTTCTCATGAAGTTTTCACTACATGAGGAAAGACCCACTAATAGGAACACCATATGTTTCGGGTGTCATTGGTAGTTCCTATCTACAGACATGTGTATTGGTCTCATAACTTGAGATCAATATCAATGTATGTCATTTGATCATTTACTATCATGCAAGTGAAAAACCATGACATTGAAGTCATGGAGAGGTAGCTTGTGTTAGGTGTGTCATTGGTGGTATGATATTGATTGAATGGCCAAGATAGAATTTGTTACTTTTGAGTTGAGAAAGTGATATCTCGAGCTTGGTTGATTAGGATGGTAGTACCTTTATAAATCCATAGTCATGGTAGTCGAAGGTAAGTTCATCCAGTTAGATCAAAAAACAATAAAGTAAGGAATAATGATGGCATAATTGTGTGTCCTACTTTACAAGATATCGTATGATAAAGAGATAATATTACAAAATTTGTGTTCACAGGATGGTTGTCATTGCTATAACTATTCCTTATCTCTTTAGGGGGTCTAGATGGGTTTCTATACTTCACTCTTGGTCTGTGAATATTATTTACTTGTGTCGAGATAAGTGTCTAGAGAGTCACACACAATAGCATATTCAAGAATCTTCCCTAATCTGGTGAATGTGTATAAAGGATATGGTGGGTCCCACTACAAGTTCTGAGAGTTTTCCAAGAATTATCAATCACTGATAAATAAATAAATTCATTATTATTCAAGTATAGAATAATTTAGTTGAATTTATTTATTAAAATTATTTATAGGTGTTTAAGTAAAATACAAATAATGATATTATACAAAAAAATATTATTTTAATATTCAATGTTCATTTAATATTAGAGGGAATTGCAAGTTAATGAATTAGGTTTTTATCACATAATATATTTAATATATAATACATGTGATAAAATATAAATAATATTTATGGTGTAGTTAGTTCATCATAATTATTTATTTATTAATTATTTAGTGTATGTTAAATATATGGGGGGTCGGGGAACCCTAACCGTGTATTTTGGACATCCACTATATAAGTGAAGGTGAAGCTCATTCCTTATACTATTTATCAGTTGAAATTGAGAACTTACCTCACCTCCCAAATCCTATAGAGATAAATGATCTAACCAAGTAAACAATCCAAGAACGCCTTCATGGATTGAAGGCACAGGATTGAGGTTATCTTCGTGACATCGAAGAAATCATTAGAGCTACACGCTAGCACCTATAATTAGATGTGTGATATACACATAGATTCTTGAATCGTGTGTAGATGATCAAGAGGGTTTTGACCTCAGATCTTTCAAGCAATGTTAATCAGTGACGTGTGACAGAATCACATACTTCGATTCGAATGGGGTACTCATTCTAATTTAATTTTCTGTGTTTTGATTAATTTATGAGAGATCCGCAGACTGTACCAAGACTCAAATCCCTGGAGACAACGAAGTTTTGTCACTTCAGTGATGAAAAATTTTAAATATCCATCCCACTGTCTTCTGTTTCATGCCCTAGTTCCATCAATTGATGAATCATACACTATGATTCATACAGTTTTAGTGCACTTCTAACATGAGGTGTTGTAAATTGCAAACAAAAAAAAATTCAAATTCAGGTTTTTTCAAAAGGTGTGTCAAATGTGAAAAAAAATCCAAACGCACTCCTATATCCATTAAATTGTAACATAATGACACTCATGGATATGTGACATGTTAGGATATATAGTGTGAAAACCTAACACATGCGCATGTTATCTGAGAATAAGTTGTTTTGGTGTATAAATTATAATTGAAAGTGTCCGCTTTAACAACCAAATGTCACCCAACATGCTCTGAATCCTATAAAATTTCGAGATGAAATTACATAGGTCATTTGTGGCCTATAGGATCGAATAACGTGTTAAACACACCTAAATTGATTTAAATTGTAAAAAAAACCTTATTTGGATTCATATTAGTCCATAAATTTTGGATTTGAGTATCACATTCTATTATATCATTTTTTGAGTTTTTAAATGTCTAAATATTGCATAAGATTTAATTAATAATAGTTTTAACTTTCATTGTTTTCATTTTTATTTTCTAGTATGTGATTTATCTAGAATGTCTGAAATTTGAGAGTTATGGGCATTTCATATATCATTTTTTGCAATCATGTGTGGTATGCATGTTACTTTCACTACCACTGATCAGTGCAAACTCAGCGCCTATTTTTATCAGTGCTAAATAAAAAACTCTGATAAAGGTAACTTTTATTTTCCTGAATGGCCTGAAGTCCTTATTTTTTTATTTATGATAACGCCCCTTTCAAGGGATGAGGAGGAACCCTTACAAGACCCGAAGGCTTAATGGAAGCACACGACCTCCTCTTGGGTAATAGATTCTGAAGTACTAAAGTTCGCAGTTGCAACTGGCCAAAACATCTCTAGGAAGTGGTCTTCTGCAAGGATTTCCCACAAGATCCTTGGATCATACTCGAGATCCAGCCCTTGGTTTCCCCACTCATCTATTGGGGTGGTTGAGGGGACAGTAACGGCACTGAAGCGGACCATTGCAATGGTAAACTAGCCGGTGGGGAAATGGTGTGCGAGTGACACATTACATGACCCATAGGTCTTAGAGGAAATCATCCCAAACAAGACAACTTGGAACCGCCCCTCCCTAGAAAATATCGTGATGTCAACTATCCACCTTCGCATTGCTGGTCAGCTAACTATCTTGTGCAGAGCTGCACAGGCCTGGTACCGAAGGAAATTCCATACCCTCTCAATCTTTTAAGTCTGGTTAGCTCTTCTCTGGTGAATGCACATGCTCTGAATCCTCATCTGGAGCCTTGTTCTTTGTAATCTGTTTGGTTGCATCTACATTATTTCATGTGGAACGAAGTTCTTGAGGTGGCCCAAAGGCCTTGAGGTGGCCCAAAAGTCTTACTGTCCTGAAGGCCTTGGATGGACCAAAGTACCTGAAGGACTCGAGGACCAAATTGGTGGCCCGAAGGTCCAAACGGATGAATAGTTCCAACTACTACAGTCCTGCTACAATAATCCAGAAATATGCCTCCACCTAAATTTGATCTCGAGTCTCTTGGATTCACTTACAGATTCCTCACCAACCAAGCTGAGACTCATGTACAATAAAGGTAACTTTTATTAGCATTAAAAAAGCACTGATAAAGGTGTGCCCTTTATCAGCGTTGTTTTTAGAGCAGGTAATTTTTTTAATAAAAAATATTATTAATATGTATATAATTATTATATTTATATTCAAAAATAATGTTTATTTATATACATTAATTAAAAAATTCATGTTTATAATTAATAAAAATATGATATATTAATATATATTTTTTAATAATTCAAATATATATATATATATAATGTTTTAAAAAAAGTATTTTTAATATTATAAATAAATATATAAATTTAAATAATTATAAAATTATAATAAATTTTTTAAAATAATAAATATTTTTAATATATTTATAATTATATATATATATATATATATATTAATAAATATATATATAATTACATATATATATATACATACATAATTATATAAATATATATAAATATATAAATATTTTATATTTATATTCAAATTTTTATTGATATATTTATTTATAATTAGAATTATAAATAAATATAAAAATTTAAATAATTATAAAATTATAATAATTATTTTTAAATAGTATATATTTATTATATTTATAATTATATATGCTTATATGTTAATAAAATATATAATTATATATATATATAATTATATAATTATATATAATTATATAAATATATATATAATTATATAAATATATATATAATTATATAAATATATTTATAATTATATAAAAATATTTATAAATACATTTCTTTATAATTATGATTATACATAAATAAATATATAGTAATTTATTTATATACTTTGATTACAAAATGTGTATATAATTAAAATTAATATAATATATTAATATTTTATTTTAATAATTATATAATATATAAATAAATATAATTATTTAGATATATATTTATATTGATACTAAACAATTTAAAATATATGTACATGTATAATTGCATGTATGTATGTGTATGTGTGTATATACATGTGTGTGTAAATGTGTATGTATATATATTGTAATTCACATAAATGATACGAATTCAATTTTTAATATTTTTGTAATTTATTTAATTTAATTTATCCATTTATTATTATACATTCATTAATAATGTTAAAAATATATTTAATCATTTTATAATATTTATTTAAACATATATTTATTTACTATATATACATGTAATATTTTCAATAAGTTTGTAATTTATATGAATAATATTTATTTTTTTTATTTATTAAGTTTTAACATTTAAAATATGTTTGAAATTTATATAATTAACCTATTTAAATGATTTTTTTAATAGTTTTGTAATTTAAATATTTAATTATAAAATTATAAATATATATAATTTAAAAAAATGTTTTAATGAAAGTGTAAATATATATATATATATATATTTATAATTATAAAATTATAATAAATATATTTAAATAATAAATATATTTATTATATTTATAATTATGTATAAATAATTTTTAAATATATTTATTTATAAATATAATTATAAATAAATACATACATATATAAATAAATATAAAATTGCAATAAATATATTTAAAAATAAATATATTTATTTTATTTATGATTTTATATAAATGTTTTAAAATATATTTATTTATAATTATGATTTTAAATATATTTATTTATTTATTTAAATAATGAAGTTGGGGTGTGCCTCAGTGGTATAGGTGCCTCGGGATTCTGCATCAAACCCGAGTTCAAATCCATGTGGGAGCAAATTTTTGCAGGCAGGCGGTGACGCAGACATAATGTAGGCAGATTGTGACACAAGCATGATGTGGGCTGACGGTGACATAGGCAGGATGCTGCACTAGGCCTTTGGGCTAGATTATGGGTCTTTGGGTCATGCAATGGGCTTCATCCCACTAGGCTTTCAGGTCATATACTAAATAAATAAAGCTTGATGGATGAGTTATCCCTTGGGGGCTATGGTCTGTCTTTCCGACCTATGTGTGTGGTATGTATGTGTTTAATGTAATTGTACCCCCAAGCACCTAATATATATATATATTTAAATAATTATAAAATTATAATAAATATATTTATTATATCTATAATTTCATATTAATATATATATTTATATAAATATATTTATAATTATATATAAATACTTTTTAAATATATTTATTTATATTTATAATTATAAATAAATAAATACATATTTAAATAATTATAAAACTACAATAAATATATTTAAAAAATAAAATATATTTATTATATTTATAATTATATATTTATAAAGATACACCTTTATTAGCACTAGAATTTTAGCTCTAATAAAGACACGTTTTATCAAAACTTTTTTAGCACTGATAAAGGTGTATATTTATCAGTGATTTTTAGATAGCATTGATAAAAGCCTTACCCAGTTTTATAAAAGAACCTTAACCAAAGGATTCTCTCTCGCACACCTTCAAGATTTTGCAGAACCCTAAATCTGTCGCACAGCCACTCTCGCTGAAACCTACTGCAACTGTCTCTCTCGTTCTTTAGTGACTTCCTTGAGGAATTTTTCCTCTCCAAATCCAAGGTATGTGACGAATCCATGCACCACATGAATCCCTATACCACATCACACCACCCCTGCACCACATCGCAGCACCCATGCTTTTCTATTTCCCACATGAAAACCATACCATGAGGGAAGGTGGGTACTCCATGTGATTTTGAGCAACTGTGGGAGGGCCCCATCATCAACAGCATAGTTGGAGTTTCTATGTGAAAGATTTGGTCTAGAAAATCATGTAACTATGCTAGAAAATCATGTGATTAAGATTTTTTGTGGGGTTTTATAAACTCTTTTTATCTCCCATACAGGTTCAGTTGTATGGGTTCTTATAAAATGTTATTTTAAAATGTTTTGAAAACCAAATGTGGTTTCTGTATGTCATGGATGGTGTTAAAAATATGACTAATGGGAATTTAGTAAATAAAAATTTGAATATTTTCTTATGGTTTGAAATTTTATAAATGAATGTTGAATGTTTGGTGAGGTAAGTGTTTTCAATGTTTTTTGGGGAGGAAAGGTAAGTTTCTTGAAATGTTTTGATTTTAAATCAAAAATTTATGGTTTGGTTGTAAATAGATTTTGATTCTCCAATAGTATTTTCAAAAGGGTATGGTTTTATAATGAAATTTATATATTATTTTTAAAAGGATGAGGATTTTAATAAATTATTTTAATTCCCTAGTATGGAATAGGGAGTTTAATTTATGCTAAAATTGTGAAATGAATTTGATTTATTTTTCTAAATAAGTTGAAAGGTTTCCACAGTATACTTGATATCATTATATGTTTTGATGGGTTATTTGAAAATGGATTTTGAATTTAATGAGGTGTTTTGTAAAATTTTTAATTTCATCATTGAATTTTGAAAATTTTATGAAATGGAATTTGATTTTTATAAAAAAAAATTAACTCTCTAGTAGAAAGGTTGAAATTCTCATAAGGTAGTGTGAAATAAGCTTTTAGTTTTTCAAATGAGGTGAAATTTTTTTCATTAGGGTACTTGTTTTGTAAAGTGAGTTTTAAAAATATTTGTTTGATGTTGGATATTTTAAGAGAACAATGGATTCTTTCCAATGGTGTTTTATCTTGGTAAGTTGTATTTGGTGTTGTCTGGTGGTCAGTGTTGGGATTGTTTGATTTGAAGTGGGAAACATGATGGAATGGATTTATATTTTTTGTTATTTCTAGTATATCCTAGATAAGTCTTAATGAATAGTGTATAGTTAGTCTTTATGATATCATATTCTATTGTCTAGGTGTCAATCAGTTTTGGGATTGATGATGGCTATCGATTTTAAGATTTTTTTTCTTATCAAGTTTAAAGCAGTTAAAGGTTCTTAGTAAATTTTGGATTTATGTAAATTCTAGATTCACACCTACATATCTCAATGTGGTTACATACTTCGCTAATTTTATTCATTTATAAAATTATATACTTTTATAAATTTTATAGTATATCATATTTACATATATATTTTAAATATAATTTTTTTTAATTATTTATACTTTTATAGTTTTCTAGATTTATAAATTAATATAAAATTATAGTTTTATTCTTTATAAATTATTGTGATTTTATTCTTTTATAAATTTTACTTTTATATATTATAATTTTATACTTTTATAAATTTTTAAAATTATATACTTCTATAAATTATGTATACTTTTATAACATACATGTACCTTTATGTAGTTTTATAAATTTGTAAAACTATATACTTCTATAAGTTATCATATCAGTAGATTTGGATTTCAAACCAACTGTCACGAACCAAATCTGGTCGCCATCAAAACCGGCACCCAACCCGGCCCGTAACAAGGCCCGAAGGGCGTTCCCGGTCCCCACGGGCTAGCACAAGTGCCCGGGTATCATAAAATGATGTTTGGGAACGATTTACCCAAGTTTATAAACATTAAACAACAAACAAACTCAATAAAACGAATCTGGATTTTTCAACTAAAACCATCTTTTACAAAATTCAGAACTGAATTACATATTTTAAAACAACTCAATAAGACTATAAAAAAGGTACAAAATCAAAATTAAATGGCCCAAGAACCCTCATGGCAAGGGTAACCTCCCTCAATCCACCTCCACAAGACTTCACCACCAAGGACATGCTAGAAACCCGAACCACTGGAACTAAAAATTGTATCCTAACCTGAAACAACAAAATAACCAAATCTACTTACACCCAAGGGTGTAAGTAGGCTGTGAGAAAATGCCCAGTAGGATACCACCACTAAGATATTCCATGCGATAAACATTCAAAGACAAAAAGCTTTTAAGTTTTCAGAAACAGAAAATGCTAGTTACAATTTCTAAAAGATGAAACTAAAAAAAACAGTTTTCAAGTGGGCTATCATTAAGAATCAACACTTTTAAAAATAATGTCAACACTACTGAATTTTCCAGCCAACTATACCGTATGCTGACGGTAAGCACAAAGTAACTAATGAGCACAAGCAATAGGAAATGACCCCTAGGCACTAGCTCGTTGTGGGTCCCAGGTACCTCGTATCTCAGTAAGAGTAACCATCACAATATTTGTTCTCATGCACGATCCACTAGTAGGGAACATACCCATAACCTAGTGGTATCCAATCATCATCATCATAGTTTAGTTAGAGTTGTAAGCATCAATATTGCTAAGTGAAACTGAGGCCAAACCCCACGGATTCACTAGCATACTAGTACACGTCCACCCATCTAGATACCCGGGGTTTCCCCTTGTGCTCAGATAAGTTCAACAAGTCAAGAAATATACTTTTCACATGCAAATATCATTTTCACATCACAAGTTCCCCAAACATCCCACATGTATTCCACAAAAGTCTAAAAATCTACTTTTTCATTCAAATGAATTTTGAAATCATACTCACACAAAAAATAGCCCACGTCAAATTTTGCACATCTTTCACAATTCAACAATTCTATTAAAAATTTTATAAAATATTTCCCAAGATGTTAAACATCACACAACAACCCACTCATATATTACATAATACTATTTTCATAAAAAAAGTCCATTTTTCACATCACACTCACGCAAAACAGCCCGAAAACACATTTCACACCCACATCCCAATTTCACAAATCACCTCGACAAATTACAAAACATTACCAAAATGTTTTACAACATAACTGACCACTTTATGTTTCAAAAACTCATTTTAGGAACATACTATCACCAAAATAGTACATAAGCAACCATTTCACACTTTGTGTAACTCATTAAATCATTTACAGTTTTCATAAAACCAACCCAAGAGGTGCAACCATGGTTGGCATACAAAACCCATTTCAAAAACCTAATTCAAGACCAAAACAATGCAAATAACAATCTAAATCAGAATTTTAAGCCCTAAAACATTTATTAAACCATCCCCAAGTTTTATACAAATACCTCAAACAATACCACAAAAGGTACACATGAAAAACACATGTTTTCACAAATCATGTTCAAGAAGTACAACATTGTTTCACACATTAAAACCATTCAAAAACACCATTACAAGGCCAACATGACATTAAGTCATTAACAAAACAGATTTTTCGGCCCCTTTTAACACTAATAAATCAATTTCACATCTTATAAAATACACCCCAATATTTCCCCAAGCGCCACGCATGAAAAGCACCCAATTCCAAGCAATAATGCAACTACAAAATTAAACACTTAACTCAATCCATCACAAAAACAATTTTTGCACCACACAAAACAGATTTGAAACATACTAAATTAATAAACCAAGCAAGCTAACTCATCATAAAATGGTTATACATGGAATCACCTACCTTTTATGTCGAAACACTCAAAACATGGTGTGAAACATAAACCGCACCACCGCCGCACCTCAAGGAATTGAAATCCAACCTAAAACCAGAATATTTCACACAAAATACAAGATATAAAACCCTAGGATTGAAGCCTAACTTCTGGACACTAGGAACCTTATGGATAAGGTATGAAACCCTAAACACATGGAATGTAACCCTAAGCAAATTGAAAGAAGAATGAATAAGACCAACTTACTTGAGGGATCTTGTATAAATCGCATCACATACACCGGTAGCTGAATTTGAAAACAGCCAAAAATTTAAGGGAGTTTTGAACAAGGATTAGGAGACCATGTAGGAATTTGAATGGGGAAAAAAGAGTGATAATTGAAGGATTTATGAAGGAAACAAATTACCTTTATTAATCTGCCCGAAATGTGAGTACTTCAGAAGTTTCGACCTAAACCGCGATGCAAATGAGCTGCAAAGAGGGTGGGAGGATATTGGATGCGCGGATGGGTTCAAGGGGCGTGTTTGGGGCTTAGAATCACCAAAAAAGCCTTAATATTGGATAAGTTATTAATTAAACAAATTTTATTTTTAAAACTGGAATTGGGCTTTCGGGTAGGCCCAATCCCTTAAATAAAAACTCATATACAACTTGTTTATGGTTTTATAAAGGCTCCAAACTACAATGGTTATGTTTCTATATCAGGGGAGACCATTTAGGAACTTGAATGGGTGAAAAATATTAAAAATTGAAAAATTTATAAAAGAAACAAAATTTATTTTTAAATCTGGAATTGGGCTCACGGTTTGGCCCAATTCATGAAAACTCGCCCATTTCACCATAAAAGCTTGAAACCCCCCAAAAACAAAGCATAAATGAAAATTAAATGAAATTTAACTTTAAAATAATTCATGTATGTGACAATTCTCCCCACCATGAAAACTTTCCATCCCCAGAAAGCGACCACAAGGCCAGATAACAAAACCACACCCAACCGATAAACCAAGATGTAATTCTTTGACAAGCTTTGCCCCCAAGGGCCAAAACACCTCCAGTGATCAATTAAGGAATGATTAATCTCACAACCCAAACTTACACCACTTTACTGAAATGATCAATCACATTCATACATTATCCCAAAGTGAAACTCCTCGAATGCTATCTGAACAAGACTCAAGCAATTCACCCAAACGAACAACAACTTCGAACAAGGTTACACTTACCTAACATTAACTAAACCATTGGGAGCTATCCAATCCAAACATTTACTCAAGGAAGATATTGGTATCTAGATAGTTCCGAATGAGACTACCTACCACCAAGCCAATACCATGGATAAATCTGATCTATTGGTATGGGGGGACACAAATAGGCACCCCACCATAAGCGGCAGCCTATATTATTTTCCGAGATAAAATGAAGACACTAACAGGGGGAGGCCTGAACGAACTCCCTAGTACAAAGGGTAGAATTCCATTCACAGTTTACGAAGGAATGTACATGAGAATAATTGTGGGTCTCCCCACCATAAGAACCAACCATCTTAACTGACCAGCATGGGCCGACACAGAAAGACCCAATTTTTTTTTAAAGATTTGGGAAGGGCGCAGGGTCAGTCCGCACGGTTTGGGAACTGTGCAATAACTATGCAGATCATTCTTTTCACGTGGCTTCCTAGCACACTGTCACTACTAATCGTGCAAAAAATGTGTGCTCAAACTGTCTATCCAAATTTCCAACCATTATCTAATGACTCAATGGAAACCAACGAGGGAGGGAATGACATTAGGTGATGACATGGGTACAGGGCCCTCCACCTATTTCCACCGAACAAGAACAACAGAAGGAATATGATGACACCATAGGTTTAAACACTTCCTATCTTTCACACCGAGGATATGAAATTGTACAAGGGTTTAAATGACCCAGGGATTTCCCCTAACTACGAGCCAGCTTCTCTCCGAGACCTATGGCTGGAGCTCAAATGATCGAAGCATCTTCGGCCTCGCAGTTAGTCCTTGGAAACCCCTTTAATGAGAATTATTCATTCAGTGCTACCAAAAACTACACTGCAATCCCCGATAAGACTTCTAAGACATAACACATTCCAAACTCACTTTACACTAACCCAATATTTCAATGAAACAAGGGCTTAGAAGATGAATACAAATCACACCTTGTTTCTTCGGGTAAGAAACAATAGAAGTAAATAACACCTATACTCACCTTCCTTAAAAAATGGATGATTTTGAAGCTTTTACAAGGGATACATTCTCCCAACATAATATAGACTCTCAAAGTATTGCATGAATTTCACCTTTAGGGTCAATCGAGCACATGACATCACAAGGAGTCACCAAACATGACCATTGCGACTAATATAAGAAATTAATGGAAAGGGACCTTATACTACATCCCCAAACAACACACAATTCTAGAAAGTGGCCACAATATCCTCTTGTAAACATATTTCTCACACTAGTAGTTTATTGTGTACTCCTTCTTCGAAGAGAATACAATGGACCGAGAGGACCTCTTAGACACCATCCAGGTACTCATCCATGCTAACAACCCCAGACCACTTCCACCTTAGGAAAATCTGAAAACTTAAGAAGCTATGGTCTCTTGAAACCTTCCATGATCACTCTCCCACTATAAGAGGATACAAAAAAATAGGAAAGAAAAGGGTGTAGACTCAATCTAAAAATCTCAAGAAAAATATTCCTTATATTGATCAACTGGAGGGTCTTCAAACAGCGAAACAATACGGGTTTTACTTCAGTTGTGCACTAACCCTTAATGGGGTGTACCTTATACAACGATTGAACCCAAGGACCCAACCAAGATGGTTCATTGGTCAAGATATACCACAAACCAGATCCAAAAACATGAAGGGAACCACCTTAAAGGCGCCCCAAAACATTTTTCAAAAGAGACCACTAACCGTCCCTACAACACAACTTACTGACCAAACTCAAACCCAAAACACAGTTCAAACAGAAGGGGCTCTTGAACTCAAATCATCCCACAACATCAAATTTTTCAAAAACACATAGTACACACCATCCCAAACTATTTATCAAGACATCATGTTTTTCATTAAAACCATTTCTTTGAAAACAAACGGTTCAGCGGTAAGCGTATCCACCAATGGTACCCCATGGGCCTCACACATGCATGTTTTGGTGCCACACTGGGCACCCTCCTCATATCCGTTCCGGAACTCATCTAGTCATGCCATCAACCATTCATCATCCCATATAACCACATGCATGTGGTCGCTCACAAAAATACCAAAGGTTAAAACAAAGATTCTTTCCACTTTTCGAAACCAAAACGGTCAACCAACACATCCTTTTTCTCAAAACCACTAACCAGAAGGTCAAAATACCAATTCAAATCTTACTAAACATTTCATAAAGACACAAACATTTAGACAATAACTCACTTTCATGTCATTCACATCAATTTCATATCATCTTATCCCATTAAAACACCCTTTTATTGTTTAGAAAACTCTATTGGAAACACTTTTTCAAAACCAACTTCAGTATAGTTTCTACTTTTAAAAAGAGGTGTAAGCACACCATTTTCCATTTGAATATAATTCTAAAAATTCAGATCCACCATTTCATAAATCAAACCATTCCATATTTATTTGAAAATCATTTCACAAAAACATTACACTTCTTAAAACCAAGTCACTTTAAAACCAAAGTTCCATGATTTCAAAATTAAAGAACACAAGACAATGCGAGAGGAAACTAGTTTCAGTGGGTGACTTGGACATATGGTTGGCAGCCATATTCCAATCACTTCATTATCACAGAGAGTGTTCTAGGGAATATCCTTGGCTCCACATGGCTTGTCAGGCCCTGCGATCTCACTAAGACCATTAACCCAACTCTCTTTTCATTTCCCCTAATCATCATTAAACCAAGAAAACCAAAGGACTATGAAAGGTACCGACTTCCCCTAGAGACATGAACCCCGTCATGAGGTGTGGTGATCAGCCACACTACTCATAACTGAAATTCCAAGTCCCAAAAATCCTAACTCCATACTATCCCGACTGTTCCCCAAATAACATGACTTAAAGAGAGCAAACCTCCTCTGATACCATTTTGTCACGAACCAAATCTGGTCGCCATCAAAACCGGCACCCGACCCGGCCCGTAACAAGTCCCTAAGGGAATTCCCGATCCCCACGGACTGGAACAAGTGCCTGGGTATCATAAAATGATGTTTGGGAACGATTTACCCAAGTTTATAAACATTAAACAACAAACAAACTCAATAAAACGAATCTGGATTTTTCAACTAAAACCATCTTTTACAAAATTCAGAACTGAATTACATATTTTAAAAAAACTCAATAAGACTATAAAAAAGGTACAAAATCAAAATTAAATGGCCCAAGAACCCTCATGGCAAGGGGAACCGCCCTCAATCCACCTCCACAAGACTTCACCACCAAGGACATGCTAGAAACCCAAACCACTGGAACTAAAAACTGTATCCTAACCTGAAACAAAAAAATAACCAAATCTACTTACACCCAAGGGTGTAAGTAGGGTGTGAGAAAATGCCCAGTAGGATACCACCACTAAGATATTCCATGTGATAAACATTCAAAGACAAAAATCTTTCAAGATTTCATAAACAGAAAATGCTAGTTACAATTTCTAAAAGATGAAACTAAAAAAACAGTTTTCAAGTGGGCTATCATTAAGAATCAACACTTTTAAAAATAATTTCAACACTACTGAATTTTCCAGCCAACTATACCGTATGCCGACGGTAAGCACAAAGTAACTAATGAGCACAAGAAATAGGAAATGACCCCTACGCACTAGCTCGTTGTGGGTCCCAGGTACCTCGTATCTCAGTGAGAGTAACCATCACAATATCCGTTCTCATGCACGAGCCACTAGTAGGGAACATACCCATAACCTAGTGGTCCCCAATCATCATCATCATAGTTTAGTTAGAGTTGTAAGCATCAATCTTGCTAAGTGAAACTGAGACCAAACCCCACAGATTCACAAGCATACTAGTACACGTCCACCCACCTAGATACCCGGGTTTTCCCCTTGTGCTCATATAAGTTCAACAAGTCAATAAATATACTTTGCACATGAAAATATCATTTTCACATCACAAGTTCCCCAAACAGACCACATGTATTCCACAAAAGTCTAAAAATCCACTTTTTCATTCAAATGAATTTTGAAATCATACTCACACAAAAAATAGCCCACATCACATTTTGCACATCTTTCACAATTCAACAAATCTATTAAAAAATTTATAAAATATTTCCCAAGATGTTAAACATCACACAACATCCCACTCACATATTACATAATACCATTTTCATAAACAAAGTCCATTTTTCACATCACACTCACGTAAAACAGCCCGAAAACACGTTTCACACCCACATCCCAATTTCACAAATCACCTCGACAAATTACAAAACATTACCAAAATGTTTTACAACATAACTGACCACTTTATGTTTCAAAAACTCATTTTAGGAACATACTATCACCAAAACAGTACATAAGAAACCATTTCACACTTTGTGTAACTCATTAAATCATTTACAGTTTTCATAAAACCAACCCAAGAGGTGCAACCATGGTTGGCATACAAAACCCATTTCAAAAACCTAATTCAAGACCAAAACGATGCCAATAAAAATATAAATCAGAATTGGCAGCCCTAAAAACATTTATTAAACCACCCCCAAGTTTTATACAAATACCTCAAACAATACCACAAAAGGTACACATGAAAAACACATGTTTTCACAAATCATGTTCAAGAAGTACAACATGGTTTCACACATTAAAACCATTCAAAACCCCCATTACAAGGCCAACATGACATTAAGGAATTAACAAAACATATTTTTCAGCCCATTTTAACACTAATAAATCAATTTCACATCTTATAAAATACACCCCAATATTTCCCCAAGAGCCACGCATGAAAAGCACCCAATTTCAAGCAATAATGCAACTACAAAATTAAACACTTAACTCAATCCATCACAAAAACAATTTTTGAACCACACAAAACAGATTTTAAACATACTAAATTAATAAACCAAGCAATCTAACTCATCATAAAATGGTTATACATGGAATCACCTACCTTTTATGTTGAAACACTCAAAACATGGTGTGAAACATAAACCGCACCACTACCGCACCTCAAGGAATTGAAATCCAACCTAAAACCAGAAGATTTCACACAAAAGACAAGATATAAAACCCTAGGATTGAATCCTAACTTCTGGAAATTAGGAACCTTATGGATAAGGTATGAAACCCTAAACACATGGAATGTAACCCTAAGCAAATTGAATGAAGAATGAAGAAGACCAACTTACTTGAGGGATCTTGTATAAATAGCCTCACATACACCAGTAGCTGAATTTTAAAACAGCCAAACATTTAAGGGAGTTTCGAAAAAGTATTAGGAGACCATGTAGGAATTTGAATGGGGAAAAAAGAGTGAGAATTGAAGGATTTATGAAGGAAACAAATTACCTTTATTAATCTGCCCGAAATGTGAGTGCTTCAGAAGTTTCGACCTAAATCGTGATGCAAATGAGCTGCAAAGAGGGTGGGAGGATATTGGATGCGCGTCTGGGTTCAAGGGGCGTGTTTGGGGCTTAGAATCACCGAAAAAGCCTTAATATTGGATAAGTTATTAATTAAACAAATTTTATTTTTAAAACTAGAATTGGGCTTTCGGGCAGGCCCAATCCCTTAAATAAAAACCCATATACAACTTGTTTATGGTTTTATAAAGGCTCAAAACTACAATGGTGATGTTTATATATCAGGGGAGACTATTTAGGAACTTTAATGGGTGAAAAATATTAAAAATTGAAAAAGTTATAAAATAAACAAAATTTATTTTTAAATCTGGAATTGGGCTCACGGTTTGGCCCAATTCATGAAAACTCACCCATTCCACCATAAAAGCTTGACAAACCCCAAAAACAAAGAATAAATGAAATTTAAATGAAATTTAACTTTAAAATAAGTCATGTGTGTGACACCAACTATGAGGCATGGAACCAAAATAGATAAATTGTTCAATAACTAGAAAATATTGATAGACCTAAGAGGTTTGATGTGAAAGATATGATATTTGATCAGTTTTCTTTTCTTTCACAATCTGAGTATGAACTTAATGACTGGAAATTCAATGTCAGTGTTGAAACTATTTTAAAAATATAATAATTTATTTTTTTTATTTGTGATATCATTATTATATTCAATAGCTGTATTTTCTATTATCAAAATGGTTTTCAAATAATATAGCTTTTAATTTTTTATATTTCCATTATTAAATTTAATAGCCATATTTTCATCAGTTTTTTATAATGTAAATGTGATTTTAATGGTAAATGATTGGTTTTAAAGTTAATAAATTGGATTTATATGGTGTTTTTGTCATGAACCAGGTCAGGATGCCATCTGACCCGACACCCAACCCAATCTGAGATAAGGCCCAAAAGGTATTCTCGATCCTCCTGGGATGGCTACTAGAATCAGGCATCAAAGATATCATAGTGGAAACGATTTATCCCAATACAAGCCAGGATCAAATAGCCAAAATAGAGCACGTAGAACAAACCAATAATAACTTAACATTGACAAATACAACTGAATCTAGATACAATAACGGATAAAAAGATAAAACTAAAACAAATCTAAACCATACTGGAACTACATGATCTCCACATAACCTCTTGGTCACCACCATCCACATACCAACTCGCTCCATAAGAAACATGGACCAGAAACCTAAACCTGCAAAACAGCTCAGATCTACCGGCACCGAGTGGTATAAGTAGGGTGTGAGCATAAACAACTCAGTAGGCAATCACCAATGAATCTATACATTTACTTTCTTGAAACAGTCCACACATTCTATTTTGAATATATATATATATAATAGGGTTTTATCATTTCAAAATTTAAACACATCTTTCTAGAAAAATCCACCTTTAGGAACAAAACAGGCAGCTTTCCTTTCTAAAACGGTTTTACATTCTAAAATCCAGTTTAACAACCAAACCCCAAATAAGAATACCACACAGGTGATAAAAAGTGATATGCTTAAAGTAAAGGAAAAATAATAAAAAAAACATAAACTAGCAGGGTTAATAACCAACAATCAATAGAAGTAAATCATAACATATAGATATATATTCATGGGAATTTCCTAAACATATCTAAAAGAAATCCCTGGACGTACTCAGATCAGACTCACCTATCGGCGTATGGTTCATCTATATAGTCAATAACCAACTGGATTCTCTAAACTATCATATCTAATGGAATACCCCACTTGGACTCTCAGTAAATACAGGGGGTACCAACCCATCTAATAAAGGTCAATAAGAAACCATTACTAGCCCCTCTAGATGACATCCAGGAATCCCATGATAATAGTACACATAGAATGGGGAGGTCCTCACACATGTGGATCAAACCTATAACCCCCAGCCACCATGATTTCCTATTCCAAACACTAGAACCACTTATGTGATGACCCTCTCCTCGGAGGGTCCACCATAGAGGCTCCCATCACACATCAAGTCATGCACAAGTGCTAACCGTCCTTCACTTCACATCACTTTAAAACCACTTTTCAAGCATCCCAAAATAGCAATTGGGCCTTTACCATTTCAAATTGAAACCCATTTCCAAACCATTTCTGACACGAAGGTGAAAACATACAACATGCTCATAAAGTTCCAAATAGTTTTTTACATCATTTAGTTACCAAATCACACCTCAAAGGGCCAAACGGGCTAATCCTTAGGGGATACTTTTAAAACCACCTTCAAATCTTTTGAAGACCAAGTAATCATTTAGAAACCAAGGAACCAATTTTAAAACACTATGGGTTTTGAAAGAACCATTTTTTGGGAAGAGAAGGGGAAAGGTAAAGGAGAAGGGGAAGAGTGTTTGAAAATACAATTAAAGAGATATAAATTTTCTACAAGAGTCCATCATAATTTTTGAGCCCATTCATATGCGCACCCTATGCATATATGAATGTCCCCACATCCAATGCCTCACTCAAAACATTTCCAATTTAAAAAAAAGTTCCCATTTAAAATCCTAAAGAAACTTTTAAACGTTTTACACATAAAGAGACACCCAAATCACACTCTACATTCAATTCACAATAAAAATCAAACAACCAAAACACATCCAAGTACAAACACCATCCAAACCAGCCAATTTCTTTTCCAAAGGCCAGTTGGAATTTTAATAAACAACTTGCATACATATATGTATAATCATAATTATGAAAACCCCTTTGGAAACCAATTTTCATCAAAATTCTATCAATAAAACACCAAAAAAATTATGTAAACATGCCACAAGAAAGATTAACACATTTATAAACCAATTAGAAAAGCACAAGCACCTATAAACATGCTTAAAAATAAAATAGATGGAAACACCTACCTCAACAACGTACGGATGTGAAGAAACTCTAGAAGAAGGAAGAACACATCATAAGAGGAAAACTGCACTCCCTAGAATTCAAATAAACACAAACCACATCACCTATCTACCCTTGGGGTTTTTCCAAAAGTAAACCACTCCAAGAATAACCAATAAACTAGAATAGGGAGAAGATAAGAGGAGTAAATCCACCAAAAACCCAAAAAAACTTACCTTGAAGCTTGGAAAAGAATCCATGGAGGGTGGGGATCCAAATGGAGAGGGGTTTGGGAGACCTCTCGTGCACCAAAAATGATCCAAGGGGAGGAGGTCTAGAATTGGGGTAAAAGAGAGGGAGGGAAAAAAGGGAAGTTCAAGATTTTTAATGACCTGGGAAACTCGCACGGTTTGGCCGCATAGTTTTCCAAACCGTGCACACCCTAATAGAGAAGAGGGAAACCCTGTATGGTTTGGAAAAATGGTTTGGGTATCTATATTCTAACCATGAAAAATGGATCTATCAAATTTCATATCCTCCCTACACGTTTGTCATATGGTTTCCTCTAACTGTGTGTTGTCTGTGCGACTTATCCCTAACACCAAAAAGGATCAACGTGGTTTCTCCTTTTCCACACATGGTTTGGAACAATCCATGATCAAACCATTCCATCAAAACTATTCAAAAAGAAAAATAACTGGAAACACCCTAAACCTTAATAGGCCACACAGTTTACCCTCAAACCATGCACACAAATCTTACACAAGGCTAAAACTCACACGAAACTTCCAAAACTCAAAAATTCAAGTCGATAACTCAATCCAAACCTCAAAAAAAAGATCCAAATCTAGTAAAATAATAAAAGAAAAGAAAAATTATGGTTTTGGTGTAACAATTCACCCCACCATAAAAACTTTATGCCCTCAGAAAGTCACCTAGCCGAATGAGAGACAAAACTCAATCTCAAAACTGAATGATGCCAAACAAAACCACAAGATCTGGGGTGACATTTTACTTCACACGTCACACTCAGAAAATTATAAGGAAAACCACAACAAAAAAAGGGAACTATGATGAGAATAAAAAGGTTCTCACCTCCAAATAGATCAGCCCACTCCATGGAACCAAGGTGGGAAAACCCAATACAAACTAACTTGAAACTTCTCTACATAATCTAAAAAAACAACCACCAAGACTGGGAACTCCCCACTTGAACCAAAAACCCATGAAACCAAGAAAAACCCAAATAAGGAATCCCAAAACAAGCAGAAAAACAAACTACAAACCATCTTTTCCATGAAACTCAAACATCTCTAAAGCATGCATGACTGAAATCCAAAATTAATCCACCACAAACATAGCCACATAGATTTATCAAAATAAAGCACAACCACAAAACTTACAAGAACACATGGCCACCAAGCCTTTTAAAATAAGAAGTAACTTACAAAAACCAAGATACTATGATATAAGAACTCAAACTATTTCTACACCCCTGACAATTCTTAACTACATAAAGAGATTCACTTTGGGGCCTATGGATGGAGCAAGGATGTAACACCCCGACCCCTCTAGACTGGAGACGGTGCATTACTTGTTATATTGGAATGGATAGAAGGAATAAAAATCCCAAAGTAACGATCAGTTTAGTATTCTTGAAGAAACTAGATACATAAATGTAACTCAAATTACATTGGATAAGGTTAAAAAATACAATACATAACAAAAACTAAAAACTACATCCACAAGAACTCAATAAATGATCTCCTCTTCATCACCTATTGAAGGTAGAAAATGAAAAGGGTGAGCTCAAATGCTCAGAAAGGGTTAAAAATAGCGGAAGCATGAATCAATAATAACTGAATCATAAACAAATATGGCATGGTGAATAAATGAAAAACACACACCATTAATAAACTGAGAAAGGGCATGCATCCATAGATTTTTTCATAGTGAAAACCTCATGGATAGTAATGAATGAAAATGAATAAAGAGAATGATTATTAATTGGACGTCATTTATCTGGAACATGATACCATAATACCATTAAAATGGTTTAGTTCTGTGGGTAGAAACCCGTCTTATTTTTTGGAAACAAACTCGAAGGGTTTGTCTCCAACTGATTTGTCTCATGAGACCTACCGATGTATCGAGGGGATATAGTGGGATCCACCCACCACTGCATGTACAAATAATTATTTATACATTGATTAAATACAAGAGAAATATTCCTTTTTAATATCAATATAGAGTAGAGTATACGGATTTATCAATATTTCCATAATTAAAATAACTTTACAAATAAACATCGTATAAAAAATGGTATATGGTTTAGATAACAAACATATCAATGATATGAGATTATGGATATTTAATATAAATATAATTTCAAATGAAAAGTGATCTCAAATGTTCAGTAGGTACATCACATAAGGATTATTAGGTGCACCGTACAAATTTAGTCACAATAAAATAGTAGTTGAGACAAAATCTCTTACCACAATGTAATCGGTCGAATCATATGACCAAAACTTAATAACCATAAAATGAATCATTGAATAATATGAATATAAATAGAATCATGTTATTATATATCAAATGAAAGTACAAATATACCACATACAAGTAATAAGTGGTGAACAATGAAAATCTCACAGAAATGAAAGTGAGATGAGAAACCCTTTACATTATGCTCGAGTGTATTCTTCGTTTGTTTTAATGACCTGAATAATAAAATTTATCTTCATTAATTAATAACTCTATAACCTCTTATACATTTAATTTATTTATTATAACCTTATTAGGTTCACTCATGGCCCTTTTTATGGGTTTAAGAGGTTCAATTTTCTTGTTTTGGAAGCATTTTCTTCCTTGGTTTTCATGATTCTTTTACTTGTTTTCATGAATGGAAGTTAATTTGAAATGTGTTTAAACATAAATAATTGTTAATATATATTATTTATGAAATTAAGGAAATATAAATTATCTTATAATGATTTTTGGTTATATACCATGATGATGATTCATTAGTTAAAAGTTTATTACAAATATTCGGATTAACTTGGCCGTTTTGTTCATAATGAACTTGTTTCGTATTATTATTTTATATTATGAGTGTATAAGGATTACATAAAATTAATGAGATGAAATAAATATATTATTATATGGTTCAACCATTAAAATGGTTTCATGACCAGTAATGAAGGATAAAGTGAAGAACAAAACTCTGTCATCCATAAAGGTTATAAATTGGAACCTCATGGATGTTGATTTCGTTTATAAAAATAAAAGGGAGGGAGTAAGAATATTGATGGTGGTTCTTC
Organism: Viscum album; assembly: GCA_963277665.1. Lineage (NCBI taxonomy): Eukaryota > Viridiplantae > Streptophyta > Magnoliopsida > Santalales > Viscaceae > Viscum > Viscum album. The sequence goes on from OY728159.1 coordinate 739,904,202, forward strand.
AATTCACATGATATAATTCTAGTATATAGATGATACTGGAGTTTATCATGGTCATTTTTACATAGGATGTGAGGATAGAAAAAGAAAAGAGATGAGCTTGAAAATAAAAGAAAAGGTGATAGATCCCTTATGAAGATTCGGCAGCCTAACGGCGTCGTTTAAAATTTCATAAAATGAAATGATGAGAGAAAAAGGGTATATCATCATATTGAAATCAAAATTATAGTAATAATAACACATAAAATCAAACCCAAACATATGATAATAGAAAATCAAATAGATAACATAAAAGAAGTGTCGACTAAAAGAAGAGAATGAAGGATTCCCTTACCTTGTAGAGTAACTCCTAGATCTTGAAGTATGGGACCTTGGGGGATTAAGGACACCTTGGGAGGACTCCTAGAGAGGTAAAACCATCATATATTAGAGTATTAGGGATTTGGAATGAAAGAAAACGAATGGATGAGTGGGTATTTATAGAAAAAGAGAGGTAGTTTTTAATAATTTCAAAGGGACACCTCATTAGTGTTTTTTTTCCAAACCATGGGCTTGCCCATGGTTTTTTCCAATTGGTAAAACTCATGTCATATGTTACTGTACAAAATTCTACCAGCATTTTATTTTAATTATTATGTCATTATGATGTCATTAAACTACCGAAAACTCAAAACTATATTTTTATTATTCATGAAAATTTCAAGTATTTTAGAAAAATCCCTAAAATTCACCATAACCATTTTTCAACGTGTAGAATTCAAAAATGAACTCCATTTTTTAAAAATAATTTTTTAATTATTTTTAATTTAATATTTAATTAAAATCATAGTTAATTTGAAAAATAACAATTTAAAGGTATGATTGGATTTTTATTACATTGAAAATTTAATTAACTTCTCATTATCTTATTACCTTAATAAAATAAAATATTATCATTTTTTACTATTTATATGGGTCATATTAATATTCATATTACTATTCATAAGGTTATGTTACTATTCATCAAAAAATCAAGTTTGTTCTATCAGACTCTAAATGACATCAGACTCTAAATGACTTACTGGTCACAACTCTAGATGACCGTTTTTTGAAATTCAAAACATAGAAGTGGAAAATTTATGTTTAATGGATAGATTATAAATTTATAATATAATTTTTTGATTCACAAAAGACTTAGTGCTTTATGAAATATAGGCTATCTAATTAATAGAAAGTATTTAAGAGAAACATACCATAAAATGTTTGGGGTGTTATAATATTCCCTCCTTTGGAAATTTCTTCCTCGAAATTTTATGTATAAAGCCCACCAAAAAGATGTGGATGGTTCTTCTTCATAACATCCTCAGGTTCCCATGTTACTTCCTCTATATTCTGGTTTTTCCAAAGAACCTTTACTAGAAAAGTCGTCCAATTTCTCAATACCTACTCCCTTGTGTCAAGAATCCTAATAGGCTCTTCACAGTATGATAAATCGGGTTCCAGTTCTATTTATTCATAGGTGAGTACATTCATTGGGTCTAGCATGTATTTTTTCAACAATGACACATGGAATACATCATGTAATTTGGAGAGATTTGAAGGAATCGCTAAACGGTAAGCTACAGATCTAATTCTTTTCAGAACTTCAAATGGTATGATGTACCTAGGGCTCAGTTTCCCTTTCTTAACAAACCTTAGGACACCCTTCCATGGAGATACTTTTATAAAGACATGATCTCCCACTTGAACTTCCAAATCCTTTCTTCGATTGTCAGCATAACTCTTCTGCCTACTTTGGGCTGCTTTAATATGGGCTTGGATTGTCTTTACCTTTGTTGTGGTCTCTTCAATAAGTTTTGGGCCTATAAGTTTCCTCTCACCAACTTTGTCCCAACAAGTTGGAGTTCGACATCTATTTCCATATAATGCTTCATATGGAGCCATTTGAATACTAGAATGGAAACTACTATTTTAATAAAATTCTACCAAAGGTAAATATTGATCCCACATACATTGGAAGTCAAGAGAGAATGACCTCAACATGTCTTATAGAGTTTTAATAGTCCTTTCAGACTGTCCGTCAGTTTGGGGGTGATATGCATTACTCATACGAAGCTCAGTATTCAAAGCCTTCTAGAGACTTTTCCAGAATTTTGTAAATCGGGGATCTCGATCGGATAAAATTGATAGAGGTGCACCATGAATTCTTACAACTTCATTGATATATAGTCTTTCCAGGCGCTCAAGTGGTAAATCCTATCTTATAGGAAGGAAATGTGCTGATTTTGTGAGACGATCAACAATTACTCATATTGCATTTTTCCTTCTAGGTGTCCTCGGTAGTTCAATGATAAAATCCATCGTAATGTTATCCCACTTCCACATAGGAATAGGTAGGAGTTGCATCACTCCTTTGGGATGTTGTCTCTCTACATTCACTTGTTGATAAACTAGACACCTTGACACGTAGTCAGCAATATATCGCTTCATATTATCCCACCAAAAATATTCCTTCAGAACTCTGTACATCTTGGTGCTACCCAGGTGTATAGAGAAATTTGAGCTATGGGAATCATCTAATTGTTCCCTCTTTAGCTCAGGTACTGATGGAACACATAACCTCTTCCCAAATTTCATAACTCCTTCTTCATACACGAAGTCAGCCAGTCTCCCATCCTTGACAACATTAATTTTCTTGTGCAGATTCTCATCATCAGATTGAGATCTTTTTATCTTCTCTAATAAATATGGTTTAGCAATAATTTGAAAGAGAAGATATGTTTCCCCTTCCTTAACAATTCCCACATCCATCTTTAGTATATCCAAAAATATAGGATCTCTCTCAATCCTCATTTGAGTCAGAAGTCCATGATCCTTCCTACTTAATGCATCTGCCACCTTATTCGCCTTTTCTGGGTGGTAGTGTATTGAACAATCATAATCTTTGAGTAACTCAAGCCATCTCCTTTGCCTCGTGTTGAGTTATTTTTGTGTGAAAATGTATTTCAAACTCTTGTGGTCTGTATAAATCTCATGTCTTTCTCTATAGAGATAATGTCTCCATATTTTCAAAGAAAAGATTGTGGCTGCTAACTCAAGATCATGAGTTGGATAATTTTTCTCATGGGTCTTCAACTGTCTTGATGCATAAGCAATAACTTTATCGTTTTGCATAAGGATGAAACCCATCCCATTCTTTGATGCATCACTATATATCACAAATCCATCACTTCCAGATGAAAGAGTCAAAATTGGAGCATTAACCAATATTCTTTTCAATTCTTCTAAGCATTTTGTACACTCTTTTGTACACACAAACTTAACTCCTTTATGTGTGATCTTGGTTAGTGGGTTAGCCAGTCGGGGGGAATTCTGAATTAAATGCTGATAGTAACCTGTTAATCCAATAAAACTGCATACCTTGGTTATGTTTGTTGGCGTTGGACAATCTTGGATTGCCTTTGTATTCTCATGATCAACTAGGATTCCATCCTTATAGACAGTATGTCCTAGAAAAAAACTGATTGAAACCAGAATTCATACTTGCTAAACTTCCCATATAATTCATTTCTTCTAATAGATTTCAGAATAATCTGCAAGTGATCCTCATGATATTCATAGCTTTCTGAGTATACTAGGATATCATTGATGAATACCACAAAAAAGTTATCAAGATATTACATGAAAAATCTATTTATTAAATCTATGAAAACAGATGGTGCATTCATCAGTCCAAAAGACATCACTGTAAACTCGTAATGCCCATACCTAGTTTGAAATGCTCTCTTCCGAATATCTTCCTTCCTCACACGTAGTTGATGATATCCGGATCGAAGTTCAATATTTGAAAAGTATTGATCTCCATGAAGTTGATCAAATAAATCATCAATACGGGGTATATGATACTTATTCTTTATTGTAATAGCATTGATTCCCCTATAATCAATGCGTAGCCTCATGGATCCATCTTTCTTCTTGAAAAACAAGACCAGGAATCCCCATAGAGAAACACGAGGTCGAATAAATCCTTTGTCACTCAAATCCTCTAGTTTTTTATTTAGATCCACTAACTCCACAGTAGACATTCTATAGGGGGTCTTTGATATAGGTCTTGCACCAGGAATTAAGTCAATGAAAAACTCAATTTCACGCTCTGGAGGATGTCCAGGTAAATCCTCTGGAAATACATCAATGTATTCTTTCACTATATGCACATCTTCAATTTGAAGATTTCTTTCCTCACCCATAGATATTGGGTTCTCTTCCTCTCCAAGAATTTCATTCAATAGAGCTATTGGGGGTGGGTCTAGATAATAATCAGATGGAGAGGTTTCTACTCTAAAGATAAGAGATTCTATACCATTTTCAAAAATTGTAACTTTCTTTTTCTTGCAATAAATCTTCACATCATAGTTTGACAGCCAATTCATACCGAGAATTATATCAAAGTTATTCATTAGTATAATGATAAGGTTAGCAACTAAATTACATTTATGTGTCACGAGGGGGACTAGTTGGCATGCCTTTATTGCAATGATGCATCCCCTAGGAGTTTTTACTGATAACTCATTTATTAAATCAAATTGTACATATCTAATTTTCTTGGAAAACTTGGAAGATATAAATGAATGTGATGATCCAGAATCAAATAAAGTGTTAGCTAAGTTTGAGGAAAAAATTAAAGTACCTACCACCACACCATTAGAAACTTCAACTTCCTCGGTTGTAATCGCATAATCTCTCCCTTGTTCTCTTTGATTTTTTTAGGAATTTTTCCTTGGTGCTTAGGAAACTCATTTTCATAGTGTCCAATATCTCTACAATTGTATCATTGAACATCATCTAATTTTTTCTTTCCCTTTAATTCATGAGATAGATGACCCTTTTCTACACACTTATAGCAGACACCCATGCCTTTTAAGCATTTACTGAGGTGATTCTTTCCATAGTTTTCACATAATGGGAATTTCTTAATTTCCTTGTTCTTCTTTGGTGCTTCACCTTTCCCTTGGTTATCAAAGTACCTCTTCTTATCTTGTTTCCCCTTGAACAAATTTGATCTAGAAAATTCCTTCTCTGTTTTGATGGCACTTGATACAATTTCATCATATGATGAAAATGTTTGAGAAGCCAGTGCCCTTCAAAGGCTTGTCTTAAGACCTTAAAAGAAATGATCAATATTGTCTACCGAGTTACGTACGTAATCTACAATATACCTGGATAGCCTTGTAAAGGTAGCCTCATACTCTGCAACACTGTCTTTTTCCCTTTGTTTTAAGCCAAGGAATTTCCTCTTCATTTCGGTTCGTTGCTCACGAGGGAAATATTTTTCGAATAATATTTCCTTAAAATTACTCCATTCCATATAATCTATTTCTTCTTCCTCCATGGTATTCTGAATCAAGGACCACCATTGATCAGCATCGCCCTTGAGACAATATACTTCCAGTACTACCTTTTCATTTTCATTGCATCTTAATGACATGAATATCTTTTCAAGGGACTTGATCCATTGATCAAAAACCACTGGATTAGTAGTCCCACTAAAAGATGTGGGCTTTTTCGCATGAAATGATCCAACATAGGTGTAGAATGTTTATTCGTTACAACCTAAGTAATTTGTCCCAATATGGTCATGATATGATATGCTCCAACATTGACTGTGTTGCCTTGCTCAGTGGGGAGATTCCTACGTTTCCCACAAGTATTGATTCTCCTTCTTCCATTAGATGGTATTTATAAATAATGGAACACACTAGATTAGGGTGTGAATCATAATGTATAATCTTTACTTAAAAAAATACTGAGCATAAATTGAGATCTTATGCATGGCTAATCCCATAATTAGAAAAATGGTTTCTTTGAGGAATAATTTACATTTCAATCCTTCATAATGGCTTGTCAATAAAACATGAATTATCCTAAGAATATCCCTCGAAAGTGTTGTAACCAAGAGTACATCAAGGCCCATTTTCATGTACCAGGATACCTCAGGTCAAGCCCGAAACTTCTTGTCGGAGCTTTTACTCCTAGGTACATCTGTGCCAGAGCCACCTCTACCCGCTCATATCCAGACAGGGATGTATTTTCTAGAAGGATTCACATAATCTATTCCTTACCAAAATATCAGTATATTCATGTACGTTTATCCTCAAATACTACCTTAGGGCTTTGTTCCCTACTATACATTTCCCACTCTAGTTTCCAAGTTTTCTACTAAACTTCCTTTGATACCAACAGTAACACCCTGACCCCTCTAGACTGGAGCCAGTGCAATACTTTTTATATTGGCATGGTTATAAGGAATTAAAATCCTAAAGGAATGATCATTTTAGTAGTCTTGAAGAAACTAGATACATAAATGTAACTCAAATTACATTAGAGAAGGTTAAAAAATACAATAAATAACAAAAACTAAAAACTACATCCACAGGAACTCAATAAATGATATCCTCTTCATCACCTGTTGAAGGTAGAAAATGAAAGGGGTGATCTCAAATGATCAGTAAGGGTTACAAATAGTGGAATCATGAATCAATAATAACTAAATCATAAACAAATATGGCATGGTGAATAAATAAAAAACACACGCCATTAATAAACTGAGAAAGGGCCTACATCCATAGATTTTTTCATAGTGAAAACCTAATGGATAGTAATGACTAAAAATGAATAAAGATAATTCTTATTAATTTAAATTCATGTATTTGGAACATGATACTATAATACCATTAAAACGGTTTAGTTCTGTGGGTATAAACCCATCTTATTTTTTGGAAACAAACTCGAAGGGTTTGTCGCCAACTGATTTGTCTCATGAGACCTATCGATGCATAGAAGGGATATAGAGGGCCCCAAAAACCAGTTCATGTCCAAATAATTCTTTATACATTGATTAAATATATGATAAATATTCCTTTTTAAGATCCATATAGAGTAGAGTATACATATTCATCAATATTTCCATAATTAAAATAACTTTCCAAATAAACATCGTATGTAAAATGGTATACGGTTTAGAAAACAAACATATCCATGATATGAGATTATGTATATTTAATATAAATATAATTTCAAATGAAAATTTATCTCAAATGGGTAGTAGGTACACCACATAATGATTATTAGATGCACCATACAAAGTTGGTCACAATAAAATAGTAGTTGAGACAAAGTCTCTTACCACAATGTAATCGGTCGAATCATATGAAAAAAACTTAATAAACCTAAAATTAATTATTGAATAACATGAATATAAATAGAATAATGTTATTATATATCAAATTTCAGTACACATATACCACATACAAGTAATAAGTGGAAAACAATGAAAATCTCACAGAAATGAATGTGAGATGAGAAACCCCTTACCTTATGCTCAAGTGTGTTCTTCGTTTGTTTTAATGACCTAAATAATAAAATTTAGCTTCATTAATTAATAAATAAGGAACCTAATATACATGTAATTGATTTATTATAACCTTATTAGGTTCATTCATGGCTCTTTTTATGGGTTTAAGAGGTTCAATTTTCTTGTTTTGGAAGCATTTTCTTCCTTGGTTTTCATGATTCGTTTACTTGTTTTCATGAATGGAAGTTCATTTGAAATGTGGTTAAACATACAGAATTGTTAATATATATTATTAATGAAATTAAGTATATATAAATGATCTTATAATGATTTTGGGTTATATACCATGATGATGATTCATTAGTTAAAAGTTTATTACAAATATTTGGATTAACTTGGTCGTTTTGTTCATAATGAACTTGTTTTGTATTATTATTTTATATTATGAGTGTCTAAGGATTACATAAGATTAATGATATTAAATACATATATTCTTATCTATTTCAACCATTAAAATTGTTTCATGAATAGTAATTAAGGAGAAAGTGTAGAATGAAACTCCGTCATCCACAAAGGTTATAAATTGGAACCTCATGGATGTTGATTTCATTTATAAAAATAAAAGGGAGGAAGTAAGAATATTGATGATGGTTCTTCCATTCACATGATATAATTACATTATATAGATGATATTGGAGTTTATCATGGTAATTTGGATATAGGAGGTGAGGAGAGAAAAATAAAAGAGATGAACTTGAAAATAAAAGAAAAGGTGAGAGATCCCTTATGAAAATTCGGCAGCCTAACGGCATCGCTTAAAATTTCATAAAATGAAATGATGAGAGTAAAAGGGTATATCATCATATTGAAATAAAAATAAAAGTAATAAGAAAACATAAAATCAAACCCCAACATATGAGAATGGAAAATCAAATAGATAACATAAAAAGAAGTGTCGACTAAAAGAAGAGAATGAAGGATTCCCTTACCTTGTAGAGTAACTCCTAGATCTTAAAGGATGGGACCTTGGGGGATTAAGGACACCTTGGGAAGACTCCTAGAGAGGTAAAAACACCAGATCTTAGAGGATGAGGGATTTGTAATGAAATAAAACGAATGGATGAGTGGGTATTTAAGGAAAAAGAGATGTAGTTTTTAATAATTTCAAAGGGACACCTCATTAGTGATTTTTTTGCCAAACCATGGGCTTGCCCATGGTATTTTCCACTTGGAACACCTCATGTGATATATTACTATACACAAGTTGACTAGAATTTTATTTTAATTATTATTTCATTATGTCATTAAACTACCGAAAACTCAGAACTGTATTTTTACTATTCATGAAAAATTCAAGTATTTTAGAAAAATCCCAAAATTTCACCATAATAATTTTTAGACGTGTAGAATTAAAAAATGAACTCAATTTTTTGAAAATAATTTTATAAGTATTTTTAAATTAATTTTTAAATAAAATCATATTTAATTCAAAAAATAACAATTTAAAGGTATAATTAGTTTTGTATTACATTGACAAATTAATTAATTTCTCATTATCTTATTACCTTAAGAAAATAAAATATTATCATTATTTACTATTTATAAGGGTCATATTACTATTCATATTACTATTCATAAGGGTATGTTATTATTCATCAAAAAATCAAGTTAGTTCTATCAGACTCCAAATGACTTACTGGTCACAACTCTAGATGACCGTTTTTCGAAATTCAAAACATAGAAGTGGAAAATTTATGTTTAATGGATAGCTTATAACTTTCTCCTATAATGTTTTGATTCACAAAAGACTTAGTGCTTCATGAAATATAGGCTATATAATGAATAGAAAGTATTTAAGAGCAACATACCATAAAATTTTTGGGGTGTTATATAGGATGTCTTAAAGCATCTGTCTACCTATGGTTAGGAGTTGAAATCCTCCGACCGAGGTTTCCTCTTCTGAAAAATTTTCTTGCATAACTTCTCCAGGTGACCCAAATGGACACCAAAATGACAACCCTTTGTAGGATCATGACAAGACATATTTGAATACCTGAACCGTCCACACTGGAAGCATACAAGAGAATGGTATGATGAATAAGAAGATGGAATAGATTAGGTAAAGTCTTTAGGAATGGGTTCCTCTAAAATACACCTCTATCTATATGGGGGACCTTCACAGATGCCAACTTCCACCAAGGGAACTCCAAAAACCAACTCGGCTGGAAATGCCTCTTCGGCCAACTTTTTGAACTAAACTCTACCAGATAAAAGTGCATTCTCCTTAATCTCTGTACGAAGACCCCATAAGAAAATAGGATCTTTCATCCTATCCTATGATGTTATCTCTATATAAAAAGAAACCAACTCTTTAAGGTGATAAACATAGGTCTTCACTGTCTATTGGCCTTGCTAAACACCCATGAGCTTTGATACATTCCTCTCCTTCACCTCCTTAGGTATGAACCATTGGATAAAAGTGTTCTTGAACACTTCCCACAACATCCCAACTTACAATGATGTTGGTACAATCACCTTCCGCCGATCCAAATTTGAACCTTCAAATGAATCCAAAATGGCATGAACTCTCACAGTTTCGGGAGTTCCCAATGACCTGAAGATACCTTCAACTTTCTCAATCCACTATAAAGCCTCTAACAAACCTTTTTCACCATGAAAAAATGGCAAAAAATGAGAATAACCTAACGTTGCCGCTCCTCTGGGTGTCTAGGTAGGGCCAATAATCAAAAGATACCCACATGAAACCTTTGGGGCCTTTCTAGGTGGCATAATTTGTAAAACATAAAACATAAAACCAAATCAACCATCCAATAAAAACTCAACAAAAAGAACATATCAAACCAAATTAATCAGTTCTCAATCCAAACATCACAAACAAAACCAAAATCTTCTTCCAAAATCCACCATTTCATTCTAATTTCAAAACCAATTCAACTCTCAATCCACTTTCTACAAAACCCCAAATCACTTTCAAATTCAATTTAAACACTAAATATTGGATTTAAAACAAAATTACACATTGAAACCTTTTTTATTTTGAAAAAACCTTTTTCCAAAAAAACCATTTTCCTTTTGAAAATCCACTCATGCCAATAAAAACCAGACCAAAACACAACTCACACTAAACTCCTGGGATAGGGAACTAGTATCTATGCATTACCTGGAGACATGGTTAGTGGACCATTCCCTAGGAAATCCCAAAACACTAGGAATATCCTGATCCATTCACTCAGTCTCTACATGGTTCACTACTCCATGTGAGACCATCGCACAACACTAGCTCACTTCCATTGTCATTCCCCATACACACATCCAAATACCCAAACAAGGACTAAAATCACAGAATAACCCAAGAAACTCAAGGATCAGAGCAAGAAAGGGTTTATGGTGTCCTTCACATACCTACATCTCGAGTTCTGATGATATTAATCTCCAATATACCTAATTCCCAAAATAACAAAGGGCTACTCTGATACCATTTTTTCATGAACCAGGTCAGGCTTCCATCCGACCTGAAACCCAACCCAGTCTGATATAAGGCCTAAGAGGTGTTTCCAATCCTCTCGGGCTGGCAACTAGCATCAATAATGAATGATATCATAGTGGGAATGATTTATCCCAGTACAAGCCATGGTCAAATAACCAAAATAAATCACACAATAAAAACCAATAATAACTGAACATTGATAAATACAACTGAATCCAGATACAACAGAAGATAAAAAACTAATACTAAAACAGATCTAAACCATACCGTGACTACAAAATGTCCATGTGACCTCTTGGTCACCACCATCCACAAACCAACCCACTCCACAGGCAACCTAAATCAGAAACCTGGACCTATAAAATAGCTTGGGTATACCGACACTGAGTAGCACGAGTAGGGTATGAGCATAAACAGATCAGTAGGTAATCACCATAGAATCCATACATTTCCTTTCTTGAAATAGTTCACATGCACTATTTTAAAAGTACATATATAAAATAGGGTTTCATCATTTCAAAATTTAAACACATTTTTCTAGAAAAATCCACCTTTAGGAACAACACACACACAAATTTCCTTTCTAAAACGGTTTTACATTCCAAAATCTAGTTTGAGAACCAAAAATGAAATAATAATCCCACACAGGTGATAAAAAGGGATATGATAAAAGAAAATTAATTAGAATAAACAGTAATAAACTAGAAGGGCTAATAATAAACAATAAATAGAAGTAAAACAGAACATACAAATAGATATTTCTGGTCATTTCCTAAACATATGTAGAATAAATCCATGGACATACTCAATTAGGACTCACCTATCAGCGTATGGTGTTGTTCCATAATGAATAACCAACTAGACTCTACAAAGTAGTTAATCTGGTGGCATGTCCCACCTAGCCACCCAGCAAATCCAGGGGGTACCAACCCGTCTAATTGGGGTTGATAAGAAACTATCACTTGACCCTCTAGATGATTCCTAGTAATCCCATGATAATAGTACATGGTGAATAGGGAGGTCCTCACATCTGTTGAATCAAACCAATAACCCACAGCCACCGTGTTTTTCTATCCCAAACACCAACACCACCTATGTGATGACCCTCTCCTCAAAGGGTCCACCATAGTGGTGCCCATAACACATCAAGTCATACACAAGTGCCAACTGAGACTTCACTTCACATCACTTTAAAACCACTTTTCAAACATCCCAAAATACCAACTAGGCCTTTACCATTTCAATTTGAAACCCATTTACAAACCATTTATGAAACCAAGGTGAAAACATACAACATGCTCAAAAAGTGAAAATGGGCATTTACATCCTTTAGTTACCAAACCACACCTCAAAGTGCCAAACAGGCCAAGACTTAGGGGATACTTTTAAAACCACCTTCAAATTTTATGAAGACCAAGTAATCTTTTAGAAACCAAGGGACCAATTTGAAAACACTGGGAGGTTTTAAAGAACCATTTTTTGGGAAGATGAGGGGAAAGGGAAAAGAGGAGGGGATGAGTGTTTGAAAATACGGTTCAAGAGAGAGACATTTTCTACAAAAGGACATCATCATTTGTGATCCCATCCATAAGTGATCCCCATGCGCATATGGATGTTCCCACATCTAATGGCTCACTCAAACATTTTCTAAGTTACACAAAGTTCCCATTTAAAATTCAGAAGAACCTTTCAAACGTTTTACACATAACCATAAATCCATGAAGAGACACCCAAACCACACACTACATTCAAGTCACAATGAATATCAAACAACCAAAACACATCCAAGGCCAAACACCATCCAAATCACCCAATTTCTTTTCCAAATTCCAATTTTAATTTTAATAAACACCTTTCATACATATATGTATAATCATAATTAGGAAAACCCCTTTGGAATCCAATTTTCATCAAATTTATATTAAGAAAACACCAAAACAATTTATGTGAGCACACCACAAACAAGATTAAAATATTTAGAAACCACTTAGGAAAGCACAATAACCTATCGGCATGATTTATAAAGTAAATGGATAGAAACACCTACCTCAACAATGTGTGGATGTGAATAAACTCTGGAATAAGGAAGAACACATCACAAGAGGAAAACCGAACCCCCTAGAATTCAAATAAACACAAAACACATCACTTATCCACCCCTATGGTTTGGACAAAATAAAACCACACTAAGAAGAACCAAGAAACTAGAAGAGTGAGAATAGGAGAAGGAAATCCATCAAAAACCCAAAAGAAACTTACCTTGAAGCTTGTAAAAGCATCCATAGAGGGAGAAGAGCCAATTTGAAAGGGGTTTGGGATCCTTATCATGCACTAAAAATGATCCAATGGGAGGAGGGTTTGAATTAGGGGAAAATAAGGGAGGAAAAAAAGGTAATTTCAAGATTTTTAAGGACCTAGGAAACTTTCACGGTCTGGCCGTATGGTTTTCCAAATCATGTGCCAACCGTGCGCACCCTACTAGAGAATAAAGACACCTTGCATGATTTGGTCACACGGTTTTGGAAACCATGAGCCAACCATGGAAAATGGATCTTTCAAATTCAAAAGACTCCTCGTATGCTCACCACATGGTTTCTCCTAACTATGCACAAGCTATGTGACTTGTCCCTGACACCAAAAAGGATCTTCATGGTTTCTCCTTGGTATCACATGATTTGGCCCAAACCATGCTCAAACCATTATAGAAAACCTGTGAAAGAATAAAAACAACTAGAAACACCCTCATCCTCAATAGGCCACACATTTTTTCCTCAAACCATGCACACAAACTATTCATAAGTCCAAAACTCACCTGAAACCTCCAAAACTAAAAAATTCAAGATGGGAGATTGACTTGAACCTCAACTAAAGGATCCAAATCTAAGAAAAGAATAAAATAAAAGAAAAATTGTGGTTGGGGTGTGACAGTTTCAGAATGAGGATGATATTTTGGTTTTCAATGATAATCTAAATAAATGATCTTTTAAATTTTAAAATTACTTTAAAATTGAGTTTTGTGATTTAAAATTAGAGTGAATAGATTCATAGGTTTTTTTATAAGGTAGTATTCTCTATAAATGGGATGAGTGGTATCTATATTTGTAAATGAAAACATGTATATGGACAAAGGGTGGTATCTATATTTATATAATCATATTAACTTTCAGAGACCTCCTAGACACATAGAATCTCACCTCTTATATAATATAGAATTTTAATAACACCATGGAATGGGAAAGTCAGTAACTCTATTCAACCTATAGGATATCTATCATGACCTCACTCTCACAAAATGTAAATTAATGTTTAACCCCATTCAAACTTCTAAACCTACTTTTCATCCAACATCACTTGCATGGTTTAAATTAGGGGAGTCCTCCACAACTACATCTTCTCTCTAGTTTGGTGTTGCTTCTAAGGGGATGATTCTTATGAAACAGAATGAAATAATAACTATCATTTTCATCTCTCGAATAGTTATTATTGAATTTTTTGCTTGAGACTCATCCCCCATCTCTTTTGGAAATGAACCTATTTTTCTTGAACTACTCTAAGAAGTATTCATCCCATACTAGGTACCAGTGAGCATTGTGGATGAATTCAGATGATAACACCTACCCCCAGTAGATTAATTCTTTTCTTAAATTCAATTACTCATTTCCTTATAAGCATGATGAAATTATTTGAAACATTCAAATGTTGGGTTCTCCTTATTTGAAAGTCCCCTATTGTATATTTATTTATTTTGTTAAATATTAATATTACCAAATCAAATATGATGGATATTAATAGATTATGAATGGATGCCAATCGTATAATAAAAGAGTATGAATATGGGGTGAAAGAGTTCATCATGATTGTAAAAGATCATACATATGACCCTTCTCAAATCCTTTGTCTCTGTTTACATTATTATTATTCAATTATAATTAGTCTAGAGGTATTGGAAGAACAATTGATATATCAAATAATATATCAAAGTTATAAATGTAGGAATAAACATGGGGGGAAAGTGAATGTAGCTAGCGACTGAGATAACACTGTTTTTTATGGATCATCTCATATGATTACAAGTGTGGACAATGAAGAAGACCATATCGAGGATGTAATTATAGGTGAGAATGATGATGAAGATAATATTTATGAAATGAAAATGATAGTTGAAGATTAACTTCATGATTTTCCAAAATTGTTTGAGAAGTTAAAGAGTTGTGGAAAGATGCCACTGTATACTGGTTTCTCTAAAAATGCAACATTTTCAGCCGTACTGAAGTTGTATAATTTAAAAGTTGTAAATGGATGGAGTGACTCTAGTTTTATTGAACTAATTTCTTTATTGAATGATATGATCCTAGAAGATAATGAGCTTACTATCCAAACATATAATGATAAATGAATTCTATGTTAGATGGGTATGATCTCTTAAAGAATACATGCTTGTCCAAATGATTGTACATTGTTTCACAAGGACCAAAAATAACTTAAAGAATTACCAAAGTGTGGTGCTTCTCGATACAAGAAATATGAATTGGGTCCTAAGAAATTTGTATGGTACTTTCCAATCCTTACAAGGTTTAGAAGCCTATATAGAAGTGAGGAGACTGCAAGGCAATTGACATGGAATGCATATACAAGAAATAAATATGGGAGACTTTTTATCGATTAGACTCTCCTCAGTAGAAAATAATTGATCATGAGTATCCTGAATTTGTAAATGAGCTGAGAAACCATCATCTTGCACTATCAAAAGATAAAGTGAATCCTTTTGGTTTTCAAAGCATCACTCACAGTAGATGACTGATTATGTTGGTAAATTATAACTTTCCACTATGGTTATGCATGAAACAAAAATACATTATGTTATCTATGCTTATATAAAAACCAAAAAAATGGGTAATGATATTTATGTTTATTTGGATCCATTAATCGAAGATTTTAAATTATTATGAGATTCAGGTGTTATGTTGTATGATGCTTATAGAAATAAATATTTCATGTTGAGATTCATTTTGTACGGGATGATAAATAACTTTCCTACTTATGGAAATTTTTCAGGATATATCATTAAAGGAACTCAAGGGTGTCCCATTTGTGAAAAAGGTACACAGTGAATTAGATTGAAACATTCATTAAAGACTGTGTTTTTAGGACATCATAGATTTCTACCCTAATGACATAAGTATTGATCTTGGATGACATAATTTGATGGGAGTTTAAAATAATTTTACAGCATCGTCTCTACTAATAGGTGATAAATTTTTTGATAAATTAAAAGCTATGGACATTGCTTTTAATAAAAAAATTCCAAAAACCTTATGAAACCGGTTGGAAAAAGAGATCAGTTTTTTTTTTTGAATTTTCATACTGGAATTTTCTGAACATTTTACATTTTTTTATGTTATGCATATTGAAAAAAAATGTATGTGATAGTGTCATTGAAAAATAACTAAATGAACCCTTCAAAACAAAGGATGGAATTAAGGCTAGGTTGGGCATTATTTGCATGGTAATATGGGAGGATTTGGTGCCAATGAAGGGTGAAAAATGGACTTTTCTTCCACCATATTCTTACACTCTTTCCAAGTAGGAGAGATGTCAATTTTGAAAATTCTTGAATGATGTAAAGGTTTTAGAGGGTTATTCATCAAATATCAATAATATTGTTTCAGTGACTGATTTAAAGTTAAAGGTTCTAAAATCACATGTTTGTCATGTTTTTATGTAATATCTAAAGCATGTAGCTTTACATTGCATTTTTTCTAAGAATGTATGTCATACATTAACCAAGCTCTATTTCTTTTTCAAATATATATGTAGTAAAGTTATATACCTGGTCAAATTTCTAACTATGGAGCGATATATTTTTGAGGAAGCTATTGAATTCCATACCAACTACCAGTCCGGTGTGGAAAGTATTGTTCTACCAAAATCTCATCACATCGGGTGACTTGTGGGTGAAGGAATTTTTGGAATAGATGTTTTCATAGTCAATATTACATATCAGAAGCAAACCCACCTTTACATTTTTTATAAAAGTTTAGTGGTTTCCCCATATGTTGAAACCCACAAATAAATTCTTAGGCATTTGAATCCATCAAGGGCTGAAAGGTAGATATCAAATACACATAATCAATAGTTTATAAGATGGTTTCAAGAGTATATTCTTAAAGAGTGAGATGAAAATCTATATTCAATTTTAGAAAAACTTTGATGGCTATCCATAGTACTAAGTGTGAATGTATTATCTTACAATGGTTATGTAATTAATGGTTATATGTTCTATACAAATGAACATGATGAAGGTAGTACCATGAAAAATAGTGGAGTAACACTTGTGGATGAAGCGATTCATGTATCTACTACCAAGGACATAAATCCAATTTATGTGAATATGTCATACTTTGGCATCATCAAACAAATATGGGAGTTGGATTATACAACATTCCAAGTGTCGATTTTTCAATGTAAGCTGGTTGATAACATGGGTGTTGTTAAAATAGATGAATTGGGATTCGTGAAAGTGGATTTGATTAAGGAAGGATACAAAGGTGATTCATTTATAATGGAATCACAGGCAATACAAGTATTTTATGTTCCAGATCCCGTAACCCAAAAGTGGTCTATTGTTTTGTTATCGATTAAAACCAATGAAGGGTCAGATGAAAATTCAACTAAGGATAACCCTTTCATTGGGACATCATAATAATTTCAAAATTTTATCAATGTAGACAGGGTATTATATGTCATAGGAGACCACAGTGAAGGGATTTGGATACTCGATAGAGGGGTCAAATCCCTTCAACTTTTTTAAAAAAAAGTTAAATAATCAGGTTATATTTTTTTGTAATATACATTACGTTAACTCATGTTAGTATCTATTCACTACTACAATTATGTAATCTAAATGAAATGTTGAACCACTTCTGAAGATAATGAATTCTATATGTGATGATACTTTCAATCTTGAGGAACAACAGGTTTCTCAACCTATTGTTGCTCCTAGTGCAGAGGAACAATGACCTTCTACGCATTTTGATGCTACCAATCCATAGGAACAACATATTAATGATGCTGAATCCAAGGAAATGGTATATGGTGAAGAATTGATGTCCCAAAAAGATAGTATCACCGTAGCATGATAGTGCTAGAAAAAAATTATTAAGGCAAAAAGCAAAGGCATCAAATTCGAGGTCGGGTGGAATGTATGTGGGAACCCTATTGACCCCAACAAGGCCATGTTCGATAGTTTCATTAGGATCATCACTCGGTAGCATGTGCTGATTGATGTAGATTTATGGAACCATGTTGTACCCATGCTTAAGACACCGATTTGGGAAGATATTAAGGTAACATTGTGATATCCTTTATTTATTTTACTAAAAAATAAAATAATGAAACATTGAATTAATCTTCATCATCACTTGAAGAGTGAATTTATAGTAGTTGAATCTCATGAGAAATTTGTATTAATACTTTCTATAAATATTCACAGAGGTTTTCACACAATTCTAATGAAATTTCATCTCAAATATGCTAAAGGAAAAAAATAAACCCGCACCCACTGTATATGTAGGCACATCTGATAATCCAAGAAACATGGGATGTGTTTATTGGTCGTCATGAGGAGAGATATTTTCAGGTACATTGTGGATGATAATACATTGTTTGAAAATACATGTATCAATCACTTTGATTAAGAATTTTTAATTTATGAAACAACAAATGAGTGCTAAAAATACGGAACAGGCATCAAACCCAACATACCCCTACCATAAAGTAAGGATGGGGAACTATTCACTTGAAAAAAAATAGTATGTATTTTAAATCTACCATAATAGTTTTCTATGACATGAAAAAACAACATAATTATATTCCTTTTTTTATATGCAGATTGATGAATCCAAATCCAAAACCACTTCCATCCCGTGTCATGTGCTATGGAAGGAGGCACATTTAAATAAAGATGGGATACTAATAGATGAAAACACACAAAAAGTGTGGAAAACATGTGTAAGTATGTCATAATAAAAAAATTTCTTTAAATCTATATTACATAACAATGATCACTTATTTTCCTATATTTTCTATCTAACTTAGACATAATCATCAATACATGTATGGGATGAAAACCTACTATTAGTGGCCTTAAAGCATCCAAAAAAGTATGGTTGCATCAAAGGTGTCGGTTTTGGGGTGACACCCTAAACATATTTTGAGAAAAGAAAAGAACAGGGGGATAAAGATAAACAAATGGAAGAGATGGAGGCATGATTAACTACCCTTGAAGAAAAATTTCATTGGTAGTTTGAGTTGTTAGAAAATGTTATGGGGGGATCAAAGATAAAAAACAACTCAAGAACAACCATTGCATGAAGATCCCTCCTCACCCCTAATCATCTTTCAGGTGATCCATTCCCCTCAAAGATCTTTCTTAGATGAGGTAATAAATATTCACATAAATTTTTCTATGAAATTTGAATCAGGAAGACATTGATACCTTTCCTGTACTCATATACTACAGGGTGAAAATGACTGTGATTTATATCTATCAACACCCACCCATCACCTTTTTGTGAGGGCTATCATGTTTAATATCCAAGAAAACACTCTACATAATAGAAAAATTCCAACAAGTCATATGAGAGTGGGGATTACCATATCTCATGAGCCAAGTGTTGAGCTACCTATTCCACTTGATGACACAGATATTCATATGGTCGAGCAAGTTATTGAAACATTCATATCATAACCGTCAGATCTTGTAAAAAACATGTTGACAATGAGGTATTCATTTCCAATTTATTTTTCATACTAAACCTTTAACAATTAATGAAAAAGGTTAGAATTGATGAATGGTATTAAAAACTAACAAATAGAAGGCGGTGAAACAAAAGGTCGAATTAAACCCATCTAAAGGGTAAAACAACTTATCAAAAAGATCTTCAAAAAGCACATTTACCTTGCATGCTCAATATCTATATTTACTAACATTGAAGGTTCATGCGGATATGAAGTTACAAATTGGTAGTAATCACGTACTTGATTTTGAAGAAAAAATATACAGAGAGGCCATTACAGACTACATTTCTCTTAAGAATGTAAATAAAATCATCAAGTATGAATGGTTAGGAGTCTTAGTTGTAAATGTATACATGAGCTATGTTTTAATGATTTTTTCCAATAGTTGGTCTACTATGTTAATTATGAAAAAATACAATTCATTTTTTTCAGGAATATATATAAATACCGATTGAATGCATTACCCCATGAACATAAATATGGACTCATTAGTCCTCACATCACTTCTACAAACCAAACCAAAATGGAATCAGTTCAAATTGATGAAATAGTGGAAAAACTGGTCAAATCATTTGAAAGAAAACTTATAGGTGACAGACTCTTCTTAATTACAATGATGCGGGTGTAAAATTATACAATTTAATCATATCAAATATATTTTAATTCCTTTCATTACTTATTCCTTTTTATTTTTAGGCAACATTGGGTACTCATTACAATCATTTTGGATACTCCAAAGATTTATTTTCTGGATTCACTGCATGTATGCCCAATAAACCAGCCACATGTGATGACATTTACCAATTTGTAATACACTACATCGAATGTTTTAGAACTAAACTTCAAGTTATATATTTTATATTATGTTTTAATTAGAATTTTATTATGATAGAGCATTGTATAAATATCGTGAAAATCATGGCATGAGGACAGTCCATGTGCACAAGGATCCTGTCGGCTTCTACAAGTGGATAAGTATCAGGGTATATATAATAATATTTCACTATCAAAACACATATCAAAACAAATTACTTATTTTTCTCAATGTTTTTGTAGTGTTTGAAGCAAAAAAATGAAAAATATTGTGGTTATTATTTTTGTAAATTTACGAGATATACCATATACTATCAACAAAATAGAATCGCAGAAGAGGTATTTTCGAATATAATTACCATTTAATTTAAAATATTTATTAATCCTTTGTGTATTTATATTTTTCTAGTACTACTATGACTATCGAAAATCCTCGTATTCACAAGATGGAATATATTTGTTTAGAAACGAATGGGCATCATACCTGATGTCAGAATGTACACATATATCATGAAGATGTGACTTCATACTTCTTATTTAGTTGATTTTCTCATTATTTTATCTACTTTGTTTAGTTAATTTCCTCATCATTTCTATCCTATACTTATTTTTTTAATTTTCACAGAGATCATAAAGAAATGACTTTGTCAATAAGAATGATTCACTCTTTTACTATGTCGTGCACTCAATATGATACATGGTGTACCTAATATGACTCAGATTGTATGAATTCAGTTTAAAATTGGAATTTTATTAATGTATTGTTTCATATTTATGTTTAATTTATTTCTTTATAAAATTACTAACATAAGGATTTTTTTCTTATACAGGTGAATTCTTTTACTCGTGTTGGTGTGGTTTGTTCAAAGATTCTCGTGCTTGTGTGAGATTGGACTTTGAGGCTGCAATTGAGATAATGACAACAAGGAAATAGTTTAATAATGTATACAAACATCATGAAAAAGGTGAATTTCTACTGCTTATTTAATTATTATTTTCATCATTTTATCTATTATTTGGAAGATAATTTCTTTATCATTTTTATCTAATACTTATTTAGTTTCTTTCACATGTCTTTTGGGAAGTCATATTTTTCTTTCAACTATCTGCAACAAGCTGAAAAAGATAGAACATGTTCCTTTCTAATGGAAGATGAAACCCCATGTTGCCTGAAATGTAATATTTTCAGGGATCATGGGGTTTCTCTTCCATCAGAATAGAACATGTTCTCTCTTTTCTATATTTTTTTAGATAGTTGAAACCAAAACACATATCACATACTCCATTAGTCGCACCTCAATTTGATACACAATGTTCTTAGTATGACTAGGACTGTATTTTTTTAGTTTATAATTTATATTTTAGTTCAAAACACACATCTCATACTCAAAACTGAGCAAACGCATTAAGATTGTTTTGATAATTTAGGACAACAATTCATAAGTCGTTTTTGACATGTAGGAATCAGTCACACCTCATTCTGATGCATGGTGTGGACGGTATGACTCTAATTGTGTCTTTTAATTTAAAATTAACATTATTTTTAGTAAAAAGAACAAGTAAAATATTGAAAACCAAGAGAACATATTCGTATTGTTTTGATATTTTAGTAAAATGATCCATAAGTCATTTTTGACATTTAGGAATCAATTGCACCTTAATCTAACACACAGTGTGACCGATATGACTCAAAGTGTGTCTTTTTATTTAAAATTGACATTAATTTTAGTAAAAAGAGTGAGTGACATACTAAAAACGAAGAAAATGAATTTTTATTATTTTGATACTTTATTAAAATTATTCATAAGTAATTTTTGAAGTGTAAGAATGAATTGCACCTCAATCCGATTCATGGTGTGACCAATATGATTCAAAGTGTTCGTTATGAGTTTAAAATCGACAATTTAGTTCAAAATGTATTTCACTCACTGAAAACCAAGAAAACATGCTCTGATTGTCTTGATAATTTAGTTCAATGATTCATAAGTCATTTTTTATGTATAAGAAGCAGTCTCACATCAAACAGACACACGATGTGGTCAATATTACTCAAAGTGTGTGTTTTCAGTTTGAAATGACATTTTAGTAAAAAAACACAAGTGACATACTGAAAATTGAGAAAACACATTCGGATTATTTTTATACTTCAAAAAAACGATCCATAAGTCATTTTTGATGTGTAGGAATCAGTTGCACCTCAATATGATGCACGGTGTGACCATTATGACTTCAAGTGTGTCTTTTTATTTAAAATTGACATTAATTTTAGTAAAAATAACAAGTGACATACTGAAACATGAGAAAACACATTCAAATTATTTTTATACTTTAAGAATATTATACATAGGTCATTTTTGATGTGTAGGAATCAATCCCACCTCAATCTGATGCACGGTGTGACTGGTAACTCCAAGTGTGTCTTTTTATTTAAAATTAACATTAATTTAGTATAAAGAACAAGTGACATACTGAAAACTAATCAAACACAATCAGATTGTTTTGATGCTTTAGTAAAATGATCTATAAATTATTTTTGATGTGTAAGAATCAAGCCACACCTCAATCTGACACACGGTGTGCCTGATATGACTCTAAATGCGTCTTTTTATTTAAAATTGACATTGATTTTAGTAAAACGAACAAGTGACATACTGGAAACTGAGAAAATGCATTTGGATTATTTTGATACTTTAGTAAAATGATACATAAGTCATTTTTGACGTGTAGGAATCAGCCACACCTCAATCCGACTCATTGTGTAATCGCTATGACTCCAAGTGTGTCTTTTTATTTAAAATTGACTTTAATTTTAGTAAAAAGAACAAGTGACATACTGAAAACCAAGCAAACACATTTGGATTCTTTTGATACTTTAGTAAAATGGTCTATAAGTCATTTGTGACATGTAGGAATCAACTCCACCTCAATTCGATGCACAATGTGGCCGGTATAACTCCAAGTGTATCTTTTTATTTAAAATTGACATTAATTTTAGTAAAAATAACAAATGACGTATTGAAAACCGAGAAAATGCATTTGGATTATTGTGATATATTAGGAAAATGATTCATAAATCATTTGTGACTTGTATGAATCAACCACACCTCAATCTGATGCATAGTGTGCCCGATATGACTCCAGGTGTGTTTTTTTATTTAAAATTGGCATTAATTTTAGTAAAAAGAGCAAGTGACGTGCTGAAAACTGAGAAATTGCATTTATTTTATTTTGATACTTTAGAAAAATGATTCATAAGTCATTTTTTATGTGTACGAATCAACAACACCTCAATCTGACGCATGGTGTGACTGGTATGACTCAAAGTGTCTGTTATGAATTTAAAATTGACATTTTAGTTCAAAACATGTGTTACACATTGAAAACCAAGCAAACGCGCTTTGATTATCTTGATAATTTAGAACAACGATTCATAAGTTATTTTTGACGTGTAGGAAGCAGACTCATGTCAAACTGACACACGAAATGACTGTTATGATTCAAAGTGCGTGTTTCCAGTTTGAAATGACATTTTAGTAAAAAACACAAATGACATACTCAAAATCAAGAAAATGCAGTTGGATTGTTTTGATACTTTAGAAAAAAGATCCATAAGTCATTTTTAACGTGTAGGAATTAGTTGAACCTCAATCTGAATTACAGTGTGACCGATATGACTTCAAGTATGTCTTTATTTAAAATTGACGTTAATTTTAGTAAAAAGAACAAGGGATATACTCAAAACCAAGTAAACGCATTCAAATAATTTTGAAACTTTATAAAAATGATTCATAAGTCATTTGTGGCATGTAGGAATTAACCTCACCTCAATTTGACGCACGGTGTGACTGGTATAACTCCAAATGTGTCATTTTATTTAAAATTAACATTAATTTTAGTAAAAAAAAGAGGTGACATGCTGAAAACTGATCAAATGCATTCAGATTGTTTTGATATTTTAGAAAAACGATCCATAAGTCATTTGTGACATATATGAATCATTTTCACCTCAATCTGACTCACAGTGTGAACGATATGACTCCAAGTGTCTTTTTATTTTAAATTGACATTGATTTTAGTAAAAAGAACAAGTGACATGCTAAAAACTAAGTAAACGTATTCAGATTATTTTGATACTTTGTGAAAATGATCCATAAGTCATTTATGATTTGTAGGAATCAACCGCACCTCAATCCGGCACACAATGTGACCAGTATGACTCAAAGTGCTCGTTATCAGTTTAAAATTTATATTTTAGTTCAAAACGTGTGTCACTCGCTGAAAACCAAGCAAACATGCTCTGATTGTCTTGATAATTTAGAACAATGATTCATAAGCCATTTGTGATGTATAGGATGTAATCTTGCGTCAAACCGACACACGATGAGATTGGTATGACTCAAAGTGTCCATTTCTAGTTTGAAATGACATTTTAGTAAAAAACACAAATGACATACTTAAAACTGAGCAAACGCGTTCATATTGTTTTGATACTTTAGGAAAATGATGCATGAGCCATTTTTGACTTGTAGGAATCAGTCACACCTCAATCTAATGTGTGGTGTGACCAATATGACTCCAAGTGTGTTTTTTTATTTAAAATTGATATTAATTTTAATAAAAAGAACAAGTGACATATTAAAAACCGAGAAAACGTATTCAGATTGTTTTTGATATTTTAGGACAACGATCCATAAGTCATTTTTGACGTGTATGAATCAACCGCACCTCAACCCGACGCACACCATGACCGGTATAACTTTAAGTGTGTCCTTTTATTTAAAATTGACATTTTATTAATATATTCTTTCATATTTATGTTTGATTTATTTCTTTATAGTATTAATAACATAAGATTTGTTTTCTTATATAGGTGAATTCTTTTGCTCGGATTGGGATGGTTTATTCGGCAACTGATATCACGGTCAAACTTTTTTGAGAGGGGGTCGTGGTGTGTCAAAGACGATGAAATATTAATGTTTTTAAATGTCTGTGAAGAGTAATTGCAAATGTAATTATACAAAACATTGTTTGAAATGTATATTGTAGTGTTTTTTTGTATTTGCATAGGTGCGTTTCATACAAGTTAGAGGTTGTTGTAGTGTATTGTTATTCAAACAGCACACTGCAGCATGTGAGCCTTTATCAATGCTAATGAAAGCGTTAATAAAGGGTGGTCGTTATCAGTGCTAAACTAGCACTGATAAGGAGAGTCCTTTATCGGTGATTTTTTTAGCACTGATAAAGGACTCCCTTTATCATTGTTTTTTAGCGGTTATAAAGGTGTCCCTCTAACATTGATGAGTATAACAATGCTTTTTTAGCATTGTTAAAGTCTCTTTTGCGTGTTGTTAAATGGATGATATGTAGTAGTGTTTTTATTATATATTGAGGCTTCTGATACAGTTATGTACTACATGGGTTATGTGGATGTGTTGCATTATGATTCTTATGTTGTATTTACAGGGCAAATGGTGTTATGTTCTTGTTTGACTATAATTTTATGATTTGTTGCATTTATAGTTGTTTGATGTTTTAATTTAGTGTGTGGTCGAATTATTTTTATATTAGTGTATGTTTAATTTTTTCCTGCCATTCAAATTGTATTTATTTTTTTACACAATAGCAGTATTAGCGACCCCCTTGGTGGTCCCTAATAATTTTTATGTAAATAGTATTAGTGACAATCATTGATGGGCGCAAATAAGTTTTAGCAATCATCAAAAGTGGTCGCTAAAACTAAAAATGGAAAAGAAAAAAATGTGGTAACAACTATAGCCAATCAATAAATGCTTTTTAGCAACCCAACTTGTCGTGGCCACCAAAAAGTAGTCGCTTGTGTCGTGAAAGAAGTTCTTAGCTACTGCCCAATGTCTAAAATTCTACTGGCGTAGTTGACAACCTCTAGCGTGTAATGAGACATGTTTTGAGACCGATGTTGATTTGTCTTTGAATAGGGTAATTTGGGCCACGTCATTACATTGATAAGTGATTCAACACACTCAAACACTCTTTTGGGTATAAAACAAAGTGCAACATCACCATAGTCAAAGATTCCTCATATTTACCTTTGATAAGTTAATTTCCAAAAGTGTCTCGCTTGTAATCTAAACTTCATCATGCCGTTGTATGTGTTATGTCGGTGCCTAGGAATTCTCCATATTGCACCACCAAAACTCCAATCATAAGATGTGTTATCCCATACCATAAGACATGACACCTTGAATTTCCTTTATAAAGATATGATGTGTTATGTGACTCAAACGTCTCATATGATAGGACAATTGAGTGTACAGTATTTTTTTCCAATAACTCCATATTGTATAATATAATATACGCACACATTATAATGGCTTCAATATATATTTTTTAAGTTGATTTTGAACCATTGAAACATCATAATACTTCCAAATCCTCATGAACTTTCATGAACACCTTCAACAAATACCCCCAACCAATACTCAGAGCCCAACAAAAACTGAAAAAAAACTTATCAAAATTGATAATAAAAAAAAAATATACACATTTGATATGATTTTTGATATTTATAAATATAAAAATTACATACTATTTTTTGTATCATCACATTGTTATTTTAAATATATTAAATGCTATTACCTAAGGGCAAGCTTTCATACAAATCATTTTGTTGAATCTAGAAATAAGATATTTTTTATATAAAAATTATAATTGACTATTGATATGTCTAAAGTGCATGTGAGTGGATATTATTCTTATTAATAAATTACTATATCATTATCAGATATCAACGTTGCTAAATATTTTCAACCATAGAATTTATAAATTATTTTGAATAATTTAAAGTTTATGCTTTTTGTAAAATTAGGAAACTTCTATTTTAGCGACTTTATTAAATATTTTTTTTTTTAAAAAGAGCTGCTAATACGCGTTGAGGGGAGTGAAAGGATTTGGAGGGTGGGGCCCACTGAGCCCTCCCAAACACGCAAAGGGGGGGCGTGGGTCCCACGTCCCATGCCGACTCCTTCCTCTCTGGTTCACACGTTTTGTTCCATCCGCGTGGATTTGACGGCAGCATTCAACGCGTGTTTTATCGTTTGCTTGCCCAATAAAATACTAAATCCGATTCCAAATTGGCTGTATTGAAAAATGATCCAGCCTAATAACCGTTAAAAAACTGATGGACACATGAGAGGACCGGTTCCATTTAATTATTAATTTGGAGAGGGAATAAATCAATTTTATAAATTAACTCATTTGGAGTTTAAAAGGTCAAAAACGACAACACCAACAGCATGGATCGGGCTCGGTTCCGTTAAAAAAAAAAAAAAAAACTTTTTTCTATGTCATTAACACATGTTTTGCATTGGAAATTAATAAGTAGTTTTTTTAAAACTTTAAATTAAATAGTTTTCGAGAAAACAAATATCACATACGCAGTTGAGGTTTGATTTAGTGATAATCATCTCATAATCCTGCATGAATTGCCCGGATTCAAATCCGGATAGAGGAAGAACTTTTGTAGCACGCATTGTATCAGCAGTTCTTTTCACCATATTTGGACATTCGGACCACAAATTTGGGCTTTTGAGCCATATATTTGGGTCTTCAGGTCATAGGACATCCAGGTCATCAAAGTTCTTCAACCCGCACAGCTTTTGGGTCATCATCAAATGACACCAAGTGTCATGGTGGGACCGAACGAACGGTTTGACGCAACAGGTAGGTGGTGTAGCATGTCGACACGCAAGCGTTGCCAAATAGGTGTTGGGAAAGACGACAAATGACGAACACGCAAATGAATAACAAAGCGAACACGCAACGAAAATAAAATTTATTTCCCTTCAAACAAACCTGAAAAAATTAAAGATGATGCACAGTGATTAAAAAAACATGTGATAACACCGGAAATATTTAACATGAAAATCCCAAAAGGAAAAAAACCCACGAGATTTAACCCCAATAGCATAATCAACTAATAATCAATAGTACACAGCACATACTCTCAAAGATGAGTGAGATCTCAAAAATAAAACTTTGATAAAATAGAGGATCAAAGGTGTAAAATAAAACACTACAATCAGATCAAAGACCATCGCAGATGAAAGTCAATCAGATCATAAGATTTTTACCAGTTGCGGATCTGAAAACGGATGTCGAAAACCATAACTGCATCGTGCCCTAGAAGAGAGTCGCACCACACAATCCTTGCAAAAGTTGTATGCGACAAAAAATCATAACTCATCCTTTACACATATTTTTTATAAGAAGCACGTGGGGTCCCCACACGAGGAGGATCCCAACAAACTCCCCTTTTGAATCAAGTGGGGATCACCACCAACCTTGTAATTAGTCGTCAAGTCTCAAATTTACCTTTAAGTAAAATCTTGGTCAACATGTCTGCCCCATTGTCATTTGTGTGAATCTTCTCGAGCTTCAATAGTCTCGAATCAAGGATCTCACATATCTAATAATACCAAACATCGATATGTTTCGACCTGTCATGAAAAGTGAGATTCTTTCCCAAACAAATAGCATTCTGACAGCCACAAAATAAATTATGCATGTCCTGATAAAAATTGAGCTCTTGAATAAATTTTTTCATTAACAACAATTACTCACATGTCTATGTAGGTGCAATAAACTCAGACTTACTGATAGATAAAGCAACACATCTCTGCAATCTAGATTGTCAAGATACACCCCCCTACAAAAGTGATCAAATAGCCTGAAGTAGATTTACTCAAATCCATATCTCCTTCCATATCTAAATATGTAAAAGCACAAAACATAGGCTCCCCATTATCAACATATAAGCTCAAATTAGATTTACTATGAAGATAACAAAATATATACTTCACCACTCTCCAATGCTCTCTACCTGGATTAGATAGAAAATGATTGCCCACACCAACTGCATGAGCTATATCATGTCGAGTACACACCATCACATATATCAAACAACCAACAACAGATGAATAATGTATGTGTTGCATCTCCTATCTCTCTTCATTAGTAAAAGGCGACCGACTAGAACCGAGCTTAAAATGTAAAGAGAAATACTAACCATTTTTGCTCTATCCATAGAAAATCTCTAAAAAACCTCCTCAATATATCTCTCCTGAGATGACCATAATTTTTTAGCATTTCTATCATAGAAGATTGACATGCCAAGAATTTGTCATGCTGACCTCAAGTCTTTTATCACAAAAGACCAACAAAGATTCTTCTTTAATATGTTAATTCTAGAAGTATCATGACCAACAATGAACATATCATCAACATAAAGCACCAGTATAATAAAATCATCATTAGTAAATCTCTAAAAAAAAAACACAATGATTAGAAGATGTCTTCCTGAAACCCTGATGAAAAATAACGAATTCAAACTTCTTATACCACTGTCTCAGAGCTTGTTTCAGACCATACAAACTCTTCATTAAACCGCATACATAATTCTCTTTACCTATTTCAACAAACCCTCTGATTGCTCAATATAAATCTCATCTTTTAAATCTTTGTGAAGGGAAGTTGTCTTCACATCCATCTGCTCAATATGTAGATCCAAACTAGCATCCAAACCAAGAACAACCCGAATAGAAGACATCATGACAACAAGTGAGAAAATCTCATCAAAATAAATACATTTTTTTGACGGGAACCTTTAACAACTAACCTTGTCTTGTATCATAGAATAGAACTGAATTCTTCATTTTTAATCCAATAAATTCACCGATTTTGTAAAGCTCTCTTACCTGTAGATAATTTCACCAGCTCAAAAGTATGGTTATCGTGTAATGATCTCATCTCGCCATTCATTGCTGCAACCCATCTATCCTTCTGATCACTTTCCATCACCTCATCAAAAGATAATGGTTCTGCCCCTTTAGTGAGGAGCACATACTCATCAGGTGAATACCGAGTAGAAATGGTACAATGTTGAGATGATCTCCAAAGTGGAACTACGGGTTCATTAATAACCCTTGGAACTAGATCATCAGAAACAAAAGGTGCATCAGAAACATCAACTCCAACATGTTCACCCTGAACACCATTTTTCACATCAACACAATCATCAGAATCAATAATACGAGGTAAACATGACTTAGAAACTGAATCAAGACAAACAAATCCATCAGAAGTTGGAGAAATAGATTTCTCTCTCTTATCAATATCCGTAATAGTTCGATCCTCCTTAAACACGACATCACGTATTTTGACAAGTTTCCACAAAATAAGATCATAGAACATATATGTAAACTCATCATGTCTATAGCCAATAAAAATACACCACCATAACTTACTATCCATCTTGGATCTCTCATCTCTTAGCACATGAACAAAAGCCTTGCAACCAAAAACATAATGATCATACCTGATATCTTTTCCATACCAAAACTTGTCAGGAGTGTCTGTATGCAAAGTAGCCTCAAGTGATAAATTAATAATATATGCAGTAGTAAATAAAGCATCACCCCCAAAATGTCTAGGAAACATTGCTTCTGAAAGAAAACATTGAACTCTTTCCAACAAAGTATTGCGTATCCACTCAGCTATACCATTTAGATGAGGTGTCTTATGAGGCATCTTCTAATGATGAATACCTTTCTACTTGAAATACCAATCAAAAGGACCATAATACCCACCCCTATTGTCAGTTCAAATACATTTCAACTTCTTACCAGATTCCCTCTCAACTGAAACCTGATATTGCTTAAAAACACCGAGCACCTGACTTTTGGCATTCAAAACACAAACCCAAAGCTCATGTGAGTAGTCATGAATAAACATAAAAAAATAAAGACTTCCACTAAAGTTGTCAAACTTCAAAGGACAAAAAATTTCATAATGTACTAATTCAAGTACTTTTAACTTACCGTGCAAGGATGACTGCTGAAACTCACTCTACTTCATTTTTCATCCATATAGTGATCGCAGATGTCCAATTTGACACCCTTCAAACCTGAAAGCAAATTTCTCTTGGAAAAATAACCAAGCCCCTTCTCACTAATGTGGCTGAGCCATTTATTCCATAATTTAGAAGAAGCACTACACTCAATAACGCAAGCGGTATCACAAGAAATTAAAGCTCTACACTAGTACAAACCTGATTGCTTCTTACCTCGAGCCACTATAAAGGAACCCTCAGAAAGATTCCATTTTCCATCACTAAAAGTACTGATAAAACCATCATTATCAAGAACACTAGTAGAAATAAAATTTTGATGAACCTTAGGTGCATGTCAAACAATTTTCAAAATCAGCTTACTTCCTGTGCTAGTCTCTAAATAAATAGTCCATCAGCATGAACATCATTACCTATCTTTAAAATCCAAAAATTAATTAGGCTATAATATGCAAATAACTCCTTCCCTGTTATCACATGAAAATAGGCCCCATTTTCTAAAACCCAACAAGAATCATTAGAAGCAATATTAATGGAGACATAAACAACAACAAGATCACCCCTGTAGCGGCGATGACACGATCATATCTATCACCATTTTTCTATCTATTGATTTTCCTTCATTATGTTTTCCCTTTTTAGTTGATATCAACACTTATTAACATATCCTTTCTTACCACAATTATTACATTCAAACTCTCTATGATTTGACCTAGATTTTCTATTTTTCCTTTACTCTTACCTTGACTGCTCTATCCCTGGTTCTTTTCCTGAATTCTCCCCCTGTTCTTTGTGATCAAAAGCTCTAAAGAAGTTCTCTCTCAAGTACACAGCTTGACCTCTTCATTTAGAATAACAAACTTGACAAAACTGAATTTCACAACACTATTAGGAGTAGAACCAGTTAGAGTAACACACAAATTATCCCAAGAATCAGGTAAAGAATTAAAGATCTAAAGTGATAAAACTTCATCTTCAAAATTAATACCCATACCAAAAAACTGACCAAAACAACATTGAAATTCACTCAAATAATCAAAAATAGATTTACCTTCTTTTTACCTCAAATTCATCACATGTTTTAGGAGAAACAATTTATTGTTTCTTGTCTTGGAAGCATAAGTGATCTCAAGATTCACCCACAAATTTCTATCACGAGAGATGTTGAAAATATGGTTCATCACATTGTCTTCAACCCACTGATGAATGAACCACAAACCATTCATGCTCAAAACTCTCATTATTCATGAAACATCATTTCTATCTTCTGGGTACCAAACACCAACAGATGGATTTAGTTAAAAAAAAGAAAATCATTAAAGACGATGAGTGATGGACACACAAACAAACAACAGAGCAAATGCATAATGGAAATAAATTTTATTTCCCATAAAAAAATCCTAAAAAAATTAAAGCATATGCGCAACGATAAAAAAAATATGCACAGAAAAATAAATGATGACACCAGAAAATTTTAATGTGGAAGACCCAAAAGGAAAAAACTATGATACCTATTCTAAAAAGTATATTCCACTAATAATCAAGAGTACATAACAGAGACTCCAAAAGATGAGAAGAATCTCAAAAATAATACTATGAAAAAATAGAGGATCAAAAGCAGATTATAAATGCAGTCTGAAAGAAACCTAAAATAAAGAATATAGTATAATAAAGAATTTTAAATAGATCTAACCGTGAAGTTAAAAGGTTCACTATCTGAATAAAAGGTGCACAAGAAGACACCAAAATCTTATCAAAGACCACTATAGATGAAATCCAGTCAAATCAGAAGAATTTTATTAGTTGCAGATATGAAAATAGCTTCCGAAAACTCTAACTACACTATGCCCTAGAAGGAAGATATCGACACCTCACAATCCTTGAAAAATCCATATACATTAAAAAATATTAACTCCTCCTTTACATATCTTCTTATTTTTTGCTTCTTTTTTAAGAAGCATGTGGGGTCTCCACGTGAGGTGGACCCCAACAGTAGGTTGCTTCAAAAGAGGGATAAGCGCACTGATACCTATCAACCAGTCTTCCATCCTTATGAATTTTTTATATGAAATAGAAGGGTGTCCTTCCACGTGACTATCTACATAATGGGACAAGTCTAATGGAACAATGTGATCAACAAGAAATGTAATGGGGTGTTACGTAGCCATCATCTTGTGGGAGGCTCAAAAGAGAGATGAGTGTGTTGACACTTATCATTCGACCCTCTTCTTACACAGATTTCTGATGATGGATGAAGGGATGTTCTTCTACGGTGCATTAGAGGGCACCATAATGGAACAAATCATGTTGGTGGGGGGGGGGGGCACAACATTTAAAATGGTACACGGTATGATGACTATTGAAAATGGGGGTGCTGTGACATAAGACTGGTGACACAACATGATGAAGAATTCTCTTTTGGGACTTTGGGTTATCTCCTTTAAGGTCCTTTGGGGCTACATTAAGCTAGGCTTTCAGATCATCAAGAACTTGGGTCTTCATGCTATAAATATATAAATGTTTTTCATTCCTTGTGGGGGGGGGGATGAGACTTGACTCACTGGGGTGCCTAAGTGTGTGTTTTATTTGAGGTTTGTAATCCCCTCTATCTAATAAAAAAATCATGTCTTATAAGACATGTGTTTTTGAAACACATAATACATGTTTTGTTATATAAATTATGTTTTTTTGAAACCAATAATAAATAGTAATGGAATTTTAGGATTTTACCATTGGGTTTTTTTAATTTTTTTATGCAAGTTGATTGAAGAAATTAATGAAAGTGGTGTAATAAATATATTTTCAATTTTATTTATTAAAATATACCTGAATTTTTTTATCACATTTATTATACACTGAGTCGATGTAGTTTAGTATAGTTAATATTTAAAATTTTCATGGGTTACCACATCGGTTATTGTATATAAATGACATGGAAATTCATTTATAATGTCATCTTTTTTAAAATAATCAAAAATGGAATTTAAAGATTAAAAAATAAAACACTTCAATTGATGTTTTCACACTGATTATTAGATTTTTATAATAGGAACCACAATAGGAACCACATCTTGTTTTTGAAAACAATTATATAAAACTAGTAAAAATATAATAATAAAAATAATCAAAAAATAAAGCATTTGAATAAAAACATGTCTCTAAGAAATAATTTAAAAAATAAATTACAAAACCATTAAACCATTCATTCAATAAACAGTTTGTGACATGTATTTAAAGGATATAACCAAAGAAAAATATCTATAATATTCTCCACTAAAGTGGTTCAACTCATTCGATGGGTATGAGGAAGTATCCTTAAAAAATGAAAATATAAAGGAAAAAAATTAATATATTCATTAAAGTGAAGTCATATAAAAGACAACATATTTGAAAAATCCAATTTTTTTTAACAGAGTGAAAATGAATTTGATCTCAATTTTTTTGACTCACCACATTTTATGATATCTGTTTCATTTTTTTTTCAAAACATATTTCTCATAATCAAAGAAATGGGGATTTAAACAAAGGGATTTGGTTCATTTTAGGTTGCTATAAGTGAGTTTCTCCACCAAATCTAGTAGAATCAAAATAAGAGTTTCTTATAATATGAGTTTGACCTCTATAAGAAACAACTAACTCTAGAACTACAAGTCAGATGTTTCTTCCTCCTTATTCACTAATAGATAAATTCTTTTGTACAGAGCTCTACTGCATCAGATTATGATCAAAATAAGAACTAAAAGAAATTAATAACGATGAAAATAGTGTGATTAACCTTACTATTTGATATTTATCTAATTTAAACTATATTAGGTTCAATTTAAATCATATTTTTTGAAATTATAGACTTGATCTAATCTTGAACCAAGAGTTGACATTAATACTGCATATATAAGATTTATTAGCGCTATAAATTTCCATTATCAGCGCTAAAAAATCGCTAATTTTTTAAGAATATTTAAAATATAGAAACTTTAATTAGTGATAAAAATAGTGTTGATAAAATCTACCTTCATCATCACTAAAAAACACTTATAAAGTGGTTCATTTATCAAACTCATTGTCAAGGAGGGAAATAATGGAGATGAGCATGACGTGGTCCTATAGGACCCCAGATTTTTGTGCACTCTTTATGGATGCAGATATGAGGGGTGTGATGCAATCCCGTTTATGTAAAAATCCTTGTAACATATGACTTTGTTTCCTTACAATTTATTAAATATTTTTGAGGGCTGGGCTTTCCTGAACCCTCGATCTTTTGAAAAAAATCTAACTTGTGATAGTGTGCTGCTGAAATTTACAGCACACTACAACACCAAATATAGAATTTAATTTCAATTAAATTTACATCACAATACAAAAAAACATTGTATAATTCTTACAAACATTTCAAATATTGGTTATATAATTTCATTGGTACGCACAATTTATCAAAAACATCAATAAATTCAAAAACATTATTTTGTTGTCTTTGAACCCCCTCTCAAAAGAGCCTGATCATGCTACCATTTTCCAAAAAAAAACCACCCGGATTGAAAAAAGATCGCACCTAAAGAAACAATTCTTATGTTAGTAATACTAAAAAAATAAATAAATTAAACATATATATAATATAACACATTAATAAAATGTCACTTTTAAACTGAAAACATACACTTTGAGTCATATCAGGCCCACTATGTGTGAGATTAACATGTGGTTGATTCTCACACATCACAAATTATTTATGGATAATTATCCTAAAGTATCAAGACAATCCAAGCACATTTGATCAGTTTTGAGTATGTGATATATGTTTTGAACTAAAATTCCAATTTTGAATTAAAACATGCACTTTGAGACATACCAACCACACCATGTGTCAGATTGATGCGTGACTGATTCCTACATATCAAAAATTATTTATGGATCTCATTCATAAAATATCAAGACAATCTGAGTGTGTTTCTTGGTTCTCATTGAGTGGCACAAGTTTTTAACTAAAATGTCATTTTTAAACCTAAAACACGCACGTTGAGTCACACCGGTCATAAAATATATTAGATCAATGTGTGGATAATTCCTACACATCACAAATGACTTATGGATCATTTTTGAGAAGTATCAAGACTATATGAGTGCATTTTATTGATTTTCAGTGAGTGACATGTGTTTTTAACTAAAATGTCATTTTTAAATAGAAAACACACATTTCGAGTCATATCGGTAACACCATGAAACATATTGAGGTGCAGATGATTATAACACATTAAAAATGATTTATAGATTATTATCCTAAAGTATCAAAATAATCTGAATGTGTTTTCTTGGTTTTGATTATGTCATGCATCTTTTGAACTAAAACGTCAATTTTAAATAAAAACATGCACTTTGAGTCATACCGGCCACATCGTGTGTCGTATTTATTCAAGGTTGATTTATACACATCCAAAATGACTTATGGGTCATTTTCCTAAACTATAAAGAAAATCAAAGTGTGTTTTCTTGGTTTTCAGCAAGTGGCCGATGATTTTAACTAAAATGTCATTTTTAAACTGAAAAACACACTTGGAGTCATACCAGTTACATAATGCATCAGATTAAAATATGGATGATAACTACTAATCACAAATAATTTATAGACCATTTTCCTAAAATATCAAGACAATCTAAGTGTTTTTTCTTGGTTCTTAGTGAGTGGAATTCTTTTAACAAAATGTCATTTTAAAATGAAAACACGTACTTTGAGTTGTACTGGTCACACTGTGTATATGATTGATGTGAAAATAATTTATAAACATAAAAAATGACTTATGAATCATTTTAATAAATTATAAAAAATAATCTAAATGTGTTTTCTTGGTTTTTAGTGACACACATTTTTAACTAAAACACCACTTTTAAACTGGAATCATGTACTTCAAGTAATACCGGTCACACCGTGCATCAGATTGAGGTGAGATTGATTCCTACATGTTAAAAATTAATTTTTAATTGTTTTATTATGGTATCAAAACAATATTAATGAATTTTCTCAATTTTGAGTATGTCACACGTTATTTGAACTAAAATGTCAATTAAAAAAACATGCACTTTAAGTCATATCAGTTACACCTTGTGTCTGATTGACGTAAAGTTGATTCGTACATATAAAAATGTATTATGGATTGTTTTCCTAAAGTATTAAGATTATACAAGTGTGTTTTCATAGTTTTTAATGCATGAAACATATTTCTAACTAAAATGTCTTTTTTAAAATGAAAACATACACTTTGAGTCATATCAATCACACTATGTATCAAATTGATATGAAAATGATTTCTAATCATGAAGAATGACGTATGGATCATTTTTATAAAATATAAAGACAATATGAGTGTTTTTTCTTGATTTTAAGTGAGTGTCATTTTTTAACTAAAATGTCATTTTAAACTTAAAACACACACTTTGAGTCATACATGTCACTTTGTGTATTAGATTTATGTAATACTGATTGATAAAAATATAAATCGAATTATGGATAGTTTTCATAAAGTATAAAAACAATCTAAATTAATTTTCTTGGTTTTTAGTGAGTGACACACATTTTTAACTAAAATGTTACATTTAAACTGAAAACACGCACTTCGAGTCACACCGGTCACACCATGTATCAGATTGAGATGAATCCAATTAATATAAATCAAAAATGAATTATGGATTTCTTTTATAAGATACCAATAAAATATGAGTGGGTTTTTTGGTTTTTAATGAGCGAAACAAATTTTGAACTAAAATATCATTTTTAAACTAAAAACACACACCTTGAGTCAATAGGGCACACTATGTTTCAGATTTATATGCACTAGATTTATACAATAAAAAATGACTTATGGATAATTTTACTAAATTATAAAGATAATACAAGTTCTTTTTCTCAGTTTTTAGTATTTGAAGTGTGTTTTGTACTAAAATACTGATTTTAAATAAAAATACACACTTTCAATAATACTAGCCACATTGTGTGTTATATTGATACGTGACTAATTCATTTATGTCAAAAATGACTTATGAATCATTTTAATACATTATAAAGAAAATATAAATGCGTTTTCTTGGTTTTTAGTAAGAAAAACATGTTTTGAACTAAAATGTTACTTTTAAATTGAAAAAATGTGTTGGAGTAGGTTCCCTAGAACCAAATTTTGTGTACTTTATGATAACATGTATTCATAGTTTTGAATATTAAAAAAATTATTATCATATCATTATTTTTATTCTACGTAACATAGTATGTGATAATGTCCCAAGAGTAGCTGTCACATCAAAAGGTCATATCAGTTCCCCACTATGATGAGAACCCAGAAGGGCTACAAAACTATTCTTAAATATATTTTATATAGCTAGATGATATCATTTGATGAAAATAAATGATACAGGCTACCAGGGTTAGAGACTCATAGGACTTTGAGGCACCTTCTCATAGTGTACACCCTTGGTAATATCTAGTAGGATATTATGAGAATGAGACTCGCCCATAGGAAATCCACATTTACATGTGTCACTGGATGTTCCTATATGTGGACGTATGTATTGACCCTTAGACTTTAATAATATTATTAATAAGTATTATAAGTCACATAATTTTATGAGTTGATGAAAACTGTGACGACAGATGTTCACGGTGAGGTAGGATACATTGGGTGCATCACGAGTAATATTAAATTAATGAATAATGAGAGAAAGAATTTTCCCTTCCGTTCTTTAACAAAAGTTGATATCTCTGAACCTTTGATGGAAATGATATAGCCTAAATAAATCCATGGCCATGGTATTCTATAGGCAAGTTCATATTTCAAGATTTCAAAGAAAGAGACATCGAGCACATAGGTTGATGGAACCAGCATGCAACCTGCTTGATTTGAGATATCATGATAAAGGGATTATATTACACAATAAGCATTCATATGACGTATCATGTGGTTGAATCATTAACTTATTTTTATATGGGTGCCTTGGCGTGCTGTTAGACACTAACCTTGGAATTTAGGCTGCTTTTCCTAATGCCACTGAGAAAGAGGCCTAGAGGGTCACACACTAAGTGTATCTAGAATCTCAGTTAAATAATATAATATTATTTATTTTTCAAAAATTTGAATAAATATTATTCCCTCTCATGGTTTAATAATTATTCATGTTTTCTTGATCACATATATTATGTCACAAGTTATTCGAGAGAATATAATGTGAGTGCAATATTTAATAAATATTTATTTTCTATTTAGTGAATATAATATTTATTTATTTATTAGAGAATAATTTAGTGATATTTATTTAATAAATAAATAATAATTATTCAAGGCCTGATAAATATTGCAGAGGAATGACATACCATGTTTAATGGTATGGTGAGAAATAATAAATACAGAATATTATTTGATTCAATAATGTTTGATTTAATTCACAAGTTAAGCGCATATTGAGAAATAATAATAATAATAATATTATTTAACATGGGGTTCTATAGGGATTAAATAAATAATAAAGGCCACTTGGGTAATTATTTTATTTTAACCCTTGTGATATATAAGCCCAATTATATTATTTCTTCAATAAGCCAATTCATTTTTTTGGTTGTGCACAATAGATTTAGAGAATTCTCTCAATCCATAGAGAGATCCCTTCTCTAAGAATACTGCCAATAACAGAGAGTGATCTTCCTCCACCTCCCATTCTCAAGTCAAGAGAGATCAAGGGGAATTATTTGGAAGCAGTTCTCAAGGCAATCAAAGGTAAATGATGCAAGCAATAGTATCTATCGTTCTAGAACCTAGATATTCCTACGGCAATGGCTAAAGATTTATGGAACATGTGTGGATTACCGATAGAGGTAATTTACTTTGATTCCTAATGTATATCTATTGTAAAATCCATCAATGAAGATATAATCCCAAAAAAGGAAATTCTTTAATCTATTAAATTAATTATAAATAATATGTGATGATCCTCTCTTTGGTTCCATCGTTCTATCATTTTCCATTTTATTTTATTCAATTTTATAGATCATGACGTTTATCATTATATAAATCTCAAATTGATCATCGATAATGAGAAAAGGCAAAGTTAGGCTTGACCCATCACATGCTTCTACTACACCCAAAACCTTTAACATGTACTTTGGGTCATACTAGGCACACCATGTATCAAATTAATGTGCAAATGATTCCTACAAATAAAAATGACTTGTTGATCATTTTCATAAAGTATTAATACAATCCAAGTGTTTCTTATCAGTTTTGATTATGTAAAGTGTTTTTTTACAAAAATGTTGATTTTAAATAAACACACACTTCTAGTCATACCTGCCACAATGCATGTTAGATCTATGTGCAACTGATTCTTATGTATCAATAATGAATTATGAATAATTTTCCTAAATTATTAAGATAATATTAGTGTGTTAGTTTGGTTTTCAGTAAGTGAAGTTCATTTTGAACTAAAATGTTACTTTTAAGCTTAAAACACACACTTTGAGTCATACTGAACACACTGAGTAATGGTATGGAACTTCCTGGAATTTCCATTATGTTTTTACAAGGATCAATGGTTCTAAGAAAGAGTTTGGATATATTATGAGGGATTGGAGAGTACCTTAGTACTTTCTGTAGGTCACCGCACCATGATGGTAGGTGTTTTAGGTGCTTGGTGGTTGGTCATGTAGTCTTTGGTTCACTACAACCATAAAAATGACTTGTGAAGTAGTTTTGGGACTGGTGTATTCCTTCTTTCTGAAACGGGCTAGTAGAAATTCCCAGAGAGGGTGTGGTGCCAGGCATGGCACCTTGAGGGTTCTCCTATTTGAAATGACATGTAAGATGTTTTGGAAGACATGGATAAGGGAAAATGACTTGGTTGTGGGAAACACATCATAGGGGATTATGTGTTAGTCTGACCTGGTCAAAAATCACCAAGGATATGGCTAATCCATGGTGGAAGCTATGGTGGTGTTCGAGATTGCTTTGAAATGGTTGAAACATCTATCAATCCTCACAGATCTTGACCGATTTGAAAAGGGTAAATGCATGGATAATTAAGAGGGGTCTTAAATGCATTTTAATTCATTCTTCCCCTCTATTAACTGATTCAAACATATCCTATCCAATTCCTTTGGTTCTTGGATGTATCTAGATGAATTAGGTCTTGGTTGAGTGATCTCTCATGTTGGAGCTCTGTTGATGGAATTTGTTTCCAGGTAATAATTTTTTTAACTCTCTTGAATACCCTTGATCATCTCTTGTGGTTTTTAACCCCTAGTTCATGTAAAATTAAACAGTTTTGGTTCAAGGTATTCTCCCTTCTTCTATTTTACCATTTTTATTAGCTTCTTTTTTCAGGGAATAATGTAGTAATGGGAGGCCTTATTTTTGGTGTTATTAGAGCATGGTTTGATGGTGGTCCATGGATGCTGGGTTCCAACTATTCTTCCTTTATCTTGGTGGTGTTTCTTTCAGTGGTGTTTGAAACATGATCATTCATTCTCGTGTGATTAAGAGTGAACATCTAATCAAGGTAGGGGATTCATTTATTCTCCTATTATTATACGTGAAATTGTAAAGTTATCATTATTTATCTCTTTAGGTTATGGTGGAATTAACCTTAATAAATATTTAACTGGATTTTTGGTTGTATAGATCACATGTGTTTCCACCGTGATAATGGTTTCCTCATGTTTTACTAGATAGTGTTCTATCTATGTTTATGATTTGGTTATAATTTTTTTTATGATTTGGTTTAGCATGATGTTATGATGGAAATTTTTTAAAGAACATAAAGTCAGTAATGTTTGCTGGCTAAATAATTAATGTGTCATGTTTAAATGAAACTGTTATTCTTATAATTTTATATAAATCAAGTGATGCTTGGTGCATGCTTAATTTAAATCATTATTTCTTATATTTGTGGAATTTAGATAAAGTACGAGAAGCTGGTATGCTTGTTGATGAAATAAAAAAAAGGTGTGTTAATTAAAATTGTTCTTCCTTTTAGTTTGATGAAACTGGAAGTTATTCTTAAGGCATGTTTAAATAATTCTTAGATTTTAATTGCCGATACCTTATGTTTACTATGGTTGTAACCGGTGATTAATGAATTGGTTAATTAAATATGGCATTGAATTATTTGTTTAACAAAGATAAATGTTTAGGGCTAAGTAAGATCGTTTTCTTATGAAGGATGAATTCCTTGTTTTAGGTCCTAGATTACCTACTGGATTTTGTTATTTTCATGTTGTCTTGTGTGTTTCTCTAGATGTGATCCTTGCAATGCTATGTGATATAATCCTAGGATGGATATATTGGAGTTGGTTCTATAGAACCAACTTCTGTGTGCTTTATGATAATCTGTATTCATTGTTTTGAATATTAATAAACTCCTTATCACATAATGATTGTTATTTTGTGTAACATAGCATGTGATAGTATCCTAAGATTAGTTGTCACACTAAAAGGTCACAACAGTTCCTTACTATGATGAGAACCTAGAAGTTCTATGATATTA
The DNA here is from genome assembly GCA_963277665.1 of Viscum album. Taxonomy (NCBI): domain Eukaryota; kingdom Viridiplantae; phylum Streptophyta; class Magnoliopsida; order Santalales; family Viscaceae; genus Viscum; species Viscum album. The sequence goes on from OY728159.1 coordinate 739,947,045, forward strand.
TTCTTAAAATATATGCTCTATATCTAGATTAAATCATTTGAGGGATAAAAAATGGTATAGGCTATCATGGGTGGAGACTCACAGGACTTCGAGGAAGCTTCTCATGGTGTATGCCCTTGGTAATTTCTAGTGTAGGAAATTATGAGAATAAAACCCACCAGTAGAAAATCCACATTTATATGTGTGATTGGGTGTTCCTATCTGTGGACATGTGTATTTATCCTTAGACTTTAAGATTATTATTGATGAATGTTATTGGTTATTTAATTTTATGTATTGAAAAAAACCATGTTGACATATGTTCACGATGAAGTAGGATATGATGGGTGTGTCATGAGTAATACTTCATTAATGAATAATACGAGAATGGATTTGTCCCTTTTTTTCTTTAACTAAAGTTGGCATTAACTTATTTTTCTATGAGTGCCTTGTCATGTTTCTAGATGCTAACCTTGAAATTTAGTCTTCTTCACTTAATTCCACTAAGAAAGAGGCCTAGAGGGCCACACACTAAAGTGTATTCAGAATCTCATTTAAATAATAATTTTTTTAATAATTTGAATAAATATTATTACCACACATGGTTTAATAATTATTCATGTTTTCTTGATTGCATATATTTTTTCACCAGTTATTCGAGAGAATATTTTTTGATTATAATATTTAATAAATATTTATTTTCTATTTAGTGAATTTAATATTTATTTAATTATTAGTAAAAAATGTAGTAATATTTATTTATTAAATAAATAGTCATTATTCAAGATATAATAAATATTATGGAGGAATTACTGACCAATTTTAATGATCCAATGAGAAATTATATATATTAAATATTATTTTAATAAATTATATAAATAATAAGGGTGCATGCACAATTATTATTTTCTAACCCTAGCGGTCTATAAACTCAATTATATTATTTTCTTTAAAAGACAATTCATTTTGGTCATGCATAATGAAATCCATAGAGAATCCTCTCAAAGACCTAGAAAGACCCCTCTCCAAGAATGCTCTCAAGAATGGAGATAAATCCTCCTCCAACACCACTATCAAGTATAGAGAGAATGAAGAGAACCCTTCCTTGAAGAGATTCTTAGGGTGATCAAAGACGAATGATGCAATCATTATGATCTTTTTCATTAGCACCCGAATATTCCTACGATGATGTTCAGAGGTTTGTAGAATACGTGTGGATCACTACTAGAGGGAATCTATTATTTATTCCTATAATGAAATGATAATATGACGTAGAGATGTTGGCACATCCATCAATGAAGAAAGAATTCATCGCAAGGAAATTATTAATTTTTTTAAATTAATTATAAATAATATGTGATGATCCTGTGCTTTGGTTCTAGTGTTATCAATCATCAACATTCTTTGATTTAATTTTGTTGATCATGATGTTTATCATTGTGTAAATATCAGATTAATCATTGATTATGAAAAAAATACGAGTTTTACATGACCCATCCTACGGTTCTACTATTCCCAAACCCTTCAAGTTGCATTAGAGTGATCACATAATTATTTACTGTTATTTTAATATCTTTGATTAATTTATTCATTTTTCATTACTTTTAAATTATAGTTTAATGGTTTTTAATCTAAATCATGTGATCTTCTTTTATTCCTCTTTATTTCTCACAAATATAACCAAATCAATTAATTTTATTAACAAAATACATTTGAATAACTAATCCAAAGGTGTTAAAGATTCTGGATGGACAACACAAGAGTACACACCATGTAACTCAGAGGTACACACCATGTAACCATATTTAATATACCCTAAATTAATTTATAATTAGTTTGAGCCATGTGAATTTATTGCATATGGTGTGTATTTAAATATAGTGTGTGTTGACTGGGCTAGACTGGTGCACGGTCAGCCAGACCACACACCATGTAACTTCTATACATGTTGTGTAGTTCATTAATCAAAAGGCATGCCATGCATTTCCATACACAACCTACATAACTGGTGACCGTGTAACTCGGAGACGACACACCATGTATCCCATGTACATGTTGTGTACTACATAATTTTATGTGAAATGATTACACACTGAGTTTCTAGGCTTGTGCTATGGATAGATGGTGAGAATAATACATGACGTGTAGCTGGAATGTAAATGCCGTGTACTTTTACCAAATTATGAATAATTAAAACTAATTTATGATACTATTAAAACCTTATCAATATGTGTTCTGTGTAGTCATTAAGTTGATAGTACACACATGTAATGGGTTATATATATATATATAAATGTCTAATTAATGTATGTGTAATGTCTGAATCTGAATATCATATATAAGTCGTATTATAATTATTACTCTAGGTGAATTGAATCATAATACGCTATGTAAATACCATGTGTTCCATATGGTGATTAAGTTGATAGTACACACCATGGAATTTTGTGATAAGTTATGTATACCACACGTCATAAGAATAAATAGTATATGAATATAATACACATTGGGTAGTTCGGATAGTCATTCACCGTGTTTCCTCCAAGGTACATTTTTATACACAATTAATTTTAAATAAATTTATCTAATTTGTTTAAAATTATAATGGATGAGAATATCTAGAAAATTCAGATGAGAATTAAGATAAAATAATTTATTAATTAAATAAGATAATTAATTGATTCGAGCATGATTTACCTTAAAATAATAATGATTATAATTTAATACTTATTTTATTAAATGTGTAATTCATTGCATGTATATGGATAGCCACGAGCATAGAACATAATTTTGCATGTTATTGGTTTTAATTTTAATTTATTATGATTAAATTAAATTATTCCTTATGTGTCATCCCTCCTCTCATTATGTAAGGGCCTACGAGCCCATGGTTTCTTTTATGTAAACCCCTTAAATAATTTTTTTGGTTCCCCTCACTTATGAGTGAGTAAATGCATATGTAATGGATAGAGCTCCCAAGAAAGTGGATGCAGTTCATGTTTATATCCAAGGTGAAACCAATCCAAGAGAGACACATTGGTGGATAGGTGTAATTAGTAACACAATCCATAAAATGGTTAAGGTTTCCCCCTAGGTCAATGGTCAGTTTATCATCCACTAGATAAACCAACCATTAGTAAAATATCATGATCATAACACTTTATCATTTTATTTCTATCAAGTTTCATGGTCATTTCATTATGGATGTTTTTTTGCGATCACATGAATTAATAAATTAACAAGAATGCAAGATAGAACTAAAATAAATCGGCTTATGCGTAAACATTTTCTAAGACATGATTAATCACTTAAGTAAATCCACTTAATATTAACAAGTATGTAATAAAGATAATAATTGTAAATTTACACATAAATATAAAATACCCCAATTATATATATTAAGTCATTATATCCTTCCACTACTTAAGTTAAAATAGAACCATAGTTTAAAGTACTTGACCAGCCAAAGTCGAGGTGCTTTCAATTATCGGAACATTCTAACTTGAAATTTTGGGTTGAATTAACTTAGTTTATGTCCAGGGTTGACTGCAAAAATAGGACTTGGTGTAACTAAGAGGAAAAGGTTAGGTAAATCTAATTCAAGGATTTCAGGATCAGGGAGTCTACTCAACAGATCAAGGAATTGTGAGTTAATGGAGTTGGAATTTGGAATACCTATCTAAAACCCCTAAAATTTCTTGATCAACTAAATTTGGGGTGATGATAAGGGGAATATAGATTCTTTCCACTAGAATGTCCAAGAAACATGATATTTTGAAGCTAATTATGAGGGCTATTGGGTTTTGATAAAATAGTAGAAGATTAATAATTATAATATTTATTTATTTGTCTAATTTTATCAGATAAAGTACTAAATTTTTTCTCTTCTTATTTGTATAAGAACTAATAAAAATTACTCCAAACGTAACACTATGATCCATACATGAGAATAATAACCTTCTCATTGGCACAAATTTTCAAGAGTAGAAAAGGTGATTATGTGTTATCCTACACCATGAAAGGAAATTTTATGTGCTGGAAGAATCGATTCACAAAGTTCCTAGTAAAGAGGCTAGTGAGGAAGAGTTGACTCTCTATGAGAAAAATTTGAAAGATGCTACATATTTTCAGTGTTTCATACTATTATCCACGATTAATGAGATTATAAAGTAACATGAGGGTATGAATGTATATAACACTATGTCTCACCTTTAGGATATATATCAAGAGAAGGTGATACAAGAGAGATATGAAATCTACAATAATTTATTTACAATCAAAGATTAAGTGCTAGATAGGCCTCATGTAGTCAAGATTATTAGCTAAATTGAACTCTTAAACATCTTAAGAATTAAATTCCCAGATGAGCAGTACACAGATCTCATACTTTGATCACTACCCAAGTCCTTCTCTAGTTTTATTTATAATTATAACATGAGAAATAATGAGAAGAGTCTTTTGAAACTTCTTAATTTAATTATAAAAGTGATAAAGGATACATGGCATTAAAAGCCCATGGTCCTTATAGTGAATAAGAGAAAGAATAATAAGGTAAAGGGTCCCAAGAATCATAACAAGTATAAAGCTCCTGATCACCATCCTTCCAAGAAGAGAATGATCTAGAGACAAGGAAAGGAAAAGGAAGTAGTATGTTTTTCATTTGGCAAGCAAGGCCCTTGGAAGAGGAATTTCACCTAGAATTAAGGGGAAGCTAAAGGTTCATTCTTTATTGAGTGCAACCTTTCAATATATATTCATTGGGTATTAGATACAACTTATGGTGCTCACATCTATATCCAAATGTAGGAACCAAGTACATTCTGAAATATTTCCAGAGGATAGGTGAATTTTCAAGCTACTAATGGTGCAAGGCTGGATACTCTAGGAATTGGAGACTACCACCTTTCATTTCTAATAGGAATTATATTGGATTTAAGAGATTTTTCTTATGTACTGATTGTTACCAAGAATGTAACTTATGTATCCTACCTAGATACAGATGGTTTTATTTTCAAATTTGGAAATAAAATTTATTTCTTTTATAAAGAAAATATATGTTATGGTATGAAACATTTAAATAATGGCCTTTATGTATTAAATTATGAAAAAAAATTATTGGTGTTTGATAATGAATCATGTTCACATGAATCATATAACACCCAACTATGGCATCACCATCTTGGTTATGTCAATGAGAAGTATCTAAAAAATATCTATCAAGATGGTTATTTAGAATATTTTGATCTAAAACCACTTGAAATATGTCATTATTTTTTATAAGTAAAAATTAATAAACCAACATTTTGGTGGATAGGGTGAAAGGGCCATAGATATTCTAGGATTGGTACACACTAATGCATGTAGACCATTTCTAGTAAAATCTATAGGTGAGTATTCTTACTTAATAATTTTTACTGATGACTTGAGTAGATATGGACATGTATACTTTATGAGGTATACATTATATTCATTTGATAAATTAAAAATAATTCAAGAATGAAGTAGAGAATCAACTTGGAAAAAATATAAATAAGATTTGATCAGATCAAGGTGGTGAATATCTTAACCAAGAGTTTGTTGAATTTCTAAGGGAGTTTGGGATTCTTTCTAAAATCACTCCACCTTACACACCATAATGGAATAGTATTATAGAAATGAGTAATTGTACCTTGTTATACATGTTAAGTTCAATTATGAGTCATGAAGATATTCCATTAACCCCTTGGGGATATGCATTAAAAATAAAAAATATAAATTATAAGTTGATTACCAACTAAAGTGAAAAATGGAATTTCATTTGAGTTATGGAGTGGAAAGAAACCCTTTTTGATTCATACACATGTATGGGGACATGAGGAATTTGTTAAGGACTTATCAGGAAACAAACTAACACCCTAGGTCACAAATTATATCTTTATAGAGTATCCTAAGGAAACAAAGGGATACTACCTATACAACCCCTCGGAAAAGAAAGTGACTGTCACCAGACAAGACGTATTTCATGAGAGGGATCACATAATCAAGGAGGATAGTGGGAGAATGATTAACTTCAATGGATTTGATGCTTAAGATACATAAGATTTGGTAAATAAATAGATTCCATAGGTCCCCATGAAAAAATTAGTTCTTGAAACACAAGTACTACGTAGGAGAACCAGAGAGTTAAGTGAAATAGAGAGATATGGTTTTCTAGTAACTGAAGAAGGTGAATCAATATTGGTTGAAAATGATGAACCTATCTTCTATAAATAGGTAGTATAGAGCTCAAAAGTTTCTAGATATAAATAATTCATGAATTCTAAAATGGATTCCATGTATCAGAACCAATTTTTGGTTCTGGTCGATACACTATTTGATGTAAAGCCTGTTGGGTGTAAATGGGTATTAAAGAGAAAACTGGTCATGGAAGGTAAAGTAAGTATCTATAAATCATGGCTAGTGGATAAAGGTTTTAAAAAACATCAGGCCATTAACTATGAAAGAACTTTTCACTAGTTTCCATGTTTAAATCCATTTGAATTCTACTTATTATAATGACTTACCATGACTATGAAATGTGGCATATGGACATCAAAAAAACTTTCCTTAGTGTAAAACTTTAGGAAGATTTATATATGTCACAACTAGAATTGTTTTTAATTCCAGGTAATGCTAAAAATATTTTCAAGTTGTATAGAAAAATTTATGGATTAAAGAAAGCATCTAGTCCATAGAAAATTTGATTCAATGAAGCTATATATTTTTTATTTTATTAAGAAAAAAATGTGAGATATGTGTTTACAAGAAGTTTAGTGAAGATTAATTAGTTATCCTAGTAATATATGTTGATTAAATATTACTTATTAGAAATTACATACCAGTATTACAATCTATTAAGGATTGGATAAACAAGTGTTTCTATATGAAGGACTTAAGTGAAGTAGCCTATATTATAGGGATCAAGATCATTTGTGATAGATCAAAGAGGCTGCTTGGAATAAGTCAAGGTATATACATTGAATAGATACTAAAGAGATTTATTATATAACAATATAATAGGGGATTGGTTCTAGTGTCACATGGTATACATCTTTCCAATAAAATGAATCATCGAAAAAATAAGAGAAAGAGAGAATGAGTAAGACCCCATATGCTTTGGTGATAGGATCAGTCTTGTATGTCATGTTATGTACTAGATCTGATGTTTTCTATATATTGAGTATGGTAGGTAGATATCAAGATGATCTAGGTGAACAACACTGGTCTACTATTAAGTTTATACATAAGTATGTAAGATTAAATAAGGATATGTTTATGGTGTATGGAGGAGATGAGGAGATGGTCATCAAGGGTTATACTAATTCTAGTTTTCAAGGAGATCATAATGATCTGAAGTTGCAGTCGGGATATATTTTTAGTCTCAATGAGGGAGTTGTGAGTTAGAAGAGTACAAAGTAACTAGTCATTGCCGATTCTACAACGGAGTTCTAGTATATAGTTTTTTTATAGGAGATTGATGTGGTACCTAGAAGTAAATACCCTATCACATTGTATTGTGATAAATACTACATTAGTGGCTCTTTCAAAAGATCCAAGGTCACACCAATAGACAATACACATACTATAAAAGTATCACCTCTTAAGGATTTTTCTTAGAGGGGTAAAGTTATAGTAAGAAGATTTTCCATGGAAGAAAACAAGGAAGACCCATTTACTAAAGTCCTATCTTAGTAGAAGCATGAGTATTAAATGAGAGCCAGTAGACTGAAGGTGTTTAGAAGTTGGCTCTAGTGTAAGTGAGATTATATTGGATTTGGTGCACTAGAACCAAATTCTACATGCTTCATGATAACATATATTCATTATTTTTGAATATTAATAAAATACTTATCAAATTATGACTGTTATTCTATTTTAAATAGCATGTGATAGTGTTCTAAGAGTAGTTGTCGAACTAAAAGGTCATAAAAATTCCTTGCTATGATGAGAACCCAGAAGTGCCACAATAGTATTATTAAAATATATGTTCAATATCTATATGAAATAATTTGAGGGACACAAATGATATAGTCTATCAGGGTTTGAGACTCATAGGACTTTGAGACACCTTCTCATGGTGTATGCCCTTAGCAATTTCCAGAGTAGGAAATTATGATAACAAGACCCACTAGTAAGAAATATACATTTATATGTGACATTAGATATTCTTATCTACATATTTATGTATTTATCCTTAGAATTTAATATTATTATTAAAAAATATTATGAGTCATGTAATTTGATGTATTGAAAAAAACCATGACTACATATGTTCACGGTGAAGTAGGATACAATGGGTGCATCGCGAGTAATACTTCATTAATGAATAATATGAGAAAGGATTTATCCCTACTGTTATTTAATGAAAGTTTATATCTTAGGATCTTTTATGGAAATGATATATCCTAAATAAATCCAAAGAAATAGTGTTTTATAGAAAAGTTCATTCATGAAAATTAAAAAAAAGAGACATTGAGAATATAGGTTGATAACACTGGCATGCAACCTTCTTGATTAGAGATATCAAAATAAAGAGATTATATTACATATTAAGCATCCAAATGAGTTATTATGTTGTTAAAACTTTAATTTATTTATTTATGGGTTCCTTGGTGTGTTTCTAGATGCTAACCTTAGACTTTAGGCAACTCCTAATGCCACTGATAAAGGGGAATATAGGGAGACGGACTAAGTGTATACAATATCTCAGTTAAATAATAATAATATTTATTATTTAATGAGTTGAATAAATATTATTTCTGGACATGGTTTAATAATTATTCATTTTTAATTTATTTCATATATTTCGTCACTGGTTATTCGAGTGAACATTTTGTGAGCAGAATATTTAATAAATATTTATTTTCTTTTTAGTGAATATAATAGTTATTTATTTATTGGTGAATAATGAATTAATATTTATTTATTAAATTCCACTTTAGTGGTGGTGCGATGGTGAAGGATAGTAGCACATCCACACCATTATTTTGGAGGTTTAGGGTTCGAATCCTGGGAGTCCGCTTTTGGGGTGAGCCTCTCCCCCAGGATCCACCCGCCTTACCAGGTCACCCGGTCTTCTGGGTGGATAAAATGTGGTGCAACCCAATTTCCGATGGATCGCTATGAAAGACCATCGCTAGCGGGCCGTCACCCTTTGGGACCCTCTGCCATATCAGCTGGCAACGACTCCTTCCCCGGCTAAGGCGTTACCTTAGGGGAGTGAACTCTTGACGGGGGAGGGGGGTTCCTATGTGTGGAGGGTTCGAAAAGGCCACACGAAGGAATTATCTTTTGAAAAAAATATTTATTTATTAAATAAATAGTCATTATTCAAGGTTAGATAAATATTGTGGAGGAATGGAAGACCGAGTTTAATGGAAAAGTGAGAAATAAAAAAGAGTGCATGCCTAATTATTATTTTCTAATCCTAGTGATATATAAACCCAATTATATTATTTTCTTAAAAGAGCCAATTCATTTTGGTTATGCACAAAGACATATAGAGATAATCCTCTTGGTTACTAAGATAGATCCCTCTCCAATAGTGCTCTCAAGAATAGAGAGTGATCCTCCTCCACCACTACTCTCAAGTCTAGAGAAATCAAATAAAACCATTCCTTGAAGAGACTCTTGGGGTGATCAAAGATGAACAATACAAGCATGAGGATCTTCTATTCTATCACCTAGAGATTTCAATGATGAAATTTGGAGGTAGGTAACTACTATAGGGAATCTATTATTGATTCCTACAATGTAATGAAAATACGATGTAGAAACGTTGGTAGATCCGTCAATGAAGAAAGAACTAATCACAAGGTAATTTTTAATTGTTTAATTAATTATAAATAATATGTGATGATCCTGCGATTTGGTCCCATAATTCTTAATTATCAATATTATTTGATTTAATCCAATTGATAATAGCATTTATCTTCATGTAAATATCAGTTTAATTATCAATTATGACAAAAATACGAGTTAGGAATGACCCATCCGATGCTTCAACTATGCTCAGAACCTTCAGCCTGATGGTTGAAAATATATGGGTGGGGAGCCCCAATTTTTCGATAGTTTTTGGTGTCAGTGATAGTGGGATGGATGCTTGCAGATATGCATAGTGGTGTTAGGGATGAAACCGAGACTGATGGTATGGGTTAAAGCTGGTATTTCCCATTTTTTTATTAGAACCTATAGAAACATTATTCATCCAAATGTGGAAATAATTCACATCTAAATGGAGGGAAATATTCTGGATGATATTATTGCATCCAAATGTGATGAGATAGATATATTGGTATTTTTTTTAACTTGGGATCATTTTCTTCTGATTGTGTTGACATTATCTAAGGGGATTCCCTTGGTTTGCAATAATTATTCCCCCTTGAATTTGTTTCTCCCTTTACCTTTCCAAAATTTACCTATGAATAAAAATATTTAATTTTCAATTAGAATAAACTTTAAATGCTGTATGGTTAGGTTGCTTATTTCTGCGTTCCTTACCCACTGCTTGAGGCAGCTAGTTATGATTGGTTATGAATCTCTTTTATGGTAGCTTAGGATGAGTACTAGAGTACCTGAAATTATGTAATTATAATGAATAATAAATGTCCTATCCCATGGGGTTGTTTCTTTATAGAATTCTGAAAATGATTATAATATTGAGAAACCATGAGATCAGTTTGTTTATGCTTGGAGGGAAATAGAAACCATTGGTGATACTATTAAAGTAATAAAAAATCAATGCTAAATGGTTAACAAAAGAATTAATGTTTGTGAAATGTTAAATAAGGAATTAATGTAATTAATTGAAAATACATTGAAATGTTTATTTGATTATAAGATATATAGTCCTTAGGAGTGGGATTCAGGTGTATGAGATACGATAGCTATAGTTGAACCTAAGACTTTATTGATGCCCATAGTGTGTTCATGATCTATATTATATCCTTTATATTATTTGATTTCATACACAAATCCACCAATTATGTTAGAGTGACTAACACACAATGAACTCTGGGAGGGTGTTTTCTCCAACATCCAGGTTGGCTAGGAACAGATGGATGACTACCCCTCCATCCTCGCTCCCTTATCCTAGTAGTACTGTGTATTGGTATGCATGATGGTTATATTTCACATATATGTTTATATAGGTACGTAATGGATTGTGGTTATTTCAAACACATCTATCAATGTATATAGTATCCCATGAATTATTATAGGTTTTTTGTGTATGATTTATAATGGCTTGAGGTAGAATACATAACGTATGGGATCTAGTGGCTCCAAAAAACTACACGATTACTATATGGATATGTAGCATGTAATGATGATATTATGTGATGCATGGGGTTCATGGAATGTTATGAGATGATGTGATGCATGTGATTCATAGTTGATACTTTAGCCTAGGTTCCTTTGGGATAACTTACATTTGGAGAGAGATGGCTCAAGATGTGTGACGTTGTGGAAGACTAGTAAACCTATGGGTAAGTGGTTGAGGGATACCTTCTTTGACATTACATTATATGATCACTTTTATACGATACTTTTTGAGAGGTCTATGGTGATGCTGGGGTCTTGGTATACCTGATTAGGCGATGTGTTAGCTTCACTCATTATTCAGTGGGCTTTAGTATGATTTCTTTATCATTTTCATGATAGGCTCTAGGTAGGATCCTACTGAGTATACATGTTATTCCCACCCTGTATATATATAATTTTTTTAGGTCCACATGATCTAGTAGGTGATTGGGAAGGATGTTACTAACTCATGGGTGGTTCATGAGTTGTTTGGGATTTTGTGGTCACTACCAAGGATTATCTTTTGGTACTTATAGTTTCTTTTATAGCTATTCAGTCTATATGAAATTACATTCTTATATTGGGATATCTCTTTAATTTTTTTATAAGAAGTATTTGTTGTGCATTTCTATCTTATCTCTCATTTCTCAAATCTTAGAGGGGAATTCCCCCATTTGTGTGTATGAAATACCATTGGTGATTTTCTCTAAACCATAGAATATTGAAGGTGGGATTTAGGTATAACTATCTAAATTATCTCATTATCATCCCATGATGGGTTCCTTTATGGGAAGATGGTTATGAAAGAGTGGTATGAGAGGTTCGGGTTGAGGGATAGGATGGAGTTCATAGGTAGGAATTGGTAAGGACTGCATGGGTTGGTAGGGAAACAATGCCAACTAAACTTAGTAAGATAGGTAAAAAAGGGATATCAGCTAAAAAACAAGTTTTTATGGACCCCCATGACCCTTTTCATGTAACTTTAAGTTTATTGCGCCTACTAAGTGAAGTGATGCTAGTTGTGGGGTAAACACATAGGAAAAACCATGCATCATTATTCTATGTGTATGTGTTTGAAATCAGTAGATCTTGGTATTAGGTTGACCCTTAAATAAATAATTAATGAATTTTAAATAGTACAAATTATAGGTTTAGGAGTCCCTAAATATTTTTTATTTTTCATGTGTGGATCAGGGTCAATACCCACATTAGGTTCATGATGACGATGTTCAGCAGGATGTGCCAGCAGATCACTGTAGAGTTGAGGTTGAAGATGAAGAAATTTAGAGAGAAAAATCTGACAATAGTGCTAGAGTCTATATAAGTATGATGGATTATTTTTAGACTCAGTGATAGAGGACTGGTTGGAGGATGTGGTAATAACCTTCATTTCAATCCATGCTTGGAAGGAGCACTAAGTTTTTTTGGTAGTGATAATACTGCATGGAGTAGAAAGGTAGTGGTGGTTCTTATTCCTTAGGGATCATAAGGAGTCATCTGTATCATGGGAGAAGTTCCGAGACCACTTTTGAGATGAGTTTATTTATTCGACACAAATGCATCTAGTCACTAGGAGTTGTTTACCTTGTGAGAGAAGTTCTGAGACCACTGTTCTCTGATATTCTTCAGACCTGTTACCAGAAGAGGATACTAGAGAAAGGAATTTTTAAGAGGATTTCTATACAAAGATTCAGTATCATGTCACCCCATTTTTGATGCTGACATATATCAATGTGTTGGAGAGAGTAGAGGTCATTGAGAGGATACTGGTCATGACCAGATTATCATGAGAGGGGAGTTATCAGGATTCTCCACATAGCTAAACTATGACTCATGGTTCCCAGTTTCCTGGATAGAATAGATTTTGGATAGATGGGGCTAGGTCCCATACCTCACCATCTCATTTCCATAATGGTGGTGAATATTAATCCCCTTACAAGGTATCCAACGATTTTTTTTCATATGGAGGTATAGGTTATCAATGATAAGAGTTCCCGACCTCTCTAAATAGGAATTGTGCGATAAGTTTTCTGCTTCATGTTCCTCTGTTGGGGTAGTTTTATCTGAGGCATGAACAACAGGGTGCTTCATCTTTGGATCATCAGAGAGGAGACATGTTAAGAATAGGAAAACTACATGATAATTCTAATACTTAGAGAGTAGATTTCATCTATAGAGGTGGTTATCATCAACGTCAGAGAGGCCATGGAGTAGGTCACAGTCTATTGCATGATCTAGAGTTTTTAGTTCCAGTCAAGCTATACATCTTTCAAGGTAACCTTTTCTTATTTTCTATATAGGATCATGATTTTTTTTGATTTAAGAGATATTAAATTCTTTATATAACCTTCCCTAGTATGTTCTTTGTGACTTTTGGTACATAGACTTTCAGTTCCCTTGGCATTGACTGTGCTAGTTAGAGGTCAAGATTATCTGTATGAATAATATAGAGACTATGAACTAGTGTTGGAAAAAAATAGATATTGGGGAGACATTGTATGTTTATAGATACCACCATATGATATCATCCTCATCATGGACTGATTATATTCAGTATAGGTTACCATGTATTACTTTATGAGTGAAATTTCATTCTATGATACTAATACAGAGTCTTTCAGATTTTTTGTAAAGAGATACCCTCATATGGGATACAAACATGTTCCTTCCTTGTATTTTTTGATGGAAAATTTAATGTCAAGTTCATTAGATGTTCAACTGATAGTGTTTCCTAGGATTGTGGAAGAGTACCCAAATATATTTCCCTAGTATTTTGTAGTGTTACCCTCTTAATGGGAGATCTAGTTTAGGATAAATCTATAACTAGACACTTCTATAATCTCAATGTATCTATATAGGATGATTCCTTTTGAGTTGTGAGATCTATGGGTGAAGTTAGATGATATTTTTTAGTGAGGTTTTCTTCAGTTGAGTGTGTTGCCTTAGGGTACTCTGGTTTTGTTTGTAAAGAAGGTCAATGGAAGTCTACATCTCTATATTGATTATCATCACTTGAATTAGGTTACAATGAAGAACCTTTATCCTCTTCCATAGATATATGATATATTTGATCAATTTAAAGGATCTAGTTGGTTATTGAATATAAATATATGGTTATGATATAATTATATGTGAGTAAAGGATGAGGATATACCAAAGAAAACTTTATGATGTCATTATGGGAATTACAAGTTTGTTATGGCATCATTAAGTATGATGAATACTCCAACAGTGTTCATGGGGATAATGAATGTAGTGTTTTGGGAGTTCCTGGATCAGTTCATGGTTGTTTTCATTGAAAACATCCTTATGTACTCTATATATTAGGAAGAGAATGTAGATAGTCAATGGGAAGTTTCAGGAGTTCTTCATCACCATCGGTTTTTTGAGAAGCTATTCAAGTATGATTTCTAGGCTTGTGAAGCTTGTTTCAAGGGGAATGTCATGTCCCCGTGAAAATTACCTATAGATAATTTGAATATCAAGGTAATTATTTCTTAGGTATCCTTAAATACTGTTACATAGGTTTAGAGTTCCCTCAGTCATGTAGGATATTATTGGTGGTTCCTACCCAAATTATCTCAGATTGCGACTCCTCTAACAAGATTAGTCAGAAAGGATAAGGCATTCTTGTAGACTAACCAATGTTAGAATTTTTTTGAGTATCTAATGGATAAGCTATTTAATGCTTCGGTTCTTCATTTTCTAGAAGATGGAGTTTAGTTTGAGGTTTTTTGTGATGCTTCCCATCCCAGATTGTACAATGTCTTGATGCAACATAGATTATTTGTTTCTTATGGGTCTCAAAAGTTACAACCCCATGAGAATAACTACCCCACCTATGATATTGAGTTTACAATATTTTCATTTTCCATGAAGCTATAGTGAAATTACCTCATCAATGGCCTCTTTATGGTTTTCATCGATCATAAGAGTCCGTGACATTTCTTCTCTCAGTGCGACCTAAAATTTTGATAGCAATAGTGGATGTAATTATTATAGGACTATGACTTTGAGATTTCATATACATTGGGAAAGGGTAATGTTTTTGTTGATGCACTGATCATGAAGTAATATAATGATGTTGTGTATGAATCTTGAGATTCATAGAGAGTAATAAAAGAGACCTCCATGATGCATCTTGACACGAGAGAGGTTGGTGGTAGAGAATGCCTTTTTTCATATGATATTATAGCCATATTTGGTGTAATAGGTGGTGGAGTCCTATATGGGGGATTCTAATGTGGAGATATAAAGAGATTGAGTTGTTTATGGTGATGCCCTTGATGGTTGGTTTGAGGATGAACAACACCATGTGTTATTATAAGGTAGAATGTTCATTCATTCTGTAATGTGTGAGGTGGTTCTATGTGAGTTCCACAACTCACCCTTAGTGGTATATCCTAGCATGAAAAAGATATATCATGCTCTAAGAGGCCAGTTTTGGTGTCCTAGGTTGAAGATTTTAATTATAGATTTTGTATCTATATGTTTAGTCTTCCATAAGGTGAAGGTTGAACACCATGTTTTCAATGGTTTTCTTCAGTCATTATATGTTACTTAGTGGAATTTGAAGGATATTTCAATGGAATTCATCACTGGTTTTCCTTGATCTTGGTGGAGGTTTTGTCGAGCCAATATCTAGAGGATGTGGTGAGGCTCTACAGAGTCCAAAGGATTATTATCTTTGATCATGATACTCATTTTACCTCTAGTGCTTAGAGAGATCTCCAATGTGATTTTTGGCTCTCAGTTATTCCTTAACCCTACTTTTCATCCATATAAGTATGGTCAGATAGAGCACACTATCTAGACTCTTGAGGAAAATTTTCATGCTCATGTATTGGATTATGGAGGTTCATGGATGAGGAACCTACCTTTGGTTGATTTTTCTTACATTAATAGTGTTTACTCCACTATCCTTAAAGCAAGTTGGTGGACCCTAGGGTGGGGACCACATTCTGCATGGAAACTGGTTGTACCTAGAGGTCTAGGACCCAATATCCATGTTAAGGCAGGGTGTTTGTGCTATCACCAGGACCCAATTGTTACATTTGGTATCAGAGGAAAAACCCAGCCTTAAGTGTGGTGCACTGCCTGGGTTGAGATGTAGGGTCCACAATTAGGAAATTGTGCTCTAAGGGGGGGGGGGGTAATTTTAACACCCTAGAACGATAAAGGGTTAAATGAATAAATGATATGATTCATGTTAACAAGGTGTACCTTCCATTTCAAGACTCTACCTGATTAAAAATACACAATTAAACGTGCTTGGACTAGAGTAGTGATCAGGATGGATGACCTTCTGGGATGTTTCTCAAGGTGTGTGTGAGTGATGAAAAAATACACTAGAAAGGACATGTGTTGGCCTTTGAGGATAGTCATTAATCAGATGACCCATTCAAGCATGTGGGTGGGCCCCAGGGTGGGGACCACATGTCTGCGGGGCAATTGGTGGTACTTGTTGAGCTAGGACCTGACGACCATGTTAAAGGTGGGGTTTCTGTGCTGTCACTAGGACTTATTACTACCAAACTTTATATTATCCACTATTCTGGAATGGGGTTATAAAATTCGTAATTCTTAGGCCAAAACTAGTGAAGAGCGTGAAAGAGATGGTTCAGGTGATTTATGAAAGGATGAAGGTACCATATGATCATTATAATTCCTATGTCAACCATAGTATAAGACTTATGGAGTTCGACATTGGAGATCATGTGTTTTCGAAGGTGACTCCTCATCATGGGAAATGAATTTTTAGATGTGAGAGTAAGATTTTTCCCTGGAATGGGGTTAGAAAATTAGTAATTCTCAGGCCAAAACTATTCCTTTCCAGTGTGATTTGTCCTCACTCACACACACCTTGAGAAACATCCCAGAAGGTCACCCATATTGATCACTACTCCAGGCCAAGCACGCTTAAGATGGGGTTTCTGTGCTGTCACTAGGACTTGTTACAACCAAACTTTATATTATCTAATATTATGACATGGGGTTAGAAAATTAGTAATTCTTAGGCCAAAACTAGTGAAGAGCATAAAAGATATGGTTTAGGTGATTCATGAAAGGATGAAGGTACCATATGATCATTATAATTCCTATGTCGACCATAGTAGAAGACTTATGGAGTTCGACATTGGAGATCATGTGTTCCTGAAGGTGACTCCTCTTCATGGGAAATGAATTTTTAGATGTGGGAGTAAGATTTATCCCTAGAATGGGGTTAAAAAATTAGTAATTCTCTAGCCAAAACTATTCCTTTCTAGTGTGCTTTGTCCTCACTCACACACACCTTGAGAAACATCCCAGATGGTCACCCATATTGATCACTACTCCAGGCCAAGCACGCTTAAGACGGGGTGTATGTGCTGTCACTAGGACTTGTTACAACCAGACTTTATAGTATCCACTATTATGGAATGGGGTCAGAAAATTAGTAATTTTAAGGACAAAACTAGTGAAGAGCATAAAAGAGATAGTTTAGGTGATTCATGAGAGGATGAAGGTACCATATGATCATTAAAAGTCCTATGCTGACTGTAATAGAAGACTTATGGAGTTCTACATTAGAGATCATGTGTTCTCGAAGGTGACTCCTCATCACGGGAAATGAATTTTTAGATGCAGGAGTAATATTTATCTTTGGAATGGGGTTTGAAAATTAGTAATTCTCAATCCAAAACTAGTCCTTTCCAATTTACTTTTTCCTCACTCACACACACCCTGAGAAACTTCCTTGAAGGTCACCTATCCTAATCACTAATCCAGGCCAAGCACGTTTAAGGTGGGGTGTTTGTGCTTTCATTGGGACCCAATTGTTACATTTTCTATTAGAGGAGGAACCTAGACATAAGTGTGATGCACTAATTGGGTTGAGATGTAGGGTTCACAACGAGGAAGTTGTGCTCTAAAGGGGGGGGGGGGGGTGATTATAACACCCCAGAATGATAAAGGGTTAAATGAATAAATGATATGACTCATGTCAATAAGGTGTATCTTTCTTTTCAAGATCCTTACTAATTAGAAATTCACAGTTAAGCGTGGTTGGCCTGGAGTAGTGATCAGGATGGGTGACCTTCTGGGAAGTTTTTCAGGGTGTGTTTGAGTGAGGAAAAAGCACACTAGAAATGACATGTGTTGGCCTGTGGGGACTGTCATTAGTCAGATGACCCGTTCGGGCATGTGGGTGATTTTTCCTCACTCACACACACCTTGAGAAATGTCCCAAAAGGTCACCCATATTAATCACTACTCCAGGACAAGCATTCTTAAGACGGGGTGTCTGTGCTATCACCAAGACTTGTTACATCCAAACTTTATATTATCCACTATTCTGGAATGGGGTTAGAAAATTAGTAATTCTAAGTCCAAAACTAGTGAAGAGAATGAAAGAGAAGGTTCAGGTGATTCATGAAAGGATGAAGGTACCATATGATCATTAGAAGTCCTATGTCAACCATATTAAAAGACTTATGGAGTTCGACATTATATATCATGTGTTTCCGAAGGTGACTCCTAATCATAGGAAATGAATTTTTAGATGTGGGAGTAAGCTTTCTACCTGGAATGGGGTTTGAAAAATTGCAATTATTAGGCCAAAACTAGTCCTTTACAGTGTACTTTTTCCTCACTCACACACACCTTGAGAAACTTGCTATAAGGTCAACTATCTTGATCACTACTCCAGGACAAGCACGCTTAAGGTGGGGTGTTTGTACTGTCACCGGGACCTAGTTGTTACATTTTCTATTAGAGGAGGAACCCAACCATAAGTGTGGTGCACTACCCGGGTTGAGATGTAGGGTCCACAACGAGGACGTTGTGCTCTGGGGTGGGGGGGGGAGGTTATTGTAACATCCCATAATGATAAAGGGTTAAATGATTAAATGATATGACTCATGTCTACAAGGTGTACCTTGCTTTTCAAGAGCCTACCTGATTAGAACTTCATAGTTAAGCATGCTTGGCATGGAGTAGTGATTAGGAAGTGTGAACTTTTGGGAAGTTTTTCAGGGTGTGTGTGAGTGAGTACAAAGCACATTGGAAAGGAAATGTGTTGGCCTGTGGGGACTGTCATTAGTTAGATGACCCGTTTGGGCACATGAGTGGGCCCTAGGGTGGGGACCATGTTTCTGAGGGGCAACTGGTGGTACCTGGCAGGCTAGGACCCAACAACCATGTTAAAGGCAGGGTGTATGTGCTGTCATCGGGACCCATTTATTATACCATATGATCATTAGAAGTACTGTGTCAACCATAGTAGAATACTTATGGAGTTCAACATTAGAGATCATGTGTTCCTGAAGGTGACTCCTCATCATGGGAAATGAATTTTTAAATGTGGGAGTAAGCTTTCTCCTTGGAATGGGGTTAGAAAATTAACAATTCTTAGGCCAAAACTAGTGAAGAGTATGAAAGAGATGGGTCAAGTGATTCACGAGAGGATGAAGGTACCATATGATCATTATAAGTCCTATGTAAACCATAGTATAAGACTTATGGAGTTCAACATTGGAGATTATGTTTTCTCAAAGGCGACTCATCATTATGGGAAATGAATTTTTAGACGTGGGAGTAAGATTTATACTTGTAATGGGGTCATAAAATTTGTAATTCTCAGGCCAAAACTAGTGAAGAGCATGAAATAGATGGGTCGGGTGATTCATGAGAGGATGAAGGTACCATATGATCATTAGAAGTCCTATGTAGACCATAGTAGAAGACTTATGGAGTTCGACATTAGAGATCATGTGTTTCTGAAGGTGACTCCTCATCATGGGAAATGAATTTTTAGACGTCGGAGTAAGCTTTTTCCCTGGTTTGTTAGGACTTTTGAGGTGTTGGATTGTGTTGGAACCATTTCAAATAGAATAATACTTCCCCTATAGATGATCCAGATTTATGATGTCTTTTATGTGTTGCATCTTCTTCATTATCTTTATGACAACTATCATGTCATCTATCAGGGAAAGATAAATTTTTTATAATGATGAGACCTTTAGGGAGTATCCTATGGAGATCTAGGGCTTCTAGGAGAAGGTGTTTAATGAGCATGCCATTCCCTTGGTTGTGCCATGTGGAAACACGGTGGTTCATAGGAGAGTAACTAAGAATGTGAGTTGTAGATACACACTCATTATCTTGAGTTTTTTTATGCTTAAACCTTCTTTTTTATTAATTATTATTGACATTGTTGACCTTTATCTAGTTTATAATATGATTTTCTCTTCTTTTATTCTTTTTTGTGGCCTTGCTCATGTTTGAGAGGTATCTCACTTGAGAGAGTGTTTGGGAGATAGTTGTTAGTGTTGTATAGTTTTGTACCTTATTCCTCTAAGATAGGTGGTTATTTCTCTTGTGATGGAAAGATTCTTGATAGGTGTCTCATGGGGTGGATGTTTGGTTGACCCCTTTTCTTTCCCTTCTCTTTGGGCTTGGTTTTAAATTCTCAAGGATGATAATTTTTTGAGAGGTATATAATATAATGGTATAGACCTTCCTGGAAATTCCTCTATGTTTTCCTAAGGCTTTTTGGTTCTAATAAAGAGTTTGGAGAAGTCCCAAGGGATTAGATAGGTCCTTGGGCCTTTTTGGAGGTCACCAAGCCTTGGTGGTAGTCATTTTGGGTGCTTGGTGGTCGAAAATGTGGTTCTTAGTGCACTAAAACCATAAAAAACTACTTGTAAATACATTTGGAGGTTGTTTTAGGAATGGTTTATTCCTTCTATCTAAAATGGGTTAGTGGAAATACCAAGTGGGGGTGTGGTGCTAGGCATGGTGCCTTGAGGGTCCTCCATCCGAAACGGTCAGCCTAGAAATGATATGTAAGCTGTTTTGAAAGCTGTGGATAAGGTAAAACAAGTTTTTTGTGGGAAACATATTATAGGGGATACTGTGTCAGTCTAATGTGCTCAGGAACCACCATGGCCATGGCCAGGACATGGTGCAAGTTGTTGTGGTATTCATGATTTCTTTTAAATGGATAAAACGAACACTAATCCTCATGGATATTGAATGGTTTAAAAATCTAAAACACATGGAGAGTTAAGGTAAAGGATTCATTAATTCTCCTATTATTTTATGTGAAACTGTAAATTTATCATTATTTATCTATTTGGGTGACATTGGAATTAAAATTAATAAATATTAAACCATATTAAAGATTGAATCTTGGTTTTGGTTGTAGTTATCACATGTGTTTCCACTGTGATAATGTTTTTCCTCTTGTTTTACTAGATGGTGTGCTATTTATGTTTATGATTTGGTAAAAATGAATGTTTATGTTTTGGTTTAGCATGATGTTATGATAGAAAATTGTTAAATAATATAAAGTCAGTAATTTTTGTTGGATAAAGAACTAAAGTGGCATGTTTAAATAAAACAACTCTTTTTATAATTTGATGTAAATAAAATGATGATTGAATAATTTTTAATTGAAAATGTTTTTTCTTATATTAATATAATTTGGATAAATAATAAGAATTTGGTATCCTTGTTTATGAGATAATAAAGCGACATGTTAATTAATTTTTTTTGCCCTTTTAGTTTTATGAAACTGAAAGTTATTCTTAAAGCATGTATGAATAATTCTTTGATTTTAATAGTTGATGCCTTAGGATTATTGTGGTTGTAACATGTGATTAATGAATTAGTTAATCCAAGATGGTAATGAACTGGTTATTTGATAAAGATAAATGTTTGGGGTGAGAAATCATGTTTTCTTGTGAAGCTTGGATGCCTTATTTTAGGGTCTAGATGTCATTCTAACTTTTGTTGTTTTATTATTACCATGTGTGTTGCCATGGATGTGAGTATTTCTATGCAACATGATGTGAGCCTAAGATAAATGATGGTTGATGAGACATGGGTTGGGAGGCCCATGTTTTTTTTCCAGTAGTTGACATTGGTGATGTTAGGATTGATGCATGATGATATGCATAGTGGTGTTGGGAATGGAACCATGACTGATGGTACAGGTTGAAGCTAATCATACCTATTTTTATGCTATAATATGGAATGCATGATTGTTTATGAATCTTCTTTAAATTTCATATGGATGGGTTTCTTATTTCTGCATTCCTTTCGCCACTGCTTGATGTAGCTTGTTGTGCTTGGTTATGCATCTATTTTATGGGAGCTTAGGATAAGTCCTAGAGTACCTGGAATTATGTAATGATAATGAATAATAAATGTTTTAACCCATGGGGTTGGTTCTTGATGGAATATTTCAAATGATGACAATCTTGAGAAACCATGGGATTAATTTTTTTATGCTTAAAGGTCATGGGAATCAGTTGGTGATGCTGTTAAAGTAATAATAAATCAATGTTTAATGGTTAAAAAATATTTAATTGTATATGAAATGTTAAATAATGAATTAATGTAATCAATTAGAATTCTATTTAAAATTTTCTTTTCTTATAGGATATAAAGTCCTTAGTAGTGGAAGTTGGGTGTTCGAGAGATGATAGTTGTAGTTGATCCTAAGACTAGGTTGATGCCCATAGTGTGGTTGTGAGATGTATTATATCTTGTATGTTATGTGATTTCATAGGTACCCCACCCATGTTAGTAAGGTGACTAACACCCAATGGACCCGGGGAGGGTGTTTTCCTCAATATCTAGGTTGGAAAGGAATGGATGGGTGACTACCACCTATGGCCCACTCTCTTCTCCTGGTAAACGTATGTGCTAGTATGCATGGTGGTTATATTATCTATAAATGTGTGTAGAGGGATGTAACGTATTATGATTATTTCACACACATGTATCTTCAGATATAGTATCTTATGAATTATTATAAATATTTCATGTATGAGATGTAATTGATTGAGGTATAATACATGAAATATGGGCTATGGTGGATCCCATAAACTACTCGGTTACTATTTGGAGATGTGACATGGGATGATGAGATGATGTGATGCATATAGTACATGGAATGTAATGATATTATGTGATACATGTGATTCATAGTTGATTCTTTATCTTAGGTGTCTTTAGGATCACTTACTTTTGGAGAGAGATAGCTAAGAATGTGTGATATTGGGGAAGAGAAAAAAACCAATGGGGAAGAAATAACGGGGTACCTTATTTAATATTTTATTATATGATCACATGTATGTGATGCTTGGTGAGAGATTCATGGTGAGGCTACAGACTCAGTATAACTAATTAGGTGATGAGTTGGTTTCAATTGTTTTTCACTAGGCTTTAATATGATTTATTTATCTTTTGCATGAGAGGATCCAAGGAGGATCCAATTGAGTATACATGTTATGATCACCTTGTGTATATATAAACTATTTTTTAGGTCCATAGTATTTTCTTGGTGATTGTTCTGGACATTGATAGATTATAGGTGGTTCATGATCTGTTTGAGATTTCATGGTCACAATTTGGGATTATCTTTTGGTACTTGTAGTTTCTTTTGTAGTTGTTTAGTCTGTATGAAATTACATACATGTATTGGGATCCCTATTTAATTTTTTATGAATATGAGTTGTTGGTTGTTTCTATCTTATCTATAATTTCAGTAATATTAAAGGGCAATGTCTCCCATTTGTGTGTATGATATACCATTGGTGGTTGTCACCAAACCATGACACATTGGAGGTGGGATTTAGGTACCACTACCTCCCTTCTCTCATTGTTAACCCAAAAGGGATACCTTTTGGGGAAGGGGTTTGTGACACATCATGTGTCGGAATAACATGAGATTGATCCCTATATATCAAAAATGATTTATGTATAATTTTTGTAAATTATCATGGCAATTCAATCATGTTTTCTCAATTTTGAGTATGTGACAGGTGTTTTAAATTAATATGATGATTTTAAATTAAAACATTCACATTAAATCATACCAATAACATAGTGTATTAAATTCATGTGCGGATGATTCTTACACATAAAAAATTATTTATGGATTGTTTTCCTAAAGTATCAAGGCAGTCTAAGCACGTTTTCTTAGTTTTGATTATGTGATGCTTGTTTTAAAATAAATAGTCAATTTTAAATTAAAAAAACACACATTGAGTTATATCAGGCACAACATATGTCAGACTAAAATTTAGTTAATTCCTATATGTCAAAAATGACTTATGTATAATTTTCCTAAAATATCATGAGAATACGAGTGTGTTTTCTCTATTTTTAGTGAGTAACATACATTTTTAACTATAATTTCATTTTAAATAGAAAACACACACTTTGAGTCATACCAGGAACACCATGTGTCAGATTAACATATATCAAATTAATAAATTTCAAAAATTACATATGGATAATTGTCCTGAAATATCAAGAAAATACAAGTGTGTTTGTTTTGTTTTTAGTGAGTAACACACGTTTTAAACTAAAATTTCATTTTTAAATTGAAAACATGCACTTAGATTCATACTGGGCACACTATGTTCTAGATTAATGTGCAGTTGATTCTAACATATCTCAAATTATGTGTGGATTGTTTTTATAAAGTTTCAATATTTTTAGAGTGTGTTTTCTCGATTTTCAGTGAGTAATGCCTGTTTTGAACTAAAATGTCACTTTTAAACTGAAAACATGCACTTCAAGTCATACCAGGAACACCATGTGTCACATTGATGTGTGTTTGATTCCTATATGTCAAAAATTATTTATAAATAATTTTTCTAAAGAATCAAGACAATATGAGTGTGTTTGATCGGTTTTTAGTGAGTGACATATGTATTGAACTAAAATATTACTTTTAAATAAAAACACACACTTTCAGTCATACCGATAATGAAGTGTGTCAGATTGACTTGAGTCCGATTTCTACACATCAAAAATGACTTATTGATCATTGTACTAAAGTATCAAGATATTCTGAGTGTGTTTTCTTGGGTTTCAGTAAGTAACATGTATTTTGAACTAAAATGTTACTTTTAAACTGAAAACATGCACTGTGAGTCATATCAGGTGCACCATGTTCTAGATTGACATGAAGCTGATTTCTATATGTCACCAATGACTTATGGGTCATTTTAATAAATTAGAATGATAATATAATCATGTTTGTTCATTTTTTAGTGAGTGACACACATTTTTGACTAAAATGTCATTTGTAAACTAAAAATAGGCACTTTGAGTCATTTATAAGCCAAAAAAAAACACACCACTGAATATAAAAAAAATCAAAAAAAGAACAAATATCTCTATGAATAGAACAAATAGTACATGATTTCATCAACCTTATCGAAGAATATGTCAAGAATTTACATTTCTCTAAGAATTTTTTGTGCTTCTTATACCACAAAATGGATGGAAAAAAATAAATTCTTGATGATGTCACCACTTCACGGTCTCTATAAAAATTAGCAAAATAAATAGTAGATAAAAATGATAAGAAAATTAACTAAAAAATAAGTAGATAAAATGATGATAAAATTAACTAAATAAGTAGTATAAAGTTACCTCTTCATGATGTCTACATACATTTTGACACCATATATTATGCCCACTCATTGCTAAAAAAACTATTTCCTCTTGAATATGTGGACTATCGACAGTCTTGGTAGTACTAGAAAAATAAAAATAAACAAAAAGTTAATAAATATTTTAAATTAAATTGTAATTATCTTAAAAAATACCTCTTTGGGGATGCTAGTTTGTTGATGGAATATGATATCTTTCATAAATATTCAAACGTAATAACCATAATCTTTTCCATTAGTTTGTTTCATTCGCTACATAAAAATTGATAAAAATAAGAATTTTTTTCTTTAATAGTGAAATATTATTATATATACCCTAATACTTATCCAGTTATAGAAATCGATAGGACTATTATGCTCATGGACCATACTTATACTATGATTTTGATTATGTTTAATCACCACCCTATCATGATAAAATTTTCATTAAAAAATAATATAAAATGTAAAACTTGAAGTTTTTTTAAATGTTAAATATAGTGTGTTAAAAATTAATAAACATCATCATGTATAGTTGATTTTTTGGTAATCCATGCATTGAATCGAAAAATAAATCTTTGGAGTATCTAAATTTATTGCAACGAGAAACCAATGATCCATAAAAAAATAAAAAGGAATAAGTAATGAAAGATATAAAAATATATTTGATATGATTAGATTTATAGTTTTAGCCCTACATCATTTCTATTAATAAGATTTTTTCATATGTGAGTTTATTTTCAAACATTGCGGCCAATTGGTCCACTATTTTTAAATATTTCTTTTCTTATAGTGACCTTTTTTTTGCGTAAAAGTGATGTGAGGACTAATGAGTCTAAATTTTTATTCATATTGTTTTCCTTTAAAATAGTGTTGATATATATGCCTATGAATAGTATTTAACTATAATTAACATAATATAATGACTATTGGACAAATAGATTATGAAAATACAGAACATGTTTACATTTAAAGTGGAGACTTCTATCTATCCATGCTTAAGGATTTCATCATCATTCTCAAGACCAAGATAGACTATAATGTCCTCTACCTACATTTGTTTTTCAAAATAAATAATGGCGGTATTACTATTTTGAATGTTGTATCTAAATGAAATAATAATATTAGTAAATTTGTTAATTGAACTAGCGGGGTAAAGTAACTCTTTGAATATCTTTTCTATTGATTGGATGATCCTTTAGATTATTTTGATTTGACCTTTTGTTTCTACTTCCTTTTATACATCCATAATTCTATTCACCAGTTTAGGATTTTTTTCAATAATTGTTAAAAGTTTTGAAAAAAATAGAAAGGACATACCTTGTTATCGACATGTATTTTTACAAGATAAAAAACAATTCTATGAAAGTTCCAATTGAAAGTTCAAACATGTGAATTTCCAGATCATCAAGGGCAAATGTTAGCTCGACACTCAGATCATGAGATAATTGAATCCCTACTCTCATATGATCTTTTAGAATTTATTTATTATATAGAATATATATTGGATATTTTATATTATACCCTTTGAAATAAGGATATGTGTAGGCATTTAAAAATATAAATCAAAATCAATTTCACCCTATAGACTATTGGTATAGGAAAGGTATCAGTATCTTCCTGATTTACATTTCATAGAAACATTTATGAAAAAATAGATTACCTATATCAAGGAAGGCCTTTAAAGAGAATGAATAGTCTTAAATTTGGAGGAGATGGGTTGGATCTTAATGTAGTGGTTTTTTTTGTGTTTTTTCTTCTCTTTGATTCATTCCTATAACATTCTATAAAAACCTAGACTGTCAATTAAGTTTTTATTATAAAACATTTATTCATGTCTTCATCTCATCTATTTTCTTATCCTTATCCCCTTGTGAATTTCCATTCTCAAAATTTGTTTGAGACAGTACTCTAAAACCCACACATCTAACACAGACATATTATTTTTTCTATTTCATGGCCACTAAAATTAGTCTTTCATCAAGCATAACTAATGACGATTCTTTTATCTAAATTAGATAAAAAATACATGAAAATAAATAGTCATTATTTTTTAATATCAATTAAAATTGGAACAAATTTTTATTATGTCACACTTACACATGATTCCCATATTCTTTATATGTTTTCATCTACTAGTATTCCATATTTATATACAAAAGCCTCCTTCCATAACACATAACATGAGACAGAAGTGACTTTGGATGTTGATTCATCAATCTGTATATAAACAAAGGAACATTATTCAGTTTTTTTTCACGACACATAAAATTATCACTATAGATATAAAATACAGACCATTTTTCTTCAATTAAAGCATACCCCATCCTTTATTTATGGCAGGGGTATGTTTTTTTATACACGCTACTTATTTTCAGCACTCATTTTCTATTTCATAAATTAATAATTCTAAATCAAAGTGATTAATATAAATATTTAAAATTATTACCAATCACAATATACCTAAAATATTGACTCATTATAGTGACTAATAAACACATTCTATGTTTCTTAGTTAATGTATGACCTACATTTTTATGCAAATTAAACTTAAAGCTGCAGACATTAAATCTTTCATAAAAACATTACAATCATGTGATTTTAGGCTTTTTAACTTTAAATCAGCCATTAACATGATATTCTTGATACTTGATGAATAACCCTATATAACCTTTAAATTATTCAGGAAGATACAAAACTAATATCTCTCTATCCCAACAGGAGAGTAATAATATGTAGGATGAAAATTACACCTTTCACCCTTCACTCGCACCAACACTTCCCGTATCCCCATGCCAGTATTATCTAACCTAGAAATAATGAAATATTTTGTTTTTCCAGATTCATTTAGAAATAAAAAATGAAGACATCACATATATTATTTTTATGTGCATTAAATCAATAAAATGTAATACGTATAAGAAACTACTGTATGTAATTTAAAAACAAAAAAGATCTTGTTTTTCAACCAGTTCTCGTAAGGTTTCTTGAAGAACGTTTACCAAAACCAATGACCACAAACTTTAATTTCTCAAATAGTTGATCATGTATCACCCCAATAATTTACCACATTTTACTTTTATAATAAAGTTAATTTTTTATAGCTTTAAAAACACATAATATTGAGTTAGTTTGCAATGCACGCAACACTCAGTTTAAATAAAACACTATTTAGTCATGTTTTATATATTTGGTTAAATTGTAACAATCATAGAAATTTTATAGATTAAATTTATATTTTATAAACCCAATAAAATATTTTTACATTCATTCAATATATTTGATAGGCATAATATAAGAACAAATCCAATTTTATGCATAAAAAACTATATTTTTGTAAAGGCATTTTAATGTCTTTTAATGGAAAACCTATTTTAAATATAAATTTTGAAAATTTTATAAATTTAATGTGAAAAAATAAAATTAATTTTTTTAAATAAAAACATAAAAATTATATTAGGGTGAATTTTTAGAATTTTTCTGAGCAGTTTCATTTTTTAATGAATAGTGCAAAATACTAAATTTTAATTGAAAATTTCCTTTTCATGTAAATAATTTATAGTATAAAATTATATTTTAAATTGATTTTAAAGTTTAATTAGTAAAATTA
Organism: Viscum album; assembly: GCA_963277665.1. Classification (NCBI taxonomy): domain Eukaryota; kingdom Viridiplantae; phylum Streptophyta; class Magnoliopsida; order Santalales; family Viscaceae; genus Viscum; species Viscum album. The sequence goes on from OY728159.1 coordinate 739,976,388, forward strand.
TACACAAATTAATACAATTTAGGTAATTGGAATCAATTTCAAAAATAAATTAGATATAAAAACATTTCAAACTTTTGAATATTTTACTTTAAAAACTCGATTGTCGTCCCATCTATGGGATTAATTTTAAATTAATTTATATAAATTATGTGATTGGAATTTGGAAAAATGGATTCCATATTTTTAATCATAATAATTTATAATATCTAATAAGTTCAACTTAGTTTTTTTACCAAAATATTATTGAAAATAATTAAAATTAATTACAGTGATTAAGAGAAAAATTAGCTCAACAAGGGACTAAACCTTAAACTTAAGGGCCAAAATAACCTATAAACTTTTTAAAAAGACCTTTTATGGAAATATTTAGGCCATATAATCCCTTTTATATAATTTGGTTCATTATTAGAGGTAAATTATGTAAGGTAGACCTCTCAATAGTGTTTACCTTTTTATATTTACAAGAATGCCACTTCTCTAATATAAAAAGACTCTCACTCCTCCCACTTATTCACACCTATTAAGCCCTTTGGATCGTCCAAAACCTTCCAAAATAATATAAAAACTTCCCTAAACTCATCATATAAGCCTCAATTTGGGTATAAAAAAAACCAAGGATTTCTTTTGGCATAAACCAAAAGGAGTTACCCGAATAAGTGGTAACCTTCTTCAACCATCACTTTTGTTTCATTTACTCTTCCACCCCTTCAATTATTTTTATATAATGATTATATAATAACATAAGTATCTTAAATATACTTATATTTAGTTATGATAATATTTATACCTACACTTTCACACACATACATCAAAATGGGATACACAATCATCATTCATGTGTACGACGGACTACCTCCTCACGAACTGTTGTCTTTCATTCTTCCATTTACCACCTTTTAAGGTTGAAAATAATGATGCATTTATAGTTTATATATTATATATGATATTTATAATGTCTTAACACATTTTTAATTCTTATATAACTCATACATTCATGATTTCCATTTTATGGGAATATAATAACATCGTTTGTGGACATGTGGACTACCACCTTCTCAAAGCGATGTGATTCGCTCACACTTTACATGGGGTGTATTAAGGATGGTTTTAATAAAAATATGTAAAATATATGACATAAATATGATAATATAATTATAATATTCATATATATCATTTAATTTTAATTATTTTAAATATGACAAAGAAAACAAAGTAGCGTTCATGCGTACGTACGACCTACCGTCTCTAAGAATGGTGACTTTCATTTCTTCTATACAAATGTTATGGATTATTATAAATAAATATATAATGGATATATATTATATTTAAATCATGGTTTATATTTTTTATATGATTAAATAATGATCTAATTAATAGTAACAATAAGTAACAAGTCAAAACATACTAAAAAATAGACAATTAACACCAAAAATAGTGAAAATAATGATAGATTGTTAACAAATGGGTAATAATATATTACAAGAATATAATATATGATATTATAAACGTGATTATGGTTTTTTTATAAGTTAATAACATTATTAAAACTATTATATAGTAGGTTAAAGTATGTTCACACAAAAGTAAACACAAGGTAATAGATTTCATCTCAATTTACATTCCATTGAGAATTATTTGTTGTTATGCACCAATTAACTTTAATGTGGTGTATATACTAACTATTTATATTTTAATATGATGATTAAATCATAATTAATTGTATTTTAAGTTTCAATTTGAATTATCTCACCCAAGGGGTTTAACTTGAAAAATATCCAAGTGGTAAAAGTTATCTTTGCAATATCACTTTATTTTGTGATTGTTTATTTTATCTTGAAATAATAAATTTATTGTAATCATTTAAATATAAACATTATTAGGTGATGCATATTATTATTTCCTATATCATATACCATTTTTATATATGGTGTTAACTTTTATAGTTATTTGATTAACTGGGTAATTATCAATAAATTCATATCTTTTATTCAATATAGATATTTTATAAGGAATATTATTTACTAATTAAATAGATTACTTGATATATGAGTAATGATTTGGATAAGTAGTGATTGGTGGGCCCCATAATTTATATAACCTCTTTATGTATCAATAGGTTCTCATGAGATAAATAAGTTGGCCAAATTAAACAGGTTTCTACCTGTAGTTTTAAACCATCTTGTGAAAGGTCTTGAAGGTATAGGTTTTAATGTGCCTCAGACAAGATGTACAATAATTAAGCATTTAATTTATATAAATTTCATTTATAATTGTTATTATCCCTGATATTTTCATATGATAAAATTTATGGATGCATTTCATTCTCAGTTTATTGACTAAATGGAATGTGTTTCAATTATTTACCTTGACATATTGATTATTCTTTATCTAGTTATTTAAATGGAATTTGTTCTCAATTATTTAACTTGCAATGATAATTTATTCTTATTGATTCATTATTTATTCTTATTTACTTACCCTTACTGATAATTTGAGCTCACCCTTATTATGTTTCATTTTCCCAAGTTATGAATAGGAATCCTTTGAATGAGTTTCAAGGATGACAATATTTTACTTATGTTATGATTTATTTTATTTTCCCAATGTATTATGGATATCATTTACGTAATTTAGTTTTCCAAAACTTATAAATTGTTTAGTACATTGATATTTGATTCCTTTTAATCATGTTAATGTAATAAAGTAATGCTCTGGCTCTGGGCTTCTAGGGTCGAGGCATTATAGTTGGTATCAAAGAAAGTTTAGTAGAAACTTTGGAAACTATATTAGGAAAACTTAGATTAGGGAAAATAACCCTAAGATAGAACTTGATGATAAGTATAGAAGAACATCCTAGAATTTTGGTAAGGTGGATATTATGAGGGTCTTCCTAGAAATATATCCCTGTCTAGATACTATAAGTGGATGTGGTTCTGGCATAGATGTACCTAGGGGAAACAACTCCAAAAAAGTGCATTGGGCTTGACTTGAGCATAACCTAGTACTTGAAAATAGTCCTTACTGTGCACCTAGTTTGACCCTCCCAGGGGATATTTTTAGGATAATTCACATTTTATTTACAAACCATTATAAAGGATTTAAAAGTAAATATACCCCCAAAGAAACCAAAATTTATGATTCTATGATTTATGATGCATAAATTTATGTTATGTGCTATACCATATTTGGAATTATACATTATTATTTTATGATCTAATCTAATAAACGCCATTTTTTATAAATGATTCATGGAAGGATAAATGGTATCAATACTCGTAGAAAATTTAAAGATTGACCTATTGAGGAAACCAATATAGCTGGTACTGAAACTGAGAAAATTATGGAAATATTGGGGAAAATCATCAGGTTATGACAAATAAACTTTCACAAATAGATAAACCTATTCCATAGAGGGAATATCCTATGTTAGATCTCTTTATGTGACATAAGAATCCATCATTTAGTGGGAATACTAATCCAATTGTAGCTGAGAAATGGATTAAGTCTCTGGAGAAGATATTTACAACCTTAGGATGTAGTGAAATGGAAAAGGTTACACTTGGAGTCAATTATATCAAAGGTCATACTGATCAATGGTGGTCCTTTATCTAGAACATTAGAGAGGAATAATAAATAGAACTCATGGAATGAAGAAATTGTAGGGAGACATTATTCAATAAATACTTCCCTTATGATCAAAAAATTTAGATGAAGAGAAAGTTATTCAGATTAAATAAAAAGTAAAAAGAGAGTGTTACAGATTATGAATAAACTATTACAATATTATATAGGTATGATAATAATTACATACGCAACATAGAGTGAAATATTGACCATTTTTTTGAAGGTCTTAATCCAAGTATCCAAAAGGAACTGGTCTCCCAAACTATTTCATCATATGATGAAATAGTTTTATGTGCCATCATGATGAAGAATAAATTTTCTAGAATCAATATATTCAAGGTAAATAAAGAGAATAATAGTCCATATGATTACCCTGAAAAAGAAAATGCATCAAATAATAAGAATAAGTTTTAGAAATTTCCATCTTGTTAAAACTGTGGAAAAAACCACTCTGGAAAGTATTTGAAGAGACTGAGAATTTGTTATAAGTGCGAAGATAGGGTTCACTAGGCTCATGAATGAAAGGGGAAGAAAAATATGAATGATGTAATGTTTTATAATTATAAAGAGATAGGTAACTATGAAAGAAAATTCCATAAGCGATAATGAAATCTACCACAAAATAGGCCAAGGGGAGATGGACAATATTAAACAATCACAACAACTGAGGTAGAAGTACCCAATTATATAGTGGTAGGTACATTAACCCCATTTTAAAATTTATCCAATGAATTATTTGATTATGGATCATTACACTATTTTATATCTACCCAGTTTTCCAAGAAAATTAGACATTTCTCTTTTTATTTAATAAGATATTTGTTAGTAAAAACTCCAACAAGAAGTCTCATTACAAAAAATATGTGTTAGGCAGTCCCAATTATGATACATTAACCCCATTTTTCTTTACTTTATATCCTTGTTATCATACATATGGTTGACTTTTATATAATCCTCATTATGGACTAGTTATAAAAATATGATGCCAAAATTTATTTTATGAGGAAGGAAATTATGATTTGTGAGGAAGATATATAATTACTTATCTTTAGAGAAAAATATTCCTCACCTAATTCTTATCTATATCCACCCCTAGTATCTATACTGAATTAAATTCTTGGGGAATAAGATCAAACAACATCTATTGATAAAGAAGGTAATATTAAAATTGAGGATGCACCTATTGTGTAAGAATACATTAATGTATTTCTTAAGGAATTACCTAGACATTACCTAGAGAATGAAGTTGAATTTTACATTGATTTAATCCCTGAGGCAAGGCCAATATTAAAGAATCATTATAGAATGTCCACTATTAAATTAGTGGAATTGAATAAATAACTAGACTATTTGGGTAATAGGGGATTTATTCATCTTAGTGTTTCACAATGGGGGTCCCCTATTTTCTTCATTAAGAAGAAAGATGGATCCATGAGTTTATGAATTGATTATAAGGAAATCAATGCTATTACATTAAAGAAAAATTACCCTCTACCTCACATTGATGACTTGTTTGATCAGATTCATAGAGCCAAAATATTTTTCAAACATTGATCTTTATTCTGGGTATCACTAATTGTGAGTGAAGAAGGAAGACATTCTGAAGACAACCTTTCAGATGAGGTATGAAAATTATGAGTTTATGGTAATTCCATTTGGATTGACTAATTCACCCTATGTTTTTATGGACCTAATGAATAGAGTATTCAATGAATATCTTGATGATTTTGTGGTGGTATTAATTGATGATATTCTGGTGTATTCTAAAACCTATGAGGACTATGAGAATCACTTACAGATCAATATTAAGATTCTTAGAAGGGAATATTTATATGGGAAATTTTGTAAGTGTGATGTTTGGATTCAAGAAGTTTCTTTTCTTAGATATATTGTCTCTAAAGATATAATATATATTGATCCTATAAAAAAGGTGGTAATGTAAGGACCTTCACCAATAAACATAAATGAGTTATGAGTTTCATTGGTTAGGTAGGTTACTATCGGAGATTCGTTCATAATTTTTCCCAATTGTCTTACCCGTTAACTAAGTTTACATGTAAAAGGGTTAAGTTTTTTTTTGGAAAAATGAATGTTAAGAATCCTTTGATGAAGTAAAGAGAAGATTAGTCAATGATATGATTTTGAATCTACCATCTGGAAGTGATGGTTTTGTCATATATACTGATTAATCGAATAAGGTACTTGATTTTATCCTAATGAAGAATGATAAAGTTAATACATATGCATAAATGCAATTAAAGACTCATGAATAAAACTATCCAAACCACGATATTGAGTTAGAAGCTGTAATATTCACTTTGAAAATATAGAGATATTATCTCTATGATGAAAGATATGAGATATGAATGGATTATAAAAGCCTGAAATATATCTTCTCATAGAAATATCTCAACTTGAGACAAAGCTTATGGCTCGATCTACTCAAGGATTATGATTTATCAATACACTACCACCTAGGAAAAGCAAATAATGTAGCAGATTCATTGAGAAGGAATGATCATGGAGTTCTATCCCAAATGTGAATTGAGAAAGATCATATGTTTATAGATCTTGTAATGATGTATATGAGAATTTATAAGGGGATACATCAATAATTTTTCAAATTATTGAAAAACCATATTTATTAGAGAAGATAAAGAATTCTCAATATGATAATAAGAACTTTCAGAAGAAAATTAAAGGTGCGAACAAAGGAAAATTAGAAGACTTTGTTTGTGAAGATGGTGTTATAAAGTTTGGAAAGAGGCTATATGTTTCATCCATACCTGATCTAAAAAGGTAATTGTTGGATGATGCTCATAGCTCAAATTTCTCTATACACCTAGGAAGCATAAAGATGTATACGGACTTGAAGAGAGTTTTTTGGTGGGATAACATGAAGCAGGAAATTAATGATTATGTGTCCAGATGTTTGGTTTGTCAATAAGTGAAAGCTGTGAGTTAGAATCCTAAATGAGTCCTATGACCTATTCCTATTCCTATGTGGAAATGAGATGAAATTACTATGGAATTTTTCATAGGACTAACAAAGAATCCTAGAAATAATGACACAATATGGGTTATCGTTGATCATTTAACCAAATCTTTACATTTCATTACTATAAGAGAAAACCTGCCTCTTGATCACCAAACATGGTTCTATATTAATTAAGTTTTAAGACTACATAGTGCACCTCTACCAATTATTTCTGATAAATATCCCCTCTTTACATTGAAATTATCAGAAATTCTTCAGAAGGATTTTGACATTGAGCTTCATTTGAGCACTTCCTACCACCCTCAAACTTATAGAAAGTTTGAAAGAAAAATTCAAACAATGGAAGAAATGTTGAGGTCATAATCACTCAACTTTCAAGGTATTTTGGATCAGTACTTACCTTTGGTAGAGTTTTCCTATAAAAATAGTTTCCATTCTAGTATTCAAATGGAACCGTATGAAGCATTATATGGAAAGAGGTGTCGTACTACAACTTTTTAGGATGAAGTTAGTGAAAGGAAACTCTTAAGAACAAAACTTGTTGAAGAGATGACAAAAAAGGTAAAGGATATTCATGATCACATTAAATAATCTAAAAGTAGGAAAAAAACTTTATGCTGATAACTAGATGAAATATTTAGAGTTCCAAGCGAGAGATCATGTTTTCTTGGAAATATCTCCATGGAAGGGTGTTATAAGGTTTAGTAAGAAAGGGAAACTAAGCCTTAGGTACATCAGAACCTTCTAAATTCTTTAAAGAGTTGAGTTTTTCCTTATCTCTTGGTAATGCCTCTAATTCTCTCAATGGTACACAATATGTTCCATATATCTATGCTACAGAAATACATGAAAGACCCAATGTATATGATCATATCTGGTGAAATAGAGTTGGAACTTGACCTTTAATACTATGAAGAACCCATACAGATTCTTTATACCATAGAGTAAGTGTGGAGGAATTATACCACTCTTCTGATAAAGGTACTCTAGAGAAATTAAAAAATGGAATAAGCAACTTGGGAACAAGAGGATACTATAAAGGAGAACTAACCACATCTTTTTAGAAAGTAATACCCCAAAAATTTAGAGGATGATTATTTTGGAGCCAAGAATGTAACACCAAAATACATAACCAATTTTACTTTTATAATAAATTTAATTTTGTTAATATCTTTCAAAACACACAATACTAAGTTAGATTGCAATGCACACAACACCCAATTTAAACAAAACATTATTTAGTCATGTTTTGTACAAGAAATTAAAATTTAACACTCTTAGATAATTTATATAGAAAATTTTATGTTATATATCTAATAAAAATATTTTTACATTCACTCAATATATTTTATAGTCATAAGATAAGAACAAACCCAATTTTATGCATACAAAACTATATTTTTATAAAGAGAAGTTTTTCTACCTTTTAATGGAAAACCTATTTTAAATATAATTTTTGATATTTTTATAAATTTAATATGAAAAAATACACTTAAATTTTTAAATATAAACATAAAAATTATATTAGGGATAATTTTTGGTATTTTTCTAAGATGTTTTATATTTTGATAAATAGTGAAAAATACTGAATTTTAATTGAAAATTGTTTTTTGTGTAAATAATTTATAGTGTTAAATTATATTTTATATTGTTTATAAAGTTTAATTAGTTAAATTATACATTAATGAATCCAATTTATGTCATTGGAATTAATTTCACAATTAAATTTGATATAAAAACACTTCAAATTTCTGAACATTTTACTTCAAAAAATTTCATTGTCGTTCCATCTACCAGATTAATTTTAAATTAATTTTTGATAATTCTATGATTGGAATTTGGAAAAATGGATTAAATATTTATAATAATCATAATTTATAATTTCTAATAAGTTCAAATTAGTTTTTGACCAGAAATATTAGTGAAACTAATTAAAATTAATTAGAGTGTTTAAGAGAAAAATTAACTTAGCATGGGACTAAACCTTAAACTTAAGGTCCAAAATGACCTAGAAACTTGTAAAAAAAGATTTTATGGCCATATTTAGACAATATACTCTATTTCATATAATTTTTTCATTATTTGATACACATGAAGTAAGGGATACCTCTTAATAGTGTTTACCTTTTTATATTTACAAGAATGCCAATCCTCCACTTTAAAAATGCACTCACTCCTCCCACTTATTCACACATATCAAGACAATTTTCTTATCCAAAATCTGAAAAAATAATCTACCAAATTCACCAAACTCATACAAAAATCCTTAATTTGTTCATAAAGCAAACCAAGGAAGTCTTTTGGTATAAACCAAAAGGAGTTACCCGAATAAGAGGTAACCTTCTTCAACAATCACTTTTATTTCATTTACTTATAAACCCATTCAATTATTTTTATATCATGATTATATAATAACCTTAGTATATTAATTATACTGATATGTTGTTATTATAAGAGTTTGGATTACAATTTCATACACATCCATCAAAATGGGATACACAATCATCGTTCGTGTATACGACGGACTACCGCCTCACTAACTGGTATCATTTGTTCTTCCATTTACCACCTTTAAAGGGTGGAAATAATTATGGATTTATAGTTTATATATGATATATTATATTTATATTATATTTATTCTTATTTAATTCTTGTATAACCCATACGTTCATACTTTCCATTTTTTGGGAATAAGATAACATCATTTGTGGACATGTGGACTACCGCAGCCTCAAAGCCATGTGATTCGTTTACACTTTAAATGGAATATATTAAGGATGTTTTTAATAAAAATATATGACAAATATTAAATAAATAAGATACTATAATTATAATATAAATATATATCATTTAATTTTTATTCTTTTAAATACGAAAAATAAATGGAATTAGCGTTCATGCATACATATGACCTACCGTCTCCATGAACGGTGCATTTCATTATTATCTAAAAATATTATTAATTATTTTAAATATATATATATATAATGGATATATATGATATTTAAATCATTTTTTCATTCTATAGATAATTAAATCATGATCTAATTAATAGGAACAACAAGTAACAAGTTAAAACATACTAGAAAAACTTGACAATTAACACCCGAAATAGTGAAAATAATGAAATATTGTTAACAAATAGGTAATAAGATATTAAAATAAGATAATGTATGATATTATAAATGTTATTATGGTTATTATATAAGTTAATAACATTTTTAAAACCATTACAAAGGAGGTCAAAGGATGCTCACCCAAAAGAAAATTCAAGGTAAGAGATTTAATCTCAATTTACATTACATTGAGACTTATTTGTTATTATGAACTTCACTTTAATGTGGTGTATCTAATTACCCTTTGTATTTTAATATCATGATTCTTTCATACTTCATTGTATTTTAAGTTTCACTTTGAATTATCACACCCAAGGGGTTTAGCTTGAAAAATTACCAAGTGGTAAAAGTTATCTTTGCAATCTCACTTTCTTTTGTGATTGTTAACTTTCTATTGAAAAAATTACTTTATTATAATCATTTAAATATCTACATTATTGGGTGATAGATATTATTTTATAATAAAACAAATACCATTTTTACATACAATGTTCACTTTTTCAGTTATTTTATTAACTAGTGAATTATTGATAAATCCATATCTTTTATTCAATATGGATATTTGATAAGGAATACTGTTTATTAATTAAATCGATTACTCAATATAGGAGTAATTCTTTGGACAGGTAGTTATGGGTGGGGCATAGACTTTATATAGACCCTCGATGCATCAAAAGGTTCTCATGAGACAAATAGGTTGTCCAAATTAAATGTGTTTATACCTATAGTTTTAAACCATCTTATAAATGGTCTTTATGGTATAGGTTTTAATGTACCTTAAACAAAAAATGAAATAATTAAACATTTAATTCATATATATTTCGGTTATCATTGTTGTTATCCATGATATTTTCATATGACAAAATTTATGGTTGCATTTCATTCTTAGTTTACTGACTAAATGGCATATGTTTCAGTTATTTACCTTTCCATATTTATTATGCTTTATAAAGTTATTTAAATAACATGTGTTATGATTCATTTACCTTTCCATGTTTATTTTTTTATTGATTCATTATTTATTCAATTTTACTTACCTTTATTGAGCATTTTATCTCACCTTTATTATGTTTCCTTTCTCCAGGTTATGAAGAGTAATCCTTTGAATGAGTTTCAAGGATATTGATATTTTACTTATGTTATGAATTATTTTTTCCCAATGTATTATGGGTATCATGTATGTAATATGGTTTTACAAAATTTCTAAACTGTTTGGTCCTTCAGGATTTGATTCCATGTAATCATGCCAATGTAATGAAGTAATGCACCAGATCTGAGCTTCTGGGGTTGAGGATTTACAGTTGCTATCAAAGGAAGTTTTGTAGAAACTTTGGAAACTAGATTTAGAAAACTTAGATTAGGGAACATAACCTTAAAATAGAATTTGAGGATAAGTATATAAGAACATCCTAGAATTTTGGTAAGGTAGAGATTATGTGGGACTTCCTAGAAATACATCCATTTCTAGATACTATACGTGGATTTGGTTCTGGCCTATATGTACCTAGGTGAAACAACTTAAAACAGGTTCATCGGGCCTGACTCGAGCATAACCTAGTACATGATAACGATCCTTATTTTACAACTAGTTTAAAACTCTTGGGGGATATACTTAAGATAATTCACATTTTATTTACGAACCATTATGAATTATTTAAAAGTAAACATATACCCAAATAAACCAAAGTTTATGATTCTAATATTCACAATGCATAAATTTATATTATGTAGTATACCATATTTAGAATTATACATTATGATTTTATGATCTAATCTGGTATATGACATTGTTTAGAAATGTTTCTTGGAAGGGCGAATGGTATCAATACTCAATAGAAAATGTAGGGATTTATCTATTGAGGAAACCAATTCATATGTAATTGGAATGAATAAAATTATAGAAATATTAGGGAAACTTAATTAGGTTATGAAAAATAACCTTGCATAAATGTAGCATACTATTCCATAAAGAGAATATCCTATGTTGGATTGCTTTATGTGATAGAACCCCCCATCGTTTAGTGGGACTACTAATCCAATTTTCACTGAGAAATGGATTGAGTCTATGGAAAAGATATTTACATTCTTATGATGTAGTGAAATGGAAAAGGTTGCACATGTAGTATATTATCTCAAAGGTGATGCTGAATAATGGTGGTCCTTGATCCAAAATACTAGAGATGAATAATAAATAAAACTTATGGAATAAAGAACTTTTAAAGAGTCATTATTCTATTAATAATTCCATAATTATGAAAAAATTGATGTGAATATAAAGTTCCTTAGATTAAAGAAAAAGGAAGAAGAGAGTGCTGTAGATTATGAAGCTACCTTTAAAAGACTATCCAGGTTTGATACGAATTACATACGCAACATGGAGTACAATATGGATCATTTTTTTGAAGGGATTAAGCCATGTATTTGTAGGGTACTGGTCTCCCAAAAATTTTCATCATATGATGAAATAGTTTTATATGCCATCAATATAGAGAAAGAATTTTCTAGAAAAAATATATTCAAGGGAAAAAAAGACCATAAGATTCCATCTGAGCACCATGAAAAAGGGAATTCATCAAAGATGAAGAAAAAGATTGAGCAATTTCCATATTGTAAAAATTGTGTTAAAATATAGTGACCCTCACTTTTTATACATTAAAATTACATAACTTTTTCAGAAAACTTAATAAATTATACAAATAGATTCCAAAAGACCATATTAGCCCAGTGGTTTTGGAAACATGGAAACATATACACTAGTACATAAGTGTGATAAATTATCTACCACTAGGTTCTTCATGACTATCACCCTTCTTAGACACATCATACATAATACATATATTCAAAACTTGGTAAATGGAAACATAAAAAGGGGTGGGCTCAAATGATCATTAAGGGAAAATAAGGGAGATATGTAAGCATTAATATGAGTATAAGTGTATGATAATGTGATGATGACATTAAAATATCATACCCTGCATATCAAAGATCACAAACATGAATCATGGTATAAATATTGAAAGGTCATAAGACATAAATCATAACTGAATCAAGAGAATAATCCATGAAAACACAACATAGGAATAAGATATGGAATTGTGGCATACACATAAACATGTAATATCATTCCTTATAAGTCAAGAAACATTTATAGAACTTATTAAAGAACTTTATGGGGGGATACACCTACTGGGAAGGACACACCACTATACCCATTCATAGTCCTTTCCTTGTAAGGGATTGGGTTTTCTCATCTTCCCATAATGGATTAGGTTTACCCATCTTCCCATATTCATGGGGACTGTACCTACTATGTGGGACACACCACAATCCCCCATCATAGTCCTTTACTTATAAGGTATTGGGTTTCCTCATCTTCCCATAGTGTATCTCGTTTCCCCATCTTCCCATCTTCATGGGGACTGCACCTACTGGGAAGAACACACCACCATCCCCAGTCACAGTCCTTTCCTTATAAGGGATCAGGTTTCCCCATCTTCCCATAGTGGATCAAGCCCATAAACTTGAATCCCATAATTATCTCATGAGATATAAATATTCAACCAATGCATTGGATGGAGATATAGGTTCCACCCATATCATAATGAAATCATACATACATGTGCCACAAATTCACTAACAATTATTTCATAACCTATGAAATGAATTGGGTATCATAAAAATGAAATCATATCATAAATTTTGTAAAAGGAGACAAGTTTCATAATCATTTAATTAAAATAATAACCCATGAAAATAAGTGGGTTTTATAGACATATAACCTGTTAATAATAAATAGGTTTCATAAACATGTAACCCATAAAATAGAAAGAAGTTTCATAAACACCATTCCATCAAAAAATAAACCATTTAGAGAAATAATATGAATAGAACCTTTGTATAATTTCCCCATAAATGCACGAGTAACACCAACTTATGTCATCTTAGATGGAAAATAATTTTGAAATATATTTTAAAATCATTTCTTGGGAAAAATATCATTTCTTCGATGAAAAATAATTTTTAAAACATAAAACCTTTTGAAAAACATTTTCATTTAAAATAAAAATAAAAAATTATAAATAAATATTGATTTTTTTAAAAACAATTTATTTTAAAACACTTTGATAACTTATATAGAAATCTTGAAATCATTTTGAAAACCATTTCTTTGAAAACACTTCGAAAACTTATAAATAAATCTTGAAAATGTTTGGAAAACCATTTATTTGAAAAAACTTTAAAAACTTATAAAGGGTTATTTGAAAACCATAAAAAAATTTAACATCCTTTTTCCTTGAAAATTATCTTAAAATATCATCTTTAAAAACATTTTTCAAACCATTTTTGAAAACATGGTTTTTGAAATTCATGGTAAGTGTCTCAAAGAGGGAAAATTGAGACAAAAATACTTTACTGATTTGGTAAATTTTGAAACATAAACCACATGAAATAGAGATCATAAAATGCATATGTAAATACCCAAATATTTAAGGATAATAATCATATAATATATTAATGGTTAGTATATACACCACATAAAATAAACAAGCGATGAATAAGGCATAAATCTCATAAAAATAAAAGTGAGACTAGAAATCCCCTTACCTTATGTCTTGACTCTCGTAAAACATATAAAAAAATCATGTATAATAAATATAATTTTATTATACATATAACATAAAACTATATTATTATATAAAATACCATATATGGATTTATATAACCCTCTTATTAACACTTCCATGTTAAGGTTACATTTCGAGTAATATCTGCTTTGTTTTTTCATGTATCTTAATTTGTTATATTTTTGTTCCTTATAATTATATCATGATTTACAGAATGCATGTAAACCATGATATAAATATAATTTATATTCATTATATGTGTATTATAATAATATATAGAATATATAAGTATTAAATGGAATACACTTTCATGGAGATGGTAGGTCATACGTACGCATGAATGCTGTTTTCGTTTTATTATCCCGTTGAAAGAAAGAAAGTAAATGAAACACACACACACACCCAGAGATATATATATTAATTCTAGTAGAATTATTATGTCATATATATCATATACATTTACTAAACCCATTCTTAATACATTCCATGTAGAGTGTGAATGAATCACATCGCTTTGAGGAGGCGGTAGTCCACACTTCCCCAAACAAAATTATTATATTTACAAAAAATAGAAAGAAAGAAGTTATGTGTTATATAATAATTATAGAAGCATAAATACATCATAAATATCATATATATCATATAAAAAAATATATTTTCCATTGTAATTCCCAACCATTATAGGTGGTAAAGGAAAAAAACAACATCGTTCTGTGAGTCGGTAGTTCACCGTACACAAGAACGGTAAGTTCATTACCCATTTGATGGATGTGTGTGTAGGTGCAGGTTAAAACCTTAGAATAAAAACATATCAATATATTTATGATACTTATTATATTATTTATTCATGTAATAATAATAATTTAGGTGGTGGAGAAAGAAAATAAAACAAAGGATCTTGAGGAAGGATGTTACCTCTTCTTTGGGTAACTCCTTTTGGTATGCACCAAAGGGATTCCTTGGTTGGATTAATGCCCAAAGAGAGGATTCAAGGAGGATAGGAGGAATACTAGAAAGTGAATTGGGCAGATATTGTCTGAGCTTAAGTGTCTTGAGAGGTGTTAATATGGGGGATAAGTGGTGACCTTTTATAAGGGTGGGAGAGGACACACTTGGTATTTTTGAAAAAAAGTTAGGTTTACCCATGTTTTTACCAAATAAAAGCCATAAAAATAAAAAAACATCTATAATGGAAGGTTTATGGCCGAAATATTTCCATAAAATGGGGTTTTTACAAGTTTCTATGTCATTTTGGCCTTTTATTTTGATGTTTTATCCCTTTTTAAGGTTAATTTTATCTTAATTGCTGTAATTAATTTTAATCACTTTCACTAATATTTTTGGTAAAAAACTAAGTTTACCTTATTAAAAATTATAAATTATGATTATTAATAATATTTAATCCATTTTTTCAAATTATAATTATATAATTGGAAGAAACTAATTTAAAATTAATCCTGCAGATGGGTCGCGATGACAGGTTTTTTTAAATAAAACATGTTTTAAAAGTTTAGGATGTTTTGATATCCAATTTCAATGTGAAATTGGTTCTAATGACATAAATTGTATCACTTTATGTAAAATTAATATCATTATAATTTAAAAAAAATTAAAATATCCTTTAACTATATAAATAAATTAAACAAAAAAGAAATTTTGAAATAAAATTCAGTAGTTTTCATTATTCATCCAAAAATGATGTTTTTTAGAAAAATCCATAAAATTCACCCTAAAATAATTTTGAAATTATAAATTCAAAATTTATGTTTATTTTATCAAATTATATTTCTAAAAGTTTCTAAAATTAATTTTATTATTGTTCATAGAATGACAAAAAAAGTTGTTCTTTTAAGAAAATAGTATTTTCAAACATATAAATACATTACTAAAAATGTATGACTTATTATGAATATGGTTTATTTATATAAAAAAATTGTAAATAAAATTTTAAAAGTTGTTATTATTATTCATATTAGTAAATTTAATGACTATGTTATAACTATCTCATTGCAATAATTATAATAATAAAATGTTGTTTCATAGAAACTCGGTGTTGCGTGTAACACAAGCCAAATTGGTGTTGCATATAGCACAATGATAACTTGGTATAAAATATAATGTAATTTTGACTTAGTGTAGTATGAATTTAAATAATTTTAATAAAATTAATTCATTCAAAAAAAAAGTTTCACAAAAACTCAGGGTGTTACATTCTACTCCCCTTAGCTTCCTCTAACTAATTATTTCTCCAAAAATCTTTTACCAAGTGAGTTTTCTATTGGAACCAAGGATGTTATTAGATAGAAATTGAGTATGGTTTGTATTTTTTGTCTATCATGTAAGGGATGATTAGGGAGATTGTAAGGAAAGAGATCATATAGTTAAAGCTGTAAAAATTATTGAAGGTGGGGCCATTTCCCAGTGTTTTTCAAATTTTTCGGCCTCAAAATTGGGAGTTTGATGTTGGAAAATGATATTTTTTCATGTAGGAGTGAATTATATGCGAAACAAAAAAGAAAATAGGAAAAATAAGAGAACCAAATACCTTAGAACATGGACCATGTACCATGTTCCAAGAATAGTTTGAGACTGCATACATGGCAGTGGGAATGGTACGTGGATTAGTTCGCAGAACTGAAAATGGTTTGCAGCGGCAGTTCATGGTGAAGGTGTGTGGTATGTGGAATGCTGATGGTTTGCGGGATTGCTGTAGTTTGCGAGATCGGAGCGGTACATGGTGGAGGCTTATAGTACGCAAATAGAGTTCAGTATGTGGTGAATATTTTCCCATATTGAAAATTTGGATAATTCGGATTAGTGAAATTTTCAAAGTTATGTGCCTATTTAAGGAGAAGTAATCCCCTTAATTAAAAAAATAGGATTAGAGATTAAAATTTCAAGAAGAAATCCAGTGAAGTACTAAGTGGTTTGTGGAGGAGAAGATGGTATGCAGAGAGAAACATCTGTGTAAGGGAAAATAGTTCATGGAAAAGAGTGTAGTTCGCGGAGTAAGCTCTCATAGTATGCGATAGAGTAAGGTAGTACATGGAGTTGGAAGGTATATAGAGGAGCTGATCAGTACACAGAGTAAGGCAGTATGCGGAGCAACACAGTTCATGGAGGATCTAGATGGCACGTGGAAACAATAGTAGTATGTGGAGGAGGTGATCCACAAACCATACCCACTAATCAGTATGAGGAGGAGCTGAAGTGGTAGACAGAACACCCAAGGAAGGCTGAAAAGTGACCAAATCAGTTTGCGAAATTATTTACCAATACCTATAAGTGTGTAGGAAAGTAAATTACATCTATGGGTAATAAAAGGAATTAAAAAGATCATCCATTTACAGTTGGGGATGCTTGATTTAATGCTAAACCATTAAAGTGACCTTCAAGTCAATAAACTGAGTGAATATTCTTCCAACACAGTTAACAAGGGGGAGTCAGCAGAAGTGATCTGGGGGATGCAGTGAGTTATCCCTAAATCATTGTAAAGGTAGTGATCCTGGCACAAAGTGACTGTGATAAACTATTGTAATCCACAGCTTATGAAGATTAGTGGTTTTTGGGTATGACCGACACACTGCGGAATATACTCCTTGGACATATCCCTTAGTGGTGAACCAAGTAAAATTACTGTGTCATTGCTTGCATGTGATTGTTTGTTTTCTGCACTTCCTCTTAAGACAGGTTTAATAGGTTCCTATCAACTTGGGAATAAGATCCACCAGTTTAAAAGAAAATTTTGACACCCTAATTCATCCCTCCCCTCTCAGGTTGTTCTAGGGTCCTTCAAGTGGTATCAAAGATTAAAGTTTGATAGTGTTGAATCCATATTCTACTGTAATGGAGAATGCATTCAATGTCAGGGGAGTTCCCCTCTTCGATAGAAGTAATTTTTAGATATAGAAAACAGAATGATATCTCACCTAAGATCTATTAGAATAGAAGTCTTATTTTCTACTGTATATGGAATACAATTCACTGATCCTATAGAATTGTCAATGATTGATACAGACAAGAAATTGATTGATGCTGATGAAAAATCACATAATGATCTCACTACGGCCCTTTCTGATCAAATTTATCTGAAGGTAATGAGTTTCACATATACTAAGTCAATATGGGATAAACTAGAGTATATTTATTAAGTATATGACAAAGTGAAGTAGGAGAAAATTCAAGTACTTCACAACAGGTTTGATGATCTTCAGATGCACCCTGATGAGAATTTAGACTCCTTTTCAATCAAATTACTGAAGTTGTAGGAGCAATATGAGATCTGGAAGAAGAAATCAAAGACATTGACATAGTAAAAAAAATATTGAGAATAATTACACCCCTTTATAATGAAAATGTGTCAAATATTGAGGAAATATATTTCTCCAAACTCTTGGTGGATGATCTGCTGAGAAATCTATCAGAATATGAAATGAGAATCAAACTAGAAGAAGCTACGACTTGTTTGAGAAAGGAAATGGCATTCAAAGCCATGAAAAAATTAAATGTTTTAGGAGAGAGAAATGATGAAGATGATGAGAAAAAATAAACACTTTCTATCATTACCAAGAATATTAAGAAGAGAACATGGAAATTTGAAGGAAAACTACCTTTAGATTGTTTTCGCTATGGAAGAGTTAGGAGCATTGCCTCTTGATACCCAAGAAAGTTCAATGACAAATAAAGTGAAGATAGAGGCATTCAAAAGCCTCAAAAAAGACTTTTCAAAAAGGGAGACTTCAAATCTGGAAAGAAATATCAATGAAAGAGTTTCTTTTGTGAAGAAAAAGACAATGACAATAAAATATTTGAGGAAGAGGAAGCTCAATTCAAATCTAGGAACCATGCTTCCATGATGGCTACAGTTGAAAAATAAGAACCATCAAAAGATAAGGATGGTGATAATCAGTTGACCACTGATGTCAATCCCAAGTTGCAACTTAAGGATGCTTTTGGTATGTTTAAGAATCAATATAAGAGATGAAATGTGTGGAAAGTAATTCTGGAAGATTCATCATAATATGTTGATCAACTTGAAGTAGATATTGAACGACTGGAGGAATTTTTGAAAGTGCAGTCATCAATCTTTGAAAGCACAGAAGATGTCATGGAACTAAAACTTAGAATTGAAGAATAGGGAAAGGTCATCAATAACCTTACCTCTAGACTGGAAGAAAAATCCAAGACTGTCAAGGGTCTAGAGGAAGAAGTTGTTACTCTTAGGAGTAAATTCACAAGTGAATCAAATTCAAAAAAAGAAAATAAGAGAATAAAATTTGGAAGGTTATTAGATACTGAGCTATTAGAGAGAGAAAAAAATGGTTATGATGGAGTTAAAAAGATCTTGAGTGATCAAATAGCCGCATGCATAGGAAATAGTGGAATTGGTTGTGATTCCTAAATGTCAAATGCTATAAATAAATTGAACCAAAATAAAGGCAAGTTGAAAGTTGATCATGTTGAAAAGCCACCAGAAGTGCTGAAAATAAAACCCTTAAATAAAAATAAAAGTAAAACTGAAGATTATCCTTGAGTTTATAGAAATTATAGGCAATCAAACTTTTTCCTCGAGGAATAAGGCATGAGGAGAAATAGAATTGAGAAGACATTTCCTCTCATGAAGTGTCAGTTTTGTGGCCATTTGGGTCATACCTTGTCATACTACGAAAAGGAAAGGATCTATATGAATGGGGAAGAGTTAGGAGTTAAAGAAAGGAGAAAATATTCATATCATACTTCTTATAGAAGAAATAATTTCTATAGATATTGTTTTCACTGTTTTAACTTTGGATATAAAGCTGTGTATTGCAGATAGAGGTATGATAAGAGAAATTCTTACAATGCTCAGAGACAGGTCAATACTCGTCAACCAGACTATGTTGTTATTTCAAACAGATTTTCTCCTTTGGAAGAAGAATTTTAATATGAAGAACCCATGCACATAGAAGAGATAATTGGAAGGACAAAAGTGTCCTACACTCAACCCAATATCTCCTGGAAAGAAAAGAGGAAAAATGAAAAATCTAATCTTGCAGAAGTAGCCCTCAAAGCTTCAAAGAAAAACATCACCTGGATTATTGATAGTGGATGTTCATCTCACATGATGAGTAATGCAGACCTATTAACAAATGTTAAGAAAATGGTCGATGGAATAGTCAGGTTCGGTAACGATGATGCTTTGAAGATAAAAGGCAGTGGAAGTACTAATCTAGCTAATGGAGAGCTGAAGAAAACTGAAGTCCTTTATGTGGACGGTCTGTGTCACAATCTTCTTAGTGTGAGTCAACTCTGTGACCTATGTCTTATTGTGACATTCAATCAGAATGGTTTTACTATAAGAGGAAAGTCCGAGAATTCTCTCATGAAAGGCTGTAGAATAGATGACAACTTATATCAGGGTGACAACAAAGAGAACATTTTCTACCTAACAGTTGAAGAGGAAAACAACTTATGACATCAGAGATTGGGGCACTTCAATCAATAGGACATGGAAAAGATATCTAAGCTGAAGATAGTCATGGATATCTCTAATCTGAAGCGTGAACAAGAAAAGATCTGTGATGCTTGCATGCGAGGGAAGTTTGACTACAGTTCCTACCGGCCAAGAAGAAAAGAGCATCTAATCTCTTTGACACAACGCCAAAATTTGTATTTAGTGGTTGTTTAAACTGCCGCTAAATCATTCTATGACGATTTTGGAAAAATGTAGCTAAATCGTGTGTTTGGAAACAATTAGCGGCAGTTTTTTAAAACTGTCGTAAAATGATTTAGCGGCGCTTTAAACCGTCGCTAAATTGTTTTTATTTTATTTATTTTTTTTTACGTTTTTTTATTTTTTATTTTCGAAATTTATTTATTTATTTATTTTTGTAATTTATTTATTATTTATTATTACCATGCTCATACCCATCTCCACGCACAAGTACATGTTCATGCACATGCCCATGCAATATATAGAAATTCTTTGTTGGGTGAGATTTGAACCCCTTACCCGTTGCTTATTCTCCAAAGAGTTTTCCACTCCAGTATGCTGTTCGTGTGGTCAATAAATTGAATTTAATATACTTATATATATATAAATTGAAAAAAATAATACATAACAAATAGATACACACTAAATATTTATTAATAAATAATTATTAATTAATAATGATTAATCAATAATCAACAATCAATAATCAAAAATCAAAAATTAATAATTAATAAGTAATTATTAATATTTGATAATTATTAATTAATAAATAGAATATAAATGACTAATAAATAAAGAAAGATATAATATGGAAATAAATGGTAAATAAAAAATAGTAAATAAAAAATAGTAAATAATAAATAATAAATAGTAAATAGTAAATAGTAAATAGTAAATAGTAAATAGTAAATAGCAACTTGTAAATACTAAATACTAAATACTAAATACTAAATACCAAATACTAAATAATATATAATATATAGTATATAATATATAATATATAATATATAATACATAATACATAATACATAATACATAATACATAATATATAATATATAATATATAATATATAATATATAATATATATAATATATTATGTGTTATGTATTATTAATATATAATATATAATATATAATATATAATATATAATATATAATATATAATATATAATATATAATATATAATATATAATATATAATATATAACAGATAATAGATAATAGATAATATGTAATATATAATAGATAATATATAATATGTAACATATAATACATAATATATAATATGTAATATCTAATACATAATACATAATATGTAACATATAATACATAATACATAATATATAATACATAACCCACAAAACATAAAACAGAATACATAATACATAATACATAATACATAATACATAATACATAATACATAATACATAATACATAATACATAATACATAATACATAATACATAATACATAATACATAATTCATAATACATAATACATAATACATAATACATAATACATAATACATAATACATAATACATAATACATAATATATAATACATAATACATAATACATAATACATAATACATAATACATAATACATAATACATAATACATAATACAAAACAGATAATACATAATACATAATACATAATACATAATACATAATACATAATACATAATACATAATACATAATACATAATACATAATACATAATACATAATACATAATACATAATACATAATACATAATACATAATACATAATACATAATATATAATATATAATATACAATACATAATATATAATATATAATATACAATACATAATATATAATATATAACATATAATATATAAGTAAAGTATAAATAATAAATTAATTAAAAAATAATTTAATATATGATAAATAAATAGAAAATTAATAAAAAATTAATAAATTATAGATATATAAATAAATAAATAAATAATAAATAATAAATAATAAATAATAAATAATAAATAATAAATAATAAATAATAAATAATAAATAATAAATAGTAAATAATAAATAATAAATAATTATTAATTAATATTAACTAATAATTAATAATTAATAATTAATAATTAATAATTCATAATTAATAATTAATATTTAAAAATTTATAAATAATTAATAAATTATTAAGAAATTTTTAATAAATAAATAATAAATAATAAATTAATAATTAATATTGAATAAATAAATAAATAATAAATAAATAAATAATAAATTAATAATAAACCAACAATGAATTAATATTTAGTAAATTAAAAATAAATTAATAAAGAATAAAGAATAAAGAATAAAGAATAAAGAATAAAGAATAAATAAATAAATAAATACATAAATAAAGAGATGAATAAATAAATAATTAGTAATAAATAATTAATAATTAATAATAACTGATAAATAATAAATAATAAATAATAATTAATAATTAATATTCAATATTTAATATTTAATAAATAAATATTCAATAAATAAATATAATTAATTAATAAATAATGAATAAAGAATAAATAAATAAATAAATAATAAATGAATAATAAATGAATAAGAAACTAATAATAAATAAATAAATAATAATTAATTAGTAAATTAAAAATAAATAAATTATTAATTTGTACATAATAACTAAATAATAAATAAATAAATAAATAAATAAATATATCAATAAATAAATTGATAAATAAATAAATAAATAAATAAATAAATAAATAAATATTAAATAAATAAATAAATAATAACTAAATGATAAAACATTAAGTACCTCTAAAAACCCTAAAAACCCTGAAAACACTAAAATATCTATAAAATCTGATCCGAGAGTCCTTTTTTAGTGCCACAACAAGTCAAATCAATGATCATGAAATGGGCTTCGATGTGATATGTGGTACAGGCTGAATGGACACATGGATCGAATGTTATAACCCTTTGAATTTTAAGAAATCGGGGTCTACAACTAAAACCTTTGTTTTAGAGGCCTTCTAGGCCTTTCTGGTGGAATAAAAAGGGGTAGAATTCTCAAAGAGTTGGTACCAGACCTAAATGGCGTAGATTACGTCGTAGGCTTCAATTTGATATGTGGTAGATCCCAAACGGACACCCGGATTAAAAGTTATGACCGTTTGAAGTTCGAGTTCGATTTTTGACATTTGAAGTTTGAATATTTTTTCCTTTGATTATCACGTGATTTAAATCTCTTTTAATTTTATCTCATTTGATAAGCTTCAATTTGACTGGTTGTGCAGCTGAAATGGACTCCCGAATCAGAAGTTATGATCATTTGATGCTGAAGTCTGTTCTTTCCTTCCTTCATTTTTTATTATTTTTAATAATCCACCTTTCAAGGGATGAGGTGGAACCCTTACAAGGCTCGAAGGCTCAGTTTAAAATTATTATTAACTAATAATTATAAATATTTATTTATTGACACATTATAAATAATTAAAATTATAAATAATAAACTATATTTGATTGTAAATAATAAATAATAAAAAAATAAATAATAAATAATAAATAATAAATAATAAATAATAAATAATAAATAATAAATAATAAATAATAAATAATAAATAATAAATAATAAATAATAAATAATAAATAATAAATAATAAATAAATATTTTTTTTTAATTTTTTTGGAATAAATTTTAAAACATTTATAAAAAATATTTTAAAAATATTTAACAGCAGTTTTCAAAACTGCCGCTAAAATTTTTTCGATCAAAAAATTAGTTACAGTTTTGAAAACTTTCGTGAAAAAACCGCTGCTAAAACACTATTTTCTTGTAGTGTGACCTCATCCATATAGACATATGTGGCCCGATAAATATTGTCAAAACACATGGAGAAAGGTGTTTTTTTTCATAGATGATTATAATAGAATGACATGTGTGATAGTTATACATAAGAAGTAACAAGTGCTTGATTTCATGAAAACCTATCGACGAATCACCGAGAATGATACTAGACGAAAGATCAAAGTCATGCGGTCTGACAATGGAGGGGAATACAAGTCCATTAAATTCTAAAATTACCTAGAGAAACATGGGATACAACATGAGGTGGCTGCTATGAGAACTCCACATCAAAATGGAGTTTTTGAGCGCAGGAATCGACAGGTAAACAACAGACAGAACTATGCTGATTGAGAGTCACATTCCTCGACATTGCTGGAAAGAGGCAGTTCAAGCTGTAATGTATATTAAAAAATGAATAGGTCTACATATGGGTGAGACAAAGACACCATATGAATTGTTTCATGGAAGGAATCCCTCCTTGAATTTTTTTCATGTTTTTAGAAGAAAATGTTTCATCCTAAACAAACAAGGAATTAAGGAAAGTATAGTGATAATGAAGATGAAGGAATATTTCTTAGATACTAAATGAGCAACAAATACTATAAGTGTTTCAACAAGCGCTTGGGATGAATTATGGAAAGCAGTGATGTTAATATCATTGAAGAGAAAAACACAAATTTTTTAAGGAATTCTTATTCTGATGTGATAAAAGATGAGGAAGAATGTGAACATGGAAAAAATTTTAATATAGAGGTATAGGAAGATGTAAAAAACTCTTTAGAGTCACATCATGATGTTGACTCAGAAGAAGAATCCGAAGAGGAAGCCATAGCTGGAGAGAATTCGATCAAACCCCAAAGGAGAAATCGAAGAGCAGAGATTGATCAGTCCAACATTATTGGGGATCATAATGCACCTACACAGATAAGGAGAATGAGGAATAATGCAAAATCTACATTTCTATCAATTGTGAAACCATCCTCATTTGAAGAGGCTTCAAAGGATGACTCATGAGTGAAAGCAATGAATGAAGAATTAGACCAAATTGACAAAAATCAAACATGGTATCTTGTCAAAAGACCCGAAGGTCACAATGTGATTGGTATGAGGTGGATTTCAAGAAAAAATTTGACGAGCATAGAAATGTGATCAGAAATACTGTGTGATTTGTCTGTAAAGGATATTCAGAAATCGAAGGTGTTGATATTGAAGAGACATTTTCTACAGTTGCGAGACGGGTGTCAATCAGACTATTTCTTTTCATGGAAATTCAAATAGGTTATAAAGTATATCAAGACAACATTCTTAAATGGAGTATTAGAAGAAGTCTATATTGAACAACCCATGAGGTTCTTTCTTGGAAATAATGAACTAAAGTTTTTGAAATTAAAGAGAGATCTTTATGGCCTGAAACAGGCACCACAGGCGTGGTACTCTTGGTTGGGATCCTATCTGAGAAAAATTGAGTTTAAAATAGGTGGAGTGAATCACAATATCTATGTGAAGGATTCTCAAAAGGATCAGTTCATGGTATTGGTATACATAGATTATATTATTTTCAGTGGAAGCAGGTAGGTATCAATGGATGAATTTTCTAGTCACATGAAATCAGAATTTGAAGTGTCGATGATTGGAGAACTCAAATGCTTCTTAGGGATTTAGGTGATTCACAAGAAGGATTACGATTCGTTTCTTAGGAAAAGTATTCAAAAGAGCTGCTGAAGAAATTTAATATATAAGATTCCAAACCAATGGTGACTCCGATTGCGGTTGAAAAAAAAATCAGAAAGCATGAGAATGGGACGTCTGTGGATCCCATAATGTATAGGAGAATCATTAGAAGCTTACTATACCTGACATCAACACAACCATATATTGTCTTTGAAACATGCTTATTAGCCCATTTTCAAATTAATCCAAAGGAAGAACATATGGCGATAGTGAAAAGAATCATAAAGTACATTCAAGGTTCTCATAATTATGGGTTATACTTTACTGTAGTAAGATAGAGTGAAATACCATAATTTTTTGATGCTTACTACACTAGAAAGTCCACTAGTGGTGGAGCATTCTATATTGGGAAGAAATGTGTGGGATAGTTGAGCTAGAAGTAGGAAAGTACTTCGCTTAGTACTGCTGAAGGTGAATATATATCTGCTACCAAGGCATGCACCCAGTTACTTTGGATGAAGCAGAAATTGGCTGATATAGGTGATGAGGTCAAACAACCAATGATGATTTATAGTGATAACAAGAGCGCTTTTGATCTTATGAAGAATCATGTTTAGCATTCTCGTATGAAACATATTGAAATCAGATATCACTTCATCAAGGAAAAAGTTGAACAAGGCATGATCAAAATGGACTATGTGGGAACCAATGAGTAAGTGGCTGAAATTATAACCAAGCCAATGTCAGCGGATGTGTTTGAGAAACATCGATTGAACCTCAGTGTTCAGCCACCTCCTAGTGCATAAGGAGATTATGAAATTACCATCTGCCCATTTGTTTTAACTATGTTAATCTGATTGTGGAAGTGATGCAGGTTTATGGGGGAGATACGATCCAGGGGTAGTATATTCTGAGCTTTACAATATTCTAATAACAGTCTTTGGGTTTATTTCCAATGGTGGAGAAATGGATAAATTCAATGTGAAAATGTAGAGTCTGAAAATGAAATGTTATGGTTGTAGGCTGGTTATAGGAGAATAAATAATTTCAATGGAAATAATGTGAATGGAGAAAACAATTTTGTGTCATGAGGAAGTAGTTAGATCATTCATTAAAACACACAAGAACATGATTCATGTCTTACCTCTTATTTTCTACAACGATCATTGATCACATATACATAGAGTGTTGGCTGAGTTGATTCTTATGTCTCAGGTTTTGATAGTGGCTGATGCTCTATTGAATTTATCTACAGATTTCCAACAAACCCAAAGGGGAATATTGTTGGAACCAAGGCTGTTCTTTACTAGAAATAGAGTATGGTTTTTGTTTGTTTTCAATACTCTAATGGATAATTAGTGATATTGTAAAGAAAGGGATCATACAATTCAATCCGTAAGCAGTATTAAAGGTGGCACAATTTCCCAGTGTTTTCCAAATTTTTGGGCCACAAAATCAGGAATTTGATTTTGGAAAATGAAGGTTTTTCACATAGGAGTGAATGGTATGTGAAATGACAAAGAAAATTAGAAAAATAAGGGAAACACATACCTCAGAACATGGACTATATACTATGTTTCAGGAATGGTTTACAGCCATGTACCTGGAAATGGGAACAATACATGGAGTGGTTCGCAGAACCAAAAATGGTTTGCAGCGACGGTTTGCAGTAAAGGAATGTGTTACACAGAATGATAAAGGTTTGTGAGATTTTTGAAGTTTTCAAAATAGGATAAGTACACAGTGGAGACTTACAGTATGTGAATGGATTTCAGTATGCGATGAAGATTTTCCCACATTGAAAATTTGGGTAAATCAGATTAGAGAAATTTGTGGAGTTATGTGCATATTTAAGGGGAAGTAATCCCCTTCGTTAAAAAAATAAGATTGGAGATTAAAATTTTAGAAAGAAATCTGGTGAATTCTGTAGTGTTTTGCAGAGGAGAAGTCGATATGTGGAGAGAATGATACACGTAAGGAAAAATAGTCCGCAGAAGAGAGTGTAGTTCAGAGAGGAAGATCTCGCAGTATGTGGCAAAGTAAGGAAGTATGTGGAGAAGGATGGTACGTGGAGGAGCTGATCAGTACACGGAGTAAGGCAGTATATGGAGAAAGGCAGTTTGTAGAGGAGCTAGATGGTATATAGAAACAATAGTAGTTTGCGGAGGAGGTGATCCGTGAAACATACTCGCTACTCAGTATGAGGAGGAGGTGAAGTGGTATGTAGAACACCCAAGGAAGGCTGAAAGGTGACCAAATAAGTTTGCGAAATTAATTACCATAACCTATTAGTGTGAGAGAAAGTAAATTACATCTATGGGTGATAATGAGACTTCAACAGAGCATCCATTTACATTTGGGGATGCATGATTTAATGCTAAACCATTGAAGTGACCTTCAAGTCGATAAACAATGTGAAGATTCTTCCAACGTAGTGAGCAAGGGGGAGTCAGCAGAAGTGATTTGAGGGATTCAATGAGCTATACCTAAATCATTGTAAAGGTAGTGAGCCTGGTACAAAGTGACTATTCTAAACTCTTGCAATCCACGGATTTTGAAGATTAGTGGTTATTGGGTACGACTGGCACACTTTTGGCATATGCTCCTTAGACGCAGCCCTTAGTGGTGAACCAAGTAAAATTACGGTGTCATTGCTTTACATGTGATTGTTTGTTTTCTGAAATTCATATTTAGATAGGTTTAACATGTTCCTATCAATGTGGGAACAAGATCCCTCAGTTTAAAAGAAAAAGTTGACACCCTGATTCACCCCTCCCCTTTAATGGTGTTTTGGGGTACTTCATGGTCTTTCTTCGTAGAAATTTCTCTATACGATCCAAAATTTAAATTGGTTTTCCCTCGTAAGAAAGATCTTTCTCCAACGGTATGAACTCTGAGTTCAGTACATATGAAGGGTTGGGTATGTACTTCCTCAGGAGAGATACATGAAACAAATTATGGACTTAAAGAGATATTTGGAAGAAGTTCTAAGAGATAAGCTACCATTCTGATACAATCAATAATTTCAAAGGGATAGATATACCTAGGTCTTAGTTTCCCTTTATTCTGGAATCTCATAACCTTCTTATAGGGATAGATTCATAGAAACACCTTCTCACCAACTTCAAATTATAGATCATGTCGATGGTTATTGGCATAAATTTTCTATTGACTTTGTGCTTCCTTGATATGCTGCTGAACAGTTTTAACCTTCTCGACCATTCCATCATCTATATTAGGTCCCAATAGATTTCTTTCTCAAACTTCATCGCAACAAATTGGAGCTCTAAATTTCTTCCCATAGAAGGCTTCTTAAGGAGCCATTTGAATGTTTGAGTAAAAGCTATTGTTTTAAGAAAACTCAACTATAGGAAGGTGTTTATCCCAACCACCTTTAAAATCCAACAAATAAGATCTCAATATATCCTCTATGGATTTAATTGTTCTTTAATACTAACCATCTGTATGAGGATGATAAGTAGTTCCGAAACTCAATTTTGTGTCAAGTGCTTGCTGAAGACATCGCTAAAACTTTGAGGTGAACCTCATATCCTAATAAAATACAATGGAAAGTGGTACTCCATTCAACCTTACCACTTCCTTAATATACATCCTAAAAAGATAATCCATATAGAAGTCTTCTATGATATAAATTAAGTGCACTGGCTTAGTAAGGTGATTGAATACCACCCATATAACTTTAAACCCCTAAGAGGTTTTAGATAGTCTAATGAAAAAATCCATAGTGAGTTTTCCTATTTCCATTCTGTTATGGGTAATGGATGAAACATCCCTTTATAATTTTGTCTTTCCACCTTAACTTACTAGACTACCAAGCACCAAGATACAAACTCTAAGATATCCCTCTTCATTCCATCCCACCAGAAGTATTCCTTCAAATATATATACATCTTCCTACTTACAGGATGAATAGATAATGAAGAACAATGATATTCCTCTAAAAAATCCTCCAAATTCTGTATGGAAAAATCACATACACAGTTCTTGAAACTTATCATTTCATCCTAATCATGATTAAACTTAGGAACATTTCTAACCATCTTTTGAAGCTCTACATCTTTCTTTTTCACCTATTTTATCTTCACTTGGATAGAGGGTTGAACATTCAATTGAGAAAGATAATATTTATCCCCTTACTTCAGTATTTCTAGATCCATCCATTGAAAATAAAAAAATATTGGATCTTTTTTTTATCCTCATCATGGATAAGCTAGTAAGATCCTTTCAACTCAAAGTGTTGACCACATTGCTCACTTTCCCAAGGTGTTAATGTATTGAACAATCATAATCCTTTATAAGATCTAACCATATTCTCTTGAGCATGTTCAACTACTTATGTGTGAATATATATTTTATTCTTTTATGATCAATATATATATCCCACTTTTCTCCATAAAGATAATGCTTCCATATCTTTAATGAAAAAATTACCACTAATAACTCCAAATCACGAGTTGTGTAATTTTTCTCATGGATCTTCAAATATCATGAGGAATAAGTGATAACCATGTTATTTTACATAAGAACATATCCAAATTCCTTCTTAGATTAATAGATAGAGAGTAAAAGACCTTATCCACTATAGGGTAATGTAAAAATATGTGCGCTGACTGACCTTCTCTTTAGTTCCTTGAAATTTTCCTCACATCCATCTATCCATAGAAACTTAGAACCCTTATGAGTTAACTTGGTTAGACGATTTGATAGTCCTGGTAAATTCTACACAAACCATAAATAATATCCAGGTAATCCAATAAAACTAGGGATCTCAGTCACCGTGGTTGGTCTAGGCCAACATTCATTAGCTTCCATCTTTGATGGATCTGCTCCTATACCATCTATTGAGATTATGTGACTCAAAAATGAAAAATTTTGTATCCAAAATTCACACTTTTAAATTTTTTATAAAATTTATCCTTCCTAAGGGTCTTTAGTACAATTATCAACTGGTATTCATGCTCTTCCTTTCTCTTTGAATAGATAAGAATATAATCTATAAAGGCTTCCAAAAAATGATTGAGGTAATCTCTAAAGACTATATTCATCAAATCCATAAAGATAAAAGAGGAATTTGTAAGACCAAAAGACATTAATATATATTCATAGTTTCCATACCTTATACAAAATGTTGTATTGGGCATATCCTCTTTCTTAACCCTCAATTGATGATATCCAGAATAAAGGTCAATCTTGTAACACTACCACAAAACAGGATTTTATCAGCGCTAAAAAAATGATGATAATAGAGCCTATATTGGGGGGGGGTCCCCTTTATTAGTGCTATTGGAAGGGATGATAAAGCCCCCATTTATTAGTGCTTAAATTAGCATTGATAAAGGGGGGCCTTTGTTAGTGCTATTTGAAGCGCTGATAAAGACTTCCCTACCTGGGTGTGATATTTATATAATAGCCCACCCAAAAACTTGCAAAAAATAAACATCACCCAAAAAGCATACCAAAATAACCAAAAAAGTAAAAATAACCTGCACAAACCAACAAAAACCTATAAAAAATAACCACCCATAGTATATACAAAAGAACCACATACACTATGCAAATGATGAAAAAACAAGCAGTGCACACAAAGTTTTGGCAAAAAATGATATATACATTTAATTGAACTCATGAATACAAAAATATTCACTCATGGTATATACCAAAAAAACACTTCTATATAAATTTTGAACAATGTTTTATAAAATTACATTTACAATTATCTAACAAACAGTTAAAAACATTAATCTTTTCTCTTTTCACGTCTGTGGCCCCTCAAAAAAATATCCTCTAATGGTAATAGTCACAAAAAAAAATCCCAACTCAAGAAAAAAGT
Organism: Viscum album; assembly: GCA_963277665.1. NCBI lineage: Eukaryota > Viridiplantae > Streptophyta > Magnoliopsida > Santalales > Viscaceae > Viscum > Viscum album. Next base: position 740,008,566 of record OY728159.1, read on the forward strand.
TCCACATATATAAGAAAAAAATATTACATTAGTAACACTATAAAGAAATAAATTAAACATTAATATGAAGAATACATTAAAAAAATGTCAATTTTTAATAAAAATGAAACATTTGGAGTTATACCGGTCACACCGTGTGTCGTATTGAGGCGGGGTTGATTCCTACATGTCACAAATGAATAATGGATTATTGTAATAAATTATCAATATAATCCTAATGTGCTTTCTTAGTTTTCAGTATGTCATTTGTGTTTTTTACTAAAATATCATTTCAAATGAAAATACGCAATTAGAGTCATACAGGTCGCATCCTGTGTTAGTTTGATGGGAGAATTCTCTATACACGTGACAAAGGACTTATGAATTACTTTCATTTATTTCGAAGACAATTAGAGTGCATTTTCTTGTTTTTAAGTGAGTGACATGTTTTGAGCTAAAATGTGAATTCTAAATTGATAGAGGAAACTTTTAGTCATACTGAACACACTGTTCATCAGATTGAGGTGGGGTTGATTCCTACACATCAAAAATGACTCATGGATCGTTGTTTTAAAGTATCAAAACAATCCAAATGCATTTAATCAGTTTTTAGTATGTCAGTTGTGTTTTTTTACTTGAATCAATGTCAATTTTACATTAGAAGACACATTTTGGAGTCATACCGGCGACATCCTACGTCAGATTGAGGTGCGGTTTATTCCTACATGTCAAAAATGACTGATAGATCATTTTCCTAAAGTATCAAAACAATTGTAATGCATTTCCTCAGTTTTTTAGTATGTCAGTTGTGTTTTTTTACTAAAATGTCATTTCAAATAGAAAACATGCAATTTGAGTCATACCGGTTGCATCCTATATCGGTTTGACGTGAGCATTCTTCATACACATCATAAATAATTGACGAATAAATATCAATAATTTTGAAGACAATCAGAGTGAGTTTTTTTGGTTTTCAGTGAGTGACATATTTTGAGCTAAAATGTCAATTTTAAACTGATAGTGGACACTTTTAGTCATACTGGTCGCACCGTTTGTCAGATTGAGGTGGGATTTATTCCTAAACATCAAAATTGACTCATGGATCATTGTTCTAAAGAATCAAAACAATATGAATTCCTTTTCTTGGTTTTCAAAATGTCAGTTGTGTTTTTTACTTGAATTAATGTCAATTTTAAATAATAAAACACATTTGGAGTCATACCAGTGACACTGTGCATCAGATTGAGGTGTGGTTGATTCCTACACATAAAAAATGGCTGATAGATCATTTTCTTAAAGTATCAAAACAATTGGAATTAATTTCCTAGATTTTTAGTATATCAGTGGTGTTTTTTTACTAAACTGTCATTTCAAAATGAAAACATAAGATTTGAGTCATACTGGTCACATCGTGCATCAGTTTTATGTGAGACTACTTCATACATGTCAGAAATAACTGAAGAATCTCTATCCTTAATTTTGAAGACAATCAGAACACATTTTCTTGGTTTTCAAAAAGTGACACATTTTAAGATAAAATGTCAATTTTAAACTGATAGCGGGCACTTTTAGTCATAATGGTCACACTGTTCGTCAAATTGAGGTGGGGTTGATTTCTACACATCAAAAATGACTCATGGATTATTATCCTAAAGTATCAAAACAATCTGAATGAATTTTCTCAGTTTTCAATATGTCAGTTGTGTTTTTTAATTGAATTAATGTCAATTTTAAATAACAAGACACATTTGGAGTCATTCTAATGACACCATGCATTAGATTGAGGTGCTATTGATTCTTAAACGTCACAAATGACTGGTAGTTCATTTTCCTAAAGTATCTAAAATTTCATTTCAAACTGAAAACATACAATTTGAGTCATACCGGTCGGATCATGCGTCGGTTTGACCTGAGTCTATTTTATAGATGTCACAAATAACTTTCAAATCATTGACCTTAATTTTGAAAACAATCAGAGTGTGTTTTATTGGTTTTTAGTGAGTGACATGTTTTGAGCTAAAATGTCAATTTTAAACTGATAGCAGACACTTTTAGTCATAATGATCACACCATTTGTCAGATTGAGGTGGGGTTGATTTCTACACATCACAATCAACTCATGGATTATTTTACTAAAGTTTAAAAACAATCCTAATGTGTTGTATCAGTTTTCAGTATGTTAGTTATTTTTTACTTGAATTATTATTAATTTTAAATAAAAAGAACCATTTGGAGTCATACCAGTGATACCGTGCATCATATTGATGTGCGGTTGATTCCTACACATAAAAAATGAATGATATATTATTTTCTTAAATTATAAAAACAATTTTAATGAATTTACTCAGTTTCAGCATGTTAGTTCTTTTTTTTACTAAAATGCCATTTCAAAATGAAAACATGCAATTTGAGTCATACCGGTCACATTGTGCGTTAGTTTAACATGAGACTACTTCATACACATAAAAAATAACTGAATAATTTCTATACTTAATTTTGAATTAAATTGGTGTGCGTTTTTTTGGTTTTTAGTGAGTGACACGTTTTGATCTAAAATGTCAATTTTAAACTGATAGCGGACACTTTTAGTCATACTAGTCACACTATTCATCATATTAAGGTGGGGTTAATTCATACCCATCAAAATAGACTCATAGATTATTTTCCTAAAGTATCAAAACAATATGAATGTGTTTTCTCAGTTTTCAGTATGTAAGTTGTGTTTTTTGACTTTAATTAATGTCAATTTTATATAACAAGACACACTTGGAGTCATACCGGTGACACCGTGCATCATATTGAGGTGCGGTTGATTCCTAAATATCAAAAATGACTGATAGATCATTTTTCTATCTTATCAAAACAATCATAATTCATTTTCTCATTTTTCAGTATGTCAGTTGTATTTTTTTACTAAAATGTAATTTCAAACTAAAAATAGGAAATTTTAGTCTTAACGGTCACATTGTGCATCAGTTTGATATGAGAATACTTCATACACATAAAAAATAACTGATGAATCACTGTCCTTAATTTTGAATACAATCATAGTGCATTTTCTTGGATTTCAGTGAGTGACACTTTTTGAGCTAAAATGTCAATTTTAAACTGATAGTGGACGCTTTTAGTCATACCGGTGACACCGTTTGTTAGATTGAGTTGGGTTTGATTCATACACATCAAAACTGGATCATGGATCGTTGTCCTAAAATATCAAAATAATACAAATGCATTTGCTCAGTTTTCAGTATGTTAGTTGTATTTTTTTTACTTGAATTAATGTCAATTTTAAATAACAAGACACATTTGGAGTCATACCAGCGACACCATGCATCATATTGAAGTGAGTTTGATTCCTACATATCACAAATGACTGATATATTGTTTTCCTAAGTGTTAAAAACAATTGGTGGTTTCTATTATGTCAGTTGTTTTTTTTACTAAAATGTCATTTCAAAATGAAAACATGCAATTTGAGTTATACCGGTCGTATTGTGTGTCGGTTTGACATGAAACTGCTTCATACACATCCAAAATAACTGATGAATTACTATCATTAATTTTGACGGAAATAAGAGTGAGTTTTCTTGGTTTTCAGTGAGTGACACGTTTTGAGATAAAATGTCAATTTTAAACTGATAGCGAATACTTTTAGTCATACCGGTCACACCGTTCGTCGGATTGAGGTGGGGTTGATTACTACACATCAGAACTGACTCATGGATTGTTTTCTGAAAGTATAAAAACAATTCGAATGCATTTTCTTTGTTTTTAGTATGTCCGTTGTGTTTTTTACTTGAATTAATTTTAATTTTAAATAACAAGACACATATGGAGTCATACCAGTGACACCGTGCGTCGGATTGAGGTGCGGTCCTACACATTAAAAATTATTAATAAATAATTTTCATAAAGTATAAAAACTATCAGAATACATTTAATCATTTTTTAGTTCTAAAATTTTGGATATAGTGTATTTAGTCATAATTAACATAATATATCAGCTTTTGGAAAATAAAATCATGAAAACACACCTCATGTATACATTTACAACTGATTCACCTAACCATTCATTGTCGAGGATTTCAGTTTCAATCTCAACACTAATGAAGGCCAAATATTTCCCTCCATACATATTTTCTTTAAAATCAATTATGTGAGTATGATCATCTTTCAACTTCATATCCCCATGATTCTTCAATGATAAAAAATGTGGATATAGAATGGGGGGGGGGGGTTAAGGTGTTTTGGGTAGATTGTTTTGATCATTTGGTTGATCATTGAGATGGTTTTGAACTAGTATTTAGTTTCACCCCCTTCCCGTTGTCTGTCTATAATAACATACATTGTTTTAGACCTTTTTTTATTAAATGTTTAAGGTTTAGATAAAAAATTAAATTGGAAATGAATAACTCATTTTCGACATGTTTTTTTACAAGATGTGACGACCATGCGATGAATATTCCAAGATCTTGTTCGACCGTATGAATATCTACATCATCTATTGGAACAGGTAGCTCAACACTCAGCTCTAAGGCTATTATAAGTGACACTCTGACATGACTTGTTATAAGTGTTCAATTGTGTAGCATGTCGTTCTGGATATTGAATATTGTAGCCCTCGCTGCAAGGCAATGGGTGGGTGTTGATATATATAAATCATAGTCATTTTCACCTTGTAGAATATCAATACGGGAAAGGTATCAATGTCTAGTGTCTATTTGATTCAAATTTCACAGAAACAATTATTAGAAAATTGACTACATCAGTTAAGAATTGTTTTTGAGGGCAATGAATCTCCTCAAAACTGGTGGGGGGTGGGGCGATATTTTCACGCGTGGGTTGTTCTTGAGTTGTTTCTTCTCTTTACCCCCCAATAAAACTTTCTATCACATCTCTCTGACATTATAATTCTTATTCAAACAAAGCTAATATTTCTATCATCTTTTTCATTTCCTCAGTATGATCCTCTGCTTGTTTTTTTCTCAAAATATGTTCGGGGTGTCACCCCAAAATCCACACCTCTGATAAGGCCATACTTTTTTGGATGCTTCAAGGTCACTGAAAGTATGTCTGCATTCGATGTGGGTGTTGTTGATTATTGTGACTATGTTTGATATAAAATATAAAAAATAAGTATTCATTGTTATATAATAGCAATTTAAAGTAATTTTTTTATTATGTCATACTTACACATGTTTCCTACACTTTTTGTGTGTTTTCATATATTAGTTTCCCATATTTAGTTACACACGCCTCATTCCATAACACGTGGCATGGGATGGAAGTGGATTTGGATTTGGACTCTTCAAGCTATATATAAACAAAATAATATAGTTATTGTGTTGTTTTATATCACATAAAATTATTATGGTAGATTTAAAATATGTACCAATTTTTTTTTTCAAGTGATGCGTACCCCATACTTGCTTTACGGTAGTGGTACACTAGTTTTGATACCCATTTTTTATTTTCAACACTCAGTTCCTATTTCAAAAATAAAACACTATCAATCAAAGTGATCAATACATGTACCATAAAAAAATTTATTATCAGAAACAATGTACCTAAAAAAACTGCTTCACATGATGACCAATAAATGCATCCCCAGATGCTTGGGTTATCAGGTGTGCATAAATAATAGATGGGTGTGGTTTTATTTTCCCTTCAACATCTTTAAGATAATATTTCCTTAAAATTGTGCAAAAAACCCTATGAATCCTTCCAACAACCCTTAATATATAGTCTTTGTGTGATTAATCTACTATAAATGTACTCTTCCAGAGATGATGAAGTGTAAGTCAATGTTTAATTATTTAATTTTTAGTAAATTAAAAAAATGATATCATAATTTTACCATAATATCTTTCCACATCAGTGTCTTAATCTCTGCCACAACATGGTGCCATGAAATTACATCAATTACCACCTGTTTCCAAGTGATGATTCCAATGTAACTACCGAACATGGCCTTGTTGAGGTTAACATGATGGCCCTTCTTATTCTATCCAATCTTCTATTTGATGCCCTTCTCTTTGGCCTTAATGATTTTTTATAATTCCATCAAAATACAATGCTCCTATTTTTTTGTGCCACCAGTGTTTCATCACCTTTCATTTCCTCAGATCCACTATCATCAATATGTTCCTCTGGATCCGGAGGGATAGCATCAACATGTGAAGATGGTGGTTGTACCTCTCCACTAGGAGCAGTAACAGGTTGAGAAACCTATTGTTCATCTTCACTGCGAGCAGTAGTAGGTTGAGAAACCTATTATGCCTGGAGATTAGGAGAATCATCATGTGCTGAAGTCATTATATGCAAAATTGGTTTAAAATTTAATTTAGATAACATAAATGTAGCAGTGAATAGATATTAACATAAGAAAATAGGTTGAGAAACCTGTTGGTTGTCTGTATTACGTGCAACAACAGGTTAAGAAACCTGTTGTTCCTAGGGATTGGGAGCATCATCACATACAAAATTCATTATCTGAAGAAGTGGTTTAACATTTAATTTAGATAACATAAAAGCAGTAGTGAACAAATATTAACATAAAGTAACATGATGTATATTAGAAAAAAATATAACCTTATTATTGAACTCTTTTTTTTAAAAGTTGAAGGGATTTGACCCCTATATCGACTATCCAAATACCTTCATTGTGGTCTCCTATAACATAAAAAATGCAATCCATACTGGGACCACTACAAAATGATTATGATGTCCCAATGAAAGGGTCATCCTCCTTTGAATTTTCATCTGACTCTTCAGTGGTTTTGATCGATAATAGAACAATTAACCAATGTTGGTTTGCAGGATCTGGAACATAAAATACTTGTACTGCATGTGATGCCCTTATAAATAGTTACTCTTTGTGCTCTTCCTTACTAAAATCAAATTTCATAGATCCAAACTCCTCTATTTTAACAGCACTTCTCTTATCAATCCACTTTCATTGAAAAATAGGCACTCATAATTTCATATAATCCAAATCCCATATTTTTTTAATGATGCCAAAGTATTTAATATTTATGTAAATTGGATTTCTATCCTTAGCACCAGAAACATGAATCTCTTCAGACATAAGTGTAAATCTGTTATTCTATGTGGTACTATCTTCATCATGCTCAATTGTATAGAATGTATAACCATTAATTACATAAGCATTATAAGATAATATCTACAAACTTGGTCCTACAACTAGCCATCGAAGTCATTATGAAATTGATTTTGGATTTTCATATGACTCTTTAAAAATATGGTCCTAAAACCATCCTATAAATTGTTTATTATGTTAATTTGATATCCATTTTTCATCCCTTGATGGATTTGAATGCTTAAGAATTTATTTGTGGGTTTCAACATATGGGTCAACATCAAAAATGTTATGAAAAAAGTAAAGGTGGTCCTACTACTGATCTATAATATTGATTGTGACAACCTTCTTTCCAGAAATTCCTTCACCTGCAAGTTGCCCAGTATGATGAGATTTTGTTAGATCAATGCTTTGCACACAAGACAGGTATTTTGTACAGAATTCCATAGCTTCCTCAAAAATATATTAATCCACAATAAAACCCTCTATATGACTTTGATTTTTGACATACCCTTTCAAAATCTTCATATACCATTCAATGAGGTGCATCCATCTATAGTGCATAGGACCACATAGCTGAATCTCTCTCACCAAGTGAACCATCATATCAAATAATGTTGGTAGGAAAAACATTTCCAATTCACATAATATGACTACAATTTCTCTTTCCATAGTCAGCAATTTCTCCGGGTCTATACCTTTTCTACATATATCTTTGAAGAAGAAATCGAGATTTGTTAATATATGACAGAAATTCTTGAAAAAATTCAATGTAAAGCTATAAGAATTAGATCTTGCATCAAAACATGGAAGTCATGTGATTTCATACCTTTTAAATTTAAATAATTTATTGATACGATGTTCTTAATATTCGATGAATACCATTAAAGAAACTTTACATCATTTAAGAATTTGAAAAACTGATATCTCTCCTACCTAGAAAGAGTGAAAATAACAATAGGAAGAAAAGTTCATTTTTTACCCTTCCCTGGTGCCAACTCTTCTCATATTTGCATGTGAACCATGTCCAACCTAGACTTAATTCCATCCTTTGTTTTTCTAGGTGCATTTAGCAATGTGACGATGACACCATCACATACATTTTTTTCAACATGAATAACATCAAGAAAATTTCTGATGTACAGACAATTCCAGTATGGTAATTCAAAGAAAACGTATTTCTTTTTCCAACAGTTTTTTTTTAAGTTTTATCGAAAATGGTTTACCAGAAGCAGTGTCCACATATTTAACTTTCTTAAATAGTTGATCACTTATTAGTAGAGATAGTGTTTTACATTCTTTTGAACTTCCATCGAATGATGTTTTCCTAGATCGATACTTATTTCTTCAGGGTAGAAATCTGCAATGTCCTAGAAACACAATTTTCAATGAATGTTCCAACCTAATTGATTGTGTAACTTTTTCACAGATGGGACACCCAAGAGTTCCTTTAATGTTTTACACTAACAAATTTCCATAAGGAAAGTCATTTATCATCCCGTACAACATGTCTCTCAACGTGAAATCTCCATTTCTGTAAACTTCATACATCGTAACACCTAAATCACACAATAATTTAAAATCCTAGATTAATGGAGCCAAATAAACATCAATATCATTACCTGGTTGTTTTGGTCATAGTATAAGTATATATAACATGATGTGTTTTCATTTCACGCATAACCATGGTGAAAAGTTATAATTTACCAACATAACTAGCCATGTACTGTGAGTACTGCTTTGAAAACCAAAAGGATTCACTCTATCTATAGATAACACAAGAAAAAGGTTTCTCGGCTCGTTTCCAAAGTCAGGATACTCATGATCAACTCTATTCCACTGAGGAGAGTCTTCTAGGTGCCAAAGTTTTCCATCTTTATTTATTATGTCTGTATTCCACGTTAATTGCCCGGTAGTCTCCTCACTTCTATATAGGCGCCTAAACCTTGGAATGATTAGAAAATACCATGAAAATTTTGTAGGAATATATTCATCTTTATTGTATTGAGAAGAACCATACTTTGGGAATTCTATAAGTGATTTTGGGTCCTTGTGAAAAAATATACAATCATTCAGGAAGGTGTGTATTATTTCAGAGATCATACCCATAAAGTGTAGAGTTTGTTTGACGTTGTATGTTTGGCTCAAGAGCTCATTATCTTCTCAGATCATGTCATTCAAGAAATCAAGTAATTTTTAAAAACTGGCATCACTCCATCCATTTCCATATTTTAAGGTATAGAGCTTTAGTATAGTTGACAATGCTGTATATTTAGTGCAACCATCATACAATGGTGTCTTTTCACAACTCTTTAACTGCTCAAACAATTTTGGGCAATAAAAAAGTTAATCTTAAACTGTCCTTGTAATTTCCTTAATAAGATATTCATCATAATGAATATATGTAATCACATCCTCAATATGGTATTCTTTATTTTCCACACTTGTAATCATATCAAATGATCTATAAAGTGTAGTGTTATCTTAGTCACTAGCTACATTATCTTTTTCCACTTGTTTATTCCAACATTTATAACTTCAATCTATTCTATGAAAAATCAAGTGTTATTCCAACTCCTTTATACTAACTTGTCTTGAATAATAATAGCATAAACACAGACAAAGGATTTGGGAAGGATCATATACATGATATTTTTCAAACTTGATGAACTATTTCACTCCATCTTTATACTCTTTTGTCAGACGATTGGAATCCATCCATTCTTTATTCATATCCATTATATTTTATTTGGTGATATTAATATTTAACAAAATAAATACACAAAATGTTGATATAAAAATCAACCAAGGCTAAAATAAAACACTCTTTTTAAAACTATTTATAAAATAAAAAAGAGCTAATTTAGAAAAACGATTTACACAGTTGAAATCCCATTAAAAACTATTTAAAAAAATCACACTCTTTCAAAATAATAGCTAAAATCCCATTAAGAAATCACCGTTCAAATACCATTAAAAAACCAACCATTTACACATAATCCTATTTAAGATAACATAGTATTTTTAAAATAAACCAATTAGTTCCAAACATCCTTTCTCAAAACCCCAATTGCCTTTTTAAATAATTTTAAATCTATTTAAATCCATAAAAGGGTATGTTGAAGACATATAAGTTTTTAGAAACATTTTAAAAAACTTGAATCATTTTAAAAGAGCCATTAGTCATTTTCACAAAGACACAAATCCTAAGAGATACACTTTATACATTATGTTAAACTATAAAAACTTCAGTCTTAACTTCACAACCATACTTGATACATTATGTTAGATCCCCTTTTATTGGGTTCCCTCCCAATGATTAACACTCTCACAATGATCCTCTCTAAAGGTTTATGCCTCACTTATACTAATGTACTATATGATGTTCCCAATTCACAATGGCATATTTTTTCCACTCTCTTTTATTCTACTAGAATTTAAATTCCCTCAACCTTAACCCCTAAAGTAACTATACATACCTATAAATCAAGTCATTCTTGTATGGTCTTTCCCTAACCAACCTCCCAATTTTTTGGGCTTCCTCTATTGGACAATATGTCATTCCAACCCCAACACATTTGATCCTTTTTTTCACTCTTTTATAACATAGGTAATGTTAATATACTACCTATTTCCCACACCAAGCATGGATAATGTGGGCATAAATTTTATTAGTGGATTATTTCTCAACATAATTTAGGAATTCCATATTTATGAGAGGGTCACTTCTACAGCTCCTAATCCATATGTAGACCCTAGGTACCCTTAAAAAACTCTAATTAAACCCTTACACATCATTTTTTATTCATGGGTAACCCATATGAAGTATTTGTAATTAGATTCTACCCTTATGTAGTTCCTACCATATCCTTATGTAGTGAATATAACCTTGGGTCACAAAATTCAAGGAAAGGGGCAATCTAGTACATCACATCGTGAGAGAAACATCTCATGGGGAACCCTAGAAGATAAAAAATAACGAGTCATAAAACACTAAAGAACATTCAAAACATCTATATACAAACCCTCATATTAGAGGAACCAAAAAACAACAAGGAATACAACAAATAAAATTTACCTCAAAGCCTCAAGACATTCCAACTCAACCAGCACAAATTCCAAAATAAACAACCACCCTAGACTAATTTGGGTAATTCAACTCAAGGGATTATAGAAAATAACCTAACCACTTCACAACCTTAGGAGAACCTTAATCACTATAGAAGGAAGGATTTAATTTAAGAAAACCTAAAGAAAAGGATGATCTAGATTCACCACCCCATCTAAAGTTTGGGTAAATCCCATAACCCAAATAGATATACCTATTTATGAAAATAATTCACCTTAGGGGATGTTTCTTCACATCTTCTCAAGACCTTTATGAGAGGATAAAATACCACATAGTAAATATTAATTTATCCCATTCATGTTTCACAAGATAAAATGAATAATTTTAATGCACACCAAGTAAATAAATCAAATACACAAAATTTATTGAGCTAAAAACATATAAAAAGTATTTAAATATAATCACTCTTCTTTAAAAAACAACCTTTATACAAAATTTCCATGTTAATTATTTTTAAAGACACACACTCTTTGAAAAAAATCCACCCCCTTGTAAAAATTCTTCACTAAAAACTAAACACTCACAAAAATCAATTTTTTTAAGATTTCCACATTTAAAAGAAGTTTAAGGAATCTTTTCACCCAAAGAACACACTTGATTTGAAAATATTTCATTTTACTTCAAAATGAAAACCAACTTTAACTTATAATTATTTTAATAAATTTAAATCATTTCAAAATCATTTCTATCAATTCAAATTTCTTTTTAAATTTCAATAATGAAATCAAACATTTTTTAGAAACTTTAAGATAATCAAAATTTATCTTACAAAGAAACCATTATGCCTAGTTTTAAAAACCAAGACACATTAAAAAAATTTCTATTCAAAAAAATATCCCAATTCAAAATGAAGAGGAAGAATTCCATTTCAAAACATTTTATGAACACCAAAATCAAATTTTTCGTCCAAAAAATAAAATATTTTATAACATAAAACCGACTTTTAAAAACACAAGACAACACAAAAATGCCTGAATAATTAAGTGAAACATCTCCCAACAATGTAAAACCACCATAAAACTCCCTTAATCAACCACACACCAATGATAGGAACTGTCAAGATTAATGAAAAATGCAAGGGATCGAAAACTAAAAATATAGGGGGAAGAATAATTGTGTATGGTTTGACCACAAGGGTTATATAACCATGCACTAACCATGAAAAACCCATTGTGATGGTTGTAGACCCAACTGCATGGGGTCTACATAGTTTTCTAGACCATGTGAGTTAAATATATGTCTAGAGTAACTTCATATGTTTGTGTTTGTGTATATAATCATTAAATACATATATTTATAAATAAATGTATTCCAAAGGTATTCATAAATATATATTTATCATTTAAAAGAAAATATTTTTTAATTTTTTAATTATTTAAAAATATTTATATTTAATTAGTTATATATAATTATAATTATATATAATAAATTTAAAAAGTATATAATTATATATAACTAAATATTTATATTTTAAAAAATAATAAATACATTTATTTTTTATTTAAATATATTTATCATGATTTTAAGTATTTATGAGAACATAAAGCTTCATATATATAGGAAATGAATGAATAAACCAAGTATAATACAATAATATATATGGTCAACATTAGGGTAAATAATAAATATATTCATGAGATGAATATAAATGTCCATTACGCATCAATCGACACATTCATTTGGAAACATAAATATATTTAAATATATATATATATATAATAAGTATTTGTATATGTATATTAAAAAATATTTATGTATAATATTAGAAACATATAGTATAATAAATATATAATAAAGATATAACTAAAAATAATAAACATAATAAACATAAATAAAACATAAACATAATAAACATAATAAACATGCATTTTTTATTTAATATATACATATAAAAATTATTATTGAATATAATTAAAATATTTTTATATAAATTAATAATATTTTCTATTAACAATGTTTATCAGTGCTATTATTAGCGCAGATAAATTCCTCGTTTTATCACCACTTTTTATTATCACTAATAAAGGGGGGCCTTTATGAGTGCTAACAGTAGCGCTGTTAAAAGGTAGATTTATTAGATCTTTTTTCTAGTGCTGATAAAATCCCCTCTTTTATCATCACTTTCTGATTAGCACTGATAAAACCCGAGTGCTTCCATTGCCCACATTTGTGGTAGTGGAAAAGTATTGAGCTCTGCGCAGTTGATCAAAAAAGTCATCAATACAGGGAAGATGATAATTGTTCTTGATTGTGATCTTGTTCAAATCCCAATAATCAATGAAGAGTTTCATTGATCCATATTTCTTTTTCAAGAATAGAATAGGTGCATTCCAAGATGATACACTTGGATGAATGAATACCTTATCAAGGTTTTCTTAGATTTTCTTCTTCAATTTTTGCAACTCAATTGAGTACATTCTATAGGTAGTCTTCGAAATTGGTGTGGAACCAGGTATGAGATCTATCGAGGGATCGACTTCACATTTTGGTGGAAGGCTAGGAAACTCTTTCAAAAAGACATCCAAAAACTCCCAGACAATTAGAATATCATTGATCTTGATTTTCTTCATAAGCATTTGAGATAAATATTCCTTCTGAATAGTATTAAGACCCATACACTAGATGTAATATCCATATAAAGTTCATACTTATCATTACATTGATAGATGATTGTGGGTTGGTTTAAAATATCAAATGTCACATCCTTTCCTCAACAATTTATTTAGGATTTTTGTAGAGAAATCCAATCCATGCCCAAGATGACATCAAATTCAACCAGGCGAAGAATGAAAAGATTTGTAGGAAGTACATTCCCACAAACATCAATCGGAGAGGAATCATAAACTTAAGATGCAATCATCATACCATTAGAGGGTTTCACTATTAATTATACACCTAATCATTTTGGTGGAATCTTAATACCATTATAAAATTTTTTAGATATGAAAGAGTGGGTAGATCTATAATTAAATAAGACATTAGCAGTTTTAGAGTATATAGTAAGTGTACCTTTCACCACATCATTATCGAAACACTCATCAGAATAAATGATCACATGAGATTTCCACTTGTACCTCAATTTAAGAGGTTCCTGATGAGGATCATACTAACCAACCCTTGGGTTTGGGAACTGGTTAGAATAATTCCCATCCTCCTTACACTTAAAGCACTAAAGTGCAGGAGTTTCATTCTGTGTTTCTTTTACTATATTTTCATCATTGGATAACTTCTTCCCGTTAGTGAAGAAATCAATTTCCCAATAGCCTTCCCTTCCATACTTAAATCACTTATTAGACACCATAAGGCAGTTCCCTCTGTGCTTCTTTCCACACTTATAGCATAAAGGAAGTCTCATCTTCTTCTCTTCATGGTTTTTATATTTTCATTTGAAACTAATATTTCTTTTCTTGTTAAAACCTTGATATTGATTTATAACTCCAACCTCTATTTTAAATTTGATTTCACAATGCACAATCTCTTCGTAGCTACTAAATTCTATTATGGATAACACCATTCTGAGAATTGGTTTTAATACACTATAGAACCTATCAAATTTACTTTCAGGTTGGATGATAACTCCAGAAACATACCTTTCAAGTCTTGTGAAATTAGCCTTGTAGGTCCCAACAGATTCATTATCCTTTTTCTTAAAACTAAGAAAATCATTTTACATCTTTTTATAAAGAACATGAGGACAATAATTATTGAAGAATAAGTTCTTAAACTCATTACAATCCATGGATTTAATTTCATTTTGCTTCCTTGTATTATTGATTAGACTCCACCACTAGTCTGATTCACCTTCTAACTAATAAACAACCATAATGAATTTCTCATGATATGAACACTAGAGAACATATAATATCTATTCAGTGGTACTGATCTAGTGTTCAGCAACAAGTGGATCAAGAGACCTTCTAAAATAAGGTGGACATTGCCTTATAAAGGACTCAATAGAACATTGTTCCCTCATTTTCTTGTTTGGAAGCTCAATATAATTCATATCTTGAGAAATCTTTGTGAGCATATCAATGATATTTTTCATTTAATCTCACATAGCATTTATATTCTCAGAAGAAAAATTGTTGAATTTTCCATTTAAATCACCATTAACGCAATTCCTTTAGGTTCTAACTATCGACTAAAAGAAAAAATCAAAGAGTAAGAAACATTTTTCATAGTGAGGAACCACATAATCATGAAAAACCACTTATAAGATGTCTAAATTTAGGACCTTATTTAATCTATGACACCATAGGTTTATCCTAATTATTCATATCCAACTTATTTTTAAATCCTCTATGATAGTTTATGAAGAGTTTTTGAATTCCAAAAGCACATCCCCTGAAGGCGTCAAACCATGTGTGAAGAAATACCCATTATCATGTACCCGGTTACGCTCGAGTCAGGCCCGATGTACCATGTCAGAGTTTTTACCTTTAGGTAAATTTGTACTAGATCCACACCAACTTTCAGTATCCATAAAATGATGTATTTCTAGGAAACCACTCACTCTATCCTTTACCAAAATTCCAGGACATTTTCCTATACTTTTCCTCATCCTTAAAAATATCCTTAGAGACATCCCTAGACATATCCTTAGAAATATTCATAGTGATTACACTAAAGTTTTCTTATCCTTGTTTCCAATGGTTAAATAAATTTTTTATCTGATACCAACTATATCAACCCTCTCTTTTCATATATTAACATTACATAACTTTTGTGGAAAACTTAATGTATTACATAAATAGACACCCAAATACCGTATGAGCCTAGATCCTTTGGAAACATGGAAACATAAACACTTGTGAATAAGTGAGCTACATTATACCCCACTAGTTTATTCATGACTAGAACCCTTTTTAGAAACATAATACATAATACATATATTTATAACCCGAGGAATGGAAACATAAAAAGGGGTGAGCTCAAATGCTCAGTAAGGGTAAAAAAGGGAGATATGTAAGTATAAAGATGAGCATATGGGTAAGAGAACAAGATCATGATATTAGAAGATCATAACTTGCATATCAAAGATCATAAAAATGAATCAGAACATAAAGATTGGAAGTTCATTTGACATGAATCATAAGGGGATCATGAGCATAATCCATGAAATCACAATATAGGAATGAGACATAGAATTGTGTCATACATGTAAACTTGTAATATCATTCCCTATAAGTTAATATCCATTATTAGAAATTTTCAAGGCAATTCACAGGGACTACACCTACTGGTAAGGACACACCACCATCCCCAGTTGTAGTTATTTCATTATAAGGGACCAGGTTTCCCCATCTTCTCATAGTGGATCAGGTTTCCCCATCTTCCCATCTTCATGGGGACTACACCTATTAGGCGGGACACACCACCATCCCTATTTTTAGTCCTTTACTTGTAAGGGATTAGGTTTACCCATATTTCCATACTGGATCAAGTTCATTTACTTGAATCCCATAATTATCTCATGATATATAAATCTTTACCAAATTCATTGGAGGGAGATATAGGTCCCACCCATCTAATAATGAAATCATACATACACGTGCCAAAAATTCATAAACAATAATTTCTTAACCCATGAAATGAAATGGGTATCATAAACATGTAATCACATCATAAACTTTTTAAAAAGATATAGGTTTCATAGTCATTTAATCAAAATCATAACCCATTAAAATAAGTGGGTTCATAGTTATATAACCCATGAATAAAAAACAAGTCTCATAAACATATATCCCGTGAAAGATAAATGAGTTTCATAAAAACTTTTTCATCAAAAAATAAACCATTAAAAAAATATGAATAGAACCTTTCTATAATTTCCCTATAAAGTCATGAGTAACACCAACAGATGTTATCTTATATGGAAAATAATTTTAATATATCTTTTAAAAACATTTCTTGATGAAAATATCCTTTATTCTTTGAAAAATGATTTTTAAAACAAAAAACATTTTGAAAACCCTTTTATTTGAAAATAAACTTGAAAAATTATTAATAAATATTGAATTTTTTTTAAAACCATTTATTTCAAAACACTTTGAAAAATTATAAAAAAATCTGGAAGACGTTTTGAAAAGCATTTCTTTGAAAACACTTTGAAAACTTATAAAGAAATCTTGAAATCATTTTGAAAACCATTTCTTTGAAAAAACATTGAAAACTTATAAAGGATATTTTGAAAACCATATATAATTTTGAAAATCCCATTTCTTTGAAAATTATCTTAAAATATCATCTTTAAAAACATTTTTTAAAACATGGTTTTGAAATTCATGGTACTCCTCAAAGAAGGAAAATTGAGACAAAACTACTTTACCGGTTTGGTAACTTTTGAAACATAAACCCCATAAAAGAGAGATCTTAAAATGGATATGTAAATACCAATATATTTAAGTATAATAATCATGTAATATATTTATAGGTAGTATATACACCACACAAAAGAAACGAGTGGTGAATAAGGCATAAATCTCTCAGAAATAAAAGTGAGACTAGAAATCCTCTTACCCTATGAATTGACTCTCATCATACTCGTACAAAAATCATGTATAATAAATATAATTATATTATACATCTACCAAAAAACCATATTATTATATATAATACCATATATGACTTTATATCACCTGCTTATTAATACTTCCATATTAAGGCTATGTTTTTGGGTAATATCCACTTTGTTTTTCACACGTGTCTTAATTTGTTGTATTTTTGGTCCTTATAAGTATATCATGATTTAAAAAATGTAAAATATGATATAAATATCATTTATATTAATTATATATGTATTATAATAATATATATAATATATAATTATGAAATGGAATACACTGTTCATGGAGACGATATGCCATATATATGCATGAACGTTGTTTACATTTTATTTTCGAATTAAAAGAAAGAAAAAAATGAAATACATGAATATATATATATATATATATTAATTATAGTATAATTATTATGTTATATATATATTATAAATTTACTAAACCCATACTTAATACATTCTATTTAGAGTGTGAACGAATCAAATCTCTTTGAGGTGACAGTAGTACACACATCCCCAAACGAAATTATCATATTTACACAAAAGGAAAAGCATAAAGTATGTGTTATATTATAATTAATTAAGAATAAATAAATTATAAATATCATATGTATCATATAAAAACATATTTTACATCTCAATTCCCAACCATGAGAGTTGGTAAAGTAAAAACGAACAACATCGTTTTGTGAGGAGGTAGTTCGCCGTAATAAGAAAGGCAATTTCATTACCCATTTGATGGATGTGTGTGTAGGTGTAAGTAGAAAAATTATAATAACAACATATTTTTATATTTATGATACTTATTATATTATTTATTCTTGGAATAAGAATAATTTAGGTGGTGGAGAAAGAAAATAAAACAAAGGAGCTTAATGAAGGATGTTACCTCTTCTTTGGGTAACTTCTTTTGGTTTGCACCAAAGGGATTAATTTTTTGAATTTATGAGCAAAGGGATGATTAAAGGAGAATGTGAGGGATTTTTGTAAGTTAATTGGGAATATATTAGTCTAAATAAAGTGTCTTTATAGGTGTTAATAAGGTGTATAGGTGGTGACCTTTTATAAGGGAGGGAGGGGACACACTTGGAATTTCTGAAAACAAGTTAGATGTGCCCACGTTTTTTACCAATAAATTCATAAAAAACTAACCAAATTAAATAATTAAAGGTTTATTTCCAACTTATGTCTGTAAAATGGGTGTTTTAAAAGTTTCTAGGTCATTTTATCCTTTGAGTTTAAGCTTTAGTCACTTGTTAAGCTTAATTTTATCTTAATCATTGTAATTAATTTTAATCACTTTCACTAATTTTTTTGAAAAAAAAGTTAAAATTATTAGAAATTATAAATTATGCTGATTAAAAATATTTAATACATTTTTCCAAATTCTAATCACATAATTTTTAGAAACTAATTTAAAATTAACCCAAAAAACGAGTCACGACAACGTGTTTTTTTAAGCAAAAATGTTTAAAAGTTTAGGATGTTTTGATATCCAATTTCAATGTGAAATTGGTTCCAATGAGATAAATTATATTAATTAATGTACAATTAATATAATTAAAAAACCTAATTAAAATATAATTTAACTATATATACAAATTAGATGAAAAAGCAGTTTTGAAATAGAATTCAGTATTTTTCACTATTCATCCAAAAAATGAAGTTTTTCAGAAAAATCCTTAAAATTAACCCTAATATAAGTTTAAAATTAAAAAATAAAAAAATAATTTTTATTTTATCAAATTAAATTTCAAAAAGTTTCTAAAATTAATTTTATTATTGTTCACATAAGGATATAAAAACAATTCTGTTAAGAAAATGGTATTTTCAAACATATAAAGACATTACAAAAAATGTATGTCTTATTATCAATATGTTTTATTTATATAAAACCATTATAAATAAAATTTAAAAATTATTTATTACTATTCATATTAATAAGTTTATTGTTGTGTTAAAACTATCTCATTTAAATAATTGTAAATATAAAATTTTGTTTCGTAGAAACTCGGTGTTGCATGTAACGCAAGCCAAGTTAGTGTTGTGTGTATAACAAGGTTAAATTGGTGTATCATACAAATAAAGTTTTAATTAGTGTATATTCCATTAAAATATATTAAATAAAATTAATTTATTGGAAAAAAGGTTCACAAAAACTCGTGGTGTTACAAAAAAGCACCCCAAGAAATGTTTAAAGGGAATGAGAGTTTGTTATAAGTGCTAAGATAAGGGTCATCACTAATGGATGAAATGGGAAGAAACAAATAAATGTTTTCCAGTTCTAAAATTATAAAGATATGGGTCACTAATCAAGATAATTCCCTAAGTGTTATGGGAATCTACCAAAAAAGAGGCCAAGGGGAGATGGCCAAGCTTATGCAATCACAAAAGTTGAGGTAAAAGTACCCAATGATGTAGTGGAGGGTACATTAATACTATATTTGAATTTATTCAATGCATTATTTTATTTTGAATCATCACAGTCTTTTTTATATACCTAGTTTTCCCAGAAAATTGTAAATTTCCCTTTTGATTTAATAAGATATTTATCAGTCAAAACTCGTAAGGGAAGTCTCATTGCAAAAATGTTGTGTTGGGAAGTTCCAATTATGACCCATAAATGTGCGTTACTTTCTAACCTTGTTACCATAAATATGGTTTACTTTTTATATAATGCTTGGTATGGACTAGTTCTCAAAATATGATTCCAAAATTTATTACAATAGGATGGAAATTACTTTTTGTGAGGTAGATATAGAATGCCTTATCTTTATAAAAAAAGCTTCCACAAGTTATTCTTATCTAGATCCACCCCTAGTATCTCTATTGAATAAAATTCTTGGGGAATAAAAGAAAACAATATCTAGTGTTTAATAAGGTAGTATTCAAATTGAGGATATATCTATTATGTAGGAATACATTAATGTATTATTGAGAAATTACATAGACTTCCCTCAGATCATGAAGTTGAATTTTACATTGATTTAATCCCCAATGAATAGCCAATATCAAATAATCCCTATAGAATGGACACTGTTGAATTAGTGTAATTTAAGAAATAACTAGAGGATTTGGGTAATAAGGTATTTATTCGCCTTAGTGTTTCACTATGGGGATCCCTTTTTCTCTTCCTTAAAAGAAATATGGATCCATGAGGTTATGAATAGATTATAGGGAAATCAATGCTATTAAAATAAAAGAAAAGTACCCTCTTCCTCATATTTATGACTTGTTTGATCAACCTCATGGAGCTCAATATTTTTCAAAGATTAATCTTTATTTCGGGTATCCCCAATTGTGAGTGAAGAAGGAAAAAATTTCACAGAAAAATTTTCAGATGAGGTATGGACATTAAAAGTTTACAATAATACCATTTGGATTGAATAATGTACCCTATATTTTTATTGACCTAATGAACAAAGTATTCAAGTAACATCTTAATGATTTTGTGGTGGTATTCATTGGTGATATTCTGGTGTATTCTAAAACCTATGAGGACCATGATAATCACTTTTGGATCATTGTTAATACTCTTAGAAGGATAGAGTTATATGGTAAATTTAGTAAGTACGATTTATGGATTCAAGAAGTTTATTTTCTTTAACATATTGTCTCCAAGGATGAAATATCAGTTGATCCTACACAAACAAATGCTTTCATAGAATGGAACACACCACCAAACATAACTGAGGTACATAGTTTCATTAGTTTGGTAGGTTAATATCAAAAATTTGTTTATAATTTTACCTGATTATCCAACCCATTAACTAAATTTACACATAAAGGGGTTATGTTTGTTTGAAAAAAGGAATGCAAGGAATGATTTGATGAACTAAATATAATATCAGTCAATGCTCCAATTTGGAATCTACTATCTGGAAGTGATGGGTTTGTCATAGATAGTGATGCATCAAAGAAGGGACTTGGTTGTGTCCTAATAGAAAATGATAAAGTTATTACATATGCATCAAGGTAATTGAAGACTCACAAACAGAACTATATAACCCATTATCTTGAGTTAGCATCTGTAATCTTGACTTTTAAAATATGAAGACATTATCTCTATGGTGAAATATGTGAGATATACATGGATAATAAAATCCTGAAATACATATTCTCACAAAAATATCTCAAAATAAGAAAAATACAATAGCTCGAGCAACTCAAGGATTATGATTTCTTAATACTCAACCACCCATGGATAGAAAATAATACAACATAATCATTCAGTAGGAAAGATCATGGAGTTTTAACCCAAATGAGGATTGAAAAGGATCCTATATTCATAGATCTTATAAATATGGATTTGGGAATTTATAAGGAATTAGAGACATCTATAATTTTTTAAATTATTGAATAGCCATATTTATTAGAGAAGATAAAGAATTCTTAATATGATGATGATAAATTTTAGAAGAAAATTAAAGGTGCGAATAAAGAAAAATTAGTAGGCTTGTTTTGTGAAGATGATGTTCTAAAGTTTGGAAAGAGGCCATGTGTTCTATCCATACTTGAGATAAAAAGGGAATTATTGGATGATGATCAAAGTAGAAATTTCTATATATACTCTAGAATAAAAAAGATGTATTGGTACTTGAAGGGAAATTTTTTGTGAGATAAAATGAAGTGGTAAATTACCGATTATGTGTCCAGATGTTTAGTTTTTCAACAAGTGAAATCTGTGAGGCAACATCCTAAAGGATTAATAAAACCTCTTCCTATTACTACGTGTAAATGGGATGTAATTACTATAGACCTTTTCATGATACTACCAGAGACTCCTTGAAATAATTATGTAATATGGGTTGTTGTTGATCACCTAACCAAATATGCACATTTCCTTTCTTTAAGAAAAGACCCATCTCTTTAGAACCACAAAATGATCTATATTAATAAAGTTATAAGACTTAATGGTGCACCTCTATCCATTTTTTATAATCAAGATCCCAAATTTACATTGAAATCATGGAAAATTCTTCAAAAGGCTCTTCACATTGAGCTTCATTTGAGCACTGCCTACCATCCTTAAACTGATGGACAGTCTGAAAGAACAATTGAAAAAATTAAAGGCATGTTTAGGTCATGATCACTCGACTTTAAAGGTATGTGGGATTAGTTCTTAACTTTGGTAGAGTTCACCTATAATAATAGTTTCCATTCATGTATTTAAATGGCGCCCTATAAAGCATTATGTTGAAAGTGGTGTCATACTCAAACTTGTTGGGATGAAGTTGGTGAAAGGAAACTCATAGGAACAAAAATTATTGAAGAGATGATAAAAAAAATAAAGTCTATTCAGTATGATATTAAAGTAGCTCAAAGTAGGCAAAATATTTATGTTTATTACTGGAAGAAATATTTTAGAGTTCCAAGTGGGAGATCATGTTTTTTTAAAAGTATATCCATGGAAGGGTGTTATAAGGTTCGGTAAGAAAGGTAAATTGAGTCCTAAGTTCATTGGACCCCTTAAAATTATTGAAAGATTTGGATTTGTTGCTTATCTCTTGGAAATTATGAAAAATATCTCAAAAGTACATGATGTGTTCCATATATCTATGCTATGGAAACACATGCCAGACCGAACAGATGTGCCCATATCTGATGAAATAGAGTTTGAACCTGAACTTTCATACTATGAAGAACCCATCCATATTCTTGATACCATAGATCAAGTGTTGATGAATTGTATGGATAATTTAGTAAAGGTACTCTGGAGAAATCAAAAAATGGAAGAAGCAACTTGAGAGTAATTTAGTAAAGGTACTCTGGAGAAATAAAAAAATGGAAGAAGCAACTTGAGAGCCAGAGGATGCTATGAATTTGAACTACCCACATCCTTTTAAAAGGTAATTCCACTGAAATTTTGAGGATGATTTTTTTTAGGAGGGAATAATGTATCACCCAAGACTTTTACCAAATTTTCCTTTTATAATAAATTTAATTTTGTTGATATCTTTCAAAACATGCAATACCAAGTTAGTTTGCAGTGCATGCAACATCCAGTTTAAACAAAACACTATTTAATCATGTTTTGAAGAGTCAATTAAATTCTAACACTCTTAGATAATTTTTATAGTAAATTTATACATATCCAATCAAATATTTTGAAATCAATTTAATATATTTGATATTCATAGTATAATAACAAACCAAATTTTATGAATAAAAAACTACATTTTTATAAAGGCAGTTTTACCGCCTTTTAATGAAGAACCTATTTTAAATATAAATTTTTAAAATTTTAAAATTTTAAAATGAAAAATAAACCTCATTTTTGAAATATAAACATCAAAATTATCTTTGTGTGAATTTTTGGTATTTTTCTGAGAAGTTTCATTTTTTTATGAATAGTGAAAAAAGTAAATTTTAATTGAAAATTGTTTTTTCTTGTAAATAATTTATAGTGTGAAATTATATTTTAAATTGGTTTTAAAGTATAATTAGTTTAATTATACATTAATTAATCCAATTTAGTTCATTATAATTAATTTCATAATGAAATTGAATATAAAAACCTTTAAACTTTTGAACATTTTACCTTAAAATCCCACTTTGTCATCCCGTCCGAGAGATTAATTTTAAATTAAATTTCCCCTATTATGTGATTGGAATTAAAAAAAAAGAATTAAATATCTGTAATCCTAATAATTTATAATTTATAATAAGTTCAACTTATTTTTTTATAAAAAATATTTGTGTAAGTAATTAAATTTAATTACAACGATTAAGAGAAAAATTAGCTTAACAAGGGACTAGACCTTAAAATTAAGGTCTAAAATGACCTATAAACTTTTCCAAAATACATTTTATGGGACTATTTCTACCATACCCTCCATTTTATCTAATTGGGTTCATTATTGGAGGCATATTATGTAAGGGAGACCTCTTAGTGGTGTTTACCTTTTTATATTTGTAAAAATATCACTCCTCCTCCACTATAAAAAGGCACTAAATACTCCCACTTATTCACACCTATAAAGAAATTTGGGTCATAAAAAATATTCCCAAGTAATATAACAACTTAACTCTACTAATTCTATAAGCTTAATTTTTTTTAGAAATCAGACCAAGTCTTTTGGTATAAACCAAAATGTTTTACCTGAATAAGAGGCGACCATCTTCAAAGATCACTTTTGTTTGATTTGATTATACACCCACTAAATTATTTTTATATCATTATTATATAATAACCTCAGTATCATAAATATAATGATATGTTTTTATGTTTATATTTATACCTACACTTTTACACACATCTATCAAAATATGATACATAATCATCGTTCGTGTGTACGACATACTACCTTCTCGCGAACCGATGTCATTCATTCTTCCAGTTACCACAATTAAAGGTTGAAAATAATGATGTATTTATAGTTTATATATATTATATATTATATTTATAATTTATTTATTCTTATTTAATTCTTATATAACTCATACCTTCCTGATTTCCATTTTGTGGGAATACGATAACATCCTTTGTGGACGTGTGGACTACAACCACATCAAAGCGATGTGATTCATTCAGAATTTACATGGAATGCATTGAGGATGGTTTTAATAAAAATATTTGACATATATGACATAAATATGATACTTTAATTATAATATATATATATATATATATATATTTATCATTTAATTTTCATTCTTTTAAATACGACAAAGAAAAGTAAGTAGCATTCATTTCATTTATTATCTCCCAATATTATGGATTATTATAAATAAATATATAGTATATATATATATATGATATTTAAATCATGGTTTAAATTATTTTTATGATAAAATAATGATATAATTAATTGGAATAACTAGTAACAACTCAAAACATACTCGAAAACCTAGACAATTAACACCTGAAATAGAAAAAATAATGAATGATTGCTAACAAACAGGTTATAAGATATTAAAAAAAGATAATATATGATATTATAAATGTGATTATGGTTATGTTATAAGTTAATAAAATTCTTAAAACCATTATACATGAGGTTAAAGGATGTTCACCCAAGAGGAAACACAAGGTAAGAGATTTTGTCTCTATTTACATTCCATTGAGACTTATTTGTTGTTATGCACCAATTCACTTTAATATAGTGTATATACCAACCCTTTTTTTAATATCATGATTCTCTCATAATTCATGGTATTTTTAGCTTCACTTTTAATTATTTCACCCAAGGGGTTTAGGTTGAAAAATTACCAATTGGTAAAAGTTATCTTTACAATATCACTTTCTTTTTTGATTGTTAACTTTACCTTGAAACGATCACTTTATTGTAATAATTTAAATATAAAAATTATTGGGTGATGGATATTATATTGGCTTAACCATATACCATTTTTATATATGGTGTTCACTTTGAAAATTATTTGATTAAGTTGTAAATTACTAATAAATATGTATCTTTTATTTAATATAGATATTTGATAAGGCATATTGTTTATTAATAAATTTGATTACTTGATATATGAGGAATAATTTGTAAAGGAAGTGAAGAGTGGGTTTCAGACTTTATATATCCCCTCAATGCATCGACAGGTTCTCATGAGACAAAAATTTTATCCAAATTAAATGGGTTTCTAACTATAGTTTTAAACTGTCTTATGAAAGGTCTTTATGGTATAGGTTTTCATGTGCCTCAGACATGACATCCAATAATTAAGAATTTACTTCATAGATATTTTTGTTATCATTTTTATTATCCATGATATTTTCATATGATCAAATCTATGGGCACATTTCATTCTCAGTTTATTGACTAAATGAAATGTGTTTTGGTTATTTACCTTGACATATTGATTATGATTTATCCAGTATATAATGGAATGTGTTAGCTCTTATTTACCTTTCCATGATAATATATTCTTATTGATTCATTATTTCTTCCACTTTAATTACCCTTGCTGAGAATTTTATCTCACCTTTAATATGTTTAATTTCTATAGGTTATGAAGCAGAATCATTTAAATTAGTTTCAAGGATACTAAGATTTTACTTATGTTATGATTTATTTTCTTTTACAAATGTATTAGGGGTATCTTGTTTGTAATATTGTTTTCCAAAAATGCTAAACCATTTGGAAATTTGGGGTTTTATTTCTTATAATCATGCCAATGTAATAAAGTTATGCATCGACTTTGAGATTCTAGGGTCGGGGCGTTTCAGATCACCTATTTGTATAGATGGTGTTTCTACTTATTATGAATTCCCATAAAATGATTTCATCCAAGATCAATATTTGGGTCAACAGGTTAAAAATTTATGATTTCCAAGAAATAAATTCTTATATCAATTTTTTAACCTAACTGAGTGTGTACCTTTTTCACTATTGGGATAACCTATTTTCCTTTCATGCTATATCCTAACAAATTTTAATAATCAAGAAAGTAATTTATCATCCCATACAATATGTTTCACAATGTAAAATATTTATTTATATAAGTATCATACAACGTAACACTTGAATCCCACATTAATTTTATATTTTCAATCATTGGGTGCAAAAAAAATCAATATCATTACCTGGTTGTTTTGGTTCTTATATAAGCAGAGATAACATAATGAATTTTCTCTTTATAAATAACCATTATGGAAATTTATAATTTTCCAATATAACTGGACATGTACCATGAGTGTTACTTTATACACAAGAAGGACTCATACCTTTTGTAGATAGTGCAATATGAAGATTTTTCATCTCATTTCCAAATTCAGGATACTCATGATCAATTTTCTTTCACTATGGAGAGTTAACTAGGTAATGAAGTTTCTCATATTTATTTATTGTATCTACATGCCATTTTAATTTCCTTATAATATCCTCACTTCTATATAGGCATCTAAAACTTGTAATGATTTAAAAGTTCCATATAAAATTTGAAGGTCTTGATTTATCTTTTTTGTATCAAGACACACCATACTTTGGTCATTTTTTATGTAATTCACGGTCCTTGTAAAATAATATACAGTGATGTTGGTCAGAGTGGAACTCTTAATTCGGGGTGAATTGAGTTTCCAATTAAAATTTCTATTAAAAATGAGTTAAAAATAAATCCCCTAATCTATTGAAAAATCCTAGTTAACTAAAACTATAGAATTATATAATTTGATATTTCAAAAGTATTCTGAAATGTTTGATCACAACTCAGTTAAAATAGGTTTAAAACTCTTAAATTTTTAAATGGATTTACTTATATCAAACACCGTATATAAAATATAAATTAAATACAAATATGAAATTAATGTTTTTCTATTGAGGTTTTAAAAATAAATATTAGTTTGTTTTAAAAACATAGAAAACAAAACAAGAAATCACATAGCATAATTAAACAAGGGGTTCGGTCTAAATCTGAGACCTAATCCCCTCTACTTGGAAATCACCCACTACAAAGCAATTTATTGATGTATAAACTAATCCAAAACTTGGATTAGGTTTTATAAAAATACAAACAATGTTTTCTAGGATATACAAATCCTCTTACATAGTTCTACATGAGATAAATTAATAAAAAATAACTTCACGTAGGAAGGACAAGCTACAAAACCTCTTCCATGGTTTTACATAGGAGTATAGTTGAAAATAATTGAAAGAGAGTGGATATCACTCTCTAGTTTATCATAGGATCACATGTTTAAAAATAAATGAAGTAAAATAAAGCCTAGATAAAAAAACTAAGATTGAATAGAAAGATAAGGGAATAGAAAGTGTGAATATTTGATGAAGCTCGGTTTGATCACACTATTGGAAATGTGGGATATACCCATGAGTCTATACCAATAGTTTGAATGAACCATTTTTATAGCCTCCCCTATCCCAACTGTTTGGCCTAACCATTGGGATATGCTATTTTAGGGAAGTCTATACCAATGGTTTTTTAAAAACCATTGGGATACTTATATCTATGCCATCAATTTTTTAAAATCATTAGCATAGGTTTTTCCCAAATTTACAACACAGGATTCCCTACCCTCCTCCCATATAGATCTAATCCTGAGCCCTCCCCTATAAGATACCAACCTTAAACATTACTTAATCTTGAGTTATTTCAAGAATACACGTTGAGGATCTTTTCAGGTTTAGAGTTTTAGAGAATTAGATCATAAATCATGCATTACATTCCACATTTAAACAAAGTGGTTACATAAAAGATAGTACTCATTTTCCCCATCAACGAAAACATATTTAACATAAAACATGGATTCTTTATTGACACTTACTTGACACTATCATCACATCATGTACCTTTCCCTTGACCTGTGAAAAACATTTCAAAAACTTGGGATAAGCATAAAAAGCTCAGTAAGGGATATAAAAGTACGAAATGAAAACATTAGTCTATGTATGAAATCATAATTTACTCGTAAAACATAAGAACTTAACATACCTCATCAAATCATGAATAAATCATTGAAATCATAAGACATAAAGGTAACTTGAGGCATTCATAACATTTTTATGTAGGGAGTAACCCTCATGGTTACGTTTGGAATACCCATCACAGTATATTCCCTAAATCTCTTTGGAGAAATCTTAATTTTTAACTCCTTTTCATTACCCAATGCATTGGAGATCTATATCGAGCTCACCCAACCTTAGTTCATCATGGAACCATCCATCTTCATAAACAATGCCCAAGAACCATAACATAATTGTATCACATAAAACATGCATAAAGGAAACATAACATTTCCACATTTCAATCACAAGATATCAATAACACATAGATATAATAAAAACATTATCAAAACCATTTTCAATACCAAAATAAAGGAAAAGTAAAACATGGTATTTATTTTTCATTTAAAAAAAAGTTATGGATTTTAGAGGAAGCCGAAACTCAAATAATGGTCACAGCGGCGGAGAAGTCGTTGTCGCCGCATACGTACAAAAAAAAACATACCCTTTTTTCATTTAGTAAAACGCTTCGTATAAAAAATATTCCTTTTGAATAAACGTAAAATTCAAAGGGGTTTATACACCGTATAAAAGAAAGTTGTGTATAAAACAAAATATGCCTCAATGAAAGGAGATTGAGACGAAGTCCCATACCTCGTGTCCGACTTGACTCGATCGTTCTTTAACCTCCTGAATAGTAAACTTGAGTTAATTTCTACTTTCTTAATAACCTTTTTAAAGTTAATTATTCCTTTTATATCACTTATTACCATGTTATGAACACTATGTAATTATTTAAGTTAATAATGGTCGTTTTGTCGATCATTGGTACTTGAGTCAAAAATAAACTCTTTATAATTACAAGTTGTTCATGTATCCATTATATCCAGAATTATATTCATGATGTAGATATCATATATATCATATATATCCAGTATATACATGCATTTATACTATTACATAACATTTAGAGGTAAGAATTGAAATGCACCGTTCATGGAGACGATAAGCCGTACGTACGCATGAACGCTACTTTCATTTCTATTTCATATTTTATGGAATGGAATCATAATGATATAAAGGTATATTATAATTCCAGTATAATATAATATATAATATCATTAACTCCATCCTTTATACGTCCCAAATATGTCATTAACGAATCAAATCACTTTGAGGGGGCGGTAGTCCGCACTTCCTAAAATGAAGATACCGCGTTTACCAATAATGGAAACCATAAAGGTACGACAAAAATGAAAAATACAGAAGCTTAAGGAAAACATGAAAATATTATGTATCATATATAAATATAGTGACATCTTAATTGCCATTTTTAAAGGTGTTAGAAGAATATTGAACAATCATCGTTTCGTGAGGCATAAATTCACCATCCACGGAAACAGTATGCTCTTTAACCATTAGATGAAGGTGTGTGTAAGTTTAGCTCGAATACTTCTCATAAAAACATCCTAGTATATTTAATATACTGGTGTTGTTACAAAATAAAGGAATAAAAAGAGTTTAGGGGGTTGGACAATCAAAATAAAATAAAAGAACATTAGAGAAGTCTTTACCTTTAAATCGGGTAACTCCTCTTGGTTTGAACCAAAAGGGTTTCTTGAAGAGATTTCTGCCTAAGGTAAGGCTTCTAGGATGAATAGAGGGATGTGTAAAGATAAAATGAGCAGGGGTTGGCCGAGCCAGTGGCTTGGGATGTGTGTGTAAAGAGGTAGAGGTGGGGGCCTTTTATAAGAGGAGAGGAGGGACACTCTTGGAAAGCCAAGAAATGTTACTTTATATTAAAATGAGTTTCGGATTTTAAAGGTACCAAATTGATATATTTAGAGGATAAGGTGATAAGGGTTATAAATATACTCATCCAATAGGTCTTTGACAAGTGTAATTCTTATATTTTACATTATCTTTTCATTTTATTTAAATCGTTCATTAATGAGGTAATCGCTGCATCATCATGATGTCATAAATAATTTAATTTTTTTAATGTCTAAAAATTATTAAAAAAATAATATGATGTATTAAATATTTTTATATTTCAAATGAATATTTATAGTCCAAGATATCATTTATTTAGATAAAATTGAAAATGTTTTACCCAGGTGATACATTCTTTAGTGATATTCTCCTTTCTTTAAAAATAAAATGATAAAGTGTCACTTTCACCAAAAAGTGATTCCATGGAGTCCATAATTTTGGCACAAGGCATCCCATGGTCAGCCATGACACAACCAGTAGCATTAGGACACATTTTGGGGTCATTTGTTATTATTATGATATTATTTTATTATCCTCAACTACCCGATTACTAATTAATCAAGATAATTGAAGATAATTACCGTCGTTACTATTCATAATGTCCAAAAACAAAAGAGTATTAATTACATAATTTAGACCTTCTGATTATAAATATGGAATAAATTTTACCAAATTCCAAACATATAAATTGAAATAATTAATTTAAAAATAATTCCCGTTGTCAAAACAAATAGCGGGTTTTTTTGAAACAATATCTATGAAAAGTTTGGCACTTGTTTATGCCCAATTCCAAAGTGAAATTAATTATAATTACCACCATTGGATTAAATGGTAAAAATATATTCTAATTTCAATTTAATACCAATTAAAAATATAATCTAAACATATAATTAAATTAGATGAAAAATCAGTTTTGATGTAAAATACAGTATTTTTCACTATTCATTAAAAAATGAACATTGTCAGAAAAATATCAAAAAATTATCCAAAGTAAAGTTAAATATCCCAATAATAAATAATAAGTTTATTTTGACAAATAGAGCTTATAAAATTGTCAAAAGTTTGATTTAAAATGGTTTGCCATCAAAAGGTAGTAAAACAATATTTTAAAAATATTATTGTATTCCATGCTTAAGATTGGATTTATTCTCATTTTAAGCCTCTAAAACACTATCTAATTCATAAATAGACATAGATAATAATATATATTATTCATTACTTACTTGGGATGTTACATCCCCTCCTCTCATATAGATATAATTCTGATCCCTAGCATCACTCCAATCCAGATCTAATTCAAAGCCTGCAATGGAATGCACCTCTCCCCTCCTCCCATCCAGATCTAATCCAAATCCCCAGCAGGAGCAACGTTTGAATGTATTCCCAACCATCCAAGTGATATTATCTCTTCTTGATTTCATTTCATTATTATTAAATGTTAAAATAGTGGGTTTCAAATCATTGATGTATTCTATAAACCATAGATTTTATTTTTATTTTTATTCTAAAATACCACCACAAATTCTTATTTTTTTGGGCATTTAATTTATTTTGATCCTATGGTTTGATTTAGGCTTTCTTATATTTAGTTAATGTCTGTTTGGGTTAGTTTTGACCAGTTTTGTTTAGTTTGGGTTCATTATGTTAAATTTTTGATGGGTTAATTATTATTTGTTCTGGTTCATTTTGGTTCCAGTTATTTTAGTCCAATATCTATATGTCTATTTTAAATTCATATAACTACAACATTATTAAGTAGGGAACATACCCTTATAGCATGAAATCATAAAAAATACTACATAAATGTTTAATTTTTTACAAGTTATTAATGAATTATGATTCATCATTCATATTTATTAGTATTTGATATATTCAACCCGATGTGTGATCCGAGGTAATTGATTTTATTGACTTATATCTTGATTTGTCTAAGTAGGTAGCTTCAATATATTTTATATGTTTAACTAATCTAATTATTTTTATTGATTGTTTAATATTTTCATGATTTTCTATGAAATTATTATCTCGATATAAAATGTGTTTTTTTATTTATGAGTTTTCATACTCAACGATTATTTGAAAATAAAAAATAAATCTTTTATTTTCTATTATTTTTAGTGAGTTTGAATAAAAATGATTTTTTTTTGTGAAAAATGATTTTGAGAAAATACACTCATATTGGGAGGAATTTTTTACTTATCGATTGATATGTTATGAATTTTATATCTCTATTATGATTTTGTGTATACAGGAAATAAATTATTCAAGTAGCTTATTTTCTAACATATATACAATAACAATTTCAAAAGAAGACACATAGATTCTTTTGTAGGTAATTTAACTAGAATTTTTTTTATACCAAAAATTTCCTTATTAAACAATGATAGGATTGAATAAAAATAGTATGGGTAAATGTATTTTAGAATTTAAAAAAATACCTAAACTAAACTAACAAGTAAAAATAGTGAAAATGACAAGTGGGAGTTATGAAAATCGATGAGAACTGTGAAAGGAACACAATGAAATAGTTTATAAAAAACACGTGATCTTTATTAATGCTAATAGTGAATAGTTAATGAGTTTGGGGAGAGAATATTTATATAGACTATTGAAAAATATTTCATTTAATGCAACAATATTTATCATGGTAGTGTAATGGTAAAGATCAGTAGGTGATGTCACCTTATAGTCACCCAACTGATTAAATGTTTGTCGACAATATCCACTAAATAATTATTTTTCAAACATCATTTTATGTAAACATAATTATTTTATGGGATAATGATGAGTATTATTCTTCACCTATCTATAGATAGGATCATAGATTAATAAAGATTAAATATTTCTCATCACTAGTTAGTTTACCTCCATTTCAATTTTTGGATTGGTTCATTATTTTTTGTTCTGCTTCATTTTGGTTCTAGTTAGTTTAGTCCAATATCTATATTTACATTTTAAATTCATATAGATGCAACATTATTAGGTATGGAACATCCCCTTGCAGCATGAAATCATCAAAAAATTACTACAAAATCAATCTTATGTCTATAAAACTTGGATAACATCACAAAATACATCTATTTAATTTTTAGAAAGAATAATTCTAGTATAAATATCTACCGCATTTTCACAAATATTTTATACTAATAGTTCTAAATCCCTACTCATAACTTCATAAGAATTGAATCCACCAAAGAATTCATATTATTCCACAACACCTCTTAAAATGAATATATATGTTATTTCTATATCTAACACATAGAATATGTTATTTATATATCTAACACATATAATATTCCATGAATTATCACTCAAGCTGTAATATAAAACCACACTGACTAGACCCAAACCAAACTACATTGAACTAAACAAAACTAAACAAATGGGAACCAAATATAAATGAATGAAAATGATTTAGACCAACCTAATCTTAACTAAAATGATTTGACATTACCTAAATCAACCTAACTTGAATGGGCCAAAATGGATCAAAATTAACTCTTAAACAAACAGAACCAAATTTACTTGTAACAACCTGACATGAACAAAAAAATGGAACTGAAACGAACTAAAAAAACTGAAATATACCATGAATACCTCATTCAACACTAACTAAACTAAATTGAAATGGATTGATTAAAACCTAAGAAAATATAATTATATTAGACTGACCTAACAAGGCACAAAAATAAATAAACTGAACCAATTAACCCTTTACACACTAAAACCTAACCAAACTATCAAATACTATATATATCATAACCCAACAGACTCAACTAGACTAGTTGAATTGAATTGATCTAACGTAAGTAGACTTGAGTAGACCTAAAATACATTAAAATACATAAAACTAAACTAAAATAGAAATAATTGATCTAGATTTAACCTAATAAAAAGAAGTTATATAGTAAGGATAAAAACTAAATTGACTTGAAAAATATCAAATAAAACCCTAATAGTCATGAAGTGACCCAAGCCAAATAATAAAATAAAACCCAACCAAACTAAATTAACCTATACTAAACTAATCATAAAAAAATAGAACCGAACAAATTGAATAGAACAATGATGTACCAAATTGAACTGAATGATATAAAACAACACCAAAACAAACCAAATAGAATTGATTTGAACCAAAGTAAATAGAATCGGTTTGAAACAAAATAACCCACTTTGAATCAAACTATACCAAATTGAAACAAATGAAATTTAACAAAACCATATTCACTTGAAGTAAAAATATAAAACCCCAACCGAATCAAACTAGACCAAATCAATAAAAACTTACCTAACCTAACCAGAATAAAACCAAATTTAAATTAACCTAATTAAATTGAATTAACCAAAACAAGACTAAACCGAATAAAATGAACCTGAACCAGATTAAATTTAAGGGGATATCCACTAAGGCACTTATCTGAAGGTCCTTTATGACTCATTAATTTATTCACTCAATTCCATCCCATTTAAATAACACCCTTAGATATTTATATTTCATAAGAATAATTTTCATAATGAAATTGTTTACCCTAAATGGATTTGGAACATTATTTATCATTGATATAATTGAATTAAATATCATGGTTTTATATTTATAGTATTATATATATATATTATTTTTTCTTTTATATTATGATTATTATAGAGACTAGTGTGTCAGTTATGGTTTCATATAAAGTGAAAAATTATCATATCTTTAAATATATTTTTGATTAAACTTTAATCTTATTTAATTTATTTTACAACATGAAATATATATTTTTTACTGAATGGATAGAAGTTGGATGTATGAAACTGATCGTATATTAAATGATTTTCAAAACAAGTTAGAGATATTTTGAGATTTTTCATTTAAAAATGCTTAAGATAGAGGTCACATACACTACCCATGTTATAATTATATTGGAATACATTGGTTGATTTTTGAAGAAGTTATCTTTCATATAACCAAATATGGATTTCAAAAAAACTACTATGTGTGGTATCACAATAGGGAGGAAATTTTATCTAAAAATGTTCATGATCCAAATGAGAGGACTGGATTAGAGAATTTATTTGGTGATTGGTTTCTTTTTATTTATCATCATGAAAAGGAAGGGATTCCAACCCAAGAAGAATTTTAGATGAGAAAATATGATGCATGTAACAAAAATTTTGATGTTTATAGGGTCAAAAAATTCAATGATGCTGCCAAGATTATAATATATTGGCAATGCAGTAAAATGAAAGAGATTAAATTTTTAATATGACCATTTCATAGGAAAACCATGTATAGAATTTCTAATAATACCATTGATTAAATTATTACCCTTTTTAAGGACTTACTTTTAGATGATTTAGATATTAACTCAAACCATTATATGGAATGGAAGTTAATTTAGGAACTTAGATTTTTAAAAAACAAAATTCATGATTTCCCAAAATATTGTAGCTTATTCTGGGAGAAAACTACTTATCAAAATGATTGTATAAAATGTGTAACATCCCGATAGAATCTAAAAGATGATGGAACACCATCCTGTGTGCCACATAATGTAATTTGGAAATTTCCATCGATCCCCAAACTATAGAATCTTTTCATGTTTATGAAATATCAATAAAAATTCTATGGCATGATACTTAGAGAAAGAAAGATAATGATGAGTTGGTTCACCTTAAGATGGATTTTCATGGCAGAAATTTGATTGTTGATATCCTAATTTCATAACTGATGTGCATAGTGTGAGGTTGGTTCTTTTATATGATGGTTATTCCATTTGGGAGGATTCTTAATTCACACAACACATGGGTAGTTTTCATACACATTTTTAACCTTACTCCATGGATTTTTATGAAAAAACCTTTCACATTCATGAGCATAATCATATATATACCTTCTAATCTCGGAACTGATATATATGTATACATGAAACCTTTAATAAAATATTAGAAACATATTTGGAATGTGGGTGTCCTCACATATGATGAATGTTCGAAAGACATATTTCATATGTGTGGTGTGCTTATGCGGGCATTCAATGATTTTACTACTTATGCAATGATGTTTGGATGGATAATGAAGGGAATAATATCATGTCTTGTTTTTATTAAGAATAAAAAATATATAATACTTCAATATCTTCATAGTTTCATTTTTATGAGACACTAATGATTCTTTCCAATGGGATATCCATATAGGAATAATTGTCAAAGATTTGACAATACCATGTAGATCGAAAATCCACATCAACACATGTTTGGAAATTGTGTTCTTAAGGAATTAAAAGATTTCAGTTTTTCATTTTGGAAGGTTCAAATGAAATCTATAAATAGTAATAATGTTTCCACTGAAACTAGTTATAATCAGGAGAATACCTGTATCTTCCTTGAGTTTCCTTATTTGAAACCAATTTATTATATAATTTCTTAGATGTAATGCACATTGAAAATAATATATGTAAATTTTTTCTTTCATTTCTACTAAATGTCAATGGAAATAAAAAATATGATTTAAGATCTTGGCCTAACTTAGTGGATTAACGAATCAGATCATAATTTCATCCTATTTTTATTAGTGAAAATAAATATAAAGTTCAGTGTGCTTCTTATGTGATGACGCCTAAAAAAAAATCAATTTATGGAAGTACTATAGACTATTAAAGTTAATGGTGTCTATTCAAGAAACATATCAAAATTGGTCAACAAAATAGAGTTAAAGATTAAATCTTTAAAGACTCATGATTATTACATCCTTCTGCATGAATTGGTTCCAACATAAATCCATCACTTTCTTCTTAATAATGTAAGGGTGTTAGTTGTTCTGTTGTTCAAATTTTTAGAAATATTTGTGGTAAGAAGTTTTGAAGTATTTCTTGTAATTTTTTTGGATGAGTCACCATTAATATATTGTAGTTTAGAGAAAATATTTCCTCCATTATTTTATACATACATGTAACTTCTAAATGTCCATCTTCCAACCAAAATACTTCTCTAAGGACATGTTTCTTTTCATTGGATGTGTCCAACTAAAAGAAATATATTTACATAGAAGTATTATGTCTAGAATAGGAACAATCCCAAAGGTTCTATCATGAAAGGTTATTTGGATCAAGAGTGTATGGATTTCTATTCAATTTATTTTTCTGATCTGACTATATGAAAAAATATACCAATGAGAAATGAATAAGAACAATATAAGAAAATTTCACCCATTTTTCCATCACTTCCCTAAACATGGGTAATTCCAAGATCGTATAAATTTAACACATTAATCCTTGAAGGGCAGTGGATGGCACAATGTAAAGTTTTTTTTAACTGTGATTTTTTTGATGAATATATACAGTAAGTAAATTGAACATGTATATCTCATGTAGTATCATTTAATTTTACATATATATTAAACTATTTATATTTTTTTGGAAGGGAACATAAAAAAATTATAAATATAAAGCATTGTTCTTTATCTTTGAGAATGAGAGAGACTTTTCATAGAAAATAGTTTTATAATTGGTTGAAATTGATGGTAGAAATATTACTGTAATAAATTAATAAAATTAATATTTTATTAAGTTTAATATTAATTTATATTTTAGGGATTGAGTTATCCTGGTAACTCTGTCTTTGAGGAAATAAGATCTTTGGATTTTGGTCATAATAATGTTGTTCATGAATGAAAATCAATTATGGTCAAGGGGTATATATTTATTATCATTGAATGAGAAATGAACATGAGAACAATACATGATGGTTTTATGGTAACTGCCATAATAAACTGTTATACCAGTGCATTAGATAGTAGACCTCAATTTGGAAATCTATCTTATTATGGAGACATTGATAAAATACTAATATTTGATTATTATTTTCATGGTTGAGTCACTAAGATGAAATGTAAGTGGTTTGATTCGATGACGAGTCATAGAAAATTTATTAATGATTGTGGATTTAGAGTTATTTACAAGGATCAAACTCTTGATACTGATGAACCACATGTATTGGAATCAATGGTGAAACAAGTATTTTTATGCAAGATCATATTTGACCTGAATTTGGTGTCACTATTAAAGTAATCCCAAGAAATATTTTTGATGATGGTGATGATGGAATCAACCCCATTACCAATACCTTTGGTCCTAATCCATTTATTACATGTGATAACTCTAATAGTTAAATCTTCAAAGTTGATTGTGAACATGAAGTTGTGGTGGTAAATATATATAATCATCTATTTGTGTTATCATTTCTTTTATTTTAGCTCGACTTGGGTTGTTGAGGTTGGTGCTTTTCAAATTGATTAAAAATTGATTACAAATATTTTGTATCAAACTTAACCTTCATGTGCATTTCTAATATTTACCATTTTTAGTTTACTTTGATTTTCATTTTGTAATATTGAATTGAACTGTATTAAAACGTACCAAACCACACAAAACTGAAACAATTAAATTAGAACAAAAAACAAGATGAATTGAATTGGACATATTAAACTAATTGATATGAAAATATAAACCAATTAAAATAATGACATAACCAAAAAAATGGCAAAATGGCCTAGCCCAAAATATGAACCAAATAAGCTAAGATAAATAAAAATGAAAAAATAACCTAATCAATTGACACAAAATGAACCAAATGATTTAAGGCAAATAAAAATGGACAAATAACCTAATCAATTTACCAGAATGAACCAAATAACCAAATCTAAATTTATTTGAATTGAATTTAAAACAGAATAAAACTATATCATACCCATACTAAACATGATAATTTGAATGTATTGATTTTTTATGACGCGTCCAATGTTTTTATATTCCTCCCAATAAATATAAAATGATTTTTTTATATCACTACAAATCCTATTTTTGGTTTTACAATTGGTATTCATTAATTAAGTCATGTCTCATCTAATTTCTTGTTTGGGTTACACATTAGTAATGGATTTATAATTAATTTCATATTTTTTTTCAAATTAAGGAAATGAAAAACCTTAAGAAGATATAAAGAAAAATGATGACATACAACAATCATCAAATGATTGAGATGGGAATCCCTCCTTTAGTGTCTGTTGAGAGTATTATATTTCATATATATATATATATATATCAATGGCATATAATTTCATACGATTAATTTTTTTTAACCTTTAATCAAGATCCAACACCTAGGAGGTAGTTATTCTTTGACTAGCCTAGTGGTTGTAGTGCTTAGTCTGACGATATGAGGGGGGGGGTACTAGATCTAGGTTCTCCATTTAGTTTTCCCAATCACACCCCATACCACCCCTAACATTCCATTTACCACACCTTCTGATCTTGAAGTTTCATTAGAGACACACAATATATTTAGGCCACCCATGTTTTGAAGTTCCCAATCAGGATCCAAGTATCACTGAGAGGGGGAGGGGGTGAATCAGTGATATCTTTTTCTTTTTAAGTTTCCCCTTTTTGAAACAAACTTCGCCTCCTGTTAAAGAGTTTCTTCCCTGCTGAACACACACATCCACAGGAACACAAGATTTACAAGGTTCACTACTCAACAAGAGTAGCTACGTCCTTGGTATGGTACGGAAATAATCCAGTACCACACAATCCACTAGAAAACAATCCTTTGATGTGGAATACAATGAGTAGGATATACCCTTACACTCGTGCAGCACTTTGAAAACAATCCAATAGTGCGTGTGCTCCCTCTTAGCACAAATAGGATAACACAATGTTTCAGTGCTTCTTTACAATTAAACAGATGTATTCTCCGAAGTACAAATCTTCACTTTCTTACCCAGAAGCCGGTAAGAACTCTCTTGTGCACAACTGAATACGTGCAAAGACCCCAAATATTTCGCGCAGCCTTTGGGGTGCCTTGCGCGCAATTCAAATGGCTTGCATGTAAAATTCCCTTTTGGCGCGAAAAACGTTTTCGCGCAACTTTCCTTTTACGCGCAACTTTTCCACTT
This sequence comes from Viscum album, assembly GCA_963277665.1. NCBI lineage: Eukaryota > Viridiplantae > Streptophyta > Magnoliopsida > Santalales > Viscaceae > Viscum > Viscum album. The sequence goes on from OY728159.1 coordinate 740,049,444, forward strand.
TTCGCGCAACTCACTTAGCATATAATTTACGCGCACCAGAGCTCGGGATTTCTTCTAAGTGTCGAGCATTACATAATGAGAGGGGTTCACCCCATATTTATAGGCAGTTTTGACCTTGCGCATAAAAACCTCTTCCTGCGCGTAAAACCTCCTCCATGCGCGTAAAAACTCTTTTATGAAACTTCATATTTCGCGCCATGCTTCAATATTTCGCGCACCTCGTGCCTTTGCCATTTTTTATCCTTCTAAGCATGAAGCACCAATTGCGCGCAAAATTCCGCACCGCGTTCCATATTGCGCGCAAACCCAATCTTTCCTGCAACATCAGATTTCGCGCACTACTCCAATATTTCGCGCATTTTATGCCTTTGCCAATTTTTGATCTTCTGATCTCTAACCATCATTTGCGCGAAAACTTCATTCCTCAATTTCGCGCACTATGCCAATATTTCGCGCATCCCGCAGATTTTTCGCGCAACCCACAACTATTTCGCGCATCCCGCAGATATTTCGCGCACCACTTTATTTTTGCGCGAAACATGCCTAAATTTCCGCGCACTCCATTCCTTTGTCATTTTTCAACGTTCTGACCTTGAATAACTCTTTTGCACGTATAAACCATCTTCAATCTTATGCGCAACATCCATTGCCAAGCACATTTCTTCATCTCCCGATTTTCAGGCCCTAAAATTTGGCAAACACTGGAAAACGGCGCCACCTTAAACTGTGCTTTTCTGCCATCCCCAGATTGTCTATTGCTTTGTCATGTTGTCTCTTTACTGCTTCCCATAACCATTCTTCTGCTCTTATCATGAATCCCACTATCGTGATACTTATCCTTTGATAGATCAGCTTAAGCATCGTCAGAGTTGCAATGGGAACTGAATCTTTCCTATCTTCCAGCAGCATAATTCCTTCCAATCATAACATTATATGACTGGCATCATCGTTTCTCCCCCTTTCCTTCATAAGGCTTGCATCACAAGTTCTCCTAACTCATGATTTGTGTGAAATACATACCAGCAAAGCATCGTCTGATTTATGATCCTTCTACAAAGTGAATTGATTTATCGCCTTTGACAACAAAATACAACACTCTGCAAAAGCTAACTCTTCAAACTTTCATCTTCATTCAACCTGGTCCCAACATGTTTTCCCCAAAATTTTCATCTGAGCCTCTTCGCCTATCTTACCCTTATCCGATGATGGTTCCTACTCCTTATCCATATTATGAATTTCCACAAAAATCTATTCCATATTATTTTCCTTCTACTTCATTATCTCCAAGTTTCTACATTCATGCTTCTGTGACTTCTACTCTAACACATTCTGAGCCTCTGAAGAATAAATTGAGACCCACTCCACCTGTACAAGTTGATGTTCATACAGAGCCTAAGGATCCAATAATAGCCACTGATCAGACTGCCTCAGGTATATTTATAGAACCCTAGTAGTTTTTTTACCATAATTTATTTTCATTATAAGATGTATTGATATAATATTTATTCTTTCTTTAATAGACGGATCTACTGATAGGTGGCATGCACATACATGCATGCGTGTGGTGTGGAATTTCTACAAAAAAATAATGGTGGAGTAAAAAGAGGAAAAATAAATGATTAGAAAAACTAGAATAGAATTTAGGAATTTTTGGCGATGGTTTCCAAATACTCTGACATCATTCTCGTTAGATCACTCTCCTAACAACACCCACCAAATGAAGAAAAGGATAATACTTAGGTATATATATGGGAAAAAAGTTATTGTATTTAAGGTTATATTTTTATTATATTTATATGAATTAATATTTTAGTGCTAGCTTTATTTTAATTTTACCGGTGGTGAGGCTGCGAGGCTAGCATGGCTTATTGAATTAGGTGAGATGTGAAGATCCTATAAGCATGAATTGTATAGTGTCTGATGTGCTAGAGTTTGTATGGATTTAGAGGCTACACCTGCCCCAAATAACTATTCATTAGAATATTTTCAGGAAATGATTACTCATTGAATGAGTACCAAGTTCTTATTATTAATCATATTTGAGGTTTTTAAATGAAAATTACCATTATTTTCATTAATAATTTATATTTTATCACTGAAAGTTATTTTTTAGGAATTGTTCGTTAGATATAAAAAATAATAATGATGCTACGAAATACCTCCACACTTTGGGGTAGACTGCGATACTGAACCATAAGAGGAAGCAGATATGACACTCGTTTATAATTTTTCTTTTGGACTCGCACATTATTTTACTTTCTCTATATTTTATGCCATTTCTAAGTGGTCTAGACAAATGATCATGTATTATTTCATTTTTTTTGAAAGTATTTAGTTTGTACTGAAATTTTAGGATTAGTATTTTTATGTTTGTGAGCATGTCATGAACTTATACAACCACTAATCAATTTATTAAATTTCTTTTCTTTTAATAGGAAAGGGAACTGCAATACTGGGTCCACTTACCTTTAAAATGTTTAGGGATATAATCATTAACACCTTAGGGTATGAAACAAAATTCATGAAAATATACTAACATATTATATAAATATTAATGTACAAAAATTAAATTAGAGAAGAGACAGAGACTTAGAAATGAAAAGTGAGAATACAATAAATAGTGATATAATAAATCAAAAACACACTTTTTTCAACAACCATTACTTTTATGAGAAACATTATAATTAATACACATAAAAAAATTAATCAACTGAATATTTAGAACTAAAATATCTTTCTAGATTAACCAATTACAATCACACCATGTTATCTCATGAAATTAAACCATGATCTATGTAGGGTAGACCAATTAAAACACAGAATCATTAATATTTTATTATAAAGAACCAAATTGTGCACCTGAATATGTGATTATTTAAAAAAAATACTTAAAACACTAAATAAAATAGTTTCAAATAGACTTCAAATCCAATGATTTTAGATTGATAGAATACCTCCTCTGGGGAATTAATCCCCATGATGACATGAAATCCTTATAATATTAGAAAATTTCACTATTCAATCTTGAAAATCATCTCCCTGTACCCCTAACACAGTGAAAAAAATACTTGATGAAATTATTGGAAGAGAAAAAGTAGGTGATAAGGAGGGATCATACATCATATATGTGAAGGGAAAAAACATTGAATGAACTAGATAAATGGGAAATAAAATAAGGGGAATGTAAGAACCCAATAGGGTCCCCTCTACCTTTAATTGGAATGAATTGAGGGATATTCAAGATAGGGGTGTTCAATATAAAACCTCATTCCAAATTTTTAAATGACACCTAAAAAAATGATCATAATAATTAAGAATATAATGATATTAATTGTAATGTAATGGAAATTAGGTGCCAAATACTAGTTATAACATGGCCCATTTTGGTCATTGAATAAGACCTTACCCATAAATATTGTCCTATACTCTATATGTCACACTCACATTGTAGCCGATGTAGATATGCCAATGAATTTCCACAGTTGGGACACATTACGATGTTGCAAGTCTAGTCAGAGTGAAACTTCCTTTAATAGAAGGATAACCCTTTGTTATCCCCCATAAAGGATTTACCCTCACATGTCATAGAGTGATGAGCCACATACAACAAAAATCACCTCCCCAGTCACCCTTCTACTAATCCGTAAATCGATCAAGTAATTGAAATTCCCATTGGGCCTCAATCTAACAAACGCTTCATACAATAGGACTAAAAATTAAAATTCTTAGAAAATCTAACAACTCAAAAATCAGCGAAAAGTGTCATATCCTGACTAGTATATAAATTTAATCACATCCACTTATATTTATTTATTTTTCTTATAATTTTTTTCAGTCCATTGATATTGAATATTTTTATGTATTTTATAAATAAATGAAATATTTCTGTAAAATTATTTATAATAATATATTACAAGAAAAATATTTTTTATAATAAAAAATTAAATATTATCTTTTTTATTTACTCTATATGTATTTATTATTTGGTAATTATAATATTTTATATATTCCATAAAAAATTAAACAAAATAAAAAATTTTGTTGTATAAATGAAAACACAACAAAAAAACATTAAATTACTATATATCCAATGAAAGTATATATATTTGATAGATATAATTTCAACTTATACATAAATCACTTTCTATGGTAATAATACTAGATGTACAATACCAAAGGTAGAGGAACACTCATCTCACACACTAATAAACATTGAAAGATGTTATAAATTAAATCAAGATTCTATATAACCCACCCCTTGAAAAAATTATACATATCTTATTGAGTTCATTATTCCGATGTACTTATTTCATTTGATATAATTATTTGTTTGAGGAGGAACATGATCTTAACTCTCCTTTAGATATTTAAAATGACACAATTAGAAACAAACCATGAAAAACAGTATTTTAGTAATTTTTCTATCATAGTAATAGAATGAGGGGTTCTAAAGAACACTAGAACTTTATGTGATGGAAAAAATTTCACTTGTATCATTAAATCCAAACAACTCAAGAAATATTTTTAAAATCTCAAAATTATCATTTTGGGAATGTAATGTGTATTATTAAATCATACCAAAACACAATTCCTTTATGTTATAGTCATGATTAGAGTGTTGATAACCCATTCATGTGTATTCCTTTATGTTATAATAATAATTTTTCATCTTATCATTAATTATGGAGATCAAAAAACAACATTATTATTAATTACTATGATGAAATATTCTATTATATATATGTTATATCAATTGATAACCCTTTCATTGATATGCAGTTATAATTTATCTATCATATGTTTTTCTTTTCAGCTTCATTTAAAATTAATATCCATTTGATTTTTGTTTTGAAATTATTTATTTGTAACATATTTTTAATTATTTTCTTCAAAATTTAATGTCGTTATAGAGGGAGTTTTTGAATATTGAAAGACATGTGCCTCAAGAACAATTGTTTTTCTCGAGTAGAAAGAAAGAAGATGAAAACATACTAAACGAACCGACACATCAACAGATTTTAAGTTTTACTTTGTTAATTTATTATTTTAATATCTATTTTAAAACTTAATGGTCAATTTATATTTGTAACAATATACTTTGGAGGCCCTTGATGCCCATGAAACTGACAAATTTGGGCTAAATGATCACTTACATCAGGTTTTGGGAGATGAGAACCGTGGTAGAGTATGTTGTAGACTAGGGAAGAGTATTGTCCCAATGAGGTATTGGCCCACTTTAGGTGCAATTTTTGGTAGCACCAAGTTGGAAAAAGATAATGCACGGGACTCATAGGCTGTGGAAAAGGTAAAAAAGACTAAAAAAATGGTCATGAAAGAGCATTAATAGAATCAATTGGAGAACGCTAAATTTATAAAATTGATGGAAGTTTTATGTCCATAAATTCCACCAGAGGCCACTTTTTATTATGATGAATAATTGCTGATAATGCATATATTATATAGTTCACCAGGAATTAGTCCTAGTGGTGTCCAGGATGATGAAGTTATTGATGATGTTGATTGTGAGGATGGTGGCGAGGAAGAGGGAAAGGATGATGGCAAGGAAGAGGGTGAGGACGAGGATGAGGGTGAGGATGACAGTGATGATAGTGATAGTGATGAAGGGAAAATTGATCCTTTACATTTTTGATCTTTATTTATGACATTTGATGTTTGATGATTTTCTCTGAATGAATAAATGTAATGTTTTGTATATGTGTTATCACTAGTTTAATGCATTAATTTATTTATTGTGTTATCATTATTTTTATATTGTCTAGTGATGTATGTTTTTAGGTAACTAAATAAGGTGGGGTAATGGTGTGGATTCTCGTGGGTATTTTATTAGGTTAATTTTGTTTTTTTAGGTTTTGTAGGCTCTTTTGGTTTTTTTTGCTATAGGTTCTATTGGTTTTTGTTTGCTATTGGTTTTGTGGGCAGTGTTTGTAGGTTTATGTTGGTTTTTTGTTTGATGTAGGTTCTGTGGGTAGTGTCCGCTGGTTTCTGTTGGTTTTTTGTTTTCTATAGGTTCTATATGGGAAATGTGGGGGTGATTTTAGCCTGGGAATTGGGGGGGGGGTCTATACTAATGATTTTAAAATCATTATAATAAACTTAAACTAATGGTTTACTGTGAACCATTGGGATATACCAATACCAACAATTCAGAACCATTGAGATACATCTATACCAATAGTTCTCAATGAACCATTGGGTAAACTGAAATTATGAAGACCCTATAACAATGGTTCATTAAGAACCATTGGTACATGCCTTTCCCAATTATCTTATAACCAGTGGCTTGGAGAACTGTTGGTATAGCCTAAAACTCCAGCAGTGTTAGCTTCAGTTTTTCAAGAGTCCTTGAACCTATCTTTGAAAGGGATCAAGCAAGTTTCCATAGAAATTTCATGAAAATAGTGTATTGTAGAGTGTTCTGAATGAGTTTCTGTGTATCACAGGTTCACATGTATATTCATATATTATTCTCTATGTGTAACACACATCTTGTACATGAGAAGTTTTTTTTCTTAAAGATAACTCCTCAAAGTATCTGTTAGAGAACATTCATTATCGCTTTAATTTCACTATTTCTATAATTGATACTCTAAAATATAGACATTGAGGATTTGAAAATACCCAAACACTTTAGTTAGAAATGTTTTATTATCTTCACTTAAATCATGATTACTTTGTCTCAAGATCATTTGTAATGGTCGGTTGACACTCAGTTGGTATGGTTGGTTAGCACAATTAGTTGATTTTCTATTACGCTCACTCTATCTCTTCATGTGATAGGAACATTACTTCATACGATAACTTCAATATTTCACATGATTGGTTTAATCCTTTATGTGTTTTTTTCTTTTTTTCGAACGATCACTCGAATTTTTTACATGGTAGACTATTTCCTTCATATAGTATCTTGGTCTCTTCACATGATAAGTTCACTTGTTTATATAGTAAATAATTTTTTTTATTATGGTCACTAAAATATAGACACATGGTTTGTACAATACATAGAGAAATTTGACTTACCTATTTCATGGTTACTTGGTTTCTCATGTAGTAGATTGATCTTCAAGGTGAAGTTGTTTGATTACACATTAAATCACTAAAATTAAATGCATGGTCAGTTCATGACTTTGATAGAATTTTCTCATCTAACACATGGTCAGTTGATTGTACATGCAGCCAGTTAGATTAAAATGTGTAGTAAGTTCCCCATGGTCACTTGAACTTCATGGTAAGTTAAATTCATTCACATAATAAGTACATTACACATGTGTTAACTTGTTATTGTATATTCAAGACTCATTCAATTTTAACAATTAGACCATAAAACAGTTTACTATCTCAAAACATGAAATTCTTTAGAAATATAATTAACATTATCTTGGATCATTAAAATAAGGAGGTGATAGACTAAGAAAACAATCTCCCCCTTTTTGATGATCACAAATCATGACATATAAAATGAAATGAATATAATACATTGAAAATATATTTACATTAAATTGAAACATATATTTATAAATATTCAAAGTTTTCCAAAATTATTTAACTTCTTCAATTAAGTAAATTTATTATACAATTACCCCCCTTTTGAGATTATCAAAAAGTGAAGGAAAGAGTACATATATTAAGTAATAAAGTAAAAATACATAAATAATTAATAAGAGGAACAATATAAAAGAGAACAATTATATTCCATTAATATCAAAATATATTACAAAAGAAATTCAAAGGGTGTATCTATTAGAAATTCTAATCAAAATCCCAATCAGAATATGTGAAATCACTGATCTCATCAAGACATATGTATCCTTTCCCTTAGAGGAAGAGGGTAAGGTGGGTTTAATTTTTTGGTTAGTTTGTAGTAAAAAATATTTTTTAGGGTCTTGTATTACCACACACCCAAAAATAGTTCTAAGAGTTTGGACTCATTGTCTAGGAGGAAATCCAAAAGGGTTAATGGTGGATGTTCAAGTAGTTGGGGTTGAGGTAATAGGTAAGGAATGAGGAGAAATAATACCTGTATTGGTAGTGTATAGGTATGGTTCCATCAATAGGGTAAATTCCTTGACTTCCTAGGATACATGTTCCATATCTTGGTAATAATATTCTTTATTTTACATAAAGTAATTTAGAATAGGAGTTATAATTTTTAAATTTTCCACTTGTGAATTGAAGGCTTTTATTAAAGGAGGAATCATAAAGTAAACAGTAAAATATCTATACATAGCCTTGAAGTAATACTTTGAGAAGATTATTATAAGGCAATATTTAATGGCCTTCTTGATACTATATTTTGAAACTTATTTGAAAACATTTATTACTACCATAAAAGTCTTAGTATCATGTGTTTAAAATCCCTCAAACACTATCTCCATTGTTTTCTAACACTTATCAAGCATAAAATTTAACTCATCTCTAATGAGTTCTTTAATTATTCCTTCATCAATAGTAGGTACATGAGGAGAAATAGGTGTATAAGTAGATGTATATAATTGAAAAATTGAATTGAAATATCTCTAGTCCAGCTTTAAAATAACGTATGAAAGGTCAGCCTTTAAATAACCTATTTTTTCTTTAAAATACTCAATCTCATTACTCATTAGGTCCATCTTGAGATAAAGTTTGAGCTAAAGATGTGAAATGACCAAAATCACTTACTTGGAGATATCTTCTTCTTAGATTAACTCTATATAATTTCTAAAATCAAGAAATGACTCTTTCAGCAGCCCCATAAGATTTGATTTTAACTCTTCTAAATCATCTTTAGAAACATTGGATGTGGAATGAATAGATGGGGTAGCCAAATAAACTGAAGGAGATGGATCATAAGATGACTTACTACAATACTCCTCAAATTCTATAGAACTTGATCTTATAGAATGATTTTCTTCCCCATTAGCCACATCCTCATCAACCTTATGATTAAAAATATAGATCGATTCAATGGGTGTTTCCTCACTAATTTTCACAGGTTCTTAAAATATCTTGGTTGGAGTAGATCCAAATAATTCTTCTAAATTTTGGTATACTGAAGGTATAATATATACCTAGAGTCTTTTATGAGAATCTATTTCAACAATCAAAGATCATTCTAAGGCTCTCTAAGTAGATGGAAAGAAGGTCTACCATCTTGAGGTGGAATACCCCAATCATCATCATAATACTCTGAAAACTCCAATCCAAGAACAAATAGTCCTAGGGATTTCTCCCCCTTTGCTTGTGAATATAGTATAAACTATCTAGGAGTTATTCCTAACAAAAGAGATTTATCTGAACTAATTTCACCTTCATCAGAGTCACCAGACTCATCCCATTCAGGTTTATCCACATACAACTAGAAGGAACCTTAGTGTCAACAAGGTCCTCATATTGAATTTATTTTTCATGATATGGTAATGGTTGAGGAGAGTTAGATGGTCTAAAAGACATGATAGGATAAGGTCCCCTATTATCCTCATGGGATTCCCTAGATTCCTCATCAAGATCTATAATTTCCATATCTTCTTCCTATTCTTCCTCATATTATATTTCATCCACTTCTTCAACAACATCATCATCATCTTCATCATATGGATACTTAAAAATATCATATTTATCAATACCCAGATCCATTAGATCTCCTATTCTACTAGGATATTTGATCGGGTCAAATTTCTCATACATTTTGTCATAGTCTGTCACCCATTATTTTTTACAGGGATTCGAATTCACTCTCATTTTCTTACATATCTTATATGTGTGGAAAAGGCCATATGAATAAGTTACATTTTACTCCCCATGAAGAACTAAACCTTTATTCGTCAATAAGGTTTATATGAGTTTCAGAAAAGGCATAGAACTAAATTTTGAAGATGGGTGATACAACTCATACATGTGCCTCATCACATATTCGAAAAAATTGTTCTAAAATCAATATTTTATTAGGAATTTGAAGAACAGATCCTAGTTTCTTAGGATATTAAAATATACTTTTCATGGATATATTAGATGATGGTTGAATTTATCCACCATTCAGTACTCTCCACTGAGTTTTATAGTTTTTGGTCTTCTAGGTGTTTCATTTCTAGTCAGCTATTCTAAATCATTTTGAAATTCAAAATAGGAAAGGTTTATTGGATAAGAAATATAATAAAATTAAAATTCACCCTTAAGTGACACAATTAATCTCTTCACCCAACTCTTTTAAGAAAAATTCAGAACTTCCTAATTTATTATCATATAAATAGAGCCTCTATTCAATCCAATAATAAAATCTAATTGAATATAGAACTCTTTAACAATATTCAAATAAAATGTCTTACTATTCTCATTGAAGCAGTCATCCCATCCTTGAGTTTGAATTTATTTCTAAACTAGTGATCAGCTCGACTGTATCCATTATGCATCAACTTCTTTTTCAGTATATATTGTTTGGCCTACTAAATATAGGTTACATGAATTAGTTATAATACTCATTCTACCTTTATCCTTATTCAGGATTTCCATAAGAAGCATGCTGATAGGAGGTGTTTCATTGAGAGCATGCTTCATCCTTGGAATTTTTATGTTTCCATATGAAAGCAGAAGGATTTGGCCTGAGTGAGAGAGGGGTTTTGTAAAAGTGAGTTTTGAGAGAAGATAAGGCTTTTAAAAGAAGAAATTGGTTTTGAAAAAAAAACATGTTGATTTGGATTCTAATTCAAATATTAAATTCAATAATTTGGGGATAAAATAATTATAAATGAAAAGAAAATCCCACTAAAATTAATTTTGAAAAATTCTAAGTACAGAATAGAAATGATAAGTATACTGACCATGTGCTCACTCCAACTTAGACATGGTAGGTATACTAACCATGGATTCATGGTAAGTATACTTACCATATGAGTTAAGTTCATGGTAGATAATGCAACGATAGTGTGAGTTAAGTCTCCTGGTAGGTATCGTGAAAATGTGTGTAAATGTTCATGGTAGGTATAATGACCACATGACCAACTGGTCATGGTCAATTTTCTGGCCCTATGAACAAAAACTCATAGTTAATTAATTGAACATGTTAGCTATACTTCATGGTTGCTTCAATACTAAACACAAAGGTTAAGAATTATAGTGAAAATTTAAATAAATATAAAGGTGAAAACCAAAGTGAAAGAAATAGACATTGTTTATCATAACTAATTTATGTTTAATATAATTAATTCTCTCAATGTTCAATGGATTTTTAAATATATCAGAAAGATGTTGTTACATTCTAATAAATTCAATATTGATATCTACCTTTAGAAATTGATCTAAAAAAGTGATCTATTATATCAATATGTTTTGTCCTTTAATGTTTTTGAATATTCTTAGAGATATTTATTGCATTTTTATTACCACAATTTTTAGGGACATGTTGAAATTGATATCCATAGTCTAGTAATATGTGTTTCATCCACAGAATCTATGAATAATAACATCCTGTAGCTATGTAATCATCTTTAGTCATAGATAATGAAGTATGGTTCTAATTTTTTACTATGCCATGAAACTAAATACTTTCTCAAAAAGTGAAATGTTTCAGAAGTTCATTTTATATCTAAATTACAAACACCAAAATATGCATATTAATAATTAAAGGACTAGTTTGGGATATTCCTAACACTAAGAGAGGGGGGTGGGTGGGTGAATCAGTGTTAGGAACTTTTTATTCCAATTACAATTTTTATCCCTTTACCTCTTAGACCAATTAAGATCTTGATTCTCTTATTCTATTTTCCCTATCACAAACAAGTATATAAAAGTATTAAAAGATGACACCTGATATTTTTACAAGGTTCACTACTCAATGAGAGTAGCTAGTCCTTGCTGTGTATGGTTATGAAAAATACACATATTGACCACTATAATTCAGTATCAGTTTATAGTAATGTGAATAGGGAATTATCTATATCCATGTGTGAGTCCCTACACTTTAAGAGGGGGAAAAAAATTATTCTTCCCTAGACTAGTGATAACCTGACCCAACTTTCAGATCCCAAATGGTTCTTTATGCTACCTATAAATATAATCTCCACCTTCTTTGTTATGGTACTTTGTAACACCAAGAAATTCTTCTACCAGATGATACTTCTGTTGGATGTTATAATGATACTTTGATATTACACTTTTTCACTTGTTACTTGATTAGTAGGAGACAAGAAACATTTATTCTTATTCCTATAAGAAAACTAAAATATACTCTTTATTCTTCTTTCATCATTCAAAATGATATGAATAAGTTGTGGACTAATAAGAAAAATTATCCTTGATCTAAATTATAATCAATTGATATGAAATTTCCAGTCAACTTATTCTTATACCTATGATCTTTGAAAAACAATGACATGTAATAGATTAGTAGTGCCTTGATATCTTGATTCTTTAATACAAAATCAACAACACTAAAACTTATTCTTATTCCTGGTTAGAATCACAAACACTTTGTGATTATTTAACAAATGATGTTCAACTCAACATAACATCATCACAATTTAACTACCTTGAATAATAATCAATTAATAGATGGAAAAACTATTTACCTTCTTTTGTATCAATGATTTTAATGTTATTATGGGATTAAATCTCAGACTTCCTCAATACACAATATAAATAATCAAGTACTCTATTGAATTTTTCTTAGTGAAATTTATTGTTTGTAAACACTTCATGCACTACACTGAACCTATCACATCATCTTATGCATGTTTAACAATTAGCATTGGTCATCTAATACTTATAAACCTTATCACACCATTATTATTTATCAAGAGTATATTAATTTATGATATCATGTGCATATGAGTTTAAATATGCATTCATGTACTCTTTCTTTTATTTTTGTTCACTTCTTATTCTCCCTTATTCACATAAGTTCACACACTATTATATTTAATTCTTCATGTGTATATAAATTCTCATATATGTGCATGTATGCACACACCGTTCTTTCTCTTCACATAAACATATATATGAACATAGTGTATTTTTGTGTTCACTATCTCATGTGAACTCCACCTTATGTTTCCTTCATGAAAGTTGAGTGTATGAACACACTATCCAAAAAATTTACACCTTCACAGGACCCTGAGTCACGTAAGGTTTAGTTCTTATTCAAAGGACCTTCATGCTAGTATTTAACTTAGTTGGATCTTACATTACATAGGATAATAGTATACTTATATTTCTTCGTTCACAAAATCTATAGTTCCTTCACATAGAACACATAAAATACTAGCTTCATGTGTGTACATAGATGCATGGAGCACTCCACTTCATTATTCCAAGGAGGTTCGCAGAACTTTTCTTCCTATCTATGAAAGTTTATGCTAGCGATGCTCTATTTTTCTAAACACAACATCTATCAAAGGATTACATGAGTGAAAAAAACACCTATCTGTAGAGGGTGATCTACTTTTATAGGCAAGGATAAAATATTTTTCACCACCGTTGTTCTTTGATTAAAGTAACGTGAGGTCTAAAAAACAAGTTATGCCGAATACTCATTCAAAGAACCAGATATACCAACTTTGAATTATACACATTTATATGATGAATATCAATGTGTATTTTCTTTTCGATCTCATTTTATCCTCTTTTTGATTATCATGTGCATGATATAAAAAACCCATGCCATTTCATGCCTTGTACTCATCCATGAATATTAAACACACTACACAGCCTCTACAACTGCATTTTGTATTCAGTTGAGGAAAATTCTTTGAACTCTTTTGTGAATGAAAACCATTAAATACACATGTATCAACCTGAGGGTAATTATTCCTTGATTCAATCACCATATTGGATAATCAATGCATGGTTTGATCACCAATGGTGGATGATCATCAAATGGTTAGAGATAAAGAGATCTCATGTCGAGAGGTAGGGGATGACTATATGGAGGCTCAATAACCTTTGAATCACCTCAGATTGAAAAACATGATATGTTCATATATTTTTAAGTGAGTGAATAGTACACCCACATCCATTCTCCCATATCGAATGATCACTTAGTCGAGTGCTTCTCAATAATATATCCTACCATCACTACTGCTTTGATCCAACATCGAGGTTGGCACCTAGATACACAACACAACATTACCACATAGGCCGTGTCCCACTACACAGTCCATGGGCCTCCTTACAGGGCCAATCTGGCCTAACTTATGCACCTTTAGGAATGTAATATATGGGCCTTATATACAAGACCTCTAATGGGCTTATACATGGCCCTACATTCCACCTACGAGCTGTCCTGGGTTGCTCCCTTAGGCATGGTTGACCCATGGGTCCCACATGTGCCCTCGACTAAGTGGCTATGGATGGCCTATTAGGCTGGACTTAATTTTTAATAAGTCCTCCTTTATACTTAAAGAATTATAAGTATAAAATTATTCAATCCAAATCCATTCTCAACTTCTCTTCCTTTATTTCTCATGTAATAAGGGTTGTACTTCATGAACTTCTTGTTCTCCATTATGAAAAGTAGTATTTTTCATTTTATTAATTAAAATTTTCTTCATTAACATTAATATTTTCTTTCTCTTCAAATAACCCCCTTATTAAATAAAGATACATTACATGATCTTTCTCCAATTCATATTCTTATGTTTTTGGAATAACAGTTCTAAATAACTCTTTATCATCCAAACCACTTTAATATTATATTCTACATTGTTATATACAATGTGTTACCATTGAAACGTGTAGTTTCAATAAAGATAAGTTCACAAATTTTTAGAGTTTTTAGGATAATTATTAATGAATGACATCTATTTTCAATAAATTAATCCATAACAATTATCTAGGCATGACCTTTGCAACTCAAAGTCTTCAAAACATTTATATATTCCTTCAACTTATAAGACTTGAGAAATTCACCCAAAATCCTTCAAATTTGGAACTTCTTTATCATCTTTACATCAATTATAAAACTTTGAAAACCAATGATGATCATTGGAATCAAATACAACTCATAAAATGCGGTCTCTTCAATATCCCCCTTTTATTTTTTGTCAATACCTTCAAAGTTATTTCCAAATGAATATTTCAATATGTGAATCATTATCTTCTCTATCCCCTTTACATTTAAAATTTCATTTCACTTTATCTCATGCTTATTGATAATAAAAAAAGGTCATGGGAAAGGGTATCAATCCATACTTAAGAAAATTTCCATCCATTATTTAATTTTAAGTCTACTTGAGTCATGCTCGGTGTAGAATACAAGAGGATTTTATTTTGACAAAAAAGCTATCCCTTACCAACTGATTGTGATACCTTATGAAATGAGAACTAATATAATTTTATTCAAGGGCTATTAACTTTCAATATAGGTTAAAGATTCTAAATTTGATATGAAACCTTTTAAGAATAATCAACTTAAAACTTCTATACTTTCTTTAATAGATAGATTAAATACATTCAAGTGAACCATAATGGATATGTGGCCTTTGAGCGCTTCCATATTTTCATATTCCATTGATTGATTCAATTAATCCCCTTTTATAAAATTATTTTCATCTTGAGTAATGAAGGCTGAGAGGTTAGGAAAAACATACCTTTTCCAATGACATGATCTAAATAAATTTCTATAATAATCAGTTTTGATACCAATTAAAATAATAATTCTGAGAGATTCTTCATATTTCTTCATTTTTCTCACCCTTAAGGGAAACACTTCTTAACATCTTCATAAGGGAGGATCTCATTAAGTAAGGATTTTAAGATGTTCTAGTATAGAGAACACACCATAATGGATCTTTAACTTGTGACTTTTCAGATTGAAAACATTCACAACTTCACTAAGGAAGATCTTATTCAATACTTGATCTTCATGATATCAAATATAAGATCAAACCAAGATGATATCTTATTTATCCTATTGTCTAGGATATGAAAACACAATATTGAACTTCAAAAATGATGAACCTCTGTCATATTTTTATTTGAACAACATTTGAAAAACCATTCAAGGGTTGTGAATTTTTTGGCTTTTTTATCAAGAATTGGTAGTACTCACTACTTCTCAGGTTCTCCCCTTGAGATCTTGCTTCACCTCAAATCCCTACATTATAAGAAAAAAATAAAATAAAAAAATATTTAAAGGAATCACGTGGATCCTTACTTTCTTTTAAATTTGAACAAAAAGGTTGAGATAGTTCTCTCTACCAAGTTTCTCTATTTCCTCTAGTCCTTATGATTGCACATCAAAAGTTTTGTTCCAATTTATATTGTAGAAGTATAGATCTCATCACATTCTCTTCTACTTTGTGTGGATAATTTTTCTTAATAACAACCTTTATGGATGATTTATTCTTAAACCTATTAAGGATGGTTTCTTATTCTGGTAGAATAGTTAAAAAACCTTTTTCGATATGAATAGATTTCTTACATATCTCACATATAACTTCTTTAAAAAAAAAATTTCCTTTTGTTAACAAACTATCATGAAATTTTTCTTCATCATGTGGGATCTTTTATATTCCATTTGGACTAACCTTAGCTTTCAAATCTTCTATTTTTCTTATTCTTTACAAATCTTCTTTACAGATAACTAACATGTCATTAGGAACTATGGTAGAAAGTTTAGATCTTCCACATAGGTTTTTCTAAGTTCGATATTTTTATTTTTTCTTTTGGATGAAGAAATTTCCTTAAAAATCTTGGATTTGGAATCCATGATATTCTCATCTTCCATACTTGAAATATTCTTGGGAGGATTTGTGTTCACAACATTATTCTGATTTATTCCCAAGGTATCTTCTTCAATATTGTCTACCTTACATGATCATATTTTCTTATCAACTTTGGATACATGTTAAGATGATCATAGACTAGCCTTGCGGTCACCATCATTAAATATATCATTTATGTTTTAAATATTTACAAATCTATTTGAAGTTTATAGATTTTTATAGATCTATGGGTGTTTCTTATTCATCTCTGGCTTGCTCCCCCTTGACAAAAGACTTCTTTGTTCATTAGAATTTAGATGACTATACCAAAAATCTTATGTACAATGCCTGGTTCTATTGAAGCACTAGCATTAACCCACAAACCTTGATCTTTTAATTTAATCTATATGGGATTTTTGAGTCTTCTTCACAACTTGTTGGGATCTTATTAGGGAAATATATTTCACAATATTTTTACTATCAACTATAGTAATAGTGGTAGTATTATCATCACCTTTACTTATCCATAAATATTCAGAATTTTTTTCCAACCTAAACTATTCATGAATAGATATTTTGAAATATTAATACAAGTTTGTACGGATGGAACCTGTTTCTTCATAGCTTCTTGAGATAGGCCATCAAAATATTTCATGATGTTATTATCACATGTTAAAGGTATTTTAACCAGATAATCCTCCAGTGATCATTAAATAGTAGCAAAAACTATTTCATTCTTTTGAGAAGTCTCAATATGTGTCTTCTCAAGATTGGATAACTGAACTTCCAAATATAAACATTTCCTATTGAGGATGATTTCATGATCTTAAATCATAATCATATTTTCTTCACAAGATTTAATTATTATTTCAACCTAATATTCACACAGCTAAACTTTATTCTGAATCAAAGAGTCAAGTTCCTTAATCTTCTTAGATGTTACTCCAAATTGTGAATCCTTGACATCAATGTTATTTTTCATATTTTTTTCAAGTGCATGGATCTATTCTTCATGAGTCTTCTTGTCTCTATCTTTCTCTTCAACTTATTTGATCCATTTTGAGGAACTTATTACAAGTTCCCTCTTTGTTTATTCAAAAGATCCAAATGTCTGGAGAGATTTAAATAGTCAAGAGTTTTTACTTGTAATCCCTTATTAAAAACATCAACTTCTTCTTCTAGTTGGGTGATATCTTCTAGCATATATTTAAGAACTCCAAAAACAAGGGAGGTTTTTTCTTTGGGAATACCATCCAGAAAATATAATATATCAATTGAAATTTCTTGAGAAATTATAGATTGACCATCACCACCACTTATGGAAGGATCTTCATTTTGATGAAAATTTTCAAATGTGCTAACACATACCTCCTGATCACATGAATATATTGATATAATTGAGGTATAAAGGTTTTCCTTCTCCTTGGTGGAATGTTGAGTCCCATGATCTTTAATTTCCAAGCCTGATATGTATTTATTGTTATAAAGGCATAGAGAAACAAATAATCTCACTTATTTAGTCATGAGGGACTTATTCTTCAAATTTCCTTTCTCCTTATTTCTCCTGTTCATCATGGTCTTGGTAGAAATAGAATTATACTTGGAGATAACAGGATCTTAACCAAAACTGAACTTCATTATTAACATAAGAAAGAAACTCAAATATTCAAAAGAGAATATATTTAATGTAGAGAATCCAATAAAGGTGAACTTACCTCTGATACCACTTGAAATTACTAGTTTGGGATATAGATAACACTAAGGGGTGGACCAGTGTTGGGGAATTTTTAATCAAATTAAAAATTTTATCTTTTTACCTCTTAGACCTATTAAGATCTTGATTCTCTTATTCTTTTTCCCTATCACATGAAATTATTTAGAAGTAGTAAAAGACATAAAATGATATTTATACAAATTTTATTACTCAATGAGGGTAGCTAGTCCTTGCTGTGTATGGTTATGACTAGTACATGGATTATCCACTATAATATAGTATCAGTTTATTGTGGTGTGACTAGGGAATAATTCTTAGAAAAGTGTGAGTCCATACACATTAAGAGAGGGGATGAAATAATTCTTCTTCTCTGGACCGGTGATCACCTGTCCGAACTTCCATCTCCTAATTGGCTCTTTATACTTACACTAAAGATAATCTTAACTTTCTTTGTTAAGGTACTTTGTAACACTAAGAAACTCTTCCACCAAATGATACTTCTATTGGATGTCATGGTGCTACTTTGATCTTACACTTATTCACTAGTTACTTACCTAGTAGTAGGCAATCAAACCTTATTATTCTTCCTAGTTGAAAACTATAAGCTATAATTTATTCTTCTTATATCAGTCAAAATAATATGAATAGATTATGGACTAATAATATGATTTATCCCTTACCCAAATGATAATAAACTAATATAGATTGGCTAGTCAACTTATTCTCCTTCCTCTGATCTTTGAAACACGATGATATATAATAGAGGAGTAGATTATTGATTTCTTTCTTCATCAATTAAAAACCAATTGCACTGTAACTTCTTCTTCTTCCTAGATAGAGTCACAAACAATTTTAGATTATTGAAACACTAAAGTTAATTTTAGTATATCATCATCACAATTTAACTTCCCTAGGTAATAATCAATTGAAAAATGTGAAAAATAATTCTATTATTTAGTATCAATGATTTGAATGTTATTGTGGATTGAAATCTGGGACTTCCTTGGTACACAATACAAACAATTGAGTGAAGTATGGACTTCCTATTAGTGCAATTGATTGTTTGTAAACACATTAAACTACACTGAACATAACACATTATCTTATGAATGTTTAAAAATTTTTGTGGGTATTATAAAACTTATAAATCTTAGCACACAATTATTCATGTTCAAGAGTTTATCAATTTATGATCTCATGTGCATATGAGTTTAAATATGCATACATGTACTCTTTATTTTATTTTTTTCACTTCTTATTCTCTATTCTTCACAAAAGTTCACACATTGTATTATTTTATTTTTCATGTGTATATGAATTATCATATCAATGCATGCATGCACACACTATTCATTCTCTTTACATACCCTTATATATATGCACATAGTGTATTTTTGTGTTCTCTATCTCGTGTGAACCCCAAATTATTGTTCCTTTTCACAAACCGAGTGTATGAAAAAATTGTATAGAAATATTATACCTTCATAAGACATTGATTCATGTAAGTTTTAGTTCCCATTCACAAGACCTTAATTATATAATTTAACTCAGTTGTATCCTCCTTCACACAACACAATTGTGTACTTTTGTTTCTTCCTTAGAGCAATCTAGCAGGCCTTAATGTGGAGCATGTATAATTTTGGCTTCATGTGCATACATAAATGCATTATTATTTCATCTTCACATAGCATATTGGGAGTATGATACTAAGCACTAACTAGTGGAACTGTTTATCTTTGAAAATCATGATGAGG
This sequence comes from Viscum album, assembly GCA_963277665.1. Lineage (NCBI taxonomy): Eukaryota > Viridiplantae > Streptophyta > Magnoliopsida > Santalales > Viscaceae > Viscum > Viscum album. The sequence continues at coordinate 740,069,603 of OY728159.1, forward strand.
GTGTATACACACCATTCACATGTTTGAGAATCTTATTCATGTAGGATGTTCATGGAACTTCTTCCTTTGTTCAAAAGATACACGAAACACCCCACTTTATGATTCTAAGGAGGCTCATGGAAATGTACTTCCTATTCTCAAAAGTTTAATCTAGATATGATCTGTTTTTCTGAACATAGGAGATCTCAAAGGTATACATGAGTTGTTACAACAACTATCTGTTAATGGTGCTCTCATTTTATAGGCAATGATCACAACCTTTTCACCCCCTCTATTTCATGATTACATTGATGTGATATTAGAAAAAAAAGTCTTGTCGAAGACTCATTAAAGGAAATGAACATATCAGATTTGAATTCTTAAAAAGTATACATTGAATCTAATGGACTATTTGCTTCATAGTATCAGATTCCCCTCTCAGTGAGTATCATGTGCATGATATAAAAAATTAATTCCATTTCTTGCATCATGCTCATCCTTGAATATCAGACACACTACAAGACATCTGCAACTACATTTTTTATTTGGTCAAGGAAAGTTCTTTGAAATAATATTTTCATGCATAGTGTAACAAGCATGAATATAAACTTAAGGACTGTTATTTCTTGATTTGATCATGAGAATTGATAATTGTTGCATTATTTGATCACTAGTAGTGGTTGATCGTCGAAGGGTCAGAGTTGAGGAGCTCTCATGTTAGGATGTAGGGGATGACTGTGTGGTGGATCGGTGACCATAAGATCAACTAAAATGAAACAGATGTGATATGTATGTATCCTTTTAAGAATGTGAATAGTAAAATTGTGTCCCATGTCCCACATCAACCGAATGATCTATCAATCACTTATTAATAATATTAAACATTATCATTTATACTTCAAGGTAGCCCCAGGGTCAGCACCCAGATACATAGCACAACATACACACACAGGATGTGCCCCATTTTGCGGTCCACAGACCTCCTTGAGGGCCCAATTTGGCTTAAAATGTGTGACTTCAGGGATGAAATATACAGTCCTTATACACGGGCCTACCTAAGGGCATATAAAGGGCCCTCGATTCCACCTATGGGCTGGCCTAGGCTGTTTCATTATGGTTTGTTGACCCTAAGCCCCAACATATGCACTTAGTTGAGTGGCTAGGGTTGGAATATTGGGTTGGCATTAATTTTTAATAAGGACACCTGTTATACTTAGATAATTCAAGGTATATAATTCTTCAATAGAAAGCCATTGTCAACATCTCTTCATGCATTTCTCATGTAATAAAGGTTGTAATGTATGGCCATATTCTTCTCCAATATGAAAAAAATTATTTTTCATATTATTCATTAAATCCTTTTTCATTCACATTAATATTTGTATGCTCAATATATTGATATATAATGATATTTATCTGATTTATATTCTTTTTTTGGAATATTATTTCTAAACAAATCTTTATCATCCAAACCAATTTCATCTCATCTTCAGTATTGTTATAAAAAATGTGTCACCATTTATACATGTAGTTGACATAAAGATCAATTCACTAATTATCAATGTTTCTAGGAGAATTATTCAAGAATGAATTATAATGTCATTCAATGAATCCATAATAATTATCTGGGAATCACCTTTGAAACTTAATGTCCTTAAAATATTTATATATTTCTTCAATATATAAGACTTGAGAACTTCACACAAACTCCATCAAATTTGGAACTTCTTCATCATGTTTACATCAATGAACAACCTTTGATAACTAATGATGAACTTTGAAAACAAATAAAACTAATAAAACAAGTGGGCTCTTCAAATAAGTCACTAAATAAAATTACCTCCCTCTAGAATAAAATAATTATAAATTGGTTATACTTTTGAGGTATTTTAAAATCTCTTATAAAAAATTTAAATGCAATTCTTTTGGATTTTCTTTAAAACATGAATACATGAACATACTAAATATAGTATATAATTGGATAGTAGTAAAGTATAATAAAATTCCAACCATACCTCTGTTAGTGGCTTGATCAACTAGTCTTCCAATTTCATCATGATCTAGTTTACAGCTTGTACTCATGGGTGTATCATTACCTTTGGTATTATTCATACCAAAATGTCTTAGAAGATACTTTGGGAAATAAAATTAGTTTAAAATGATTCCTTAATTATTTTGAAAAATGTGAAAATCAATTAAGGATTTTTTATTCACCCACTAAACTCATTTTAAATTCATTTTGCATTATTTTTGAAAGTTCAGAACACAATGAATTTTTAGATGATCCAAAAATTATATCATCAAGATATAATTATACCACTAAAACATATTTTAAAATTATTTCAATAAATAAAGTATCTACATCTATTAATTTAGTAAAACATTTTGAAATAAAAAAGAGATAATCCTATCATACCAAGCTCTAGGAGATTTTTGTAGACCTCATAAATCTTTTGTTAATTTAAATACATGATTTGGAAAATGAGGGTTTTGTAATCTAGGGGTTTTTTCTACAAAACTTTCTTAATTATAAAACTAGTTTGTAGGTAACTCTTGGTATACATTTAACATAATTTAAAATTTAAATGTGATTGTTAGGAAATAAACATTATGATAGCTTTAGGTCTATCTACTGGTGCAAAGGTTTCCTCGTATTCAAGATATTCATCTTAATTATACCCTTATACAACTAGTTTTAATTTATCTCTAATTATAATTCTTGACTCATCAACTTTATTCCTAAAACCCTCTGATTTACAATGATTAGTAATTCCTTGGGTATTTCTACTAGTTCCCAAAAAATTATTCCTCTCAAACTAATTCAATTCTTATTACATTGAAATTATCCATAATTCATCATATATTTCTTCAGTGATGTTATTAGGTTCAAGATATGACAAGAAGACTTGATATTTAACATGATTTATAATAGAAGATCTAGTCTGTGTTCCACTATCTAGATCTTCAACTATGTAATCTAAGGGATAATATATATGATTCTTAATAGTTCTATGGATAAAATTTTCTTAATACTTCATTTTCAACTGTTGGTTCAGGTTTAAATAGTTCCTAAAAAATGGGTTATTTTTCTATAGTAGGTTCCATATAATTATCACTATATTTGGTATTGATATTTAAATTTGAAAGGTCATCCATAATATTCTCTTAAGGGTTCTTAGGCTCAGGTGGATATGTTTCATATAATTTTACATATACATATTATTACATAATTTTGGTCCTTTTATTAAACACCCTATATGATTTACTTAATGTAGAATAACCAAGGAATATTCATTCATAACTTTTATATTCAAATTTTTATAAATTATACTTTGTATTTAGTATAAATACCTAACACAAAAAACTCTAAAGTAATTAACTTTCGATTTTATCACATTACATTACTCATATGGGTTTTTTTATATATAAGTCTTATAATAACTCTATTAATATTATAGAAATATGTATTCATATCCTCTACCCAAAATTAAATAGGTAAATCATACTCATTAAGCATGGTCTTGGAAATCACTTAAAGAGTTTAGTTTCTTCTTTCTACTACACTAATCAGCCATGGGGTACTAGGATCTCAAAAGTTTTGATTATAGTCATATTATAAGCATATAGATTCAAAGTATTGACTTTTAAACTCTCTACCTTGGTCAATTCTCAAGGACTGAAAAGTAATTATGCTAAGGTTTTTAATAGATTTTTCATATTTGAAAAAAAAAGAAACTTCACTTTTATGAGATAAAAAGAATACATAGGTGTATCTATAAAATTCATCTTCTAGAAAATTATCACAATGATTCCCATTAAAAATATAAAATATAGAGGTCCCAAACAAGTCCATGTTAACCAAATCTAGGGATTGAGAATTTGAAACTTCTTTCTTTGATTTGTAAGATATCTTATTAATCTTCCCTTTTTGAAATGGGTTACATAATTTGTCTTTTGGGAACTATAGTTTAGAAATATCTTTGAATAATCCTTTCCTAGTTATATTCCTAAGTGAGTGATGGTTTTAGTTGCCTATTCTCCAATTACAAAGCTAAGAATATTTATGAAAGACACTTAAAGAAGAAATATTTTATGAATATAATGAATTTAAGTTAACAATATAAACATTTACATTACATAGGGCGGTAAAAACTAAATAATTATTAAAATCATAAATTCTGTAAGCATTATTATAAAATTTAAAATGATTCCCATAATCACAGAAATATGATATTCTAAGTGGATTATATTTTAATCCATCTATAAATAAAACTTTATAAATCAAAACTCTACAAGAATTACCAATTTGACCACGGTCAATTATATTTCCTTTGGATATATCACCAAAAGTGACATATCTACTATTTAATTTGATAAGGTTCTTAAATTTTGTGTTTAACCTACTCATGTGTCTAGAACATGCACTATATAGATATTATAAGTGACAATGGTACTCTTTAAGATGGTTTCTTATAGAAAAAATAAACCAAAAATGATTTTGGTACCTATATTTTATTGGATATAGAAATGTTAGTGACAAAAGCCTTAGGAATCCAAAGTTATTTAACCAATTTAACATAAATATAATTTATAATTTTAGAATTTAAAACTCTATTAATTCCATTAGAATAAGAGTTATTTATAAAGCTGTAAAAATTTGAACTAAGACCAAATTTTTTCTTGTAAATTATTCTATGTCCAGGTTAGTAACCAATCCTAGTGGAATAATTCGGTGTTGTTTGTTTTCTTAGAATACTTGTAACGGTTTCTATAAAATTTATAAATCTTTATATATCTTTTTTAAACTTCTCATTAAACATTTTGATTTCATTTTTCCCTTAATAATTGATCATTCTTGTCCTTTTATACAGTAAAGTTGGACTTAAAGTGAGCTTAAAAATCATGATGCTTCTTTAAAAATTTATATTTATCCTTAAACTCATTGAGTTTTTCCTCTATCATGTTACAATACTAAAATAGATCCTCACTTCTCATGTTTTTATAATTTTTTTCATTTTTATTTTTTTAAATATGAATAGAAGATGCAAAAAATAATATATAGTACCATATAAGTGTTTGTCATGAAGGACATGTTAGATCGGTCATTTTTATCTTCTCTACTTGAGTCAGATTCACTTAAGTTATCATTAGAGGAAATACATGTGTATTTTATAAACTTATTTTGTTTTTTTTTCATTGGCCTTAGATCATTTATTATATTTCCGTTTAAGATATTTAACCTTGATGTTTCTTTTTTGTTCGCACTCATAAAATATTACTTCTCCAAACCGATTTTCCTTTCTGTAATTTACTTTTAGATCATACTTTCCTACATAATTTTTATTTTTTAATAATTTATTATTCCTATATAATTTCTTGAATCACATATCTAGGTGATATATTTCCTCATCGCCACCCAAAGGTGGTTCATAATCAATCAAACTGTCTTCTTTGTTATTATATTTTATTTTTGAGTCTAATGTCTTGAAGGAAAATGATTTCCTATTTAGTTCATATTATTCTTCTTTTTTCACTTTGAGTTCCTCATCATACATCATAATATTTCTCATAAGCTCTTGTATTGGTTTTTTACTGATGTTTTAATATTGATTTATAAAAATAGAGGTTCTTATCTTCCTATCAGTTAGACATATCCAAAGTTGCATCTCTTGAACTTTATCCTCTATTTTATTCCCAAATGAATGCACAATCTTCAAAATCTCTTTAAACCTAAAATATGTATCATAAATAGTTTCATCAGGTTTCATCTTGAATGTATCGTATTTAATGGTATATGTATTTAAGCACATCTCTTTAACATTGGAAGTTCCTTTATGAGAAACAATAAATGTGTCATAGAAACTAGTACAAAATAGGTTTTTCACATCAGTTTTTTATATTTTTATTTCCAGTTATTAAGGTGAGTATTTAAAGGATATATTCTAAATATATTTCCAACCATAGGTTTTAATAATTGACATAATTTTTTTATGATTTTTCACATTTAGTTTTTCAAAACCGATGTGGAAAAAGATCATTAACATTAGTTTTTTAAATCAATATTGAAAAAAAATTAATATTGGTTTTTTTAAAAACCAACATGAAATATCCGTTTTCACATCAGTTTTTAAAAAAATGACATGAAAAATATGTTTTGAAAAAAATATTATTATTAGGTTATACAACATTATAAAGAGTTGTTTTGTAGAATCAATAAGAAAAAATATTGTTTATTATGATAAAATAAGTAGTTTATAATTATAGATTTGAAAAAAATAAATATAATTAAATGATATGATGATAACAATCAATAATTATTTATTATAATTTCATAAAAATATTAAACAAGAATAAATTAAATCATTATTGGGATTTTACCTCTATGAAATGTTACTTGATAAATTTCAATGTTGAAATAAATTTCTTCATCATTTATCTCTCTAACTCCATGTTCTATATCCCCAAAATGGATATTTAGTCTTGATTTAGAATATACATAAAGATTATAGGAGATCAGTGAAATAAAAACCCATGGAATAATGATGAATATTGAAGGAGTTTAATTTGTGGAACAATGTTGATTTAGTGAAATAAATAAATGTGGAGCATGAAAACATATAAATGAAACTTTAATGTCAAACCACTTCATCATAAATTTAGGTAGCAATTGAAAATTTCAAAGGCATGTTATAAAAAATAGAATACAACATTGGAACAATGATAAATTTTAGTTTTCACATTAGTTATATTTTGACCAATGTGAAACACTCTTTTTAACTTTGATTATTTAAAAATAGGAATAAAAAACTAATTTCTCACATTAGTTACAATATAAATAATATGAAAACCAACTGGAATGTTTTTTATCTTGGTTATTTAAAAACTTATGTTAAACCACTAATGTAAAAGCTATAATTTCTGCTGGTGATATTTGAAAATTATTAGAACAAGAAGATATTATATTAATTTTATCTTCTCCTAAATTATAGTATAATTTGGTCATTGATTTACAATTATAGTCATACATGGCCTTAGTGGAATCACTATATTAAGCTCTACTATCTTTGGGTTTTTCATATTTTTCCTTGATAATGATCTAAATATCAAATCCCATGCTCTCTTTATAGATTTTTATATTGTTCTTCCCCTAGACATAATTAGTTTCATTAAGATATAGAGGTCAGTTAATAGGCATCCCTTATTGTCTATTATTACCCATAAAGATAGAAGTCTGTAATTAACATTTTTTTTATATTTTGGTAAAAATTGATAATAGTTAAAATTATTTTGAAAAATAACCTTTGATTAAAAATGTTATTCAGAATGGAACACTCAAGAGGGGGGTGGGGTGAATTGAATTTCTAATTGAAATTCATGTTAAAAAACGAGTTAAAACTATATCCCCAAATTTATTATAAAATCACAGTCAATTAAAAATTTATAATTATATAATTTTATATTTAAAAAGGCTTCTCAAAAGTTTGATCAAAACTCATTTAAAATAGGTTTAAAACTAATTCAACTTTTGAAATATATTTACTTGTAGCAAAAACCATATATAAAACTAATATTAAAGTCAACTATCAAAGAAATTTTTATATATTATTTTTTAAAAAATAGATAAAAGTTTGTTTTTTAAAACAAAGAAAAAAAAGTAATAAATCACATAGTGGAATAAAACAAGGGGTTTAGTCTCATTCTGATACCAAATCCCCTTCAATTGGAAATTACCCACTGTCAAGCAGTTTATTAAAGAATAAACTAATTTACAATCTGGATTAGGTTTTACAAAATAGTTCAAAAGGTAGTTCAAGATACACATTGTATATTTAATAGTTCTATATGGGAGAAATAAATAAAAAACAACTTCACATTAGTAGTCCCTGCTGAATAGACTCTTTTAAAGTTTTTCATGGGAGCACAGATGAAATGAATTGAAAGTGTGTGTCCAATACTCTCTAGTTCTACACAGAATCTTGTGTATAAAAATAAACAAAGTAAAACAAAACATGGCTTAAAAAATAAGATAAAATATATAGATAAAGGAATAGAAAGTGTGAATATTTGATGTAGCTTGTTCTGATCAGATTTGGTTATCCACAAGTCCTTGAATCTATCTTTAAAAGTGATCAATTAAGTTTTTATTAAAATTTTAGGAAAACATAGTATCATTGAGTGGTCTAAATGAGTCTTTGTGTATTATAGGTGCACATGTATATTTATCTATTATTATTTATGTGTAACACACTTATTGTCCCTGAGAGGTTATTACTATTAAAGAGAACTCCATCTCAAAGTAGTAGTTAGAGAACATTAATTGTATATTTAATTTCAATATATCTATAGTTAATTCTCCAAAATATAATTGTTGGGGATTTAAAAATACCCCACTACTTAATTTAGACATAGTTGGTTGTCTTCACTTAATGGACAACTAATTTGGTTCATGATTGTTTGGGTTGGTATGTTGATTTTCTCTTGAAATCACTTGATCTCTTCATGTGTTAGGTATATCACTTCATACACTAGCTTCAATACTTCACACGATAGGATGAATCCTTTATGAGGTAGGTTATTTTCTTCACACAATAACTTGAATTGTTCTCACAGTATATTATTTAATTTATGTGATGGCTTGATATCTTCACACAGTAATTTCACTTGTTCATATGGTATATTGTTTTGTTCTTGTGGTTACTAAAATAGAGACACAAGGTTAGTACCAGACTTAGAGTAATTTGACTTTTCACATGGTAAATTTTCTCTTCACATGGCAGGTTGATTTTCAACATGCGATGGGTTGATCTTCAATGTGAGGTACGTTGATTACACATGCGGTCAATTGAACTCAACACACGGCCAATTCATGAATTTGATAGAATTTTCTCATCCGATTCATGGTTAGTTTAATGTACATGCATTCAGTTAGAGTAAAACATGTGGTTGGTTCCACACAGCCACTTAACCTTGATAGTTAGTCTAATTTATTCATGTGGTAAGTACATAACACTTGCAATAAGTTGTCATGATAGGTTCAAGACTTGTTCACTTTTATTAATTTGTATAGAAAATAGTTAACTATCATAAAACATGAAATTCATTAGTAACATAATAAACATGATTTGGGATCATTAAAATAATGAGGAGTTGGAATAATCCAAAAATTAATTTTTGAAAGTATGTATACTTTCATAGATCATACCCATTGAATGTTTCATTTTTTTAGAATCATATGTTGGGAAATGAAGCTCATTATCTTCTTGTATTATATCATTCAAGAGAGAAATTAGTTTAGTAAAGCATCTATTACTCTATAAATTTATATATTTTTAAATTATATAGGTTTATTAAGACTAATAATGTTGTATATTTAGTAAAAATAACATATAATGGCATTTTTTCACAACTCTTCAAATTTTGAAAGAACTTTTTACAGTTGAAAAGTTCATATTCAACTATCATTTTCATTCTCTAAATATGATATTTATCATCATTTACACTTTCTATAATATCCTCAATATGATATTCATCATCATTCACACTTGTAATCATATCAGATGATCCATAAAATGTAGTGTTATCCTAGACACTAGCTACATTAAGTTATTCTCCATGTTTAGTCAAACACTTGTAAATTTTATTTATTCTGTGATTGATCAACTATTTTTCCAACTCATCTAGACTAATTATTCTTGAATAACATAAATGTAAACACAAAAAAATGATTTGAGAAGGGTCATATGCATGATATTTTTCAAACTTAATGAAATCCTTAAACCCACCCCCATACTATTTTTTCATGAAATTGGCATTCATCCTTGTTGATTTATATCCATCCTATTTGATTCAGTAAAATTCATATTTAACAAAAATAATACACACAAGGTATGGGCTTAGAATCCTAAAAGGATATTATTTATATGCACACACACATAATAATGATATATGATATAAATTTTCATTGTATGTAACAAACCAAGTATTGATAGAAAAAATAACTTTCATGTTTTTATTGATTATAAAAATAATAAGTATTTTTTTAAATTAAAAAGACACATTTTTTTAATTAAACACTTTTATTATAAGGTTTCATTTAAAATTTTAATTTATACATTTTATAATTTAAAAATAAAATGAATTTTATTTTTAAAATAATCATATCCAAATTTATTTTGGGTGAAATTTGGGCATTTTTTTTGGAAAATATTGATTTTATAGTGAATGGTGAAAATACTGATTTTTGTAAAAAAAACTTTATTTTCAATTAATTAAGTAATTTAAAAGTACCACTATGTTTTGAATTTTATTTAAATTAAATTAATTATTATTTAGTTATTTATAATCAAATTAATTAATTTTTAATAAATGTTATATTGTATTTTAGTATAAGTTTTTTATGGGTTTAGAAATGAGATATTTATTAAATCTATTTTAAAATGCATAATATTTCTCTATTTTAATTAATTAAAATAATCCTAAATGACGAATTTTTTAAATTAAATTTATATATTATATTTCAATAAATATTAATTTATATTCATTAATTTATTATTATTATTAATCATAGAGTCAATATAAAATCATCTTTTTCTTGAAAAATACACTTCTTGGAAACCCGCTTTTTCATCGCGTCTGCAGATTTTGTTTTCAATTAAATTTTAAAAATTTTGTGAATTTAATTTGGTAAAATGAGTCAAATATTTTCAATCATACTAATTTATATTATATAATAAGGTCAATTTAATATTTTACCATAATGAATTGTGAAAATAGTAAAAAAATACCGTGGTTAAGGTAAAAATATATTTACTAGGGTTTAAATAAAAAGATAATGGTTAAAATGACCTGAAAACCAATATAAAATCTTTTATATAGCCATATTTAGACCTTATATTTTTTAAGTTTCTATAATGCTTCATTTTTTGACCCTTTTGGCATATGAAAATATTGGGTACACCTTTTTATTTTAAAACATTACAAGTGTGCCACTCTCCTCACTTATAAAAGTCCATCACCCCTCATATATTATTCACACCTTAAGACCCTATTAGTTAAGAAAATTCCTACCCAAATAACATAAAAAAATTCATCCCCTCATACTAGAAACATTTTTTTCATAAATTTATTCTAGTAATAATTAAGGTATAATCCTAAAGAGGTGGTCTGAGAAGATATAAAATCACTAACTGTGCCTTTTTAATTTATTTATTCTTCCACCTCCTTCAAACATTCTTCATTTATGATTATAAAATAGCACTAGTATCTAAAATATATTGATATTTTTTATGTTATGGTAATGAACTATATTCATTTCCTCCCTCCTCAAATGGGAAACAATAATGTTTCTCGTGTGTACGGCGAAATACTACCTCGTGAACCGACGTGACACGTTTTCCATCAACACTTCCCACAGTTGTGTGAGATGATGAATCTAAATTATATATATATATATATATATATATATATAATATTAATAACATAATTAAAACTTATGAATCATTATATCACAAATAAATTTTTTTACTTTCTATTCCATAGGGGATACGATAAAGTCTCTTATGTGTACGGTAGACAATCGCCTCATGAAGTGATATGATTCGTTTTCTACTATCACTTAACATGGAAGTTAATAAAGATAAATTTAATGAATATATGTGATATAAATGAAAAAATTATGATATTAATGACATATTTATCATTATAAAATATAATATATCATTTTCTTTCATACCTTTCCACTCAATGAAAAATGATAATGTCGTTCGCGTACCTGTGGACTGCCGCCTTCACTAAACAATGTGACTCTATTTTCATCATCGCACCACATGGATGATTTATATAAGTATATTCAAATAAATAATATAGTATATATGATATTAATATCATTCTTTAAATATAAAATATTACTTATCTTCTTTCCATAATGATTGTTGAAAAAGAGAAATGTTACTCATGCGTAAGTATGACCTTCCATCTCCATGATCGTAAAGTAGTTCATTTTTCATAATCATATTTCAGTATTGGTCTTAAAATTATAATTGATGTATAAATATGATAATTAATTCATTAAAATTATTTTTTAAAAGTCTAAATAATGACCTCTTTGTCCATTGTAAACCAACCAAAGTCATTTTTTGACACATAAGTCAAATATGGTCAAAAAATCTTACGTAAACTTAATTGATGAAGTAATTTTATATAACATGATAATAAGTGAAATAAATGTAATAATAAATTGAAAAATTTTCTTAATAAAGTAAATAAATAACACAAGTTTATTTTTTAGGATGATAAAGACACACATGACAAGTCAGACTCAAGGTAAGGGACTTTGTCTCAATTTTCTATCATCGAGGCATATTTTGATGTAAAATGACTATACTCATTTAAAAGGTGTATATATATCCCATTATAAATTTTTTATCATAAATATCTATATTATCATGGTATTTATATATATTTTTTAATTTTATTCTTTCATTGGGCTTATTATTCCAATATTTACAAAGTGATAAGGGATATTTATCTAAAAAATTATATTTTAATGTTTTCCTTAAAACTATTTCTTTTCTATGTTCATGTTGTTAAAATGATTTTATGAAAATATTTATATAGAAATAAAATATTTATAAATTAAATTTTTGTCACTTTTTTACTTTATTTTTAAATTTTTTCTAACGTAATCTTTTTACATGGTTTATACAGAACGTTTTGACAAAAAAAAGGAATGTTCTATTCTTAACGTACATGATGAAAAATAATTTTACAACTACCATGATTTTTATTTGATATCTATATTACTTTTCAAGATTTTATATTTCTAAAATGAAAAAACCTCTTTCCATGTTTTGGTTATTTTGGTACTAAAAATGGGTTTTTAAAATAATAAGTTATTTTGGTATCCAAAAATATTTTTCATATGGGTTTAAAAGTGTTTTTCAAATGGTTTTATTTTAAAAAGTTTCAAGATTCAAATTCTTTATTAATGATATGGTCCTTGGACATTTTTTATGATGGGTGTGCCCATATTGAACTGGGTGATCCAGTTGTATCTTATATGATGGTTGTACTCAGATAGATCTAAAATTCATTGGGTTATGATTTTGTTCTCTGGAGATTTATATTTGAAGTTGGACATATGATTATTCCAATTTATAAGGGTTACATAAGTGTTTTTTGGGTTCTATGAGATGATTTACCAAGGAAACTATAATAATGTTCCATACTTTTTAATAATTTTTAATAGAAATCATTTGTTTTCAAAAGGTATGATAAATGATCTTTGTCAAAGAATGATAATTACATTTCAAGGTAAAAATGTATGTTTTTAAAAAAACAATTTCATGGTTTTCATGTTATTCACTAAACTAATGATTTTATTATTTTTATGTCCCTTAATGAGGTTTTTTTTCTCATACCAAATTTAAAAAAAATCACGGGAATTAAGGATGGTTAAGGAATAGGAAGAGGTCAAGTTGAACGTTGTGAATATTTTTCATAAAAAGAATTTGTGTTTTGTTTTAAATGTTTTTTATGGTGGAAGAAATATATACTATTAAGAAGTGTCCACTTTGTTCTATGTATTTGTGTTATGTATGTGTCATGGACTAATTATATTAAACTCTAAACCTCAAGAGATCCTCAAAAGTAAGAGAATAAATTCTTCACTTAATACTCAAGACTATGTAATTTTTAAGGATGGGTCCTTATAGTTGGTATCAGAGAATGATTTTGATAAATTTGGAGGTTATTATAATTTTAATATCATTCCCTAGAAGGATTTTACTTTATGTTTAAGTTGAAATGGTATAGAATTTTAATATTACCAAGTTTCTTCATCTATTTTTTTTTCTTCAAAATAGTTTTTCGTAGAGGAAACTGGGATCCTATAGTGGGAAGGCATCGAGAGGAAAACATCATTCCCAATTTGCATCTCAAGATGGTCGGAATTGGAATAGAATAATTTATTGTAGTGATGGATCAGTTGATACAATCTATAAATATGGGTGTTATCTAGGCCAGAGAGGAACCCAATCAACCATAAAGGAATATGTCTATAGTGGAGCATTTCATGAGAAAAAATCCGCTATCATTCAGTCGATCATCTGACCCTATAGTATCCAAAGGATAGATCAATTCTATGGATAAGATATTTGAATTCATGAGATGTTTGAAATGTCAAAATGAAACTCTTATAATTTATCATTTTTAAATTGAAGATGACCAATGGTGGTATTTGGTTAAGAGTACCAGAGATAAATATGATATTGATTCCATAGAATGGAAAAAATTTAAAATATTTTCCTTTATAAATATATCCCCAAGGTTTTTTTGACTTCATATGGAAAAAAATTCCTAGAATTAAGGAAAAAGATAAAGATTCTATGGTCATGAATGATGCTAATTTTACAATACTATCCAGGTATGTATTGAATTTTTTTTCCTGGAAATCTAAAGTAAAATAAATATATTTTTCGCAGGATATAAACCAATTTTATGAATATTATTGGACACATGAAAATTTAAAAACTATGAGAAATTTGTTCATTGTTCTGAAAAGGTTGAGATGGAGTTTTTTGGCACTTATATTCCTCATGATGATAAATGTAAAAAGCGGCCAATATTGAAAGTGATGCGGAAACATAAAACAAAGAAGTATAAAGGTAATAAAATGAAGTTCCCATCTTATGATAAGTGTGGGAAAAATAACCTTAGAGAATATCTTATGAAATTAGGTAAGTGCTTTCGATGTGGAAGGTTTGGTCATATGGCCCGTGATTACAAGAAAAATATCCTAAATAATCAAAGAATGAGGTAACTGATATCCACTAAAGGGTGATGTGTTTTATTTACACTGAGTTGGGTCATTATTCTAGTGTATTCCTAAAGTTAGTTACTAAATCTATAAATCATCTATATATATAGGAAAATAGTGTGCCAAAATATTTTTATACTACTATGGTTGATTTTGGTCTATCAAATGAAGTGGTGAAAGGTATGTTACTTGTGTATTCAAATTATGCCAATACCCTATTTGGCTCTCGATCATTGAATTCCATTATTTTTGATAAATTTTTATTTAAATTATTAATATCACCTCATGAAATTAAGATATTAATTTTGGTTAAAACTCCATGTGGAAGTATTAAATCAACAAATATTTATATTAATATTTCTTTTGTTATAAATGGGATGGTATTTATTACAAATCTTATTGAACTAGACAAAATTGAGTTTAATATCATTTTGGGTATAGATTTTATTTTTTTATATATTGATATGATATATTGTAGAGCCAAGAAAGTTTTATTCAATAATTTCATTCCTTTGATAACATACCAATAAGTTGAGAAATTTATTAGATAGGTAGTGAGGGTTACCTATCTCATATTGTTGAAAACAAAGAAACTGTTAAAATTAGTGATGTGCCAATAGTGAATAAATACATAGGTGTATTTACTAATGATTTTTCTAGTGTTATTACTGATTAATAGTTTGATTTTATAGTTTTCTTAGTTCCAGATGCTAATCTTATTTATAAACCCTCTTATCTAATAGCTCAAGTGGAACATTTAAAATTGAAAAAGAAATTGTTGGAGTTGTTAGATAAATGTTCCATTCAACCTAGCTCTTTAAAAAAGGGAAATCCATTTTTTGTTTGTCCAAAATAAATATAGTTCAATGAGACTTTGTATTGATTATAGAGCCTTTAATAATATCACTATTAAGAAAAATTATCCTTTTCCTCATATCAATTATTTGTTTGATCCGCTCTAGGGATCATAGTATTTTTTTAAAGGATGACCTAAGGTTTGAGTACCATCAGTTGAAACTTATGAATATAGTTTTTCTTGAGTTCTTGGATAAGTTTGTGGTTTTGTTTATAGTTGAAATTGTGGTATATTATAAAATCAAGGAGGAATATGAAATTAATCTAAGTATTATTTTGAAAACTTTAAAATAAAAGAAACTATATGGGAAATTTAGTAAGAGTGAATTTTGGTGGAAAAAAATTTCTATCCTTGTAAATATTTTTTATAAATATAGAATAACTGTTGACCCTACTAAAAGAAAATTAGTTTATGAGTGGACAATACCCACAACTATCACTAAGATCCATTGTTTTCTTAGAATAGTGGGTTACTAAAGGAGGTTTGTTGAAAACTTTACTTGGTTTTTAAGCCCACTAACTAAGCTAATTCAAAAAGGAGTTAAATTCATATAGAAAAAAGAATTTAATGATTATTTTTAGGAACTAAAATAATATTGGTGAATATATATTTTTTCTCCCTTCCTTCTAGAAATGGATAATTTTTCATCTTTAACAATGTGTCTTTAATAGGACTTGGTTATGTTCTAATGAATAATTATAAGGTAATTTATTATGCTTCACATCAGTTGAAACCTCATGAGTTAAATTACCCGACACATGATTTGGATTAGCTACTATGTTTTTTTCTTTAAAAATTTGGAGGCATCATTTGTATAGAGTAAAGTCTGAAATATATCCTGATCACAAAAGTTTAAATTATATATTCAGCCAAAAATAATTTATCATTATATAGAGAATATGGTTGTAACTGACCGAGGATTATGATTGAACGATTCATTACCATACTAGAAAAGAAAACAAAGTGGTTGATTCTTTGAGTTGAAAAAATAATAAAACATTAACCATGTTATGTTTGAACATGAACATTTGGTTAATTATTTGATGAATTTTGGGATAGTACATCCACTATTTTGTTTCAGGTTTCAGTGTAGTCGAATTTGTCAAAAAGAATTAAGAAAGCTCAATGGAAGGATCAATCTTTGTAGAAAATGTTAGAATCTATTAAGAAGAGTAAGTTTACATATTTTAATATTGTTTAAGATAATGTTTTATGATTTGAAAAAAAATTATGTGTGCCTTGTGATTCCCAATTAAAGAAAGAGCTGTTGAGTGAAGCTCATAGTTCTCTATTTGTTGTTCATCTAGGAAGCACTAGGATGTACATAGATATTCAGAAGTATTACTAGTGTGATGGTTTGAATATAGATATTTCTGAGTTTACCATGAAGTTTTTTACTTTTCAGTAGGTTAAAGTATAATAATAATTACCAAAGGTAATGCTTCAAACTTTTCTAGTATCAGAGTGGAAATAAAAAAATATATCTATTGATTTTTTTGTTGGATTACCAAATACTCCATAAGGTAACAATGAGATTTGGGTTATTATTGATTAATTAACTAAATCTACCCATTTCTTTCCCATTTGAGATATAAAATATTTTGATCATTTTTATTGAATTTATCTAAAGAAGATATTCGGTTTACATAGTGTTCCTCTTTACATTGTATCAGACCATGATCCTAGGTTCACATCTATTTTTTGGAAAGGGATTTAGAATTCATTTGATATTGAATTAAATTTCAGCACAACTTTTTATCCTCAAAACGATGGTCGGGCTGAGTAGAATATTCTAAACATGGAAGATATGATTCATTCTTGTTCAATGGACTACGAGGGAAGTTGATATCAACATATTCTTTTTTTGAGTTTTCCTAAAATAACAATTTTCATTATAATGTAAAGTTGTACCATTTGAGGCATTATGTGGAAAGTGGGGTTGGAAAAAATATTTTTAATATGAAGTAGGAGAAAAGAAGTTAATGGGACCATATTTGGTAAATGAAATGGATAATAATATATAGTTGATTCAACAATATATGAGTATGTATTAGAGCATGCAGAAAATTTATGCGGATAATAAGAGGAATGGTCTTTCTTTCAAGGTTGGTGATTATGTTTTTATTAAAGTATCTCTATGGAAAAGTGTTATGAATTTTGGTAATATGGGAAAGATAATTCCATGGTTCATTGGACCTTATGAAATTATAGAGAATATTGGATCATGTATTTTCTAAGTGGTATTTCCTCTAAGTCTATGCCAAGAAAACAATGTTTTTCATGTTTCAATTTTAAGGAAATATGTGATAGATTCATCTCATGTTTTTGAGTCTCAAATTAGTTTAGTTATAAGATAATATTTCTTATGAGGAACAACCAATTCAGATTATAGACTATAGAGATAAAGTGTTGAAAAATAAGTTGATTCACCTGGTTAAGGTTTTATGGAAAAACCATATAGTTGAATAGGCAACATAGGAATATGAAAATGATATGAGGGAAAGATATCCGTAGTATTTTAATAAGTGAATAAAATTTTGAGGATACAATTTAAAAATTGGGGAAATAAAGTAACAACATAGGTAATGATATAATTAATCACTTTCATGTTCTATTCATAAAAAAATAAGTCATTTTTTTGAAATAAAAAAGGAAATAGTTTTTAATTAAATAATTTTATTATATGGTTTTATTTAAAATTATAATTTATAAATTTTATAATTTCAATTAAAAAAAATAATTTAATTTTTTAATTCACCATATCAAAATTTACTTGCGATGAAATTTTGGGTGTTTCAAAAAATATTGATTTTTTAATGAATAGTAAAAATACCGATTTTTGTAAAATGTCATTTCTTTTCAATAAATTAAGTCATTTAAAAGTACCATTATGTTTTGTATATGATTTAAAGTAATATAAGTATTATTTATTTATATTTAATCCACTTAATTATTTTTAATCAAATTTATATTGGATTTTAGTGTAATTTTTTTTTTCTAGTTTAAAAATGGGTTTTTTCTTAAAACCGTATTAAAATGCATAATGTTTCTACATTTTATTTCATTAAAATAATCCCAAATTAGGAACGTTTTAAATAAATTTTATAGATTATATATCAATAAATATCAATTTATATACATACAATGATTATTATTAATCATTGTATTAATATAAAATCATCTTTTTCTTGAAAAATACACTTCTTGAAAACCTGCTTTTTCGTCATGTCTGTGGGTTTCTTTTAAATTAAAATTTTAAAATTACATGAATTTAATTTGGTAAAATGGATTAAATATTTTTAGTCATAATTATTTATATTAAATAATAATTTCAACTTAATTTTTGACCATAATGAATTGTGAAAGTAGCAAAAATTAATAACGGTGATTAAGGTAAAAACAGATTCACCAGGGGTTAAAATAAAGGGATAAAATGACCTATTTCTTTTTTATAAAATATATTATATAGTGATATTTAGACCTTATATTGTCTATTTCTTCATAATAATTCATTTTTGACCCTTTTTCTATGTGAAAACCTGGGTACACCTTTTTCTTTTCAAAAATTACAAGTGTACCACTCACCTCACTTATAAAAGGCCACCCTCTCCTCTCTTATTCACACATTCAAACCATTATGGTTCACCAAATAAATTCCAAAATAAATTCCAAAATTCCATAAAATCATAATATATTCCTTTATTTTTTTCATAAATCATTCTAGTAATACTTTAGTTATAATCCCAAAGTTGTGGCCTGAGAATAGGTAAAATTCCTAACTATGCATTTTTGTTTTATTTCTTCTTCCACCTCCTTAAAATATTATTAATTTATGGTTATATAATAACAAAAATGTATAAAATATATTGATATGTTTTTATGTTATGGTCATTACCTATATCCATCTCCTCTTCCCTCAAATGTAAAATGACAACATCGCTCGTGTGTGTGGCGAACTACCACCTCACGAACAAATGTGACACGTTTTCCATCAACACTTATCACAATTGTGTATGATAATGGATCCAAATTATGTAAATTATATTAGTAACCTAATTATACCTATTGATTCATGATATCATATATCCATTTTTTTACTTTCCATTCTGTAGGGGGTACTATAACATCGCTCGTGTGTACAGTAGACTACCACTTTATGAAGCAATGTGATTCGTTTTCACTAACCCTTTACATGGAAGTTAATAAGGATATTTTTAATGAATATATGTGATATAAATGAAATAATTATTTGATTAATGAAATATTTATCAATCTAAAAATATAATGTATCATTTTATTTTTTACATTTTCACTCACTAAAAAATGATAACATCTTTCATGTACGTGCGGACTACTATCTTCATGAAACGATGTGACTCCATTTTCATTACCACGAAAAATAGATGATATATATAAGTATATTTTAAAAAATAATTTGGTATATATTATATTAATATAATTATATAAATATAAAATATTACTTACCTTCTTTCCATAATGATAGGTGAAAAGTGGAAATGTTACTCATACATATGTACAACCTACAATCTCAATGATCGTAACATAGTCCATTTTCATCTCCATATTTTATGATTGGTTTTAAAAGTTTAATTGATGTATAAGTACAATAACTATTTCATGAATATTATTCTTGATATTTTTAAATAATGACCGCTTTAACCTTAATCAACCTACGAGAGTCATTTTTGACACATAAGACAAATATCATCGAAATATTAGATGTAAAATTATTTGATTAAGTAATAATACATAACATGGTAATAAATAAGATAAAATGAATAATAAAATTTATTTTTTTTAAGAAAGTAAATAATTAACATAAGTTTATTATTTAGGAAGATAAAGTACGTACATGATGAGTCATGCTCAAGGTAAGAGACTTCATCTAAATCTCCTTTTATTAAGTCACATTTTCATTTTATGCACCTATATTATTTTATGAGGTGTATATACATCCCCTTAGATATGTTATACCATGAATATATCTATTCTCAGGGTATTTAAGGTATTTTAAATTCTAATCTTTCATAGGGATTATGATTCACATAATTCCAAAGTGAGAAGGGACTTTTCTTTTAACAAAATTATTTTTAATTCTTTCCTTCTAACTCTCTTTCTCTTCCATGCTCATATCTTTAAAATTATTTTATGAATGTTTTTATCAGGACATAAAATATTTATAAAGTACATTTTATGTTTATTTTTTACTTTATTCCAATTTTTTTCCAAAGGAATCTTTTTACATGTTTTATATGGAATATTTTTAGAAACTACAAAAGGAATGGAATACTTTTAATGTATATAGTGATAATAAATTTTTCTGTCACCATGAATATTATTTGATTTATATATTACTTTGAAATATTTCATGTTTTCTTAAATAGAAAACCCTATTTCCCTTTTTTGGTTATTTTTATATTGAAAATGGGTTTTTAAAATAAAAGGGTATTTTGATATTTAAAAAGTTTTTTCATATGGGTTCCAAAGTGTTTTTGAAATAATTATATGATGATAATTTTCAATCATAAAATGTTTTATTCATGATTTGGTCCTTGGAAATTGTTTAAGATGGGTGAGACCAGGTAATTTCGGGTGATCCTGTTGTAGCTTATTCAATGGGTGCACTCATATAGTGCTCTAATTCATTGGGTAATGATTATGTTCATCAGAGAATTATCTTGGAAGATGGTTGTATGGTTATTACAATTTTTAAGGGTTCTATAAGGGATATATGAGATGATTCCCAAGGCACCTACATGACTTTTATGTGATTTATAATTAGTTTCATGGAAATAAAATATTTTTAAAAGGTATTATAAATGATATTTTTCAAATAATGATAATTCCCTTTCTAGGTAAAAAATCATGTTTTAAGAAAAGGATTTTCTTGGATTTTCATGTTTTTCATTAGACAAACAATTTTATTATTTATATGTTCCTTACAGATATTTTTGTGCTCATCCCACATTTTAAAAAAAAATTCATATGATTTTAGGATGGTTAAGGGAAAGAAGAGGTCAAGTTTAAATCCGTGAATATTTTTAATGAAATAAATCATGTTTTGTTTTAAAAGTTTTATATTGTGGAAAAATGAATACTAATCGGAAGTGTAAACTTCATATTATATATAGTTAAGTTATGTATGAGTTATGTCTCAATTATCTAAAAATATAAACCTAAAAATATACTGAAATGTAATATAATTTATTATTGACATAAAACTTAAGATTATGTGATGTTTAAGGCTGGGTCATAATATTTCCCCAACAACTTGTTATAACATATAAATTCCTAGAAATATTTGAATTTAAAGTAATATGATAATTATTTTTTTATCATAGTAATTCACATATCATAAATTGTTCTTTATTGGAATGGATTCATCAAGGGATATAATAATATAAACATTTAAAATGGATATTTATATCTCCACTTAGTCCACATTGTCCAAGGTTGTTAAGGCCATAAGAATTCGTTGGAGGTCACCATGAAGAAAAAATACTTATAAAAAATTTGGATACATTAAAGTTTACATCTCATATAGTGCATTTTGAATTTTCATACATAGAAATTGGATAACTATAAATGCTATTTTTTCTAGAGCATAATCCCTAATTAAAATAAGAAGCATGATCTTAAATCATCATTGGTTGGAGCATGTTTGACAATGTTTTTTAATACACCATTATATTATGATATTTCAAAATAATTGGGTTATGATATAATACCACACCCCCTTAAGTAGTTGGTAAACTCTTCACATTGGTATTCACTCTCTAGATTTGGTTAAAACAATTTAATTACATTTCCAAGATTATTGTTTTACACAGTTATCAGATTTTTTGGTACATTTAAAAGATTAAATATCTATGTTTCATTTAAAATACATAATTATATATACTAAAATAATTCTAAGGCAACAATGTACTATAAACCAACACTTGATTGTGTACTTGTTGAACCACACATATATGCATGTTTGAGGGATGATAACTCACTATATCCATTTTACTTTTATAAATGCAATTTTATTCATTTTACCCAATTTAACAGATTTAAACATGTAAAATTATTTATAATCACATAATTATGAAAATTTACATTTATAGGGTCCATTGGATGTATTTTTTATTTTTATATTCTAGGAGGTAATGATAAAATTGATATTTAATTGTTAAATTTTACCATCTTATTTCATACATTATAAGTATATTTTAAATTCCAGGATATATAAAACCTTAAAATCATACAAACCACCATAGAAAATTTATTTTATCTAAATTGACAATTTTTTAACCCTTGAAATTTTTTTGTAATTCCAAAAAATAAATAGAAATCAAATTACTTTTGGTAGGAACTTGATATAAATTTTATAATACCCAAATCAATCCACTAGGAAGAGTTATATGGTAGGTTCATATGGCTAAAAAAAATACTTACTCTATTTCCCACATGAAGATAGACTTTTAGTTTAACTAATTCCATTTTTCTTTTCAAATAACATATAAAAAATGTATGATACAAATCCAACATTCGAAATCCATAAAATATAAACAAAATGATTAATATCCCTAACATATACACCTTAATACTAATGTTTTCTGGTTTCTCATTAATTCATTTGAACATATTTATGGCCTTTATGTTTTTATATTTATTTTTAATTTATAATACATAGATTTAAATATAAGACTTCTTATGTAAAAGGAAAAAAACCATTAGTAATAGGAAAATACAAATGTGAGTTTTTTAAAATTCATAAAAAGAAAAATATTTCTTTGATTATTATAAAAACAAGTCGATGTAATGAAAAACAAACAATTGTGAAGATAAAAATAACCAAAAAGTGAAAATATGAGGGGCCAAACCTCGATCAGAAGAAGAACGACAAAAAATTTCCTAGGAAAAGGGCCAAACATTGATCATAAGAGAAGAAACAAAAACCATGAAAACACTTCCAAAACATCACACATGAAAGAAAAATACAATGGGAAGAATAGAAAAGTCCTAGAAAAGGATGAAAGATCAATTAAAAATGAGTCAAAAATAATATACCTTTGATTTGGTCAAAACATTCAATAGAGATGACTCTAGAATTCCAATTCAGCGTGATTTTAAATGGCACAAGTAAGAGAGATCTAAGTTAGGGTGCTTCTAAAATAGAGAAACGAGTTTTATCAGTGCTCATTAAAGCACTAATAATTATTGCTTTTATCAATGCTTCATAACGTTGATATATAATAGTGGAAAATAAAATTTAAATATTAAATTTGAGAAATTACAATAAAATACTAATCATATAAAAATGTGTCTTAAAAATTACTTTATAATAAAAAATAAAATTTATTTAAAGAAAATAAATTACAAAAATATTAAAAATAAATAAACAATTTTTTTTATTTTAAATGTATTAATGAATGTAATTATATTATGAAAATGTCATAATATTATGATAAATGAATAAATATTATTAATTATGTAAATAAAAAAAATACTAAAAATGAATGAATTATATAAATTATATATATTGAAAAAATAATATAAATGAATAAATGAATAAATATTAAAATAAAACTGAATAAATACTAAAAATTGAATTTAAATATTTTTTTTTTAAAATCTTAATTAAAAATGAAAAGATAATAATTGTGTCAAGTTTTAATTAAAAATATTAAAATAAAATTAAATAAATATTAATTCTTTAAATTACACATATATTAAAAATATTTAATATTAATGCATAAAAATGTATAATTAAATATTAAAGATGAATAAATTATACAAATATCAAATTAATATATGTTAAATATGGATTAATTACAAAGATATTAAAAAATAATAAGTAATAAAAATGAATAGATAATAATAAATGAATAGATATTAAAAATGAATAAAGTGTAATAACTAAAATTGAATATATTGAGAAATATAAAAAATGAAGTAATAGATTTAATTATATAATTTAATGAAAAATGAAAAATTAATAAGTATTAAAATAAAAATAAAAATATTTAAATATTAAATTAAAAAAAGAGATTTATAATGAAGTACTAATTAATAATGAACTAATAATAATTTTATAAATATTTAAATACAAATATATTAAATTTAAGATAAATAAATAATAATTATATTTATTATATAAATATTAAAAGTATTGAATATTAATCTATAAAAATGTATGGGATAAATGAAAAGATAAAGATGGATAGATTCTCTCTCTTAAATGGAGTCTCTCTCTATTTAACTCCATGGAAATTGCTTGAGAAATCAAAGCCTTGTGTTAACAATCCTCCTGAGTCAGAGGTTTGAAGATGAGATGGTCATTATGTATTATTTACATCGTGAGGTAGAGGATTTATTCATGCTTAATCACGAAGTGAAGCTTTGAAATGGGTGGATTTGGTCGAAGGAAATACTAGTGATGATAGATGGTTAGAGCCTCATGTAGTTAGTGACTGGGGCCCTACCTTGACAATAGTAGTTGGCGCTGATGCCTCGATGAAGGTGACTAGAGATGATGCCTTGATGGTGGTGGCTAGAAATGATGCATCAATGGTGGTGGTTGATGGTAGTGACATGACGACGATGGATGATGATGGAGTCCCGATGATGGTGGCTAGAGATGGAGGGATGTGGGGCATAGACCTATGATTTTGTAGACAGGGACGACTAGCGTTGATCTTAGGATGCACGGTATAGGTGACGTCAAGACGTGGGGTTTTTCAATGATGATCTTGGGGGGACACCATGGGAATACTGGCAATAAGATATTGATTGTTTGGGTGCATGAAAATGACCTCGGTTGGTGTGCATGACCTAGGGCATGAGTATGTCCATTGAAAATGAGCAGTGAGGTGGTTTTGGGACCCTGGTGATGGTGATTGTCAACTGTGGCTGAGTAAAAGAGAGCTTCACTCATTAGCATGGATGGAGATTAGTAGCAGGTCAACACTGACCTTAGGATGCGGGGAAACTGGTGACAAATTCGAGCAGAGATGTGATGACCATGGGATGTGGCTGACGACAACATTCTGAAATAGACTGACGATATCCTCCGCGTGCGATGATGTCAACCTCAGATGTAGGGATCCAACAATGATATCGAGACATAGACAAGTGACAAAATTAGGATTTGGAAAGATGATGACCTCGAGAGGTGTTAGAGCGAAGATCATAGGGTATGATGCAATCACAGGCTGACGATGATCAAGAGGGAATCTGTCGGCAAGTGGTTCTATCCAAAAAAATAATTGGGCCTCAATCAACGGACCTTCAAAGTATGTAATACATGGCCTACAATTTCCAGAAAATGAAGCAAAAATTGGACCTATGGGCTATAATAAATATGAACCTATGGGTATTTATATTTATATATATCTATGGGAAATGGTGATGATGATTAAATCGATGATGGGGTGGGACTCTCGAGCGGCTGTCAGGGGCATGGGATGCCGGTGGCATATATATCTCATGATGATCACTGACAGTATGGGATACTGATAGGTGCGATGACCTAGACCCATTGTAGCTATCAATGGAATAGGATGTCGATGGGTTTGCAGAACAAGTTCGACGATGAAGTGTTGGGGTACAAACGGCACATGGGTGGCGATGCTGAAGGAACACGACAATGTATGGGCCTTGGGTGTACAAGGTCTTCATGGGATGGCGGACACTGTGGTTTCTAGGGGGGTTCAGGCTATTTATGTGGGGCGATGAGCCATGCTATGGGGGTCTTCGGACCTTAATTTTAATTCTCTAGATTGGGATACCACTCTGATTGCCTTTTGGATGGCATTGGTGTGCCACATTCATGCTTTCTGGAACTTTCTATGCCATATGTTTTATGTTGTTGTTTTTGATTTTCTATTTTATTTAAAAAAATTTACGACCGAGCATGCTTGGCTCCTAAAATTTCATGGTAATATATAAAAATGTATAAAAAACTATCAAAGTATATTACAAAAACTATTAAATGAATAAATATTAAAAATGAATAAACATTAAAAATCAATAAATTATAGAAATTATTCAAAATGGAGAAATATTAAAAATGAATATATAATCTTAAATGAGTAAAGGTTAAAAATGAATAAAATGGAATAATTTAAATTAAACAAATTACAAAAAAAATTAAAAAATTTAAATAAATAATATCAATTAGACCAGTTAGAAAAATATTAAAAATCAATAAATATTAAAATAAAAATGATTAAATACTAAAAAGTACATTTAAATACATAATATTCACAATAAATTACAAATTAAAAACGAATAAATAATAATTATACAAAGAATTAAATACAAAAAGAATTAAAATAAAAATTAATAAATATTAATTATATAAATTTCAAACATGTTATAAATTTTAATTATTAACAATCTGAAAAGTATAAATAAATATTAAAAATTGAAAAAATTACAAAAAATATGAAATATATATATATATTTCTATATAAAATTGCATTAATTACATTTGAAAAACCAAATGACTTTTACTATGATTGTGGGTTGGTATATGTATATATATATAAATATATAATAATGAGATGTCATATTGAAAAAACAAATGGCCTTTATTGTTATATAATGATATATTCATATACATATACATAAACATACACATTACTTACATACACATACACACATACATATGCATAGATATATACATGCACATCCACACACACACACACACACACTCACAAATACACATACACATACATGTACACAGGCACATGCACATACACATACACATACAAACACACACACACACACACACACACACATATATATACACATGCAGAGACACATCCACATACACATAAACATAGACAGACACATACAGATACACATACACGTACA
This sequence comes from Viscum album, assembly GCA_963277665.1. NCBI lineage: Eukaryota > Viridiplantae > Streptophyta > Magnoliopsida > Santalales > Viscaceae > Viscum > Viscum album. The sequence continues at coordinate 740,097,139 of OY728159.1, forward strand.
CGTACACATACACATACACATACACATACACATACACATACACATACACATACACATACACGTACACATACACGTACACATACACGTACAGGTACAGGTACACATACACGTACAGGTACAGGTACACGTACACATACTCGTACTCGTACACGTACACGTACACGTACACGTACACGTACACGTACACGTACACGTACACGTACACGTACACGTACACGTACACGTACACGTACACGTACACATACACGTACACGTACACGTACACGTACACGTACACGTACACGTACACGTACACGTACACGTACACGTACACGTACACGTACACGTACACCTACACCTACACCTACACGTACACCTACACCTACACATACACATACACATACACATACACATACACATACACATACACCTACACGTACACATACACGTACACATACACGTACAGGTACAGGTACACATACACGTACAGGTACAGGTACACGTACACATACACGTACAGGTACAGGTACACATACACATACAGGTACAGGTACACGTACACATACTCGTACTCGTACATGTACACGTACACGTACACGTACACGTACACGTACACGTACACGTACACGTACACGTACACGTACACGTACACGTACACGTACACGTACACGTACACGTACACGTACACGTACACGTACACGTACACGTACACGTACACGTACACGTACACGTACACGTACACGTACACGTACACGTACACGTACACGTACACGTACACGTACACGTACACGTACACGTACACGTACACGTACACGTACACGTACACGTACACGTACACGTACACGTACACGTACACGTACACCTACACCTACACGTACACCTACACCTACACATACACCTAGCCTTTAAAATTAGTAATATGAATAATAATAACTAATTTTTAAATATTTATGTTTTTATATAAATAAAACCTATTGATAATTAATTACATAATTTCCGATAAATTCTTTACATGTTTCAAAAATATTATTTTCTCAAAAAAATAATCTTAGATCTTTTTTTGAACAATAATAAAATTAATTTTTGAAAATTTTAGTAAATTAATTTTACTAAATTAACTTTATTTTTTAAATAAAAATGTAAATTTTTTTTTTGGGTTAATTTTTTGGGTTTTTCTGAAAAGTTTCATTTGATGATGAATAGTAAAAAATACCGAATTTTAATTGAAAACTCTCTTTTTGTTTAATTTATTTATAAAGTTAAATTATATGTTAAAATATAATTAGTTCAATTAAACATCTATTTATCCAATATAGGTCATTTAAATAAATTTAATGTTGAAATTGGATATAATTTTTTTGTAAACGTTTGATCTTTTTCCCTTTAAAAACCTGATTTCTCTTCACATATATGGGGTTAATTTTAAATTATTTTTTGGTTACTTATATGAATGTAATTTGAAAAAATATATTCCATAATTGGAATAATAATAATTTATACTATCTAATAAAGTGAAATTAATTTTTTACCAAAATTAATATTGAATGCAGTAAAAAGTAATTGCTACAGTTAAGGTAAAAATGGGTTTACCGGAGGGTTAAATTAAAAATATATGGATAAAAAAGACCTATAAACTTGTCTAAAAACTATTTTATGACATTTTTTATACCATTAAACCTATAAGGTTTGATAATGGTCCATTTTGGACTCTTTTTTACATATGAAAAACATGGGAGCACCCAATTCTTTTCAAAAAAAAACATGTGTGTCCTCTCTCCCACTTATAAAAGGCCACCCTCTTCTCTCGTCTTCACACCCTAAATTTTTTTTCCAGAAAATACCTACCCAAATAACTTCTATAATTACCTCCTCTAATTCTATAAACCTTATATTGGACATAAATCTTTCCTAGGGATAGTTTTAGTGAAAACCTAAGGAGGATACCCAAAGAAGAGGTAATATTCATCAACAAGCATTTTTGATTAATTTATTTCTCCACCTTTACAATTATTATTATATAATGATTATATAATAAAATAAATATATTACATATAATGATATATTTTTATTTTATGTTAATGACCTACAACTATCTCCACTTTCATCAAATGGGTTACGAAATCATTGTTTGTGTGTATGATAGACTTCTAGATTGTGAACTGAAGTCATTCATTTTTCTATTACCACCTATCAAGGCTGGCAATAATGATCGATTTTTTATTTATATATGATATTTATAATTTTATTATGATTTTATAATTATTATATCACATATACCTTCATAATCTACATTTTTTTAGAATACGATAACATCGCTTGTGTGTATGGTGGACTACTACCTCGTGAAACAGTGTGATTCATTCATGATTTAAATGGAAGGTATTAAGGATGAGTTTAATAAAACTATGTGATATTACATAAAAATTATTCTAAAATTAAAATATATATATCATTTACTTTTCTTTCTTTTAATATGATAAGAAAATGGAAACAATGTTTATGCGTATGTACAACATACCGTCTCTATGAACAATGTATTTCATTTTCTATCACTAAATATTATTTATTAATAAAAATAAATATATAATAAATATATATTATATGTATATCATGGTTTAAATTCTTTATATGATGAAAACATGATTTAAGTAAGAGGACAAAAAATAACATGTCAAAACATACATGAAAAACAAAGTTATTATTGCCCGAAATATGTTTGCAACATGGAATTATTAATAAAAAGGTAATAAAAGGGAATAAGTAAATTATATATGGTATTATATATAAGAATATGGTTATTTAATACATTTATAAAAAATTATATTTTTTATACATGAGGTTTTAACAAGTGTGATGAAAGTCAAGACTTAAAGTAAAGGATTTTCATCTCACTTTTTTTGTGATAAAAATGTCATATCCACCAGATATTTATTTTTGTAGTGAATATATTTCCCATAAATGTATTTTATAGTTATTCTAATTAAAATAATTTTTATTTACATATGAATTTTAATATCTCACTTTCGTGGGGTTTATGGTTTTCATGTTATCAATTCTATAAGATATTTTCATCTCACTTTTTTATGATACAAATGTCATATCCGCCTCATGTTTCTTTTATGTGGTGTATATACTAACCATGAATATATTTTATAATTATTCACCTAAAAAATATTTGTATTTACATATCCATTTTTTGATATCTTTTTTATGGAGTTTACGGTTTCAATGTTATAAATGCGGTAATGGATTTTTTTCTCAGTTTTTCCTTTTTGAGACGTATGTTATGTTTTACACCTATCTTATTTTATGAGGTTTATATACTACCACTTTGAAATTTTATGTCATGGATCTAATTATTTTCACAATATTATAATTTTAATTTAATGTTATTATTTCATGTAGATTACAATTCAATGTTACCAAAGTGGTAAGAGTCATATGTTTCAATCTTATCGTTTATCATGATTGTTTATTATGATGCTTGTAATGATGAAATATTATGATCCATCTCTCAAGACACTCATAAAATTTCTTATCCTCTAGTTATTTCATGATAATATATGATTTATTTTTATTTTCTTCTCTTTATGAACTCAAGATTTCAAAAGAAATGTTTTAATAAGAATCATCTTTACTTTTCCCTTCAGTCGGTAATCCGTTTTCTTCCAAAACCATGTTTTCTTAAATGTTTAAAAAAATAATGATTTTTTTAAAAAGATATTTAAAAAAATAATTATTTTTTAAATACATTTAAAAAAATTAAAATTAATCTTTATGTAATTTTCAAAAAATTCCAATTTTTCTTTGACTAAAAATATAAAAATAATATTTGTTTTTTAACATGCATCGCATAAATTTTATTTCCCACTATCATGATAGCTCAATGATACCAATATTCCCTTAAAAGTTTTCAAAAATCTTTTCAAAGAAAATTTTTTACTTAATATTTGTAAAATTTATAGATTTTAAATAAATAATTTCAAAATTAAAATGATTTTGAATATTTTTTATGTTTTCAAAAGTGTTTTTCAAAGCAGAAAGGATATGATCCTCAAGAAATGGTTTAAATGATTTTTAAAGATTCCTTTATAAGTTTATATGTTGTTTTAAAACAAAAGGATTTTAAAAATGTTTTGTGTTTTAAAAATTTATTTTCAAAGAAAATATATTTTACTCACGAAATTTTCCAAGAAATATTGAAAAATTATTTTTCATCTATGATTACATCCATTGATGTTACATTTGATTTACAGGGGATACGATCCAAGGATACCATTTTTATTCTTTCTCAAAAAGTTTTATGTTTATGATGGTGTAATGTTTATGAAACCCATTTCTCTTCCACCGGTTATACCATGAAGAAATTCTTGTGAAACCTGATTCTTTTCATAGGTCATTCTATGATGAAATGATTATGAAACCTATCTCCTTTCCATAGGTTATGATATGATGAAATTTTTATGATACAGATTTTATTTAATTGGTTATGATATGATGAATGTTTATGATCTTGTGGTACAAAAAAAATATAGTTTTCATTATGTGATTGGTAGGACCAATATCTCTCTCCAATGCATTGGGTAAAGATTTATATCTCATGATATAGATAGGTCTGGAATGGGGTGTGAACCCAATTCAGTAAGACAAGACTAGAATGAGGAGTGAACTCGGTTTAGTAAGACAAGGATGGAATGGGGAGTAAACTTGGTTCAATAGGGTACTTTGTCCACTATTATGGTCTTAGGAGTGAACCTTGATAACTATGATGGTTTTTGAAGTGAACCCATAACAATATAGTAGCCTTGGGACTGATCTTTGACTAATATGGAAATGATTTTATATACTTATGTGTACGCCACAAATTCCATGTCTTATGCAAATGTTTTTACCTCATGGATCATGTTCTTTGATTCCATTATGATTCATATCTTATAAACTACCAATGTTTATTCCATTACTCAAGATTATTATATTTGATATTCTGGGTATGGTTTTTAAATGTTATACTCATGTTCTTATACCCTTATGTTCATTTTATGATTACGTATCTCCATAGTTTAACCTTACTGAACATAAGAGCTCACCCTTTCTTATGTTTCCTTTCCCTATGTTATGGAGATATTTATTATGTATGATTTGTCTAAGAAAGGTTCTAGTTGCGAAGAAAGTAGTGGGAGATGATGTAGCTCACTTATGGACCAATGTTTATGTTCATAAGTTTCTAAAGGCACCAAACTATTACAGTCCTCAGACATGTGTTTCTGTAATGTAATGAATATTCATAAAACATTATATAATATCTATGTATGAAAAGATGGGGTCACTATATACTATATAAACATACACAAACTACATAAACATGCCTATACATACACATACATACACATATACACATATACATGCCAACACACACACACACTCACTCACACACACACACACACACACGTACATGTACACGTACATGTACACATACACATACACATACACATACACATACACATACACATACACATACACATACACATACACATACACATACACATACGCATACACATACGCATACACATACACATACACATACACATACACATACACATACACATACACATACACATACACATACACATACACATACACATACCCATACACATACACATACACATACACATACACATACACATACACATACACATACACATACACATACACATACTCATACGCATACACATACAAATACACATACACATACACATAGACATACCCATACCCATACACATACACATACACATACACATACACATACACATACACAGACATATACACATACACATACACATACACATACACATACACATACACATACACATACACATACACATACACATACACATACACATACACATACACATACACATACACATACACATACACATACACAAACAGACACATACACATACACATACACACACACACACACACACACACACACACATACACACACATACACATACACATACACATACACATACACATACACATACACATACACATACACATACACATACACATACACATACACATACACATACACATACACACACACATACACATACACACACACATACACACACACATACACACACACATACACAGACACATACACATACACATACACATACACATACACATACACATACACATACACATACACATACACATACACATACACATACACATACACATACACATACACATACACATACACATACACATACACATACACATACACATACACATACACATACACATACACATACACATACACATACACATACACATACACATACACATACACATACACATACACATACACATACACATACACATACACATACACGTACACATACACGTACACATACACGTACACATACACATACATTCATACACATACATTCATACACATACATACATACACATACACATACACATACACATACACATACACATACACATACACATACACATACACATACACATACACATACATTCATACACATACATGCACATACACATAAACATACACATACACAAACATACATACACATACACATACACATACACAAACATACCTAAACACACACACACAAAACACCCATATACCCATACAAACACTTACACACACATACATAAATGCATATACAAATGTACACATACATACACATGTATACACATACATACACATGTATACACATACATTCACATGTATACACATACATACACATGTATGCACATAAATACAAATATATAAGTATATTTTAAATTTGTTAATATGAATATAAGTATATAAATTCAAATAACTATATTTAAATAAATATATTTTTATTAATAAATTAATATATTGTTTAAATAAAATATTAAAATATTATATTTATATATATGTTTTTTAATTAATTTATATAAATAAATTATTAAATATTTTTTTGATTAAAATAAATTTTATAATTATATATATATAATTTTAAAAATAAGACGGATAATAATTTTTTATAATATAGTTATATAAATCATATTTATAAATCATATTTACATATATAAATACTTAATTTTATATAAATAATATTTAAAAATTTAAAAATATGCATAAATAAATTAAATTATTCATGATACCCTTTATCAGCGCTAACAAAAAGTGTTAAAAAATGGAACACTTATCAGTGATAAAAAAAAATACTAACAATTTGTCACATTTTATCTATGTTGATAAAGGTTTCATTTATCTATGATTTTTATTTTCATTGAGAAAAGACCCCCATTGTCAGTGTTTTTTGATCATTGATAAAGGTCAACACTGGATATAGAAGGATCTGCAGTTGTAATTGAATATGAAATTTCCCTCAAACCTTGAGACAAAAAACAACATTAAATAATTCATTGATTTTATTTAATATGTAAAATAAAATGTTAGAAAAATTATTCAAAGTTAAGAACTGTCTATGGATGATAAGAAGTATACCCTGATCTATACTTAATCAAATTATATATATCAATTTTCATTTTTTCAGGGATTGTAGTCTCAAATATTTTAAGAATATTTTTATCATTATAATATAAAAGGAATAAAAACATAATTATATAACATGTATTTATAACACACACACACAAACACAATTTTTATAGATATAGAGAAACAAATTTATACCTCTTACTTACTTTTATTGTTGATTATATTTCTTATCTATATGTGATAATGTCAAAACTATATGTTTTTGATTGATTCCATGGTGCACCAAATAGACTTTTTATTATGATATTATAATCCACTTTAATAGATCAAATTTATTAAAAGGGATATGTTCAATCCATAATAATACTTTCATGTAGAGCATTCCATTGAATCTTTAGTTTTATTTGTCCATAAGTATTATAAAGTGGGTAAGATAATTCTTGACTTCTAAAATATTCTGCGTAAATACCATGCACAAGTGATACATATATAGAATCTATTTTCTCATGGAATTAAAATATTGTAATTTTCATCCAAATAAGGTAATTTGATAATTTTATCAATATATGAAATATGTTGATATAAACTTGAAAGTTTCACTTTGAAACAAAGATGAAGCTACCATACAAGGTTGGAAAACTAGTCCATTTATGGATCAAACCCCTCTTCTATCTCGTACCTCATTGATTACACCCTATTATTAAAATATATATCAGAATATTTTCTTTACCCTATGCAACAAAATAGATCATTTCTCAATGTTCTCAAAAGTAAGTGATTTATAATTTTCACTCATATGTGATGAGAGTTACAAGAATCAATGCCAATGATGTCAAAATTTAGTTTAAAAATATATTTATATATACATAAAAAAATATTTTGGATTAATTTATAGGATGAAATAACATTAGAGGCACTACCGAAATTTATGACCACCTTCAACCAAATATCAAACATTAATTCATAAACACATTTCTCATATTTTATCACCTTTTATTTTCAAATTAATATAACTATTATTAATTACTAGAAATATCATAAATTCATCCTTTTGTGATGAATTATTTATGACCGACGAAGAGTCTATTGAAAATAGTTATCTAAAAGGGGTTAATTTATAATGTAATTATTGTTTCGTTACAAATAATATTTGCAATGACAAACAATTATATCAAAAAATAAATCTATCACTAATAATTTAGTGAAAATGCACACTGTAAAAAATGAGGTAATGATAGAATAAATCATTTTCAAATTTATTAATACGAATTAGATATTTATATTAGTTATATAAATATTAAGTAAATGTTTAAGGAAAGACGAAATAGTTTTAACTAAACTCTTTTCTTATAAGGTTTTATTTAAAAGTTTATTTTCTAAAATTTAGAATTTTAATTTGAAAATATGAATATAAATTTAGAATTTATAACATCAAAATTTACTTCTATTGAATTTTTGTGATTTTTTGGAAAATATTGATTTTTTAGTGAATATTGAAAATACCATTTTTGTAAAAAAAGTATTTTCTTTTCAATAAATTAAGTAATTTGAAAGCCCTTTTATGTTTTAAATATTATTTAATGTAAAATAATTATTATTTAGTTATATTAAATCCACTTTATTACTTTTGAATATAATTTATACTCGTTTTTAGTATATTTTTGTTTTTTTAGTTTAAAAAAAGTTTTTATAAGAATTATTTTAAAATGCCAAATGTTTCTCTATTTTAAACAATTAAAATAATTCCTAATTTGGAATGTTTTAAATGAAATTTATAAATTATATATCATTATATATTAATTTTTTTTCATACAATGATTATTATTAGTCATAGAGTTAATATAAAAGCATATTTTTCTCAAAAAGTTCTCTACTTGGAAACCCACCTTTTCTTCATGTCAATGAGTTTTTTTAATTACATTTTTCCAATTTCAGGAATTGATTTTGATTAAATGTATTAAATATTTTTAGTAATAATAATTTATGTTTTATAATAATGTCAACTTAATTTTTGACCAAAATTAATCGTGAAAATAGTAAAAATTATTTACCGTAGTAATGGAAAAATTGGATTTACCGGGGGAAAAACTAAAAAGATAAGAGTTAAAATGACCTAAAACATGTGTAAAATATATTTTATTGCCATATTTAGATGTTATATCTTATATTATAGATAAGGGTCCATTATTGGAGCCTCATGAAATGGAAAAATGTGGGTGAAATTCATTCTTTTTAAAAATTACAAGTGTGCAACTCACCTCATATATAAAAGGTCACCCCTATCCTCCTATCTTCACACATTCAAACCCCATTGGTTAAAGCAATAACTAACCAAATCACTTCTATAATTCCATCCAATCATTATATAATCCTTATTTTTTTATTAATTAAACAAATGAATAACTTTTATGAAAACCAAAAGAAGTTACTCGAATAATATGCAATGTTCTTCAATGAGCATTTTTATTTCATTTCTTCCACCACTCCATTAAATTATTATTAAACCATGATTATATAATACCATAAGTATATTAAATATACTTATATGTTGTTATTTTAATTTCATAACTTAAATCCTTCACCTATTTCATCAAATGGGTTACAAAATCATCATTCAAGTGTACGACAGACTACCGCCTCACGAACCGATGTCATTCATTTTTCCATTACCACCTCTCAGGTTTGGGTATGATGATAGATATAAAGTATATATATGATATTTATAACATAATTATACCTATTTATTCATTATATATTATATAAATTTTTTACTTTACATTTAGTTGGAGATACGATAATGTCATTCGTGTGTACGGCAGACTACCACCTTACAAAGCAATGTGATTCGTTTAAACTAGCACTTTACATGGGATATAATAAGGGTAAAGATAATTAATATTTGTGATAAATGGAATAATTATAATATTAATGAAATATTTATAATTATTTAAAGACAATATATCATTTTATTTCATACCTTTTCACTCAATGAGAAATGATTACGTCGTTCCTAAACGTGTGAACTACCGCCTTCACGAAGTAGTGCGACTCTCTTTTCATCCCCAAACCTCATGGATGATATATATAAGTATTTTTAAATAAATAATATGGTATATATTATATTATTATTATTCATTAAAAATAAAATATTATTTACATCTTTTTAACAATGATAATTGAGAAATGGAAATGTTACTCATGGGTACGTACGACCTATTATCTCCATGGTTGTAACTTACTTAATTTATCAACACCATATTTCAAGATTGGTATTAAAAGTATAATTTATTTATAAATATGATAAATATTTCATTATTATTATTCTAGATATGTTTAAATAATGACTTCTTTGACTATAGTTAACCTACCAAATCCATTTTTTACATATGAGCTGAATATGGTTACAACATTCTATGTAAACTTAATTGATTAAGTAATTTTATATAATATGGTATTAAGTGAAATAAAGGTAATAAAACAAAATAAAATGTTCTCAAGTAAGTAAATAATTAACATAAGTTTATTATCTTAGAAGATAAATACATATGTGATAAGTCAAACTCAAGGTGAGGGACTTCATCTCAATTTCATTTAATTGAGACATATTTTTATGTTATACACCTGTAATATTTTATGAGGTGTATATAAATCCATTTTGACATGTTAGGTCATAAATTTATCTATTATCATTGTATTTATTGTTTTTTTAATTTATTATTTCTTGGGGCTTATGATTCAAATATTTCCAAAGTGATATGGGACTTTTCTTTAAAATAATTCTCTTTTAATGTTTTCCTTCTGACAATTTACTTTCCCTGTCTATGTTTTTAAAATTATTTTATGAAAATTTTAATATAGAAATAAAATATTTATAATGTAAATTTTATTTCAGTTTTTTTTCAAAGGTTTTTAAAAGAAATAATTTTTACATGTTTTATACAAAGTATTTTGACAAACGACAAAAGGAATATTCTATTCTTAGCATATGTGGCGACAATTACTTTTCCCACCACCATGACCATTATCTGATTTCTAGTTCCTTTGAAATATTTCATGTTTCCTTAAATAAAAATCCATATTTCCTTTTTTTGAGTTTTTTTCTATTGAAAATGGGTTTTTAAATGAAAATAGTATCTTTATATCCAGAAGTGATTTGTATACGATTTTCAAAGAATTTTTCAAATGTTTAATAATGAAAAGTGAAAGAATAATTTTTTATTCATATTGTGGTTATTTAACATTATATATGATAGGTGAATCAGGATATAATTAGGTAAGACTGTTATAGATAATACAATGGGTTCACCGAGATCACACTCCAATGCACTGGGTAATGATTATATTTTCTGGAGAATTATATTAGAAGTTAGCCGTATGGTTATTCCAATTTTTAATGGTTTTATATGAATTATATAAGATGATTTCCCTAGTTACCTATAATTTTTTTCTTTTCTTGATAATGGGTTTTTATGTAAATAATTTGTTTTCAATGGGTAATATAAATTATATTTAAAAAATAAAGATAATACCCTTTCTTGGTAATAAATTTATGTAATTGAGAAAAGGTTTTTCATGGGATTTCATGTTTTTAACTGGAGTAAAGGTTTTCTTATTTTTTTATGTCCTTTACAAATCTTTTTGTGCCCATAAGATGTTTTTAAAATGTTTTTAACAAGATTTAAGGATGGGTAGGGTAAAGTAAGGGGTTAATTTTAAATTCATGAAGAATTTATATGAAAAGAAATATAGTTTTGTTTTAAAAGTTTTATGTGTTGGGAAAGATAGATACTAATTGAAAGTGTTCACTTTGTATTATATGTTTTTTATATATGATTTATGACCCAATTTTCTAAAAATATAAACCTCAAACGATCTTAAAATATAAGATAATGAACTCTTGACTTAAAAATCAAGATTATATAGTGTTTAGGTTCATTTCTATATAGTTGGTATCTGAGTTTAGTTTAGATAAATTCTCAGATTAGTATAATATTAATAGTATTCCCTTGAAATATTCTACCTTATTTAAAAGTTGAGATGATATAGAATTTTAATATTATCATGTTTATTCATCTAAAATATGTCTGTTCAGAATTTTTTTCCATTGAGGAAACTAGTAAACTACAGTGGGAAGTTATCGAGAAACAATTATCCTTACAATAAGCATTACAAGATGGTTGGAATTGGAATAGAATAGTTTTTTTTTTGTAGTGATGGGTGAGTTGAAACAAGATATAAATGGTGGTGGTATCGATGCTAGAGAGGAAACTGATCTACCATGAAGGAACATTTATAGTTTGGAACATTTAATGAAGAAAAAAACCCCATCATTCATTGGATAATTTAACCTAGTGGTAGAAAAAGTATCTTTCAATGCTCTGGAGAAGATATTTGAAGTCATGGGATATTCTGAATACTAAAAGGTAACTCTTGTCATTTATCATTTTGAAGGTGAACTTGATCGATGGTGGTATTTGGTTAATAACAATAAATTGAAAAATAATATTGATTCCATCAAATGAGAAAAATTTAAGGATATTTTCCTTGAGAAATATTTCCCTAAGGTTGTTTGACTCTACATATAAAATTTTTTTTTGAAATTGAGAGAAAAAATGAAGTTTTTTTGGCCACGTATGAAGCCAATTTTACAAGACTTGATGGGTACATAATAGATTTTGTTCTAGAAATTGATGGTAAAATTAATATATTTTAATCAGTATTGAAACCAATTATATGAATATATTTGGCTGCATAATAATTTAAAATGCATGAGAAATATTTTCATTATGCCAAAAAAGTTGAGATGAAGTTTTCTGACACTTATGTGCCTTATAATGATGAAATTAAGAAGAGGTTATGATGGAATGCAATTGATAAATAAAAAAAATAAATATGGAGGTTTGAAAATTAAGTCCCCATATTGGGGTAAGTGTGGTAAATAGAACCTTGGATAATGTCTCATAAAATCAAGGATGTTTTACCTATATGGGAAGTTTGTATATATGTCCCATGATTTCAAGGAAAAGAATCTTGAAAAATAAAAAATAATGGGGTAAACAATATCTATACAATGGTGAGGTTTTTTAGTTGTAATGAGTTTTGTCAATATGTTAATATGTTTCTGAGTTAGTAATTCATGCTCAAAATCATAAATATTGGAAGCAAAAGGTTTTGTAAAAATCTTTTTATACTACTACCATTGATCTTGGTCCATAAAATGAAATGGTGAAAGGTATGTTAATTGTATATTTAAATTATTCTAATACCTTATTTGACTCTTTATTTTTTCATTCTTTCATTTATAATAAATTTTCATGTATATTGGGAAAATCACCACATGAAAGTAAGAGAGAAATTTTGGTGAAAACTTTGTGTGGAAGTATTAAACAGACTAAGATTTACAGGAACATTTCTATTATTATCCATGGTATGGTCTTTCTTGCAAATATTTTCTAACTATACTTCGTAGAGTTAGATATCATTTTTGGTATGGATTATATTTCAATTTATCATGCTAATATATATTGAATTTCCAAGATAGTTTTATTAAATGAATTCATGCCTTTTATAACATACTAAGAATCTATCAAATTTATTAGAGATATAAAAAAAGTTACCAAGCTCAAATTGTTGAAAATAATAAAACTGTTAAAATTAGAGATGTTCTAGTAGTGAATGAATACATGGATGTTTTTATAAATGATTTTATAAGTGTTATTCCTGATCAGGAGGTTGATTTTACTATTGAATTATTTCCTAATGCTGATGTTATTTCGATACCCCTTTATCAAATATTTCAAGAGGAACTTTTATAATTGAAAAAGAAATTGAAGGAGTTATTAGATAAAGGTTTCATCCAACCAAGTATTTCGCCATGGGATGCTACTATTTTTTTTTGTTAAAAAGATATATTGCTTAATGAGAATTTTCATTGTCAATATAGATTTGAATAACATCACTATTAGAAATAAGTATCCTTTTCCTCATATCGATGATTTGTTTTATTAGATATAGGGAGAACAATATTTTTTAAAGTTGATTTGAGGTCCGAGTACCATTATCTGAATGTGAAGAAGGATGAAATTATAAAGAATACATTTCTAACTATTTATGAGAACTATAACTTTTCTTATTCCCATTAGGTTGTCTAATTCACCTTATATATTTATGGTCTTATGAATAGAATTTATCATGAGTTATTGGATAAGTTTTTAGTTGTTTTTATTAATTACATTTTGATATGTTATAAAATTTAGGAGGAAAATAAAAGAAACCTAATAATTATTTTGAAATTATTAAAATAAAAGAAACCATATAGTAAATGTATAAAGTTTTAATTTTGGTTGCAATAAATTTATTTCCTTGAACATATTGTTTATAAAGATGGAATAACTATTTAACTTGCTAAAAAAAGTGATTGAATAATTGACAAGACCCAAAAATATTATAGAGATTCATATTTTTCTTGGATTAGTAGGTTAATATGGATGGTTTATTGAAAACTATGATTGGTTTTCTATAAAAAAGACCAAGTTAACTAGAAAAGGTGTTGAATTTATCCAGAGAAAAGAATGTGATGATTTTTTTTCATGAACCAAAAAGAATATTGGTGAATGGTCCAATTTTTTCTCTACCGTACATAAATGTATAATTTTTCATTTAAAATGATTCTTATCTGAAAGTAATTGGTTTTTTATAAATTCATAATGATCTAACAATTTATTTTTCTTCATGTCATTTTAAACCTGATGAGTTAAATTACCCTAAAGATGATCTAGAATTGGATATTGTGGTTTTTTATTAAAAAATTTGGTGGAATAATCCATATGGAGTAAAGTGTGAAATATACACTGATAATAAGAGTTTAAAGTATATATTCACTCATAAATAATTAAACATGAGACATAAATGATATCTAAAACAGATCAAGGTTTATGATTGCTTGATTCATTACCATCATAGAAAAGAAAACAAAGTGGTCGATGCATTAAGTTAAAAAATATAATGATAATTTAACCATTTTAAATTTGAAATTTGACCAATTGTTTAATGATTTAATAAATATTGTATTGGAATTTGTGGATATAGGGACATACTGTATTTTGTTTTAGGGTTCACTGCAATCAAATTTTTCAAAAAAAAAAATTAATCAAGCTCAAAAGGTGGATCAATATTTGTGAGAAAATGTAGAATCCTTTAAGATGGGTAAGTTTCCATATTTTAATATTGATGAAGAAGGTGTTTTATGAGTTAGTAAAAAAAAAATTGTGGCTTTTATTTCCCACTTAAAGAAAGAGTAATTAAGTGAAGATCAAAGTTCTCCATTTTCCATTCATTTGGGAAGCACTAAGATAAATAGATACCTTAGAGAGTATTATGGATGGGATTAAATAAAAAGTGATATTGTTGACTTCACCATGATGTGTTTGAATTTTTAGTATGTTAAAGAATAACTGTAGTCACCAAAGGTAATTCTTAAACCTTTTCTATTTCTAGATTAGAAATGGGAAAATATATCAATGGATTTTTTGTAGGATTTCCAAAGACTTATTGAGTTAATAATGCGATTTGGGTTATTCTTGATTGGTTAAATAAATAATTACATTCACTTCATTTTCAAGATATAATGTCTTTTGAACAGATTTATTGACTATATCTAGAGGATATTTTGAGGTTACATGGATTTCCTATATCTATTGTAATAGACCATAATCCTAGATTCACATCGAATTTTTTGAAATTACTTCAGAAGTCATTGGGAATTAAATTAAATTTAAGTATATTTTTTCATCCTCAATCTGATGGATAGTTTGATTGAACAATTTAGACCATGGTTGTTATAATTTTTTCATGTTCAATAGATTACTGGGGAAGTTGGGATCAACATCTTTCTTTAGTTGAGTTTTCTTATAACAATAGTTTTCATTTGTTATACAGAGGGAACCATTTAAGGCATTATATTAAAAGAGGTTTCAGACACCATTATTTTGGAATGATTCAAGAGAAATTAATTTGATGATACTATATTTGGTATAATAAATGTTAATGATATTATAGTTGATTCAAGAAAATTTAAGAATAGCTAAGATAAAACATAAAAGTTATTCAGATAACTAGAGGAAATATCTTTCTTTCGAGGTAGGTGATATTGCATTTCTCAATGTTTCTCCAAGGAAATGTGTCATTCATTTTAGTTATAACGGGAATATAAGTCCATAGTTCATTGGGCCATATTCCTATTGAGTGACCTTACCTCTGAGTTTATCCCAGGTATATAACACATTTCATGTTTTGTTGTTAAGAAAATATGTGTGAGATTCATCTCATATTTTGAGCCTGGAAGTTGTTCAGTGGGAAGATAATATCTCTTATCAGGAATAAAAAATACATATTATTGACCATATGGAGTATGTGTAGTGTAAAAAGGTGATTCATTAGCTTATTCTTTTATAAAAAAACCATATGGTTGAAGAGGAAACACGAGAATTTGAAAATGATACAAGAGAAATATACCCCCACTTGTTTAATACGTGAGTAAAATTGTGAGGAAGAAATTCATAAAAGGTTAGAATAATGTAAAAAAAATTAATGATAGAATTAATCATTTTAGATTTTTTATTATGAATTATATAGATATATTAGTTATAAAAATATTAAGTAATTTTTAAATCCACAAGGAAATAACTTTAAATAAATTCTTTTATTATAAGGTTTAATTTAAAAGTTAAATTTTTAAATTTTATAATTTTAATTTTTTCAATATGAATATTATTTTTTAAATAATAATATCAAAATTAATCTATGGTGAATTTTTTTAATTTTTCAAAAAAATATGTATTTTTCAGTAAATTGTGAAAAATACTGTTTTTTTTGTAAAAAACTATTTTATTTTGAATAAAATAAGAAATTTAATGTTTTGAATATGATTTAAATTAAAATAAGTCTTATTTAGTTATATTTAATCCCATTAATTATTTTTCAATCAACCTTATATTGGTTTTTAGTGTAAGTTTGTTTTTGGGTTTAAAAATGGGGTTTTCTAATAACTGTTTTAAAATGCATAATGTTTCCCCATTTAAACTAATTTAAATAATCCATAATTGGGAATATTTTAAATGAAATTTATATATTATATATCATCAAATTTTAATTTATTTTCATACAATTATTATTATTTTTCATAGAGTTAATATAAAATCATATTTTTTCTTAAAAAATACTATGTTTGGAAACCTAATATTTTGTCACGTCTGTAGGTATTGTTTAAAATTAAAATTTTCCACTTATATGAATTGAATTTTTTAAAATGTGTTACAAATTTATAATCATAATAATTTACATTTTCTAATAATTTAAAATTAAATTTTTACCAAAATGAATAGAGAAAATAGAAAAAATTAATTACCACGGTTATGGTAAAATTGGATTTAATGGGGGTTAAACTAGAACAATAAAGGTTAAATTGAAATAAAAACCTTTTTAAAATATATTTTATGGTCATATTTTGTACTTACACATTATAGGTTTGATAATGGCCTATTATTTGATCCTTGTGATATGTAAAAAATATGGGTGGAATTCATCATTTTAAAAAATTATAATTGTGTCACTCACCTCACTAATAAAAGGCCTCTCTCTATCATCCTCTCTTAACACCTTCAAAAACAATTTTTTCTAACAATAACTACACAAATAAATTCTATAATTCACTAATATAATCATAGAATCATTATTTTGGATATAAATCCAAACAAGGAAAGTATTTGGTGTAAACCAAAAGAAGTTATTTGAAGAAGAGGTAACGTTCTTCAAAAAGAGTTTTTATTTTGTTTCTTCCACCACCCCCTTAAATTCTTCACAAACCACAATTATATAATACAATAAGTATATTAAATATACTAATATTTTATTAAATTAATTTAATAACCAAAATCATTCTCCGCTTCCATCAAATGGGTCACGAAATCATCATTAGTGTGTATGGAGAACTATCACATTCCGAACCGATATCATTGATTTTTCCATTACAACCTATAAAGGTTGGGTATGATGATGGATAAGAAGTAAATATAAGATATTTATAACATAATTATACCTCTTTATTAATTATATCGTATATTTGTTTTTAATTTTGATTATATAGGGGACACAATAATGTTGTTCATGTGTACAACAGACTACGGTCTCACAAAGCATTGTGATTCGTTTTCACTAACGCTTCACATGGAAGTTAATAAGGGTAAAGATAATGAATATATGTGATATTAATAGAATTATTATGATATTATTGAAATATTTATATTTATTATAATACTATATATCATTTTATTTTGTATCTTTTCACTCACTGAGAAATGATTACGTCGTTCGTTAATATATGGACTACTACCTTTACGAAGTGATGTGACTCTCTTTTCATCACCAGACCACATAGATGATATATATAAGTATATTTACAGAAATAATATGGTATATATAATATTATTATCATTATTTATAGATAAAATATTACCTACAACCTCTCTATAATTATATTTTAAAAATAGAAACGTTATTAATGCGTACGTACGACCTATCGTCTCCATGATTGTAGCATACTTTATTTCTCAAATATATATTTAATTATTGATCTAAAAAGAATATTTGATGCATAAATATGATAAATGTATCATTATTATTATTCTTTAGATGTTAAAATAATTAAATCTTCAACCATTGTTGACCTACCAATGTTATTTTTGACACATAAGCCGAATATGGTCAAAGAATCCGATGTAAACTTAATTGATTGAGTAATTATATATTACATGGTAATAACTGAAATAAAAATAAAAAAACTTGAAAAATGTTATAATATAATTAAATAATTAACATAATTTTATTATTCAGAAATATAAAGAAACACATGGAAAGTCTGACTCAAGGTACGAGACTTTATCTCAATTTCCTTTCATTAAGGTATACTTTGATGTCATAAATTTATACTCTTTTATGAGGTGTATATGTACAACATTTAACATGTAATATATTGAATTTATCTATTATCAAGATATTTTTTGTTTTTCATGTTCTTATTTTATGGGGATTATGATTCAAATATTTCAGAAGTGATAAGCCACTTTTATTTAAAAAAATTATCTTTTAATGTTTTTCTTACAATTCTATATTTTACTAGTCTATTTTTTAATAATTATTTTATGATATTTCTTATATGGACATAAAATATTTATAAATAATATTTTATTTCTCTTTTTACTTTATTTTAAAAGGTTTTAAAAATTAATATTTTTATGTGTTTTATATGGAATGTTTTAAGAAACGAAAAAAGGAATGTTCTATTATTAATCTACATAGAGACTATAACTTTTTATGCCACCATTTATATTATTTTATTTTTGGAATCCTTTTCAATAATTCACATTTCCTTCAATGAATAACTCTCTTTAATTTTTTTGGATATTTTGGTATTGAAAATGTATTTCTACATAAAAATAGTATTTTTATATCCAGAAGTGATTTGCATACGAGTTTAAAAGAGCTTTTCAAAAAAATTATGATGAATAAGTGAAAGAATAAAATGTTTTATTCATGTTTTGGTTCTTGGAAATTATATATAATGGGTGATCCCTTATATAATCAAGTAATCTCATTTTATCTAATATTATGGGTGCGCTTAGATAGCTCTCCAATTCATTGGATAATGATTATATTCTTGAGTGAATTATATTGGAAGTTGAACATATAGTTATTCTAATTAGTAAGGGTTCTATTATGGTTTTATGAGATGATTCCCCAAGGTAGCTACATGAATTTTCTATTATTTATAATTATTTTTCAAGGAAATCATTTGTTTTCAAAAGTTAATATAAACATCATTTTTAAAATATTGATAATTCCCTGTTTGGGTAAAACATTATGTTTTCAAGAGAAGATTTTTCATAGGATTTCTTGTTTCTCGTTGGACTAAAAATTTTCTTCTTTTTATGGCCCTTACTAATATTTTCGTACTCGTCCAAAATTTTAAAATATTTTCACAAGATTTAGGGATGGGTATTGGAAAGGAATAGGTCATGTTAAAAGTCATGAAGAGTTCATATGAAAAAGAAATCATGTTTTGTTTTAAAAGTTTTATATTATGGGAAAATGGATATTGATTAAAATTTCCACTTTTTATTATATGTTTTAGTTATGTATGAGTTATGAAATAATTATTTAAAACTAAAAACCTGAAAAGCTCCTATAACGTAAGAGGATGAATTCTTGACTGAAAAATCAAGATTATGAAATGTTTATGGTCGGGTCTGTATACACACTCTATTGAGGGAGAAATGTTATGTAACATAATTAATTTTTTCATAAATGATCATTTCCCACTAATTTTGTTTTGTGATTAACTCTTCATTTTTTCACAAATAACCTTGTAACAAAGGATTATTTGTGACAAAATGGTGATCCTGTTATAAAAAACCCTTTGCGCTAAGGTTATTTATGACAAAATGAAGGCTCCGTTGTAAATAAAACTTTACCTCTAAGATTATTTATGACATTATATTTCTCCCATAATAGAAAACCTTGCGTCAAAGTATTATTTATGAAAAAAGAGAGATTCCATTTAAAATAATCTTAGAGGAAAATTATTGAGAGTCCATCACAAATAATCCTCCTATCAAGATTATCTTTGAAAAAATAAAGAGTATGTTATAAATGGGTGGTGGCAGATTATTTTTGATATGCTCTATCCATTACAAATACTTTTTGAATATGCAAGAAAATAATTTTTGGAGGCTGCTTTTTTGTGTGGTGGATATCCATTTCATCTCAAATACCTATAAAAATACTTATTTATTCATAAATATATATCACAAATAGTTAAAACAGTAGAATTTTTACAAAAAAATCAATTTTCATAATAAATTAATATATAAATAAAACAACACTATCGTCTATAACTTCATATTATATATATTCCACCCCAAACTTTCTCAAAACTCCCTTAATTTTTTTTGTAAATTTTTTTAATAGTTATTATTTTTTTTATATTTTTTTTAAAATTATCATCCTTTGACACATTATTAATTATGTTTAAATAAAATATTATTAATTTTTTAAATTATTTTTTTTTGTTTTTTTAAATTTGTTAGCATTTTAAGTATAAAAATTAATAAATTGGTATACATATTATTTATAATATTAATTATTAAATAAATATTTTTTTTATTTTTTTTATTTATAGTTATTTGTGATAGATGATAGATCTAAAATTTCATCACAAATAAGTTGTCCTGAGGCTATTCCCAAGAGAATTGAGAGTTTCCATCACAAATATTATCACTCTGAGGTTATATGCAATGGTTCATCACGAATAATAGAAATTGAAATGTGATTTTTTACAATGGATTTCTTATGATGGATTCTCATAGTAGTTAACTTTTTTTATTAGAATCCATTACAAATAACCCATCACAAAAAAATCATTATTTTTATAGTGTAGCTCCAATAAAATTCATATAATGAAATATAAATTATAATATATTATATTTTTATATTTTCATTTATTTTTTTAAAAAGTACATTGAATTATTAAAATGTAATATTTTTTAAAGGAATTGAAAATAAGATTTATTTTGGAAACGAACTAAATTTTTTTATTTACCTTAAAAATAACATATCTAAAAATAATTTGAATACTAATATAAAGTTAATATAAAAAACATGATTAACTCCCAATAAATTAATTTTACAAAATAATTTAAATAATTACATTTTCAAAATTAGTAAAATATGATAAAAGTTAGCTTTTTGTAAAACACCACATTAATCACCACCTAAATGTGACCCAAATATATATTTTTCGTTGTATAAAGGCCCTGAATTGAGGTGGATCATAGGACCAACCCCTTAGGGAGCTTTTTTTACTTGATTAGACCTTTATGATCAACCCCTCCCCACCTGTAGTCTACCCGACCTGCCCCCATGTGTCACCTCTATAGAACCCGATCCTTTATGCCTTCTATTGACACTAGTGTTCGATGACTCGCACACCCCATGTTTTCAACTGACTACCCAAGTATACATGCACAATCCTGTATGCCTGAAATGACCCCTGAATTTTAATATACAATTCATGGATTTTTTTTATTAATTTATAAGAACAGATTTTGTGATGTGTTCGTGTGGTGTTGGGAGTTGATAATGATTTAAATATGGGTAACGAGGGCCTTATTGTGGAAATTTTGTAGTATGATCCACTAAGTACCTGGTATAGGGGAACTAGGTGCCCGATAACCTATCTAAGGGATAAATAGGACATAGAGACCCCCTAACTAACTTATGGGGTGGTATTGGGTGGTCATTAGGACGTTGGGTACCTGGTATAGGTAGAACAAATAATTAGTGGAATACTTGATTGAATACCTTATGATGATTTTGGGTTTTCACCTCCTAATATCGTTTTAACCAATATTTTCTTCCATTCTCAACCCATCCATGAACTAGGACATCCTTTAACCCTACTTATTGGGTCCAAATGCTCTCTGAATCTTATTTCTTACTAGACTGAATTATCTTTTGTTTCACTTATCCTCTTTTAGTAAGTATTACCCCATATAAGCTTCTAATATGGGTTTCTCTCATTTTTTATTATCTCGGTATCTCAAATACCTAATTTAGAGGGTTTTTATTTAGTCCTCATTTTGTGTTCATTTGGGATTGATTCAAGCAACACCACTTGGAATGTTAACTCCAAGTGGATTGAGGTTGGGATTCATTATCATGTTTCAAGGTTTATTTGAGACAACGTGAAATTTAATGCATGTAAGTGTGTGAGCATGTATGTGACTCCTATTCCTAATATATTTAAGTGATTAGATAGATTCAAAATGGTATATTTTACCTTGATATGGTGAGTTATTAGTATTCCATCTTGATTACAACCAATACATGGTTTGTATAAGAATTTTGGGTGTAGGGTTGTATGCCTTGGGTTTTAAGGAAAGGTTTGAGTTTTCCATGCTTAATTGTGGTATGAAATGGTTATTTTAATGTAATATAGGTATGAATTTTATTCCTATTCAATTAAGGAGAGGGTAAGTGTTGAGAATAAATGATATGGTAAATATGGAATGTTTTTATAAGGGTTATGATGTTAGTGTTAGCCAATGGGATAAACACCTTGAGAATGATGAGGATGATGGGTCTTAGCATGGGTATTTAGACTGTTGGTATGCATGATATTTCAGACTTAGTAAATCCTTCATGGGTTAGAATTTTGAGTTAGGAATGGGGTGAAGGACTAAGAGATTACCTTTTGGACTATGGTATGTTTTAGATGTATGGACTGGCTTGGATGTGATACTTATATGAGATGTTGTATATGTTGTTCATTCCTAGTCATATGTTTAATCTGTAGAAGTTTGGATATGTTACTCCTTACCCATAATTTATTTCCTATATGAGATGTCAGCTACATCCCACCTTCTTCATGATACATTTCTTATAAGAGAAGTTAGATATATGACATCTTCCTCATGACCCATTTTCTATATGGGAGGTTATCCGTGTTACACCTTCCCTAAAATATGCTTCTTATTATGGAATTTGATAGTTTCCTTATTATGGGACAACTATTCCTTTTGATATTGGTTAAAGAAGGTATAGTCAGTATTCATGGAATCTTGGTTAGCACACAATGACCCGACTTTGTTTCCGATTTGGTTTCTTATTCTTTTACTCAGTACATGAACTCTCATATTTTATTAAAATTATGAAAAGTAATAATTGGTGGTGTATTACCAGGTTTTATACTCTAAATTTTCATGTACGCCTTATTGGGATCTCATAATTTATTATCAAGGATATAGGTATGGGAAAGTCCCCTATATTTCTTGGAAGAACATGATGAGTTTGGTGTAGATATCGTTGTAATTCTAGGATATAATCTGAGATCCTTTGTACTGAATCCTTTATTATTATTTTATTCTTTTAGTATTCAAAATGTATTAATTTACCAAAAGTGTGAATTTTCTTTTGAATAAAGATGTTTGATCAGGGATTAATTTTTTTTATTTAATGAGATGTTATTTATGTAGTTAGACAATAGTTGTGATTCTAAACCAGTCTCTTAATTCATTATTACTTATTTAAATTTTATTAATATTATTGGGAATTATATTTAGGTAATAGTCTCCCCAATGTTTGTTTTTATCACACACTACTAGTTTCAAATCTCTTGTGTACTAGTAGGCATGCATGAGTCCATATAATACTCTGGTTCAGACATGGTGATCTCAGTTGTGGAATTACAAAATAGTATCAGAGTTAGTACTTAGATCAATGTTCCAATGAGGGTGTTGGTCCCTGGGGGGGGGGGTGGATTATAATGATCCCACATTAGTTTATAGTGGACAAATTAGTTCTATATTATGTGGGAGTGGATACATTATCCACCATAAGTCCTTTTAGGAGAGTGATGTTGTTTTCTCCAAAATCTCTAGAAAAACAAAACCTCTAGGGTGAGGCATAACGTGGGAGATATTATGGTACAAGTGGGATGGATAGAAAAAAATGGTATCATAAATTAATTTTTTCTTTATTATTTGGGGATTGGTATATTGGATATAGATTGGTTAGAACTCCAGTTGAAATCTATGGTTGTGTCTAGATAACAACTACATAGTGGATACTTGATTTTCCTGGGTTTATTGTGTTTGGGGTTATATTCTATTATATTTTTATTCATGTTATATTTTGAATTTAGGATTTATAGATTTTATATTTCCTAGGGTAGAGAGATAGTGTGAGTTTATGCATCATATTTTTCACATAGGTTCATATGTCATGTCCTTGCTTGTGTGGGGCCTAAAAGGGTTTTAAAAAGAAGGTTTTATTTAATTAAATTAAAATGAAAAATTTATTTAGTTTTTTCAAAAAAAAAATATTGGTTCTAGATAATTAATTAATTTTTTTTTGATTTTTTATTATTGTTTTGATATAATTATGATATTTGTGCTGATATAAGAAATGTGAGATTATCCCTTGGTTATGTTTTGGGTTAGTGATCTAGTATTTTATAGAGTGTACCCTTAAGGGATTCATAGGATCATTTTTTTGTGATGGTAAGTTAGTGTGTGGATGATATGTTTGTGTAAGTGTATTCTTAATAATGATTAAACTTTTTTTAATGTCTAAGCTACTTTAAAGTTTCTAAATCATTGTTTTTTCATTTTGAAATAATTCACCTCAACTAAGTCCCATTGAGCCACACTTGGACAAGGTTGTTTTTATTACTCCAAATGGACCAAAGGCCTTAATTTTTTTTGAATTTTGATAACCCCCCTTTCTAGGAATTAGGGGGAACCCTTACAAGGCCCATATGCTCAGAGATTATAAGGACTGTAGGCATAGGAGATTACATGACCCAAAGGTGTTAGAGAATTAAACCAGACTATCTATAAGGAACTACCCCTACCCATCATCTGCGTCATGATAGTAGCTCTCCACCTTTTCATGGTCGTCTGGCTAGGCTTCCCATGCATGCATGGGATGGTCCCGATGGCATAGCCATACCCTCTCATTCTGACAAATCCATTTGGCTCTACTCTGGTGAGTGCACCTACTCTGAATCCTCTTTTGGGGTTGTTCTCTTTTTGTAGTGTGTCTGGGGCAACTGCATGTAGCCCGAAGGCCTTGAGGTGGCCCGAGGGCCTTAAAGGTGGCCTAAAATCCCTACTGACCCGAAGGCCTGGGTGGCCCAAAAGCCTTAATTACTCCAAGACCAAACCAGTGACCCAAGGTGAATAGTTCGAGCTGCTACAGTACCAAACAATACCTGCTATAGTTTCTGCTACAGTGCCTGCTACAATACCACTATAGTTTCTACAAAAATTCTGCTACAGTACCTATATAATGTACAAATTGCTACTGTACTGCTACAGTGCCTCTAGGAAATATGCCTCAACCTGGTTTTGAACCTAGTTCTTGTGGATGCACTTAAGGATACCTCACTAACTGGGTTGAGGCTCATGTGCACAAGGTTATGGTTATTTATAAAGTTGATAATTCCCTTTTTATGTATTTAGTTAATAAATAGGGAGTAACTAATCATTTTATTATGGTTGCTTCAATGATTTAGGAAACCAATCATTTTTATAAAAAAGTGTTTCTCCTTGTATGGGTTGGGGGAGGAGGTGTATATCATGGTGAGGATACCATGGTAGAATTCACTTTGGACTCCTAGATGGAGAATCATTTAGTATTCCAAGGAACTAGATTCCCTTAGGATGAAAAATATTTGATTGATATGATCCAGAGTATATTTGATCTTGTTATGATGTTTGGGGATATTTTAGTGAATATGGATTACTTCATGTTTTAGGGACCTTCTAGGAGATAGAGGTATGTAATGGTTCCAGTAAGGATACCTGATATATTTTCATTAGGGGAAAAATTGAAGACATATGAGGAATACTACAAGTTTTGAATCTGTATGTGTGAACAAAGTTCACTATTAAAAATTGGTTGATCCACTCCCACTTGTTATCATAGGGTTCTCATTGGAAATTTTCCTTTAGGATTTCACCAAGATGTTGGAATGCTATGCACCAATCTTTAATATCCCCATAATGACGATGTTGGGAGAATATAATTTGAGGATTTTGGATTGAAGAGAATAATTTTTTTAATTTTAATCTTATCATACCATTATTTATAGATCAAAATAATTGTTATTGACACCATTTCAGTCCCATCATTTTAATCAAAATACACTATGATTCGATCAGAACATAGAATCCTTTGGAGGGAGGCAACCGATGAGATATCAAAATTTCAAAATCCAATCGTTATAACTAATCTAGTCATTAGTCATTTTTTATAAAATATTTTATTTTATTTTATTTATTTAGTTTGTTTATATATATATATATTATTGTATATATAAAAAACATTTTACTAAAAATATGTATTTTTAAAACAATTTAAATGAATTTTTTCATATATATTTTTTAATGAAAAATCCAATTCCCAAGGTCCCGTTTTTAATGGAAGAGTTTAGAGAATTATACCCATATTTATAATGTGGGATTCCACATGGTTAGTACACCTCATCAATCCAAACCTCAAAATAAATGGGTCCAATTAAAACCACTTTTATTTATTTATTTTATGAATAAAAATTTAATATTCCCCCACTTTTATACATAAATATTAATTCTCTAGATCAAAAGTGAGTCATTATACATAATAAATGTATCTTTTGATTTAAAAATTTACTTAATATCAATATCTCAAAGTACTATCAGATTTACAAGTTGTTAAAACATTAAGATTGTTAATATTTAATATAAATTGGAGATATCATACATACAATGATCTGTCCATCCAACATATTATTTTATTGAACTTTTATAGTCATGTTCTTATAACCTTTTCATGAACTCTCTGAAGAGTAAACCGATAACTTCTATAAGAAGCGACACCACTTCTATGTTCACATATGAGAAATATTAAAATGTGTTTCCGTTATTAGATTGCATAACTCATCGAGTCTTAATATTATTTTAAGAGTTTATAACTCAACCTCTAGTCATAATGGATTATATTAACACAAGTATTTGGGGTTATAATTTTCAATATCAACAATCATTTTTGAAACTTGTTTTTACCCATTAAACTCCTTGATTAAGATCGACCTAAATAAAGTATTGGGTTTCCATTAAAAAAATGATTTATTTTACGGGTTTTAGCCCCATCTATTTCTTATTTTCATGAATGATCTCTCTTGGAAGAGATGTTGTAAATGGATCCACAAGGTTTTTACATGATCACACATAAAAAATCTTTATGACACCATCTTGTGATAATTGTGTCACATAACCGTATCTCAAACTTATATGTCTAGACTTTCCACTATACATCAAAGTATATGATTTTGATAAATTTGATTCACTATTAAAACTGATAAATATAGTATGCAATCGAATAGACCACAATCGAATATCCAATAATATATTCCTAATCCATTTAAGCTTCTTTCCACATACCACTATGGCGATGAACTCTGACTCTATGGTTGAATGTGAAATACATATTTGTTTATTGATCACCAAAGAAACAACACAACGTACAAGAGTAAATAACCATATAGATGTGGATTGACTATCACCAGTACTAGTAGTCCAACTTGCATCGATGTATCCTTATAATAGAATCAGATAATCATTTTTGTATAACTTAATTCATTCTAAAGTATCCAAAGATTATTTTTATACATTTTTAATTTTCTACACCAGGATTACTCATATGTATACTCATTTTACATACCAAAGAAGTAATATCTAGTCTAGTGAAATTCATTTCATATATTAAAGAACCAATTTCACTAAAATACTCAAGTTGTGATATGACAATGCATGTATTCATAAAAAGTTTAACACTTGAATCAAATGGTGTATTGGAATTTTTGAAACCAAGATGGTAAAATTTATTTAACATTTTTATATTTAATGATACTAAATTAAAGAACAACCCTCACTATGTTTTCTAACTTCAATACCTATAATAGTATAAACTATTCCAAGTTCCTTCATTTTAAACTTACAGGATAAAAATTCTTTGTCTCATTTACACAAATCATATTGGTTCCAAAGATTAACATATAATACACATATAGACACACAATAACTACATATTCTTTTATAAACTTTCAATAAACACATTTATCCACATTTTTATGAGTAAATACATAATATAAAATAATAGAATCAAATTTCTCATACCATTACTTCAGAAACTGTTTAAGGGCATATAGAGATTTAACTAGTTTATATAATTTCTCTTCATTACCTTGTAAAAAACCTTACGGTTGTTCCATTTAAATATCTTCATTTGAGTGTTTATTTAACAAATAAATTTTAATATGGTGACCCAAGCCTTTTACTTATATTATTTCATGATTTTAATCATAATTATCTATGAAATACAAAACTTTGATAAAAAAGTCTAGTGTCTTTGGAAGGCTAGATACATTATTAGAAAAAATGAAACTAGAATAAAAAATCATTTTATTAATCTCCATAATGAGCTCTTAACTCCCTTTTATCTCCTACAATCACATTGTATAACTTGGGGAATACATATACAAAAAGGATGATCCAAAAAACCCACTATGGAAATAAACATGAGAATAAAGCATAACAAATGAGTTAAAAGGCATAAAATGATAATATGGAAGGCATGAATCATGAATAAACATATTGAAGCATAAAATATTTAATATGTAATAATATGATCATGTAAACATAGGAAAGTGGATTCAACATATAAAATTACATAAATGTGAGTCAAGGCAAACTTCCAGGACTCTATCACATGGTTGACGGAGTCCCATAATGGACTGGGCTTACTCCCTAATCCCATACATGACGTATCATGGGACAAAAAAATTACCCAATGTATTGGAGTGCTATTTAGGCACACCCATAATAACATGTTCATGAATATATGAGCCACATAAAGAATCAAACATAAGGGTTTCCCATGGAAAGAAATGGGTATCGTAATCATGTCATAAGGCATAACCAAATGGTGTATCATAATCATATCCATGAAATAAGGAATTAAATAGTTTTGATACTATAATAAATAAATATAAGAATATATCATGAATAATTATTTCCAACTTAAGCAAATACATGAAAAATTGTTCTTAAGAAACTTTGTAAATGAGCCACTTTAGTGAGGTTTAAGGGAAAATATTAAAGTATTTAAAGAGGACAAGGGAATAATAGTTTTTATAAAACCATAAATGAAATAAAATATTTTTTCATGGTAAAATGATGTATTTTATAAAATTATTGGTGGCTTACAATAGTGTACATGAAAATTGGTAAGAAACTGAGAAACTCTCTTTAATCGGGCCTACTTATCAAGAGAAATTGAGAAGGGAACCATTTAAAATATGTATTTACCCATAAAAAATGATGAATTGAGATATATAAACATGTATGGGAAATATAAAAATAATTTTGGATAAGTATATAAGAAGAAGTAATAAACACATTGGGGTAAAGAGAGAGAAATCGTAACACAAATGGAAAATAGAAGTTTAGAGAGATCCCTTACCTTATGCCCGAATGCATTCTAAACTTGTATTTAATATTCTGGATAATAAAATTAGATTAATTAATTAATTAATTAATAACATATTATATATGTATTTTATTTTTTATAATTTTATTAACTTTATTTATGACCATTTATACAAGTTATAAATTTCAAATTTGTCTTTTTGGGAGAATTCGTTTCATGGTTTTATGGTCGGTTCACTTGTGAAAAATTATGGAAGTTCTTATCAAATGGGAATAAATATATAGAATTATAATTATATGGTATTAATGAAATTTCATAAGTTTTCAAGTTCCCATATATCATTTTATTTTTTGGTATGAGGATGATTCATTTGATAAAATGTTAATGATAAATGTTTTATTTGTTTTGGTAGTTTTTTGATCATCATGAACTAGTTCTGTTTTATTTAATATAATGTGTATATATTAGTTACAGAACATGAGAAATTTAAAATATACATATTAAAATCTGTTTTAACTATAATAATGGTTTTTGATAATACTTGAAGGTGTTGATGGAAAAAAAATAATTGTTTGTGAAGGCGGTGAACCGACATATCACATATGATGTTTTCATTTTTTGAATCAAAAGAGAAGAGAAGAGATTTGATGATGGATATTACATATAATAATAAAATTACATTATATATATGATACTGTATTTATCATTGTAATGTGGATAAGGTAGACAAGGAGAGTATAAGAAAATAAAATAAATTAAAAGAGAAGGGTTGAGGATTTTACTTCTTGAACATCGTCTCCTTGAGAACCTCCTTAATGAAATTGGGTTTGATCATCTATTGAGTCCATCAGCTCTAGGATGTGAGTAAGAGGCTTTTGAAGGTAATTGGGAAGAATATTTACAAGATACAAGGATTATAATGTGTGAGGAGAAGGGGTGATGAGAGGTGGTATTTATAGGGTGAGGAGAGGAATGTTTTTAATTATTATATTCATTAGTTTATTATTTTGGCTGTATACTGTCAATAATGTTCATTACTATGACTCAATATAGTAATTTTTTATGAGATTTCAAACTAATTTTTTATTATGCTTACATCATCTATGACTCAAAAATTCATGTATTCATCTTATAATGTTAAATACTAAAAATTACAGTATTTCATTATTTACTAAAAATTCAACTATTTTAAAAAAAAATCCCAAAAAATCATCGTAAACATTTTTCTATGATTATATTTAAAAAATGGAATAAATTTCATGAAAATAGTTTTCTAAATTTTCTAAATTTGTTTTTTAAATAAAATCCTCATTTATTGGAAAAAAATCTATTTAAATATTATAATCTATTTTATAACCCTTTGAAAATTTAATTAAGGTCTCATAAAATTATCTTATAATTATAATGAAACATAATATTAAATTAGGAATATATTCTATAAAGATAAATTTTCTTTTAAATCATTTTATTAATTATAAAGTTTGAAATAAACATTTACATTTTACAAAAATACCAACACCTAATTTATCAATTTAAAACATTTATTTACTTATACCATGATATAAATATACCATGTTTTCATTTATAAGTTACAAAAAATTACTTTATACTTTCATTTGAGAGGTTACTATTCTAATGGCCAGATTAATATTCCTAATGATCAGATTACTATTCCAATGGTCATTCTTATAACAGTCATTTAGGTTCCTTAATTTCTATAAATACCACTTATTTCATTCATTCTTCATTTACTTCTACTTTATCTCAAGGTTATATATTTTCATCTTAAGAATGAATACTATATTATCAATGTTTTATTTTATTTATTTATATTTTTTCATGAGTGTGGTCATTCAAGTGGATCAAGTTGAACCAGAATTTCCCATTCTTATTATCTTATTGTCTATTTATTGTCTTGCTATAATATTTGGAATTAGTTTTGGTTTATTTGACGTATAAGTTCTCATTATTTATTTATGATAATAATTTTTTGTTATTTTTTCTATGTGATGTATGTTATTTATGAAATATTAAGTAAAATTCCATTTATAATATTCTGGGTCGTTATATTCTCCCCCCACATTTATGAAATTTCTCCCCCAAAATTTCATTTTATATAATAAGGTGAAAATAGGTGATGGTATTTCTCCTTCATCTATTCCTTTGGTTCTTGTGTCACCTATCCATACTTAGGGTGACTCCATAGTAATTTTATGAGGTGAATAATATTGTTGCATAGATCCTTCTCTCAATATATCTTCTAGTGATTGAATAGTCCATTCAGATTGGCCTTCAGTTTGGGGGTGATAAGCTATAATAAAGTTCACAGAAGGTTTATTTTCTTATTATTT
The DNA here is from genome assembly GCA_963277665.1 of Viscum album. Lineage (NCBI taxonomy): Eukaryota > Viridiplantae > Streptophyta > Magnoliopsida > Santalales > Viscaceae > Viscum > Viscum album. Next base: position 740,130,061 of record OY728159.1, read on the forward strand.
TGTAAGGGAAGCTGTTGTTGATAATACTATGGAAGATGTTACTAAAAGAACAGCACTAGTAGAGGGATCAGTAGTTCCAGAAGAATCTCAAAGGGAGAATCAGGAACAGATTGTAGCTGATGTTGAAGTTTCACTTCAACAGGAACAAGTGATGGAGGCAGTGCCTGGTGAAGAAGTGGCCATACCTCAGGAAACTACTGAAAATATTCTTCTTGAAATTCCGGTGGAAGACAAAGATGCAGATGAACGTGATGAGCATGCTTCTGAAGCTCAAACAGAGGTACTTCAAGAGGATTTTTCTTTGGAGGAGTTTGAAAACTCTAAGGAAAAATCTGTGGACCAACCTTCTCAGGACAGAGAAAAAGAAAAATATGATGCTGAATCATTGAATTTGGTACTGCTGCATCAACCTGAGACTGTGAATCAAGTACAGGGTGCATCAGATTCAAGGAAAGAAGAAGTTGAAGAACTCTACAAAAAGGTATCTCAGTTGGAATCTGAGAATGTTTCTCTAAGAAATTCCTTAGACTTAGAACATTTGAAATTTCAAAAGCTGAAGGAGTGTACAATTTCAAGGTAAGAAGTTGAAATTTTTAAAGAGGATATGCTAACTGCTGTTACACAATTAAAATTTGAAATGGTTATGAAGTCAGATTTATTAGATTTGAAGTTGTTTATGGAGAACCAATTTGCATCAGTTGCAAATAATGCTGTTAGTGGATCATGTACTTCACCTGATTTAATCAGAAGGTTTCAGGATATCACAGCTGCGATGAGCAACTTGAATGACAGCATACAAGATCTTCAATGTAACAGTGCTCCTTTGTCAATGTTGTTGGACAATCAGAAGTTCTTAGTGGATCAACTGACATCTAGTGAGCAATCGATCAGAATTCTGTTAAATCAGTTATCAGAGAAGTTGTCATTATTTGTTGAAAAAGAGGAAAGAATGCATGAATTTTTTAGAGTCAATTTAATTGAGTATATTCATATGACTCAAGAGAACAGATAGCTCATTATCAAGCTTGGAGATGGGATGATGAAGAGACTTCTGGAACAGTTTACAGAAATCAAGTCTGCAATTCAGAGGAGATAGAACCTGTTGCCTATCTTACCCAAACCTTGATTCATGTGTTTATCATTTTCATATATATACTGCTGTTTTTGAATGAAAATTTTATTCATTGTTTATTTGTTTCTATATTTATTTTTTGATATGCCAGTACTCCAGATTTAATTATTGATAAACAGTTCATAATAGCATTTACTAACAGTTCAGTGCAATATTAAAAGTGTTAAAATCCATAATTTTTCATTCTTTTTTATATCACAAAAAGGGGGAGAATTTGGATAAACATACATCAAAACCTAACATTTTATTTAGGGGGAGAATTAAATGAGAAATTTGGATTTATAATTATCTTTTTGGTGGAGAATTTTTTATTTAAAACTTTATAACTAATTTTGAAAGTTAATTTTGTTTAAATAATTTTAATTATTTTATGGGTTTTGTGATCATCAAAAAGGAGGTGATTGTTGAGAAAAGTATTGTTTTCAATAATATATGTTAATGTTATTTAAAGGGGGAGATTATTGAAAATAATACTCTGTCTCTTTATGATAATTTTAATTCTCACAAATACCCTTAGTTATTTTCTAATGATTTTATTTAGTATTTTGCAGGAATTTATAAATTTATTTTACTCTTGAAATAACGAGAATTTATTACTTATTCAGAATCTGCTTTAAGCATGTTCTGGAATCACTGTTCATACCTTACGTAGATAAATATAGCGCGGAATCTGCTTTAAGCGCGTTCTGGAATCACTGTTCATACCCTACGTGGATAAACGTAGCATAAGGATGAAAAGCGTGTATACTTTTTGAGATAAGAGAAAAGTATGGTTAAACAACCATACGTTTTCAGAAAACTATGGAAGGAGAACCTTACGTTAGGAATGAACCTTACGTTTTAGTTTTCAGCAAAGTATGGAAGGAGAACCTTACGTTAGGAAGGAACCTTACATTTTGATTTTCAGCAAAGTATGGAAGGAGAACCATATATAAATTCTAAGAGATACGTTTGTTTCTCAAAAGTATGGTTCATCAACCTTACTTTTGTAAACAACCATACGTTCTTGGAAAAGTATGGATCAAGTAAAAGTATGGATCTTTTACCATACGTTTGAGTGTTGACGAAAAAGTATGGATGATCAACCCTATGTTTGTGTTCAACCTTATGTTTTCAACCCTATGTTTGTGTTCAACCATACGTTGTTAACCTTACATTTTAAGACTATGTTATTAAACCTACGTTTTGAGGACACGTCATCAACCTTACGTTTGGCGTTGGAAATTTTGACAGATGATATTTATGTGCAGCGATCAGTAAGCTGATTTCTGGGCGGATTTCAAGCCATATTTAAAGTCATTTTTAAAGTACGACTTTGACTGATTCAAAGATGTTTTATTAATGGATTTAAGATCGAATTAAAAGGATATTTTTATGCCAAGTCTTAAGGGGAGTTACGACTTCTCTGTAAATTTTAATTTTTGAATATCACGAATCAGAAGGAAACTTTTATGGATCTAAATGTGCGGGAGATATGCTTAGCTTTATTATATATGTTCTCTCTGAAACACCAGGTACATGAGTATGGTGGTTGATCTATTATTGAAAAAGGTGGAAAATAGAGATTGCAACTATTCACGTTGATTTGCTGATTCAAAAGGAGCGTCAAAGCTCTGTTTGTTCAAGAAGAAGGAACTCGATAAAAGATTCACCTGTTCTACATCGAATATCTACTGTGGAGCTACTTCTGCTGAAGTTGTGAACTATATATCTATATCTACTGCAACTAGATCAACTCAGAACTGCTTCGTCTTGAAGATCAATATTTCCAAGAGACTTCGATCCATCTACTGTCAATTGCATTCTGTTGCAATTGTGAAGATCAACTGGAATATTTCTTTCTGAAATTCTTTTTATTCTTGAGTAACCAGCTTCTCATTCTAAGCTGTGTAGGTTTGTGTTTGAACCAGAAGGCTTTTTTTTCCTTGGATTGTAAACGTTTCAACTGCCTGTACTCAGTTGTGAATCAGTCTGTGGAAAAGAGAACCAGATAGTGAAAATCACCAAGCTCGTGGAGTTGAGCGTTGGTGGAGTGGAATAGGGGCCTTCTGTTCCCCGAACCACTATACATCTTTATGTTCTTGATTTTACTTATTCGACTGCACGATCAAATCTGTAAAGTATAAAGGACAGAACTCGTTCAAGAAAAGATTTATCGAAAAATTGCAAAAGACACAATTCACCTCCCCTCTTGTGTATAATATGTAGATTCAGATCCAACACACTACACTATAGGCTAAGTTTTGATCTAAAACTTTCTTTATTCTTCCAAATTATTTGGATTCTTGAAAACCCTTTAGAAAAAATTAGCATTATTCCCCCTAAAACATCTCCTAATCCCCTTTAGACAGTTCCCGGTATGCTTCTTCCCACAATTTTGAAATGTGGGATGTTGGGTTTTCTTTCATTCATGGGATTTATATGTTGATTCTCCTATATTAAAATTCATTTTTATATTTTTATCTTTAATCTGATGATACCACAAAGAGTAACCAATCCCCTTTTCAACATTTAGTGCACAACTGATAATCTTCTCATAAATGTCGATGTCTTGAATCACAAAGGATTTTTGTAGACTCATCATTAATCAACTAAAGAAGTGATCCACCTTACATTAAATGTTAATGAAAAATCCATAGGTGTATCATGAAATCCTTGTAATGTTTGACTCATATTCCCCAACAGGCTCATCTTTATTTTTATTTAGTCCAAGGAACCCCTCTCCATCTTAAGATGTAGAGTTAGGGAAAAATATTTATTGAAAAATATTTTCTTGAATACTTCCCAATCTATGGAATCAATTTCCACCTTAGAATTTGTGTTTTTTAATAATTTCCACCACTGATCAACTTCCCCATAAAATGGAAGACCTCCAGTATTCTTTCTCTTCTTATGATCATTAGAGAACAAAAATTTCTTCTCAATGGAGTTAATCCATTGTCCCACAACGAGGGGATCAGAATATCCACTAAAGAAAGGAGGCCTTTGTTGTGTAAAGGATTCGACCACAACTTTCCCTTTCTTATTGATATTAGGGAATTCTACATGATTCAATTTATTTTTAACAACTTGATCCATTTTATCAAGTAATTTCATGAATTTATAGGTTTCTATTCCCATATGTTTTCGAATCTCATTAGAGAAATTGTCACATTTACTATCACATTGATTGTTGGCATGAGTTCTAATATTTCCCTCCATTAACTGACCAAAGAGGAAAAAACAATTAGGGTTATTTAATACTTATCCCACATGAATATAAAAATTAAACCATAAACTTGGAGGGAATGACTTATAAATGAAAATTATATACTAACTTATGATTCCCTAAGTTTAAATATAGGTAATTCATGGTGATAGAATTATCCTTAGGGTTATTACTAATTTTTTCTAGTCCTAATCTCAAACAATAACTAGACCATCCTCTGATATCAACTATATTGGTCTAGAATTATTTATAGTAGAGAATAATTGGTAACTATCAAGGCACTCCATTGGCTGCTACACCTCCTGGTTAGGACACACGACCATCCCTAGTGGCATCCCTTTCCTCATGTATCCCTTGTATGGAGAGCCATGCTTTATGCAACACTCACACATGAGAGTTCCCAAGGATCAGATTCCTTCCTCTACCTCTGATACCATCTATATCATCCTAATAATTTTATACATATTATAATATTATTTTAAGCATAATTATATATGAAATTAAAACCAAGGATATAAAATTCTAGTGTATTTGGAAGACTAGATACATAATTTGAAATCATGAAACCATAATAAAACCTCATTTTATTAATCTTTGTAATGAGTTTCTAACTCCCATTATGCTCCTATAACTACATATGATAACTTAGTGAATACATATACAAAAGTTATGAGCTAAAAATATCAATAAGGGAATAAAAATGGTATCAAATCATGACACATGACACTTCATTGGGTCTTTCAGCAAGTTTTTGTGCCTTTGGTCCATGTAATGGGCTTCATGTCCACTGGGCTTTTAGGTCATGTTCAGAATAAAATAAGGATTGATGAATATCCTTTGGGGGGGATATATATCAACTTTTAAAACTATGTGTATGGTGTGTGTGGGTTTATTTAATGTAATTTTACCTTTAATAACCTAATATATATATATAAGGGTTAACCATGGGTATAAAGGTGTATCACAATCATGCCATAAGGCATAACCAAAGGGTATATCATAATGGTATCCATGAAAGAAGGGATTAAATAATTTATGTATAATCATAAATAATAATAAGAATATATCATGAATAATTATGTCCAATAGAAGTGAATACATTAAAAAGAGTGTTTAAGAAACTTTAGAAATGAGCCACTTTAGTGTGGTTTATGGAAAAATATTAAAGGGTCTTTAAATAGGACAAAGGCATAATTATTTGTATAAAACCATAAATGAACTAAAATATTTTTGTATGATAAAATGAGATATTTTATAAAAATATTTTCATCTTAAAATAGTTTATTGAGGGTAATTGAAAATGGGTAAGAAACATACAAGTTCCCTTTAATCTGGCTTGCTTATCGAGATGAATTGAAAAGGGAACCTTTTATAATATGTATTTTCCCAAAAATTAAATATTAATTTAGAAATATTCACATGTTTTTAAAACATAAATATAATTTAGGATAAGTATATAATAATAATCAAGAAATACATTAGGGTAAAAAGAGATAAATCATAACCCAAATGAAAAAAGGAAGTTTAGAGAGATCCCTTAGTTTATGTCTGAATGTGTTTTTGACATGCACTAAATATGTTGTATAATCAAATTAAATCGATTATTTAATTAATTAAGAACCTATTATATATTTATTTTATTTATTATAAGTTTATTAAGTTCATTTATGGACATTTATATGAGTTATAACATTCAATTTCATTATTCCGAGAGAGTTCGTTTCATGGTTTTATGGTCGGTTCATTTGTGAAAAAATATAGAAGTTCTTGTAAAATGAGAATAATTATATTGAAGTAAAATTATAAATTATTAATGAACATAAATATGATTAAATATTCTCATGTATCATTTTTTTATGAGTATGTTTCATTTGATAAAATGTTAATGATAAATGTTTAGTTTAGTTTGGCGATTTTTCAATCATCATGAACTAGTTTTGTTTTATTTAATATTATGTATATGTGTTAGTTCCAAAACATGAAAAATGAAATAATATAAATATTAAAATCTAGTTTAACCATAATAATAGTTTTATGACCAGCATTTAAGGTGATAATGGAAAATGAAAACTCGTCATTCACAAAGGCGATGAACTGACATATAACGAACGATGTTTTCATTTTTAGAATTGAACGGGAAGAGAAGAGATTTGATGATATACAATCCACTATCAGAATAAAATTATAGTATATATATGATATTGGAGTTATAATAATTATTTGGATAGTGGAGGTGAGAATAGGATAATAAAATAAAATAAAATAAAAGAGAAGGATTGAGGATTTTACCTCTTGAATTTCGTCTCCTTAAGAACCTCCTTAAGGAACTTGGGTTTGGTCTTTTGTTGAGACCAGAAGCTCCTAGATGAGGGGAAGAGGATTGTGAAGGGAATGTGGTAGAATATTGAAAAGATACAAGGCTTATAAGGTGTGAGGAGAATGGGTGGTGAGGGGTGGTATTTATAGGGGAAGAAGAGGGGTGTCTTTGGTTATTACATTCAATAGTTTATTATTTTGTTTCAAGAATATCAATAGTGTTGAATACTATGACTAAATAAAATAAATATTTTAGGATATTTCAAACAAATGGGTTATTAAATCATGCTTAATTAATCCATGACTCAAGTCATATATTTATCTTATAATGTTAAATATTGAAAATTAAAGTATTTCACTATTCATTAAATATTCAAATATTTTAGAAAAATCCAAAAATTTACCCTAACTATTTTTTGATGTCTAGATTTCAAAAATATAATAAATTTTATGAAAATAATTTTTTAAGTATAAAAAATTTAATTTTTAAATAAAATTATCATTTATTCAAAAAATAATAATTTTAATATTATAATCTATTTTATACCCATTTGAAAAATTAATTAAGGTCTAATGAAATTAACTTATAATTATAATAAAAAATAATATTAACTTATGAATCTATTTTATGAAAATAATATTTATTTTAAACCATTATATTAATTATAAAGTTTGAAATAAATATTTATGTTTTACAAAATTACCAACACCTAATTTATCCTTTTTAAAACATTTATTTAGTTATACCATTATATAAATATATCATGTTTTCATTAAAAAATGCATAATTTTTATAATTTCATAGATGAGGCTACTATTCTAACATCCATATCACTATTCCAAACTCTTAGATTACTATTCTAACAGTCAGATTTATAAGGGTAATATAGGTTTCTTAATTTTTATAAATACCACTTATTTCATTCATTATTAATTTACATATACTTTTTTTTCAAGGTTATATATTTTCATCTTCAAAATGAATATTATATTTTAAACGTCATTTTTTATTTATACATATTTTTTCATGAGTGAGATCATTCTATGGGATCGAGTAGATCCAAATTTTCCCATTCTTATTATCTTATTTTCTATTTTTTATCCTACTATAATATTTGGAATTATTTTTTGTTTATTTTATGACTAATGTTTCATTCTTCATTTATGAAAATAATGATTTATTGGTTTCTCTATGTGATGTATCTGTTTTATGAAAAAATAATGAAAATTCCATTGATAAAATTATGGGTTGTTACATTTAACAACCATTTGATGGACATAAAAATGATTAATTAAAACTAATGTAAATAAAATACCTATTGACTTAATCTATGCTACGGTAGAATAAGAATCAAAATAATCAACTGATTATTTTTTCAGAAACCTTTGGAATCCAATCTATCTTTAAAATCTTGAATGTTATCATTTGAATTATACTTCTTTCAGAAAACCCATTTACAACAAATATGTTTTGAACCTCTTGGTAAATCCATAATGATCCAAGTATTATTCCCCATAATCGAATACATTTCTTCATTAATTGATTCTTTCTAAAAAACATATCTAGAAGATATATCTTCTTTATATATATTTGGGTCATCTTATAATGTCAATACCATAGGGTACTTATTTAGAAGATGGTTATTTTGATCTCCCTAACCAAGGAAAACTATAGTATCATGAGAAATAAAATTTGGATGTAGATTTTTCTCCTTTCTAAGACTTGTATTCTATTTAGGTTCAAAATTTGAATCATCATTATTCTCTACTATTTTATTCAAACTAGATAGAGTATAGAAGATAGTTATATGAGGAACAACCTCATCAACATCATATTTATAAAATTTATTTTCAAAAAACTCAACTTCTCTTGATTCAATAATAACATGGGCATCCAAATCCATAATTAAATATTATTTTCTATTTTCTTCATACCCAACAAAAACATATTTATTTTCTCTATGACCATGTTTAGTTCTTTTAGTAGCAATCACTCTATATTATGCTAAACACCCCACACTTAAAAATACGAAATATTAGGTCTTCTACCTTTCCAAATTTCACAAGAGGATAACTTAGTTTTCCTAGAAATAATACTATTATGAATATGACATGCTACCAATAAGGCTTCACTCCATAGAGTTAATGGTAACTTTGATTTATTAATTATTCAATTTACCATTTATAATAAATAATTTTTTTCCTTTCAGCTAATCCATTTTGTTGAGGTGTTTAAGGGGAAGTACTTTGTTGAATTATACCATTTTCTTTACAAAACTCATTAAATTAATTCATAAACTATTCACCACCTCTATTTGAGCATAATAATTTTCTTAAATTGGGTTGAAACTTCATATTTATACTTCTTAAACATATTAATGGCTTAATATTTTGTTCTAAGAAGATATATATGTAAATATCTACTACAATCATCAAAAATAGTAATAAATACCATTTTCCTCCATGAGTTAACAAACCATTTAATTCAAAAACATCATAATGTACTAGTTATAATATATTATAATTTCTCACAACACTTTGAAATGGTTTTTTAACTATTTTAGATTCTACGCATGTAACAAATTTATTAACTTCATTTCAAAAATTAATTAAGTTTAACTTATTCATTATTTTTATTGAATTATAACTGACATGCTCCAAATTATCATGACATAAATTAAAGGACCCAATCAAGTAAGAATAATATTCAATAATATTTTTAATAAACAGTTGATACATTCCATCATATGAGTACCCCTTCCCCACAAACATACCTCCCTTTGACAAGATAAACTTGTCATATTTTAATGAAACCCAAATTCCCTTCTTACATTGAAGATCCATGGAGAATAAATTATATCGAATATTAGGTACATACAACACATTTAGAAGTGTTGAATTATTCTCAAAAGTGAAGTCTAGTTTCACTCTTATTTGTCTAGTGACAATGACACATTTATTTTTCCAAGATGTACTTCCTTTGAAATAGTACCATCATAAAATGTATTAAACATCAAATGATATTTGTAAACTTGAATTTTAGATCTAGAATTAAGCCACCATCACATATTTTTCATAGTCATATTTACTTCACATATCATCATAACCAGATTCTACTTAGTTAGTATATTTTCTGTGGGGTTTTTAAATTTCTTTTTATAGAAATATTCCCTTTAAAAATACACTTGTTTCCATAGAAAAATCATTCCCCATTATTCTTGGAAGGATTGTATTTATTCTTGATTTTTTTACTTTTCTTCTTGACATGTAAGGAGTATTTTTATGGTGATTTTTCCTCAATGATATCAACCTTGGTATCAAATTGAAAATCCATACCCATGTCTCTGAACATGGATTATTATTCAATGAGAAGAATGTTTTACAATTGTTCCAAGGAAATATCATCTCTCTATTTAATGAATGATTCACCAATGTCTTTCCACATATGTGTCAATTTACCAATTATTTAACCAACTTAAAAAATTTCTAGTATATGTAATTTAAGTGAAAGAAGTTTGTTTTCGATGACTTTTATCTCATTAACTTTTTATAACATCAGATTATTATCAACAATATTAATGTTAATATACTTTATAATAAGAAATTTATTGGTACCTTCTTCCTTTTATTTGTACATGAATTTGAGTGCATCCTATATCTCTCAAATAGAATCCATTTAGAAAAAAGTGTCATACATAAGATTTGATTATGTGTTGAGAATATGAACTCAACATAAAACGGATCATGTTTATGTTTCTTCCTCATTTCCTGAATATTCTCTACTTAATGTAAATGGGAACTCTATAAAGATTTGGATTAGAATCGTTAGGAATTGGAGGATGGTTTGGTTCTAGGATGTAAAAAATCTTGAATGCTATAAGAAGAAACTTCATCTTATCTTGCCACCATGATATGTTATTTCTATCAATATAGTCAATAATAACTATGTTTTGGTTCATCACTTTAAGCTATTAAAAATCCATCTTCTCATTTCAACCTTGGTTTAAACCATTTTTATTATTTGAAAAACCATAAGGAAGATGAAGAATGAAAAAAATTGAATCTTGATTCATGAATTAAGTTTACTATCCAAAATGGTTTGATCCACCCCCACTAGTTAGGGTAGGGTTCTAAGTGGACATTACCCTTTAGAATTTCACCAAGATATTGGAAACTCCATACAACAATATTCAAAATCATCATAACGATGATGTTGGGAGAATATAACTGAAGAATTTTGAACTAAAGTGATTAATTTTTTAAAGTTGATCTCATCATCCCATTATTTATAGATTAAAATCGGTGTGATTGACACCATTTCGATCCAACTATTTCAATTAAAGAACACTTTGATTTGATCAAAACAAGGAAACGTTGTATAGAGGCAACTAATCAAATTTTGAAATTTTAAAATCCAATCGTTACTTCTAGTCTCTCCATTAGTCATTTTTTATAAAATAATTTATTTTGTTTTATTTTATTTGTTTTTTTGTAATATATATATATATAAACATTTTACTAAATATATATATATTTAAAACAATTTAAAATCATTTTTTGTATATATATTTTTAATAAAGAAACCAATTACCAAGACCCCTTTTTGTAGGGGGGGATCTTAAAAAATTATACCCCCATTTAAAATGTGGGATTGTACATGGTTTTTCCACATCATGAATCCAAAACTCCAAATAAGTGGTTCCCATTAAAACCACTTTTATTTGTTTATTTTATGAAAAAAATATAATAGTATTGTGAAGATTTCAAGGAACCCCTTTTCAACATGTTTTTTTCGGATCCAATAAAGTTAAATTGAGCATAGGGGTTTGTGGAACTCTATGAGAGAGTGTTTTTAGTAAAAAACTATGTTGTTGATTTCTCTAAGTTGTCTCAATTATATCCAATGATAGCTATAAATGAGGCCCAAAATTCCCATCAATTTGAAATCACCCTTCATCTAGATTTTATTAAACATGTGAGTATGTTTAACTATAAATATTTTTCCAAGGTGTTATTCGAAGATCTTACTACTGAGAAGTTCATATTGAATAATGGTACAATAGTGTTGTTTCCTATATTTAGTGGTATGAGTGGTGGCCCTTTCTGTGGAGATGGTGCCACTTATAGTGTTCGGAAGGGGAGAGTTTATGGGATATGTTATAGTGCTAAGTGGTAGCCAATTTAGGGTATATGTTATTTTATTATTCGTCTAAGATGATCTCTAAAACTACAGTAAACATTGCATTTAACTTTGTTTTGGTTTTACAATTCAGTGCATTTATAAATGTGGCTAATTTTTTCCCCTATTTCATAAAATCTCCAGGAAACAATGTGTTGCAAAGTCAAATGTGTTTATAAATGTGGATGATTTCGTTACATTTGAAAACATGTCTGATCTTTTCAGACACTATTTACCCATATTTTATGTAAATGTGGGTAAATGCACCATTAAGTAGCCACATTGTCATAATCATGGGTATTAAATTTTTAATATTTTTTTGAACACCCTGTTTTCCCATCCCACTCTGGAATGACCAACAAAAAACACATATATTGACATCTCACTCACCACTTCTCCTTTGAATCTCGCTTGACCCTAACTTTGTCAACCTCTCACTTGACCCCTTATATCTGTCCATCATCCTTTGTGCCACATTTATAAATGTCACTAAATGATATGAATTTATAAGCATCGATATATTATCCAAATTTATAAATGTATCCAATTTACCTACGTTTATAAATGTGGGTAATTTATCCGTATTTGTAAATGTGGAATTTTTTTTGATACACTATTTACCCTTATTTTATGTAAAAATTGGTAAATGTGCCATTAAATAGCCACATTTTAGTAAACATATGTTTTCAATTTTTGATAAAAAAAATTTGAACACCCTATGTCGCCATCCTGCTAATGGATATCCCACTCGACCACCCCTGTGTCGATCTCCTACTCATCGCTGGACCCTATGATTGCATCCCACTCATGACTAACCCACCTGGCCTATATAGATCTTTTCATTTTTGGCAGTAGGTATCACCTGAACCTACTTGTATCAACCTCCCACTCATTCCCCTGTGTCTCACCACTAGCTTGAAGGTTTGATGTTGTATAACCTAACCACTATCCACCACCCTATGTCTCAAAATCTTCATTTTTTGTCTCACTTATCTACTTTGTGATCTCATTATCATGCATGTTAGTAGGTCACTACCCCTTTCTTCATTGATACATCACCTGACCGCTCATCTATGCCCCTCTATCTCTCTCTTGACCTCATCTGTGTCGACATATTTCTCAACCCCTATTTCGAACTACTGGTCCCTGTGCCACAATACTATATGGTGTCAGCCCACCCGATTTGTGTTTCTAAATGAGCTGCATTTATAATCATATATAATTTATCAATGTTTGTAAATGTGGATGATTTTTTTCATGAACTATTTTCCTATGTTTTATCTAAGAATGAGTATATAGACTATTAAATAGACATGTTTTTGAAAATATGAGTATTTATTTTTTGATAAAAAAATATCTACACCCTATTCCAGCATCTTATTATTGGTTATCCCACCCAAAAACCCCCATTTCAACCTCCTACACATCATCAAACTTATGTTTCTCACACAACCCCACCTCTATTGACCTCTCGATCAGCCCCCCATGTCTCACCTTTAACTCTTATGTCATCTCCTAGCTTGCGGCTGGCTAGCATGAACAATGTGGATCTTCTGCTTGTTGCCAACACTCTATCTTGTGAGACCCAAACTGTGTTAAATAGACACTTTTAACAAACATGGGTATCAATATTTTATAAAAAAATTCATACACCCCATGCCACCATCCCATTCATGGATGCCCCACCTGACCACCACTGTGTCGACCACCCACTTATCATAAAACCTATATTTCTTGCCCAAATGAACCTATATTGACCTCTCTCTTAGTCCCTCATGTCTCTTTGTTAGATCTTGGGCCTCAATTCCACTCACAACCGACTAGTCCAACCTATGTCAACCTCCATCCCAGTGCCAGGTCTCTATCTAACCTGACCCCACCTATGTCAACCCCCCCCTTCCGTCTAACTATCATCCCATTGACCCACTATTTTCTTGCCTAACTTGTAATGACCCAGACCTCTCTGGTCTATTCCTTTGGAAAAATCAGGTGTATGAGGTTTTTCAAGAGGTCAAGGTGACTTATCCCCAACACTTTTCCAAATTTACATTTCTGTGAACAGTTCCATCGGCGAATAGTTCCAATGGTAGACCGCTGCGAACAATGTATCAGCAGCCCTAGGTGAATAGTGTCATTGGTAACCTTATATGAATAGTGCAACGATGACCTTATGTGAACAGTGCATCAGTAGCCCTAGGTGAACAGTGTCATTGGTAACCTTCTATGAATAGTGCAACGGTGAGGTTCCAACGGTGACCTTTTTCCTTTTTCAAATTTTGAGTTTATGAATAGTGTCTCCAGAACAGTGAGGTTCCAACAGTGACCTTTTTCCATTGCCAAATTTTGAGTTCATGAATAGTGTTTCCAGAATGGTGAGGTTTCAATGGTGACCTTTTTTCTTTTCCAAATCTTGAGTTCATGAACAGTGTTTCCAGAACGGTGAGGTTCCAACGGTGAGGTTCATGAACATTGTTTTTTTCCTTTGCCAAATTTCAATTTCATGAACAGTGTTTTCAGCTTGCTACAGTTTCACCCCTTTAACATTTCCTTTGATTTAAAATGCATTTAAAGCCTTTTTTAAGGAATTTATGGATAATTTAAAGGAAATAACTCTAATTTTAATTTATCCTAAGGCTGAGGATGTTTTTACTTGGTCAAAACACATGGTTTAATGTAATCCTCTTTTAATGGAAAACCCAACGTATTTTAAACCACTGCTCCATTAAATATTCTAAAGCGACAATATATCTTCCTCTCCAGTTCTTCCTCCTTGTTCTCGGGTGTGAGATGCTCGAACATCCCATTCCTTCCTGTAGGAGTTGTGCAATCAAAATTTCCTCCTAGGATTTGTTCCACTCTATTTTGACGCAACCAAGAAATATCGATTTGTCTTCGATATAAGGTATGATATATCTTCATTATTTCCAGTTCATCTCCTTCTTTCTCTTTTCCATTTTTATTAAATTTTTACCCCATGTTCCTAATAGGTTTTTCTTGGGTGTTGGCCAATGTGGTGGTGTCTCTGTATCCTCGGGTGGATATAGTTGTCATAGGGGATGAGATCGTAACCCATTTTGTGGCTCGTTCTTGTATAAAGAATGTCAAGAACTATTTGTGGTAGTGGATTCGTTTCTTCTCTCTTCTTTTTCATACAAACGTATTGTTAGAATGTTTTATCCCACTAGATCACAATGGAATTGACATAATAAATATTTGAAACCGATAAATAAATTGATATTGATTGTATGATATTGCCTCTTGTTTTTCTAGATAGTGTGATATCAATGCTTTCCTATTTAGATTTTCATTCTTGATGGAGATTGGTAAAGAACATAGAGCCAGAATTAATTGACAATCACTTTCCTAAATATAAAGAGTCATGTGAATGAATCTGATTAATGTTGTTGTAATTTTATTTTAATCAAATTGGTTCAGTAAGTTTGTTTATTTATTTGTGATAGATTATTGTTTAGGTTTACCAAAGTTGGAACGTACAAATAATAAATTGGTAAATCCAAGATGGATTAAAGAATTGTTTGTTTGATAAAAGATAATACTTGTAGGTTTCTGAGTTACCCTCTTTATTATTTGAGGGTTAAGATCCCAATTGGTAACATGTCTGTTTTCCTACTGCCTGTGTTGTGATATGATCCTAGATGTTTATTGTGATATGTGGGGGCAGGGAGGCCTATTTTTTGTGGCAGCAGTTGACTCCTAGTGTGGCGAGATGCATTGGTTTATGCATGTGGGTGTCAGGGAGGACATAGTGGATGATGGAATATGTTGTATGTGAATGTTTGGATGCTGGCTGATTCTTATTAGTTGTTTATCTGATTTACATTCCCCACTACTCAAGGCAACTGGTCTTTCTTAACCTTCTTCTGAAAGGGGTGAAGACGCATGGGGTATGACATGTGCTTTCCATGTCTAGCTTCTCAAGGGAGGATGGGTAAACGCTCTCGCTATAGGTGGAAAATACTCGATGGGTAGTTATCTACTCACCGTGTTGAGCCCCCTTATGTTTAGTAGCATAGAATATTTTTTCTATAATGCTTGGGAATATGGGAAAGTAATGCTGTAAATAAATAATTGAATAAATTATGTTAACCCATGGGGTTGGAGCTTTTTGGAACGAAATGTTGAGGTTATAATTTTCAAGGGGACAGTGGACTTTGGGTGTGATGCTAATAAAATTTAATGTGGAATTCTTTATGGTTAATTAATGTTTAAAAATTAATTAACAAAAAGTGGAACTAATAAAAAGGGAATGAAGTTAGTCAATAAATATCTTTAAATGGTTGTGTGCTTATAGGATACCTAGTCTTAGAAGTGATAGCCAGGTGTCTGAGAGACATTACCTGTAGTTGAGTATAAGACTAGGTTATGCCCATAGTGTGGTTGTGAGATATAATATATTCTGTACTTTTTGTGTTTCTATATGCTACTCCACCCTGTTATTTAGGGCAATTGACACCCTGAGGATTCTAATCCCTAGGAGGGGGGGTGTTTTCTCAACATTCTGGTGGGAGGATGGATGGCTGACTACCCCCTTTGGCCCCACTCTCTTCTCTAGGTAGTTACATGTGCTGGTAGACACAGTGGTTAGTTTTCCCCATATATGTGTGTAGAGGGCTGTAATGGCTTGTGGTTATTCATAAACATATATTTTGGATATAGTATCCCAGGGACTACTATAGGTTTAACATGTATAGGCTGTGATGGATTAAATATCCTTACTTAGTGTATGGGCTATAATGGATTGAGTTTTAATACACGTCATATGGTACACATTATGTGAGTTGTGGTGGATCCCAGAAACTACCTGGTTACTTTCTTGTGTGGATGTGGTGGTGTGGTTGCATGAGGTTCATGTTGTGGTGCTTCGCCCAGGTGTCTATGGGCAAGACTTTTTTTTGGAGAGAGATGCTTAGGACATCCGACGTTGAGGCAAAGTAGAAAACCAGTGGGAAAGTAGTAGCAGGATACCCTTGATATTACTTATTATATTATATACTCTTGTATGTGTTACTTGGTGAGAGTAGCCACGGTGAGGCTAGGAACTTAGTATACCTGTTTAGGTGATGAGTTAGTTTTACTTGTTGTTCACTGTGATTTAGCTTTCTTTCTTTACTTTTGCATGAGAGGATTTGGGGAGGATCCTACTAAGTATACTGTTATACTCACCCTATGTATATATAAACTGTTTTTCAAGTCACTTGGAGAAGGTTGGAGGTCAAGCTGGTTTTTACTAGCTTAGGGTTGGAGGAGCTATTTTGGCTTGTGGTTTTTGTTGTTTTTACTTTATTTTGGGTTCTTACAGTTTTCCCCTTCTAGTTTTTGTAGTTTTTCATGACATTACATATGTGCACTTGGGATTTTCATTTATATTTCAGTCTGAGTTGGAGTTGGTTGGTGTCTATCTTATCTCTCTCTTTCACATGTGTTCTCTTAGAGGGTAATGCCTCCAATCTATGTGTTTACTATACCCGACGTGCTAGTATCCAACCCAGGGCCTACTGAAGGCAGGACTCGGGGGGTCATTATCTCCCTTCTCACATTACCGGCCTAGGAGGGGTACACTTTGTAGGGAGGGTGTCATGATATAGTGGTATCAGAGGCTTGGTTGAGGGATATGATGGAGTATAGAGTTATGCATAGGTGAGGTAGCAAGGGTCGGTAGGGAAACAATGTCATTCGAGTTTAGAAAGTGATGTAAACATTGGAGACCAGATGATACATAGGAGTTTAGGGCCCCTTATGATATGATGTACGAACCTTTAAGTTTACAATGTCTACTAAACGAGGTGATACTAGTTGCATAGTAGAGACCTAGGAAAGGATGATGCATCATTCTTATTTGTGCCTATGTTTGAATGGGTAGAACTTGGGATAGGTTAACCTGAAATGAATAAATAGAAAAAACTAATTAATTAATGTTGATTATTCCATATTCCAGGCTTAGGATCTATAACTATTTTTTATTTTATAGGTATGGATCTGGGTCAACGTCCTCATCAGGATCGTATAGAAGATGTCCAGTAGGCTGTGCCAGCAGATCGTCGCAGGGTATAGGTTGACGACGATGACACTTGGAGGAGGACACTATAAGAGTTTCAGCGCCAGAATCTGCAGAAGTATGAGGGCTCCATTTTAGATGTCGTCACGAAAGACTGGTTGGAAGAGGTTAAGATAGGCTTCATTTTGATCCATGCTCGGAAGGAGCACTGGGTGTCCTTGGTTGTGATGATGCTACGTGGAGCAGCGAGGTAGTGGTGGTTCTTGTTCCTCAGGGATTGTGAAGAGTCAGTGATCTCATGGGAGGAGTTCCGAGACATGTTTAGAGTTGAGTTTCTTTCTTCGATAGTGAAGGCGTCCAGTCGCTAGGAGCTTCTTACCCTTCGATATGGGATCTCTAGTGTGTGAGAGTTTGGAATCCATTTCTGGAACCTTTTATGATATGTTTTGGACTTGTTGCTAGATGAGGAGGCCAGGGCGAGCCATTTTGAGGAGGCTTTGCATCTAGAGATCCAGTGCCAGGTCACTCCATTTATGCTGAATACATATCTTGAGGTGTTGGTGAGGGAAGAAGTTGTCGAGTGGACATTGACCAGAACCAAATCATCACGATAGGGGATTCTTCATGATTCCTTAATAAGTAGAGCTATGGTCAAGGGTTCCTGGTTTTCCGGGAAGAAGATTTTTTGTTCAGTCGGGGTAGGTCCCAGCCCTCTACATCTTGTTTCTCCAGAGGCAGTGGCTCTCAGGCATATGCCAAGGGATCAGGCTCCTATTTTTCTTGTGGTGGTTGGGGTCATCAGCCACAAGAGTTCACAACCTTTTAGAGCAATCATCGTGCACCAGGTATTCCACTTCAGGTTTCTCCATTGAGGCAGTTCCAGCAGAGGTATTAACAGCTGGTTGTACCAGCTTTAGATTAGAATAGGGTAGATGGGGAAGGTAGAAGAAATCCCAGTGATGCTCACCGTCCTTAGAGAGTAGGGCGCGACCATGGTGGTGGTCGTCATCAGCGTCTAATAGGTCGTGGAGGAGTTCCTGGACAACTTCATGATTTAGCGTTGCTAGCTCTAGGTGAGTTAGACGTCGTTCGAGGTACCCTTTACATGTTTTCTACCTTATTGTATGACTTTTTTGATTTAGGAGCGACACAATCCTTCATATCACCTACCCTTTTCCATTTTTTGGGACTTCAGGTAGATAGGCTTCTAGTGCCCTTGGCGTTGACTACGCCAGTTGGAGGCCGAGCTGAATTTTTTGAAGTATGTAGAGACTGTGAGCTAGTGTTGGGGAAACAAAACTCTTGGATATATTTCCTAAGTTTACGAATACAACCATATGATGTCATCATTGGCATTGATTGGTTGTATTCAGTGCAGGCTATCATGGATTGCTTCATGAGGCAGGTTGTGTTCTTTGATGCGGATGGAGAGCCAGTGGTGTTTGTTGAAGAGCGAGACCCTCAGATGGGTCATAGGCGTGTTCCATCCTTATCATCCATGATGGATGAGATAATGTTGTGTTATTTAGATTTTCAGCAGTTGGAATTTCCTAGGGTCGTAGAAGAGTACCCTGATGTCTTTCCAGAAGAGGTTGTAGCATTACCCCCTCGACGGTAGATCAAGTTTGGGATCGAGCTACAACCAAGAGTATCTCTTATCTCTATGTCTCCATATAGTATAGAACCTTCTGAGATACGAGAGCTACGTATATAGCTTAATTTTATGTTACAATGCGGTTTTGTTCAGCTGAGTGTGTCACCGTGGGGTGCAGCCAATTTTGTTCATGAAAAAGGCAGACTATAGTTTGTGGCTGTGTGTCGATTATCACCACTTGAACAAAGTGAAAATAAAGAATCTCTATCCTCTTCCATGGATTGATGATTTATTCGATCAATTGAAGGGTTCAAGTTGGTTCTCAAAGATCGACTTGAGGTCAGGATATCATCAGATGCATGTGAAGGATGAGTATATCCCAAAGACTGCTTTCCGTTGTCATCATGGGAATTATGAGTTAATTGTAATGCCATTAGGCTTGAAAAATTCTCCAGCTATGTTCATGGGATTGATGAAAGTTATGTTCTGTGATTTCCTGGACAAGTTCATTATGGTTTTCATCGATGATATCCTTATGTACTCTACGTCTGAAGAAGAGCATGCAGAGAATCTACACGCCATTTTGGGAGTTCTTCATCAACATCAGCGATTTGGGAAGTTGTTGAAGACTGATTTTTGGGCTCGAGAAGTATGTTTCTTGGGGCATGTAGTCTCCCAACAGGGAGTAGCTATGGATCCATTGAAGATAGAGGTAGTTGTATCTTGGGTAGCCCCCAAGACTGTGTCAGAGGTGCGAAGTTTCCATGGTATTGCAGGCTACTCCAGGAGGTTCGTAGACAATTTCTCTTGAGTTTAGACTCCTATGAAAACTTTGACTTGGAAGGGTCATGCGTTCATATGGAATAATTAGTGTCAGGAAGCTTTCGAGCATCTAAAGGAGAAGTTAGTAAGTGCTCCAGTTCTTTGTCTTCCAGTAGAAGAAGTCTAGTATAATGTTTTCTGCGATTCATCGCATATGGGGTTAGGTTGTGTTCTGATGCAGCAGAGATCAGTTGTTTCTTGTGGGTCTTGATAGTTATGTCCCCATTAACATAACTATTCCACCCACAATCTTGAGTTGTCAACTGTAGTGTTTTATATGAATTTGTGGAGAAATTACCTCATTGGTGAGCACTTTGTGGTTTTCACCAATCATAAGAGCCTTAGGTATGTATTATCCCAGCATGAATTGAACTTATGAAAATGTCAGTGGATGGAGTTCTTACAGGAATATGACTTAGAAATATCTTATACACCTAGTAAGGGGAATGTTGTAGCTGATGCGATGAGTCAGAAGTCACATAGTGATGAAGTGCATGAATCTGGTGACTCCTGGAGAGTAATGGAAGAACTGTTATCATTACATCTTGATATGGGAGAAGTTTGGGGAAGAGGTTGTCTTTTTCAGATGACGGTGCAGTGATCTCTAGTACAAAAGGTGGAAGAGTCCCAGTTGGGAAATCTAGAGGTGGAGGTCTGGGGATACTGAGTTGTTTGTGGTGA
This sequence comes from Viscum album, assembly GCA_963277665.1. Lineage (NCBI taxonomy): Eukaryota > Viridiplantae > Streptophyta > Magnoliopsida > Santalales > Viscaceae > Viscum > Viscum album. The sequence continues at coordinate 740,151,009 of OY728159.1, forward strand.
GACCCCTAATGGTTGGTCTGAGGATGAACAACACCAAGTGTTGTATCATGGAAGGCTTTTTATTCCTTTGATGATGCACGAGAAAGTTCTCAGATAGTTCCATAGTTCTCCTTTAGCGGTGCATCCTACCATGACAAAGATGTACTGAGACTTGAGGAGAAAGTTTTGGTGACCTGGGTTGAAGTGTGAAGTTGTAAAGTTTGTGTCTCGATGTTTGGTTTTCCAGAAGGTGAAGGCCGAACACCGTGTTCCTAGTGGTCTGCTCTAGTCGTTAGATGTTCCTCAGTGGAAATGGGAGGATATCTCAATGGACTTTATTACTAGTTTAACTCGATCTCAGGGTGGACATGATGCTATTTGGGTGGTAGTGGATCATCTAACAAAATCTACCCACTTTATAATAATCAAGGAGTCAAGCTTAGTGCAATTTTTGTTAAGGAAATATCTGGAGGATGTGGTGAGACTTCATGGAGTCCCAAGTACAATCATTTCTGATCGAGATCCTCGTTTTACCTCTAGGGTGTGGAGAGGTCTCCAAAATACTTTTGGTTATCAACTATTCCTTATCACTACATTTAATCCTCAAAGGATGGTCAAATAGAGCGAACCATCTAGACTCTTGAAGACATGTTACGCTCTTGTGTCCTGGATTTTGGAGGTTCATGGATGGGGAACTTACCCTTGATGGAGTTTTCTTAATACAATAGTTTTCACTCCACCATCAGTATGGTGCCATTTAAAGCCTTGCATGACTGACCTTTCCATTCTCTATTGAGCTGGACTGGGGTCGAAGAGTCAGAAATTCTTAGATGAGAACTTGTGCAGAATACAACAGAGATGATTCAGGTGATTCGTGAGAGGATGAAGACAGAACAAGATCATCAGAAATCATATCCCGATCAAAGGAGGAGACCCTTAGAGTTTGATTTTGGGGATCGCGTGTTTCTGAAGGTTACTCCCCATCATGGAAAGCGAAGGTTTGGACATGGGAGTAAGCTTCCTCCCTGGTTTGTTGGGCCTTTCAAGGTGTTAGCTCGTGTTGGAGCTGTGGCGTATCAAGTTTCACTTACACCGTAGATGAGTCGGATACATGATGTTTTTGATGTATCATAGCTCTGTCATTATCTTCATGATGACTCTCATGTCATCTATTGTGGATAGATCGATGTTGATGATGATGCGACCTTTGAGGAGAGACCTTTGGATATCCAAGACCGCAAAGAGAAGGTGTTGCGCAGGCATTATATTCCCTTGGTTCTTGTCTTGTGGACACACGGTGGCATGGAGGAGAGTACATGGGAATGTGAGTCACTGATACGTGCTCAGTACCTAGATTTTCTTGATATTTAACTCTTTTCTTGTATCTATGTAGCCATGTGGTTATAGAACTTTCATGTTTATAATATGGATTTCTTTTACTGATTCTTGTGGCTTGATCTCTTTTGAGAGGTATCTAGATGGGTGGTTGTTCAAACCCCATTTCATTTTCCCTTTTGGTGGGTTTTGAATTCTCGAGGACGAGAATGTTTTGATAGGTATCAGATGTAATGGCCAGGACCTCTCTAGTCCACTCCTTTGTGAAAATCAGGTGAATGAGGTGCTTCGGGAGGTCAAGGTGACTTATCCCCAACACTTTTCCAAATTTCCATTTCTGTGAACAGTTCCATTGGTGAACAGTTCTAACAGTAGACCATTGTGAACAGTGCATCAGTAGCCCTAGGTGAACAGTGTCATCAGTAACCTTATGTGAACAGTGCAATAGTGACCATATGTGAATAGTGTATCGGTAGCCCTAGGTGAATAGTTTCATCTGTAACCTTCTGTGAACAATGCAACAGTGAGGTTCCCATGGTGAGGTTCCAATAGTGACCTTTTTCCTTTTCCAAAATTTGAGTTCATGAACAGTGTTTCCAGAACAGTGGGGTTCCAATGGTAACATTTTTTCCTTTTCCAAATGTTGAGTTCCTAAACAGTGTTTCCAGAACAGTGAGGTTCAAGAATAGTGTCTACAGAACAGTGAGGTTCCAATGGTGAGGTTCACAAACCGTGTTTTTTTCCTTTTCCAAATTCCAATTTTGTGAACAGTGTTTGTATCTTCCTACTGTTTCGACCCTTTAATGTTTACTTTGACATAAAATGAATTTAAAGCCTTGTTTTAAGGACTCTAAGTCTGATTCAAAGGTCGTAACTCCTATTTTAATTTCTCTTAGGGGTCGGGATGTTTTTACTTTTTCAAATCGTGTGGTTTAATACGATCCGCTTTTAGTGGAAAAACCCAGCGTTTCTTAAACCACTGCTCTATTAAATCTTCTAAAGGGATGAGATAGCTTCCTCCATATTTCTTCCTCATTATTCTCAGGTGTGAGATTCTCAAACATCTCATTCTTTCCCGTAGGAGTTGTACAATCAAAATTTCCTCCTAGGATTTGTTCCGCTCTATTTTGATGCAACCAAGAAATATCGATTAGTATTCGATATAAGGTATGATCTATCTTTATTATTTTCAGTTCATCTCCTTCTTTCTCCTTTCCATTTTTATTGAATTTTTACCCCATGTTCCTAATGGGATTTTCTTAGGAGTTGGCCTATGTAGTGGTGTCTCTGCATCCTCAGTTGGATACAGTTGTCACAGGGGAGGAGATCATAGCCCGTTGTGTGGATCATTCTCATATAAAGAATGTCAAGAACTATTTGAGGTAGGGGATTTATTGCTTCTCTTTTATTTTGCGTGCAACTATATTTTTTGCATTTTTTATCATACTGGATCACAGTGGAATTGACATAATAAATATTTTTACCTGATAAAAAAATTGATATCAATCGTATGATATTGCCTCTTGTTTTTCTAGATAGTGTGATATCAAAGCTTTCTTGTTTAGATTTTCGTTCTTGATGGAAATTAGTAAAGAAAGTATAGCCATAATTAATTGATAATGGTTGGATAAAGATAAAAAGGCATGTGAAGGAATCTGATTGATGTTGTTTTAATTTTATTTTAATCAATTGGTGCAGTAAGCTTGTTTAATTATTTGTGAAAACTTACTATTTAGGTTTCCAAAAGTTGGAACCTACGAATAATAAATTGGTTAATCCAATATGGATTAAGGAGCTGGTTGTTTGATAAAAGATAATACTTACAGGGTTCTGAGTTACCCTTTTGCTTGTTTGAGGGTCAAGAGCCCAATTGATAAGGTGTTTGTTTTTCTTGCTGCTTGGGTTGTGATATGAGCCTGGATGATTGTTATGATATGTGTGGGTAGGGAGGCCTATTGGTTATGGCAGTAGTTAATGCCTAGAGTGGTGAGATGCATCTGTTTATGCATGTGGGTGTCGGGGAGGACACCGTGGATGATGGAACAGGTTGGATGTGAATATTTGGATGTTGGCTGATTCTTATTAGTTTTTTATTTGCTTTACATTCCTCACTGATCAAGGCATCTGGTCTTTCTTACCCTTCTTCCAAAAGGGGTGAAGATTCATGGGGTATGCCACATGCTTTTTGTGTCTTGCTTCTCAAGGGAGTATGGGTCTACGCTCTTGATATAGGCGGCAAAGACTTGATGGGTAGTTATCTACTCACCGTGTTGATCCCCCTTGTGTTTAGTAGCATAGAATGTTTTTCTAGAATTCCTGGGAATATGTTAATGTAATTTTGTAAATAAATAATTGAATAAATGGTGTTAACCCATGGGGTTGGAGCTTGTTGGAATGAAATGTTGAGGTTATAATTTTCAAGGGGATAGTGGAATTTGGGTGTGATGCTAAAGAAATTTAATGTGTAATTTTTAATGGTTAATTAATGTTTAAAGAATTAATTAAAATAAAGAGGAACTGATAAAAAGGGAATGAAGTAAGGTAATAAATCTCTTTAAATGGTTATTTCCTTATAGGATACCTAGTCTTAGAAGTGGCCACCGGGAGTCTGAGATACGTTAGCTACAGTTGAGTCTAAGACTAGGTTATTACCATAATGTGGTTTTGAGATATAGTATAATCTGTATTTTTTGTGTTTCTATACGATACTTCACCCTATCAGTTAGGGAAACTGACACCCTGGGGATTCTGAGCCCTGAGGGGTGTTTTCCCCAACATTCTGATGAGAGGATAGATGACTGACTACCCCCTTTGGCCCCACACTCTTCCCTTGGTAGTTACTTGTATTGGTAGACACAGTGGTTAGTTTTCCCCATATATGTGTGTAGAGGGCTGTAATGGCTTGGGGTTATTCACACACATTTTTTCTGAACATAATATCCTATGGACTACTATAGGTGTAATGTTTATAGGCTGTGATGGCTTGAGGATCCTTACTCGTTGTATGGGCTATAACGACTTGAGGTTTACTACCTGGCATATGATACACGTTATGTGAGTTGTGGTGGCTCTTAGAATCTACCTGGTAACTTTCTTGTGTGTACATGGTGGTGTGGTTACACGAGGTGCATGTTGTGGTGCTTCTCCCAGGTGTCTGCGGGCAATCCTTTTTTTGGAGAGAGATTCTTAGTACGTGCAACATTGGGGAAAAGCAGAAAACCAGTGGGGAAGTAGTAGTGGGGTAACCTTGATATTATTTATTATATTATATACTCTTGTATGCGTTACTTGGTGAGAGTAGCCATGGTGAGGCTGGTAACTTATTATACATGTTTAGGTGATGAGTTAGTTTCACATGTTGTTCACTATGCTTTAGAATGCTTTCTTTACTTTTTCACGAGAGGATTTGGGGAGGATCTTACTGAGTATATTGTTATACTCACCATATGTATATATAAACCGTTTTTTAGGTCACTTGGAGTAGGTTGGAGATCAAGCTCGTTTCTACTAGCTTGGGGTTGTAGGAGCTGTTCGTGCTTGTGGTTCCTTCTGTTTTTACTTTCTTTTGGGTACTTTCAGTTTTCCGCTTCCAATTGTAGTAGTTTTACATGACATTACATATGTGAACTTCGGTTTTCATTTATATTTTAGTCTATGTTGGATTTGGTTGGTGTCAATATTATCTCTCTCTTTTTCATGTGTTCTCTTAGAGGGAAATGCCTCCCATCTATGTGTTTACTATACCCTTGGTGCTTGTCACCAACCCAGGGCCTACTGGAGGTGGGACTCGAGGGTCATTATCTCCCTTCTCACTTTTCTAGCCCAGGAGGGGTACACCTTGTGGGGGGGGGGGGGGTCATGACATGACTACTCTTTGTCACTATATGTGTTGCTAACTACCCTTTTTTTCTCACACAACTACTCATCACACCCTTGATCACACGTGTTAGTAGTCCTCGACCCTATCTTTCATATACACCTCACCTAACTACTCATAACCAACCCTCTATCTCTTTCCCAAGATTGCCTATGCCGACCTCCTTCTTGGACCCCTATGTCTTGCTACCAGCTCCAATGAAACTATCTCACCCATGGCCGACCTGCCTAACCTATCTCGTCTGACTTCTTGTCACTAACCCTCTATCTCTCAATCAACCTTGCATGTGTTGACCTCCCACTTGACTCCTTATGTCGCACTATTGTCCCATGTTCCTTCATCCCACTCATGGATGGCCGACCTGACACAAAAAATAATTATCTTTTTCTAATAGGGATATATCTATTGGTAGAAGTTCATTTTCTATTAGTAAATCATTTTACCAACATAATTTTTTCTATCACTATATTTTTGGTAATGTTCAATCATTAAACGTTATTGTGGTAGATAAAATAGTTCTATTGCAATTATAATAATACCAAAAGATAATTTATATGTTGTTTAAAATGTTTATCAATAGATTCATATGACATATTTGTCTGTTGATAATATTATTACCAATATTTATCTTTTCATTGGTAATACTATTAACAATATTATAAGAAATACCAACAATTAATATCTATTTGTAAATTATTTTTTAAATAAAATATTATGCATGATTATTCCAATATTCTTTTCTAATTTTTATATTATATTTATTAATATAACTATATGAAAAATATTTATTACGTTTTTATATAAAAATTATAAAATTAGCTTATATGTAACTCCAATAAAAAGATTATTTATTTGAAAAAACATACACAAACATAATTTAAAAACATGTTCTGCTTTAATATGTATCTCTCATACATTGGGTATCATTATCTGGGTTCAAATTGGAAATGGGATCCACACATGTAAGAAGGTCCCCTTTCTTGGGGACCCCTATTCTAGAACTTGTACTTTTGGGTGGAATTATATATATATGAGTTGGATTTCACTATCACAGTTCACCAAGAATATCCCTTTCCTTATGTTTATTTCAGGTCCCATTTCTCACACTTGTACCTGTGGAGAGAAGAAAACATTTGTTAGATAGTTTTCACTGTCTTGGTTCACCAATCATGTAAGTAAGTCCCCTTTTATACCCTTGTGGATGAAAGTACTTCATCCACTATATCAAACTGGAAACAAAAAGAAGATGTGAATAAATCATCAAATAGTCAAACTCAGGTTCATTTCAAATAATTAATATAGAAATTTTAAATAGATCCTATAAAATTAATATAGGGACAATTATGAATCACCAAAACAAGTACCTTTATTTTCTTTGTGAGATGCTCTTGGGAGCTTCCAAATATTTTTGGATGTGACCAGAATAATCTCCTATCTATGTGATTATTGACACTCTATTTTTTCATAATGGATGAAATGATTTAAGAAAATACTCTAAGGATTAGAGAGGTGAGGAGCCCCAAGAAGGATTAAGGGAACTCACCTAAAAGTTCCTTTAATGCACTCAACCTGTGCACCAGAAGGCTCGCACACCAACCCTATGCAAATTTTAAGGACTTACCACCCCTGCACAGGGTACCTATGCTGGGTACCTATGCGGGGTAAATTCTTCAATCATGGTCACATATTTTCATAAAGATAGGACCCTCGGTATCCTCATTTTCATGACTAGAAAATCAAAAGAAGCATCCAAGCACTTATCATGCATCCCCTTATACTAGGTCCTCAAGAATCCTTCAAGTATCTCTCTAAAATCCTAGAGAAGATGTAATTAAGGGGTATAGTGATATCAAAGTCCCTCTAGGGTCTGAAACACAAGACACCTACATTAGGACCCCTTACCCCTGGTTGACAAGTACTTGCGCGAAGGTCCCTCCCAAAACTAGGGACCTGCATGTGACCCTTCCGGGGAAACCTAAGGAGACCCATGGTTCTTAGAGAAAGGAATCTCCCAAGTGTTGTCACCTAGGTGAACCATCAACCAAGGAACCTGTATCTTGTATAGGCCCAACCCTCTACACGAAGCACTTACATATCCTCCCATTTTCTGTCCAAAGTACCTGAGGCTCAACTAACCTTGACCTATGTGAGACATCCTTTAATCCCTATTTCAAGACACCAATGGTAGGGATACCCTTCCTTTGGATACCTTGTCTAAGGGGAAAAAATCGAAACCTCAAATGAATTTTTAGACATGAAAACCTATGTAAAGATACACATCAACATGTCTCTCATCTGGATATGCATTCCATCAATCATATGTGTCCCAAAATTGTCCTACCTAACAAGTAGAGTCCTCAGGGTGTATACAGATATGAAAACCCTCTGTTAGGAGGACCTCAACCCTAGGGGCAGTGTTAGGGATTTCTTGGTCTTAGATATAAGGGCTATAACCATGTCATTCCCTCATTGTATTTAAGACTAGGAACCACTGGTTCTAGGCAGCAAGGGAGAGGATCACACTTTATTTTCCCTTTTACCTCCCTAGGAAGCAACCATTAGGGAATCCCTCCTCGAGTAAGCCCCTAATATCTCTTCTAGGACCTCTACTACTTCATTTCGTCCTCCTTATCCATACCCATGTTTTTTATCCTATTGGGTAGTTATACATGATTATACAGGGTACAAATATGGGAGGATATGAGTACCAAAGTATACTCTCTTTTCCTCTCCCTTTGGTTCTTGGACTCATCCACTAGCAGACAAAGCAGATTGTGTGGTTTCCCAGATCTACTACTTCCCCTTGTTTCTCACACCGAGTATGGACCACATGTTATTAAAGGCTGGTAGTGATCATGAAATCATCATGATCCTAAAACCTTAGGGCATCACTTCAAGTTTAATCCCCAACCAAACTTTGGGACTCCTATTTAGAATTATCCCTAACCATGTTACCATGTCACCATACAACCACCATCTGGGACTCTTATTTTGTATAATCCCCAAAAATGATCATTAAGAATAGGCCTCTTATTTAGTATAATCCTAAAATCAACCCTCTAAAAGGGATACATTCCCTTTGATACAAACCTTCAGAGGGCCTCTGTAGGCATGGGTCCTCACAACCAAACTATGTAATATTTGATTCCCGTCTAAATAGGATATATAGAAAGCCTCCATGAGGTCCAAATTGAACACCTAAAAATCAACCCTAATTCTCTTTGGGCCACATTCCCAATAGGGTCATGTCTAAATCGAGAGTGTAGCTTCCCTTACCCAATTAGCTACCCAAACAGTGCTATCAATTTGGAGGGTCACTATCCTTAGGCACACCCCCCCCCCCCCCCCCGAATGCCAAAGGCTTCCAACTTGCAGTGAGGGTGTAAAAAGATATATTTGGGAGGATATACCCTATGGGGAAGATAATATACTAGTCCGAGTAATAATGTATAACATGAAGTGGAAATAAACGACTTAGCATACTCGAACCAAACCCTTCCAGTGGAAGTACAATTAATAAAAATCAATATAAAAAGTAATAAATAAACAACTACACTAGAATATAAATAAACAAATCAACATACCACTTTTAGCAACTAAAAAAATAAGTAAAGCATGCATCCAATACAGTTCATAAAATACAATATCCAGAAGGGTTTCCAATGGAATGATTCATTAGATATATACATATACAAAACAATCATGCTGATACAAGACATAAAAAAAGGAAAATAAAAATAAACTATAGTTATGAAGGAATTCAAGGTCACATTACAACATCCCATGCAAAACTTCTACTATGGTCCAAATCTAGAAGCCAATCCCTTACCTGAACAAAAATACATAAAATCTACACCCATGTAGAAGACCCCGTGTAGGGTGTAAGAGTGTGTCTCTATATAACACCACCCAATTGTGCATACCCCACAAAAGTGTTTAATTAGTAATGAATATAAATAAATAAATTAGTACAATGAAATATATAAACAAGAATTCCCAAGTGCTTAATAGCCACTAGGAATCCATCACCTGCCTCAACCAATGCATGAATCTCAGAAGTAAATAAGGGTCCTTGGAACATGGCCCAAGGTACACCGATGTTATGCCTAAGTGAGCCCTTAGGTTCCATGTCAAATGATGTAAACTAACACTAAATTCCTTTTAATACCCTGTGTCTCAATAAAATCACTGATGTTCTTAAGGAACACCCAAAAAAGTCACTAATCCCTCAGACCCTGCTTGAAAGCACACGTTGACTCAAAGCCTAAAAACTAGAGGCACAACAAAACCTATCCTCAAATAAATTCCACCATCATATCATTGAACAATGTCTAGAGGCATAATGATGTCTGCCCTTGAATGAATATATAGGCCCATGGCCTCTAGCATGATGAGCCTCATCCCCCAACCAATAACCCCATTGCTACCAACCTAAGGCTCCTCACCTTCCACATGAATTTATATGGAAAACACCGTAAAAAAAATTCAAAAACCAAACTATCAGGGGCCTCTACCCACATTATTGGTAAAAACCACCTCATCATGAAGTCAACCTATGTTCACACGACTCAATTCGGAGCTTTGGCCATTATGGGTGAGCGAGAATCAATAAATAAAATATTATGCCACATCAATCAGCACCTCATTCCCCAAAGACCATGTCACTAAAATCCGATTTCCTTTTCATTCCAATATCATAGTCTATTCCCAACTTGATGGCCTTTCCACCTCAATAAAACATCGATGATTTCCAACCAATGGTCAAAACCACCCAAGTATTTAGGTTAAGCCTAACTAGACGATCAAAATCGCCTCTATCCTGAGGGCCTAGCCACATCAACTCCTTGGTCCAAACTTGTCATGAACCCATGTGCATAAAAAGTATATCACAAGTAATTAAATATAGATGATTCACTTTCAAACAATAATAAATTCAATGAAATTGAATTGAAAATATCAATTCAATATAAAAAGTCAACTCAATTGAATATTATTGAATTGTGAAAATTCAATTTAATTAGAAAATTCAATATAGAGGTCTTGAAAGCCTCAGATTCAAAATAACTAAGCAATTTAACTTAAATAATTAAATTTAAACAAAAGAATAAATTTAAACCAAAAACACACCTTGACCGAAACACCCAAAGTGGTCGAAGACCTCTAACCTAACCTCACACCCATGAAAAGGTTAGGGTATGTATAGATTCATTAGATATAGTCCTATGATAAATTTAATATAAAGAACAAAGGTATCTCTTGAGTAACCAAAGACATTCTAACCCCCTCCCCACCACCACCACCAAAATTCCATGAAAACACAAATAGAGAGATGAACCACCTACCTTGGACTTGTAAATATAGTCATGGCCAATATCGAGCTCTAATTCAAAGCATATTGGAGTTGATCTAGGTTTCCATCCAATTCCATGAAAATAGGGTGAAATGACTCAAACATATTTAGAGCTCCATGATGTGAAAACAAAGAGGAAAAGAAATAAGGGTGATGAGATCGTTACCAATATGGTTCTATTTCACCCGACGACGATGAAAATGGATCACAGGTAGAAGAGAGAAAGTAATCCGAAGGAAGAGTGGAGGAGGATGTTTTCCCCGTGATGTGCGCATGACCCACAAGAGAATAAAGAAAAAATAGGAGGAAAAATATGAAAAATAAAGAAAAAAAGAAAACTTAAAAAAAACAACCTGTACAGGCTGCATAGTTTACTCGCATATTTGACAAACCATTCCGCAACTGTATGAGCTACAATGTTGTGCTACTTCCTAAAAGGGATCCCTCGCATGGATTGCACATGGTTTTTTTAACCATTATAAAACCATGAGAAATCCCTATGTAATTACTGTAGAGAACATCACACAGTCATGTGCCTCCCTCACACGGTTTACAAAAATCATGTGGCAGTTCAAAACATGATGCACAGTCAGCTAGAATGGGTCGTAAAATTTACCCCAAGTCATGCGCCCTAACTGGCAACTTCAAAACATGACATTTGGCCTATGATGCACCCAAAACCCTTCCAAAACACCCAAGTCACTCTCCAAGCCTCTAAAACAACCCAAAAATACGATATTAATATAATGGAACTCTTAGAATTGAGTTTTGATTAATGATATAGGAAAATACATTTCCACTATTTGAAAAATTCAAAATGGGTACGGTTTTCATCCCAATTCAAAAACCCAGGATGTTACAATATCCCCACCTTAACATAGATCATCCTCAATCTATCAAAAAAAAATCAGTTATGGTACCAAACATACCCATCCCAATAAAAACAAACCTAAAATACCTTGGTTTTAAGGGAACAGGTCAACTTATATCAAGGGGGATCCCCACCTTAAATAGACCTACCCCGGTCCATCCTAACCAAAAATAAAAGTAATCAACAAGTCCAACGACCATCATAGGACTAAAATTTTCTTCCATGATGCATCATAAATCCAATACCTTATCAAGTTCTATTGTGTCATACCAAACACCCCTTCACACCCCACACTACGTTGGTGGCCGCCTCAAACCCATGCCACATTTTTCCCTACAAGGTCCACATCACTACAGATGCTCAAATAAATTATGGTACCTCATACCTAAATCAAATACCACACCAAAATGGTTCCCATATTCATCAAACCTCAAGTAACCCACATATATTGATGCCCTGGTGCCAACAGGCCTCAGAAACCCGCATCCATCGATGCTCAATCATAAAATCTGGTACCTCACACCTCATATATATAAAAATATAATGCATATGATACAATGGAAACCTAGTAAGAAACATCTCTTTAGTCTATTTACATGGCCCATGAACCTCGTGCACCAAAATGGAGATGCCTCAATATGCCAGGTGAAAATAAAGTAAAAGAAAATTATGGCCATGCCCATAATGTACATATGACCATAGTTGGATTACCAACCAACTCATACCTTGGAAGATCCATGGTGTTCACCTAGCTTGAAAACTAACTTCCGAGATCCTGGCCTTTTCCCAATGTTGCACCAGCCACTGACCTCGCTGTTGGGTCCCACTACCTCTTCCACGACCTCTACGTACTGCTGATCCTCAGATACCCACACCTAGTACCGATCCCAAATTGATATATGACATTTGATTCTATCTCAGTCCCTGACTACTAACTATCTAAGAAGGATTACTGCAGAATATCTCGAGATACCTAACCTTTCCACATGCCTGACACTCCTTTGGAGGCCACCCACATAGAGTTCTGACATATCCTGGCTTCCCACACTGAAACAAAATTATGGAAAAACCACTACGAGGTGGTCTATCTATTTCCTTGTCCTGACTACCCTGGTAAAACTCATCAATGAATCACTTCCTACCATCTAAAGCATATCCACTAATGTCACCTGAAGTCACTTCCCAACTCAACTACGAACTATCCATCAGGTTTCCCTCTTCTAAAATATCATAGTTCACTGCCTCTGAGAATGAATCTAACCTAAAGATGTTTAACTACATATGAATGTAATGTCATAATCCATCATCTAAGTGCCTCAACCTCACATTTTTATCACTCACCATGTAGGTTGAAAATAATAAAAACTCACTAAACATTGTTTTATAGTCCTTGACGGACATGTAACCATGCTGAAGGCTTAAGAACTCTCGAGCCCTTTATCACCTCAACGTCTCCAGGAAGAAATTCTTGTATAATATGGCCTCAAAATACTTTTAGGAAAAACACTCATGTCTTCCTTCCTGAACCTGTACATCCCCACAATGCTTTTCTGGACCTCTATGTATATACATTTCAAACTTGATCCTCCACCCTGGAGGTTTCTCAAGCTACTTAAATATCATCTGCATGCTCACGATCCAATTCTCAACCACCCTCGAACCACCCTCACCTTGAAAAGCCAAAATTTCTATGACTAAAACTCCATAGTCAAGTAATCCATAGATGAATATACTCCCTGAGTACCCATGTCAATACCCCAGATCACCCAAACCAGTCTTGTACATAACTTCTCGTCAAGCCACAACCCAAATGCTGTGAAACCTAGTATTTGGGCCACCTACACCTAAACATGAGCCTAAGCCTGTCCTTGAGCCTATAGTTTCTCTTCTTGATCCTTTGTGGTCTCCATATACTCATGCACATATGAAACTATACCATCACCTGATTGACACTCTATCTGATCTCTCTAGGAGAAACATGCTGAATACCATCAAATGTACAGACAAATCATATATAAATATATAAACCCATAGATAATGAAATCTATAAAAAAGGAAGCTTTGAATCAATACCATTAATATCCCCCACTGCAACCATGCCACATGGAATCTTAGCCTCATGGACTCCTTACCCACCCACAACAGAGTCAAGTATCATATAATCCCCGAGCCATGCTCGTACTGACAACCATGATTACCTCAATTATATAACTGAGTCACCCAACCAGGTGTTCAAAATCACCCCATCCCATGTTACCTTCCATCTAATATAAGATCTAGGACTATTTCACATCTAACATAAAATTCACACACACAAAAACACACACACATATATATATATATCACATGGGATATACTAATTTTGCATGGAATTTACCATTTTATAATTCCATTGATATTTATCACATGGTATAATCATTTTACAAGGAATACATGCATTTATAAATTTGAAATGCCCTATAATGTGCCTATCGAAATCCAAAAAAGTAAGAAAACACACCTTGCCTCACCAATCCAAGTTCAAAGGTCTCATTATTTTCCATGTTAGGACAAATATTACATTTCATAACAATAACCATCACATTTAAAAAATGCCACCAAGGTGGAAATCATATAAACTGTATCTTAACAAAGCAGAAAACCAATAACCACCCTTGGAAGCTTGATCCATCCCTCGTACCTGGGGATACAAGCACCCAAACACAAGATATAATCCCAATTATAACCACACCTAATCTTCATCTTACCACAACCAAAATAGTAAGACTATAAAAAAAAGAAAAAAGTAGTATTGATCTCATTAGTAGCCAGCGAATAGCTACTACCAAATCCCAGTCAATAATTTCTCTGATACCATTTATAACATCCCCAACCCGATTAGCCACCTGAACAGTACTATCAGTCCAAAGGGACGTTGGCCTTAGGTTCACCTCCCCTAATAAAAAAGGCTTCCAACTAGCAGTGAGGGTGTAAAAAGATATACTAGGGATGATACACCCTCTGGGGAAGATAATGTACTGGTCCAAGTAATAATTTATAACATGTAGTAGAAATAAATGACTCAGAACACTTAAACCAAACCCACCAAGCAAAAGTACATTCAATAACAAGTAGTAGTGGAAGTAATAAATAAACAACAATAGAAGAAGATAAATAAAAAGATCAAATAACACTTGTAGAAACAAAAACAAAAAAAGAAAAGAATGCATCCAATACGTGTCATAAATACAATATCCAGAACGGTCTCCCATTGAAGTCCTCATTAGCTATATACATATACAAAACAATCATACTGATAAGAGACATAATATAAGGAAACTAAACAAAAACTATAGCACGGAACAATATCTATATCAAATGCCAACATACCATGAAAAACTGCTATTATGGTCTAGCTCCTGAAGTCAATCCTTTACCTAAACGTAAAGACATAAAATCTACACACATCACAAAAGGACCTTATAGGGTGTGGGAATGTGTCTTAGTAGGACACCACCCAATTTTTCATACCCAACATAATATTTTAAGTAGGAATAAATATAAATAAATAATTTAGTATAATGAAATAGATAAACAAGACTTCCTAGGTACTCAATGACCACCAGGAAGCCATCACCTACCTCAACCAATGATAGAATCTCAGAAGTAAAGAGGGTCCAGGGCCCATGGACCATGGTAACCTTGATAGAAAGACTAAGTGAACCCTTACGATCCACCTCAAATGGTGTAACCTGGAATGGCGTGCCTCCTGACCTCTCGTGTCTCAATAAAATCACTAATGCCCTAAAGGCATGACCAAACAAGTCACTGGCCTATCAGACCCCTGCTCGAAAGCATAGGTCAGCTCAAAGCCTAATAACCAGTGCCACAAAGATACCTTTCCTCAACTAAATGTCAACTTTGGCTCAGATGATGACGTTCAGAGGTGCAATGATGTCTTCCCCCAAATGAATATCTAGACCCACATCCTCAAGCATGGCAAGCCTCATCCCCCAAATAATAGCCTCATCACTATCAACTGAAGGATCCTCACCTTTCATGTGGATTTTTATAAAAATAACCAAAAAAAATCATAATCTACACTACCATGGGCCTCTACCCACACGAGTGGTCAAAATAATATCATCATAGAGTCAACCAATGTACACATGATTCAATTCGGAACTTTTTCCATCATAGGTGAGTGACAATAACCAAATAAAGTCATAACCAAGATCAACATGAACCTCATTACCCTATGACCATGTTTCTCAAACCAAATGGCTTTTTGATCCCAATATTAATGGTCATGCCCAACCCGACATCCTTTTTGCCTCAATCTAACATCCACAACACCCAACCGGTGTTCAAAACCACCCATGTATCTGGGCCAAGACCTAAAATATGATCAAAATCACCTCTATCCTAATTTTCTATTAAACTGAAATTCCTCAGTGTAGGCCAATAATGACCCCATGATACTTAGAAGTATATCACAAGAAATTATATTAGACAATTCAATTTCAAACAACAACCAATTGAATGAAATTTAATTTCACATATCAATTCAACATAGATAGTCAATTCAATTTAATATTATTTAATAAAGAAACTTGAATTTAATTGTAAAATTCAATATAGAGGTCTTAAATGCCTCAGATTACAAAGACCCATTCAATTTAACTTAAATAATTCAATTTAAACAAATGAATCAATTTAAACCAAAAGAACACCTTGATAGAAACACCCAAGGTGGTCGACAACCTCTAACCTGGCCTCACAGCCATGAAAAAGGTTAGGGAATGCCTGGAGGCATCCCATATAGTCATACTATCAATTTAATACAAAGAAAAAAAGGTCTCAATCAACAAACATACAATGTGCTAAAAATAAATGCCTCCCAAAAGTCTATAAAAACACAAAGAGAGATATACACCACCTACCTTAGACTCATAGATGTAGGAACATCCAATATCAATCTTCAATTTGAAGTGGATTAGAGTAGATCTAAGTTTCATACAACTCCCTAAAAATAGGGCAAAACAACTAACACAGATTTAGTGCCCCGAGAGGAAAAAACTAAGAGGAAAGGAAAGAAGGGTGACGAGAGACTTACCATTATGGTTCTATTGCACCTCACAGTAATGAAAAAATATCACAGATGAAGGAGAGGAGGAAATCACAAATTGGAGAGGAGGAGGAGGTTTTCCTCTTATTGTGAGCATGACCTATGGGAGAAGAAAGAGAAAAGATGAGTAAAAATAAGAAAAATAAAGAAAAAGTAAAACATAAAAAAACACCATGTACAGGCCACATGGTTTACTCGCATGGTTTTCCAAACCGTGCACCAACTTTGTGTGATACAGTGTTGAGGTACATTCCAAAAGGGATCCATCGCATTACTTTCACATAGTTTTCCATAAATATTATTAAACCAAGAAAAATCCATCTATAATTATGGGAGAGAACCTCACACATTCGTGCACATCCATCACATGTTTTACACAAATATTGGAATAGTTCAAAACATATTGTACAATTAGCAGGAAGGGGTCACACAATTTATCTTAAACCATGTGCCCTAACTTGAAACTTTAAAATAGACCACTTGGTCTCTAATTATCTTGAAACCCTTATAAAAAAATTTAGGAAATATCTAAAACTCTAAACCAACATGAAAAAATATTATAAATTTGTTGGAACTATCATAATTGAGTTCTAGTCAACAATATAGAAAATGGAACAACCAATTGAAAAATTCAAAATGAGAGTGGTTTTTATCTTGATTAAAAAACCTAGGATGTTATAGGGATCCCACATCCTATAGAATTTCCTTGGGCTACTTTATCATAAGTCCCACACTAAAATTTGACTAGGAATATTTCTCATAGATTTCCTTTCCACATGATGTTAAATTGCATAGTTTGGTCCTTATCACATGAAATTAAAAGGTATGAGGTTCCCCATTAAGTTGAAATAAATTAAATGGGTTTTGATTCCTTTTATAAGGATATATAGGAAGATTATCTCATGGGTCTGATCCTAACATTAAAACAAATCCCATCTCCCTGGGTGATGACACACTCCATAGCACCTCACTATGTGTCTCAAAAACCAGTTTTGTGGTAAAAAATGATAAAATAATCCATAATACATTAATATAATGGTACTATTTATAGAGAACCTAAGATATATATATATATATAGATAGATAGATATATCCATTAACTAAGAAACTCAGATATATACAGATGATTCTAAGTTCCATGCATGCTAATAATTTATTGTTAGTTCCAGAGTGACCTACTTCATACTTGGGAATTAATGAAGGACTGATGAACATATCTTAAATCCTTAAGAGAGTCCCGTAGTAGTAAAACAATCCACCCAAAAGGGTGTAATGAGCCTGAAATCCCTTCCAGTCGAACAATGTGAGTTCTTAAGTATCATTGGACAAGTTTCCAAATGATCACCTGCCTTTAGAAAGAAGGCCCATGATTCATCACAAATATGAAAACTGTTGGGTGTTTCTAGTTCCATGAATAATACCCATTGGAAACCATCTGAAAGGGACATGGGTGTATGTAGCTCATATAAATTTTGTTCCACCAACACTAAAAAATTACATTCTGACCCCACTTGTCATTAGGGTATGAAAGAAAAATAGAGAACTTTATGTGAAATCTTAACCAAGATGATGGTTTCACTCTCTTATCAGGTCCTTTTCTCTCCCAAATTGAAATAGGGACAAATAAGACAATCAATTATGAATGTGTTCATTTATTAAGATGCTGATCTTGTGGGGATTTATTATTTTTGTTTTTCATAGATATTACAGGCACTTTCAGCAAGATATCCCTTCATCTAAATGACGTCACACCAACTTGTAAAGATGCATGACCCAACTACCGTTCATGTTGGGTACTCATCTAAGAAGAGGACACCATCACCAACCTAGTATCTAAAACACTGGGTCTCAAATATACTAATCCAAAAGTACCTCTAAAATGGAACAATTCTAACCTGGGAGGATTCTCAACAATCCCTCCATCTCAAAAATACCCACCAGTCATCTACTCAACAATGATCGGTGGTAGTGAAGAAGATGACACCAATCGCGGTATCCAACCATTTTCAGGATCTTATAAAAAAGTGAAACAATTCGATCCTCCCATATATTAGGTATGTATATTAAGAGGCCACAAAAGGCCTCACCCATAAAACATATGGGTAATTTCAAAGGTATCCTTCCATTAATCGGTGCTGATAATTCTTAGGGCAGTGAACCCTCAACATAATGACGGTGTCATCCTCAAGAGTTCAGCCTAGTTCATCCATACTCGTGTGCACAAGATAGCCCACTGAAAGTAATGAATGGTCAACAAGGAATAGGGAGACACCTATTTCCCCTTTGGAGAATCCCAAAAATCAAATTTGTTGGAAAACAGTGAGCAGACACAAACACCTACCCACACAAACCAGTCTTTCTAACATCCTTGTCTAGAAGTGTCTAAGAAGTACTAAAAAATAAGACTTTACAAATGATAGAATAGGTCTTATCAGCTCTAAAAAATAAATAACTACCACAACATAGTTTAAAGTCATAGGATTTTATCAACATTAGAAAATTGTTGATAAAAGGGTGCTTTATCGGTGCTTAAAAAAGCACTACTAAACGACACCATTTATCAGTACATTTATTTTTCACTGATAAAGGGACCTTTTATCAGTGCTTCTATAAGTGCTGATAAGGGCGTCATTTATCAATACTGATAAAGGAATCCTTTTACAGTGCATTTATAAGAGTTGATAAAGGGGAATACTGAATTTTTATGTTACAATAAACTTTCAATCACACAAGTTTCATCGTGTGTGATTTTGACATGAGACTAATTCCTACACATCAAAAATTAATTATGAATCATTTTAAAAAGTTATCAAGAAAATCCAAGTCCACTTTCTTAGTTTTCAGTGAGTAACACTTATTTTTATTAAAATTTCATTTTTAAAATGATAACATGAACTTTGAGTCATACTAGGAATATTGTGTATCATATTGAGGTGAAGAAAATTCCTACAGATCACAAATGACTTATGGATCCTTTTACTAAAGTAAAAAAAATTCCAAATTTTTTTACATAGTTTTGAGTATGTTGGTTGTTTTTTATTAAAGTTAATTTCAATTCTAAAACAATCCAAAAAAATTTCTAGTTGATGATAAACTATAACATAACTTCAAAATTATTTGTTCATCAAAATGGTAATATACCAATTCTCATGTATTTTTTATTGATAATAAGTATGAGTTTTTTATTAATGATCTTTTGAACATGGATCATTTTACAAAATGAATGTGCACATTCATAATGAATATTAATTTTATGGATTTCAAAATCATTTTTGATATTATATCATGCATCTAATTTATGATTGAATATCCCAAATAATTACACCATCCACCAAAGTGAAACCACTATATTGTTCTTTTCTAAAAATTCATTATTTGGTTGATGAAATTTTGTATTTATTTATTTTTTTAGAGGTTTTGGATCAAGATGTTTTCTTATTTTTCAAAGGGGTGTTCCTTTATATTTTCAGTACTTCATGATTTCATTTGGAGAAAGTTTTTCATTTTTATGGATTTATTTATCAGGTATTTTCTTTTCATTTGATTCCATATTTCTTTTGACACCATCCCTCTTCGATGAACATGATATCTCAATGCTGGTTGTCCTCCTATAGTTATCTAATACACCTACTATATTTGGTGGTTGATTACACACATATTTATTCAAACATTTATGTTGGATTATATAAATGTTTGATGATTGGATTAGTGTTGTGTGACTCTCAAGTGACTATGGTCTCCACTACTAATAACTTTTCTTTGCTATGTAGAGAATTCATAGGCAAGAAACTGAATATATTTTTTTTATTGTTTTTTATTTTATTCTTGGTGAGGTGTTGTTTTCATACTTATGTAATATTTTATAGCACTTGGAATGTGCTCATAGAAATTGTAGCCTATGATAATCATTTTAAAAAAAGAATTAGTGTTTGTTTTGTTTCTGAAAAAACTTACTCTAATTAAATTCTTGTATAAAATCACATAATCCAATGGTGAAAAACATTTTTTCAATAATCCACCTGAAGCACTTTCTTAATAGATCTTATCTTAAGTTAAGTGTGTTATGAAAACTTTTCAAAAATTGTTCTGAAACACAATCTTGGTATGATCCTCATTCTACTTCTTTTCCCAAAAATTTTATTTTTTTCAAGCCATCACTTTGTCTTCTCCTCCACCTCGGTCTCTGCCTCTGCCTTCTCCTCCACCTCAGTCTCCGACTGCAACTCTTCTTCCGCCTCCACCTCTACCTCCGCCTCTGCCTCCACCTCCACCTCCACCATTGAAAAAAAATTTATCGTTTGCAGGTTAGTTCTTATAAACAAATTGATTTCCTCTATTATACTTATCCTTGATAAATAGATCAAAAATAATATATAAGTATTCTAACACTAATTATTCACACCCCAAATACATTTCTAAGGTCATAACTTGTAATAGATCAGGAATATAGCATGTAATCACCTAAATTTGTTTTCAACATACATTCGAACAACATGTACACTGTTCACTCATCTCTAAATAATTTTACTTCTTCTTTTGAGTACAAAGGTTATCAGAAAACTTGATAGTACTGAGAAACTATAGGAAAACAAATGTTTATGAAATATATTTAATGAAATTTTAATTACCTTCTAAAATTACATATTGGGGGATTCTCTCCTTTTATTGCTTTTGGATCTCTCTCATAAATTTTAAAAAAAAAATCCACAATTGATGCCATTATCTTACTTTGGACACTACAGAAACATTGGCCAAAATAAGTTAATTATTTTTAAATGTTTTGATAGTTAAATATTTCTATATATACTTTAATTTGTTTCCATTTTTAGTAATACATAGGCTTTATCTCTTCAGACACTAACTTCATTAAATGATTTAGCCTATATTTAGTGACCATCCTATCATAACAAAAAATTTGTTAACACACAGACCTAAACATATAATTTCAAGTTTATCTATAAAATGTTTATTATAGTTTAATAAAAATTCTCAATACACATCATGTGTGGTTTCTTGGATGGATATCCATGCATTGGATCCAAAAAAATAAATATTCGGGGTATCTATATTCCCTCGGATCAACATACAGGCCTAAGAAAACAAAAACAAAAAAGTAATGTAAAAAAAATATTTTATGTGATTAGAAAGTAGAGTTTTATTTATACATTGTAGGAATCAAAAAGAGTCAGTTTTCTGATATTTTTTTATCAAAAACTTTGAGTAACTCATCTTTTTTCTTCTCAATTTATTCATTATCCAATGTAAGTTGTTCCATATAAATGATATAGGGATTCATGAATCCAAATTGTGCTTCCCACACTTTTCACATTATATAGTACAAATATAAATTCCTATATAAAAATGAATAGTTATTATCTTTAATAAACATATTATCACCCTATTTGGATAGAATTATTCTGTAAATATACCTTATGTATAAATTTACAACTGATATTCCTAACAATTCATGCTTGAGAATCTCATTTATAGTCATGAGAAAAATTATGTCTGTCATTAAAGTCATGTATATTTCTTTTTTATATGGGATGTAAGAAATATTTTCATCTTTAATTTTTTTTATATGAATTAATTTGTGATTATAATAAATGTTTCTATAGAACTAGTCGGGAGAAGGCACTCTTAGATGGTCATTTTGATTTCTTGGTCGATTCACTAGATTTTTTTTGATTTGACCTTCTGTTTCCCCACCGCTTTATCCATATATAATATCATACCACACTTCAGTCCTTTTATCATCAACCACTATAGGTTTTTTATATCAACAGATTTTTTAAATACATACCTAATGTATCTTTATAAGATTAGATGACCTTCCTATGAAATCTCTTATATCATTATTCACCATTCTAATATCTAGATCATCAAGTGGAGTAGGAAATTCAACAGTAGACTTATAAGATACCTTAATCAGCAATATCATATGATATTTTGGGAGGTATTTGTGTTGTATCTTGTCTCCTAGGATATTATACACTATACCCATCACAATAAGGTGGTTCATGGGTGTTGACAGATACAAATCACATACAACTATTCTCCTCATAATTTTAGTAATATAAAGTTATTGGAAGTTTTTTGATTCACATTTAGGAGAAAGAGTAATGAAAAAATTGACTACATTGGTTAAGATATGAAATTTTGAAGAATTACTAGCCTTAAAGATAGTGGGATCATTTGGTTAATATATGGATCTTTTTTCCACCACAGGTTCTCTTTGATGCTTTCTCTCACATTGGTCTTCCAAACCAGACCAAAAAATAATATCTTATAGTGAGTCTATTCTTTTCTAAAATAATCTCACCATATTAGATGTATCTTTGTGTGGTTTTATCTTCTGAAAATATGTTCAAGGATAGAATCTAATATCTAATCCTTTAACGCGGGCATATTATTTTTGTCGCTTCAAAGCTACCAAAAGTATTTTTTATTCTAGTATGATCACTACTGATTCTTATGTCTAAAATATATTAAAAAATGAACATAAATAGATATTTTTATGTAATACTCTTATAAAGTACAGATAATTACAAATATGTCATACTTACACATTATTCCCATACTATTTTTTAAACAAATAGTTTTCCCTCCTTATATACACGAGCCTCCTTCCATAGCACATGATGTGGGATGTAAGTGGCTTTAGATTTTGATTCATAAATTTCCATATAAACGAAGGAAAATATGTTATTTCATATAAAATAATTAAATTTGTATTGTTTATTTAAAATACATACCAATTTATTCTCTAATGAATCTTACCATATCCTTGATTTATAATAGAGGTACAATGGTTTTGGTGCACATTATTTATTTTCTGCACTATTTTTATGTTTCATAAATTAACAATTTTGAATCGATTTGGATAAAATAAATAATTTCACATGATATATTATCAATTAAAATTCACCTAAAATGATTTATCATTATAAGAATTGGTGAAAATCAATCCATGTTTCCTACTTCATAATTTTTGTATAACTAAATTGTGGCTAGGGACTTACTTTCCCATTAACAGCCCAAAGACATAACATTATAATAAGAGTCTGGAATCCTCTATGGGATTTTTCAGTGGCCATTAAGAAATTTTTTTAACGAAAATATTCTAAAATAAATGAACTATATAAGAAATTATTAAAATTAAATCAATGTTTCATTGTATAATTTTATGGTAAAATAGAGGAATTATATCGTAATATTACCTTTATATATTTCCAAAGGATTTCATTCGATATAGGTTGTACATGGTTCTATGGATCACTATCAATCTGCACATACATCCTCATTGTGTCTGCAACATAACTAATGAATGAGTTTTTGGGTTAATAGGATGGCCGCATTGATTCCAACTGACCTAAAATTTTATACCATGAATTATTTATTTTATAATATTATTCAACATTGTGATGATATGTAGTTATTGTTTTTCTCCATCAATATGTTGTTGATCCCCTAATAATTTTGTATTTTAATCATCAACAGTCTAATCTTCCTTGGGATAGATTAGATCATCATATACATAAGACATTTTCTGCATGAGTAGTCAAACATTTAATTTCTCTTGAATAAAAACAATGTAAGCATGGAGAAAGGTTTTGAGAAGGTTCACATGCATGCTCTATTGAAAAATTGATTTACTATTTAACTCCATATTCATAGTATTTTGTCAATTTATTAGCATGTATATATTTTGAAGGAAATGTGAAATTGAATTTAATTCTATCTTTATACTTTTTAACTTGATCTACACCTATGTTTCTTGAACTAATCTTGTACTAGTCATCCCATAACAGGTATCAAGGATCATTTTGGATGAGTACTTCTTAGAGTAGTTCAAGAAACATATAAGATATGAGGGACGAGTCTCAAGAAACAAAATTCAATAATAATTTTTCATGAGATGAAGATGGTGAGGATGATTGTTGTCTCTTTAAAACATTTTTAAATTAAAACATATTAATAAAAAATAAAAAATATCATATCAAAATTTTAAAAGGTCCCCGAAAATACCATGAGAACATCAACTCATCCCACTAAGCTGAAAAGTCTCTAATCAATGTTACTAGTCTTTTTCCCTCACATGTATCTAAAATATAAGATCTCTAAATCCATTGAGGTTCATGTGTAGGGTGTGAGTATAAAAGCTCCTATTTTGTTTTAACTTCCTACAAAATATGTGTACCTAGAATAATTTATTTTAGTAATGTTTGATAATTTTAGTGTTCCTATGACAACTTATGTGTATATAGAGCCTATATTTCATTTAATTCTAGACTACTCCTTATATGTCAAAAGAAAATTTCTTACATTATAAAAGTATAGTACATTTTTACTAATATAATTCTATATTGGGAATGTTATAATCCTGATGAACTATAGGAAAAATAACTATAATGAACTCTTTTTTTCCTCTAATGTCAGTTTGGAGCTAAAACCCACTTTAATCAAATGGTTCCCATCAAACACTTAAGGTTGTTACATAATGGGTACCCATAATATCATAACTTATGTGATATCCATTAATCAATATACATAGAATATGATAGAATATTATGCTATTATTTTGTATAAAATTCATAAAAGACTTATAGAAGACTTAAAATACATATAATAATCCCTATTGATCTTACTTGTACTACCATAAACTCTTTTATGTGAATAATATAATGTGAGATTATGAAAACCTTCATTCAATATTTTAAATGATCGATGAATTGTTGGTTAAGATATTCTCTATAAATCATTCATATAGGATCTTATATCTTTTAAAAAGTTCTCTCGTTACACCCATTTTATATTCATAGAATCTCTTTAAGAAAACTAATGAAGTATATGAATTTACCTCTAGCTTCTCCTTATAATAGTTCATGTGGTCAATTATAAATAACTCTAGAATATTTGTGGCTTAACATTATTTCTAAAGTTTTCTTTATCTAAAACATAATAAGTATGTATGTTGATAATAACTATGTTTTTTAGATCAAAAGAGTCTAACCATACATTGGGGTATATTTTTGAAAACTGTATTAAATTTCACCTATTAAAGAATTATCTTACTATAAATGAGTGAAAGTATTATTTTTTTATTGATCATTCATTGATGATTTTTGGATCACTATGATTCAAGTATTACTGAACTTTTAATTAATAATGAAACACCACAACAACATTCACTTAAAAATTAAATAACCCATCATTTTTTCTAATAGGGAACTAATATAAATGTTTTTATAGCACTCAATATAAAACTATACTTTTATGAGAATCAATCCACATAGAAAAATGCATTTTTTTTCTTCTTCTCATTGTTGACCTATGACTCACTCTTTCTTAGTAGCTATGATAATTCACCTTACTTTGGTAATTTTGGTTCATGTAATTGAACACAGATGTGAAAAAAACACATTTTATTTAATACCCATGAAGTAAAATATAAATATTACAAGCAGTGATGAATATAATTTATGTAGAATATTTTTTATTTATTCTGTAATCATTTTAGGCCCTTTTAAAATGACCTTTTCGGCCATATTAAAAAAAATAATCTTATCTTCACTACAATTTCAATGAGTCTTTTTAACTAGTAAAGGACATTATAAAGGAACCATTGGTATTGAAATTTCCCTTGGATTTACAACCCAGTTTTCCATTCCTTAATTAAAAGGGCTGAGGAACCATGTTCCCATCAATCCTTATCTACTTAGTGAATCTTTGACAATATATTCTTGAGTGGACTCTCTATACTATTCATAATATTGATAAATATTCTATATAATCCTTGTTTTTAAAAATCTTACATAATTAAAACTTAGAACTTATTATTATTAAAAAATATGTTTATCCCATGTATACTATAAACCCAATCATATTAAAAAAATAACCTAAATGAAATTTTAATTATGGATTCTAACATATTAAATTTCAAAAATGTAATTCACTTTCCATCACAACATACCATAAACCATAATGGAATCCTAGCAATCACTTTTCCATTTAACTGTCTTGAATTTATCAATTCATTAATGGTAAAATTTTCCACAATCATAAATATAATGTAATAGTGCTAAAAAACTAAATTTTCTAATATTTCACACAAGTTTAACAAAACACATTCAATAACTCTTGCATGTTGTATATCAATATCTCATTATTCAAAAAAATTATTCAACATGTGAAATTATATTCAGATTTATATTCAAGTTGTGTATGAACAATAAAAAATAATCTAATGAAAGAAAATATACAAGAAACACCATAAAATTCAATCATTTTATGACATAGGAAAAACTCCATTGATTCATTCAACTATATCACCTATGAGACACTAATCATCCAATAATGATTAAGTGAAAATCTGCACTGATCATTCTATGAAATTTTATGAAGATGATTTTCTCAACAGATACACATATATTAATAATTCTTCTTATTGTCATAAACTTTTTTTCATCTTCATGTGCATGCCATACCATGGAAATAAGATTAAAAGAATGAAAATCCACAATATCTAAAAGGTAAAAAGAAATAATAATAAAAACATCAACAAAATCACCATTAGTTGCAACAAAGGATGGAGATATAGTTTGCAGTGGTCTTGTGTGAAGGTGGTGTTAGTTTACATAGTAGGGGTGGCATTGTGTAGGTATTGGTAAGTGAGAGATAGAGATGAGATATAGGGTCCTTTATTGTTAATAATACTGCAAAAATGAAAATTGCAAAACCCTAACAAGCAATCAATGAGAGAGTAAAAGGAGAAAATAACATACCTTGGATTTTAGTGTCCAGGTGTAACACCGATAGTAGGGGAGTTCTGCGAGAGTTTGAGAATCACAACTGGATGGGTTGAAGTTAGGGTTGTTTTAAATTGATTGGGGATACTTTTATCAGCGCTAACAAAAAAGTACTGATAAATATCCTTTTTATCAGGTCTAAAACTCTAGAAATGATAAAGAATTTATAATTATAATTATAAATAATTTTTTTTGTAAATATATTAATATAATTATATATATTTTTTATTATAATTTTATAATTATTTAAATATATAATTATTTATTTATAATTACATTAATACTTTTTAAAAGAATAGTATTTTTTATTTATAATTATAAATATAAAATTTTATAAATATAGTTAATATACATTTATAAATATATTTATATCATTCTATATATTTATATAATTTTATAAATATTTAATGAATATATATAAATATAAATACAGTAAATATATTCCTTATTTAAATATATTTATTATAATTTTATAATTATTTAAATATATAATTATTTATTTATATATATATGAATAATACTTTTAAAAAATAATATTTATATATTTATATAAATATATATTATTTATTACTATTTATAATTAATATATATATATATATATATTATACTTATTCATTTTTATTAATAATTTTTTTATTAATAAATTTTTAAATAATTATGTAATTTATTCTTTTTTTGTTTAATTATTAAAATTTATTCTTTTATAATTTTTTTGTTTAATTATTATAATATATTGATTTAATATATCCATATTTAATATAAACTATTTATTAATATTTATAATATATATATATATATTAAATTTATTCATTTTTATCAGTTATTATTTAATTAATAAAATGGTAAATGTTTTTCTTAATTTAGACTTTTTTAATTTTCATTTCTTTAATTATTTCATTATATTCATTTTAAAAATCTATATATTTAATATATACTATTTATTAATTTTTATAATATATATATATATATATATATGTATATTCATTTTATTCATTTTTATCAATAATTATTTAATTAATAAAATTGTTAATAATTTTTTAATTTTTATTTGTTTAATTATTTCAGTTTATTATGGACCTTTATCAGTGCTAAAAATAAATTAATGATAAAGTGTACCCTTTATCAGCGCTAAATGAAAGCGTTCATAAAGGCAAGTGCTGTTAAAGGCATCTTTTATAGTTTTGAATGAAGCTCATCATTCAAATTCAAGAGAAAACACCTACCCACACCAGCAAAGCTTGTCAGCAGCCTCGTCTGGCCGTATCTGAAGAATCCCACTGGTCAAATTCAGTGGCACACTATGTGCAGGCACAAACACCATCCCACACCAACCAAGCCTTCTAACATCCTCATCTGGAAGTGTCGAAGGAAGCCCTCCATTCAAATTTTGCAGAAAACAATGATAAGGTAAAAACACCTAACCACATTGATCAAGCCTTCCATAAGTATCATCTATAAGCATCCAAAGAATTCATCAGGAAAGTCTCGGTGACAAACAGGGGGCGGACCCGAATCTCCTCCTCACACCTGGGTACTATTCGTATCCAATGGTAGGAAATGGGGGACAAGATCAGGAAGACAAACTCTCTCCAGTCATGGAATTTGTGTATATCCCCATTCCAACTTCTAAATTCACCAAGAAGGTCCTAAAAATGGTGAAAGGGAAGAAGAAAATTTCTTTGCACATCCTACAAACCTACCAGGATATCATAACAGCATCAATAGTGATAGAGGGGAAAATAAACAACTCCATCCCTGAAAATGGGGTGACTCATTAGCTTGTCACTCGAGAACATACACACACCTATGCTTCTGTCTAGGATGGTGGTGGGGTAAACTCCCTATGATATATGGAAAACTATATTAGGTTCACACCCCCCATTCCAATCAGAGGCAATTGGTATATTCTAATGGCCACTCTAAGGCAGGAAAAAAGCCTTGCCAAAATTCCAAAATCTTGTAAGAAAATTCTAGTAGTGACACTGGATCTATTCAAACAAGATTATATACTTGAAAACCAATATTCCTAGAAAGTGTCTCCAGTCAATTTTAAGAATTTAGCTAAAAAGAATCCTCATCAGAGATGACTATAAAATAAAGAGCTAATCTACAATCCTGCTCTACTTAATACTGGAGTTCTTAGAGATATCATTTTTTTATCTATGGAAGATCAGGATCCTACTCTCCCATTACCAAATTATGGGAAAATTAGAATTAATTTTTAAGGTCCTCCCTAGATACTTCACTATGATGGATTGCTTCATGTCTATAATCTGATCGATCTCGAGATCCCATCTCTTAATGAGAGTCATAGCAGCCCTCTGCATGACCAAAAGATAAAACAACAAGAGAGTCTTACCCTTATTGTCATCCACCCTGAAGGTCCTCCGTAGGGTATATATTGTAGGAATTCTCTTCATATTTGGATGCCAATACATAATGTTAGTCCTCCCCATAATGGAATTCACTGTGAAGGTTCTCTCTGTAGTAGTGTTTCACTTATTCAAAAGGATCCTCAATTTAAAAATTTAATGATGATAAATCCCTCCTACCATGAGGAACTTGGAAAATTGAGTCCAGTTGTGTCTACTTCCTTATCATTGAAAAGTTAAATAATTTATTAGATGGAAGATAGCCCGAGGTGACAGTCACTCTCTGAACTATCCTTAGATCTTTTTCCTTCCAATGTGACAGAGGAAGTCCCTACTAATGTTGTTGTTTATGATAAATAAGAAGGGAAGTGTCCACTTTGGTCATTCTAGGTTGAGGAACCTCTAGATAAATATGAATAAGACATGTTGAACATGAGGAATCAACTAACTAAAGATGACATACCTGCCATGTTCTGGCCTTTAGAAATTCCCCAATACAACATTCTAGAGGCGTTGTCAGAAGATTGTGTTCACAATATCTGCCTCAATATATGGAACACTCTTCGTCATTTAATATAAAAATTATTAAGCTACAAAAGTATCAAATTCATATCAAGGTAATAAAAGGGATACAATGCCAAATTGACTTAGAATCTCTCCTAGATACTTGACATCCAAAATTGGGGAAATAACAAGTAGCCCTTAAATGTGAATGTCTTAGCGCATTAAAAGAAGATGATCTTAGATTCCCCATTCTGTGTTCATATCAGAGGATGGGGTAAACATATAGTGTTTCATTTCACCACACTCCCTAATTAGAAAATTCCAATAATAATGACATCATGAAATATCATAACTTTGATTTTAATTCAAGAAAATAAATATGTTCACAACTGATGATATGCTCAACAAAAACAGGCCCGAACCAAATCTCACTAATTTTAGATTAGAAGAGAGAAAGTAATAGAAATAATTTTTCATAAGGTATCCAAAAATATAGATAAATCATCCTGGTTAAGGGAAGTCATTCATCAGATAGAAAAATATTGTAGATAGAGTAACTATCTTTGGATGAAGGTGGGTCAGGTGCAAACTACATGATGCACCTACCCTATGTTCAAACACGACTCCATAAAATCAAGAACACAGGTGAAAAATTATTAGCCACCACCATCCTAGAGAAACCCCAACCCATATGGCTAGGAAATATTTTTAAAAAACATTTGGGGTTAAGAAACTAGGCTCGAATAGTTTTGGTTGTGGAATAAGAACAACCCCATCCCTCAGATATGGGAGAATGTTTTACCACAACCACCTCCTCCTCAGTAGAAGTTGGACTTCTATTGATTATGGGGAACATAATATAATGAATCATCCCAGTTTGTCACATCCCATGATTTGGTATCCTCATTAGGAATTTACATGATAAGATTATCTAGATATTCCCTTCAGATTACCGTCTTTCAAATGACTTCAAGGGAACTGGAAAAGGATAAGAAAAGGCCTTGTGGTGGGCGCAAACAAAGGCGGTCTCACAAAGAGACTGATGAAGGGCCTATAATGTGTTACACAATACTGAATATCATTAACACCACCCTTTAAGATCCTACAAAATATGGGGCCAACGTGGTGGAGAAGGAGGATGAAGTTTTGGTTCATAATAGAGTACACATTGAAATGATTGATGGAGATGTGTGTAACTGGAACCAGGGGCTTTCCCAAATTTTGGGAATTCCATCAACCACTCCATAATTACCTCCTTATATATTGTTCACTAAGGAAATGCATAAATTTAATGTTGCAATTCACCCATATCCTAAAGATATTTAACCCCTTACACTCCAGGGAAGATTCGCTCAGAAGGAGGAAGAGATAAAAAAATTGAGAAGATTTAATGTAAAAACACTCCAAGGAAACATTTATCCAAGATATTTATACAAATAGAATCTCAAATTGTACTCCCAAATGGTGCACCTCAACAAATAGGGTTCACTAAAATTACTGAGATGGAGATAGAAAATATGCTCAATGTGGGGTACTGAAAACTAACATATCTGGATCCCACAATAGCAGGTCGGGAGTTCCCACCATTGGATATGAAACCAGAATAGGGTTATGTGTATCCTTAAAGACCTTCCTCTATAGGTTACCCTTGATAAATACCAGCAGGGATGTTATTGTTGGCCCTACCTACTACAACCCATGTTCAAGATACTGCTTACCTAGACATTACTCAAGGGATCATCAATACTATTGAGTCATTAACACCTCGATTGGAAGTTATGGAGGAATGGAGTGTGTCAATACACCCAGAAAATAAGACATACTCTGAATGGGTTGATCTGAATCTACTCCTTCCAAACTTTGTAAACCCTTCATTTCCAATTTTTAGTGATTTGGGGGACCTAAATTATAATTTTACGTATTTTGGGTCCCACTTGGATCTCATGATGGTGACCCCTATAAAAAAAATTAGCAGTGAAACTTAGGTGATTCATGCATACATAGAAAGGGATATCATTTGTATGGTACACCTGCTTACAAGATTAGTCAATTTCTGGATAGGAATATCTCTTTTGGAATATTCTCTTCCAATTCAGCTCGATGTTGTAGAAGGAAACATTCCTCGACCTCTCAAACATAAAAAATTGGTATGATAGGATTTTATATTTCATTTCTTGGTGTAATAGGTTGACATAATCCTTCATCACATAGTGTACTCAAGAATATTTTTTGTCTATCTATATAGAGAATATTCACAATGAGTCATGCACAACACTTATCACTGTGAAATATATAGGATGGTTTCAGGATCTTGTTACAATTACTCAAATGATGGAAGACTCCATCGCACAAACCAAATCTAAGTCCTGAGTAATTCTATCAGATTAATGAAACAGAATGAGGAATACATAGGCTGCTACTATAACACTTAATCCACCTCATGCACCCACTCTAGCTTCAAAACCTACACCATATCATGTGGTCCCCCCTCCTGAGCATCAACAATGATTCCCACCTTTCCAAGATGAGAAAAGGGAGAAGATGAAAAAATAGTTTGACGAAATGAAGAACAATGTTTATTCTTTCTGAAATGACCAAGTCTCTAGATACTTCATCTAGGTATTGGAGAATAACTTGATCATATTGATGAAGCCCAAGAAGTCCAACCAGGATGGTGATGAAGATCTCCAAAACTATTACCCCTTCCACCAAGAATTGGGGAACACCATAAAGGAATGTTTTGTTATCAAATACATCCTATAGAAAATGGTGGACTCTGAGAAAATAAAGCTAGGAAATCCACCCACATAGGTATCATGTTTTTCTATCACCAATATGAAGGAGGATAATTAATGGAAGGAAGTTAGCAGAAAGGGTACACATAAGTTTAGTTACTGTATGGTTAGAAAGATGATCAAATGGAATCATGATATCCTCTAACCATAGTTGAAACAAATAACTATGCCTTGACCACTTCTGTTATGGTACAACTGACTCATCGGTGCCACAGTCTTTTGAAATATAGTATTCTAAGATACAACATGGCTGGAAGAGAAAGAAACAAACATAAGATGATGAACCTATACAAAGACTAAAGTTGGATTTAAATCTCTCTAAAGTCATTCCCATAGTCCTAAGAAGACGGGCGTCGAACTAACAAATGACACCAAAAGATTCATCCCTCCAGATGAAGTCATTATCAGATTTTGAGTTAATATTAGGTTCCATTAATGTTATTCAGTTAATGGATCCCTTCTCAGATTATGGGTGAGACTATGAACTTTAATTCCCTACACACGATTAGAGAATTGGCGGAAGAGGCCGCCAGAGTCGAGGATACAGGTGAAGACACAGTTGTGCCAGAAGTCTGTACTCTAGCCATGTAACTGCTTGAACTATCTATGTGGCGAAAAATTATGGGAGATTCATCTAATAAAGTCAGAATGAGAAACAAATATTCCCAAAAAAATCATAGTTTTCCTTAACTTGATCATTTCAGAAGATCAACTAAAGGAGACACCCTCACAAAATCAGCCTTGGCATGAAGGGAGACCTAGTTGACCTAATCCACCAAGGAAAGAAGTGCTTTCAACTCATATTCCAAGGGTCGGTCTTCTTAAATCACATAATTTATTTCCTAAAGTGATTGGAAAATAGAATCCCCATACTGGGATGTGTAGACCTTTATACCATAAGTATGAAATTTTAAATCAATTAGCCATGATGTTGGACAATTTGTCAATATTAGATGCTTTGAGTATATTAAAAGGCCTCTAGGAGTCCCTCATAGAAGCCTTTTCAAGTAATCAAGAATTTGATGTTGATGTTGCTGCTATGGAAGTATATGATGAAGAGAAAGATCCCTCTGAATTCCACACGATTATCTCTTTCATATACTAGGAACAAATGCCATTATACAGGGACCCATAAGACCCTTGTACATGTATGGAAAGATAAATGAAGTTGATATTCGACAATCCTTCATTGACAAAGGATTAAGAGTCACACTCATTCCAGTCGAAAAACTTCATCAATTTGGTTACAATGGTTCGCACTTGTCCCCCTCCGCTTCAACGTTATAGGGTTATGACAAGAGTGAGAAGAAGACTATCAAAGAAATAATGCTCTACACTCAATTTGAGGAGTTCATGTATGAAAAATAATTCCTTTTCTTCAAAAATATTCAATCTTAAACATTTTTCTAGGATGTACTTGGTTACCTATACATGTGGCTATTACTTCATCATACCCATAGTGATTCAAATATTGTATTAATAGTCAAATTGAGACATTTAATTGTGACATAGCCCCATTTAACTCATGAAAATCACAATATATTAATGAGGGGTTATATCAGAGGGAAGGTAAATAACCCATGATTGATAATGTTTCTCAGATCAGTTCCCCAAATATTCTAGAAAAAACTATGGAAATCCATTTAAGTAGCTCGGTGAAGAGTATGTGTTGTCCATCAATAAGATCGAAAATTTGGGCCTGAATTCAAGCACATATTAAGTAAATTCCATGATATCAATCATAACAATTAAAGACATAAAATTTGAAGAAGATATGGACCCTCCAATTAGTGATGAAATCCTAGGTTAAAATTCCCTCATTCCATCCTTTGAGATTCAACAAATCTTTATCTCATTAGCTAGGATAGAAATGGTTGTCATGTCAGTTAGAATACCACCAAGGATACAACAAGAAATCCAAAATAATGAACCCAACTCATTCTTCTAAAATTGATGCTGAAATGGATAATATTATCAAGTAATATTTCATCTGGGAAGTTCAGTTTCAAAAATGGATGGCCAATATTTTCTCAATAAAGAAGAAGGATGGTCAAATCAGGGTCACATCGACTTCCGAGATCGCAACTGGCATTGTCCAAAAATGACTTCTCAGTTCAAATCATGGTTATTCTGATTGATGTAACTTCTAGTTATCAATCCTTCTTCTTCATGGATGGCTATTCAGGGTATACCCAAATTCAAATGGCCCAATAAGATGAAAAATACACTACCTTTAGGGTTGCCTAGGGATTATTTTTCTATTGGTTAATGCCTTTTGTCTTGAATAATGTCAGCACTACATACCAATGTGTCATGCATCGCATCTTCAAACCCTTATTGGGGATGTTTTTAGAATGTTATGTTGATGATATAGTGGTTAATTCTAAACAATGTTTTCACCATCTAGATGTTTTTGAGGTCATCTTCAATAAACTACGATATCATTTCCTAAAGATGAATCAATTGAAATGTTCTTTTGGGGTAACCTCATGAAAATTCCTTGGCTTCGCCATACTACATCATAGCTTCAAAGTGAAACCTAAGAAGAAAATGGATATCCTTAGCATGTCACCTCCTCACAACCTTAAATAGTGGAGAGGAATTCTAGGAAACTTGGCCTACATCTGGAACTTTATAGACTACCTCACTGTTAAGTTTTTTCCATTCAATAAGTTTATGATGAAAAGGACTGCATATCAATGGAACAATGACTATTGAGAATCATTTGACAACCTCAATAAATATCTCTTGATCCCACAAATTCTAATGTTACCCATTGAGGGAAAACAACTTGTTATACATGTGACATCCCTAGAGAGATCACTAGAAACTCTCCTTGACTAATATAATGTTGTTGGGGATGAAAAAAACCATTATTAGCTCAGTTGAACCATTCTTGACACTATGACTCATTGTTTTATTATCAAAAAGAGATGCCCAAAATTAATCTTCATAGTTTAGAAAATGAGGCATTAGTTGCAGCACCACAAGGTCCATTCGGTATCTTGCAATAACCTGCTCAAATATGTCCTCATAATTTCTATGTTAACAAGATATCTAGTGTGGTGGGAGGTTATCCTATAGTAGTTTGACATCTAGTTTGTGCCTCAAAAAGCGATGCAAGGCCAGACATTGGCATACTTTCAGGCAGAAAATCCCTTAGAAAAAATAATGTCATTGGATACTGAACTTCTCGATGAAGAGATCTTCTCTATTCAAAATACCCCCCATACATGGGATATGTGTTTTGAGGGTGAATTTATAATCCCAATAGGGAAGAGTTTGGAAGACCCCAAACTCAACAAAGTTGGGTTAGGAGTCATGATTATTTCTCTAGAAAAGGCTATCTTTCCTTACTCCTTCCTATTTTTAGAAGGCAATACAAAAAACACAATATAGTATCAGGCCCTCATTACAGGACTGGAACTAGAACTTCAAATTTTGATAGACTACCTATAGGTGACATTCAATTTAGAGTTGGTAATCAAACTAATAAAAATTTATTATGACATCAAGAAAGAATATTTGATACCCATGATTGATTATGTTTGAGGAATAATTACCCTCATATACAACATTAACTAATGTCCCATGATCAGATAATGCCCAGGAAGATACATTGGAAAATGAAGCTATGGATTTAGAAGATACAAACTGGGACAAAAAATCCATCAAAATTTCACATCATTGAATGGTCTCTCTTTTTGATCATGTCATCATGGAAGAGTTTGATGAAATCAGTCCATTCCCAAAACCATGTAGTCCTACCACTGGGTGGATGACACCCATCAGGGACTACCTTCATAGTGGAGTACTTCCATCAGAAAAATATGAGAGATATCAAATTTGATAGTTAGCATCCAAATTCACTCTTTATGATGGACTAAATCAGCAGAGAGTCCTCTATAATGAGGCTTTTATGGAGTAATTCTTGGATATATTGATAGAGAAGAGGCTTCTGCTATCATGAAATAAGTATACATGGGAGCCTATGGTGCCCAACAGTTAAGGTTCAAGATTTCTCATAAAATTAGAAGGCTTGGGTACAACTGGACCATACTACTACAAATTTGGCCTTTAATTACTCTATTAAAAGGGCTTTATCAACACTATATAAGCACTGATAATGTAAGATATGTTATAGGTTTAACTTTAACAAAGCTCGAAAAAAGCACCGATAAATCCCCCCTTTTACAATGCTAAAAAATAACTAATAAAGTGGTATTTATTAGTGATTTTTTTCCTTGATAAATGAGGCATTTATTAGATCTTTTTTTAGAACTATGAAATGATACCTTTATCAAAAAAAATTTAGCACTGTTAAAGGCCCCCTTTAACAGTGCTAAAAAATCACTAATAAAGGGTATATTTTTTTATTCACACCCCCCCATATTAGAACTTTCCACACTCCATTTATCAGTGCTTCCCCCAACCCTTTATCATCCCTTTAGATAATCCCGCCCTCCCACGCATGCCCCTGCCTCTAGTGAGTTTTGAACCTGAGACCTCTAACTTATACACCAATGCCTTTTTCACTCCCCTATATTGTTTTTTTATATTTTATGATATATATATATATATATATATTTCATTACATTTTTTATACATGCACACACGCACATATTTATATTTATATATAAGGTTTATATATTGAAAAATATATTTTATATGTAAACATATTTAATTATTTATTTATAAAATTAAATTTTTATGTGGGAATATATTAAAAATATGTATATATTATTATATATTTGATTATAAATAATAGTACATTATGAAAAATTATAAAATTTTATATCCATATTATCAATATGGATGTAATACCTAAGAATTAATTCATTCTTCACTGAAAATGTCAATAATATACCCTTAAAAAGGGTTAAAAATCCATAAAATGCTAAAATATTTAGGTACCGCAACTAAAAACTCAGTTTTTGAGATCTACTAGGCCTTTTATATCCTCAAACAGATAGTGACCAAGGTCCCCCTGGAAACAAGATGAAGATCTCATTGCAGGCTTCGATTTGATTTGTGGTATATCCTAAACGGATGCCTGGATCCAAAGTTTTGGTCGTTTCATGTTCGAGTTACGTTTTCAACTTATTTAAAATATTTAATTATTATTTTTGTTTTTTTAACTTTAATTTATTATTAAATTACTATTATTCAATAATAATTATAAATTTATTAATTAAAAATATTTTTTAAATATTTTATAGGCCATTTTCACTGAATATCCTATATATTATGTGTAAATGCCTATTTATCCTTATCTAAAACATATTTAAAATATATATATTATGTTTATATCAATATAAATATGTTTATATATTAATATATATATATTTTTAATTAAATATAATTTCTTTTTGAAATGTTCCCTTTATTAGCGCTAGTAAAAAAGGGCTGATAAAGCGGGGGGGGGGGGGGGGGTTTATCAGTGCTTCTAAAAAAGTGATGATAAAGACCCCCTTTATCCGCGTTTTTTTACAAGAACTGATAAAGAACCCCCTTTATCATCACTTTTTTAGAATCACTAATAAAGGAACTTTTTATTGGTGCTTTTTTACTAGCGCAAATAAAGGGGAGGTCTTTATCAGCGTTTTTTACAAGCACTGATAAATGGAACCATTTAATAGATCCTTTTCTAGAACTAAAAAATGAGGTTTTTAATAGTTATTTTAGCTAACTCTATTAAAAACCTAGCACTGGATAAACCCATTTTTTAGTAGTTCCACTTGACACGTGATTACAAAAAAATTTACAAAATAGTGTCATTAATACTAGGTGCACGCCAACTTCATCCATCAACCTCTAGATTTTTTAAAAATATTTAAATAGTCTTAGTCATTTTCCATATGGGTAATGGGGGTTATGGGGCCATACCCTCTAGCTATGACTAATAAATTCAATTACATTCTAAATATTACTAGCTTCTTCTCTAAATGGGATTAGGTAATAACCCTGAATAAATTTGGGTCCAAAAGAATCATCAGCTTCTTGAAATCCAACATCATTACTAGATTTGGTGTCCCTCATACAATAATGATGAATAACGACACTAATTTATATTTTTATTAGTTGGAGGAACTATACCATGAGTATAATATCAAATCTAACCACTTGTCCCGCTATCATGAAGTGGTTAACCGACAGATAGAAGCCTTCAACAAGACCCTATCAATCACATTTCAAAATATGGTGGATAAGGATAAGAAGTCATGTATGGATAAGAAATTTCATTCTTTGTGGGACTATCAAACCACAACCCATTCCTCCACATGGGAAACCCCATATTCACTCATATATAGAAAAAATCATTCCTCGCAATTGAGATCCAATTTACCTTTCTCTATGTTGCCATCTATTATATTCTATCTACAGATGAGAAATCCAAAAAAATATTGGATGAATTGTAATTAACTGATGAGAAAGGGTTCCATACCTTACATCACTTATAGGTCCATCAAAATTGAATAGCGCATTCTTTTAACAAGAAGGTCAGCATCCGTTGAATCTTACAAGGAGAACTGGTATTGGTCCTTAGGGATCCAATGATACGGGGGAAGAAGCATCAAAAGGTTGATAAAAAGTGGGAGGGACATTATTTCATACAAAAGGTCCACTCCAATATATATTATTCATTGATCTCGATAGATAGATAGTTCATTACAGCCCCAAAAAATTCTAGGTTTCTCAAAATGTACTTCAAGTGAAAAGAGAGCATAAAGTCTTAGATGCATGACATAAAATTGCACAGTCAGTCTTTTTTGAACCACCTTAAAAAGCATGACATATCATCCATGTTTCAAGATGATAAATGGAATGACACCAACATCCTTTTTGTGCGACACTAAACTACATAGAATCATGGTCATGTATGCACTACCTTGAAAGGTACACCAAATGTTCTTAGTCTTATGTCCCAAAACTATAAGACATCATAATCTGAGCTATATGAATTTAAACTACAACACCCAAAATCCTAGTCAAAAGATGTTAAACTGTACGAAAACATATTTTTTTTATGACATGACACTTCATGGTTTACATCCTTGTTGCGAAACATAAAACTGTGTAACACTCCAATCCATGTTTGAGAGAATCACAATATTTGATATTGATCCCCCACCACACCTTTTATTTAAGAACTAAATTTGGATTGATTCTCATTACAATGAGATAAATAGTGACTCTTATATCTCCAATCCTAGTTCTAACCACAACCCAAAAAATACCCCTACCCATGTATGCTTCATACCTGCTCAGGGAACCTTTCATGAACTATGTTCAGTTTGATTCTAATTCTAATGAGATACGTAGAGATGCCTAGATCTTATGTCATATTCCAACCACAAAAAATCTAAATTACCTTATACTACACTTTTAATTACTTTTTGTGGTGGAAGAAACATTTTCCACTCCTTGTTTCTCACATCGAGCACAACTCATGTGGCATTAGGAGTTTTGGTAAAAGAGTTCCCTACATGAGTAAGGAATATCAATTCACACCAAGATTACTATGGTCCTATTAACAATAGCTTAAAATGAACATCATATTTATTTTACAACATGAATTTAAACTGCATATCTCCTTAAGAACTATGTATGGCTTAATTCTTGTTCACATGAGTTATGTAGTGACACTCAGATCCTACATCCTAATCCAACTAGAATATGGGAAATTCCACCACTCTCCTATGTATGAGTCAGATATATATGAGAGGATCCAATATGGGTTCTCACCCCTTTCTTGAGTCTATATTAAGAAAAAAATTTATTCCCCATAGTATGAGTCCTATACCCTACTCCATCCACAATTTCTTTTTTCATTTCAAGTCACATGCATCCTTATCGCATGAAGTTAAACTATATAGATGATATCCTTGATGCATGAATTTAAACTACATGGTTCCTAAAGAACTATGTGCAACTTTATTAACATTATAATTAGATACATAGTGACTCCTACACTTCAAGTCACATTCCTATCCATGGGTTAATGAAAAATTCCCCCTCCTGCATAGAGACAACGATCTATGTAGAAGATCTTAATTTGGGTTCCTTCATTCATGGGTCCACCAAAGAAACAGAGATTTACACTCCTACATATGAGTCATATATATGCAATTTATTCTACACTTAATGGACAATATCATCCTAATTACGTCCTTTGTGCATATAAATATTCCTTCCACACATCATACTCCAAATCTTGGACACTTTCAGATCTTAATAGTCTTTATCTAGTAACCAGAACTAGAATTTTTGATACTCAATAACTCCTTTTTTAAATATGAAGTAACATTCCCCAGTTGTATTTACGTAAGTATCCCACAAAAATTGTTTGTTATCCATAGGATTCTACTGCTTGAATATGTGGTAACACTCCCCGGTTGGATTTTTATAAATTCACCAACAAAAAGGGTTAGTCAACCAATGACACCTTCATCCTCAGAAGAAGCCCCTCCTATCTCTATAAGCCCTGAAAACATCATGTTAGAACACACCATTTGAACACAGTCTACGGCCATCACTCATATGTTTCTCCCATTTCAATTCTCTTGATCCAAGAACCCCTAAGACCTTGGTTTATAGTTTTTCCCCTCATGTGTGAACTATAACAGAACAACCTTGGTCTGATTGGACTCATATTACTCATCATTTTCATAATAATATGTTCCTAGTCATATGACCAATAAATAATGGCACCATGTTTCACTCTTTTGGGTCAGTCCTATGTTGTAAACCTTTCTACCTATTCTAGGGTAGTTTTGA
Source organism: Viscum album (assembly GCA_963277665.1). Classification (NCBI taxonomy): domain Eukaryota; kingdom Viridiplantae; phylum Streptophyta; class Magnoliopsida; order Santalales; family Viscaceae; genus Viscum; species Viscum album. The sequence goes on from OY728159.1 coordinate 740,192,785, forward strand.
CCGGAAATGATCCTCCCATATTCAGATACTTTTCTTCCACAAACCAAACTCTATTTACAAGGAATTTGAATCCCCATAAACATCCTTTGGCCATCAGCAATAGAATTTCGTAATTTCTGAGAACTCATTTTTTGGATTATATAGTAAAATGAATCAGTTTTATTTTAATAAAGCCTCCCACAAAAATGTCCTTTCAACTATAGGATTCCACTATTTGACTATGCAGTAACACACCCTATTTGACTTTGCATAAATTCACCCATAAAACATCTTTTTCAACCAGTGCTACATTCTTACTCTGGAGAGATATCCTATATCTCTATAAACCCTATCCCCCACATCACTTTTTAGATCCAGAGGTCCCCATATCATATATTACTACCTTTCCCCTTTATAACTAGAAATGATGGAATGTTCTTAGAAATATTTCCTTGAAAAGGAGAATCATTAACCTTTTAGTTAGAGCTATAGGACCTTAAATTGTAGCCTCCAATGTCCTTTTTGTATGACACTAAACAACATATCATAATGTTCTAGTCACATGACTTTATGTTGTACAATGACGTACTCTCCATAAGACATCAAACTACATGGTCCATGTTCGAGTCACATGACATTAAATTGTACGATGTTTCAACCCTTGAAAGAAATGGTCCTTCCCCCATAACATCATTAATTTAACATAATTTAACCTAATTTATGTGATAAAAATTCATGTGGTAGCAGTTTTACATTCTTTTAAAGTGTTAATATAGATTCTCTCTTCATTCTCAGGAATATTCCCTTTGGAAAAGCACCCTTTGTGGTATTGAGAAATTAATATATTCATAAAATTATAAACTATTGATAATATAATGTTGGAATTCATGAGGATAACTTTATTAGACTCTATAGTATCATACCCTAGTTAGATTATCATAAGTCTCCCACCAAAAGATCCTACTAGAAAGAGGATTCCTCTATTCAACTTTTCATTAGTACGCCCAAGTTGTATTTGCATAAATCCACCACATAAAGGGTTTTTCAACCGACATCATATTCATACTCAAGAGATACCTCCTCTATTCCCATAAGCCTTGACAATCTCATGTTTTAAAGTAATTTTAAAACTTGGTTTGTGGCTATTTTTCACATACTTGTCTCGTATCATATTTTAAATCCAAAAATCATGAAATCATGACTCAAAATTCCCCTTTGGGTATCTAAATAATTTCATAAAATTCTTGGATAAAATGCCTTTCTTGGTTCATCATTACAAAACTCATGTTCAAGGTTGTTTGACCTAAAACACTAGACACATTTGTCTGGGTTTCATGAATTTAAACTACCAACAAAAGGAGACACATTACTCACCAAGTTGAAAACTCGTAAAGGTTACCTTGGGTAAAAGTCAAGTCTCAGCTTTCTAGGACTATGATCTAGATAGTTTAGGAAATAATCAATAAATGAAAACATAAATGGCACAAAACTTGTTAGTCTGAAAACCCAGAAAGGGAATTCTAAGAAAAATCCAACTCTCACCCACTATGTCTTCTTTATTGGACTTAGGAAAGATTTAGGGTGACGACAAAATATATGGGAAGTTAATATGGTTGTCCATTTGACCCTATAAATAGTTTAAATATGCTCATTAGGGACCATATATTAGAAAAAAATTAGAATAATCCCTCATCCTTGTATTTTTAATTATAATGTAATAAATTCAATCAACTGAGTCATTTTCAGTGTTATATTACAATTACAATGAGGACAAGAATGCAAGAACATGTGATTGGAAAAAAATACTTTTAATTTATGTTATAAATCATAGAGGAACTTCCAAATGTTTTAGCCTCTCCACCAAATTTTTTAGGTGTTCCTCGATATAGGCTTTCATGTGTTGAACTATGGCTTGAGCATTTTCTGCAGCTTTTCAAAATACATCCAGTTGAGCGGCAATGACCTCTTCATCATGAAAAAGCTTCTCCTTCTCCACAACAATAGATTCCTCACCTTGTGTTGAGACCCTCTTCAAGGAATGGTGGATTTGGACAATATCGTCCTGTATAGAATTTAGTTCTTCTTGGAGAGGTACTATTTGGAGAGATTTTTTATCTAAATGATGCTGATGTTTCTCCATCTCCTTGGAATGATCTCGGTCCACCTAAGACACAAAATACTTAAGATCATATAACCGACCTACTAATTTTGCCTCATCCCACTATGACCATCTCTCATATACCCTTTTCTAGATGATGGAATTTACAGCATGGTGGATCATGAGGTAATTAAACCCTCCATGTCCTAGAAAGGAAAATAGAGTTGCAATTTAGGGAAATCGCGATGGAAGATATTCAAGTGGAATCTCTAGAACTATCTTTCATATGTCTTTCCAAATGAAAAAGTGTGTATTTAAAAGGGAATCATGTATCTCCATGTCCAAATAAAATCCTCTCCTAGAGTTAGAGATGTATTATGAGATTAGTACACTAAAAGATTCACCTTGTTCCCCTCCCTCTAAAATAGACTCTATTTTTCCTACTAGTGTTGACTGAACTGGTACAGAAGCCCCCAATTCATGATCAACCACTGAATTTGATGAAATTAAATAATAGGTGAAACCCATCATCAATATCAAGGGGTTAACCAAAAGATATTTCAATGAATAAGATAAAGCAATTGACCACACTCACCCATTCTTGGATAAATTGTTGGGATTAATGCCTCCCTAGTACTCCCAGCCACAAAATTTCAGGTAAGAACATATTGAGAAGTAATATCCCCTGAGTTTGTTTGGAAACTGGGATCAAGGGATCTCATGAATCTCCCATGTTGGTATTCTCAGCTTCCACTCCCTTATTAATGGTAGTAGGATGGACTTGGAGGCATTAGTCATGAATTTCCTTGGTGATGTTCTCTACAGAAAAATCTATACAAATGGAGATTTGATGTGAGACATCAAATGAAAAGAGAATGATTTTATTTGAAAAAAATGTAAGAAATAGAGAACTAAATTCCATTCAATAGCCTACTAAACTCCCCAAAGTCCTCCAGAGAGGTAGGAATATTAATTCTTTTCACATATCCTCAAGGTCTATTAGTTCATCTATTATTTAATTATATAATTCCTCATATCATGTAACATCCCCATTAGTAGGGGTATCCAATACATGAGTCTTAGGACCCAAATTGGCTCTGCCATCGATTCTCAATTTTGACTTATTGATATGCATAACACCTTTGAACCCCAAAAGGTTAGGATCAGCTCCAACACCTTAATCAGACCATCTAAGATCCCCATCATCCACTTCTGGAGTATATATAGGGCTAATGGTGGTTGTCATAGAGTCCTCCAGTGTATGAGGAAGATCTATAATATCATAAGAAAGAATGACAATTACCAACACGTGAAACCTTATGATGAATATATGGAATTATCAGGACCCTATACCACTATAAATTAATGGGGTAAGGCATGGTTTCATCTCTTGATGATTTATCTGTTAAGGGAATGGATTCATCAAATGGGTGTATGCCTCCTCTGGGGTGTCCACCTTGATCCTTCAAGGGCTAGTGATAAATACCTTAAGAGAGAAAAGAGATGAAGATTATATAAAACTAAATCATGTTAAAAAGAGTATGTTGAGTGAATCATGAGATAAAATGATAGAAAAAAAAAGACTTACCATGCCATATGAATTGGGTCAACTTTAATACCCTCCTTCTCTTTCTCTCTTGAGGTATTGAGGTGGCCATATTAGTCCTCTTAGTAACAGGAACTTGAGGTGGTGGTTGAGAAGACCCTCCTTCCATTTCATTCACCATTTTTCTCTAACCTAGAGATAGTTCTAGGGATCCAGAAGACTCATACATTACCCAATAGGGGTGCCTATGGGCCAATATCCCATTCCTCTTCGATTTGACCAGCTACCCCTTAAGTTTTACTTGATCCAACATGTTAGATACTTGATTTTTAGTTAGGGTCTGATCATCAGTTTCATATATTAACATCTCCAGTTCTCAGACATATTGTTCCACCTCAGTAAAATTATTATTAGGGTAGATATAAGTGGGTGTTTAGATATCCCCCAACACTGGGATACATACACCAACCTTGAGAAATACCCACATGTATCTGATATTGTGAGATATTCCCTTCCAAGCATGGATTGCCAAGGGTCGCACATAATTTAGAGTTAATGTGGCCTGATATGAGGAAAACTCAACATCCTTTGAATTTGAATCCTTTTCATTCCTCTATTCTCTCACAGTGGACTAGGTTATTGGGACCTGAGTCTCTTCCTAGTGATGATGATTGGATCACCTTGGTCCATAAGATGTAGTTTTCTCAACCATGGCCTACTCAATGGCCTTTTCCAAAGATCTCATTGAAGAATTCATAGCTTCAACATCACCACCTTTGGTTTAAACATTTCTATAATTCATTCCAAGACTATTTGTTATCATGGATGTGACCTACGGAATGTGTTTCATTAATACCCATTAAGTATATAAATAAATCCAAGTGCTAGCATACCTAGCCTCCATCCTGATTGATTCACTCGATGGAAGAATATTGATTGAAATTTGGGACACCTCCATGGCCATTAAGATCCAAAATTCTCTAACCACCATTGGGTGCTTCTTAATACTAACATGTGGGGGGGGGGGGAAGACACTCGAATGTTGTAGACACTTGAATTGGTGGGTAAATTGACATATATCATATGCCTCACATATGATATCACTATCAATATGGACCACCAATATTCTATCTCTAAATGAAATCATGTACACCCTCATATCATCGTTGGATTTTCCATTGTCAATGAACATATCGATAGGTGGATCACCATATGGGAAGAAGATTAACTTTTCCAACATGTTCAGACTTCTCAAGACTTATTTACATTCCAAGGTTAAGGGATAAATACTAGAAACAACCTGAACAAATGGGAAAAATTATAATTTGGAAACTTTAAGTCCAGTTAGAACCACAAAATAACTTAATTGTGCTGCAATCCACCCCCACAACACTTGAAATGGACCTAAAAATTTAAATGGGTCCTTCCCGGTGTTTTTATTCATAAAACACTAGTATATACTCACCAGGACTGGGGTATACAACCCTATATATCCCCCTTCTACCAATTTGGATTCCATAAAAATAATCCCTGGTCTCACGCCACTGTTGGATTCATGAACCAGCAATAGATATATACTTAACCACGTTATGAAGAAGCCATCCAAATGGGTCCCCACAAAAAAAAATCCGGATTTCACTTGTATCCCCAATGGGTATGCTGGCCTTTCTCTAATATAGGCCAGAACTTTCCAATAGTGCCCCTGTTTTCTAAGGTTGGGTATCTTGTAGGGTGCTGGAAAGTGGTTCCTTCTCCTTCTATTTTGAGAAAGGCCTTCATCCACTTTTAAGGATGAATATCACCACTTTAGAGATGATATTTATTCTATACCTTCTAAGAAACATTGAAAAGATCATGGACCAAAGTTTGTGTCCTCTCAAAATCATCCCATTTACCTTTAGTGGGATAAAATCTTCATACATATCTTTGAGAATAGGGGATCTAAAAATTTTGTATCCATCCCACAGGCTACTGCCAACCTCTCCATGTGTTAGATGGAAATAATTTGTCTGAGGAATCCATAATCTCTGCAGAATAGGGATGACATCCATATTCTTGTATACATAAGTTTTCTATACCCAAACAACCTTATAAATGAGAGTGTATTACTTCTATTTCTTGAACTCTACACAATTCTAGCACACCCATTATGCCCACATACATTCAAGAGTTACTCCCCCTTTTGAGAGGAAGTCCCATTCCCCATTCCAACCTTGTAACTAGTATTTCTATGAAGCATAGAAGGTTGAATCATAACAGTGTGGTTTTGATTCTTAGGTGTGAGAATTTAGATACGGGGTATAGTAGCTATGATACATGAAATTGATAGTAGTAATTTTCCCTTCCTTAATATATACACCTTTAGATGAAACACTAGAAGTAGGAAAATTAGTATGTTCCAAAAACCAAGACTTTGGGAAATAACCCTGAGCCTTTGGGATCATAGAATTCTTTAGAATTTTGTGATCATACAATGGATGATATTCACTTCGTGGATAATCACACTGATATTGAATCAAGTGCTTTACCAAATCTGGGAGAGTAGATTCACACATGTTATAATAATTTGTTCCAACATCTTTGATCATCTTTGAGACACATATAGTAGATTGTTCATGAGAATCCATCATGATATCCATTGAAAACATGTAAGAATATATCGAGATAAGGGGTAGAATATTGATTTCAAAAAGTTTAAAAATTTTGGAAAAGGAAGGTCCTTCACATAGGCCCTTGAATAGGTACCTCTCAAAGGCCCCTTAAGTAGTTTCCTCGCATAGGGTCCTTGGAAATATGCCTTCACAGTCTCCTCAACAAAGTGGTTCTACATAGGGTGGTCACTAAAGTGGACTTAATATGTATATGCATGAGTGAGTCCTTCAGATAACCTACGCAAATGAAAAGTGTGTAAAAGAAACGTGGAAAACCTATCTGATGAGAGAAAAGAGCATGAATGAAGAAGGGAAAATATGATGGAAGGTCAATAGTGTTTATAAACACCACTATCTTGTGCATCTGGAACCATGCATTAGACCTATGCCACTAACATATGCAGACAACCTATGTGGATGAACTACATGGATGACCTCTACAACCATCATAATATTTTTCTCCCTCCACCTAAAGACTAGACCTACTTATTTCAATCAAAACAAATATCAATGTTGGGATTTTGATTGCACTATATTTTTTCATAAGGGATGAAAAAATATTAAAGTAAAATACTTTAATGATTAATTAGGTGAAGATACAAAAGAAGGATAAAGGGAACTTTCCTAAAAGTGTCATGCAGGCACCCAGCCTGTACACTAAAAGGCTCACACAGCCCTGCTTCATGGAATTTAAGGACTAGACACCCCTATATGGAGTACTAGTGATGGGTACTTATTCTAGGTAGAAATGTTGTGTTACTCCTTTAACTAGGGTCCCATGTTTTCCTATAAATAGAAACTTGGTGCTCCACATTTGCATGAATAGAAAATCAGAAGAAGCCTCCAAGATCTTGTCACACATCCCCTTCACTGAGGTCCTCAAAATATTTTAGGTAGCTCTCTAAAACATAAGATAACAAATAATTAAGGGGTATAGTAATATAAAATTCCCTCCAAGTTCTGAAACACAAGACAACTGCACAGGGACCCCTTCTCCCTAGTTGAAAGGTAATTGTGCGAAGGTCCCTCCCCAAAACAAGTACCTATGAGATACCCATCTAGGGACACCTAAGAAGACCCTTAATTCTTAGATAAATTTCTCACTGAAGTGTTATCTCACATGTTAACCATCTCCCAAGACACCTCCAGCTCAAATAGGCCTACCCCCCCATGTGATGAACTTCAAGTTTCTCCCAGGTCCTGCATGAAGCACCTCCTTTTCTCCAAATCTTAACTTGTGTGAGATATCCTTTATGTCCTATTTTAAGACACCAATAGAAAGGCTCCCCTTCCTCTGGATCCCTTGTCCGATGGGTACCAAATCGAAGCCTCCAATAAATCCTCCAAAATTTAAAAACCATGGAAAGAGACACATAAGCATGTCTCCCATTTGGATATGCATTCCATTGGTTATAGGTGTCCCAAAATTTTCCGACCTGATGAGTAGGATCATCAAGGTGAATACATATATTCATCCCCTTGGTCATGAGGACCTCGACCCAAGGGGAAGTGTTAGGGATTTCCTCATCTCAGATGCAAGGGATAAGATGATGTTCTTCCCTCATCTTCTCTAATTCTAAGGACCTCCAATTTTTTTGGAGAGGGAGATAATCACTCTTGATTTTCCATTTTGAGGGATAGTGACTCATCCTCCTTTCCTACCTAATAACCTGCCTATCAGGAAATCCCTCCTGGATTAAGCTCTTAATATATCTTGTAGGACCTATATTTCTTAATTACTTCCCCCTTCATACCCTGGGGTTGTATCCAGATGGGTAGTCATACTTGACTATACAAGGTAAAATTATGGGAGGAGATAGGCACCATAGTACTCTCTCTCTCCTTCTCCCTTTGGGTCTTGTCCACATCCACCAATAGACAATTCCAATTGTGTGGTTCCCTGGATCTATTGTTTCCCCTTGTTTCTCACACCGATCATGAATCACATGGGATTTGAGGTTGGTGGGGATCATGACATCCAAACAATCCTAAAAAATTAAGGAATAATTTCAATTTTATGCCCCAACCAAAATTTGGGTCTTCTATTTAGTATAATCCCCAACCATGTCACTATACAGCCACTATTCGGGCCTCCTATCTAGTATAATCCCTAAACACTTTCATTAAAAATGGGCATCGTTTTCTATATAATCCCCAAATAAACCCTCTCAAAGGTCCACATTCCCTATTAGACAAGCCTTCATAGGAACTCCATAGACATGGGTCCTTACAACTGAACTACGTAGGCTTTGATTCCCATCCAAATGGGATATGTAAGAATCCTACAGAAGGTCCAAACCCAACACCCAAAAATCAAATCTAATTATCTCTAGGCTACATTCCCAGTAGGGACATGTCTAACCTGGGAGCCCACATCCCTTTTAGGTTCCTTGGGCTTCTTCTACATAAGTCCCACACCAAACCTTGACTAAGAACCTTTCGCCTAGACATCCTTACCACGTGACATTAAACTACATGGTTCGGTCCTTATCACATGACCTTAAAAGGTATGATGTTCCCTATTAAGTAGCACTAAACTATGTGTGTTATGATTCCTTTCATGAGGATATGTAGGAGTCCCATCACATAGGTCCAATCCTGAAATTAAAACAACTCCCATATCCTTATCTAATAAAACACTCTAGAGCACCCCACTATGTGGATGAAAAACTAGTGTCATAATAATAAACGACAGAAAAAAATATCTAATACATTCATAAAAGGGTACCATTGATGGAGAACCTTGGATACATACAGATATCTCCATCAATGAAGATCCTCAGATACATATAGATGATTTTAAGTTCCATGCATTATAATAATTTATTGTTAAATAAATAGCAACCCACATCATACTTGGGAATTAATGAAGGATTCATGAACAAATCTTAAATATTTTAGAGATTTCTGGAGTAGGAAACAATTCCCCATATAAGGGTGTGATGAGACGGAGAACAAATCCTCTAGACTAATGAATGTTGTTAAGTATTTTTTTCTCATGTTTCGAAATGAGTTCCTACATTTGAAAAGCAGTTCCAGGAGTCATCACAGATATGAGAACCATTGGGAGTTTTCAGTTCCATGAATAAACCCAATTGGAAATTGCCTGAAAGGGATGTGGGTGTATGTGTCTGAATTAAAGGTTCTTCCAGAAACACCACAAATCTCCATTCCAACCCACATAACATTCATGTATGATACAAATATTAGAGTTACTTTTCATGAGTATAATCGGTCCATCGTACAACACATGCATACATATCTGATAATAACATTGGGAGAGTCCTGAACAACAACAATCCCCTTGGCCACAATATTTAATCCATCTATAATATCAGGTATACCAAGCTACACCTATAAGAAAACCCAATAAATACACCTATCCAAATGAGTTCAAATAAGGTTTTGTTTGGTTTTGAAAAAGGTTTAATAGAGAAACACTTTGAAGAATCTCGGAACTATGAAATGGGCATAACTTCTCTTACTAGAAACTAGATCATTAATGAGTGAATAGATGTAGGAAACATGTATAAAGTAAAAATTACATACATATGTTGAGAATGGTTTACACCTATTATCATCAAACTACCAAACAAATTCATTTGTGGGAAAAGTGACACCTAAAGAGTCAATTAACCTTTAACTGAACAAAAACTAAACTAGTAACTTAAAGTAATTTTTCAAAAAAACTATTCAGATTTAAAAGTAGTGAAATTTTTTTATAGTCACTTTAGATTCCAATAAGTCCATGGTAAAAAATACCATCTAGTTTTAAGATCTTAGGAGGAAGAATTATATCCACAAACTAGACAATATCATATTCAACTACTATAACAATGCCTCTAAAAATGTATTCATGTCCGTAATATTGTATATAGATAGAGTCATTGGTTTCAATTTCAATGGTATCTTATAGTATTTTATCTTCCTTTCCCACCATAATGTATCATCTTCAAACAAGTCATCCTTAATTTTCATGATATTGGTCCTTGATGGTGATTTTTATCATGTTTGTCCACTTTGTAATTATACCAACACCAACTTCTCCCTTTCCTGGGGTATACAACTCAAACATTTTTTAAACTTGAAACACCATGCATAGTTTGGATTACCATTTTTTTATTTTTTAAAATGTTTTCAATATTAAATATTGGAAATATATTCAAATAAATTTAAAAATAGTAGAACACAATACTATATATATAGGATAGATACAAGCCTATTTTTTTATTTATATGAAATGGGAAACCAACATGTTCTTGGTCTTCATTATAGTGTATAAAAAATTACTTATTTATTTAACTACAAAACAAAAAACAACAAAAAATTATTAAAATTGAAAACAAACCAAATCACTATCTTGAATGTTTTATTTTATGTTAACATCAGCTTTAAATGGTCTTCAATGTATGAAAATGATTGTTGTCTGTATTTATTTACTAGAAATAAAACATGTAAAACAATTATTTATAATGAATAAACAAGAAAAAAACTAAATAAATTAAATTAAATTAAATTTTTGGATAACCCCTCAAAATGCTGCTACATTTTTAACTCTCTATAGCTAGATATTGGTATCACCTCATCCTCAATATAAAGAAGGTAGCCCCTCATCCCCGGTCTAAATGAGGTAGAGTTTCTTTGAAAAAATGCACCAAAGTTTATTTCTAATTTCTTTTTTAAAAAATTGAGTTGAGAATACCCCTCAGAATTGTGTTTAGATTATTCTCCTCCTTAACTTGACAATTATCCTTGTTGCATGGTGGAGGGTAAAAGTAATAGGTGTTCTCCCCTATTTAATAAAATTTATAAAATTATTCAGTAGATGAAAATTGAAACCCTCATAGTGTTATATTGAGTTTGGTTCTCCACATTGTATCTCCCAGTGAGATCAGGATTAAATATTAACTTTTAGTTACTCCAATTTTAACTTTAAATAAAATAAGCTGCCCAAAAAGTGCTATAGTGCACTGAAATTTGATGGAAATTGAACTACCTTGCACTTGAATTTATATCAAACACCGATTCAAAACATAAAAGTAGTAATTTATTCCCTTAAACCCTAGTTTTACTTGACTCCATCATTACGTCAAATATATTTGTTACAATGAAACAACATGAACATTCTCACTGAACTTGAGAGAACCAGCATTTGGGAAGTGAACACTCATCAAGGAACCAAATCTCACCAGCTTCATCAAATTGAGATACCTACTCATGATCCACCAAATTGAATCAAGATGAAGGAGCTAAACTAGGTTTCTAGGTGCTTAGCTCAAATTCATAATCCAATAGGATTCCTCCAAATGATAGTACTCACCTCCAAAAATGTCAGATCATAACACAACTCTCTTAAAACACCTTGGTAATATACCCTCTCTATACCATACTTTAGCCATAATATACGAGTATAAAGATGACCATCTAACCACTAGGGAAAATCATCCTATCCACTTTCATGAAATATGTTTCATTATAGGATTTGAAGGGGATAAAACATCAAGATTAGTGCACATAGTAAAATGAAAATAAAGGAAATGGAAATCTGTGAGTGGAAAGGGTGGAAAGAAATTAAGTAAAACCTAGTGTTTCATTTAAAACCCATGTCTAGTTTAAAAAAATAATCATGTTACAAAGGACACAACAATAAAAAGACACACACAAACACAGTCGACATGATACAATAAGCTGTAGATAAAAATTATTACTCGCAATAATAGAAGAGTTCTTCTCAAGGCGCATCAATTTATTTCAATAAAATCAAGTGTAGGATCATCAATTTTATCATCTTCAACATCCAATATGGACAAATTTGTCTCATTTATATCAATTTATGAGTTGTTTTTTAATCCATATACTTTAGATATGATGTCAATTGTAACATATTTAGGTAAGATATCTTCTTCCATTTTAGGTATGATATCTTCATCAAACCCCTAGAGTAAATTTCTTTAGAAAAAATATATAAACCAATTAATTTTCAATAATTAATATGCCGAGGTTGAGAAAAAATAAATCTATGAACATAAATAAATAACCTCATTATGAATGGATAGAGAAATTTTATAATGTTAGTGAAATTTGGAGAATCTATATGATGTTTATACTATTGAACATTAGTATACAAAGAAATATGTTCATTGAGATGTAAATTTTATTGTATAAATAAGGGATAATTTTTATATTTTATGTAAAATCAATAATTATCATAATCAAAATATATATAGATTTTACAGTGATTTTAATTTGTTATACATTGCATAAATAAACTCTTAACTATAATTTTGTTTCATAGTTATTCTAAATTTAATCATCATAAAAAACCAACTATGGCATGAATAAAATAATTTCAATAAAAAATAACAAAAAACATTCATACATCATACAAGGAAAAAATTCATCAAATATTCTTATAGATGTATTGGGAAAAAAATTATGTAGCTGTATAGACATGGGAATATCAAGGACTACCATCATAATATGTGTTAATGATAGTGAGTATTATTTTGATATGATGTTGCACTAAACTTTTAATTGAAGTAATTCAAATTTCAGTCACATCCATCAGATTCTATTGAATCCAACCATCATGAAGTCTCAAAAAAATGTCAATTGTGAATTTAGAAAGATACTAGGACAAAGTGGTCATAACTAGCCCTAAAACATTAATAAATGATAGTGTTTTCATGACACATAAAATTGATTATGTTTTTAAATGGGATGTAAAACATAGGTTGGACCCTAGGTCATCTATCAAGGAGTGTTGGATGTTTAAAGTTTTTATTTTTAATAAAAATTACTAAAAGAGGGGGGTGGTTTTGAAAACAATTTTTTTTAAAATGACAAAATTAAAGAATTTTATAATTGATAAATAAAGGTGGTTTTTTTTAGAATTATGAGATAATTAGTTCATTTAAAATTCAATACACAACTTGGTTATTTTATCATTCTTAAAAATACACATGGTTTAATGGAATACTTTTGTTGAGGGTTTTCAAGATCTTGAGTCCCCTCTTGCAACTTAAAATGATGCATAAATAACTACCCCTTGACACAACAATCATTTTGTAATGGTTTGGACCACAGTAATGGATTGAAGGCTACCAAATCATACTTATTTCTTATGTATGTGTGAGAGAAATAGGATTATTATGTTGTCCACTCAGAACAACACAATATTCCCACATGAAATCTCAACCCAATCGGTGTTGAGATAAAAAGTGTTTTAATTGAATAAACCAAAACAAAACATTCAAATAATAATCATGATAATTTAAAACTTCAATGAAATGTTTCACACAAAAATTACATAAATTGGTAGAATAAAAAAGTGTCGTAACTCTCTCTCAAGTGTGTGTAGCTTCCTCAAAATGATTTTCCACCGTTTAGCTCTCCATCAAGAGGAGGAATATCAGGCTGAATTTATCCTTCATCCTTGACCCACCTATGAGGATAGAGGCATATATAACTTATAGAATGAGTATAGGAATCCTTTGGGTCTCTAAAATTGCAGAACTTTTCTCCTTGGTCGATCTTCCAAATGAGGTGCCCAAGGTGCCCTTTTATAGCAAAAATGGGAGACTGTTTTGGGTACCCAAATTTCAAGACACCACTCGGTCCTTAGTTTTGGGATAGTAAATTGCATTATCAATAATTTTAGAAGAAAAAAAAATTAAAAAATACTATATATCTTAATGTCAAATTAGGTGGCTACATAAGTATAAAATGGGAGATATTTCTAAAATACATATCAATACATTTGACTTCATCTAAATTATTTTTCTTGGATATATTGATTCAGTTGGGACTATTAAAGGATGAATTGGTCTTGGGTGACTTCATAAGAGTTGTATCCAACTAAATTTGGGATCTACCCACAAGATTTAATCCTATTTGGATGCATATATTAGCTTTAGTGTGCAGTTGAGTCCACATGTGTGCTTGGATTCCTGCACAGTTTGGCCCATTTTTCTTCAACTTCATACTAGGCCCTCTAAATCACCTCCACCTACATTGAAATAATAAAATAAGTGAAATTATCCTTTTTAACATTTATAAAAATTAAATTATAGAATCAAACATGAAGTGAAATTTTTTATTTTATTTTTTTATTTTTAATACAAAAAAAATTTAATACAGCGGTGCAAGGGTGAAATAAAACAGTTAATCGTGGTGAAATCACAGCCCCACACCTAAACATTTTCACTCCTATGAAAAGTAAAATTTTCAGAAATGATGAATGAAGGTATTCCCAACTTCATGAAGATTTAACATTAAAATAAAATTTAATTCATTATAGAAATGTGATCCAAGAAAAAACCACATCGTGGAGTTATTCTCAGTGATCATGGAAAAAGATTTCTCATAAATTATATGAGAACAAAATTATAAGAGATGAATGATACCAATATGAGAAAATAATTCAAAAGTTAACCACACCAATAAATCTACATGGACATGTGCAAAAACTATTTCATTCTATTATTTCCACTTTGTATCTAGTATATATAGGTTATTTAAAAAAAATCTTCTTATAAAATTCCTTCCAACGAACCTACCCTACATCCTTTGCAATAATATTTCAAGACCCACTCACTTAATAATTCACATAAGTCAAACCTTAATCTCTTGAAATAGATATCCTCATATTTTATACATTTCATCACTCCCCTCAATATTTTTTTATTTCATTTTTTTAATTGTTTTTAGGGGGTACAATAGTCGAATAACAAGCACACATGCATATGTAAATATAGTACAGTAATGAAATAGATTGGATAAGGAACAAATGTATGGTAAAATCATGTTGGAAAGTATAGAAACATTAACCTAACTTATATTTACCTTTTATTAAATAAGAAATATCCGTACTTCATGGTTGGGTGAAAAGATGTGTGGAGATACTAAGTGACATAGTTTTCTCATAAATTACTCACACGAAGGGTATAAATATTCTCAAACATTTCATAAAGATAAAACCATTAATGTCATAAAAAAATAACCAATTTACTAGAAAAATTCACACCTCAATGTTAAATTAATGCTAAAACACACATTCCATTAGTGAAACAATTTTTTAAAAAGTATTAAAACAACTTAAAATTGGGAAATTACTCATGAATTTTTAATAGTTTCCAGGATTAAGTGGGAATAAAAAATTACCATTATTCCACAAAATTGAGGGGTGGGGAGAGGTAACAATACTATATATTAAGAAAACAATATAAAAAGAAATAAATATGATAATAAATCCAAATTAACCCAAGAATATACCCATCCCCCCACATCTAGATTGTACAGCATCCTAACTATAAGAAAAGAGAATGTGGGAAGTAAGGATAAAACCAAATGGGTTTCATTGATAGGTTTATTATTGAAATTATATTTCCACCATTGGGTACTCAATAATTTCTTCGTGAAAGTTCTTCAACTACTTCCCATTGACATAGAATGTTTTTTTCTTCATTCTTAACTTAAACAACATAAACTGGATAAACATTAGTAATAGTGTATAGGCCAAACCAGCAGGAAAAAAGCTTAACTGATACAACTAAATCCTTGAATTGAAAATAAGGATCTTATTCCCAATGTGTAATTAATAATGAAGTATTATGTGGTCACGAACAACATTGGTTTTCTCTTTATAAATCTCTGAGTTCTCAAATGAATATCTACGCATTTCCTCCAACTCCTAAATTTAAAGCTTCCTTTAAGAACCTACACTAAAAAAATTATAATTACATTGTTTAATGACCTAGTAGGATTAGTGATCTATCTCAACATGGAGGTGAAAATTCTTTCAAAAAACAAGCTGATAGGGTAAAATTACAAAGAGTTTTGAAGATAGTATGGTAATACCATAATGAATCATCCATTCAAAGACTCTAATATTTTCTATTGGGTTAAACCATTTTTTCAGAAATATTTTTACCTCTCTATATGACACATCATATTGACCATTTATTTATGGGTGATATGAAATAGACACTCGATGCCCGACCCCATACCAATGAAAAATTCATTGCATTGATCGATTGCAGAAATAATAAACCTAGTAACTGATGATAAACCTAGGTAATCCAAACCTACATAAAATTTGGGTTCTATAAAATTCCACAAATTTCTTGGAATAATCAGTCTTTTGGATCATTTTCAACCCATTTTTAGATGGAATCAAATGCTATAAGAATGTATAAGTTTCTAAAATAATGGGGGAATTTCCCCATAAATTCAATTCCACAAACCTAGAAATTGTCATGTAAGAGGAAGCATTGTTGTGAAATTTCATTTCATTTATAAACATTCCCCATTACTTGATATCAAGGGAATTATTTACAGAAATAATGGGAATCCCAAAATAAATTTGGCCAAAAGAGACCAGAATCTTGTACCTTGCAATTATTCTATTCTGGACCAAATGGCCCCCATAAGCAAGAGTGTGGCGGAACCTAATGATAGAATGAAACTCACTGTTGGGAACACAATTCCTAAGGAATTTATCATTATGTGTGTGCCAAAGTTAGGGGTCATACCAAATGTAATAATATGACTAATGTTCTTGAAGATTGACTTGATTTTTTTAAATCAACAGGAATGAAAGATGCTAACTAATAATTTACAATTTCAACATACTAAGGAATTGAGTCTTGCACGTAGTATAATTTATCATTAGGAAACATGTAATTTATGGTAATATACGGGGATGAGTCAATGTCTAAGGATGGTAGGATCCTATTGATATGGTCATCCACCACATTCTCTACTCCTTTTTTAGCACTAATTTCTAAATTAAATTTTGGGAGGAGGATCATCTAGATAATGAGATGTGGTTTGGAATCTAGTTTCTTAAAGAGATATCATAGGGTTTCATGGTTAGAGAACACAATTACTTTGGACCCTAATAGGTACGAACTGAATTTATCCACGGAAAACACAATGGCTAGAAATTATTTTTTGATTGTGGTGTAGTTTTCTATGGTAGGGTCCAGTGACCTTGAGTCATTGGCTATGACATGTGAAGCTCAATCAACCTGTTGTGATAAGAATTCCCCAACTATATAGTTAGAGGTCTCACACATGATCTTAAATGGTAAATCCCACTGAGGTGGTTGGATTCCTTGGGGTGATGCGCAACTCCATTTTAGTTTGTTAAATGCATCATCACAATTTTTATCAAAAAACAAATTCTTTTTATTTTTGTATTAATAGGGATAGGGGAAGTGAAATCTTACTAATGTCACAATTAAACGATGATAAAATCCAGTATGACCTAAGAAATACTGCACATCCAAAACATTTTTGTGGAATGGTAGGGAATAAATGACATATACTTTTGATTTATCTAATTGGATACCATCACCAAAAATGACATGTCCAAGTACTATAACTTGTCACACCTTGAAATGGAATTAATTGTAATTTAATATGATATTATTTTCAATACAACCATGTAGGATAAAACCAAGACTACTCAAACACGGATCAAAAGATGAGACATAAATAGTGAAATCATCCATGAATACCTCCATTAAATTTTATAGGTAATCTGAAAAAATACTAACCATGCATCATTGTAGAGTGCCTGAAGTATTGAATAGACCAAATGAAATCATTCTATATGCAAATGTTCCAAGGGGGAAATCAAAGGTTTTCTGTTCTTGATCCTTGAGGGTAATATGGATATGAAAGTTTCCAGAATACCCATCAAGAAAATAGTATTTTGGATACCCTACTAACCTCTCTAGAATTTTCTCAATGAAAGTAAATGTGAAATGGTATTTTCAAGTGTGTTGGTTTAGTTGGTGGAAGTCTATACAGACACACCAACTATTCTATACATAGGTTAAAATCAATACATTATTTTTATTTTTAATTACAGTAAGACTAGTTTTCTTGGAAACTACCTATACTGGACTGACCAATTGGATATAAAATATAGGTTAAATTATTCTATAACTAATAATTTTGTTACCCTATTTTTTAAAAACATTAAGGAGGTTTGGGTACATTCGGAATTGTGCATGCCTCTCTATTTTAACCTCATCATTTAACATTATATAATGCATAAAAATTGATGGGCTAATAACAAGAATATCATCAAGTGTCCATCCTGATGCTTGTTTATACTTCCTAAAAAGTTCAAGTAGTCACAATTCATGTTATGGAGAGAGTTAACTAGTGATGATGATAGGTAGGTTATTTCTATTCTCAATATATGAATACTTCAAATTTTGAGGCAATAGTTTAAGTTCCAATTTAGAGAGATTTTGGATTGATGGGAGTGAATGTGAAAGTGATAGGTCACTAATCTCATATAAATTATCAATAGTAATATCCTCAAATGAGGAATAAGATTCAATAAGCTTAGCTGTATCATCGATTGTGATGGGATCCTCAGTGGTCAAGAAATTATCAATTAACGAACATGTGTGACATTTTTCTAAACCAATGTGACATTCAATGCATAAACCATTACCTAGAATTTATATCAATGATGAGACCTTGAATATGGGGTCTAAGGAAAGAAAAATAGTTTTTTTAGGGGAAGTGAGTACATCAATAGAATTAACTGAATGTGGTGAATTTTTTTCGAGAGGTTCTTCATGGAATCAAGGATGTTGAATTGGAAACTTTTACCACAAAACTCTATACATAATTTACCATTATGGAAGTTAATTATGGTTTTGGTAGTTTTTAAGAAATATAACCCCAATATAATTTGGGCATGTTCATTCATCCTATCATCTTCCATTTTAATCACATAAAAATCAACAGGAAAAATTAAAATTTTCACCCTCACAAGAACATCCTCTAACACACCAGTGGGGTGTTTTGTACTCTAGTTTTCTAGTTGAACAAAAATTACCTTGGGATTCAATTACTTGACCTTTAATGAAGATAAAATGGAGAGAAGTATCACATTTATATAAGCACACAAATTAAGAATATCATTGGAAACAAAATACTCCCCTATGGTTCACATAATCCAAAATGTTTCAGGATCATTTCATTTTGTGGGAAGTGATGGTTATATAAATGATGATATGTTCCTCCAAAAAATTCATCACCTCAAATTATCTATTGGTTTTCACAAATCTCCTCCAAAAACTTGTTGTATAGTGTAATTTTCTTCACAGCATCAATCAAGGGAATGTTAATCAAAACTTTTTATAAAGTTTCCAAGATTTCTTTATCAACTTAAGTTTATTTTTTTAATTGGTTGATTTTACCTTTGTGTAAATGCAATAATATTGGTTTTTATTGGTGGTTAATTGAATTAAACTCTATTTTCTTTATTAGGTCTTCTCTCATGACAAGGTTTTTCCTCATTTTCACCATTTTCAGTGGTTGGGATGGTGGTTCCCTTTGGAGGGGATGACTCCAATGGAGGGGTATTTTAGATTTTAAGTTGTGATTCACTTTAAAGGGTGATAGCTATGAAATTTCCCTTATCCATAGGGTTTAATAGTGTTTGAGAAGGTATTTGTTAATTCCCATTGAATGATAATCAAAAAATTAAAAAAGGAATAAATACATGGATATGAGTGTTATTTTCCCTACAAAATCAATGGAAGAAGAATGTAGAAAAGGCTCAGAGATCAATTAAGTCCCCAGGAAACATAAAATCATGTGACCATAATAAGGTCATAAAAAGGAAACATGCACATCACATAGTCTATGGAAGCTCCTATGAAGTCCCTTTGACAGATTCCTTCTACTTTTGAGAAGGCACCTCGGACAATCACTAATCATGATGCAATAGCCAAATAAGCTCCCCTAGGTCACATGGCATGTCAACAATAGGATTCGATGAAAACCATCCCAAAATACATCAGAAATAGAAGTAAAATATCCAAAATGTGAGATACCCTTGTGGTTATAAAACTTACATGATGCAACATCGATGGGGAGAATGATTATCCTTGACAACATTTAAGAAAACTCGAGAGATCCCCAAACTTTGGAAAATAAATAAATAAAATAAAAATTGGAGGATGAAGGAGCCAATTAAAGTCATAAATATCATGTGATGCGCCCTTGGTGATCTGTAAGATGCCAAAATCACCCAGTAACATGCCCACCTCATCTCAAAAAATCACGCTGACATGTCACCCTTGTCACGCGAAGAGCCTCAGACATATCTAGAAGACCCCAAACTCTGCATTTGGATCTTTAAGGATAAGTATATGGAATTTTCCATGAAATAATCCCACATCTCTTTAGGACCTTATATTTATCACACAATGCATCACCAAGAGGTAGATTGATTGCCTTCAAAAACACCCATACAACCTCGCAAAATCTCTATCCTTTGTAAAATTAAATAAAGAAAATAAAAAGGGGAGAAAGTGGGAGCCTCTCGCTGCTATAAAACTCACAAAAAACACCTAGTATCTCTGCATAATGGTCTTTAAATACCCCCTAACAATCCAATCTGATTTCATGATGGCCCCTGGGAAATTCAACCTTGTCTCATGGAAGGTCCCACCAAAGTCACCAAAGATCACACAAAATACTTTCAATAGGTTCCCTAATCTCTCGAAGGCCCTTGGATGTTTCGTACGTACAATATGAAATTCCTTTGACATGGTTACATGATTAAATAAGAACCATTTAATTGGAAATAATCCTATAAATGAGCTATTGGAAAGATGGAATTGTAGTCTCTGAAGTGCATGTGACATCCCCTAGTGATTTACAGAAGGACCTCATGAAGACACGTGATGCTGAGACCCTCCAACTGACTCCTGCCTAGAGTTACATGATATACACCATGCAGAGTGGTGAAAGTTTAGGGCGGTGAGGCATATAAATTCCCCAAACCATCCTCAAATAAGAGGTTTTCCTTTTTTCATCCAGATGCACCGACACACTAGAGTAGATTTATCATAGCAGGTGATATTCCGGTCGGGATGTTTTCTATCAGGTAATATATTTTGAACAACTAAAGAAATCATGTAACATGCATAAGAAATTTGTGAGATAACTATATATCATGTGAATTCCTTCTGTCAGGACACATGAAGAACATACATCACGTCTTCTAAATCACATGAGACTTAAAACAAGCTAATACTAAATTAATCTAAGGAATTTTCAATAAAAGGTTCGAATAAAGACTAAAAGATGGTAGAATTATGAGAAGAAAAAATATGTCGATCCTCATGGGATTCTCATGAACCACCCAGGATACGTGACAACACTAGTACATGTCACCCAAATCTTACAACACTCCTTTGGTACATTTTTTGGATCACGTGAAATTCTCTAGACATGAAAAATTAAGTCACATCAAACCCCATGGTCATTTCACCCAAGTGTCATGAATTCCTTCATGATTACTATCCAATCCTTGTAATTTCTTTTAAACATGTCACCTAACTCCTATGGAAGCCCTAGTACTTGACAGCTGAGTCTTACTGTAGAACCCAGACTTGTCAACAGGATCTTGAGATGTCCTTAGGGCACACCATCTAGGTCTCACAATGACCTCTAGACAAGTCAACTATGATAGGAGCCCCTCTCTGAGACATGTCACATTGATTCTCATGATTCCCTCTTGGAGTGTCATCCAGCTATTGTGATGAAGCCAAGGCATGTCAGCCGGATCATGCGACACCCTCTAGGCATTCCATCCAAGATCATGAGATG
This sequence comes from Viscum album, assembly GCA_963277665.1. NCBI lineage: Eukaryota > Viridiplantae > Streptophyta > Magnoliopsida > Santalales > Viscaceae > Viscum > Viscum album. The sequence continues at coordinate 740,214,710 of OY728159.1, forward strand.
GCTTCTAAGATCAACCAGCTAGGTCTTGCGATGTCCTCCAGACAAGCCATCCAAAATCATGAGACAAAATTTGGACATTCCATCTAGGTTATGAGAAATACCATAGTCAAGACAACTAGATCATGTAATTTCCTTTTTATATGTCTTGAATACACCCTATAATGTGTTAAGAAGACAATCAAGGCATATTGAGAAGACAATCAATGCATATCAGGCAAAAAATAAGGCCGAGTTCAATGGAATCCTAGGGATTGATAAATTTTTCCACCCTCAGTGTGTAAGCCCCAATCATAATGGAAAACTCAGTATGTAAGCCCTAATTAAGGTAACTATGATGAATTTGATTCCTATAATAACCAAGATATGTAAGATGCCTCCATGAGGTCCAACCTCTATATTAAGCATCCAAATGAAAGTCAAAATACATAAGTCTTGCATCTACAAGAAATGAAATGGATTAATTGTTATCCCTTGTTTACCACACTGAGTATAGATCACGTGGGATTAGGGAGTCTCAATGATAATATCATTCACATGACATATCTCTATCAGGATAAGTTCAACGTCAGTGTGTAAGCCCTGACCAGTTGAACTACAAGGAATCTGATTCCTCCCATAATCAGGATACATATGATGCCTTCATAAGGAATGAACTGAAACTCAAATGGGAATCCACCTCAATATAATTCCCACCATGTCTCCAAAATTCTGACCATCAGGACTCAATCAATCCCATGGGATAATCATTCTACCTCATACCTCATTGGATTGAGCATCTAGTTGAACTATGAGGGCTCTATTCCCTTCTATAACCACGATATGTAGGGATCCTCCTTGAATACTAAGCTCCATATTAAACATACCAAGTATAGTCCTATTACATGATTCCCCCCACATCCATATGAAATAATGATGATCACTTTATATCCCTTGTTTCTCACATCAATCATAGCTCATGTGGGCTTAGGGAGCCGCAATAAACACATCATTGGAATCATGAGTCTCCACCAGCCAAGGTAATATCAGTATGTAATCTCCAATAAGTGGGAAGATATAAATATACCTCATATAAAAGCATCTACCTTGGGGCTAGTCCCAAGGGCATGATCGAACTATGATAAATATGATTCCTAATATAACTAGGATATGTAGGATGTATCATTGAGACTCAAGATAAAATATATGGTGCATAAGTTCCCAAACATATGTCCTTTACATGTGATGTTAAACTCTATAGGTTTAATGAACTACGTGGTTTTTGATTCATGGAATAACTAGGATACGTAGGATGCCTCATATTGGATCAATCCCCTCATCAGAATATTAACCACCTCCCTACATGGAAAAAAATTATAGAGCTCCTAGTTATATGGTTTCAGCATGTAAAAATCTATTTATCACTAGGAAATGGATAAAGAACCTTAGATACATACAAATGGATACACCCATGAGATTCCCCATTCTTTTCATAAAAAGATACTTATCCCGTCATTGTTTACTTAGGGTAACCAGTATTTTATAAGAACTAGGAATATATTCTTGAACATATATTAAATCTTTAAGAGATTCCCATAGTAGGTGAAAATTCCCTCTAAAAGGGTGTGATAATCCTGACCTCCAATCATATCAGCCAATTCGAGTACCTAAGTGTCAATGGGTATGAAACCATAATTGACCACCTAAATTTGGAAAAAAGGTCTATACCCAATTATGGATGATGGAACTATTGGGAGTTTCTAGTTGCGCCCAAATTTACCCTACTGGTAAAAGCGGTCGATGTAGTACATGTAGGGGTCGAATCCATAGAGACCGAAGAAGTAACCTTGAGACGCTATGATTTGGTGAAGGATGGGCTATGAAGTAGCCAACTTTGGGTTTGATTTTGGACGGTTTAAATAACACTAAGAAACCTACGTGAATTCAATTCAAAGAAAATGGGTTGATCTTAGGATTATGCTTGGGGTGGATTGAATGAATTTTACTTCTTTATACAATTTTGGTTTTATTAATTCTTGAGAAATCCATTCTTCAAAAATAACACTACATTCATCATTTTCTGGTTTGGTACTTACTAAACACAATTAATAATCCCCTATAAACTTAGAGAACCAAATTAATGATCTCTCCAAGGTATATGTTCATTTAGTAATTGAATTTAGTTTTTTCAAACGTAGTAAAGATGAATAGTATAAATAACTGAAGAATGGATGTCTTAAATTAATTATCCAATTAACAACAATTCGTTCATAAAATAACATTCAATCTAGCCTTTGAATCCTCCTATGATGAAACCATTAAAGGGTTAGCCCTATATTGATGGTATAATCTCAGTGGTGGGTGGAATATGGATAACAAGAATTGGATTGAAAAAAATTAAAACTACGGAAATAACGAGCACTCCTCCGTGTGTGTGAATGAAATTCACACCTATGTGTGAACTAATTCACAAAAACACAGAGATATCACTGTGCTTTGTGATAATAAAGTTTTAATAAATGAAATGGAAAATATAGAAGAGAAATAATTTTATTAAGAACATAAAGATAAAAAAAATAAACTTACATGGAAATGGAAAACATTACAAAGTACATTTGGAAGCATAACCTTACAATGAAACAAGCAACAAAAGATGATATGAAAAATATCCACCCCTATTCCCTGCACCACTATATCCTTATATAGGAATATTAGGAGCCTTAGTTCCATCACCCAACAATTAATTCACCCCCCAACAATTAATAGAGTCAAAAGGAGGGTGAATAATCAAAAGGAAATTGATGTTTCGAATTTGACCTGGAAAACTGTCCAGATTCGTCCACCATATTTACGTGTGAATTTGTAATTGAAGAAGGCCGAATCCGTAGGGTTTATAGAAGAGAAATATCTTCGTCCATTTTTCCTATATGAGATTTAAAAATTTCAGGAAATATGGCTCAGCAGTTTGGATGTTATGGTCGAAATGGTGGGACTGATTTATGTGCATTAATGTCGGGTCCACCATTTAAATCTCAACTTCAGATCCCTTTATCGTCATGAAAACATCAGAATAAGCTCTGGAAACATTTGAATAAAATAATACTCATATTTTTATCTTTCTACTGTATAAATTTGAGCTTCATTGGGCTTGGTTTCTGGGCCCCAAATTTGTTTGATGGGCCTTAGGCCCATTATGCTTTTTCCATCAAGTTTCTGCCTTCAGGCGCAAAATTATCCATATTCCTTTGGAATTCATCCATCGGACCTAAAAGATAAAATGTTCCAAACAAAGTGATAAATCATATCCCAAAATTTCAAATTCATAAAATTAATATAATTTTGTCCACAAACAAATGAATGATTGGGCCCAAATTTTCATTTTAAACATGAATTGCATTTTAGATGAGAAATGAAGTTCAATTTCTGAATTGGACTAAAATTAATGTTTATGAACTTTTAAACACATTAATATTAAGATCTTAACAATGAATATTAGCCACTTTCAGTGACTAATCACACCCCCCAACTTGAGTTTTTCTAGTCCTGAGCAAAATATATTACAAATATGAAATTCAAATCCCCTTTTCCAAAAACATTTTAATACACATTGCTCACCCAAATATCTAATACCAAAAAAATTATGAAAACCCATAAAAATCATTAAAAACAAGATAGTTCCATAAGCATATCTCAAGCCCAAGCCCATTCCTTTGTTCAAATTCATCGCCACATTTCATCCAATTCCAATTAATCATGATAAAGTGTTGTGCATCATAAAAGATATGAGGCTCATTTTATTGTTCAAGGGGAAAAAATGGAAGCGCTAGGTGGGAATCACATTAAACCTTAAGATGAGTATCCATTTTTTTATTTTTTTTATTTTTTTTAACCACAATAGATATGAAAAGACTAACTCTGGGCAAGACAACTATGGAGTCACGATCCCCAAGTGTCGGACGCCACACATATTGTCAATTTAATGCTCTACAATAGAGATATAAAGCCAAACTCTGGGTAAGACAACTATGGAGTCGCGATCCCCAAGTGCCGAACGCCACACATTTGGACAAAACATTGCTCTATGTGGTCATTATTTTTTCAATTATTTTTTGTTTTTTTTTGTTTTTTTTGGATACTCAAATTAAACTAAAAGTGACCCCAGAACCCTATGCTATAATAAAAGGGACCCGAGAACTCAAATTTACACCCACAATCCAGTAGATGTGCATTGTGGCATTTTTATTAAAAGGATGAAAATGTAAACTTTGAAAAATTACATCAGACAACCGCACTTTCCAAAAACTATGCTCATGAACTTAAACTTGCATTAAAATCAGAATCAAGTCATACAAAATTATTTGATATCCAATTTTAGAGTTTGCAATGTGTGTTATCATGTTTATGGTTAAAGGAATTTTTCTTTTCATGCATGTTTTTATTCACAAAAAATTCATTTTTTATCTCCCCCCAACTTAGAATAACACTGTCCCCAGTGTTTAAAGAAAAGAAAAGTTAGAAGGGGGTAGGAGAGGAGTTCAAAGATTAAATTGAAAATGATAATCATGGAATGAAGTCACCTCGTGGTTGATGATGATAGCGCATGCCACAGTCTCCCTTCAATCCTGAATTTGAGTCTCATCGGCTTGGATAGTGGTGAATGGATTTTCCTTATGACTTACGACATGTCCTTTTAAATTTTTTTTAACCTATAAAAACATAAAAATAAACTAAACAAAATAAACGGATGATACATTGTCTTCTTTTTAGATTTCTGGGTAAGGTATTACTCAGAGATCACGCCACGTGACATGGATGAATATGGTGCTCCCCTTTCATACCCATCCTTACTCATAAAATAAGAAAAGGTCAACAGTCTATGGTAATTTATTATATGAAAAAAAATGATTCAAAATAATTAGAAAACATGAAAACCATGGGTTGCCTCCCATGTAGTGCTTTTATTTAACGTCGTTAGCTCGAATTGAACCCCCCAACTTATCCAATTCCAACTTTCAAAATTTTAATTAACCCATCTTTCTCCACTTCAACAAGATTTAGATTGATTGTTTTTTTTGAAATTTGTTTCATATGAAATCCTATTTTCTACAATGATTGGTAAAATCCAAGGAATATATAAAATGGTTGATCGTGTTTTATCTGGAGTATTTCCTAAGATTTCAAGGTTTATTCCTACTTGGTGAAATTCTTGATGAAAATTGATGATAATTTAATGGTCTTGGTTATCATAAATAGAGGGATTATTGAGTAGGGAAGGAAGTATTAAAACATCGAGTTTAGTTTGATTGAATTTTCCTAAAGAATAATGATAATTTGAATCAAAAATTGTTTCTTCTTTAAAAACATTTGAAAGAATTGGTTCCTTTTGAAAAGATGATTCATTCCCAAAATTTTCCATTTGAATTTCATGAGTGGGTATAGACACAATATTTGTTATATCTCCCAATGGTTCAATGATCGGTGATTCTAAAAAAAATTTATTGGAGCAATATTTCGAACACTCAATCCATGAAGACAAATTTTCCCCTTGTGAATCAAAAAAATTAATTTCCTCTTGATTTAAATACCCTTCAACATTTCCTTGATCTTGTTCAGTTATCCCATATCCAAAGGTTAGTTCTTTTTTCAATTCATGGGAGGTTTTTGAGATAAAATATTCATCTATAAATGATGAGGAAAGAACATCTTGAGTGGGAACGGGTTCCTCAAAAGTCTTAAAGCTTAGTAATTCTAATCTGAAAGATGAAACTTCTGAATTCATTTTATCCATTTGTTCACAAAATTGTTCAATAATTTTTTCAGGATTAGGTTTGATATATGTTTGTACATCATGGACTTTCTCATTATTTATCTTTTCAATCATTCTTGATAGGTATGGAAATTGATCTTTTAAACATTCAGCATCCCATTGATTGTACATATCATCTGGTGTGGTGTATTCAATTAAGGATTGGTCAATGAAATTCCCTATGTGAGGTGTTTCCCAATATTGATTTCCGACTTGATTACAGCATTGATTTATGAAGGGGTATTTTGGAGGATAATCCATTAGAATTAATTGAAAATTGGTTTTGGGGTTTTTTTGGACACACAAAAATAGAAAGGGGAAAAGAGAAGAGAAATTAGGGTGAGAATAGAGAATTTAGGGTGAGAAAAGAAGATGTGGGTATAAGGTACTTACTTGGGTCCCCGGCAACGGTGCCAAAATTTGGTTGCGCCCAAATTTACCCTACTGGTAAAAGCGGTCTATGTAGTACATGTAGGGGTCGAATCCACAGGGACCGAAGAAGTAACCTTGAGACGCTATGATTTGGTGAAGGATGGGCTATGAAGTAGCCAACTTTGGGTTTGATTTTTGACGGTTTAAAGAACACTAAGAAACCTAAGTGAATTAAATTCAAATAAAATGTGTTGATCTTAGGATTATTCTTGGGGTGGATTGAATGAATTTTACTTCTTTATACAATTTTGGTTTTATTAATTCTTGATAAATCCATTCTTCAAAAATAACACTACATTCATCATTTTCTGGTTTGGTACTTACTAAACACAATTAATAATCCCCTATACACTTAGAGAACAAAATTTATGATCTCTCCAAGGTATATGGTCACTTAGTAATTTAATTTAGTTTGTTCAAACATAGTAAAGATGAAGAGTAGAAATAACTGAAGAATGGATGTCTTAAATTAATTATCCAATTAACAACAATTCCTTCATAAAATAACATTCAATCCAGCTTTTGCATCCTCCTAAGATCAACCCATTAAATGGTTATACCTCCATTGATGGTATACTCTCAATGGTGGGCGGAATATGGCTAACAATAATTGGATTGAAGAAATTAAAACCTCGGAAATAATGAGCACTCCTCCATGTGTGTGAATGAAATTCACACCTATGTGTGAACTAATTCAGAAAAACACATAGATATCACTGTGCTTTGTGATAATAAAGTTTTAATAAATTAAATGGAAAATATATAAGAGAAATAAGTTTATTAAGAACATAAAGATAAAAAAAAATAAACTTACATGGAAATGGAAAACATTAAAAATGAAATTTGGAAGCATAACCTTACAATGAAACAAGCAACAAAAGATGATATGAAAAATATCCACCCCTATTCCCTTCACCACTAGCTCCTTATATAAGCATATTAGGAGCCTTAGGTCAATCCCCCAACAATTAATTCACCCCCCAACAATTAATAGAGTCAAAAGGAGGGTGAATAATCAAAAGGAAATTGATGTGTTGAATTTGACCCGGAAAACTGTCCAGATTCGTCCACCATATTTACGTGTGAATTTGTAATTGAAGAAGGCCAAATCCATAGGGTTTATAGCAGAGAAATATCTTCATAAATATTTCCTATATGAGATTTAAAAATTTCAGGAAATTTGGCTCATCAGTTTGGATGTTATGGTCGAAATGGTGGGACTGATTTCTGTGCATTAATGTCGGGTCCACCATTTAAATCTCAACTTCAGATCCCTTTATCATTATGAAAACATCAGAATAAGCTCTGGACACAGTTGAATAAAATAATCCTCATATTTTTATCTTTCTACTTTATAAATTTGAGCTTCATTGGGCTTGGTTTATGGGCCCCACATTTGTTTGATGGGCCTTAGGCCCATTATGCTTTTTCCATCAAGTTTCTGCCTTCAGGTGAAAAATTATCCATATTCCTTTGGGATTCATCCGTCGGACCTAAAAGATAAAATGTTCCAAAAAAAGTGATAAATCATATCCCAAAATTTCAAATTCATAAAATTAATATAATGTTATCCACAAACAAATGAATTATTGGGACCAAATTTTCATTTTAAACATCAATTGCATTTTAGATGAGAAATGAAGTTCAATTTATGAATTGGACTAAAATTGATGTTTATGAACTTTTAAACACATTAATATTAAGATCTTAATAATGAATATTATCCACTTTCAGTGACTAATCAGTTTCTGTTAAGAACAAAAATGTGACCCAACGTAAATGATTGTGCAGGAAAAGAACCACTCACAATCAATCATCGGGTCAAACCATACACACCAAGAGGTCATCAATTCTTCATTGAAACAAAAATGTTAAACCCAATGTAAATCTATATAATAAAAAAGGATTGGGTTATTATCTATTGGGCCATTTTTTCACAATATACATAAACAAAAATGGTGAACCTGATGTGAATCTTTCTAATAACAAAACCATTGGGCTATTATGTGTCAGACAAATTTGTTTTTCATATCCTACACAAATAAAGATGATATGTTTGATATAAATCTTAAAATTGATCCTCTGTAATTGGGGTTCTTATTAAATAATTCCATCCTCGCGTTGATAAGTCCACATAAGTAGAATGGCCATATCATGAATAAAAGAAAAATTATGTTAACCATGCATATCTGATTGAGCACACATCATGACTATGATATTGCACTAATTGGTGACCATATTTATTATTTTCTGCATGACTGTAGATACTTACCTCATCAACAACATCCTAATCTAAGATGGTGTCTTCATCTAGTGCTCGTTTTGGTAAATCACTAATGGCTGCAATCCCCAGGGGTCTTAAAATTATCTCACCAGCCTGATAAATTCAATGTCAGGTGGTGAATTAAATGGTCTAGGGAAACCACCAATGTTGTACAATCCCAACCCTAGAAGCTACATATGATGGTCTATGAGTATGAAAACCAATGAGTCTACATCATCCAAGAAAATAATCAACTTATCCAATGGCCCTCGCCACTATAGCCAACCACTTAGGGAGCTTATCCCTAGAATGAAACAACCACCACCTTTAATATTTTATGAAGGTGGAATAGGGATTCAAATACAACTCCCACAAGGTTTAGGTGCCACTGAGGAGGTCCCCTGTCAACCGAAATCATCAGCACCATCCCATCGATACCCATTAGTCACCTTCTACGGGGCCCACTTGACACAATGCCACCAATGAGGCCTATGCACTGACAACAAATAATACACATCAGGTGATGAAGATGTTGGATATCCACAAGTGGGTTCATATCCCCACTACTATTGATGATGTCTGAAAACATATTTTGATAATAACCAGTGAGTAGACACATATCTTTTCTCACTTAGAACAAGTCTATGGGAAAAATCCCACAGTAGGCATGGGGGTGGCACATATCCCTACCCTCGTGAATGAAGTTCGTTGGCATATTTTGTTGATGCTAGGTGGAAATAAGTGGACACATATACCCACTTCAATCGAAGATATATTCCAATACATAGTTGAGATGGAAAATGTTTAGACACATATCACATCACACAGTTTCCTAAAATGACAATATATATTAGTAACAGGTGAATAACTCCACTGGCATATTCCAACACTTGTACAGATACAGGGACAGGTGAATATTCTTATCCCTACAATCATGACAACTCAAAACTCTTATAATTATGAACAAGTGGATTATCCAGAGTAAGAACACATTATTTCTCTCATCTAGAAGTATTATCAACATATTCGGGTAAAGGATGAGATGTTGGACCGAGGTCATATTCTTGTTACAATCAAGGATCATCAGGTGAGAGCTGAACATGCTGATCGAAAAAGTTTGGATGTATATTCAAAAGGCCCATGATTGAGCTCATATCTCTGTTTTGGTTGGGTCTCACCAAGTGAGAGGGATACATGCCTCAGGATAGGCTCATATTCCTATTTAAGAAGTCTAACAGCATACTCCAAAGGCACAGGATCAAGATCATATCCACATTTTATCTGAGGCTAACCAATTGAGAATGGAACATGCCTCAGGACCAGCTCATATTCCAATCGGTGATTTTTCCTGGAATATTTTAGAAGATCACAGAATCCAAATGCATATTTCTACTTCCACTAACAAATGACTACATCAGCATCACTATGAGGCAATATAGGATGAGGCTTATATCCCTTCTCCCATTCCATAGGTTTGTTGTCATATTCTAGTGGGGAATGGATATTCAGATTGGGATCGTATTCCTATTCAAATCGAGGATGACTAGGTGAGAGAAAAAAATGCCTCATCAAAGGCTCATAGTCCTACCAAGAAAGACATGTGGCATATTCTAAAGGCTTGGGATTATGCTCATATCTGTATCCTAATTGAGGCTCACCAAGTGAGAATGGAACATGCCTTAGTGCAGGCTCATATTCCTATGAATAATGAGAATATCATTGGAATATTCCAAAAACTTATTATAAGTGGGATCATACTCCTGTAGTTTCATATAGTTATAAAAAAGTTTCAGCAACCATCATACAACTTGCTCATATCCCTACATAATTCCAAAAGTCTGTTATTCATGTTCCATCCATGATGTAGATCAAGACCCACATTCCTAATCTACTCAATTCCAGTGTCCTTGAGTTCATTTAAGACACATTCTCAACACCATGAGGGTCTTTCAACTCTTAAACCCCAGAATAATAATATCATTACAATGATAGTCCTCCTCGTGGTAGCGTGGAGATGGATCATAAGGACTCTACTCCTGACATCCATTGTGGTCAACCTCAGTATGTTGACATCACCCAAAGACAAGGAAATATTCTCCTTGCCCAGACACCTTTATATAGAGTGGTGTTAGAAACTCAGAAACCATCATATAGAGAGATTCTTGAAACATTGAGTTCATAGGCATATATTTCTCCATCAATATTTAGCAGCACACCACTCTAGTCAGTAGGTAGCCCTCAGAAGTATCTTTTATGATCTGACTGGATGGAGGCATGTAAGTCTGAAAAAATGATGGCTAAAATTGACATATGGAGAGTGTTATTTGAAAACAACATCCCATCATGTTCTGGGCCCACACCACTTCTAACTATAAGGCCCTGTATGAGTTAGAAAATGTGTGCATGTCTTATATACACTAAAATATGTGGGCTACACATTAACGACTAAAGGCTAGACACCTCCCTTATCTAGAATATGAGGCTCACTTTCAGACAATAAAGATATTTTTTATATATATAGACATGGTTGTTATATCTATGGCCCGAGATCCAAAACTGAACGGTCATATTACAAATATGCTACATGCTTACAACAATTGCATCATAACCCTTCGGGAAGCTGATATCGAAAGAAACATATTGTATCTATATTTGATGATGAGTAAATTATAGAGAATTACACTTTTCTTTAACCCTAGAATAACAGAACCCTTCTGATACAATGACCTACAATGTCATAGCCTCCAATGAAATCAAGGGACCATGTAACTCTCAGGATAGTTAGTCACTATAATAGATTTAACCTAATTCAACGATGCACAAAAATCATAAAAAAGGGAGAGGATTGACAAGAGATATTTGAACTTTCATCCTCAATGAAATGGGAATCCAATTCATACATGGAGGTAGAAGTTGCGATCAACTAGAATACTTCCTATAAATAATGATTCCCATCATGGGTTGTCACTGTACCCAACTCCTATGTGAGTATAGATGAGCAAAATGAAATGGGATACAGTAGTAGCTACTATATTATTTATCTAGGATTAGACCCAACTCTGTGGGTTGGGGGAATATTTACCACCACCTCCACCTCTCAAATTTTAGTTCCTGAGAGGATTTAGGACATATCGGTAACAATAGAAAAAAACCAAATCCCACTGGTATAAAATTATTTATATCTCAATCACCATCACTAGTTTTATCATACCCTAAGAGGGTTTTTGATAAATCAATGATGGTACAAAAGTGTTGGGAAAAATCCCTCAAGGTATCATTGAAGCATTTTTTAGATGATTGTGTTTGTTGACAAAGAGGACCTCCATGGTGTGTTGATTCACAAAGCAGACCACGATGTAGAATTTTTTGACAAAGGGGGTTTATAGGGTAATTTGTCGAGTTCAAGATATGTTGTTGGCTATCCATGTTTTATTGAAGAACCTCGACAAAGGAATGGACAATCTGGAGGTGGTACAAACAAAGAAGATACAAGGTGGTATCATTTTCCAGTGTTTGCCAAATTTTTTGGCATGAAAATCAGAAAATGTATAGATGTGTTTTTGGTAAAGGGAGGTGCATGAAAAAGGAAACTGGTGCATCAAATATTTGCGTGTTGTGTGAAAAAGGAAAGTGGTGTGCGAAATATTTTCATGTGTAAAAAAGAAAATGGTGCGAGAAATATTAGCATGGTGCGAGAAATAGAGGATTTTTGTTTTTCGTGCAAGAGGTGTTTTGAGATAAGAAGCTTGAAAATTGGAAAATGCATGAGGTGCATGAAATATTGGAGCAGTGTGCGAAAAACAATATTGCGCGGAAGATGTGTTTTTCATGCTCGAAGTGAATTACGTGCTCAAGGAGGGTTTTTTGCGCAGGGGTCGATTTTATCTATAAAAATGAAGTGACCCCCTCATTTGAAGCAGCTCAAAACATAGAGAGTACCTGAGATCTGGTGTGAAAAATTGGAGTGCACAAGGAAGTTGCGTGAAAATGACAAGTTTGCACGTAAAATAATTTTTTTCATGTAAAAGAAGTGTTTGCATGTAAAGAAAAGGTTGCACATAAAATAAGTGGTTGCACATAAAAGTATTGTTGCGTGAAAAGTGAATTTCATGAAAAAGTATAAAATTACACGCAAGGTAGTGTAGAGGCTACGCATAAAAATTGGGGTTGCCTGGTACACCCATTGCAAAGTGATATTCATCTGCAGGTGAAAGTTGGATGTCAACAGAGCATCTATCAACAGTTAAAGATGCAGATTTCATTAGAGATAATGAAGAGAGCTACAAGTCTTTAAACTGTGAGTGGATCCTTTCTAGAGCAGTGAGAAAAGGAAGAGGAAGAAGCTGATCCTCTCCACTGGTAATGATCCAGAGAGAGAGAAACAGGGAGTGGTCCTTCAGAAAGAAGTGAGCTAACCCTAAACATTGTAAAGGCAGTGAGTTGGGTCATAGAAGTGATCTAGCCCAAACATTGTAAATTTTCAATGAGCTTTAGTGGATTTGGTACAGCGGTACATCATCTTTGTATGCTCCTTATACATATCCTAGTGAGGTTGAACCAAGTAAAAATCTATGTGTCTACCTGATTGCTTCCCTACATTGCATCCAAAGCATCCTTATCAGATAAATAAGGAATGAACAAGATAAACATTAACAACATAAGATCAAACAAAGTGACCCTTATAATTTAGAGGTCCATATCTTGTGGGGCAGGAAGAATTTTGAAATAGAATATACATACCCTAATTCACCCCCCCCCCCTCTCAGGGTATCTAGGCCCCTTTTGGTCCTAACAAAAATCAACCCCATACCGCTAGACTGGGGGAATTTGTATCTCAATGTTCATTCCAAGAGTCATTAAATCCCTGGATGGAATCACTGGATTCTCAAAAACATGATCAATCAATTTTAATTGTTGCCCCGAATAACCCCCAACCTATAGGTATGGGGGAATTTTCAACATCATCATCATCAGTGTAGAGGGAAACAGTCTTCTCTAGGTAGGGAGATCAAATTCAACAGTCATAATCTCATTTTTTCCTCCCATTGCAAGACAAACCTTTACTATTTGGATCCCATTCATAAAACATAATCTAAAAATCCCTAAAGGTCATTCTTTATAGGCTGATATAGTAGGAACTTATGGTGAAGGTGATCATACCCCGCTAGGGTTGAAATCCAAAACAACCCAATATTTCCAAGAGTTCAAATAAAGACTCAAATGAAGGTAGTTCAGAATCATCCTACTGTATTGAAAGTAATGGGACAACCACCACTTTCCGATATGACTCTGTGAATATTGTCACTGTCAACATGAAAGATGTTGTTTATCAATATGAAAAGGAAGAGGGACACAACATAGAAAATATACCCCAAGAGGAGTGTCATTTGGATGCACCAATTGAGGTTGCATGCACCCAAAAAAAAGAATGATATAAAATATGGCACCTCTAAATATTGAGTTTCCACCTCTCTAGTGGAACACTACCAAAGAATAGGCAAATGCATGGATATATCCCAATCACCACCTAGAATAATTGAGGTTCCTTCCATGAAGGAACAATTTTCACAATATGAGAGTGAGATACAAACTCTAAAATTACTCAATGAGGAGCTACTCATGGGAGATATTCATGTTTGGTATCATCTTTAGGATGAGAAAAATATTATACCTCCCATATCCAATATTCCAGAAAGAGTGGTATCTGAGAATCAGAATGGCTCTGGATCCTGGAAGCCAGTCTATATAAATGAGGAAGTTAAAAGTTATCATGGTTTCCCTCTGTTGCGACAACATCCTATCCCTCATCCGGGAAATCATTCAGTCTTAGGATGAATCTTTAATCAATAGGATATGAAAGAGGGTCCAACTTATCAACCCCAACCTGCTCCCTATATATGGTAGGTGGATTGGACAGTAGTGCCCCCAGAGCTGCTTAACGTCATCGAGTCCCTTACTACTCAAATGGAATCCATGTAAGGGAGACATGCACCTATGAATCCTAAGAGAAACCCATATCCTGAATGGGTGGTTGAAACTCCCCCCCCCCCTACAATTTTGAAATTCCTATATTCTCTACCTTTAATGGTGTAGGTGACCCCGAACAACATCTCACACACTTTGTATCCCAATGTGGGATGATGATAGGTCCTCAAGATCAAAATGAGGTGACCAAGCTGAGGTGTTTCGTACAAAACCTAACTAGGTCATCATTTGTTTGGTACTCCAATTTTCCATTAAGATCCATTGTAGTATATGAAGACCTTTTTTGTCAATTACTTTATCATTTTAGCTCTATGTTGAGGAAAATGGTGATCGTTGACCTGAAAATTGTAAGAAACACTAAAATGAGAGGGTTTTGGTCTTTATAACTAGATGTAATGATTTAACTTATTCACTTAGCATCCCTATCTCATAGGATAAACTATTGGAACTTTGTGATGAAAATATTTAGGATGAGTTGCAGACACCTCTAATACTGATGAAGTATCCAAATGGGTTCCATGAGTTTTCAAAAATGGAAAAACATCTTGTGGATTCCATTCAGTGAAACTAGTCCAAATTTTGACTCATTCCCTCAATGTAAGGGAAACGTTCTAGTAAATTAAGAAGTTGCAACTATCACTCTCAAGCCAGCAATAGTTCCCATCCAAGCACCTAGGAAGGTCCCAAACTTCCTAGCACCTCTTTCCAAGCATTAGTGACCACAAAATCTCCCTCAAAAATAAGCATATAGAAATTAGGTTTGCTAAGGATTTTAGAAATAGATGAATAAATGAAACCCCTTTCGAAATGAATAAGTCCCTAATCATTTCTTAGCATCTTTGGATAGTAACATGCTCAAGCTTCCATAGCCTAGAATGCCCGATGAGGTCAACCTCACCAACCATCACAACTACTTCTGTTTCCACAAGAGGTTCGGTCATAATATCTAAGAATGCTTCATCTTCAAATATTCACTTCAAGGCATGATTGATTATAGAAAGGTGGGGTTAGATAAATTCTCAAAGAAGGTGGCCTACATAACTGTTTCCGTATAAGAATATGAAGGTGATTGGAAGAAGGTTTTGTCCATGTGTGAGCAGAATTTCAACAATTGGATGAATCAAAAAATAGTTGACCGAGATCATTCCACCCTAAGAGAATATCTCAAAAACACAAAATATCTCAACCACCTAATTAGGAAACATCAAATATTTCTCCCAAAAGTGAGTGTGACCACTAGAAGTAGGAAGAAATATAAGAGGATTAGTCATATTCTTCTCCAACACAGGATAAAACTCTTGCAGATTTATTCCTTAAAACATCTATTGTATGAGCATCGATTGACTAAAGAGAACCATCATCTATAGAATAGATCATATTTGGTCCTTAAAATGTTATATATTTGGTATAACCCTTATTAAATTATGAATATACCTCAGAATATGAGCTACCCATGCATAATTGGGGAATAGGAGATCGCATGTGCAGAAACCAAGGATATTAGGGATAGCATGGGTGGGGTCGGACCCAATATTTGTGTCATGTCTCTACAGAGGAAATATATTCCATTGAAACTCATGGTAAAGTACTCCATAAGGATCATAAGAGGCAAAAGGGCATCCCAGAACCCTCAAGTAGTCATCCTCACCTAGTTTTCTTTCATGGCCGCCTATCGAGGGTTTGATTATTCGATCAACCTAGGTAACATGGAAGGTTAACATGACATTTTCCACAATTATCATATGCTCCATCAAACTCTACACAAGCACCAATATCATTGATGAAAAATTCCTTAGTTCCTAAGATACATTTCCAGGAGAAACCCCACCTAGGGAAGCACTAATCTCGAGCATAAAAGTATGACATACTAAAGTAGTGGAAAGTTGTTCCATACAAGATATAAATTATTTATGTGATCTATATTTCAAAATAACTTATAGAGACACTCATAAAAGACCTTCAAAGACCATACAAATTTTATAAAGAAGTCATTGAAGTCAAATTTTATTGAATGGAGACCATGTTAGTAGAATTCCATGTCGCCATATCGTTCACAGAGCATGACCAAGAAGAGGTAATACTATGATATATCAGACCCATATATGTTTTAGGAAGACTTGATAATGTTGAAACCCAAAGGAATATGATTGATAATGGTTTCAGGATCAATCTCATCCCGATTCAAAGACTATGATGTTTGGGATATAGCGAAGGGGACCTATATCCCAAAAGGATGACCATTCAATGTAATGATAAGTGTGAGGAAAGACCTATAGGGAAGATCAAACAAAAAAATCAGTCTGGGGATCTCACATTTGAAGCCGGGTTTATGGTTATCTAGAAATATGTCACATAAAATGTCCTACTCAGAAGGCCCTAACTCCATATCCACATGTCAGTACCCTCAATTTTCCATCAATGTATGAAATACCTCATCGATAGAAATGTTAGCATACTAAATGGTGTTAGTGACCCCCTTTGATACTTACAAAGCCACATATGTTTAAGAAAGTTTCAATAATAAGTGAGAAAAACAACTGATTATGGATGATGATATATAGGTTTCATCCCATAATGGATTGGGGACTGCCCCTGCAAATCCCTAGAGTATGCTCAAAAGTGACTATGTGCTCCTACTCAAGGTGATAAAATTTACCCTAGAAGTCTAAGACCCTTCTTCCCCCATAAAAAGTGAAAAATATAATCATATACAACATTTCTCTGCAACGACTCAGGTAGAATAGGATGATAATGTATATTCTCATAGCCTCTCTCTCTTAGATTGTGATAGAGAAGCACCCAAATTTCCAAATACATCTGGAAATTCATCTATATAGACTTGAATTTTGATGAAAATGAAGATGAACTTTGGAACACCCCTCACACATTCGATAAAGGCATCTCTACTACCATTTATGATCTTAGACAGGTAAATCTTGGAATAGAAGAAGACCTATAACATACACTAATTATTGATTCCATGCCCCTTAAAGTGAAAGATATGTATATTTTATTTTTTAAATAGCACTGATATGTGTTCGTTTGTAACTATATAGAAATTCATGGAATGAATCTAGATGTGTCTATACACCATCTCAGATTATTCGATGAGCATTAAGGCTTTAAGAAGGAAGCTAGAAGAATGAACCACTCTTATGCCACCAATGTAGAGGTATAAGTTGAAAAACTGATCAAATAAAACTTTGTTCAATAAGTGAAATACCCAATATGGATCACTAAAATTGTCTCTTTAAAGAAAAAGAATGGGTATATTAGGGTCTACATCGATTTCAGAGAACATAATTGGCACTTCCCAATAGACTATTTCCCATTTCCGGTCACAAAAATTTTGATCGATGCAACTGCTAGATTCCAAGCCATTTCCTTCATTGACAGGTATTCGAGGTGTAATAAGATAAAGATGACCTCTAAAGATGAAGAATTCACTACCTTCAGAGTGATTTGGGGGATTTTTTTATTAGTTCGTTCCCTTTGGCTTAAAGAATTCTCGATCCACTTATCAATGTGACATGCATCATATATTTAAGTTTTTATTGGGGAGAATAACTGAATGTTTTGTCAAAGACTTGGTGGCCAAATTATGACAGTGATTTGATCACTTCACATACCTTCAAACAATCTTTGAAAAGATGTGACAACATAGTTTGAAGATGAATCCGTTGAAATGTGACTTCAGGGTGACATCTGGGATGTTCCTTAGTTTTGTAGTATTCCACCGCAACATTGATGTGAACCTAGATAAGACTAGTACTATTTTAGCAATGTCACCCCAAGAAATATAAAATAATTGAGGTGGATCTAAGTTTACCTCATTTTCACTTGGCATCTCATAGAAAACATGGATGTAAAATCTCTCCCCTTCCCCTGGATAATGAAGAAATTAATCACCTATCATTGGTACGATGATACCAAGAAGCCTTCAAAAGTCTCAAGAAGTATTTACTGCACCCACCAGTTATAAAGCCTCTAGTGTAAGGGAGGAAAATCATATTTTATGTGGCAACCATGTAATTCTCATTGGGAACCCTCCTCACAAAAAATTATGTGGGGAGTGAGAATAGTATCTACTACCTAAACTAGAAAATTCTACGTACTAATACCTAATACTCTAATTTTGAGAAGAACAACCTTGAAATAATCTTCATAGTGTAAAATATGAGGCATTACTTGGAGCACCATGAATTCCACCTAGTATCTTGTGTTGATCCTCTCAAGTACATCCTTGGTTATCCATTGTTGACTGGGCACTTGTCTTGGTGGGTGATCATTCTTCAGAAATATGGCATTCATTCTATATAAAAAAATCATTTAAATGGAAATACCTTAATGATTTACTCATAGAATATCCTACCTTGGAAAATACATTAGTGTACACTGAGATCCCAGATGAGGAGTTATTTTATGCTCATGAAACTCCCTGAATATGGGAGATGTATTTTGATGGTTCATCTTAGTAAAAGGATGGAAAATGAAAAACTCAATCGGGTTGTATTAGGGATTATATTTGCCTCTATAGACAAAGAAGTTTTTCCCTGATCTTTTTCATAATCTGAAGGCTTCATAAATAATGAGGATGAATACCAATCCCTCATTATTGTCTTTAAAATATCATTATAGATGCAAATAGACTACTTTAATATCAAAGTTTATTCATAGATAGTGATAAAAAAAATTCATGGAGAATATTCCATCAAAATAGCCCCTATCACTGGATACATCAGAGTATCATTGGCATAATTCCATTTTGATCTCACATTACATCATGTTCCTCAATCATAGAATGCTCGCACAGATGCATTGGATAATTCAATCACAGTCTTGGCTAACCTTGATCAGAAAGAAGAAATATTCTGAATCCCACATAAAAAAATTGTCTTGTAGATCATAGTTTGTGATATAAAATAAATAAATCAGTCCAACACCTCCCTAGAGCATGATAAACTAATGGCCACCCCTAGATGGACGGATCCCATAATAGGTTATCTCCAAAATGGGACTCTCCTAATATATTGAGACAGAATGGAATGCATTGCCACTATGTAGTGAACTTCACCCTCTATAATGGTCCAAAAGATCAGAGGACCCACAAAAAGTGTGGCTTTGAAGAAATACTCCTTAGATGCATAGTGGGAGGAGATATTCTTATCACCATGGAAGAATTCTATGTAGGATCTTGTAGTGCCCATCGATCTAGAACTAGGCTCTCCCACCAAATCAAGAGATTGGGTTACTTCTAGAAAACTTTGATACAATTTTTTTTGGAATTTCCCTAATAAATTTCATGCATGATAGATCCATGAAAACTTCATCCACCAACGCCTAAAATTTCTATATACAGCCAAATATTCCTGGCCATTTGTCATTTGGGTTTTGAATGTCATGGGGCCATATCCCCCAGCCACAACTAAGCAGTTCAAGTATATCCTTACTGCTACAAACTTCTTTTCCAAATGGGATGATGCAATACCCCTCAAGGAATTCAAGATAAAGAAAATCATAAACTTTTTAAAGTCCCATATTATCACAAAGTTAAAAGTAACTCACCCATTATTAATGGACAACGACACCAACTTGTGTTTTACGGAGTTGAAGAAATTGTACCAAGAGTACACTATTGAGTCCAATCAATCATCTCACTATAATGTAGTGGAAATGGATAGATAGAGGCCTTCAATAAGACACTTTCAAATATACTATAGAAGATGGTGAGCAAGGATAATAAGTCTTGATCAGACCAGCTCCTCCATGCTTTATAGGCCTATAGTACCACCACACATACTACACAAAATAAACACAATACTCATTGGTGTATGGGACCAAGGTTGTGTTACTCATAAAAGTCCAGATGCCTTCACTCTGAATAGCCTTTTGTGGAAAACTCTTAGATGATGAGTAATTAAAAAAGTGGTTGTATTAATTGGAATAGATCGATGAGAATAGGTTTCATACACTATACAACCTTGAAGTCCCTTAGAATCGGATCACACGAGCCTTTAATAATAAGGTTTGGATCCATTTAATCCTCTAAGGAGAACTGGTGTTGTCTCTCAAGACCCCAATGATACTAGGGAAAAGCCTCCAAATTTAAAACCAAAATAGGAAGGACCTTACATCATACATAAAGTCTATTATAATGAAGCATGCATAGATCCACAACATCCACCTTTATTCACATTGGGTGGTCCATGTCCTTTCTGCATGACATTAAACTGCATGGGTTATCTAAAACTATGTATGGCTTGATTCCTTCCATCATAGGATATGTAGTGAGGCCTGAAATTTAGGCTTGGTTCCAGCCACAATATTATTTTTCTTTTCACGTCGGGTGATCCACTTCTTTACCACATGATGTTAAACTTCATGGAAGATTTCCTTATCACAAGATGTTAAACTACATAGCTAATGTCATTTCTGCATGACATCAAACTGCACAGGTTTCCCAGAACTACATATGGATTTATTCTCATTTCTAATGGGATAATTAGGGATGCCTCAATTATATTTATTAATCCATCCACTACATGATACAAAATCCCCATGTCATAACCTTAAATTGCCTCTATATAGTAATAGGAACCTTTTTATTCCTTATTTCTCACACCAAGTATAGACCATGTGATCTAACGAATTTAGTGAGGGATTCCCTGCATAAAAAAAGGCACGAGGGTCCATGATAGGATCATAATGGTCCTAAATGAAAGACCATAAAAGTCATACCATGAGTCCTTGTCACATGATGATAAACTGCATAATTGATTTACTTTGCACAATATAAAACCAGACCTTCTCGTGGACTTTGTTCGGGAAGACCACCATTGTTGATGTTGGTCTCCTACCATACCTCCACTCAAGAACTATGTTTGGATTGATTATTATCATCAAAGAATATGTAGTGATGCATTGATATCCAATATTGGTCCCAGTTACAATAATCAATGAAAATAATTCCTACCTCTGTGTATGGGTTAGACCTTCATAGAGTGTTTCCCATCCAATAACTACATTTGACTTGTTTCATGTCCCCACATGATACATAGTGACACCCAGATCTCTATCTCATGTTCCAATTATAATAAACAAGTATAAAATACCTCTATCTACATATAGGTTAGACCTACATGGGATTATTTCTTAAGAACTATGTGTGGCTTGTTTCTTATCATGAAGGGATACATAGTGACCCATAGTATCCCATTCATGGGCCTAGTCTCAACATTACCATTTCACATCAGGGTGCCCAAGTCCTTACCGCATGATGTTAAACTAAACAGCCCTTTAAGAAATATGTGTGTCTTGATTCCTTCCATCACATGATACATAGTGATTCCTGGATATCCAATCCTAGGTCTAGCTACAACAACCAATAAAAAATGCACCCCACCCATATATGGAATGAGTCATAACAACTCATTTTTTCAACATATGAGTCAAATATACGTATGGATTTCTTTTGCACGTGACATATCGTGCACAAACTTTCATGTCGGTTCCCACATCCTTACCGCATGATGTTAAACAGTAAGGAAAAAGCTCTGTTTGTATGTCATCAAAACTACACAATAATATCATCATTACCACATGATGTTAAACCACACATAAACAAATACGTCCTTACTACATGATGATAAAATACACGACAAGCATCCTTACCGCATGAAATTATAATGCACGGTGACAATAAATCCCCACTACATGAAAATAAACTATACATACCATTACCCATTTTTACCCCTTATCAAAGGAAAACGAGATCCTTACTTTGGTCTACTAGAGTATGGGGTGATTCCAACATATTTTAAAGCAAATCAATCCATAAAATATACTTCATATCTCAAGTTCCTCTTATTTCCAAAACCTTCAATAGCCCCTGGAAATGATACCTAACTTTAGGGGTCCCTTTTCTTGACTATGAATGTAAACCTACGGCTCCTCAATATGCTCATATGGTCTTCAACCAAATTATTTACTCTTAAAAAATGTATTTTTGATTCTTGTGAGCCCTGACATCATCGTGGTAGAACTCCATACCTCAATGTGATCTAAACTACTCCTGGTATGATTATCAAATATTATTATTCATGACCTCAGAACCTCAATCCCTGGTTTACAATATTTCCATCCCTTTCTCAGAAGTATTTTGGGGTACTCTTGACCCTAGAGATCCTAATTAGTCTCTTGTATATAATTCTCCATATTAGGTGAATGTGTGTCATGACCTTAAACTACCTTCTCTTTGGTCAAAGTTTTATGACTATAAACTCTATCCAATAATGGTCCAAATGAAATACCTTAAACTAATAGTGAAAGAGATACAAAACTTTTCTGGATGAAAACCTACAGAGGGAAGGTGAAGAAAAAGTCAAGACTTTTCTTTCTAAACTCTTCATCCATGGAGTTTAGGAAAAAAATAGGGTGCAAATAAATAATGCATAAATCTCATAGGGCCTAATTTATAGCCCTAGTAAAATCCAAGAAATGACCGCTAAACCCCCTGGTTTTGGTAAAATTTATAGTAATGATTTGTCACATTTACTCACTGTGTGAATATGTTCGTTA
The DNA here is from genome assembly GCA_963277665.1 of Viscum album. Taxonomy (NCBI): domain Eukaryota; kingdom Viridiplantae; phylum Streptophyta; class Magnoliopsida; order Santalales; family Viscaceae; genus Viscum; species Viscum album. The sequence goes on from OY728159.1 coordinate 740,237,749, forward strand.
GGCGGTGGAACAAATTTTAGGGTGCGTGAACCCTTATTGGATATTACACTTTCCCCAAATCACACATCATTATTTGAGTGTTTTGGATCACTATAAACCTTCCATAGCCCTTGAAAAAGATACCCAACTTCAAGGGACACTTTACTTGACTACACGCGAATGCCTATGGATCCTGCATATGTGCCTATGGTCATCAATGAAACGTGTCACTCTGAAAAAAGGGATTTTAGATCCTTGTGAGTCATGACATCACTATGACAGAACTCAGCACCTCAGTGTGTTTTCAATCATTGATGGTATGATTTTCCAATATCATCCTCCAGACATGAGAAATTTGGACCATAATTTATAATCTCTGTGCTAAATTATCCAAGCGAGTTCGACATCCTCGACATTACATCACCATGTTTTTTACCCTTTCTCAAGGCAAGAATGTGACACCCCATTCTTGAACCTTTGATGTCCTGCACCTCATGATTAGAAACCTCAGGGAATATAGATCGAGCTTCGAAATTAAATGCTAAAATACCCTAGGTTTTCCAGACCCTTCCTGGATAGCTCCTCTCCTATACCCAAACTCATCATCTAGATGTTTGAGTCTTCGTAAAACTTTCATGGACCTTGAAAAAGATTGGTGATCATTTATAATTGGACATGTTACCGACACATAAGGGCCTTAAACTATCAAAAAAAGTCATATCCTCCTTGAAATAAAAGAGCTTCTCTCCTTGTGAGCCTTGGAAACATCATGGAAGAACCTAGAACCTTAAGGTGTTACGAGTCATCCCCAGAATGTCTGCCATATCCCACATTAATTAAATCAAAATTTTGGGCTATAACTGAAATCATACATACTCTAAAAATCCGGGTGGACCTAGTATCCTTAGTATTTCACCCTCAACTAATATTACCCCTATAAATATTCCATGGCCCCTTTCAAATATATTGAACATCAAGATACCCTTTACTTGAAAATGAACTAATGTCTATGGATCCTGTATATATGCCTATGGTCATCAACCAAATGTGTCACTCTACATAAATGGATTTATGATCCTTGTAATCCCTATCAACGCCACCGAATAACTCAACACCTCAGTTTGTTTTGGGTCATTCCTGGCATGTCTGCACCGTATTCCATGACCATCAATCAAGTCCGAGCTAAAAGACCCTAAACTAATACAAGAGAAGGTTTGAGCTAAAATACCCTAAACTAAAGGAAAATAAGGTCCAAGCTAAAATACCCTAAACTAAATATATAGAAGGTTCGAGATAAAAGACCCTAAACTAAAGCAATAGAAGGTTCGAGCTAATATAACCTAAACTAAAGAGATAAAAGGTTAGAGCTAAAATACTCTAAAATAAAGAAATATAAGTTTTAAGCTAAAAAACCTAAACTAAAGAAATATAATGTCTAAGATAAAAGACCCTATCAATAAAGTGATAGATGGTCTTAGCTAAAAGACCCTAAACTACATCACAATAGTAATATGGTCTACAAGAATAGAGAAGCTTGAAATTCCCACTATATGGACTTAGAAAAAAATAAAAGCTACACTTTCCATGTCTATCAGCTTTGGAAAAATAAAAGATCTCTCCATCGGGGTTGTATATTCTACCCAAATGACCCTTCTTCAAATCAGGTGATCTCAAGATAGCTAGAACAGATTTATTAGTAATGAACATCATGTCGTTGGGAATTCATGAGTGATTCTAGAAAAGATTTGGTTATGATTTTAATATTCGGTACAAGCATTCAAGTTTACTCAGTATTTTGCAAAGGATGAGTATCATTGGAAATTAATATAATATTGAATTAGTGAAAATTCATGAACATTATGAATGAAAGAAAATTGGACAAAAACATATAAATTGTTTCATATTTATTCGCTACTAGCATACAATAAGAATAATTCCACCATACCATAGTCTCTCCCATGAGTATAAATTTGGGTAAAAGTTGTAAAATTATAGCTCCATAATAGTATTCTTTGAGAAGAATCTCTGAACTCTATAATCCCCTACTCTAAGGAGGTAATGGATTGGTGTAACTGGTCAACAATCTCGGTTTCTACTTCTGAAACTCCTCCGCTATGGCAGGGGCAACAAGCCTCACTTTATCCACTAAATCGATGAGTTACTCCTATTATGATATGGTATTCCCCAATATCTGATGTGCGTGTTAAAATTATGATTGTTATTTTTTGATATGGTTGATTTTAGACTAAAGATGACTGATCTCAGACTAAAGATGGTCAGTTTAAACCTTCCCAGCATTGACTATGTCCCAATGGACATCTTCCTCTACCGGATATTGGGAAGCTTCATTTATATCTTCATTCCAGTTCTTCTTCACTGAATAGTAGACCTCAACAACTACCACCTTCAATTTGAGGGACCTCTTCTATCACTCATAGTGATCACCTCCTTTACTCAAAAATGAAGGGAATAATAGTTAAACCCCTCATAATCAAGGGTAAGAAACATAAATCGAAGATGACCCAATCAGTCCCTCAACTCGTCTAATTGGGTTTCTGAAACTAAATTCCATACCACCCTCCACATTTTTCCCCACATAAACTGATAAATTAATGAAAACCCGGGGCCTTGATCTAGGTTCATCTTGTGGAAAAGAATATATTCTAGTACCATATTTCCAAGAGAAAGAGTTGTTCTCATAGTCCTTGTTGATGAGGGAAGAGATGCAGCCTCTACATTGGTCGATCCATTCTAAGGAACTCCTAAGGGAAAATGGACTAGATCATCTAAACTTCAGGTTGAAGACATTGTAGTAAGGGTCATAGGGGTTTAATAGTCATAGGATAAATAATATTGTATCACTAGATAATTATTGGATATAACTGATGGTAGAAACATATATTTCTTGGCCATTTCACTAGCAATATCTACTGCCCCAACCCCATACTTGGGTGAAGAAGCAACTCCTTCTTATGTTGATTGACTTCATGGAACTTCTGGTACCTACCCTAAAGATGTGCTTCACTAACCACTATTGAGGACTATAGGAACAATATATAATATTAGTCTATATGATACAAAAAAAAAGTGTCTAATCTTGAAGACGTATTCACATTCTCCAAAACTCACTTCCATTAAGGCTAACATGGTAGAAGAATAGATACCTTTGTCGGTATCCTCCCAAAGCAAGCCCACACATGCCAGATTAAGTGGTGTAATAACTAAAACATATGTTGTAGGAAATGGAAAATATTTATTCGGAACCTAATCCACCACCACTTCTTAAAGAGTTGGCCCCAATAGAAGAGTGTCTACCAAAGAAACTGAATGATCACTCACATCCTCAAAAGAAGATACATGATATTCCAAATGAGCTCGGTGGGGACCTGTAAATGTTTTTAAAGATCAGGATGTGTTTTCAAAATAATCCAAAACAAGAAAGGAGTGATATACCACACTTACTTGAAGATTCTGTAAGAGAAGACTCTGAAAATATAGATCTATTCCTTTTACTCTTCCCATCTAAGGAAGGTTCTCTGGAGGGCGTCAAAGCTAAAATTTTTATTCCAAAAGTGGTAATCACCACCCTCATCTTGGGAAATCAACATAGGGATTCATCATCATCAATATCCGGGTCACTGCAAAACTTCTCTCCCATAGTTGTACCATGGGGAGAATATTCAGGGGATGACAGAACTGGACGATATTTATCAGTCTGACACTTTCAACAAAAAAATAAAGTCAATATGGTTTCAATGGCACCATAACCCTTTAAAAAATCACATTTATCTCAGACTAATTGCTTCATCATGAATGGGATAACCATGTTCATCCATGGAAATTTTCAGCTTACCCCAAACAACCATTTGATTTGATAATGAGGAATAAAATATCTATCCCCTAACACTCTCCAATGTTACATCATGTTATTGGAAAAAATACCTGACCTCCTTATGCTATTCTTTGAAAGTAATACCCAAAGGGATGATGACATTATCAAAACCCTCCAAAGGCAACTCTAATCGATTCATAATAACCTATAGTACATCCTTTGAGTTTTGTATCCTCTAATCCATCCACTATCAATATGCAATAGGAAATATTGAGTTTAGTGTAGCCTTACACTCTAGTGATTCATGTACTAAAACTGCATCAGTGGACACTTATATTAGCAAATAATATGGTGGTAAATTCCTTATCCTCTTACGAGGTTCTTCCAGAATCATTGTCCCTCTAAAATCTAGTTCACTTCCAGGACTAGGATTTTTCTAAGAAGCTGATGGTTAGGAGGCCTTTATCACCAATTTGGATAATTTCCCACTAGGATATGAGCAAATCCAAACCTCAGCATAACTATGAGATGAACCAATTGTTTCATTACATGGAGGAAGGTTTTTCTCAGTGCGAGTCTCCTCCTTGGTAAACATCTACCAAAATTGGAAATCTACCATCAAATTCTCCTTTGGTCGAACATAAACAGAGTAGGGAAATATTTACTAGATAAATAGGAACTGATAAATGAATCAAAATGGTGTGTACCATTCGTATATGAGTTCCTCGTCAATACATGTGGAGAGAACTCCCTCGCAAAGTGATTTCATATAAGCCTGTACCTTAAGACTGGACTCATCGATATTAACAATATCATCTGTCAGAACTATCCCATAGGTTCTAAAAGAGAAAAGGTGATAATATCTCATACAATCCTTAAAATCTTGATCTTTCAATGTAATGGGTCTTACCCCAATGATGCACTTCAGGTATGGTATGAAGTAGATATTGGGGATAACATGGATGTTTAGATACTCATAACCTCCCAAGTGAGCTCCTATCCAACCCCATAGTACTTGGAATGGTCCTATGATCCTAAAAGGGTCCTTAACCTTGAAAACATGGTGCTGAAGAAAATAATGTTTTTCCTACACAAAGATGGATTGCACAATACATTACCCCCTACCAAAGAGGCCACCATCTTGAAAGTGGAAACTCTAAATATACATTTTTCCTTCGTGGTAAGTAAGTACCCCATCAAATAAATTGTGAAGAAACCATATAATTGGAAAAACTGGTAAATACTAGGGGAAATTTCTCATCCCCGTTCTTTAAATTTCCCTTCCTCAACAAAGGGACAATAAGCACCCGGTGTACTACTTGAGTCCTTCATAAGACATACTTTTGAATTCTTATATTTTGACTTAGATATGATCTTTTTGATGAATAATTCCACCCATGTCTTGAACTAGATATCCACCCAAGGAAGTTTCTCCATTGGGAGGTCTTTTTTAGCTAGATTGATGAGCTCCCGGGTTAGAGGTGGATTCCTTGTTATGTTTTCCCAAGAATACCATGGGGGGAAGAACTCATGATACACCCCACCTAGTATAGGTTCACCACATATCATCTACACATCAAAAAGGATGATTCCAACCTTTCCATTCATGAGGTGGAATGCGTTCATGTCCAAAATCCAACAACTGAACAATTCCATCATCAGACCCTTATTAAAGTAGGCAGATTTCTGTGATATCCAGAATGCATCATACATTCCAATTTAATTAAACTCCTTATCAAATTCAAAAGTAATGTATTTCACCTAGAAGGGTCATCCCCAGTCCATGCTGTAAATACCTAATTGGAAGTCCCAATTGGAAACCCAACTGAATTTGTTATTGGATGAGGGCTTCCACATTATTTATCAGTACATGTGAACATCCTCATCGGGTTCATGGTTTTTCTCATTAATGTCTGCGACAAATTATACCCCATGGGAGATATTCTCCCATAAAGTATTATGGGGTTTTCAAACCTAAGAAGAGGGTATAAATGATGACTATGGTGGAGGAATGGGAGAATCATCAGTAATACCAAACCCATAATGGGGGATAAAGTATTAAAGGGTATAGTCTCTAAATTTTAACCCCAATATATTTATTATACATAGTTGAAGTGACCCAATGTTGTGATGTAAAGTAAGATCCATGCTCGCTATAATAGCATCGTGAAGGGATATTGCTGCCTTCGCCTCCCTTTTTGAAGGTTTACTAGAAGTTCGACAAGAACCAGAATCCATCTGAACAAAATTAAGTGGAATATTTCAGAGAGATAATATAAAATATTTTTAAAGTAAAGACATATAAATCCCAACAACATCATGGGCATCATATGAATCAATATATACATTCAAAAATTGCCTAAAGGGATTGAAAATCACCTGATTATTGAAGATCTCATAGGTCAAAAAACTGATAGGGCATCGCGTAACCGCATGAACCCTCAAAGGCTCGTGATCGTGAGACCTTAACATGGACACATGCACCGCATGATAGTCAAAAAAATCATACGATCAAGACTAAATATCTTTTGAAACCCTCAAGATGGTCGAACATCCCCATGAACAATGTTCAAGAAATTACCAAAGGGAAGTTTGCAATTGGTTCGAGCAGGAACCTGGGGAAAGGAGTCTTGTGAATTAGTTTTTGTGGAAAGGTCCCATCGTGAGGTCTTGCGATCAGTCTTATAGAAAGTTATTGAGACAAGGTTACACAATGGAAGTATGCAAAGAGAGCTCTAGATAAGTGAGTAGTTGATGAATGAATCCCTCTTCGCTCACCTATTTATATGGAATCCTACAGGATACCAAACATTGCCTATCAGAAAAAATATCTCCCAAGACACTGATTGGTGATAATGATAAAGAATCAGGTGGGCGTTTAATTTCCTCAAAACCAAGCCCTTGTCCCTAAAAATGTCTCTCCTAATGGGGGTATTTGTTTATTCCCACCAAATGAGAATCAAAAAATTCACAAGGGAATAAATAATTGGATATGGGTATTATTTTCCCTAAAAAATAAAAGGAATAATAAGGTGTAAAATACTCACAGATCACATAAGTCTCCAGAAAACTCATGATCATGTGACCATTATAATCTCATGTGAATGAGCCATGTGCAGTGCATAGTATGTGGAATCTCTTGTGACGTCCCTTTGAAAAAGTTATTCTACTCTTGTGAAGGAACCCTAGAAAATAATTGATCTGTCACAGGGAGCAATATAAGATCCACAAAGTCACATAGCTTTTCAAATGGTCGACACCTAGAAAACCATCCAAAAATACTTTGAAAATAGGAGAAAAGTATCCAAAAGGCATGAGCCTCTTGCGGTTGTAAAATTTATATTATGCAGCACCGATGGGGAGAACAATTTTACTTGATGACATTGAAACAAACACATGAGATCCCCAAACATTGTAAATAAACACAATAAATAAAAAGTGTGTGAGGTGGGAACCTATTGCAGTTGTAAACATTATACGATGTGCCCCTGGTGATCCGTAAGGTGGTATAAGAACCCAACAATGTACCTGCATCATCTCATGAAAGTCCACCGACATGTTACCCTTATCACGAGAAGATCCTCAGACATGTCCATGAAACATTTCACTCTCCCTTTGTCTCCTTAATGAAAAAAGGATTTCATTGTATAAGAAATTCCCACACATCTCCATTGGACCTTATATTAGTCACGCAACGCATCATGAATAGGTAGAGTGATTTCCTTATACAACACTCATACAACCTCATGAAATCACCAAAATTTGTAAAAAGGAAATAAGGGTGAGGATATGGGAGCCTCTCGTGGTTGTAAAACTCCCGCGACATGCCTAGGTTGTCTACCGCATGGTCTCTCAATACCCCATGAAAAGCCTATATTTTTTCTGAAAATCCCCTGATCAAGTCAACCTTGTCTCGCATAAGGTCTCAAAAAAGTCACCAAAGATCACACAAAATTCTTTTAGTAGGAACCCTGATCTCGAAAAAGGCCCTTGGATGTGTCAGCTAGAAAATATGAAAGTCCCTCAGAATCTCCACATTATTAAAAAATACCCCTTCAATTTTCCATAATCTGATAAAGGAGGTGTTGATGGGATGTTCTTGCAGTTGATGAAAGACATGAGACACCCTCGAAGTGATTTATGGAAGGACCTCATGATGTGGTGTGATGTCAAAACCCTCCAAACGACTCTATCCTAGAGTCACATGATATGTACCACACTATGCAGCAAACAACCGGGGTGGTGAGGCCCATAAATCCCCAACCCCAGACTCAAAGAAGAGGTTTTCCTTTTTGTTCATCCAGACACACTAGTGCACCAAGAACCCGAGAAACTTTCTCGGAGTGGATGATCTTGAAACTAGGATGTTTTTTGTCAGGTAATATCCAGTGAACAGTTGGAGAAATCATCCATCATGCATAATCAGTTCACGTGATCAGCATAGATCATTCAAAGGACTTTTTGTAGGATAATAAAAGAACATCCCACACATCTTCTAGATCATGTGAGATTTAAAACAAGATAATACTGAATAAATCTAAGTCATTTTCAATAAAAGGTTGGAATAAAGACTATAATATGGGTGGCATATGTGAAGGATATATATGTCGATCCTCATGTTCTTTGTGTAAACCACCCAGGACACATGAAAACATTAAGAAAGGTCACCCAGATCTTGCAAGGATCCTTTGGTATACTATTTGGATCATGAGAAGTACTCTAGACATGTCAAATCATGTCACATGGTGCCCCATGGGGATGTCACCCAGGTCTCATGAATTCCTCTAGGCCCTCCATCCAATCCCTAAAGTTTCCTTCATAAATGTAAACTTACTCATATGGAGGCACCAGTACATGTTAGATGGGTATCACAGTAGTACTCAGACATGTTAACTAGATATTGATATTTCAATCGAGCATGCCAACCAGGTCTCGCGATGACCACCAGACTAGTCAAATGGGACAAGCGGCCCACTCTGATACATGCCATATTGACTCCCACGATGCCCTCTAAGAGTGTCAACTAGCTCTTACAATGACACCAGGGCATGTTAGCTGGATCATGTGTTGAGATCTAGTCATGTCATCCAATATCATGGGATGGATTCCAGGATCAACCATATAGGTTTTGTGTTGTCCTTCAAAAAATACATACCAGATCATGCAACAAACATCGAACATTCAATCCAGGGTATGATAAATCCATTACACAATCCAACTAGATCATGTAATTTCCTTTGGACATGTCAGGAAAACACCCTCTAATGTGTCAAGAATATAATAATGTAATACTGAGCAGACAATCAAATAATATCAGGCAGACAAGTAGGTCGGGTCCAAGGGATTCATAGGGATTGATAACTTTGTCCACCCTCTGTGTGTAAGACCTAATCATAAGGGAAACCTCAGTGTGTAAGCCCCAATTAAGGGAACTACGATGACTTTGATTCATGCTATAATTAGGATATGTAGGACGCCTCCCTGAGGTCTGATCCCAATAGTAAACATCTAAAGGGAAGTCCCAGTAAATAATTCTTTCATCTGTAATAAATGAAATTGATTACTTGTTATCCCTTTTTTCCCACACCGTGCATATATTTCATGGGATTAGGAAGTTGCAATGATAATATCATTCAAGTGACATATCTCTATCAGGATAATGGAAATGTCAGTGTTTAAGCCCCGACCAGTTAAAGTATGAGGACTCTGATCCTACCATAACCAATATACACAGGAAACCTTCTTATGTCCCGATATTGAACTCAAATGGTTATCCACCTTAGTATAACTTTTTCCATGTCTATGAAATTCCAACCATTAGGACTCAATCATTTCCATGGGATGATCATTCTACCTCATCTCTCAGTTGACCGAGAAGCCAATTGAACTACAACGACTCTGATTCCTACTATAACCAAGATATGTAGGATTCCTTCTTGACAGTTAAGATCCATATTAAACATACCATGGGATGTCACAGTACATGATTCCCCTTACATCCATATGTAATGATGTTGATAACTTGTTATCCCTTGTTTCTCACACTGATCATAGATCACATGGCCTTAAGGTGCCACAAATAACACATAATTAGCATCATGAATCTCCATAAGCTAGGGAAATATTAGTATGTAAGACTCGACGAGTGTCATGATATAAATATCCCTCATATAAGGGAATCTACCTTGGGGCTAGTCCCAAGGGTTTGATCAAACAATGATAACTCTGATAATTACTATACACACGATACATAAGACGTATCCCTGAGTCTTGAGCTTAAATATCTGGTTCCTAAGTGCTCGAATATATATCATTTCTACATGAAATTAAACTACATGGGTTTAAAAACAATGTGGGTTTTTATTCATGAAATAACTAGGATACGTAGGATGACTCATAATAGCACAATCCCCTCCTTAGAATACTAACCGCCTCCCTATGTGGAAACAAATTCCGGAGAACCAAGTTATATGGTTTCATCACATAATCATATATTCATCACCAATAAAAAAATGAAGAGCCTCATATACATACATTTGGATGAACCCATGAGATTCACCTTTCTTTTCATAAAAAGAGACTTGGCCCATCATCATTTTGTTAGGGTAACCAGCCCCATATTGGAATTAGGAAGTGATTCTCAAATATATCTTAAATATATAATAAAATCCCAGAGTAGGATACAATTCCCCAAAAAATTGTGTGATGATCCTGACCTCATATCCTCTCAACCAATACGAGTCCCTAAGAATCATTGGGTCTAAAACCCCAATTGACCACCTACCTTTGGAAGGCAGGTCCGTACCCAGTTATGGATGAAAGAACCATTTGGTTTTTCCATTAAGAATTATATTGGTGACCTAACATTAATGGTTTTTTAGGAAATGAACCACCCACAATCAACTTTCGTGTCAAACTATATGCACCAAGTGGTCGTCTCTTCTCCATCGAAATAGTAGTTTACCCAACCCATGACTTTGAATTCCCTCTACAAGTTGGTGAGTTTTCATAATTGGTTTTTAGGTCTATATGGATTATTGGGTGGTTTTTTGGAATTGGAGGTTAATTTTCAGCCATTTTTTTCATCATATATTCTAGGATTGGCTTTGGTTTTGGAGGGGTTATTAGAAAGGACTTTGTAGTGGTCAAGGATTTCTAGGTGGTGGTGGTGGATGAATAAACTTTCTCGATTGTTTCCATGATTGTTGAGGTTAGTTTGAATACCAAATTTCCTATAGTATTGGTTTCCTTTACAACTAGGGTTGGATGGATAATATGGTTCTTTCATAATGGGTTTGTTATAGGGGCATCCTAGGAAGATTTCCTTGCAACTCCTAGAAGATTCTATTAGTTGGGGGAATGGGTCGGAATAGTTGGTTCCATGAGAACAGATTCCATAATTTATGGGAGGAGGAGGTTGGTATTTCCCTTGGTAAAGATAATTTTTTCATATAATGGAACTTACCTCTTCAAACTTCGTGTCCACATTGTTCTCAAACTCAGAACTCTTCACCTCACTGACACCTCGAATGGGTACACTGAACCTTGAACCAAATCATTGTATATTATATGTCATGTTTTAGATTAGGGTTATTGTTGAAACTGGGGTATTATCAACTAGAGAACCACCTATAGCAGCATTAATCATGTTATGATCAATGGTAATTAAACCTTCCTAAAAACATTGTATTAAAAGTTGATCACTTATTTGGTGGTGTGGAAAGCTTAAACATAACCTATTAAATTGTTCCCAATGTGCTGTAAAAAGCATGAAAATAACCTTTTAAAGTGTTCCCAATATTCATGAATTTTTTTACCTTGTGATTTCCTTATACCACATATTTCTTTCCATATAGTTTCATTTCGAGAGGTTGGGGAGTATTTTTGATGAAAAAAGTGTTTCATGTCCACTTAGCCTCTATTAGCCAATCTTTTGTAGTGTATTATAATGAGAAATAGAATTCACTTAAGTTTACTTATTATTAATCTATATTAGAAGGTTTTAATTTTGAACACATAGTGTGACACTATTTAAAGTTATGATTTGGGTCTTCTCCATTGAGTCCATGAAATCATGGTAAAAAGTGAATTGAACCATATTTTAGTTTAAAATCAGGTGTTTTGCCTTATATTTGAATGTATGAGGGATGAATCTATATGTCAAGAGAGGTCAATTATTTTAATTTTCAATTGTTTTCAGCCATAATATGAAATTTTATTTTAGTATTGATGTATTTTTTAATAATAAGAAGAAGGATCCAGAAGAGTTTCGATGTTTTGTGTATCCTCCTTGAATGGATCATTTGGTGCTTCTTAGTGTCGATGACACAATATCCTCTCTAGTTTGTGTTTGAAAGGAAGAAGTTTTTATAATGAATATTTAATCATTCATGAGACCTACAAAAGGAATATTTTATAAATTAACTTTAAAAAATGAAGGATGAAAATAAGTACACAAATATTTACAAAATAAAAAATGTTTTTATAAAAAATGCACACTAAAAACCAAATCACACCCTGAAAATGGAACCAAAATTTGACTGTATTGTCATGAAATGTCAAATTTATTATGTTTTTAAAGGTTATTTATATCATATTGAAGACCCTAGGTCATCAATCAATGATATTTGTATGTTTACAGTGTTTATTTTTAATAATACTAAAAGAGGGGTGGTTTTGAAAAAAGTATTAAAATTAAAACGACTTAATTGAAGAGTTTAATAGTTGATAAATAAAGTTGGTTTTTTTAGAATTATTATAGAAAGAGGTTATTTCAAGTTCACTACATATCTTGGTTATTTAATCATTCTAAAAAATAAATATGGTTTAATGGAATCCTTTGGTTGATGTTTGTCAAGATCTCGATTCTCCACTTGCCTCTTAAAACAGTGCATAAAGAACTACCCCTTGACACAAAAATAATATTGTCAAGTTTTAGATCTCATGAATATAGTGAGAGATGACAAAGCATACTGATATCTCATTTATGTGTGATAGAAATATAATTCCAGTGTTGTCGAATCAGAACAGCCCCGGATTCTCACTTGAAATCTCAACCCAATCGATGTTGAGATAAAAATTGTTTCACTTTATTAAACAAAAAAAGAGTTCAAAGAATAAGCATGTTAAGATAAAACTTAAATGGAATGTTTCACACAAAATTACACAAAACCAGTAGAATAATAAGTGTTTTAACTCCCACCCAAGTGTGTGTAGCTCCCTTGAAATGACTTTCCACTGTTTAGCACTCCATCAAGAGGGGGAGGAGGCTCGAGTGGAACTTCACCTTCATTGTTGATCCCCTATGAGGATCGGGGCCTCTAAAAATTCTTGGATGAATAGGGGACTCCTTTGGGTATCCAAAATGGTAGATATTTTTTCCCTGTTTGAGCTCCAAAATGAGGTGCCCAGGGTGCCCTTTTATAGCCAAAATGAGAGGTTGTATCGGGAACCTATATTTAGATATACCAATTGGCCCATGGTTTTAGGATATAAAAATTCATTATCACAGCTTAGAAAAAAGAAAAAAAAATATTCTAATGGATCCTGTATATCTCCATTCCAAATTTGGTGGCCAGATAATATATAAAATGAGATATATTTCTAAAATATAGAGGCAAACTTTTGACTTCAAGAAAATTATTTTTATTGGATGCATCGGTTTGGTTGGGAATTTTAATGGATGAATTGGTACTGGGTTTATTAAAAATAGTTTTATAATGATGAGTTTTGAATAAAAAAATCATCCCAATTGGATTCATGTATTAGCAGAAGTTTGTGTTTGATTCCATATGTGTGCTTGGATTCTTGTGTAGTTTGGCCCATTTTTCTTCAACTTCATCCCGGGCCCTCCAAATCACCTCTATCTACAATGAAATCATCAAAAAAATTGAAATTAACCTTTTTAAAAATGAAAAATATTAAATCATTGAATCAAATAATTAATTTCAGTTTTTTTTATTTTCAATAGAAAACCAGTTTAATGCAGTGGTGCAAGGGTGAATGTGATCAATACCACAAAGTTGAACACAAACAAAATTATTTCAATAAATTTCTTGGATAATAAAAGTGTACCAAATTTATAGTAAAATTTTTATCTAAAAAGAACCATTTGGTGAAAAAATATATATTAATTTAAAGAATGAAACACCACACACTAAGTGATTGACCTAAGTAGTTTCAGGGAAACGAATTGAAATATTTAATTTAAAAAATAAACATAATTTTTATCCTTTTTCTATATAATTTATTTGGATAAAAATATTAGGTAGATAACATAAGAAGTGGGAGAACCAATACATAATAATAAAATTATTATGTAATTATTATAGAAATATAATACCCTATAGGTTGACATGTGATGGCTTACTAAGGTTATAAAACTGAAGTGTAATGTCAATACTTAAATAATACCATGAAATAATTATACATAATGGATGATAAAAAAGAAATATTCATTAAAAAATAAAAAATTTAAATAACAATTCAATTATAACTCCACAACCTAGATGAAAATTTCATAATTTATCCCCCCTTATTAATAACAGTTATTGTACTTAGAACTCAAAGAAGTAGAAATTATAAAATGTATATTATCTTCTAGTTCATATATATAGTACATCATATTATTGATGTCAATCATACATAATGGAAAGAAAAAAATGGGAGGTCATAACATGATGTATCTCAAGGATAAACATTGTTAGGGTGATGAAAGGTTTATCATGTCTAAATGAATTATTGTTACAAAACATTGAAGAATTGTGTATTTAATATTAATTTCATTACTATTTATGAGAGAATATTTTTGTACCATAGGATATAAAAATGTTGAAGATATGTTGGGGGAGTAACTTATCCTTGAATTTGAATCAGCACAAACTTCTTATTATAAATCCAGGTGAAAAGAATGAGAAACATTGAAAAAAAGATAGATTTTTTCAAGAAAACTTTAAATAAATTCAAGAGTAATTTAATGTTGTAGGTTTTAATTTTATGAATGAATAAAGTTACTATACTATAATTTTTTTGTGGTGTTCTCTAATTCACTAATCAACTACAGATTACCTATAATGAAAATAAATTTGAATGTACTATGGTTGGAGTATTGGTGATGGTTGAAAATATTGTATTTTGGAATGTCCATAGTGAGTAACATTGTTTTGGATTGGATGATATTCAGTTCTATTGGGAACCCAAATTTATCACTATAATACAAGAAAGAGATAAATTTTGTTATATCTTGTAAAGAATATACAAAAATATTATAGAGAAAAATTTGATGTCTACCCAAATCTGAATATCTTTGAGCATTGATATAGTTTTTGATATAAATTGTATTACTTATTTCCCCAAAAGAACAAAAAAGATAAATCTATTATGATCGCTTATTAACAATTTCCCTCTATATCAGGAGAAACATAAACCCCAATATCTATAATGAAAAGTGTATAATTAATTCAATTTTTTTATAATGGCTATATGTAAATCAGTAAAAAAGATATGAATCCATACCTTGAAATGGTTGATGATAAATATGCATTACAATTTTTACACCAAATTATTTCATTGGAATATTTAACCTTTTTCCTATAGGAAAAACATAATTCCTAGAATATTTTAAACTTTTAATTTTAATCATATTTTCAAGGGGGTAAACATTATAACCTATAATTAAAATGAAGTTAAATATATATTTATTCTCAAGTGGAACTCTTGAATCAGTGAATATGAGGTTTAATAATGAAAATAGATTGTTATTATAATTTTATTGTGTATAAATATTATTTTTAGATAAACTCTCTTTATTATCAAATGAAAGAAAAAGTGTTCCAAATGATCTATGTTCTATTATAGAGATTGGACTTATATGTGGGATTGAATGTTGTGGGTTTGAGATCAAAATTATCAGAATATATATGTATATATGGATCTTAAAATAAGTGATAGTAAATATAATAGAGGATTTTAAGATAAACTGAAAATAGAAATGAGCTAATAAATTTTAAAATGAATATAAAGAACCCACAACTATTGATATAATGACTAACTATAGTTGAGATATTATTTGAAAACTCAATCCACTAGGAACAAAACTATTGATAGTCATGGGTATTGAGTATTATCCAAAGGCCTGAATGATAGAAAACAATATAGAAAATGGTATAAATTTGTAGATCAAATAGTTTTTGGTACAAAAAAAATAACTCATAATCAATATTATAATCATGTGATTCATAGTATAATTAAACCATTTAACACTAATTTAAAATATAATTGAGTGTATGATGTGAATAACATATAATATTAATGTAAAAATTAACATTTCTAATTGAAATAAAAATAGGGCATCATCCAGCGGTGAAATTAGGTAGCGGCCGATGGTGAAATAAGGAAGCACCACTTGAGGATAGTGGGTGCGATGCAGCAACTATAGATTTACTTATAGGGGATGACAAGGTAGTGATGGTGGGTCATAAGATATTGAGACATGATATGCGTATGTGGTGACAGAAGATCCATGGGGAAGTGAGATGTAGGGTGATATAGGGGCGGTGATATGTGAAGTGGGGTGATGGGAGGTGAGGACAGAGTAGGGCAGACAGAAATGTGTGGTGGAGCGTGGGATATGAGGTAGGATGGAAGGAGGTGAGGCCGAACACATGATAGGTGTGTAGGGCAGTGATAGAAATGAGGGAGAGGTAGAATTAGAGTTTTGGTAGTGCTCATTTTTTTATAAAAAGTATTTAAATGTTTATTAAATTAATGATATTGAAAAATATAAAATCAGTTACTATTATAGAAAATTGAAAATTAAAATCAATTAATGTGATATTTTTAATAAAACCTTGGGAAATTAAAATTTACTCTGGTCATAAAAATAATATATATATATATATATATAAACTGTGTTTCTATTTCTTAGTTATTGATAAAATCATTCTTTTGTTATTGAATTGTTTATTGTAACATTTTTTATTAATGATATTAGATTTGTTAATAATAGTCATTATTAATAACATATTCATGTGTTAGTAAAAAAATGTTGGTATTAGTATAATAAATAAACATATTCAAATGTTGAAAAATGATATGTTGGTATTGAATGATCAATATTAAAAAATATATTTTTTGGTAAAAAGAACTGTTAATATTTAGAATTAATACCAATAAAACATAATATCTACTGGATTTTCTAATTTTTACCAACATATATATTATCTGTCAATATATTTATGTTGGTATAAATCACTTTTTGTAGTGAGACCTGTATCGACCTCCCTCTCAGAATTGTCCCCCTATCTCTCCCAGTCCCACTTATGTTGACTTACCATTCGACCTCCTATGTCTTGTCACCGACCTGTTTTTGTCTCACTGCCTTCCCCCTATTGTCTCACCCAACCGATCACTAGGCCACTGTTCTCGCACATTAATAGGCCCTTTCCCCTTCCGTTATCAACACCTCACTTCTACATAAAACACATAGGTTGTAGGAATCGAACCTGCGATTAGCTAATTGGGAATCAACATACAAACCAGCCCAACCAAATATGATATTTTATTATTATATGTATTATACTATATTTATACACATGTTAATATATTTTTTATATAAATAAAATGTAATATATATTTATATAAAAATATAAACACATATATAAATAAATATATATATATATATTAGTTATATATGTGTTAATATATTTGTGTGTGTGTACTTATAAATATATATATATTATAATTTAATATATATAGATTAATATATATATTATATTAATATATATAAATTATATAGTAACATATGTGTTATTATATGTTACATATATATGTGTTAATATATGTGAGTATAAATTAATGTATATATACATTATTATATATTTATATATAAATTAATATATGTGTTATTATATGTTACATATATACATGTGTGTGTTATCATATGTTATATATTAATATATTAGTTATATATTAATATATAAAGTAATATATTTTGTATTATATGTATATAAAAATATATATAATTACATAAATATATATAACTTAAATTAAATATTCTTATATATATATATATATTAATAATAATTTATTCAATTCTCATTAATTTATTATAATTATGTTGAAAATTTTGTGTCTGTATGTTTATATGTATGTGTGTATTAATTTTATATAAATAAAATTCATTTTTAATGGTGTATAATACAATTATATGTGTAATATTATATGTATGTGTGTGTTTGTGTGTGTGCACCCCCAAACCGATCCCCTATGAGCCCACAACTTGTCAACTAAGAAAATCCAGCGTTAATGGGATTTTGAACATGAAACATATCGGTTAGAATCGAGCATTCACGCAACTTAGTCTATATGTAATTTATGTTATATAATAGTATTATTTTATATTTATATATATGCTAAAATATTTTATATAAATAAAAATTAATATACAAATATCTAAATATATATTGTTACATATATTATTATATATTATTTTTATATAAATTCTTATTATATTTATATGTGTACAAATTAATATAATAATATCTTTAAATTTATATATATATCAAGTATATATATTATATTTATGTATATGTTAATATATCTCTGTGTGTAAATATATATACTTATAAATTTATATCTTAATATATATATATATATATATATATTAATATATTTTAATATATATACATATATATATAATTTAATATAAATATTATATATTTATATATTAAATTTTACATATATTAATATATTAACACACACATGTATTAATACATAATCTAATACACGTAAAATAATATTAATATTTTATCTTTAAGGAATTAATTTCTAATATAAATGAATTTCTATACTTGTTATTAACTAATCAGTATTAACAGTAATTTAGTTATTATTTATTATAAAATTAGTTATAATTATGTTTTAAATCATAATTAATAATTTTTAATTTAATTATATATATACATATTTTTTTAATGTTATGTAATATTATTATATGTGTACTATTTACATTTCTATTCCCAACTCTTTATATATATGTATATATGTATTTATGAATATGTGTGTGTGTTATATAATATAATAGTATTATATAATATTAAAAATAACATATATGAATAATACATACATACATATATTTATTATTCATATATATTGTTTTTAATATTATATAATATTATTATATATGCGTGTGCATGTGCGTGTATGAAAACACACACACATGCATATTTGTATATATATATATAAATTAATATCAATACATATATATTAATATATAGATATATATATATATTGTATTTATATAATATGTTAATATTTTTTTGTATAAAAATACTTATAAGTTTATATATGTATTTATATGTTAAAATATTAATTTATACACACACATATTAATATATTTTTATATGCATATATAAATTAATATATGTTTATATATATGTATAAATCAATATGATTATATTTATAAATTTATATATATATATATTATGTTAATATATTTGTGTGTTTTTCTTATATAAATACTTATAAGTTTATATATTAATTTAAATATTAATATATATATATATATATATTAATACATAAAAATCAATATATTTATGTATGTATATATATATAAGTTAATATAAATATACATATCTATTAATATTATATATGTATAAATTATTATTATATATATATATACACATTAGCCACATTTTAAAACATGGCTAAAATAGCCTCGTTTGAAGATGAAACTAAATTAACCATATTCTAAAACGTAACTAACTTAAAAACTAGCAAGTTTTTAAAATGTGGTTAAAAAACATGAATAAATTATCTATCTTAAAATTTGGCCACATTTTTAGAAAACGTGGCTAAAATTGCAACTAAAATGAAATTTACCTATGTTTTTATAAAACACAACTAAAATGTTGTTTTTTATAGTGTGGTTATGTAATATCAATGTGGAAGGGCTGGTCAGTTCCACACTGATTATCCTAACTCAATGAAGGAGTAACATTCTTGCGGTAAGATATGGAATATATAGTTTTATTATAGAAATATTTTATAGAAATTTTCAAGGAGAGGTCCAGGATAGACTCATGCTTCTTGATTATGGTTAGGGGGATCAGTAGATAAATAGTCTGACATTGTTTTGGAGTTTGAGGCATGTAGGTGGTCAATGACCTCAAGGGAAATAGTAGCTGAGGCCTTAGGGGTCGATTCCCCAGGGAAATTAGGGATCAGATGGTCTGGGTCATGGATCTAATGTATGAATGATTTTTTTCATTGGATCAGGTTCTAGATGATGGGGGTAAAGGTCCTTTGGGATTTAAAGGTATAGTTCTAATTTCATATAATGTTTCTGATGTTATACTTGACATACTAACAACTCATTCATTTTTATCTTGTCATTTAGTATCTGGTTCTAAGCTTCCATTAGAGTATTCTTTTGGTATTTTGACTTTAGATACAACACTCAAAAATTGTTTATATTATTTGAGGTGATACCATGGGTGTCCTATAGTGGTTAGAGGATATAGTCACTTTTTTTTTATTTCTTCAACCTAGATATAACCGAGTTTTATGTTGTCTTTAGGATGGAAAAGATGACATGTTTCTGTGGTGGAATTGATTTCTATTAGAGGTGTGTGTTATTTTTTTTGAATATAGGTGAAGAGAACACATTCACATGTGAATGAGACTTTTAGGAAGGTAGATATATACTCTACTATAAGCAGTTGGGTGTTATTACTATACATATGGTCATGATAGTTTTCACAACTGAGTATGTGACAGTTCTTCTCCATTTTCCTCTAGTATTGGATTATTTATAGGATTTATTCCCTACTAATTTATTGGGATTGACTTCTATGAGGGAGATCTAGTTCATAAATAACCTTGTATTGGGTGTTGAGCCTATGTTGATACTCTCTATTATATGGCACTAACCAAGCTAAGAGATCTGAAAGTACATTGTGAGGATTTTGAGGTGAATGGTTTCATTTATCTGAGTACCTCTACTTGGGGTGCACCTATCCTTTTAGATAAAAAATGGTGAAAACTTGGTGTTTTTCATATATTATAATGAACTTAACTAAGTATGAAGAACACATATCCACACATATGGATACTTTTTTTAACTAGTTTATAGGAGACCAATGGTACTACCATATTGATCTATGGTCAGGAAATCATTAGTTGTGACTTATGATAAAAGATATATTGAGTATGGAATTTTAAATAAGGGATGGGATATATGAGTTTCTTTTGATACCATTCAGGTTTAGAAAAATGCACTGATTATGTTCATGGATCTCATGAACTGCATTTTCCATCCCTACCAGTATTGTTTTATTGTAGTTTTCATTGATGATATTATGATATATCCTTAGACTTAGGTTATTTCATGTTGAGTATATAGTGATCATGCGGATCATGGTTTGAGTGTATTAACTATATTCCAAGTTCTCAAAGTGTTATTTTTAGATTTAGGAGGCATTGTTTCTTAGACATTTTATATAAAAGGTTGAAATATCTATTGACCCAATGAAATTGGAGGTCATGAAATATTTTAATTCACCCAATAATACATTTTTGAGCAATAGTTTCCTTGGTTTTTGACACACACATTGAGTTCTGGTACAAAATAATATTTATTTTCTCTTATTATAGCACAATGGTTAACCTGAGTCATATCACTTGAGAAGCTTTTTTGATCACTCACTATAATTAAATTATTAATATTTTTTGTTATTTTATGTTTTAAGGAAAATAATGGATATTGGGGGGTCTATGTAGTATGTAACGATCATGAAAAAGTAAAAACTCACACATGTGTCAGTAGTAAAGGGCTTATACCCAAGGTTGGCTACTTAGGTTCCTTTATTATCCATTATTTTTTTGTTTAAATTCTATTTGATACCTCATCATATTTTACATGAACTAGAATCCCCTACTTTGAGTGTGAAACTTATCATGAGTAGGAGAACTATCAGGGATGTTCACAGGATAAACTTTACATATTGTCGAAGGGACTCTTAGATACCAGCTGATTGACCCTCATATATTATCCTTATCTCTTATGTAGCTAAATAAAATCATTTACTTATTGGTGAATCCATAGGAAAATCTTATATATTTAGTGGTGTAATCCATACATATTTAGGGCTTTAGTAGAGTGAGCCTTACATATGGACTTTTCCAAATTTTCAATATTTAGTTTAGAATAAATCTTACCTATGAAGGTGGTAACCTTTACATATAAAGCTAGAAACTCTTACACATAAATTGGCCCATGCATAAGGGTTACCCCTTTGAATTCAAATCCTATGCATCATGGACAAAGTTTCTTATAATTATCAAGCCTACATATTTCCACTTGAAATATCATCAAACACTCAAATATCAATATAACTATTTTTCTATCAATTCCAAAAATAAATAAATTACATAAAAATAAATATTTAATCCATTTTCATGTTAAATAAAAATTATTTAAAAAGTATAAAATATGTATTAATTTCTCTTAAAAAGTGAAAATCATGGGAATTGATTCCCTAAATTACAATGTAAAAAAATTAAATATTATGACAAGTCAATTACACCACACTAAAATATTGAACTTCTGGGTATTTCAAGTAATCTAAGAAAAAAATATCCTGCAAAGCTATATACACATATATTAGAAAATTAAAGTCACTAATTAATTCATTATTGAAAATTTTTCTTACCTCATTCTAAATTGCATCCCACTACCCCACTTCATCTCACTCGAGTTTTGGATTTTTAATTCAGCCCAAGACACTACATGGATTACCTTATATGTAATTTTTTCATCTTTACTCTTGGGATAATTTAAAATATAGTTTTTATCATTCTCATAGTATATCCAAGATCCAAGGTTGTCTAAATAAATAAACAACTGTACCAATTAAGTGGAATTTGAATAGGTTTCTTTGATGTTCAAGGTATGGTTTGTTTTGGTGTGATAAATATTTAGGTAGAATTAGGACTTTTTAATCTTCCAAGTATATTTCATGTTACAGAGCATCCAGTGTCAAATAGTGAAGGTTACTCCCTTAATCCCCATCAAAGTGCATCACTCCCATCTCAATTTTACCTTTTTTCCTCTTATATGTGATGGGTCACAACCATATAGTGAAATATCAATGAGTAATCCATCCTCTATCTCTATTTTATTTGAATGATTTTTTTATTTTACTATGTTTATTTATGTTCAGAAACTATTTTTTACTTTTATATTTATTTCTTATAGATAAAGAGATAAACGTGTATAATAGTGCTGGAAATAGTCTATGACTATATTTCCCAAATAAATTTAAAATTACCCCCTCTCAACCAAAAACAATGGGATTCTTTCCTAGAATTTCCATGAAAAAATCATTCCACCCACACTCAATTGAAAATATGACATGAAATTCAAAAAAGAGAGGGTTGTGTAGGTAGTTCATGGATTCTAAGTCTTAAATGGGATTTAGTTTTATTTTGGTCTGAAAAGTGCATTTTAAAATGGTTTCTCAATTGAATGATGGCCTCTATCATGCACAACACACTTGAATCTTATAGATTCAAATAAGAATCAAAGAAATGTTCTGTAAGAGTTGGTGTCCTAGATGAAACTAGTTGTACTTTGATTTCATGGATATTTAATGTATTTAAATATTAAACATCTTATTACATATTATTTATTGTTCTGCATGATTATGATGTAATAGTGTCCTAGTGTATTTGTTGCATTGATAAGGTCATGGAAGTTCCCCGATATGATGAGAACATTGAAATGATATAAAAATAATCTTAAATATAGTTCTATGGATAGATGAAATACTATGATATGACACATAGAATGCAGACCGTTGGGTGTGGGTACTCGTAAGTAGATGAGACTTTATCTCATGAAGTTCGCACTTGGTAATCTCCAAGATAGAAGATTATGAGAACAGACCCGCCAGTAGGAATTATGCATGTTTTTGTATCATCGGATATTTCTATCTACGAGCATGTATAATGATCCTTAGAGTTTAATATTATCATTAATATGTGTCACGACTTGCGCACTTTTATTTACTAACGAAAACTGTCACACAGACAGTTGGTGGGAAGTAGGGTACGTTGGGTGCGCCATGAGTGGCATGTTATTAATGGATAAGTTGAGTAAGGATTTATCCCTTTCATTTATGGAAGTAGATACCTTGTCCCTTTTATTGAAATAGAACCGTCACATGAAATTCCATGGCCATGGTGTAAAGATGAGTTTATTTAAGGTAATCAAAGAACGATGTGTCAAGCATAAAATTTGATAACCCTATCATGAAACCTGCTTGATGAGATATTGATACAACAATATTATATTACACAGTGAGCATTCATATGTGGATTTCATTATTGCGACTTTAATTTCTTTATCTTGGGTGCCTTGACCCATTTCTAGATAGTACTCTTGGACTTTAGGCAATCCCACCTAATTCCAACAAGAAATAATCCTAAAGGGTCACACACTAAGTTGTGGTCTTGGTTAAATTCTATTTGAATTTAATTAATAAATATTATTCTCAAGACAATGGAATAATTTTATTCCAGTTAAAATTATTGCATAAATTAAATAAATATTTATTTACCGGATTGTGGGTAAAATTTATTTATTTATTTTATTGAACATTTAATAAATATTTATTTACTATTTTGTAAATAAAATATTTATTTAAGAGAATAAATTATTTATTTATTTATTCGGGTGTTCAATAAATGGAAGTGGAGTTCGAGGGGATGAAGGACAGTCTGGTAGTAAAATAATTATTTTCAAGACGATAAATAATTATTTAACTAGTTGTAACAAATTAAAATAACGTTGCTATTATTTTTTGATGTGGAATTTTATTTATAATTCCATTTTACACAAGTTATCATACCATAAATAATGACGTGGTATTATTATTAATATCATGGGTTTTCTCTAAGGTTATGAATGTATTTAATTTCTGTTATGTAATTAAATATTGTAACCGAAGCCCCATGTCAATAAATAGACACATACGTCTATTGTACCATGCACCGAAACACACACCCAATGAATTGAGAATTTTTGGGCTAAACCATTTCTCTCATTAATCCTCTTCCCACCCTCTCAATAATGAGATATTTTCTTCAAGTTCTAAGAACAAGCGATCAAGAATGACCGACATAAGACACTCGCTTCGCTACGCTAGTACCCGGAGAACAAGCAATTTCGATCAGAGTCCATCAGAGCACGTGTGGATCACCGCTATAGGGATTTTAGTTTGGATCCTTTCAAGAGCAACAAGATAATATAGAAGGGTCGTTCTGAAATATCAACATCATCAATGAAGAAAATACTGAATATCCATGTATTATTTTCTTTATGAAATTAATTAAATTAATTATAAACATGATGTTCAAGATGCTCTCTAAAGGTTTCAGGCCTCTGTCTTATTTATCTAAATCATTTATTATATTCTATGGAGATTGTCGTTCAGATTTGTATTGATCCCGGAATAATCATTGATCATGGTAAAAATCAAAGTTGGGTGCCGGTAAAACAATGCTTCCGCTATGCCCGGAACCTTCAAGTTCAAGTTTCACTCATGAACTGAGACTCTCAAGAAGTGGGTTATAAGGAAAAATATTTAAAATGTGATTATAATATCTCTTACCATGGAGATTAAAAATAACTGCACAATCAATTCATAGTTAAAACATTCATTTCTAGTCTATTATAAAAAGTCCAAATTCCATGAAAGCTAAAAAGAAACTTACTTAGTCAATAATTTAAACTCAATAACTTCAAAAATCATGAAATTATCAAAATTAGAAAATCATTTTCACTAGTAAGAAAAAAATTAAAGATCAAAATTTTTTATCTAAAAACACACAAAAATAAATAAAAAAAATAGTATGAAAAATTACTTAAATAGATTTAATCCCCCCCCCACACTCATCTAATACTACCCCTTTAAGTCCAAGCATGTTAAAAAAGATTATATAGTGATTAAATAATTGTTTAAGAAAACCTCATTTTTGAGAATTGGTGGCCTTAAGTTAATCTCATATTATCTACTACAAAAAAACTATAATAAACAAAGAATAAATAATAACATTTTTAATGTAAGAAAAAATAAACTCAAAAAGGAAATACTATTTTTTTGGATCCTTCAAATGGGTACTATATTTTTATTATACCCATTAAGGAAATATCATTTGTTATCCCCAATCTAAACAGAGATTTATATTATGTGGTAAGAATCACAACATTTTATTTACTCTAGATCTCTTCACTTTTAACCAATTTTTCAGGCTCCCTCGATCAGTGTATTGTAGATCCACCTCTTTATTAATTAAAATAGTTTATATATTGGTCCTTCATCACATTTTTCACTTCTTTTATGGTTTACTCTTCAACTTCTAGGGAATGATCATTTACTAATGCATTAATAGTTTCATAAAAGTAAAATTCAATTAATAATTATATTTGAATAATATTAATGAAGGATTCATTTAGATCATAATATCAAACCTTAAATTATCTAGCTTGTAACTCTATGTCTTTAGGCAGGATGAATGGGTGTTAAACTCCTTTAAGAAAAACGTTTAATGGGTTTTGGGAGCTTCATCCATTCCTATATAGGTAAATCTTCTCCTTCTATGTCACTCTCCAAGGAAATATATTGGTTAGTCAAGTCTATAAATTTAATGTAGTGGGATTTAATACTCAATTCATTTTCAGTAAATTTAGAAAAAAATGAGTTCAATAATGGATTATCTCCATATATTTTCTCTAATTAAATCTCATCTTCTTGGATAAGTGCCTTATATAGTTGTGTTTTCATGGATGTGGATTGGTATTCAATCTCCTCCATCCTTTATTAAAATTATACTACCTCAGTGGTATCTTATTATAATTATAGAGAGGGATATAATGGTATCAATTATTTATTTTCTAAGATGGGATGATACTTTTTCATGTTTCCTTCTATAAAGTGAATCTGGTATGAATACAAAATATGTTTATCTCTCATATGTGTATCATTTATTAGTTCTAATTTAGGAATATATTCTAGAAATGGTAGAGTGGGTTCTATTAATAAGTGTTCAAATTATTCCTTCTTATCCTCCTTAAGTTCCTAAAATTGAAAAATAAGTGTGGGTGATCTCTTCATCCACTTGTTCTTCTTCCAATTACTCTATCTTCTATTCATTTAATTCTTATAGGTACTCAACTAATACTTCCATTTTATTCCTTATCTCTTATACATCCTCCCTAATTTCTTGAAAATGGGATTCCCTAGAATTATGTACTTCTTATTATCTCACTTGAGAGTAGTTAATCCATGAATAATATCATTATTATTAATTTTAATACATCATGGGAAATGCAATGTTTATTTTTTTGGGAAAAAAGTAAAAGTATTTAAAAAATTGAAATAAAAATAATGTGATTGATTTGTATTCCTAAAAATTGTAATATATTTTGACACAACTATCATCGTGTGGTATAAAATAATATCTATTTTTTCTTAAATCAAAAAATTGGCTAGTCAAGGTCATATATATTAAGGATATTTTTCAATCATTAACTATTCAAATTCACTTATGAATATTTTATTTTATGATTTAAGGAAAAAATAGAAACAGTGGGTTTATGAGGTGTGGAAAGTGCATGAAAGTAAATGAAAGCAAGTAAAAAACTATATTAGTGTTAATAGGAAAGGCCTCAGCCCTAGGGTTGGATAATTGAGTTCATTTATTATCCATTATTTTATTGTTGAAGTTTTATTTGATATCTTATCCCATCATACATGAACAACCATCCCCTACATTTATTTTGAATCATAGAATGTATAGGAGATCTATTTAGAACACCAAATTTCACCCCCTTTAATGGCCAAGAATGAAAAACACACCTCAATTGATTACGTGACACCTTTCAAGACCTAAAACTATCATATTCCATTTCATTTATTAACCAACCCAACTCCATTATATATAAGGATTATTGAGAGATGGGAGGTAATACGTATTTGGTAGGGAATAAAATGACATTGAGAATAATACCATGGAGTGGTGGGAAATCACTACACCAATCCAAAATACTACCCTTACCTTATTACTGATAAAAAATAAACATTGAGAAATGAATAGTTGGGATTTAATAACACAAAGAGAACCTTCCATAAGTAAAATCCATGGGTTATAAATTCACTATCATGAGTACTAAAGAGGCACAATTAAAGGTAAAGTAAATAAAATATTAGAGAGAGAAAATAAGAACCACTATATATTAAAATGCATGAAATGAATCGTATAAGAAAATAAATATAAAATCATAGTATAATATAATTTTAGGACTAAATACTATTATAGTGTAAGGGAACAAATCATTAAATAGTTAGCAATATATTCATCAGGATTTGACGCGTATTGGGAAGACTTCCACACATGCACCACACTTCAAGATGATTATTACACATGATAGTGAGCTTTTATTATTATTTTAAATCTTTCCATGATCCATGGTCTTTGATTATTCTATTTCAAATTAATATAAATTCTTAAAAGAATATTTGAAATCATCCTTATAGTGTAATATCTTGGGATTATTCTATGAGACTTTTATATGATCTTAATAATGATATATCTTTTAAGTGATTGTAAATATTTAATTTTAATTTGAACTACAATTATTATATTTTCATAAAGGAAAAAACCTTTATTTGTCTCCTTATATCACCTATTTACCATTATGTATGTGTATATAACCCCAACACACTCTCTATAAGTACAGATACATATCATATTAGCTTGGCCAAAATCCTCCTCTTAACGGTAAAGGCCATTACCCTTACATATCATGCAGGATACATGGGTAACCTTTATGTATCAATGATTTCCATGGGATAACCATTATATATTGGATATGAGAGTCTTATGTAATAGATTACTGGCCCTTATATATCATCCTTATCTATTCTTTGGAAAAGGAAAAACCTTTATGTATTGGTACATCCATAGGTAACTCTTACATATGGAATGGTGTAACCCTTATATATTCATGGATTCAATGGAGTAAACTTACATATGGGTGTAGATAATTTTTTAATATGTTTTTTAAAAGAAATTTTACATATGAAATTGGTAACCTTTACATATCAAGTTGGAAAATAGTATGTATTAGTTATCTTATATGCAAGGGTTACCCTTCAAATTTAAATCCCATATATCCTGGCTCAAGTTTCTTCCAATCACACAACCTAAACAATTTGACATAAAATATCATCAAACTCCTAGAAATCAATGCATGTTTTTTAATGATCCAAGATGTTTACTTCTTTTGTTATTAATAGGTTAGGCTTACAAGATAATGAGAAACTATCAATATGCATTGATAAATATGTGAAGAATTTGAGCGAGCTACATTCCTTATAGATGGAAAAGTAAGAAGATGAATAAGCTACTTGGAAAACATAGATATTCATATTCAAGTAGAATCCCATATATATGTGATTATTGTGGAGATAATCATCATGGTAATCATGAAAATTATTTATGTAATGTATATATCATTGTCTACAATAGAGTTCACTAATTTTGAAGAGTTTTTTGCTAGAAGATATTGAAAACATTTGAAAAATAAAGTAAAAAAGCTTACTAGAATGTTCAAGAACCATCCCTATGTAAGTGATATTGAATTATCTTCCAATCAGTGGATAAATTCACTATGATGAATTTTTTGGTAGATTGGATATTCCATATATAAATTTAAAGAGGTTATAAAGTAATATACTAGAGTTTTATAATTAGTATAATAAGTATTGAATTTATATGCTAAATATTGACAAATAAATTTCAGAGATCTCATGATAATTCATTTCTGAGGATAAAAATGAAAAATGAATCAGAATTTTGTAACAATTTGGCTATTCTTGTAATACTTCATGAATACTATAAGACTTTTGAGAAACCTCATAAGGTTTTTTCTGAAGAATAAAAATGAAAATGGAAGGTCTTTCGTAATACTTCTAATGATTTTTAGTTTTCCAAAATGAGACAAAGGAATAGATTCTTGGTGACATTTTAAGACTTATAAAGTTATAAAAATATCAATTTTGGTCAAAAAATTGACAGTTTCATGGATATTTATAAGTCTTATGAAAATATATAGCTATTTATTTTGTAATATATCTCTTATATTTCATAAGATATCATATATTTTGTTAGATATGTTATATCTTATGAAATGAGCTCATAATATATATGAAAACTTCATAAGACACTTGTATAACATCATAAGATATTTCTATTCTCATAAGACATTGGAGTTCATGATATTTTTTAATTGGAAATATGAGAATTTCATAATGAAATATTCTGAAGGAATATTAAAATAAAATGATATTGTGTATTAGTATTTAACATCACAATTATTCAAGTGTATTGTTATTCAAGATGATGTCTATAGAAGAAAATTTTACACCATTAATCAAGAACTGATTCTATGTAAGTTTGAAAAGGGAGTCGTGCTATAAGGAGTATAGCCACATCACATCAATGCATAACCATGATAATGTTAAATGATTATAAATACTAAGAACTTTGTGGAGAAAAATTATCTAGGATAATTTAAATATTATGTAAAGGAAATCATGAGTCCTATAAAGTTTTAAATGGATATATTTACCAAGGATATAAATGTAATTAAAATGATAATTCAAATTAGAAAATATTTACCAAATTTTAATGAGAAGTTCAACTATCATTGAGAATCAAGGAGTTTCTATATTTTATTATGGAAATAATATTTAAGAATTTATATATATAAATAGTAAAAAATACCAAGAATAAATAAAAAAAATGAGTTATATGATATTGAAACCAAAATAATAAAAATTTTATGAGTCAAAGGAGAATCCAAATACACCCAAGAGTTCACATATGTATCATAGAAGAATAATAAAAATCCTACAATATCCTCATATATTAGAATTCAATTGAGATAAGAAGGATATTGACACTACTACTTCTATGTCAAGTCCAAGGAATTTAATAAAGTAGATTAATGTGGAGAAAAGGGTTGACATGCACACTCCATCGGAAAGTAGGATCAGTTGAATACCTATTCATTGGTTCACTGGTTCATTGTAAGTTACTATTGAAAACTGGTGGGAGTTAATATAATGAAATGTTTAGGATACTAGAGCATAATATTTTTGGGAGAAAAATTTAATTGGAAAGAGCTAGTATAAAAAACTTTTCATGATTCAACTAAGGATTTTTATAAGATATCCCACCCATTTAATCAACATGTGTCCAAGTATTTTAATAGATTATCTATTAGGGTTTTTGGTAGATATTTTTAACTTGTACTCAAAAATTTTATTAATATAAATCCAAGTCTCATAATTTGAAAAAAAACATGAAAAGAGTATGCTCTCAAATTGAGGTGAAACCTTATAAATAATCACAATCATTTTTATGATTTCATGTGATTTTATATCAGAAATGGTGGGGTAACTAAGAATGAGAGGATAAAAATTTAATTAGTCCCATAGGATGATCTAAAAGATAAGAAATTCATAAAAATAAAAGGGGTTACCAATTCACCTCTTCCCCTCTTAGTGATCTCATTAGACCGAAGAACTACTAGTGGAATCAGATATAAGTTTTATATAAAAGATCCAAACTTGAATAAAGTTGAATTTGAATAACTTGAATTTAGTCAATAGTATAGGAGTTATTATATTTTAAAAAACTAATTGTCATGGATAAAATAAAAATAAGTCTCCTAATATTTTATCTTGTGGCCTCAAAGTTGTAGATACATTGACTATGGGATTTCCACCAAGGGATGGAGATAATTCAATGAAATTCACAAATAATAAAAACTTGGAGGTGGATGGAAAGCCCATAAATTTTATCCATATGTCTCTCTGTGATATATTTTATATAGTGGTGATGTAACTCTTCTTTTCTAAAAAATCTAGGATAAAATTGAGAGTGATTTCAAGGAGAATGTGATAGTCAAAGAAGAAATGTTATAGATTTATAGAATCAAGTTAGAATATGTGAGTTTGTATGATAAAGAAACCATTGATGATTGCTTGACCAGAATAAATTTTATCATTAGTAATGAAAGAGTTTTTGGAGAGACCTTGGAAGATGATGCTATTTTGAATAAATTTAGCAGGAATTTTCCCCACAGCTTTGATGTCAATTTTTTTAAACTAGAAGATAAATATTTCTTATCTGTAGATGAAATGAACATCATAATTGATTCCTATGAGATTAGGAAATATTTGGTGTTCAAGAATAAAATCAAGTAGGAGAAGATATTTAAATCTGAGATTCCTAGGAGGATCATGGAGTCACCATGAGAGGGGCAGGGGGTTAAGGGTGACCAAATTTTACCGATTAAGTTCAATTAAACTCCTTAATACTTTAAGTTTATCAAACCTATACTATTGGTTAATATGTATATATATTTAGAGACTAAACCTCACCATGTTTCCCTTATACTATTTATATAATATAAAGTAAACAACACACAAGGATTTTTATAGGGTTCAGTCTCAGTATGAGAATCTACTCCTTATTATGTAGACTCTTGTCAATCCATTAATTCCCACTATATAATGAAGTGAATATAATGATCTAACTAACTTCAATATCCCATTATCTCCTAATAGTAAATTATACTGGCTCCCACTAGTTATAAAGGTTACTTATCCATCAGATCCTACAAAAAAATAAAACTTTGAAATAGATCCCAACACTTTATCTAAAATCTATGTCTGGTACCTCTCTATCATGTATCCCTCTATGTGGTACACCAATATCTAGTGAAACTCAGTTAAATGTACATTTATATGTTACACCTATGTTTGATTCACTCTATCTAACGCACCTCTGTCTATTACACCTCATTTGGTGAACCTATTTTTATTCAACCAAGTGGATTCTTGGTTGGAAACTCACACTGCTCACAAAACTTTAGTACTTGGCTCTTTTTTAGAAATCAAAATAGCTAAAACTGAATTATCCTTCACCATATTTATATAGGAAAACCTTCCTCTGAAAATAAAGGGGGAAGTGTGGGCTCCCATTTTAATTTTCCTTCTTAAATCAGACTTCTGTATGAGTTCCTTCAAGATTTCTTAAATAATCAAAGTCAAAAATATTAATAAAAGTTTCCTAAAATATCAGCATCAATGATCTCTTCAATATTCCTTAAATCTTGGATAGATTTATGAATATTGAAATAGAATATTTTTATTATCATAATTTTTTAGTGTATAATCATGAATTCTACTCTGTTAGATACAACAAAAGAACTTATTTTTTTAGTGACTTCATAAGAAATCATCTAACTAGTGATCTTTGTAAATGTCTATCTGATATTATTTTTCCAATTGAATCAGTCTGGTAAACTTGGGATTTCTCTATTTTAGACTATTTTTATGAATTTTTTCATTAGGTAACACTCCATCTTATGCTAATTTGTATGGATCCCCACCATCTGGTAGCCTTTTTCCGATAAACTCATGCATTAGATATTATAAACATGAAGACTAATCTATTTGATGATTTCCCATTTCTTATCCAGATGAGTTCACATTTCTTTATTTGATGCCTTCACATTTATCTGCCTGATGGACATCATATTTCTCTCTATTGATCTTTATAAATTTCAGTCTGATGGAATTTGTATAGTTCTATCCAACCACCTTCATAATTCTTTGTATGGTATAGATTTGTAAATTATTATCTGTTGATATTTATATTTCTAAGTCTAGTAGATTCTTTAATGTTTGTTTGATACATTCATAATCCTTCCATCATCTAATCATCTTTGTTTTCTAAACTCAGTTTGATGATCTTTACAAAATTTTGTCCTATAAAGATGATATTCTCTATTTGGTTCTTGTTTGTCCAATGATCACTAGAGATTCTTTCCATTGGAACTTCATTGATCATCTTATATATATCTCTATCCAATAGACATCATAAATTTCTATCCAATGGACTAAAAAACTCTTATTTTTCTAGAATTACAAGGTCTTTTTCCAATCATTTTGTGATCAATTACTTCTTCAGAGATCAACCTCCATACAACATCAACTCATTTTTTTCAACTTAGTTTAGTTTACTTAAATATTTATCATGGATTATACTTTAAATACAAGTATCTAAATATCCCCTTATGAATAAATATTGAGAAAAGATAAATTTTAGTAATCATGATATTTTCTACTATAAAGATCAATATAGAATTGTCTGTTTTTGAACTTAGTACAGCAAACTGACTATGTACTTTGTGAAATTGCAACTTCATTCCTTTTCCTTTGTAATATAAAGTCACTCTATATTCCTTAGGAATGAGTCATATAGAATTTATAATTTATTTAGTGATCATTTTCTATATTTATTTTCCTAGATTACTTCACTATTGTTCATCTGATGGTTTTCCTTTTAAGCTTATTTCCTTTAGTAGATATCCAGTCTCTTTATTTGTTGGCACTTACTTCTTCAACTCTAAATGTAAACTTAATCATTAAATATACTAAAAACTATTAAAAATTGATACAATTTATCATAATCATCATCTAGAAGGATCTAAATCCCCCCCCCATTTATTTTTTGTTATTACCAAATTCTAATTAGATTGAATGATATTTCTCTCCCCCTTAATGATAATAAATTCAAATTCTCCTTCTTCTGAGAACTTTAAGTGAGAAAATACTTTTAACCCCCTTAATTATCTAAATTTTAATCCCCCATTAGTGACATCTTGGGGTGAGTGAGGAACTTTATTCACCCATTTTATTCTTATATTCTCTTTATACATTGAACCAAATATAAACCTTGAACTTTTTAAGAATCGAAAATTAATGCTTTTCTTAAAGTAATAAGTCCCAAATCTACCAACTCTAATCTTATATGATTAATATATAAAATTAGAGTGATTAACTCAGATATTAAACTTATCTATGTAATTTTCCAAGTAATTCAACTTTTACAAAAAAAATCCTTTAGGGAAAATTTCATTAGATTTTCATTCAACTTACTTTCCTGCATCCATTTCAACAAATGGATCAAAAAAATTCAACCATAAAAAGAGCAGGATTCTTCCCCTTTGCAAGGTAATACTTAATTTTTCACCAAGAAATAAATTTTCCATTTTTAATTTAAACTTTAGTTTTTATATGATGATGGGAATGAAAACAACATACCTCAAGGATGACAAAAAATTTAATTATTTGAATTTTTTATATCTAGAATTTCTTTATCATCATCCAAATCTTCATTATCTAGGTACTTTGATTCTTAATTTGTTAAAACTTTAGAAAATGGTTTCATAATCTTTGGTTTTCTTGAATTGGTCTCTTAATTTAAATTTTATTTAGTTTTTATAATATCCAACATCCTCTTCACATTTGGGTTTCCCCTAAATAACATCACCTTCAATTCAACTTTTTATGTAGGTTGTCCCAAACATATAAGGGGTTAAGGTTGATATTTTCATTTCTTGTATGATCGAGAAACAATACTGAGATGTTTTTCCCACCCTCAAAACTCTTACTATATTTTTCTCTCTACATTCAACCTTATCTTTATAAGCTATAATATTCTTAGTCATCACAGGTTTCTTCTCCTCATATTTTCTTGTAACATTTTGCGATGTATTTTTATTAACTTTAGTGAGTAGGTAACATTCACTTTTCTTATTTTCTTCTACTCAAAACTTCCTTACTTCCTTCATCTTTTCTAGCCATATAATGATTAAAACCTTCAGATTATTTTATACTTTCTTCTTGTGATGAAATTTCTTTATAGCACCACCACTTCCTTCTAAATATTTTATAATTTTATTTATAAAATTCTACTATTATAGAAACAATGTTAAAAAAATTCAAGTCTATTTTTATCCATCTTACATCATTCACATAGCTTCTTATCTACTGGAATGTTTTTCTTTGGAGGTAAATTTGGTAGTTCTTCAACTTCTTCATCATAGATGTATTCCACCATTCTGATCATCTTATGTATTTATTAAGTGTCCATTTATTTTACATAAGTAACATCTTTTCTTAGGAATTTAATCTTCTAAAATGTTCTTCTTGATTGAAAACTTCTCATTTTATACCATTTTTTTATATATAAGATAGACTTACAATCCATATTCCTTACATTTTCCTTAAGATTTTGTGGCCTCTTTCCATTAGTGGTACCTAAGTTGTGATTGATAGTAATAAACTATCACTTTTCTTCACCCTAACCATTTATTCCATAACTTCCAAAAAAAATTTAAAGATATTTAAATCTGTTAGATGTAAATAATTTTTTATTCTTTTACGAAGGTTGGGTATATTCATTTTAGTTTCCATTTAATTTTCACTCTTCTACCCCTTGATATTGGGATTTTTTTTCTTTATAACTTGTCATATTATTACAATAATCAAAAACCATGTATCCAAACTTATTATAGATCCAACAGTAGCCAATAAGCCTTCGATTATTCATTTGTGTTGTATTTTGGATATTGGTGATTTTTTTAAACTTATTTCTTTCAAGGATTTACCTGGTTTTTAAGAACATATTTGGGTAGGGGGAACATATTCTATTTTCTTTTATTACTTCCAACTTCATAAAAGAGGTGGTTTTCTCACCTTCCTTCACCCATTTTTTAAAACTATAACCTATACTGGGAATATGGGAGTTAGTTCACATGGATTCATTGTAATGTGGGGTTAAATATTTCTTCATTTCATTAAAATATGATTCTTATTATTATTTCATATTCTTCCTAACATTGGAATGATTCCTTCTAAAAGTAAGTCTTTCCTTAGAAACATTTAGAGATATTATTTTATTTGATTCATGTGAAGATTTTACTTGAGTAGTCTCTATTTTTTTGTGTATCACCACTTTCTCAGGACACTTTAAATTTAAAGTGTTTTTCTCATTTTCAAGACACCTCACTTTATCTTCACATAAAAATTCTTTATTTTTCATATTTTCTTTATAAAACTTACTCATCACTTTCAAGGAATGATAAATTTCCTTTCCTAAAATTTCTTTAATCTCAAGTTTATTATTCTTAATATAAATAATAATTTTTTTAGTGTCTTTTAGTGCATAAATATTTTATTTAAAAACTATTATTAACACATATTCTTTAAAAAACTTCTATACCAAAGTTCTTCTGTAAATTTGAACATTTCTTCATAAGATATTACTAATTAATATTTATGGTCATTGAGTTTATTAATGGTGTCACACATGTGTTCCTTCCAAATATTTTCTTTATGAATTTTACCATCTTCCTACAGTGATATTTAAAGCTCCTTTATTCTTCTAACATTATCTTCCAACTATGATTTCTTGACCTTAACATAATATTTCATCACATGGTATCTTTCATTAACAAATTCCTTAATAAAAAAATTCTCCCAAAAATTTCTATGAAACACTTTTTTAGTAAGTTAAATGTTTTCTTGATAATTTAATACTTTCTCTTCCTTACCTTCCACAAGTTTAGTAAGATCTTTAAACTCTCATAAATTCTTTCATAATGCATCCTTTGTATTATCAAGTTCTAATTATAGCTGTTATATTTCCTTATATTATCCTTTGATAAATTTAAGTGTATATTTTGTAACTTAAAAAGGGAAATTTATCATGTAGGATTTTATCTTAGAGTAAAAATATTCAATAGTTTCTACTAAGGCATACTCATCGTATTGAAGAAAGATTCTTCTGAAGGATTAATTCTATCACATTCACATGAATTAATACCACACACTTATACTTTCGGAAGTGGTGGATCCTTATATCATTTATTTTATTAGACTAACATCCAATATTTATAATATTCTTTATTCTTTTTCTTATTCAATTTTTTGGATGAAACCTTCATGTTACTATAACATAATATAACTTTTGTTTTCTATAGCTCTATTTTAACTTTCTTCTCTTCCATGGAAATAATTTCATCAACTTCTAGTAATATTCACTTTATATTAAATAGTAAAACAAAATTGGGAATAAACTCATAGATTCAAACAAAGGTAACCTTAATTTTTTTACCAATTGAGATTCCTAAGAGGATCATGTAGTCACCTTGAGAGGGGTGGGGTGAATAAGGATGACCAACTTTTACCAATTAAGTTCAACTTAAACTCTTTATTAATTAATGTTAATAAAAATTATACTGTTTTTTAATATGTATGTATCGTTATAGACTAACCCTCACCAAATTTCCATTATTCTATACAGATAATATAAATTATACAACACATGATGATTTTTCTAAGGTCTGATCTCAATGTGAGAACCTAGTTTTTTTCATGTCAACTCTCATTGATCCAAAAATATTCACTATTTAATGAAGTGAATACAATGAACCAAATCCTTTAAAGAACATTTTATCTATATAAAGTAAATTATACTAGATCCCACCAGTTTCAATTTTTTCTTATCCTTCAGAGCTAACATAGACATAAAACTTTGAAACAACACACAACACTTTTTTTGAAATCCTTGTTTGATACCTCTCCATCTAGTACACCTCCTTCTAGGGTGACATAGTCTTATGAGGGTATTTTTGTACACATTTTTTCATTTCACTTTGTTTTATGTACCTCTGTCCATTGTACCATTTTTTGGTTCACCTATTCTTCTTCAACCGAGTTTATTCTTGGTTGGAAACTTATACTCCTTAAAAAACGTCAGCACTTCTCCTCCTTTTAATAAATATCAATAGATACAACTCAATGAGACTAAAACCTCTTTATAAAAAATATTCCTATAAAAATCAAGGGGAAATGATGAGATCCAATTTGAATTTTCTAACTCAACTCGGACTTTCATATGATTTCGTTCAAGACTTCCTAGATAATCAATGTCTAATTTCTTTATCAAAGTTTCATAGAATATTGATGTCATGGATCTCTTAAATATTCCCAAAATTTTGGATAGATTTATGAACATTGAAATAATATATCAACATTTTCACAATTTTTGTGTTCATAATATTAAAGGTTTCTATATTAGATACAATATAAGAACTTCTTTATCTAGTACCTTCATAAGAACTCCTATGGCCGATAATATTTTTAAATGGATATCTAATCCAATTTTTATGATCATATTATTCTAATAAAACTATAATTTCTCTATTAAGAACTCTTTTTGATAATTATTCTTTTTGTTAACACTCCATATGATGTTACTTTTTATGGAACCTCACCATCTGGCACCCTTTATCTAATGAACTAATGATTTGGAGATTAAAAACATAAAGACTACTTTCTCTAATGACTTCCAATTTCATTACATGATGGAAACATAGTTCTTCATATGATTCCTTCACATTTCTATACCTAATGGACTTTATATTTCTCCATCCAATGATATTTCTAAATTTCATTTTGATGGAATTTTTATAGGTCACTCTGATCACCTCAGTAATTATCCATATGGTACATCTTTGTAAAAGACTATCCATTGAACTTTAGCTTTATCTATCCAATGGATTATTGAATGTTTGTCTAGTATATTCACAATCCTTCTGTTATCTGATCATCTTTTTCTATTAAACAGATTCTAATAAACTTCAAAAAAATCATATAATATAGATAATATTCTATACATGGTTCTCTTCTACCTGGTAATTACTAGAGAGTATGTACATTGGAACTTAATTTATCACTATAACTCTCTATCTATTAAACTTCATACATCTCTATCCGGTGGAATGATGGACTCTTATTCCATTGGAGTCACATCATCTCTATTCGGTCATTCTTTGTCTAATTAAATCTTCATAAATCAACATTTATATAACAACAGATAATTTCATTTAACTCAGTATGGTGTACTACACAATTTTTCATGGATTAAAATTTGTACACCCATATCTCAATATCCCCTTAGAACTAAAGATTTAAACATGAAAACTTTTATTAATCATGATATTTGGTACTTTTAAGATCAAAAGAGTAACATCAGGTTTTTTATTTTTTAAAGTGGATAGGCTTCGTAATTTGTAGAACTACAACTTCATGCCTTTTCTTCAATAAGTTGATGTCACCCTACATTAATCAGGAATAAATCATAGATACTTTATTAGTTCTTTAATGAGATTTTTATGCCTTGATCATCCTAGATTACTTCACTATTATTCATCTTGTAACATCCCAGATCTGTATTCCACTGAAACGGTGCCCTGAACCAAGTTGGACACATGGCCTCAAGTGAATACCTATCATCAAGGGCATAGGATGTGTTTATGGGGAGACTATACCCTCATGTAAAAGTGTAAAATAGTATAATAATAATAACAGTCAAATAGTAGAATCAATAAATCATTCAGAAAGAAGATAATTACAAAGATTGGAATATATAAACAATTCCATAAGTAATCTCATATATAATGATGATCATGTCATTTCATGTGTATAAAAATTATCCAAACAGGTATACAGATGTCAATATAATACATGTATCAAAATACTAAGAAAACCAAAAAAAACACTATCTTTGAATAGCATTATGAGCCTTAACTCGGTCCTGTACTCCCCTACTCCTAAGCATGTCACAAAGTCAAGTATCGATATGTGGTCACCGACCCCGATCCCTACATGTATCCATATTGTCTGTTCGGCTACCCAACGATGGTACGGGATAGGGTGTGAGATAAAATCCTAGTAAATTGCCACTAATAGTGTCTATAATAATCCATGTTGTGTAATACAAGCCAAGCAGTGTGCTAGGTATGTAACTGATTTGATGTTAATACAAGTAAAATTTCCATGGAAAAGGTAATAACTGTAAAGAGATATTGTTAATCCAAACAATTATCCATATAAAAAAGTGCCAATATCCTACAATAAGTCAATGATAAATAATAAGAAAGTAAACACCATGGCCATTACCTATACACAATATATCATAACACCCACGACCATGCCATATAACATGTATCTCATATCAACCGTAGTCACACCGTATAACCAGTATATCATATAAACCACATCCATGCCATATAATCAAACATGTCACATTTACCATGTCCATTCTATATAATCAGAAGTGTTTGACCCCATGGGTCTGGATCCAAGGTATAGTAAATAATGGTATCCTCATCTAGTCCTAGGATAATCTCAATGTAAACTTAGTTAGACTTCAATTAGGGTCCAAGGAGCATGTCAAGATACCATGTCCACTTTAATCCCAAGAAAATGAAATCCAAGGGGTATCAAGGCCTAAGTAATCCCACAAAATCAAGACCCAAGGAGCAATCTCATCCATGGAATCCACCGCCACTATCAATATCAAATAAGTAACATCCAAGTAATATAATGTAATCATTCATCATTCATTCCATTTATTAATTAAAAAGCATTCAATTACACCCTATGATTATAATCACTCATTTCCATGTATAATTTCTCCCATATCGATAGGAAATGAGAAACCTTCGTGAGCCTGTCAACCACAACCCATCAAGCATCACTACCTCGAGGCAACCTTAGCAACCCAGTGGTGAAATCCATTATGACACTATCCCAATTTCACTTGGGAATATGTAACTGATTTAAAATTCCAATCGATCATTGATGTTCTGAATTCACCTGCTAATAGGTGGAGCACCTCGTAATAAATCCATCCATCTAATGTTGCATACCCAGCCACCAATATTGATAGCCCAAGTTACAATATACCTTGGTGACACTGAGGTGTACTACCCAAATAGATGCATGAAACTCCTACATCATATCATCACTTATGTCCACTAGAATCCAAAATTGGACATCTATATATATGATCTCATCCTCGCCTACCGTCTAACTAGGAGGTGGGTCCTCACTTGCCATACCCTCATGTAGGAATAGTCCCTCATAATCTAAAATTTGTATCATTCTCACTGTATTTAGAAGAGTAGAGGTCATTTCCAAAGAAGAAATAAAGGTCTTCCCCTGACCATCCTGCACCTCCAAGTGTATCTCAGAAAACAGAGCTATAAGCTACCACCCGCAACTAGATTCCTAAGCTACATGTATCTGAGTCCTCCTAATAAGTGCATTGTCCACTTCATTTCTCATTCCAGGAGTATAGGGAAGTTAAAAGTAAAAATATTTCTGGTACTCAACCCCCCTTCACTTACTCAAATTTTAGATCATGCTGTGTAAATATTTACTTGAGTCTTTTTTGGTCCATGTACACCACAAAACACTCTCCAAGTAAGTAATGTCTCCAATAACACAAATAATGAACAACTGAATCCAATACGAGATCATACATTGGATAATTTCTCTCATGTGGCCTCAACTGTTGAGACCTGTATGCTAGGAATCTATCCCCCTAAATCATCATGGCTCCAAGACCAATACCTGATGCATTGCAATACACAGGGTATATTTTTACCTACTCTATCAGAATCAGGACTAACACTAAATTCAATCTCCCTTTAAGCTTCTGGAATTATATCTCACAGGTATCTGACCATACAAACTTTTCACCCTTCTTAGTCAAATTCATCAACAGTGCTCCTAAGCATGATAATTATTATATTAAATTACTATAATATCCATCTGGACCCAAGAAACTTTATATATCAAAACAAATTTTGGGATGCTCTCAAGAAAATATATCTCTCATAATCTTTGGTTCTACTAATACTCATGTCACTAAGATAATATGACCCAAGAAGTGAATCTTACCCCTCTAGAAGTGGAACATTGCGAGCTTAGCATATAATTGATGTTATATCATTATATTCAAAATGATCTAAATATTTTTTCCATGTTCATATCGATTTTGATAATTCTCTAAGATATCATCCATGAAAACCACCACAAATGAATCTAGATAAGGATGGAAAACTCAGTTCATCAACACCATGAAAACCTCTCGCACATTCGTGAGACCAAACGACATAATCAGATACTTGTATAGACTATACATGTTATGAAAAGTTGTATAAGGTTTGTA
The DNA here is from genome assembly GCA_963277665.1 of Viscum album. Taxonomy (NCBI): domain Eukaryota; kingdom Viridiplantae; phylum Streptophyta; class Magnoliopsida; order Santalales; family Viscaceae; genus Viscum; species Viscum album. The sequence goes on from OY728159.1 coordinate 740,280,566, forward strand.
TTCAGGTTGAACACACACGTGATGGTATCTAGATCTCAATTCAATTTTTGAGAACACCCAAGATCCATGAAGTTGGTAAAAAAGGTCATCTATTTGTGGAAATGGATACATGTTCTTAACCGTCAACTGGTTCAATTTCTGGTAATCCACACATAGTATGGGGTTACCATCCATCTTTTTTGAAAAAAGGACCAAAAACCCCACAGTTAAGTATTGTGTTGTATAAACCCCTTTACTTCCAAATCCTATAGTTACCTCTTAATCTCCAGAAACTCCATAGTATCCATCTAATAACGAGGAATTGATACCACTAAAGCACCTATCACTAGCTTGATGGAGAAATAAACCTCACTCTCGGGAGGTAAACCAGAAAATTTTTATGGGAAGATGTCCCTAAAATGATCAACCATTGGAGGAATGTCCATCTGACACACTCCCTGATCATCCAGATATAAACTAGTTATATGGGTTATCATCATACCTTTCCCATGATGCTCTGGTCTAGCTCAGCTCACCTAGAATTCCCATTCACTCCTATGAATATAAAATCCACCCTCAGATGATGTGAAGGTAACTCTTTAGTGATATAAATAAATAAATTATTGATAAGAAACTAGTGATTCCATACTGATTATGATGTCAAACCCAATCATCTTGAGGGAAAAAGATTCTAGATGAAGTGACACCCACTAATATCAAGGGGCACTCCCTCTATGGATGTACAACCTCCATTTCAATCCCCAACAGACTGTATAGTATCATAATTACATCAAAAAACTAAACAACAATCCCAATGCTTTCTACCATAGGTAATTATATAAAACTATGTGATACACCTGTATCAAAAAGAGGATATACAAGAGTAGAGGCTACCATGATCATACCTATCACCGTAGATGGAATGGTGACCTGATCATTGGGGTATGATATATGGGATATATCTAGCCTGAACCGTAGCCCTCTAACACAAACTCACTACCTGGAGTATTCCCACTCTACTCTCTAGGTACAACTACTGCCTGGAGACCTCATCTATGACCACCAAAACCTCAGCCTGAACTACCAGTACTAATCCAAATCCTAGATTGATGTGGAGCTGTGAAACTCACTATCGAACTTGGTGTCAGATCTGACCCACTAACACTCACTACTAGAAAGAATATCCTACATAAATGTTTAATGAGTCCCATCCATTCACAAGAATGACACTCGACTGGGTCACAATCGCACTGATTCCTCACATGTCCCCATATACCACATTAATGATAGAAAACTGTACTTCCAACACTCACTCCATGGATGGTAATAATCTCATGAGAAGCCTCAAAATGTTTCATCTTGCCACTAGAAGTCAAACTAATTGGTCAAGAGACTATACCGTTATGCTCTGTGCCCCCATCTTCCCTCTAGTTTCGCTCTATAATCAGTTTCGGATTCACTATTTTAGTAATAAAGGTCAATCTGAACGCATTTCTTGAGATTAAACAGCATGTATGAGACATTCCTATAATCATCTCACCCTTGATTCCTCATCAACAAAATATATCGGTTCAAAAAGCTACATACCTATAAAGCGTGTTGAATATTCCATAATTGTCATTGTTCCCTACTCCAGACTCATGAACTCGCTATCCTGAACTACTCTCAGAGTCTCGGGAAAAAAATTAATCTTAGAATTGGGTTTGTAAATCCCTCTAACCCATGTCTCGTAGCCTATTATCCTGGTTCAAAACATCCCACCAATGATTTTCTACTCCCCAAAGCATATAATTCGTGATATTCACTCCTATCTCAGGAGGTGTCTCCAAATTCTCAATGATCAACAATGTAGTCTCAATTAACAACTCATAAGTCTATGGACCACTATCCCTCTAAAATGTGGGAGGATGATGATGTTGGAACACATGTATCAGTTCATCCATTGACAAGGCAGGATACGGTGCTCCCTAAAAAGTATACATAAAGAGAAAAAAACCCTCACAGAACTATGCATCAGCACCTATGTCTAGAACAACTATCGGTGCCTCAGGTAGAACTATAAGAGGATCCACTAGTATCCCATGGACCACCACCTTTGAAGTGTGGTCATCCCCTTCTTCCTATAATATTATTGGAGGTCTTCATGGTGGCATGTATCTACAATTCCAAACACAAACCTTAGAAATGATCGATATAAAATTTTATAGCTATAAGAATATGATAGTTCAAAACATTCCTCAAACTAGGTCATACCACACAACCTACTCCTAAATCCAAGATTGGTAAAAATAAACAACCATAAAAGTCACTAGAGACACTACCTACAGCCTACCAAATACATAGGTCTAGGTTGAGTTCTCTATTTCACCAATGTAAAATTCCATTTGAATTCATATTCATTTCACATTTCATTTTAGATGTTTGAACCAAATGGTTCACCACTTTTGATACATAATGTCCCATATTCCTAATGAACTGAAATATGGTGTCCAACTAATCCACACTATAACACATTCCTGTCCATGCAACTCATGATTCATGACTTGAAGTTCCATAATTAGCTATTTAGGGCAACTATTGTAGCCTAATAAGGAAAAAGATGTTTAGGTTTTGATAGGTAATCTAAGTACTAAACATGTTTTCTAATTTCCCTGCATAAATCATCTATCACAACACATGGTAATATATAAAACAAAACCGCTTGTATACCACTTTCTAACATCCGGAACCCGGATGCCACTGAAATAGCTCCCCGAGCCTGGTTGGCCACATTGCCTTAATCACATCCCCCCAAACTCTAGAGGCTTATGACTAGTAGAAAGGGCCTTGGATGTTTTCATGGGGAGAATATTCCATCATTTTAGATTATAACACAATGTAATAATTTTTATATTCAAATAGTAAAAGCAGTAAATTATCCAGAAAAGATATAATAACCAAGACATAAATATATAAACAATGTTAGAAGTAATATCATATATAATGTTGATAATTCCATGTCATGCACCTAAAAATAATCCAAAATAGGTATATAGATAACAGTATAATACATGTATCAAAATACCCAAAAAAACACTATCTTCAGATAGAATCATGAGCCTCATCTCAGTCCAGTACACCCCTGCTTCTATGCATGGAATAAATTCAAGCATCGAATTATGGTTGCTTTCCTCAGTCCCTACCTGCATCCATATTTTCTATCTAGGTACCCAATGGTGGTCCAATATAGGGTGTGATATAAAATCCCAATAGGACACCACCAATGGTGTATATAACAATCCAAAGTATACAATATAAGCTAAGCAATGTGCAAGGTATATAATAGATATGACAGTAATATAAGTAAAATTCCCATGTAAAAAAAGTAACAACTGTAAAAAGATACTATCAACCCAAACAAGGCTCCCTGTAAATCAAGTTTCAAGCTCCTATAACAAGGAAGTAGTAAAGCATAATGAAGTAAACACAATGGCAATGTTGTATACACAATATATCATGACACCCATGAACACACCATATAACATGTATCTCATATAAAACCATGGACATTATATGTAACTTGTGTATTATATAAACCATGACCACACTGTATAATCATGAATGTAACATTTAACATTGTTGTGCCATATAATCATAAGTGTTAGACCCCATAGGGTTGGATCCAAGGTATAATGAATCAAGGTATCCTCATCGAGACTCGGGAGAATCTATATGGAAACTTGGTTATACTTTAATTGTGGGTCCAAAGAGCATTTCAACAAACCATGTCCACTATGAGACCAAGAAATCCTGATCCAAGGGGTATAAAATCCCAAGGTATTCCACAGAAATAAGAACCGAGTATAAATATCATTCAAGGAATCCACTACCCCTATCAATATCTAAGGAGTAACATCTAAGGAATCTATTGGAATCATTCATAATTCATTCCATTCATCAATTAAAAAGAATTCAATTACACCCCATGAATATAACCACACATTTTCCACAATTCACATTCAAACAATTAAAAATGTTATTCCTAAGTAGGATCCAGAGCATTGAGGGGGATGAATGAGTGGTTCCTTTTTCTTTTATAGGAAAGTTTCTTAACTCCTAAACAGAAACTTTCTTAACCTTTGAAACTTTTTAGAGTAAAAATCCACTAAAATATAACTGACAACCTCACCTTTTGTATGAAAAAATTATAAAGAGAAGGTATCCCACGATATTTACAAGGTTCGATACAAATACCTACTTCTTACCTTGTTGGATAGTCCCACCAACATGGATTCTTTTACTATATTCTTTCTAGAATACAAAGGCACAAGAAAATAATAATTCAATAATCCTAGTAGAAACATTACTTCTATTTTTTTTTATACCCCCCAACTATCATTTCTAGTATTCACTTCCCAAAATAATCATTTTCAGTAGTTGTTAAGAATCTATAGTTATAAGATTATCTTTCTTTTTCTTTTTCGATTCACTTTAGAAAGTATTCACTTCTTCCATAAGTAACCTGAATCAAAATATACATGTATAACTTATTAAAGAACTTCAAAAATTCACTTAAGTAATATGTTGGTCTTGAGTAGTCTTCTAGAACCTCATTCCAAAAAACTTCCTCAGCAAGGTTAGTCCGATTTTCCAAATCTGATAACCCTAGTACGATGGTCTTCATCCGATGGTCAGTCCGGTCTAATTACCCTTTTTCATTTCCTTCTTTAATTTAGTAGAAAATGAATCGGTGGATCACAATTCTACATTTGATGAAACTTGGTTTGATGAGCCTGGATATGATGGATGTCGCTCTGATGGCTAGTTTGATCCAATTATCATTTTCATCATATGGGTCTTTCTCGGATGGCCGTATTGAATGTCAATTTTATGATCTTCCACTACTTCAAACTAAAACAAAAATTTTGGTTTGGTACTCAATAACCATTATAAAATTTGAAAATCTCGAGCGCTTGAACAATATAAAGTCACATTTACAAATGAACTCATTTCTTCTTTTATAGGGACCTAAAAAGTGGTTTAAGTGGGGTTCTAAAAACCTTTCTCACTTAACCAAATTTCCTGAATCATCAGTTCTACTTAATTCTTGGATCTATATTTGACTCATTCAATTTCTTTTCAAATATTTACATCTCCTTGATTTTCATATCTCTCTTTTACTCATTCAATTCCTATTCAAATATTCAAATCTTCTTGATATTCCATTACGATATCCCAATATAATTTTTCTATTAATAAATACCAATATGATTTTTTCCTTAATAAATCCCAATACAATTTTTTCAGTACAAAAATATTAGTATGAAAATCTCAGTATGATTTTCCCAATCTGAAAATCTCAGTATGAAAATCTCAATACAAAAATCTCAATACGAAAATATGATTACAAAAATCTCAGTAAAAAAATATCAGTAAAATTTTCTCTTCCTCGGGATTAGCAATATCTTTTTATTCCTGAGCCTCATTGAACTATTTTCCTTCCTGAGCCTCATCATCATATTTTTCTTCCTGAGCCCAAATATGTTTTTTCAGAATATAACTGACCTAAATATGATTGTCCTAATTACGATTGGCCTGGATGTGATAATTATGAGTACGATTGGCATGGTTACGATCTTTCACACCCTTTTCTTTTTCATCAAGCTTGCATCACAAGTTCTCCAATAAACTTATCATTTATGTGAAATACAAATCAGAAAATCATCATAAGATTTATATCGGATTCATTATAACTCTGAAACATATTCCACATTATGATCACCACTTTCATCCGAGAGTCAATAAGATTTCTGACTTTTTATCAAAGTCTCATTATGATTCCTGGATCTGTTGACTCGTGCCAATGTCCGGATCCAATGATAATGATTCTAAATATGATCCTCCTAGATCCTATTATCATCCTTATGGTTATAGATCTAATTTGGAAACTTTATTCACACCCTTATTCAATCTATATTTCCATTACCTTTTCAATATAGTTTCTTCCTTCAACATGATCATTATATTTATATATTGACAACAAATACAACCAAAACTCAACTAGGGTCTAACAAACCCAAATCAACATAATTTATCACGTCAGAACTGAGTAAAAACATCACCCAATCAACCAGTTGAATTTAATTAATTTATAATTGGACTTCCTCTAACTAGGTAAGCTTAAACACGCACCCCTGGAGTGGTTCAAAAATGGCAAGGCAAGGGCTCACCCCATGGGTGTCCAGGGTTGGGGAAACAACATCCAATAAGTCTCAAGGAACTAATGGGAATCCCTAACAGGTTATATTGTATTTAATTTAATCATTCAATTCATTTTATGGGAAATTTTGGAAAGTTCGTAGTGCCACACTTCAGCATCTAACTCTATAAAGCATCAAACAACTTGGTAAAATTATAGATCACCTACCATTGGTCTGTAGTAGAGTTTTTGTCTTGTATCATCTATTGATTCGACTCAAATTAGGAGAAAAATGAATAATGGATGAAGAACCTAAAAATATGGCATATTATATTACACCTAAATAGAATAGTTGATACCAATTTAAACTAAGAATATCATGAGATGATTTTAGTACTTACTAGAATGGATCTGACGAGTTGAACAACTCTCAATTCTGAGATCATATGGACGAACAGGTGAAAAATCTATGAAATAGTTTCAAAGGAGATCTCCCACACTCAGGTTGTTATCCACAAGGGGGAGTGAATTAGATTTACGTTATAAGTCATTTTAAGGTAATTTCGGTTATTTTTCCTCAAAATAATGCCTTACATAGTTTGGTTGCATAGTTGGCCAAACCATGCACTAATCGTGTTCCCTTTGTTGTGCTAAGAGGGTACCCACATGGTTACTATGAACGGTTTGACTAACCATGTGAAAAAAATGTAATTTGGCACTAATAAAAATTACAGGTGACTCGCACAGGTGTGTGCCTCCATCCACACAATTTCCTCAAATAGTGTAGGCTCATTTTTCCCTCTTCCTTGGTCTTTCATGGTTAGATAAATCATGTGGCTTGTCCCACACGGTTTCTCCTAACCATGAATCCTACCTTATTTCCCAAAAAAGACCGGCTCCAAGCTCCAAACAATACTCAGAAACCCTTAATACCCTCAATTACCTCAAATGGTATTCACATTAGGCCATAAATAATAATTAAAACCGAAATTTAGAAGAAATATACCTCAAAAAAAACTCAAGATCTCATGCATATGATGGTTTTCCCTTTGGTATTACTTACTTTAGAAGATCTTCAATCTCTTTATTTATTGTAACTTACTTATTTAACTCCAAATGTAAACTTACTCATTAATTGTACTACAAACTATTGACAAAATATACAATTTATCAAAATCATCATCCCATAGGAGATAAAAATCCATGAAAGGTCTCAAGATAAAAGATAAGAAATGATTTACTCTCAAATTTTTAAGAGTATAGAAAAAATTATGAAGAAATAAATGAAGGGAATGAGAAGGTCACATCCTTTATCTCCAAGAAAATTAGAAGAGGAAGAAGAAAATATAATGGTATGCTTCTTATAAAATGATTTAATTATTGTAGTATTGGTTATTTCTCAATTTACTACTCGAAGAAATAATAAAATGAAACTGAGAGTGATGAATAAAAAGTATAATTTTCTAAAAGAAGATATAGAAAAACTATAAAATATTACTATGGAAAGAAGAATAAGTATTCAAGAAAGTTTAGAAGAAATATTATGATAAGGGAAAAATATGATGACCCATTATCATATAGTGAGTCCAAATATGTAGGTACCTCTCAAAACCACAAAACCATTACAGGTCAAGTTGAAAATCATAAGGACACATCAAGTAGTAATGAGGAGGAAAAGGAAGGCTATACTGAGTACATGTTGAGATCTAAATTGGTATCTTATTTTAAGTAGAATACCAATATTAAGAAAAGAATCAAGATACTTGAGAAGGAAATAAGAAAAGTGTATGAGAAGGATAATGTTCTCATTTAATTGATTAAGAATACCAAGGTGAAGATTTCATAATAATATAAGATGCTCAAATATTTTTTAACAAATCTTGCTGAAAAAGTAGATGAATATGGGGAGAAAAAATCTAGGTTTCTAAAAGATGAAAACACATTAAAGATGATGATAAAGGATTATGATGAATCATAAAATGTTTTTATGGAATAATCCAAATGTGTTGTGAATACCATAGTAAAGAAGGATGTAAATAACATTTTTGATTATTACAGTGATGTTAAATCCATTTCAACTTGTAGTACTATTTCTATAGTCAAAACTAGAATCATTTAAGCTATATAAAGTCAGTAAAACTTAACTTCCCTGTTAAGAAGAGCTAGAGATAATGTTAGGAGGAATTTTTCCCCAAAATAGAAGTAAAATATGGGTAATAATTGGACTAGGTAGCAAGAATTTTGTCACCAATAGTTCAATAAAAATCATGGATGATGTAAATTTATTGGATATTGGTAGTGTTTTTGGAGCCTCTGGACACAAAGACTATAGTTACTAGTATGATATGTCATTTCTACAAAGATTTCATGAACTAATAGGGATAAATTTTGAAAGGAATAGAATTATTTTATTGATAAGAATAAACCATGTTATGAGATAAAATGTTGTGGTTTATAAATCACCAAGTGTTTCTACTAAAAATAAATTTAACCATATTCAATAAATCTTTGGATGATGTGACCAATAAGACCACCTTAACGAAGAGTATGAAAACACTTCTATGATAGACTATATAGGTTGTTTGAGTTAGGATAAATTATAGAATAGTGAGGATACCTAACCATTCTAGTCAAGATAGTTATTTTCAAAAAGAAAATATGATGAAACCATAAGAAACTACTTGTGTAAAAGGAAGAAAATAAATATCATCGAAGTAAGAAATTTTATCAAAATCTAATGACAAAGGATCTTCTAAGATTGTGTGTGGATATATGAGTATCTTGTAAGTGGTTCATAAATTTTTCTAACAATACCTCTAGCACAAATTGAAAATCAAAAGAATAAGAAACAAGTATCTAAAGAAGGATTTTCTTTTATAGATTATAAAAAGGAGTATCCAAATAAAATGATAAGTGAAAAGAATAAGGTCACTAAGATCACTAAAAAGATATATGATAGAAAATTTAGAAAATAAATCCTAAATAATTATTCAAATAATAAATTTGGAAGAACTAAAGGATCCTATTTTAGAGTCAACTCTTATCCTTGCTGATCACATTGAAAAAAAAGAATACCCATCCTTATACCCTTATCTATTTGCTTATTTGTATTAATATGAATGTAATTGAAGGACATGACTTAAGGGGGATTTGGTGAGTATTATAATTTCCTTCACTATAAGAAATAGTTTAACATGGAATAATTTAAATACCATGATAAAGAGATAGTGGAGTGAAATCTTTATGGTGAGAAAATAAGGAGAAGATATTAGAGAAGTATTATTTTGATAAAATCTAAAATTAGAACAACCTATAATAACTGGAATAATTGGTAGGGAAAATAAATTCCCATTTCTTTTTTAATTGAATCAAAACTGATGAATTATGGAGGAGTCTTTATTGATCTAAAAGGAGGGTGTTATATGACTTACAATTGAGAACTTTTTATGTGTTTCTTAAAGCTTAGTGTTGGCTATAATTTTATTTAGTAATCTATTTATATAGATACTAAATTGAAAAATATGAAATCTTATCACATGTTGAGTATATTTATAGAAACATTTTATGATTTTATGAAATCACTCTTGTTCACTATACTTTATTAGCCTATGTAGACTTAAAGTTGACTAACTAAAGGCTCATTTCTAAGAAATTATATGGTTCCATTGTAGAAACTCAAAGCTTGACGTACAAGGACATTACATTTCTTATGCAGAATACTTAATACATAACGAAAACAGACACACAAGGACCGTAATAGTTTAGTGTCTTTGGAAACTCGGAAAATAATCTTCTAATCGTGGTGAAAGATATTCAACATATACCATAAAGATCTTCCCCTTTTTGTTTTCTTACCTAAAACCTTTCTTTAAATCCTGGGGAAAAGAAAACATATAAAGGGTGAGCTAAAATGCTCAGTAAGGGTAAGCATAGAGAACATAAAACAATCCATAAACATTTGAATGCAAAAACTTGAACATAAAATCTAAACATCAAAATTATGAGCAACGACATAAATCATGGAAGTACACAATGCATAGATCATAAAGGAACATTAGTCATGATAAACTAGCATGGTAATAAAAACATATAATTGTGGAATCCATTAATCATATGTTATGATTTACATAGTATCCAAGGCATTGCTGCCAAGACCATCTTAGTGGACAAAGTCTCATTCTGAATCGAGTTCACTCCTCGTTCTAGTCATGTAACACTGAACCGGATTAACTTACCATTCCAGCCATGTCTATATCATGAGATATGAATCTTTACCCAATGCATTTGAGGGAGATATATGTCCCACCCATCTCATAATGAAACCATTCTTATGTGTTCCACAAAATCTTAATTCATACATCATAGCATAACTCATGTAATAAAAATGGTATTCTTAATCATCATGCCATCATAACACAATCTATACAAGATAAAAGGACATCATAAAAATAATTCAATCATAAAATAATCAAAAAAATGTAAAAATAGGGATAGAAATAGAACCCTATATTATCTTAGATGGAAAATAATTTTGATAAAACACTTGAACTCTATTCTTGAGGAAAATATTCTTTCTACTTCAAAAACATTTTCCTTTCTTAACATGTCATATAATTTTAAACTAAAATAAGTTGATTAAAAATAAACTTGAAAACTTTTAAAGGAAGATTCATGGAAATAATGTTCTAAAAATCCATTCATGCCGTATAAGTTAAAAAAACATTCTTCTCGTACTTTGGCCAGAAAAGTCAAAAACTACCTCATACAAAAAATGAAAAAAGATTCCTTTCATATCTTTTACTAAAAACTCACCGAAGGGTAAAATTTGATTTAAACAATTTTAGGAGGATATAAATAATATTAGATATTGAGTAAAAATGGATGTGGATGATAAATATTCCCCAGTAAATTCTGAAGTATAAACAATCTCGGATAAAAAATGAGATTGCGAGATTTTCCCTTACCTTATGTGTGATATGCTTCGTATGTATCCGAACCTCCTGTATAATGATGTAAATAATGTCATTGACTTATTAAAGAATCATATTCATTGTTATTATATCATATATGGTTCACTTAGGTATTTATATTACCCGTTCATTTGTCAATTCCATGTTAAAGTATCCTTTTGGGTAAAATTGTTTCATTTATCGTACGTGTTTGGACTTGTTGTTCTTGATATTATTATTAATTATATCATGATTTACTTAATTTAATAATTTAAAACATGATTTATATATCATATATATTCAGTATATATATATAATGGATATATAAATGAAATGAAACACACAGTTCATGGAGACGGTAGGTCGTACGTACGCATGAATGTTGTTTTCCTTTCTTTATTGAATTGAATGGAAGTAATTAGATGACATATATATATATATATAAATAAATAAATTATCTTCATTATGTAATATATTTCATTATTATTCATTATATATACTTTATAATCATTCTTGAATGGTTAACATGGAGAATGAATCTCATCGCGTTGTGGAGATGGTAGTCCGTACGTACGCACGAGCGATGATATCATTCCCATGATCATGGAATTGCATTGAAGCGTATGTATAATATTTCAGAATCAATATAACTTTTCAATAATCATATTTATTTATTTATTTACACCATTCTACCCATCCAAGTAAGGTGGTGGTCGAAAACAGATTACACCACGGCGTGGAGACGGTATTCTGTACGTACGCACGCGCGGTGATTTCGTTTTCCGTAGGATGGATAGAAGCTGAAATAGGGTTGTTTCATATTTATAATAACATACCAGTATATAAGTAATAATTATTTTATTACTTTATAATGAGATAAGTAAATAATAAGAAGTAGAATAAGAAAGAAACTTGAGAGAATCAGAAGAAGAGATTACCTCTTCTTCGACGCACCTCCTTTAAGCTTCCTCTTATGGAAGTAGAGTTGGTCTTTTGAGAAGACCAGAACCTCCAAAATGTTTCTAGGGAATTTTAGAAGAGAAATGTCCAGGTTTTGGTCAAGATTAAAGGCTCAAAATGGTGTGAAGATAAGAGGGAAGGGGTTCCCTTTTTTATAAGGGAGGAGAGGGGCACCTTTGGAAAAACATAAAATATTATTTTATAATAAAGTCATATTCGGTTTATAATAGATCCAAATTAATTTATTTAGAATCTAAAGTGGGGATGGGTATAAATAATCTTAACAAATAGATTTTATACAAGTTTAGGTAACAATTTTAACCTTATCATTTAGATATAACTCTAAGTTAAATAATTTAACTTTTACTGTGTCTTCTTGTTTTCTTACACTATATGGTTAATAAACTTACTATAACAAGCCAAACTAACCCCAAGTGGTTCATTATTAATATATATATCATTATATAAGTAATTTGGCCGAACCTTATATTTTTAGGAATAAAATAACAATTAATAATATAATATTTGTTTTAAAAACTATTTTATGTCAATTTTGACACTATTTGGTTAATGATTTTTTTGAAAATCATAACAGCATGATTAGTTATAAAAAATCAAATTAAATAAATACTAACATGTCATATTAACCTATAAAATTATTTTAATTCATAAATAGTCTCAAATTACATTTATTTGTGTATTTATAATATCAATTATTTTAATATTTCATTATTTAGGTAATTACTGCATCACCATTGTGTCATAAATAAATTAAATTATTTAACGTCTAAAAATTATAAATAAAATACCATTAGGTAGAAAATCTTTTTATATTTCTAATTAATATTTATAGTCTAATTTATCTTATTTATAACCCTATATTAAAAATAAATTAGTTATTAAACTTTGATTTTAACTATTTTAACCCTTCTTTAAATAAATTAATAATAAATGTCCTAATCTAATCCAAGTGGACCTAAATGGTCATAATTTATTCCTAAGGTTTTTTTTTTGGTCGAATTACACTTATCCAATAGAATTATGACCAGTTTTAGGGTAATAATAATATCATTTTTACCCTTAATTACCCTATTTACTTTTAACCATGGTAAATAAAAGTAAAAAGTTATTATTCACCAAAAATTATTTTCATCTCATTGAACCACATTTTAGTCCTTGATATTAACCGTGTCTCTCGGATTTTCTAAATTCCACTCACAAAAGTGGTAAAATTAAGTTTTATGTGAATTTGCAAATTCTCCTAGGAGGTGGGTAAAAGACGGTGAAAATTTCAATAAAATTTTTATATATCTAAAATTATTACAAAATGACTCCAATGAATTACATTGAACTTATATAGGTATTATGTATCAATTTTGACCTAAAATAAATTTAAATAAAATAAATAATTATTTAAATAAAAAGTCGGTTTTTAAATAGTAACCTAGTGTTTTCACTATTCATCAAGAATTGAAAGTTTTCAGAAAAATGCCAAAATTTCACCCTAGGCTAATTTTGATATTCCGAATCCAAAAATGAATTCCATTTTGAAAAATAAAATTTACAAAATTTCAAAAAGTGGGTATTACTATTCATAACAGCTAGTTTATATAACATATCGTTGTTTAGTGAAACTCGGTATTGCGTACAACACATGCTATCATGGAAGGTCGCGATTGCGTGTAATGCAAGCCAAGTCATGAATGTGTGTATTTCAATCTCCTTTTTGTGTATCGTACAACACAAGACATCAATAAAATTAAAAAGAATATTTTTCATTAAATCTCGGGGTGTTACATTCTACCCCCCTTAAAATGATTTTTTCCCTCGAAATTCGTCGGGGTTATAAATGGTTTACTACTCAAAAGTTTATTTAATAGAAACCCACATCGTAAAAAGGAATACCAAAACCAATCTTTAAAAACTAAATTATGAAACGTAACGGTTACCCAAATTAACTAATCACTGGGTTTCCACATAGAAGAACATAGGTGAAAATATGGATATAGAAGAGAAATATAACCATCATGTTCTGATGGAGAGTGGTGGAGAACATGGCTATGAAAAAGCCAACAATCACAAATCCATAGATTTGTGATGATCTAAGGTACCATCTGATTCATCAGATATAAGGGCACTAGGACAACATTTTTGGTTTTCAAGATCATTTCCCTAAAGTTGAAGAAATTGGAATTAGAAGAAATACTTTCTTGATTTTGGTACAGTCTCACCATTGGTCGTTCCTTGAACAATTTCCACTTCATCTCTTAAAGAAATGAAGTTGAATTTGTCATTCGTGAAGTATTATCATATCATGTGATAGAATGATGGGTCATTCCATCTGTCTCAAACAAAAGGTTAGAAAAAGTTATCAAAAATACATAAGTCCATCTATAGTGAGATTAATCATATATGGTTCCTAAAATGGACTTATACTTCATATATCATAGTGCTTAATATAATAAAACTGGTTTCTACTAAATAGGGACTTTCTGTAGGCTAGTGTTAGGTGATAAAGGTCTATCGTACTTCAGTTGTGGGTTCGATTCCCACAGCCTTGTCTGACGCGATGGGTTGTCGCGCATCCTGTAGGTTGTCCTTTTTCTAAAACTACATTATTATAACATTCCATAAATAATATCGAAAGAAAGAAAAAAAAATTCTAGCCTTAAACAATTCTATCTGATGTCCGACTTAATCCATTCCATCCTTTAAGCTTATCAAAAATACTTCTGTCCAATCTCATAGTGTAAAGAAAATGATTACTTGAGAGGTCACATAACAAGTACGTGAATACCATCATTTATCCCCCATATATCATACGATATATCTTGTTGGTCACATTCCAAACATTCGAAGGCCTTAATCATGTATTCTCTTGAAAAATGAATACCCATTGAACCTTAGTGAAAACATGAATGCAGTTAAAAGTTAACCCTTTCCACATACCAAAATCCCCAAAATTCTATATACTCAAACCATGATATCACTTAGTCCTTATATCAATCATGAGCTCATGAATACTATCAAAAAATTTATTTTCTTCTTATCCCTTCATTATGCACATATCATCTGTTTTCCAAAATATTTGAATCACTTTTCATGGTTACCGGTACCATATTCTTATAGAAAACCACAATGGACCAATACAAAGATATTTCAAAATTCCACGATACTATAAATGAGATTTTATGATACTATTTTGAAATCCCATTACATAAACACTTAATCATTACACAACATCATTGTCATACTCAACATCACAAATAGTGATCGCATGTGACTTACCTTTATCCTTTGCCTTAAGAGGTTGCTCACGTTGATCATCATTAACCCTTGGATTAGGGAATTGATTAGCATAATGCCCCATTTCCTTTCACTTGAAGCATTGAAGTGTTGGTGGTGCGCTCTCTACAGTCTTTTATTTATTCACATCATTAGCAACCCTTTTTCCATTACTTTGATACTCAGCTGCTCAATAACCTTCTTTTCCACACTTAAAACATTTTCTAGTCCCTTTAATACAATATCCACCATGCATCTTTCCACACTTTGAGAATAAAGAAACATTCATCTTCTTTTCACCATTATTCTGAGATTTCTCCTTGAACTCCATCTTTCGTTTCTTGTCAAAACCATGAGATGGATATATTACACCAAATTCTAGTTCTACCTTGATAGCACAAAGCACAATTTCTTCATAGCTACTGAAGTCTCTTATAGCTAATGCCCTTCGAAGACTTTGTTTTAAACCACTGAAAAATCGATGAACTTTACTTTCAGGTTGGATGATAAAGCCAGATGCATACCTTGCAAGTCTTGTAAAATTCGCTTCGTATATACCAACAGATTCATCATCCTTCTGCTTAAGCTCAAGAAACTCCTTTTTCCGTCTTTGTTCGAAGAATACGAGGGAAGTACTTACTAAAAAACAAGTTCTTGAACTCGTCCCATTCCATGGATTCAATTTCATCTTGGGGCCTTGTATTCTTAATTAGTGTCCACCACTGGTCTGCTTCACCTTCTAAACAGTAAACAGCTAAAATGACTTTTTCATGTTCTGAATAGTGAAGTATGGAAAATATCTTTTCAATGGTACTGATCCATTGTTCAGCAACAAGTGGATCAGAAGACCCATTGAAAGACGGTGTACGTTGCCTCATGAAGGACTCAATAGAATGTTGTTCCCTTCTCTGATCATTTGGAAATCCAGAATGATTAATAGCTTATATAAGTATAGCAATAAGATTTTTCACTCTATCTCCCATCACATTTGGTTGCTCGGGAGGACAATCATTACATTGATCAACACAGTTCCTTCGGGTTCCAGCCATCGTCTAAAACCCAAAAAGAACAGTGTGAGAGGCAAAAATCATGCTAGGAAAACAACATAATAAAGGGGGAGTACCTTCAATATCTAACATATTAGGTTTAATTCTAATATCATTACCATAATTCTAGGACTATAACCTATACTTATACTTAACCTTAGGGACATCCCTATACATACCTTAGAAGTATCTCTAGGGATATCACTAAAGTTTTTGTATCCTAGTTTTCGAAGGTTAACTAAACCTTTCCTCTGATACCAACTGTAGAGACCCAAAGCTTGACGTACATGGACATTACATTTCTTTTTCGGAATAGTTAATACATAATGAAAACATACACACAAGGACCGTAATAGTTTAGTGTCTTTGGAAACTCGGAAAATAATCTTCTAATCGTGGTGAAAGATCTTCAACATCTCCCATAAAGATCTTCCCCTTTTTGTTTTCTTACCTAAAACCTTTCTTTAAATCCTGGGGAAAAGAAAAAATATAAAGGGTGAGCTCAAATGCTCATTAAGGGTAAGCATAGAGAACATAAAACAATCCATAAACATTTTAATGCAAAAACTTGAACATAAAATCTAAACATCAAAATCATGAGCAACAACATAAATCATGGAAGTACACAAGGCATAGATCATAAAGGAACATTGTTCATGATAAACTAGAATGGTAATAAAACATGTAATTGTGGAATCCATTAAGCACATGTTATGATTTCCATAGTAGCCAAGGCATTACTGCCAATACCATCTTAGTGGACAAAGTCCCATTCTGAATCGAGTTCACTCCTTGTTCCAGTACTGTAACACTGAACCGGATTAACTTACCATTTCAGCCATGTCTATCTCATGAGATATAAATCTTTACCCAATTCATTGGAGGGAGATATAGTTCCCACCCATCTCATAATGAAACCATTCTTATGTGTGCCACAAAATCATAATTCATACTTCATAGCATAACCCATGTAATAAAAATGGGATTCTTAATCATCATGCCATCATAACACAATCCATATAAGATAAAAGGACATCATAAAAATAATTCCATAATAACATAATCAAACCAATGTAAAAAATAGGGATAGAAACAGAACCCTATATTATCTTAGATGGAAAATAATTTGGATAAAACACTTGAACTCCATTCTTGAGGAAAATATCCTTTCTACTTCAAAAACAGTTTCCTTTCTTAACATGTCATATAATTTTAAACTAAAAGAAGTTGATTAAAAATAAACTTGAAAACTTGTAAAGGAAGCTTCATGGAAATAATGTTCTAAAAATCCATTCACTCCATATAAGTTAAAAAACATTCTTCTCGTACATTGGCCAGAAAAGTCTAAAACTACCTCGTACGAAAAATGACAAAAGATTCCTTTCATGTATTTTACTAAAAACTCACCGAAGGGTAAAATTGGATTTAAAAAATTGTAGGAGGATATAAATAATATTACATATTGATGAAACATGGATGTGGATGATAAATATTCCCCAGTAAATTCTGAAGTATAAACAATCTCGGATAAAAATTGAGATTACGAGATTTTCCCTTACCTTATGTCTGATATGATTCGTATGTATCCGAACCTCCTATATAATGATTTAAATAATGTCATTGACTTATTAAATAATCATATTCATTGTTATTATATCATATATTGTTCACTTAGGTATTTATATTACTCGTTCATTTGTCAATTCCATGTTAAAGTAGCGTTTTGGGTAAAATTGTTTCATTTACCGTACGTGTTTGGACTTATTGTTATTGATATTATTATTACTTATATCATGATTTAATTACTTCCAGAATGTAAAACATGATTTATATATCATATATATTCATTATATATATATAATAGATATATAAATGAAATAAAACACACTGTTCATGGAGACGGTAGGTCGTACGTACGCATGAATGTTGTTTTCCTCTCTTTATTGACCTGAATGGAAGTAATTAGATGACATATATATATATATACATAAATACAGTAGCTTAATTATGTCATATATTTCTTTATTATTCATTATATATACTTTATAATCATTCTTGAATGGTTAACATGGAGAATGAATCTCATCGCATCGTGGAGACGGTAGTCCGTACGTACGCACGAGTGATGATATCATTCCCACGATTGTGGAACTATATTGAAGCGTATGTATAATATTTCAGAAAAAAATATCACTTTAAAATAATCATATTTATTTATTTATTTACACCATTGTACCCATCCAAGTAAGGTGGTGGTCGAAAAAAGATTACACCACGGCGTGGAGACGGTGTTCCGTACGTACGCACGCGCAGTGATTTCATTTTCCGTAGGATGGATAGAAGGTGAAATAGGGTTGTTTCATATTTATAATAGCATACCAGTATATAATTAATACTAATGTTATTAATTTATAATGATACAACTAAATAAGAAGAATTATAAGAAGAAAGAAACTTGAGAGAATCAGAAGAAGTGATTACTTCTTCTTCGACGCACCTCTTTTAAGCTTCCTCTTATGGGAGTAGAGTTGGTCTTTTGAGAAGACCAAAACCTCCAGAATGTTTTTAGGGAAGTGGAGAAGAGAAATGGTCAGGGGTTTTCAGAGATTAAAGTCTCAAAAGGGTGTGAAGAGAAGAGGGAAGGGGTTCCCTTTTTATAAGGGAGGAGAGGGTCACCTTTGGAAAAACTTAAAATATTATTTTATAATAAAGTCATATTCGGTTTATAATAGATCCAAATTGATTTATTTAGAATCTAAAGTGGGTATGGGTATAAATACTCTTAAAAAATATATTTTATACAAGTTTAGGTTGCAATTTTAACCTTATCATTTAGATTTAACTCTAAGTTAAATAATTTAACTTTTACCGTGTCTTCTTATTTTCTTACACTATATGGTTAATAAACTTACTATAACAAGACAAAATAACCCCAAGTGGTTCATTATTAATATATATATCCTTATATAAGTCATTTGGCCGAACCTTAGATTTTTAGGAATAAAATAACAATTAATAATATAATATTTTTTTTAAAAACTATTTTATGTCAATTTTGACACTATTTGGTTATTGATTTTTGTGAAAATCATAACAGCATGATTAGTTCAAAAAAGGTTAATTAAGTCAATACTAACATGTCATATTAACCAATAAAATTATTTTAATTCATAAAAAGTCTCAAATTACATTTATTTGGGTATTTGTAATATCAATTATTTTAATATTTCATTATTTAGGTGATTACTGCATCACCATTGTGTCATAAATAACTTAAATTATTTAATGTCTAAAAATTATAAATAAAATACCATTAGGTAGGAAATATTTTTAAATTTATAATGA
Source organism: Viscum album (assembly GCA_963277665.1). NCBI lineage: Eukaryota > Viridiplantae > Streptophyta > Magnoliopsida > Santalales > Viscaceae > Viscum > Viscum album. Next base: position 740,300,308 of record OY728159.1, read on the forward strand.
ATATTTATAGTAGAATTTATCTTATGTATAACTCTATATTATAAATGAATTAGTCATTAAACTTTGATTTTAACTTTTTTAACCCTTCTTTAAATAAATTAATAATAAATGTCCTAATCTAATCCATGTGGACCTAAATGGTCATATTTTATTCCTAATGTTGTTTCTGGTCGAATTAAACTTATCCAATATAATTAGGACATGTGTTAGGGTAATAATAATATCATTTTTACCCTTAATTACCCTATTTACTTTTAACCGTGGTAAATAAAAGTAAAAAGTTATTGTTCACCGAAAATTATTTTCATCTCATTAAACCAGATTTTAGTCCTTGATATTAACCATGTCTCTCTGATTTTCTAAATTCCACTCACAGAAGCGGTAAAATTAAGTTTTATGTGAATTTGAAAATTCTCCTAGGAGGTGGGTAAAAGACGGTGAAAAGTTCAATAAAATTTTTATATATCTAAAATTATTATAAAATGACTCTAATTAATTACATTGAACTTAAGTATTATGTATCAATTTTTACCTAAAATAAATTTAAAAAAAATAAATAATTATTTAAATAAAAAGTAGGTTTTTAAATAGTAACCTAGTGTTTTCACTATTCATCAAAAATTGAAAGTTTTCAGAAAAATATCAAAATTTCACCCTAGGCTAATTTCGATATTACGAATCCAAAAATGAAGTCCATTTTGAAAAATAAAATTTAAAAAATTTCAAAGAGTGGGTATTACTATTCATAACGGCTAGTTTATATAACATATCGTTGTTTAGTGAAACTCGATATTGCGTACAACACACGCTATCGTGGAAGGTCACGATTGCATGTAATGCAAGCCAAGTCAGGGATGTGTGTAGTGCAAGCTCCTTTTGGTGTAGCGTACAACACAAGACATCAATAAAATTAAAAATAATATTTTTCATAAAATCCCAGGGTGTTACATCCATCCTTCACTCAAAAATTAGATCAAGCTACAAATTTAAATAAAAGAGGTATAAGAAGATATTTTAAAAAATTAAATATGAATCAAAGAGATGAGATGATAGTACCTTATCTTATATTTACACATTTTCTAATAAGGGAGATGAGAAAAGTGATAAAGCACACATATTGACATATTGGTTTAATGGTATTAACAAAAAATATAAGGGGGGATTGAAGAGCCCAAATGTGATTTATATTTCTTTTCAATAAGTGAGGATGCAATGATGATGAGAATATTCCAGTATATATTGGGAAATATGTGAATAATTTAATGAGTCTCTACCGTTATAGATGGATAAGGAAAAAGATTAAGAAGCTCCTTGGAGAGATTAGATGTTATAATTTAAGGAGTAATATATATAAATGTGATAATTGTAGAGATTATATTCATGGTAATCATGAAAAGTTATGATGGAATATATATATAACTATCTATAACTGAGTCTAGTGAGTCTGAAGAGCTGGATGCTAAAACAGATTCAAAATCCTTAAAAAATGAAGTAAAAACTTACTAGTATATTAAAGAATCCATTCTTATATAAGAGAGCTTTAAGTTTGTTTCAATCCGTGAATAAATACACGATGAGGTAGTTTTGAGAAAATTATAGATTCCGTGGATACATTCAAAGAGGTTATGAAGTAATCTACTAATGGTATGTAATGATTATAAGAAATATAGAATTTCTATACTAAATCTTGAAAAATGAATTTCATATATCTCATAAGATTTTGGGTCTAATGCTGAAAATGAAAAGGGGTCATAAGTTTCTAATACTTTATCTATTATTGTAAGACTTTATTTAGTATTGTATAAGACTTCATGTATCTCATAATACTTCTAAGTAACCTTGTAATACTTTGTTTGTGGTATAAAAATGACAAAGGTGGGTCTCTCATAAGACTTTTTTGAGTTTTTCATAAGACTTTGATATGTGATTAATACTTTTCAGTTTTTCAAAATATTAAAAATGCATGGATTCAAAATGAATCCATAAAAATTTTTAAGTCTTATGAAATATAACTACTGGATAAAAAATTGATAATGGGATAAATATTCATAAGTCTTATAAAAAATGCTACCTTTTGAGTTTATGAGATATTTCTAATATTTAATAAGATATCCTAGACTAAAAATATATGTTCAATCTTATGAAATTTTCTCATAAAATATATGAGTAATTCATAAAATACTTGGTAGACTTTGTAAGATGTTTAAAATATCATAAGATATTGGAGTTCGAAATATGTTTTACTTAGAAATTTGATAATACCCAAATAAAATATTTTGAAGGAAGATTAAAATCATACGATGATATTTTATATTCTTCATGGTATTTTACATCATAATTATTCAAGTAAATTTTATTCAAGATGAGATATATGGAATAAGACTTCACACCATAGATCAAGATACAATGTTGTGTAAATATATAAAGGAATTCACACTGTAAGGAGGAGTGACATGTCACGACACTACATGACCATGTATATATGAAATGAGTTTAAACGATGCCAATTTTCTAGAGAAAAAAAGACCTGTGATAATTTAAATATCTTTTAAGGTAAATAACTAGTCTTCTATAGGCTTAAACAGTGATATTAACCAAGGATTTGAATGATATTAATATTATAATTCAAACCAAAATATATATATACCATATTTGAATGAGAATGTCACCTATAACCATGAATTAAAACATTTCATAATTGATTATGGAATAAATATTCAAAAATATATGGATATAAAAATTGTATGATGCTGAGAATAAGTAAAAAAAAGAGTGACATGATACTGAACCTAAAATAAGAAAACTTATATGTATCGAAGGAGAAGATGAATTTATCCAGTAGTGAACCTATGAGTTGAAGAAGAATAATAATAATAATCCTATGATATATTTATATACTAGAACATAATTTAGACGATAAGGATACCTAAACCACAACTATTTTGTCAAGTATAAAAAAAAATTGAAGTAGATTGAGGTAGAGAATAAGGCTGATATGAACACTACATCAGAAAATAGAAGAATTTGAAGATATTTTCATTGGTTTAATGAAAGGATCTATTAAAGAATTTTGAGAGCCAATATAAAGAAAAAATCAATAGAATGAAGAAAAATCTTTTTAGGAGATAGCTTCAACTGGTGATAACTAGTATAAAGAACCCATTGAGATGTTTCCATGTATTTTTGGGATATAACCCTACACTATATTCACATGTGACTATGAATTTTGATAGATTGTCTATCAAGATTTTTAGGAGATGTTATAAACTTGTAATCATAGTGTCTATTAGTGTAAATACAGGTCTTATAACTCTACCCAAACTTGGAAAAGATCAGGCTCTCACATTGAGGCTAAACCATGTAAATCCTCATGTGCTTTTCTATGATTTCAAATGATTTTATATGAGAAAGAGTAAGATAACTAAGAATGAGGGGATTATAATTTAACCAATAAAATAAGTTGATTTAAATGAGAGTATGTTTATAAAAAAAGAGATAAAAAATTCATCCCTTCCCCCTATCAGTGATCACATGGGAATTGGGAACTATAGGTTTGGTTTAATAATTCCAAAAATAAATTAATCACTTAAAATAAAGATTTAATTCATTTTCATATTCAATACAAATTATTACCAAAATATCAAAAATATATTAATTTCACTTAAAATATGAATATGGTGGGAGTTAAATAATTTAATTAAAAATTAAAAATATTGAAATATTGTGATCTTTAATATTTTATGAATGATCATGATATTTAACAAATCAAATTAATTATCTTTTTACTAGAATTTTTGTACTATGGCAGGGATTGTAGGTCATCTCTTGATGAATAATTAGATAATTATTTTTAAAATAAAGCTTAAATTCTAGAAAAAAAAATGGGATTAGTGAAAATTTTGTTTTTTTATTAATTAGGTAAGTATATATAATCAAAGCGAGAAAAGAAAGAAAAAATTAATAGTTTTGATCAAGCGTGATCAACCCAGAGAAATCCCTTGATGATCATTATTCATCACTTCAAGGAAAGGGTTTAATTTTTTTAATAATTTATTTTAAATAAATAAAACCAAATTTTTAATTGATATTTACTAGGATTCCACCTAGGGTTTATTTGGAAACTCAAAGTGATTCACCAACTACCACTGATGATCAATTAATTTGCTTCCAATGTGATTACCCAAAACTCACTAAGGAAATAGGTGAGTAACTCATTATATTTTCTAAGTTTGTATATTATTTTAGTATAATGCCATGAAATAAATGTAAATGGATATGTAAATGTACATTTTAGTTAAATCTATCAATATGAACCACATAAACATCATGATTAAAAAGGGGGAGGAGTCGTGAATGTTGCGTAAATCATCACACAAATGGGTACCCCCCAAATATGATATTATGACTTTGAGTATAAAATACTATTACAAACCTAAATTAAATAAGAATAAAATATGTATAAAAACAACATGCACACCTATAATTTAAATAATAATAAAATGGTTAAATAGGTGAATCTTGGGATTTACATCAAGTTCCTCCCTAGGTGATCACACAGTCCTTAGATTTCAATGGAAGTTTAGGAAACCATATGATAGATGAATGAATATGAAAAGAACATTAATTTACTCTTATATTAATTAATACCTTAATAATAAGGGATAATATTGATTATTAATAATTAAATTCATTTTTTCACAAAATAAGTAAAGTATCTAAGGGTCTAAGTGAACTACTCATGGAAGACTTTTCCCCTCTATTTGATCTTCTTGGTTGATAGGCTTACCCACCGATTCATGACTTCAAAATTAGTGTAGATGTGGTACATAAAGTTAGCTATTAAATTGAGGTATAATTAGGACATTTGATGACATGGCCAGAACTATCAGGTCCCCAATCAGAAAAATAGTAGGTTGAGTGTGCAACCCCAAGACCACCGCCAATAGTCCAAGGGTTGGTGATTAACACCTAGTAGATATAACACACAATATGGGAGGCCTTATCCTTTATCAACCTATATTAGATTAATATATCAAATACATAAAATAACCAAAAACACTATCCACATAAAAATATGAATAACTTAACTATATACATTACATGTATGAGATAATAAAATATAAGTACAATGCGACGTAGGAAAATATAAAAAAAATATAAATATATATTACACCATTATAAACCACTCAAATTCATTATGCATCAGAAATCATCACTAGGTATCATATTTGAATAGACTACCCCATCTCTACATCCACCAAGAACATCTTCAAAACTGTGTGTCGTCTATAAAAACACAACAAAAATGGTAACCTTTAAAATATAGGGATGAGTAAAAACATATTCAATGGGTTTTCATGAAACTAAGAAAAAAAAAGAAAAATATCAGCTCAAAAATACTCAATATGAGTGAGTAACCAAGAGAAAGATAAGAAAGGTAAATATATATATTCTCTAAAACTAAAATTCTTAGGGACATAGAGAATTCATAATCATTTTTTCATAAACCCATAAATCTCACAAGAAACTAGGGATGATATGAGTACCAAAATTCTATTAATCTAGAAGCCACTATGTAATTGTATATTTCATATTGAAGGAAACCAATGGTTTCTTAAGCAGTTATAAGTCAAAAATATTTTGAAATGATCAACCACTCTAACTCTCACACAACCACTTGAAACCATAAAGGAGAATTTATATCTTGTTGAGGTATACAAGTAAACCAAGGGGGTGCTAGACCCTATTTTCTACAACCACTGATATTGTGTATCCATTATAAAACCTATGAGGAACCCATGACATGACCAAGAATTGATATCAGTAAAATAAATATTGGTCACCACTATTGTAAACACTTAGGCATGATTATACCACATCACATCACTGAAATCGTAAAGGGGAATCAATGTCCCTCTGGAATATATCTTGGTTGAGGGTGTAAGATCTGTAGATAGAGGATCTTATTCCCTATTTGACTAGGGGGTACATAATCCTACCTATAGGATGGGATAAAGGGTCCCACAAACTAGGTATATGGGGGGAATACCCGACCCTATCTATAAATTGATCCATAGATAGAGGATCCCTTGCCTTGGGGTATATAGGGTGAATACTAGACCCTACATTTAGGATGAGATAGAGGATCCTTCACCCTAGGTGTATGGGGGGAATACTTAAACATAACTATAAAACAACCCATAGATTTTGGATCCCATGCCACTGGTATACTAGGGGAATATTTAACCCTACTAGTAGGATAAGATGGAGGATATCATGCTATAGGTAAATGAGGGGAATTTCCAAGACTATCTATAAATCATCCCACAAATAAAGGATCAGATTCCCTATGTATAAAAGAGAATACCAGACCCGGACTAAGGGATGAGAAAAAATTGATCATTACACCCAAACCCCATCATCGAACCTATAGATAAAAATATAAAATATTCTTATATCACCTTAAAAATGGAATCATATTTCCAAACAGACCACACCATTGTTATCTAAATAAAAAAACATAGGATACGCTATTTATTTTCAAAAAATGGACACATGTATGATATTTTTACCAAAAACCCCTAGGGGTAGGAATGAGCCATGTGGATACTCCCTAGTGAACCACATGGTATGCTAGGGGTGGGTCGACACACATTGTTGGGTGCATGTAACCCATGTGTATTGTGTATCTAATCATGTGTACCAACCCATCCTTGGCTGGGTTGGGGTGGACTTAGCTTGATTCTTTTTTCCACCAAGACCATGTGGTTGGGATGACTGCACCTCTTCTAACCACATGGAGGGAATAAGGTCATCCAATCTTAGCTTGATCAAAATTCTGGGGGTGGATTGAGCACCCCTACCCCCTTCACTATAGTTCCATGGCCGTAACATTTCACTTATCTTAGGAATTCTCACATGCACCATTTTAAATGCTATTTTATAATCTGGATAGTGCCCACTCCTTTGTCACCATGCCACCTCCCATCATTCTTTGTATTTTCATCTATCATGCACCATTGCTTGAACTGGTGTCTTTGTTACTATAGCACCATGTTACTCTCACTGTATCCCTATTCAGATCCATCTCTAACAACCCATGTTTCCCTTTTGAAGAGGACCTTGTATTATTATATTCCATTATCATACCATAATAGGAATGAAAATTTCAATGTCTAAAAGTAAAAGTGAATAACAATTGACGATGGAAAGAAAGGCCACCCAATATGAATTCGCATTGGTGTTCATTGTAGAATATATAACATTGATTAATGGTGAGTTTGATAATTGAGTAAAATCTTGTGTAAATAATTCTAATAAACTTTTTAAAAGTTGTACATCACATTATGAAAGTACCAATTTGGGATATTCTGAACACTAAGAGGGGGGTGAATCAGTGTTGAGGAATTATTTATCCAATTATAACTTTTTATCCCTATAACTCTTAGACATGTTAAGATCTTGATTCTATTATTCTCTTTTCCCAATCACATGAAAGTATATGAAAGTAATAAAGATAAAATATGATATTTTTACAAGTTTCAATACTCAAAAAGAGTAGCTACGTCCTTGGCATGGTATAGAAACAATCCAATACCACTCAATCTACTAGAAAACAGTCCTTTTGTGTGGAATTCAATATGTAGGATATGCCCTTACACTCATGTAACATTATGTAAAAAATCCAATAGTGAGTTCATGTAGCACTATGTAAACAATACAATAGTGCATGTTTTATAGAACTTGAATCAATTTTTATACTGCCTCTCAAGAAAGTATTCTCATTGTTGATAAGGGTTTGTAACACCAAGAATGTCCTCCACCTGTTGAGTCCTGTCGGATGTCATAGTTCTGCTTTGTTCTTTAATAAAATTTTTCTTCAATTTGGTTGGGAAAAAATCCCTCAAGGTTCTATCTCAGTGTTTTTGAGATGATTTTGTTTGTTTAAAATCCAGATGACTGTGAATCAGTATAGTTAGTTTTTATGAACCAGATATTTAAGGTGGCACAATTCCCTAGTGTTTTCCAAAATTTCCAGCCTCAAAATCTAGAGTTTTTTAGTTTGGAAAAGAAATTTTTTTGGAAAGGAGTTTGTGGAATGTAGTTATCAAACCACAAAGAAGGTATGTTAAATGTCTATGAAAAAACTGTAAAGGTTTATTTTTGCATAGTAGTGTTATGCGGACTGTGAAGGGAACTATGCTGACCGCGTAGTGAAATAGTTCATGGGAGGATACCAGTTTGCAGGAGGGTCATCAATTATTGGGAGGTGTGATGTATAAAGTTTTTGGAAGTGATTACAGCTTCCACAAAGGGTTTTCATCTATAGAAGAAATTGTCTACCACAAAGAAATTAATGTGTTATGTGGACCGCATAGCAGTATGCGGTGAAGGCTGTACTACTTTAAATTCTTGGGTAATTTAGATTAGTAGGATTTACAGATCTATTTGCTTATATAAAGACCCATAATCATATCATTAAAGAGAGATAATTTCATTATAAAAGATCATCGCTTCTCAGAGAATTCATAGAAGTCTGAAGTGGTTTGTAAGGGTGGATTCCACAAAGGGTGGAGTAGTTCACAGGAACAATTCCATGAAAAGAGTTTTTTAGGTATTTTATGTTCACAAAGGAAGATGGTCCATAGAAGAAGGAGTGGTCCATAAAAGAAAAGGTGGTTCATGGAAGTAGAGGTGGTCCACATAATATGATACGGTTCACATAAGAAATGGAATTTCATAGAAGAAAAGGTGGTATAGGGAAGAAAATATGGTCCATGGAAGTAAGGGCATCTCGTGGAAGAAATGGTGGTCCGTGGAAGAGGAGATGGTTTGCAGAATAAGAGGTGGTCTGTGGGAACAGGGATGGTCCATAGAAGGAGAGATTGTCTAGGAAGCACTCATGCTACATATTGTAACACAGTACGTAGAGTATTGAAGGTAGTTTGCATAGGATTTAAGGAATTTCACCAAGGTACTAAAATAGTTCATGAAATTAATCTTCGCAAACTGAAAGTATACGAAAATTTGGATTTCATTAATGGGTGAAAATGAGACTTTAACAGATCATCTACCTACAATTGGGGATGATTTTATCCATACAAATTAAGGGACCTAAAATTCCATAAACTGTGTGTGGATCCCTTCCATAGTAGTGAGAAAAGGAAGAGGAAAATGATGATCCTTTACACCAGTAGTGAGCCATAGAAAGATACATAGGGAGTGACCCTTGGAAAATAAATAGATTGAATGTAAACATTATAAAGGAAGTGATTCTGGGTATAGAAGTGATCTAACCCAAAACTTGTAATTTGGAAGTGAGCCTTAGTGTGTTTGGTACATCAACATATCATCATTGTATACTCCTTGGACGTAGTCTAGTGATGGTGAACCAAGTAAAATTGTTTTGTCTCATGAATGATTTCAATCATGTTCATAAATTACAACAGGGAAGAGATAGAAGATTATTTTGTTTAATAATGAAATAAGATCTGAAGGGTAAATTTTTTTAATCCTTCATAACCAGATTCACCCCCCCCCCTCTTAGGGTATTTAACCTAATTGGGATAAAAACTTCGTTACTTGTAGAACAACATGCAAGAAAATCTTATTATCTCTTCCCTATAGAAAAATTGATAGTTGTACAATCTTCTTCTTCTTTCATTCACAATAATATGAATGTTTCATACAAATGAACTGAATTCTCCATGTCCAAGTAATGATCAATTGATATCAATTTGTCTAGTCACTTCCAATTCTCCCATTGATCTCTAACACAAAAATATATACAATAGTGTATATCAGTGTCTTGATCTCTCTTTCTTCTTTAGTGCAAAACCAAATACACTGAATCAAATTCTTCCAATAATGCTAGAATCAAAAATATCCTTTATGATTATTAAAATAATAATGATCATCTCAACACAACATCATCGTAATTAATATTCCCTAAATAATAATCAATATTTAAGTAGACACATTCTATTATTCTTGGACACACAATAATGTTCAATTGTGTAGCAGTGTCTTATTCTCTTTCTTCGACACTCAATATCAACACATGAGTGTATTGGGTTACTTATCTTCTTCAATTTGAAAATATGAACTTAGGTGCACGTCTAGTTCTTATTCACACAATCAAACTATGTGTGTTTTCTCTTCTCTTTCCATTTCATATTAACTAGGTGCACACATAGTTTTGCTTTGTGAAACACAGTGGGGGTATTATACCCAATCATTGGTTCATAAAATCATTCTTCGAGAATCACTACAAGCATATGAGTTTAACATGTGTCAAGTGTTGACGGATTATCTTCTTTACAATATATGAGGAGGTTATAAACACTTATCATGTGTATGTTGTATTTATTTTTTAATAACTATCCTTTATCCTCCACAAACATCCTTGAACTGCATGGTGTAGTGCTTCGTAGACAGCCTTTCCTTCTGTGGAAAAACCTTCCTTCCAACGACAACATTTCCTTCTATGGACTGCCTCTGCTTCATTGATGGTTGATGCCTCCACAAACCACTGATGCTTCATGGCCCCATTTTTCCTTTCATGCTATCAATATATAAAAACTCCTTCTATAGAAAAATTCCCCCTTCATAGAATATTTTCTTCATGAACTATTATCCTTCACAGAATTCTTCCTCCTGAACTTCTTCCCCTTCGTGGAATTCTCCCTCACGAACTCTTTTAGACTTACCCCAATTCTTCTATTAGTGATGATATCTTATAATAAAATTCATCCTCACTAATGATCTGATTATGGGTATTTATATAGTCAAATAAGATTTGTAAAACCCACTAATCTGATTTACCCAAAACTTTGATGTGGTAAAACCTTCACTGCAAACTGTTATCTATTCCACATAGAATCTTTCTTCTTTATGGTAGATGATTTCGTCCAAAAACAATAACCCTTTGTAGCAGCCTACATCACTACCTCATCTTAAAATGACACATATCCCATAAACAGTTAGCCTCCTATGTACTACAAGCCTCCCACTAACTATTTTCCTTACGTGGTCTACATAGTGTGCTTCGCAGTCCTCTTAGTGATACTATGCAGAAATATTCCTTTGCCAATTTTCCTTCATCATTCAGCATACCACCTATGTGATCCATGAACTGTGCTTTGTGGAATCCTTTGTGGAAAAACCTTTCTTTGTCATAAAAAAATCTTGATTTTGAGGCCAAAAAACTTGAAAAATACTGTGAAATGACACCACCTTAAAAAATATGCTTTGATAAAAAAAATCATAATGATTTTCGGTCATCTAGATTTTTGACAAAAAAAATTGATGTATATCTCTCTATTGATTTCATCACAAACTCCATCTATCATGAAATTTAACCTTTGATCAAACACCTTTAGCATCGTCAGATTTTTCAAGGAAAGTATTGTAACTTCCCTATCTTCTAGAAACATCCCTCTTTCCAATCAAACCTGAATATTATTTGCATCACTTCTTTTCTTCCAACCATATTCTAAATATTATTTTCATTACTTTTTCTCCACCATGATTTTATTAGGCTAGTTTCACAGGTTTTACAACATACTTATAATTTTTTGGGAAATACAAAATATCAAATCATAATAATATTTTATAAGGATAATTATTCAACCATGACATCCAATGTCATCAAATGAATCCATAATAATTCTCTAGGAATCACCTTGAATTCAAAGTCTTCAAATGTTGTTGCTTGAATTATCAAGACTTGAGGACAGTATCCATACTCCATTAACTTTGGAACTGCTTCATCATATTGACCACAATGAGATCTTTCTATCTCATTAATCACCATTTACCACCAATGTCAATCAGTTGATAGAAAATAAAATCCATACACAAAGCGGGCTCTTCAATCTCTCCCTTTCTATTTGTTGTCAATACCTTTAAAGTTCATTCCAAATGAATGTGTCAGTTTGTGGAACTATTATCTTCTCTCTCCCCTTTACCTTTCAAAATTTCATTTCACTTTCTATACCCCTTATTGAAAATAAATAAAATTTTCATGGGAAAATGGGTATTAGTCCATACATAAGCAATGTTCCATCCATCATTCCACTCTATGTCTACTTTAACTGTGCTCAGTGTAGATAACAAGAGGATTTGATTGAGAAAACAAAGTTTTCCATTTAAAACTGATCATAAGAACTTATATAATTGTCTTAAAGGATTATTCACTTTCATTAAAGCATGAAATTAATAAATTTGAGATGAATATTTTTAATAAAAATCAACCTGAAACTCCTACAGTCACTTCAAAAAATAAATACAAAACATTCAAGTGAAATATGATGGATAAGTAACCTTAGGGAACTTCCATTCTTATTATGTCACTAAATAATTCAATTTCTCCCCCTTTGTAAGGATTTTGTTTTTTCTAATAACCAAGGATGAGAGATTAATAGATATAAATTTGATAGTGACATGATCTTCAATCAGATTCCAAAATAATAAAATTTGATACTAATTGAAAAAAATAATTCTGGAAGCTTCTTCATTTGTCTCCCCCTCAAGGGAAACTTTTATCAACCACTTAATAATGGTGAATCTTATCAAGAATGAATTTTAAGAAATTTTAGTATAGAGAATACACCAGAATGGTTCTTCATCTTGTGATATTCTATATTCTACAACTTTCACAACTTCAACAAGGATGGTCTTCTAGAACATTTTTTCTTCAGAATTCCAAGAAATAAGATCAAAACAAGATGGAATCTTCTTTAACCTGGATATCTAAAATAGGAAATCACTTTCTTAAACTTAATCAAGTATGATTCTCCATAATATTAGTATTTAAATATCAATTGAAAAATCATTCATTGATGGTAACTTCTTCAGCTTTTCTCTCAAGAATTGACCACACTCACTACTTCTCAGGTTCTCCCCCTGAGAACTTTCTTCACCTTCAATTCCATACATTATAAGAAAAAATACAATAAAAAAATTTAATAGAATAAGGTGGATCCTACTTGATTTATTAATATGTACTGTAAGTTTGAGATGATCTTCTCAACCAAGTTTCTCCATTTTCACCAGTCTTTATGCTTGCACATTTGAATATTTGTTCTGATTTATGTTGAGGCAACATGGATCTCTTCACATCCTCTTCTTCTTTGTGTGGAGAATTTTTCTTCTTAACATCCTTCATGGATGAAACATTAATACTCCTTTTAATTATTACTTATTTCTTTGGTATGACGTTTAAACAACCTTTTTCAATGTGACTCGATTTCTTGCATCTCTCACATAGAACTTATTTAACCCAAGAGTTTCCTTTTCTTGAAAAATCCTCCTAAAATTTGACTTTGTCAAATAGAATATTTTCATATCCTTTTTTCTAACTTTATATTGTGCATCTTCCATTTTTATCATTCTTTCCAAATATTCAGTCCAGATAACTAACATGTCATTGGGAACTATGGGTGGAAGTTGGGATCTTTCACATAGGTTCTTATGAGTGTCATCCCTTTTAGTAGTTATTTTGGATGAACCACCCTTCAATTTATTGGATTTAGAATCCATGGTTTTCTCACTATTCTTGTTTGGTACCTTCCTGGGGGGAATTTTTTTCAAAATATTTTTCTAATATCTTCCCAATGTTACTTCTTCATTTCTAGTCAAATTTTGTGATATTATTTTCTTCTCAACTTTGGATTAATGTTAATATGAGTATGTACTAACCTTGTGACCACTGTAATTGCATACATCACAGATGTAATAAAGCATTCCAAATATGTTTGTAGTATATATATTCTTATAGACCTATGGATGTTTCTTCTTCTTCTCCGACTTTCTCCCACTTGAGATAGGTTTCCTTTATTCTTTTACATTTTGAGGATTATACCAACAATTTATTGCACAGTGCCAAAATCTGTTACAACGCCAAAATTGAAACACCAATCTTGATTTCTTGATATTTTCTTTATCATATTATTGGTTATTCTTTGTGATGTGTTGTTATTTATATGGGGAATCAATTGACATATTATTTTTCCTATCCACCCTAGTCATGGTGGTAGGATTCTTTATAAGAACCCAGCCTTAAACATTACATAATCTTGAATTGAATGAATAATTCACATTGAGTATATTTTCAGGTTCAGAGTTTTAGAAAATTAGGTCATAACTATTACATTACATCTCAAAAATTACAAAGTAAACACTTCTACTCAGTTCCCATATTTTTCAAAAAATAAAAATTATTTAAAAAAAGAGTCATGTCTAGTTCCATGATTTAGATAGTATGACTTTTCCTTGATACCATCCTTGACCCTATTACAATTTATGTCTTGTGAAAAACATTTCAAAAACCTGGGATGAGCATAAAAATCTCAGTAAGGAATACACAAAAAAAGGAAAACTATTAGTTTTTTCAAAATAATAGGTAAACCATGAATACTTTATCATAAGTAATAATTTTCACCTTTATAAAGTAGTAAATACTATTCACTGAATAAAATACCATTTATTACCCTTTTTTAACCAAAATATTACCATAAAACCCATATAAATAACACATAACATATAAAGGTAACTTGGGACATAAACATAATTAAATGGAATAACCATATGGTCGACTTCCACACATATCACTAAATGGAATAGCCATACGGTCGACTTCCATACCCAATGCATTGGAGGTTATAACGTAACCACCCATCCTGGTTTATCACAGAAACACCCTTTATTTGGTTTATCACATAACCACCCTTCAAATGTCCAAGTACCATTATAAAATCATAACACATAAAACAAATATAAAGGAAAGATAACATTTCCACATTTCAATGACAATATATCATTTAAATATATTAAAAAAAATCCATTATCAAAACCATTTTCAATACCAAAATATGTAAAAGACTATATGGTATTTATTTTCCTTTTAAAAACATTATTGCTTGTTAAGGAAGACAAAGATCAAATAATACTCGCGGTGGCGAAAAGGTCATTTTCACCACTTACGTTAAAAGAAACATTCCTTTTTTCGTTTAGTAAAACACTTCGTTGAAAAAGATTCACTTTAAATGAATTGAAAAGTCAAAGGTGTTTATACATTTTATAAAAGAAAGTTGTGTATTAAACCAAAATATGCCTCAATGAAAGGATATTGAGACGAAGTCTCTTACCTCGTGTCCGATTTGACCCATTCATTCTTTAATTTCCTAAATAATGAAATAAAGTTAATATCTACTTGATTAAGAACATTTTTCAAGTTTATTATTCCTTTTATATAAATTATTACCATTTTTTAAACATTATGTAATCATTTAAGTTAAAAATGGTCATTTTTTCAATACTTGGTACTTGATTCAAAAATGGACTTCTTATACTTACAAGTAGTTCATGTTGTAAAAATTTCATTATATCCATAATGATATTCATGATTTAGATATCATATATATCATATATATTCAGTATATACATGTATTTATAATATTACATAACATTTGGATATAAGAAATGAAATGCATCGTTCGTGGAGACGGTAAGCGGTACATACGCATGAACGCTACTTCCATTTCTATTTAGTATTGTAATGGAATGAAAACTTAATGATACATAAGTATATTATAATTCCATTATAATATCATATATAATTTCATTAACTCTACCCTTTTATGCTCTATATAAGGCATGAACATGTCATATCACTTTGAGGGAGCGGTAGTCCATACTTCCTCAAATGAGATTATCGTATTTACCCACTATGGAAACCATAAAGGTATTCTATAAATGAAAAATACAGAATAATAGAAAAAATAAAAATATCATATATATCATATATAAATATAGTTCCATCATAATTTCCACCATGAGAGGCGGTTGTATATATTTCAACAATCATCATTTCATGAGGCAGTAGTTCGTCGTCCATAGAAACAGTATGTTATTTACCCATTAGACGGAGGTGTGTGTAAGTGTAGTTCAAATACTTATCATAAAAACAACCTATTATATTTATTATACTTTTTTTTATTAAATAAAGTAATAAAAAGAGTTTATATGGTTGGAGAAGTGAATTAAAACAAAATAAAACAAAAGAATTTAAGAGAAAATGTTACCTTTAATTTGGGTAACTCCCTTTGGTTTGAACTAAAAGGGTTTGTTGAAGTGTTTTATGCCTAATTTAAGGCTTCTAGAAGGAGTATAGGTATTTAATGAGATTAATTGGGAAGATTTTGGATGATCCAAGGGGCCTAATAGGTGTAAGGAATGGGTTAGAGGTTAGGAATTTTTATAAAGGGGAGGAGGGTCTCTTTAGGGAAGTGTGAAAATATTATTTTATTATATAATGATTTTCGGTTTCTAAACATCCAAAACTAATTAAATTCAAATATAAGATGACTCATGGTTGAAATAAAATCATCCAATAGGAATTTTATAGGTTTTGTATATTATTTTTATCTTTATAATCTTATTTATTTAAATCATTTATTAATGAGGTAAACACTGCATCATTATTGTGTCATAAATATTTTATTTTATTTTATGTATAAAAATTATAAAAAAAAATACCATGATGTAGGAAATATTTTTATCTTTCCAAAAAAAATTTATAGTTGAAAAGATAACTTATATAACCCTGTGTAAAAATCAATTTACTAAAAGATATTTGTTTATGTCATTTTTGTCTTTACTTTAAATTAATTAACCTAAAGTGTTATTATCACTCTCAAGTGGCTTCATGGGGTCCCAAAATAAACCCAAGTATGACCATGGTCTTCCATGACTCATCCAATAAGGTTAGAACAATTATTAAGGTAATTTTGTAAAAGTCAGTTTTTTAACTACTACTTAGTGGTTTCGTTATTCATCAAAAATTGAAGTTTTTCAGAAAAATTCCAAAAATTCAGCCTATGATATATTTAATATTATAGATTCAAAAATTATTTCTATTTTACCAAATTCAAAACATAAAATTTGGATTAATTAATTTAAAATTAATTCTTGTTTTCAAAACAAAAGGCGTGTTTTTAAGAAATATTAACTATCAAAATATTGACATTTGTTTATGTCCAATTTCAAAGTGAAATTAATTCCAATTACCAACATTGGATTAAATGGTAAAAATATAATCTAATTACACTTTAAAAAAAATTAAGAAGATAATATAACCATATAAATAAATTATATTAAAAGGCAGTTTTGAATTAAAATACTGTATTTTTCACTATTCATCAAAAAATAAATTTTATCAGAATAATAACCAAAATTTACCCAAAGTAAATTTCCATGTCCCGATTATAAAGAAGAATTTTATTTTATCAAATAGAACATATAAAAGTGACCAAAACTATATTTTAAGAGAGTTCTCCATCAAAAGGCGGTAAATCAACCTTTTAAAGTAATTTATGCTTAAAATTAAATTCATTCACATTTTAAGCCTCTAACTTTAATTGGATAAATTTAAAAACATTTAACAAACATGTATAATCATATTGTAGTTAGTTATATTCATTCCCGCCAATACAACAGCTTGGCGTTAACTACCATTTAAAATAATAATATTATATTATTATTGTGTAGTGTAATATTTCAAAAAAAACACATTGTTTCGTATCGGGTACGCCATCAGACATAGAAACCCCTTTAAGGTAAAAATTAATATTTAATTCAAAAAATATTAATTAAAAAGAAAATATATTATTTCTTTATTTACCTGGGATGTTACATCCTTCCCCCCTTTTGGAAATTGCGTCCTCGTAATTTTATTCACTTATCAAATAAATGGGGGTATTTATCCCTCATAGCATTTTCAGATTCCCACGTTGCCTCTTCAACCATATGATTTTTCCACAAAACCTTTACCTGGTAAATTACTTTATTCCGCAATACTTTCTCTCTACGGTTAAGAATCTGGACTGGTTGTTCCTTATAAGAGAGATTCTCTTCCAACTGAACTACCTCTGGACTTAAAACATGAGATGGATCTGGCATATACTTTCTCAACATTAAAACATGAAAAACATTGTACCCAGGACAAACTTGGAGGTAAAGTCACTCTGTACGCAACTGATCCAACTTTCTCTAGGATTTCATAAGGTCCAATAAACCTTAGACTCAACTTTCCCTTCTTACAAAAACACATCACACTTTTCCATGGAGAAACTTTGAGAAATACATGATCACCTACCTCAAAAGAAATATCCTTCCTCTATTTATCAACATAACTTTTCTGCCTACTCTGAGCTGTTCTCAAGCGCTTCTGAATCAACTGAACTTTTTCTGCCATATCTTCTACCAATTTTGGTCTCATAAGATTCCTTTCACCTACTTCATCCCAAAAATCTGGAGTTAAACAACGCTTTCTATATAATGCCTCAAATGGAGCCATCTGTATACTAGAATGAAAAAAAAAATTATTATATGAAAATTCAACCAAAGAAATATGTTGGTCCCAACTTCCCTGGTAATCTAGTGAACAAGCACGCAGCATAACCTCTAATTTCTAAATTGTTCGTTCTAACTGCCCGTCTGATTGAGGATGAAAAGATGTACTAAAATTTAATTCAGTACCCAATGACTTCTGAAGGACTTTCCAAAAGTTAGCAGTAAACCTAGGATCACGATCAGATACAATTGAGAGAGGAACACCGTGAAAACTGACTCTCTCTTTAACATACAACCGAGAAAGTTTATCTAGAGAAAAATTATCTCGAATAGGAAGGAAATGAGTAGATTTAGTCAATCGATCAATAATAACCTAGATTGCATTATTACCTCGAGATGTCTTCGGCAATCCCACAATGAAGTACATGGATATATTTTCCCATTTCCACTCTGGATCCAGTAAAGACTGAAGCATCCCTTTCAGTAACTACCTCTCTTCTTTAACCTGCTAACAAGTCAAAAACTTCATAGTAAAATCAATAATATCTCATTTTATTCCATCCCACCAGTAATACTCCCAAAGATCTCTGTACATCTTAGTATTTCCAGGGTGAACTGAAAACGGGGAACTATGAGCTTCACATAACAACTCATTCTTCAACTGTGAATTACAAGGTACACATAATCTCTTTCAAAATCTCAAAACACAATCACTATCAAAGTTAAAATCAGGAAACTTACCCTACTGAACCAACTCTACCTTTTTCTGCAACTCACGATCTTCCTTTTATTGTTGCTTAATTATGTCTGATAGAGATGATCTCACTGACACCAGAAATAAAGCAGAAAAATTTACTGCACCAAAAACTTCTATTCCAAAGTTCATCAAATCAAAAACCAAAGGATCTCGTTCCAAATGTAGCATGGTTAATGAATCATTACTTTTTCAACTCAAAGCATCAACCACTTTATCTGTTTTTCCCAGATGGTAAAGGATCGTGAAATCATAATCCTTGATTAATTCTAACCATATCCTCTGTCTCATGTTCAATTATTTCAGAATAAATATATACTTCAAACTTTTGTGATCAGTATATATTTCACACTTTACTCCATAAAAATGATGCCTCCAAATTATTAAATAAAAAAAACAATAGGTAATTCCAAATCATGTGTAAGGTAATTTAACTCATGAGGTTTCAAATGACGTGAAGCATAAGAAATTACCTGATTATTCTGCATAAGGACACAACTAAGTCCTTTTAATGAAGAATCACTTTAGATAACAAACTCACCATTTCTAGAAGGCAGTGCCAAAACTGGAGTATTCACCAATCTTCTTTTCAATTCATGAAAACAATCATCACATTATTTTTTCCAAATGAAATTAACACCTTTTCGAGTTAACTTAGTCATTGGACTAGATAACCAGACAAAATTCTCAACAAACCTCTGGTAAAAACCTACCAAACCAAGAAAACTACGGATCTCAATTATATTTGTGGGTCTTGGTAATTCTTCAATAACTTTTGTTTTATAAGGATCAACAGTTATGCCATTTTTTGAAATAATGTTACCAAGGAAAGAAATTTTCTGTAACCAAAACTCACACTTACTGAATTTCCCAAATAGTTTCTTCTCTTTTAAGGTTTGCAAGACAACCCTTAAATGACTTTCATGCTCCTCTTTACTTTTAGAATAAACCAAAATATCATCAATAAACACAAACACCATTTATCACCTGATTCAACTAATCTATCATCGCAAAAAACTGTTCAATTCTGATTCTAACCATCTCCGAATACTGATTTTGAAAGGCCATTTCCCTCTGTATGCCTTCCCAACATAGCTTCCCTGTTTCCTCTACAAATACCCATTCTTAACACAGAAATATCTTAGACAAATCAACATGGTAATCTGTAAATGCTATATCATTTCAATATTACCATAAATTAAATTATGGACATTAATTTAACAATACCCTAACTCTTAAAATTATCTAAACCGACCTATGATACCAACTATAAGGACCTAACTTTAAACATTACATTTTTTTAAAGGATAGGGACGAATCCTCATTTTATTATTTAAAGAAAATACCTCTTTAGACTGGGTAGAGGGAGACCCATTACATAGCCTAAAGGCCCAAGGCCAAGTGACATGAATACAAGGCTTGAAAGCCCATTTTTTGTCCCAAAGGGCCCCTTGGTGAATAGTACTGCTACAGTACTTGGGCTGCTACAGTGCCTTCTAACCTTAAACATTACATAATCTTTAATTAAATGAATAATTCTTATTAAGGATCTTTTCAGGTTTAGTGTTTTAGAGAATTAGGTCATAACTATTACATTACATCTCAAAAATTAAAAAGTAGACACTTCTACTCAGTTCCCATATTTTTCACAAAATAAAAATTCTTGAAAAAAGATTCATGTCTAGTTCCATGATTTAGACACCATGACTTTTCCTTGATACCATCCTTGGCCCTATTCCACTTTATGTCCTATGAAAAACATTTCAAAAACATAGTATGAGCATAAAAAGCTCAGTAAGGGATACACAAAAAAGGAAAATTATTAGTTTTTTCAAAATAACAAGTAAACTGTGAATACTTTATCATAAGTAATACTTTTCCCCTTTATGAAGTGGTAAATACTCTTCACTGAATAAAAGATCATTTCTTACCCTTTTGTAACCAAAATATTACCATAAAACCCATATAAAGAATACATAATATATAAAGGTAACTTGGGACATAAACATACTTAAATAGAATAACTATACGGTCGACTTCCACACATATCACTAAATGGAATAGTCATATGGCCAAATTCCATACCCAATTCATTGGAGTTTATAACATAACCACCAATCCTGGTTTATCATGGAACCACCCGTCATTTGGTTTATCATGTAACCACCCTTCAAATGTCCAAGTACCATTATAAAATCATATCACATAAAACAAATATAAAGGAAAGATAACATTTCCACATTTCAATCACAATATATCATTTAAATATATTGACATAAAAAAATACATTATAAAAACCATTTTATATACCAAAATATGTAAAAGAGTATATGGTATTTAGTTTCCTTTTAAAAACATTACGAATTGTTAAAGAAACCAAAGATCAAATAATACTCGCGGCAGTGGAAAGGTTGTTGTCACCACTTACATTAAAAGAAACATTCCTTTTTGTTGTTTAGTAAAACAATTTTTTGAAAAAGATTATGTTTGAATGAAATGAAAATTAAAAGGTGTTTATACAACATATAAAGGAAAGTTGTGTATTAAACCAAAATATGCCTCAATGAAAGGAGATTGAAACGAAGTCTTTTACCTCGTGTCTGACTTGACCCGTTTGTTATTTAATCTCCTAAATAATAAACTAAAGTTAATATATACTTTCTTAAGAACCTTTTTCAAGTTTATTATTCCTTTTATATCAATTATTACCATGTTATAAACATTATGTAATCATTTAAGTTAATAATGGTCATTTTTTCAATATTTGGTACTTGAGTCAAAAATGGACTTCTTATAATAACAAGTTGTTCATGTGGTCAAAAGTTCATTATATCCATAATGATATTCATGATTTAGATATCATATATATCCATTATATATAGTATATATATTTATTTATAATACTACATAACATTTGGATATATGAAATGAAATGCACCATTCATGGAGACGGCAAGTCGTACATACGCATGAATGATGCTTTCATTTTTATTTAGTACTGTAATGGAATGAAAACTTAATAATACATAAGTATATTATAATTCCAGTATAATATCATATATAATTTCATTAACTCTACCCTTTATACGATCCACCTAATGCATGAACAAGTCATATTACTTTGAGGGGGCGGTAGTCCGCACTTCCTCAAATGAGATTATCGTATTTACCCACTATGGAAACCATAAAAGTATTCTATAAATGAAAATACCATAAGAATAGAAACAATATAAATATAATATATATAATATATAAATATAGTTCCATCATAATGGCCACCATGATAGGCGGTTTGATATATTTGAACAATCATTGTTTCGTGAGGCAGTAGTTCGCTGTCCACAGAAACAGTATGTTCTTTACCCATTAGACGGAGGTGTGTGTAAGTGTAGTTCTAATAATTCTCATAAAAAACAACCTAGTATATTGAGAATACTTTTTTGTTATAAAATAAATGAATAAAAATAGTTTAGGGGGTTGGAGAAGTGAAATAAAACAAAATAAAACAAAAGAATTTAAGAGAAATCGTTACCTTTAATTCTAGTAACTCCCTTTGTTTTAAACCAAAAGGGTTTGTTGAAGTGCCTTCTGCCTAAGTTAAGGATTCTAGGAGGAGGAGAGGTATGTCAGGAGATTAATTGGGCAGACTCTAGAGGAGCCAACGGGTTTGAGAGGTGTGAGGAATGGGTTAGAGGTGAGGGCTTTTTATAAGGGGGAGGAGCGGCTCTTTAGGAAAGTGTGAAAATATTATTTTATTATATAATGATTTTCAGTTTCTAAACGTTCAAAACTAATTAAAGTCAAAGATAAGATGACTCATGGTTGAAATAAAATCATCCAATAATAATTTTATAGGTTTTGGATATTATTTTTATCTTTATAATCTTATTTATTTAAATCATTTATTAATGAGGTAAACACTACATCATTATTGTGTCATAAATATTTTATTTTATTTTATGTCTAAAAATTATAAAAAAAAATACCATGATGTAGAAAATTTTTTTAGATTTCCAAAAAAAAATTATAGTTGAAAATATAACTTATATAACCTTATGTAAAAATTAATTTACTAAAATATATTTGTTTATGTCATTTTTGTCTTTACTTTAAATTAATTAATCTAAAGTGTCATTATCACTCCAAAGTGGCTTCATGGGGTCCCAAAAATCAACCCAAGGATGCCCATGGTCGTCCATTACTCATAAAATAAGTTTAGGACAACTTTTAAGGTAATATTGAATTATTATAATATTCTTTTTACCTTGAATTACCCTATTTACCTTTAACCGCAGTAAATAAAAGTCAAAAGTTACTATTCACCAAAACTTATTTTCATCTTATTGAACCAAATTTTACTTAATAATAATAACCAAGTATGTCGGATTTTAAAAATTCAATTCACAGAAGTGGTAAAATTTTATTTAAATGAAAAGTCGGTTTTTTAACTACCACTTAGTGGTTTCACTATTCATCAAAAATTGAAGTTTTTCAGAATATTACTAAAAATTACGCCTAAGATATATTTGATATTCCAAATTCAAAAATGATGTCTATTTTACAAAATTCAAAATATAGAATTTGGATTAATTAATTTAAAATTAATTCCCGTTGTCAAAACAAAAAGCGTGTTTTTAAGAAATATTAACTATTAAAAGATTGACATTTGTGTATGTCCAATTTCAAAGTGAAATTAATTCCAATGACCAACATTGGATTAAATGGTAAAAATATAATCTCATTAAATTTTAAAACCAATTAAAAATATAATCTAACCATATAAATAAATTAGATTAAAAGGTAGTTTTGAATTAAAATACAGTATTTTTCATTATTCATCAAAAAATGAATTTTATCAGAAAAATAACCAAAATTTACCCAAAGTAAATTTTGATGTCCCGAATCTAAAGAAGAATTTTATTTTGTAAAATAGAACATATAAAAGTGACCAAAACTAGATTTTAAGAGATTTCACCATCAAAAGGAGGTAAATCAACCTTTTAAAGTAAATTATGCTTAAAATTAGATTCATTCACATTTTAAGCCTCTAACTTTTATTGGATAAATGTAAAAACATTTAGAAAACAAGTATAATAATATTGTAGTTAGTTCTGTTCATTCTTACTAATACAACATCTAGGCGTTAACTACCATTTGAAATAATAATATTATATTATTATTGTGCAACGTAAGATTTCAAAGAAACCCGTTGTTGTGTATCAGGTACACCATCAGACATAGAAACCCCTTTAAGGTAAAATTAATATTTAATTCAGAAAATATTAATTAAAAAGAAAATGTATTATTTCTTTATTTACCTGGGATGTTACATTCTTCTCAAATTTCTTCATCCAAACTTGTTCATATTTTTTTTTAAACCTACACTATTCATGATAATCGGTTTAGAAACATTAGTACAAGATGGTATGGATGGCACCTAATTCTTCTCAACTACTTGTGATAGATCCTTGATATAATTCATCATCTTCTTATCACATGTTGGAGGTATTTCAAACTTAAAATCATCTAATGAACATTGAGTACCGGTAGAAAATTTTCACTTATTTTATGAAGAATCAGTATGTGTCTTCTCAAGATTGGCCAACAGACCTTCCAACTCTATACTTTTCACATTAAGGATGATTTTTTGATTCTCAATCATAATAATCTTATCTTCACAGACCTTCTTCATTCTTTCAACTTCATCTTTATTTATCTTAACTTTGTTCTGAATCAAATATTCAAGTTTCTTCATCTTCTTTGATATTTATTTTTATTCTAAACCCTTGACATCAGTTATATTTTTCAATTTTTATTCAAGTGCGTGAATATTTTCTTCTATATCCTTTTTGACCCCCTATTTCTCTTAAAATTATTTGATCCATTTTTAGGAACTTATTTCTTGTTCCCCCTTTGTTACTTCAAAGGTTCCAAACCGTCTGGAGGGTTTTAGACACTCAATAATTTTTGTTAACAGACTCTTCTCCAAAACATCATCTTATTCTTCCATCTAGGTGATATATTC
The DNA here is from genome assembly GCA_963277665.1 of Viscum album. NCBI lineage: Eukaryota > Viridiplantae > Streptophyta > Magnoliopsida > Santalales > Viscaceae > Viscum > Viscum album. The sequence goes on from OY728159.1 coordinate 740,325,441, forward strand.
ATATATACATTGAAATACTCTACAAAAAATGGATTCCATTTTGTTAGGAATATCATGTATAATAACTCTTAATATATTGACTGATAATTCTCGAGAAGTTGTAGATTGATCATCATCAGCACTTGTGCTAGAATTTTCATCTTGAGGAGTGTTTTTAAATTCACTAACACATACCTCCTAATAAATAGAGGTAGGAAGGTTATCCATATTATTGGTGGAAATTTGATCTACCTTATTATTACTTTCCATGCCTGATATATCTTCATTGTCATTAAGGTATGGAGAACCAGATACTTCCTCTTCCTTAGATAAGAGGGAATTCTTATTTAACTTTACCTTCTATTTCTTTGTCCTATTCATCGTGGTCTTGGTAGATATAGAATTTTGATCAGAGGTAACTGAATATTCACCAAAACTACACTTCATTGTTGAGTCTGGAAAGAAACTCAAGTCTTCAAAAGAGAATAGCTTTCACTATAGAGGATCTAACAGAGTTGAGTCTGGATCTGATGCCAATTGAAATAACTAATTTGGGATATTCCTAACACTGAGAGGGGGGTGAATCAGTGTTGGGAAATTTTTAATTCAATTATAAATTGTTATCCCTATACCTCTTAGACCTATTAGGATCATGATTTTATTATTCTATTTTCCCTTTCGCATGCAAGTAGATGAAATTAGTAGAGATAACAAATGATATTTTTACAAGGTTAGCTACTCAAAAAGAGTAGGTACATCCTTAATAAGTTATGGAAACAATCCAATACCTCCCAATCCACTAGAGAACAATCCTTTTGTGTGGAATACAATGATTAGGATATGACCTTACACTCGTGTAACACTGTGTAAACAATCCAATAGTGAATTTGTGTAGCACTATATAAACAATCCAATAGTGAATGATTTATAGCACTTGGATTGATCTTTATACTACCTCTCAAGATATTATTCTCCTTATTGATAAGGGCTAGTAACACCTAGAAAGCCCTCCACCTGTTGAGTCCTATCGGATGTCACAGTTTAGCTTTTTTATTCCATATCCTTCTTCTTCACTTTGTTAAATTCAAAATAGAATGAAAGAAAATATTCTTATCTCTTCCTATTAGAAAACTTGATAGATGAACTATATTCTTCTTCTTTCAGTCACAATAATAATAATGTTGTAGATAGATGAACAGAATTCTACCGGAATAATTAATGATCAACTGATATCAATTTTTTCAATCACTTCCTCTTCTCCTTTTGATCTATGACACATAAATATATGCAATAGTGTATATAAGTGTATTTATCTCTCTTTCTACTTTATTGAAAAACCAACTACACTAAATCAACTTTTTCCAATATTATTAGAATCACAAATCTCCTTTGTGATTATTAAAACAATAATGATCATCTCAGCATGGCATCATCACAATTAATCTACCCTAAATAATAATCTATCATTAAGTGGGAACATTCTATTATTCTTGGACACACAATAATGTGCAATTATGTAATAGTGTCTTATTATCTTTCTTCAACACTCAATACCAACACAAGAGTGTATTTGTTTACTTCTCTTCTTCCTTTTGAAAATATGAACTTAGGTGCATTTCTGGTTCTTCTTTACACAAAAAAACTATGTGTGTTTTCTCTTATCTTTCCATTGTGTATCAACTGGGTACATACACAGTTTTACTTTGTGAAACACGGTGGGGGTATTATAACCAAGCACTAGTTTACATAACTATTCTTCAAGAATCATTATAAGTGTGTGAGTTTAACACATGTCGAGTTTCCATGGTTCATATTATTCAAAATGTACGGAGAGGGTGTAAACACTTATCACGTGTACATAGTATTTATCCTACAAAAACTTTCATGTTTCCTCTGCCAACTACCTTGCACTATGTGGTGTAGTTATTTTTGGACAACCTTCCCTTTCACAGAAAAACTTTCCTTCTGCGGATAGCTTTTCCTTCCACGAACCACCTCTTCTTCACGGATGGTAGATGCCTTCACAAAACATTGATACTTCTTGGCCCCGTTTTTCTTTGTGGGCTATCAAGATCCACAAACTCCTTCCAAGGACAGCTTCCTCCTTTGTAGAATATTTCATCTATGGACTATTATCCTTCATAGAATTCTTCCTCATGAACTTCTTATCCTTTGTGGAATTCTCCCTCACAAACTCTTTCAGACTTACCTAAATTATTCCAGTAGCGATGATATCTTATAATAAATTTATCTCTTACTAATGATCTGGATATGGGTATTTATATAAGAAAATAAGATTTGTAAAACCTGCTAATCTGATTTACCTGAAACATCAATGCGGTACAACCTTCACTGTGAAATGTTATGCGGTTCATATACCATCATTCTCTTTTATGGAAACTGATGTCTTCCACAAATAATAACCCTTTGAGGTAGCCTAAATCACTGCCTCATTTCGAAAATGACATGCCTCCCATGAATTGTTATCCTCCCACATATTTCAAGCCTTCTGCAAACCATTTTCCTAACACAGTCCACATAGCACGCTTTGCTGTCCGCATAGTACTGCTATGCGGAAATATTCCTTTGTAAATTTTCCTTCGTTATTCCACATACCTCCTATGATATCCAAGAAATAAGCTTCATATAATCCTTTGTGGAAAAAATTTCCATTTTTATAAAACAAACTCTTGATTTTGAGGCCCAAAAATTTAGAAAATACTTGGAAACCATGCTACCTTAAAAATATTCTTCGACAACACCAACCATACTAATTTTTTGTTATCTGGATTTTTTTACAAACACAAATTGATGCATCATTTAATGATTCAACCATATTCTATCAAAATTCACTTCTTTCCAAAACAACTTTATTTATTTCACCATGAACCCCATCTATCATGATATTTAACCTTTGATCAATCACTTTTAGTATCGTCAAATTTTCTAAGGAAAGTATTTTAATTTTGGTGTCTTCCATAAACAACCTTATTTCCAATCAAACCTGAATACGATTGGAATCACCTTTTTTCTTCCAACCAGATGCTCAATACAATTTTCATCACTTCTTATCCCCCTTTATTTTATTAGGATAGCATCACAAGTTTTTCATCATACTAATGATTTATGGTAAATACAAAACAACAAAGCATCATCATATTTTACTAGGAGAATTATTCAACCATGACATCCAATGTCATAAAATTAAACCATCATAATTCTCTAGGAATCACCTTGAATCCAAAGTCTTCAAATGATATTGCTTGGATTATCAAGACTTGATGACATTATCCAAGCTCCTTTAACTTTGGAACTACTTCATCATATTGACCATAATGAGATATTCTTGTCTCATTGATCACCATTGAAAACCAATGTCAATCAGTTGAAAACAAATAAAATCCATACACAAAGTGTCCTATTTACATTAAATATCCATCAGAGGTAAAATAATTCATTCAATCCATTAATAATAAATATAGAAATATATCCAAAAAATATTTAATTAATTACTCAAATGAAAAATATGTATAATCAATCTATGTGATTTTATTCTTTAAATATTATTATTGATGTTAATTAAATTTGGTTCAATACTTGATTTAACCATTTCTTCACTATCACCAATTACTACACAAAAGTATGAAACTATAATATCATATTTCCCATTCAAGGATCCATTTACGAGATATAATAAACTATTTATAAATATCTAAACATGGACTAAAAATAATATATTATTATTAATATATTATTTTTATGGTTTTTCTAATCTCGCAATTCTACACCAAATCAGCCTGTGGGTAAACACCACACCTTGAAATCAATAGAACAATCATATAATTTTTTCATAGTATCACTACTACAAAAACGGGCAAGGGAAGTGCCACCTTATATCAGTGCTAAGCAAAAACCGCTGATAAAGAAACTCTGTATCAATGCTAAAATTTTAGTGCTGATACAAGGTAACCTTTATTAGCACTAAAAAGTGATAATAAAAAGACCCTTTATCATCACTATAAAAACGCTGATAAAGAAGGCATGTATCAGCGCTAAAATGTTAGCGCTCATACAGGAAGGATTTATCAGCGCTTTTTTAGCGCTGATAAAGAGGACCTTTATCAGCACTAAAAAAAGCACTGATAAATCCATCCTGTATGAGCGCTAACATTTTATCCCTGATAAAGGTAGTCTTTATCAATGCTTTTTTAGAGCTGATAAAACCATAGTCCCATATTTTATAAAATCGGTCGCACAGTGTCCTCATTTTATCGTGACCTAAAGCTCTCACGGTACTGAAACCCTGCGACTCCCCTCTACGGCCCCTCGAGCTTCGCGTTGCCAAACCTCCGCCGCCCCCGATCTTCATGTCGTTGGACCTCCACCTCCCTTGATCTTCGCATTGTCGGACCTCCGCCGCCCTCGATCTTCGCATTGTCGGACCTCCACCACCCTCGATCTTCGCGTTACCGGACCAGGTGTGAAAAGTTTTTTTGGTCCCCTATTACACATACTCTTCTAGAAACTATAGTAATTTAATCCCAAGGATTTTATATATCTCATAAATGTGTATGGGTCACTAAAGTATAATACCAATGGTGTTATAGTTACACTTGTGTGGGTAAAGAACGTAGAGAAGTAAATCATGTCCTTGATGATATGGATTGAAGAGTAGAGGTAGATGGATTGAGGATGACCATTGAACATGTTCAAAACACTGGTTCCAAAACCATTCTTCCAAATATGTCCCTTCCAATATGTGTTCCTAGGTAGTAGGAGATCCTATTTTTTCCATGTTCCATCACTATGTTTGAAACAGGGGAACCACTATCTACTATCAGGGGTCCATCAGGGATTTCACTTAGGTGGGATGTGAGCCTATTTAGGCCATACACCATTACCATAGGGATCCCATTCAGATTCAATAGGATGATGAGGATCCAAATTTAGGGAAACTCAAAGATTTAAGGATGTGATGAGTATATTTTCAGGGTTTATTTGAACAATATATATTTATCCCATCATGCGTTTGAATGCACTGAATAGGGGCACCATTTAGAAGTTGTTGGAAATGACCCCAAAGGGGAACAACCATAAAAATGATCAATGGACTTGTTGAGCTTGAGATATTACTTTAAATAATCCATGCATATCTTCTATGATTGGGAATAAATTCATATGTAGTTATAAAAATAAGTGTGGTTGGAGACCAACACCAAGAGGGGGTTCTCTCTCGAGTGGGGGATAAAGGCATTACATAGTTTTACATCATGCAATGGGGACATGAACCATGTATGTTAACATCATGTGGAAATGAATTTGGACATGTATTTGAATTTATTATGATTATTATGAAGTTTCTTGTAGTCTAAGGTTGAATATATTTGACAATTATTTCACACAATTTCACATCAAGAAACTAGGACGTCAAGATTCATAGTTTAAATTCATATAGCTTGGACTAAATTTCATATCATATTTATCATGTGAGGCATATTATGTACAATACACTAGATAAGGCTACATTTTAAAATCATTTTTTGAGGATTTCGAAAATGAAACCAGTCTACTGATCTTCCCATTCTATCTTCCTCATATCAGGACCTATGGGAATCACAACCTATAAATATTCTATGGGAATTTTATTAGAATTTACACCCCCTAAGAGTGTGATTGGAATTGGTAGATATATATATTTTATATTTTTAACCCAATAGTGGGAACAATACAATTGGGGCTTGCACCAAATGAGGTGACCAATAGGGTTTTTTTGGAATCATCACATAATTTTCTCATGATGAATAATATTATTAATGCATAGGGTGTTTCTTATTTTTCACAAGAGGCATCATATTCTTGTAACATAGGGGGTGGATTTGTTACTCAGGCTAAAGACAAAGGGTCAACACATCATTAAATATCCTATTGTGGTTTGGAATAAATACACACATAGTTCTAACATAAATCATCCTATATTTATCATATGAGGCATCTCGTGTTTATCACATAGGGTAAGCCTATATTTTTACATAATGCACTGCAGACGTTACCATATAATTTAACAACATATAACTAGGATCTTGGATTTTTAGTTCAAATCCTTATATCTCAGACTAAAGGGATGGTTTATTCATGTGAAATATCTCTTGAGAAACCTAGTATTAGTGGAAAGATTGATATGCTCATCATCAATGGAAATCAATGAGTTTACACTATCATAGTGAAGTTTATGAAAAAATTAAGGTCCTTCCCACTTAGATTCCAGTTTCACTAGATTCCTCCTAGGTATCCTCGATTCCTTTAGATACAACACCATGTCACCATAAAGTAAGGAATGAAGGATAACCTTTTTCTTTAAGGACAACACCACCCAGTTCTGATTCATTTATAGGCCATCCAATGGTTGAACCCTATTTTCTTCGAGGGGTTCCCCCATTCTTTCCTTCATGATATCTAAGTGACTTTGTCTGGAAGTGAACTTGTATGGCATGATTCCCAGACCACCAAGCTTTCTAGCTTTTCCACCCCTACCTCCATCTCTGTCCTTCTCCCTCACTGAGGTTACTGGCTGCTTCTCTGAAGTGGCCAGGCCCCTTTCTAGTAGTGTTTGTTCTGTCTCCCTAGGATCTGATCCTATCATCCAACTCCAAATACTTATGGATCCAGAGATAACTCCCTCACCAGCCCCCAAGTTTCATTACCCATCTTTCCCCTGCCCCTTTGGATCCTCATCTCCCACTCATATGAAGCTTACCAACCAGAGGGGATTATGAACATGTTCAAAATCAAGGAACCTCAATGAGAGATCATCCTCCCACTTCAATAAGGATACTAGCTCTAGATCCAATGCTAGATCCATGTCCTACCCATCATTATTATCTTAATATGTAATGATCATGATCTTAGTTCCCATGTTAAATCGGACTTCCTCACCATAGCAATCAAAAATCATAATGTTGTTGTTGTTGTTGTCAAATAACACAAAAAACCCTATAATAATCATAGAATTCTCCTAGAAGATTAAGTTGCTTGGATTTCAACACTATGACCCCTCCAACAGACACAAATGGGTATTTTGGCATAATAAATATGTTGTTGAGACTGTTCAAGATTGCAATCAATTCATCACTACCAAGGTGTCCAACTGTGACACCTTCTTTCTTATGACTTTTGTTTTTGGAAGCTATGACCCTCTTCAAAGAGAATCTCTATGGAGTGAACAAAATAACTTCAAACCCGGCCACCATCCACTATTTTTTGGGGGTAAATTTAATGTCATTTACAACCCAAAGGAAAAGAAAGGTATAATCCCATTCTAGAGGAAGGCCATCATGGAGTTTATTCAATTCATGGCTGGGAAGGGCCTCATTGATCTCAGCTTCTCAGTTGACAGTTTCACCTGGTGCAAAAAATGCAGGGGCCATCACCTCTTATGGAGTCTATTGGATAGGTGTCTATCCAACATGAAATCCACTAACCTATTCTAAAATACCATGTTTTTTCATCTTGCTTGAGGTATTTTGAACCACTCCCCCCTCTTGGTTTCTATTTCTTCTCGGCATGATCATCAGGAATGGTTTCACTTCCACCAGCAGTGGGTTCACATCTTAGGGTACCAGGACATGGTTTGTGAAATATGGAATGAACCCTTATAGGAGTATCGGGCCACCTTCAACCTCAGTGACCTAAAATCGAACCCTTATAGGTGCGTGTTCGCCCCTTCCTCCTTAGGAACCTTCACCACCTGGGACTACTATCGCATATGGGCTCCTTCAGAGTATTCTGATAGATGGAATGATACCTTGGGTTTATTGGATTATTAACACCAGTTTGGGATTTATGTGTGACTATATACTTATTATATTTTCTTCTTATTTATTACACACCACCACTTAAGTCAAGTAACCTAATTTAAATCCATATGGGTACTTTGGTTCTGAAGTGGATATGGTTTTTTATGTTTTTGTGACATGTGTATGTGTGGATATATGGGTATTTAGGCATGATGATATTGAATGTAGGGAAGAGACCTAGGAGTGGTAGATGTATCATTCTTGATTATTCTTGTGTTTGGACTAGGGTGATTTGAGGAAACTATAATGAATCTAAATTAATTATATTTAATGAATTCCATATTGTAGAAATTATGAGAATCCTTTATTTACTTATAGAGTTGGCTACTGGTTTTCATCCATATTTATTTTAGTTTGGTGAGGTGTAAAAGGATGGACTAGTTGACCATATAAGGTTTGACCTGATAGAGGAGGATGAGCCATAGAGGATGATGTCGTGTGAGTTTTACCATCTATGACACAAGTGATTATCCCTGTGAACCCCTTTGTGTTTGGAAACTGTGTTGATTTTAATGGGGGGTCTATCCTAGTTCTGTTGATTTACAAATCTTTATTGGAAATGGTTAGGCTCTATTAATCTCTATTTTTATAAGGAAGTGGTTCTCTTCTACTGTATTTGGAAGTCTTGTTTTGTGTACTTGAACCATAAATAATAATATTTGAGATTGAAATAGGATTAAGATGAATAAAGATTGGATGGATGCTAATCATTTGACATTAGAGTACGAGAATAGAGTGAAATAGTTCATAAAATTTTCAAAGGATCACGCAAAGGATCCTTCTCAAATCCTTTGTTTGTGTTTACATTATTGTTATTATAGACTAATTACTCTAAAGGAGTTGGAAGAACATTTGATATGTCTTGGAATAGATCAGAGTTATAAATGTTGGAATAAACATGGAGAAAAAGTGAATGTAGCTACTGGCTGGGATAAAACTGTGTTTTATGGATCATCAGATATGAATACAAATATGGATAATGAAGAAGATCGTATGGAGGATGTGATTACAGATTTCAATGATGATGATGATCGTATTGAGGTAATGACAAAGACAATTGAAGATGAACTCCGTGATTGCCCAAAATTGTTTGAGATGTTAAAGAGTTGTGAAAAGACGCCATTGTATGCTGGTTGTACTAAGTATACAACATTGTCAGCTATACTAAGGTTGTATAAATTTAAAGTAGGAAATAAAGGGAGTGATTTCAGTTTTACAGAACTACTTGCTCACTTGAATGACATGCTCCCGAAAGATAGTGAGCTCCCAAGTCAGACATATGAAGCTAAACTAATGCTACCCTCGATGGGTATGATTTCTGAAAGAATACATGCCTTCCTGAAAGACTGTATATTATTTCTCAAGGAGAACAAATCACTTAAAGAATGACCAAAGTGTGGTGCTTCTCGATACAAGAAAGATGAATCTAATCCTACGAAAGTTGTATGGTACTTTCCAATCATTCCAAGGTTTGGGTGTCTATATGGAAGTAAAGAAACTGCAAGACAATTGTCGTGGCATGTAGATAAAAGAAATAAATATGGAAAATTACGTCATCCTGTCGACTCTCCTCAATGGAAGAAAATTGATCATGAGTATCCTGAATTTGGAAAAGATCCGAGAAACTTTCATCTTGAGTTATCTATAGATGGAATGAATCCTTTTGGTTTTGAAACCAGCACTCATAGTACATGGCCTATTATGTTGGTAACTTATAACTTGCCACCCTGGTTATGCATGAAGCAGAAATTCATCATGTTATCTATGCTTATATCAGGACCAAAACAACCAGGTAATGATATTGATGTTAATATGGCTCCTTTGATTGAGGATTTGAAGTTATTGTGGGATTCAGGTGTTATGTTGTATGATGCTTATAAAAGTGAATACTTCATATTGAGAGCGATGTTGTATGGGACAATAAATGATTTCCCTGCTTATGGAAATTTGTCACGCTATATCATTAAAGGAACTCAAGGGTGTCCTGTGTGCAAAGAGGATAAAAAATCAATTAGGTTGAAACATTAATTGAAATATATGTTTCTAGGACATCATAGATTTCTACCTCAACGGCATAAGTACTGATCTTGGACAACATCATTCAATGGAAGTTCAGAACAACGCGCAACACCATCTCCACTAACAGGTGATCAGCTATTTGAGAAAGTAAAAGATGTGAACACTGTTTTTGGTAAACCATTTTTGAAAAACCTTATGAAAATCGGTTGGAAAAGATATCAGTTTTTTTTTTGAATTACCATACTAGAATTGTTTGTACGTCAGACATTTTCTTGATGTGATGCATGTGGAAAAAAATGTATGTGACAGTGTTATCGTAACGTTGCTAAATGCACCTGGAAAAACATATGATGGAATTAAGGCAAGGTTAGACATGGTTGACATGGGAATACAAGAAGAGTTGGCTCCTGTGAAGGGTGAAAATCGATCATTTCTTCCTCCAGCTGCTTATACTCTTTCTTGGGAGGAGAGATATCAGTTTTTCAACTTCTTCAATAATGTAAAGGTTCCAGAGGGGTATTCATCAAATATCAAGAACATTGTGTCAGTGAATGATTTGAAGTTAAAAGGTTTGAAATAACATGACTTCCATGTTTTAATGAAAGATCTAATTCTTATAGCTTTACATTGCATTTTTTCCAAGAATGTTCGTTATAAGTTAACCAAACTTTGTTTCTTTTTCAAAGCTATATGTAGCAAAGTTGTATACCTGACGAAATTTCCAGTTAGGGAAAAAGAAATTGTCATTATATTATGTGAATTAGAAATTTTCTTCCCGCAAACATTATTTGATATGATGGTTCATTTTATGATTCACATGGTAAGAGAGATTTGACTTTGTGTTTCTGTGCACTATAGATGGATGTATCCTGTTGAATGGTATATGAAGATTTTTAAAGTGTATGTCAAAAATAAAAGTTGGCCAGAGGGTTGTATAGTGGAGCGATATATTGTTGAGGAAGCCATTGAATTTTGTACCGAATACCTATCTGATGTGGAAAGCATTGGTCTCCTGAAATCTCGTCACACTGGACGCATTGAGGGTGAGGGAATTTTTGGAATAGATGTTTTGACAATCAGTATTACAGATCGGGAGTAGGCCCACCTTTATGTTTTGCATAATAGTTGGGAGGTTTCTCCATATATTGAAACTCACAAAGAAATTCTTAGGTAGTTGAATCCATCAAGGACTAAAAAATAGTTATCAAATACACATAATCACCAGTTTATAGGATGGTTTCAGGACCATATTTTTAAGCAGTTGGATGAAAGTCCGAATTAAATTTCAGAAAAACTTTGATGGCTAGCCATTGGACCAAGTTTGTATGTATTATCTTACAGTGGTTATGTAATTAATGGTTATACATTCTATACATATGAACATGATGAAGATAGTACCATTAAAAATAGTAGAGTTACACTAGTGGCTGAACCGATGCATGTTTCTAGTAGTAAGGACAGAAATCCAATTTATGAAAATATTTCATACTTTGGAATTATCAAACTAATATGGGAGTTCGATTATACGAAATTCCAATTGTCGATTTTTCAATGAAAATGGTTTGATAACAACAGTGGTGTTAAAATAGATGAATGGGGATTTGTGAAAGTTGATTTTGGTAAAGAAGGGTACAAAGACGAACAGTTTATAATGGAATCACAAGTAGTACAAGTTTTTTATGTTCTAGATCCCGCAAACCGAAAGTGGTCAATTTTTCTATTATCATCCAAAACTACTAAAGTTTCCGATGAAAATTCAGTTGATGATGATCCTTTCAGTGGTATATCGCAATCCTTTTGGAGCGGTCCCAATATAGATGATGTTTTTTATGTTAGAGGATACCATAATGAAGGTATTTGGATAATCGATGGAGGTATCAAATCCCTTCAACCTTTGAAAAAAATAAGTAGAGTTCAATAAAAAGGTTATATTCTGTTTGTAATATAGATCTTGTTATCTCATGTTGTTATCTTATCATTACTGAATTTATGTAATCTAAATTAACTGTTCAACCACTTTTGCAGATAATGACTTCTACACATTTTGGTGCTCCTAACCTTGAGGTTGAACAAGTCTCTCAAGCTACTACTACTACGGCTACTACTACTTCTGCTGCTTCTATTGCTGCTCCTGTTGCGGCTATTGTTTCTCCTGTTGTTGCTCCTGCTGCGGCTCCTGCTGCTCCTGTTGCTCCTGTTGTGGCTGCTACTGCTCCTATTATTGTGGATTCTACTGCTCCTAGTGTTCAGGTCCAACAACCATCATCACATGCCATTGCTACCATTTCAGATGAACATATAGATGATGTTGATATCGATGAAATGGTCGGGAATGAAGGACCAACGTTCCAGAAAACACAGGTGCATCATAGTTTGACGGTGTTAGCCAAAGTTCTTAAGGCGAAAAGAAAAGGCATCAAATTTGATGTTAGATGGAATGCACGAGTCCAACATGTGAATCCCAACAAGGTTATGTTTAGTAGTTACATTGGAGTTGTCACTTGGCAACGTGTGCCAATTGACATAGATTCATGGAACCATGTTGTGTCCGGGTTGAAGGCTGTGATCTGGGAAGAAATTATGGTAACATTATGAGTTTTATTCTTTAATTTACTAGAAAATAAAATAATGAAACAATGTCTTACTCTTCTCAATATCTTGCATAGTACATTTATAGTATACGATTCACACAAGGATTATGTACTAAGGCTTACAGGAAGGATTCATCAAGGTTTTCGCACTATTTTAACAAGATGTCACCTAAAAGATTCCAAAGGTAAAATAAACCCGCACCCACCCATTGTCTACACTCACCTGATATCCCAAGAAGCATGGGATGCATTTATTGTCCGCCGTGGGGATGATAAGTTTCATGTACATTGTGGGTGATAATAAATTGTTTGAGGATACATGTATTCAACACTTTGATTGTCAATATTTCATTTATGAGATAGCAACTCTGTAATGAAAATAAGAAACGTGCATCAAAACCAACATACCCCTATCGTAAAGCAAGTATGGGGTACGCTTTACTATAAAAGAAAATGGTACGTATTTTAAATTTATAGTAATATTGTTAGGTTCCAATAAACAACATCATAATTATCTTTCTATGTTTATATGTAGATTGATGAGTCTAAAACCAAAGAAACATCCAGCCCACGTCATGTGCTTTGGAAGGAGGCATGTGTGAATAAGGAAGGGAAGCTAGTATATTAGGACACACAAAAAGTATGGTAAATTTGTGTAAGTATGTCACGACGATAAAAATATTTGTTTTAAATTGCTATTACATAAGAATAATTAGTTATTTTCCTATATCTGACAGTCACAGGAATTAACTACTCCTGTAGCGGATGCAAACCTATTATCGACGACTTTGAAGCATCCAGAAAAATACGGTTGTGTCAGAGGTGTGGGGTTTGGGGTGACACCCCGAGTATATTTTGAGAAGAAAAAAAAGGATGATAGAGATGAAACATTGAAACAAATGAGTGAAAAACTAGCAGCGCTTGAAGAACGATTACAATGGCAGGCAGAGTTGCTATAAACTTTTATGGGTGAGAAGCAAGGAGAAGACACAACTCAGGAACAACCAGCGCGTGAAGATCCCATCCCACCCCCCACCAGCTTTGAGGTAATCCATTCCCCTCAAAGAGTTGTCTTAGCCGTGGTAATCAATATTCTAATAATTGTTCCCATGAAATGTGAATCAGACAAACACTGATACTTTTCCTGTACTGATCTTCTACAGGGTGATAATTATTGTGATTTATATCTGTCAAAACCCACCTATCAGCTTTTAGCGAGGGCTACAATGTTCAATATCCCAGATGACACGCTGTATAATAGACCACTTCTGAAAGATCATCTGAAAGTGACGATTACTGTAGCTCATGAGCCAAATGCAGAGCTACCTATTCCACTTGATGACGATGATATTCATACGGTCGAAAAGGCTATTGGGACATTCATTTCAAGGCCGTCACAACTTGTAAGAGTGCATGCGGCCAAAGAGGTATTTATTTCCTTTTTTTCAAGCTAAACCTTTAACAATTAATAAAAAAAGGGTCTGAACCAATGAATGTTATTATAGACGGAGAAAGGGAAGGGGTGAAAAATGTTGAATCAAAACCATCTAAAGGATCGACCAACTGATCCCAAGAAGATATTGAAAGCACAATAACACCACCTGTTCTCTATCCACATTTACTAGCATTGAATACTCATGTGGATACGAAGCTAAGAGGTGGTAGTAGTCATATAGTGGTTTTCAAAAAGAATATATACAGAGAGGAAATTCAAGATTTCGTTCTTACTGAAAATGTAAATGAGATCCTTGAAAATGTTTGGCTAGGCATCACAGTTGTAAATATATATATGAGGTATGTTTTTGTGAATTTATTTTCTAAAAGATGGTCTAATGTGAAAATTATGACTAAATAATTTTATATTTTTGACAGATGTATATATGAAAAACAGTTGAAGGAATTTTCCCATGATCCAAAATTTGGACTTGTTAGTCCTCATACCATATCATCACATCTAATGAAATTAGATCCATCAAAAAAGAATGAAATAGTGAATGGATTGCTGAGAACATCTAAAAGCAATATTACAAATGAAAGACTCTTCTTAATACCAACCATGCAGGGGTTAAAATCTACGATTAAAGCATATCAATTATATTTTCACTTCTTTTATTACTTATTCCTTTTTGTTGTTTTTAGGAAACATTGGATGCTAATTGCGGTGAACTTGGATACTCCAAAGATTTATTTTCTGGATTCAAAGCAAGGATATCTATCAAACCGACCACACATGATGGAGTTTTTGAATCTGTAAGACACTACATCTTACATTTTAGGTCTAAACATCAAGTAATATAATTTATATTATCTTTTACTGAGGACTCTATTATGGTAGGGTAGTGTATCATTATCATCTAAAAAAAGGAATGAGGATAGAGGATAAGCATAAGGAGGCGAGCAAGTACTACGTCTAGACAAATATCAGGGTATATATAATAAAATTTCACTATCCATGCACATCTCAACACAAGTTACTTATTCTCCTAATGATCAATTTTTTTACAGTGTCCAAAACAAACAAACTATAGTGATTGAAGTTATTATGTTTGTGAATTTATGAAAGAGATCATTTTTCATCAACAAACTAGCATCCCTAAAGAGGTATTTTCAAAAACAACTACTAGTTTGTTTAATTTATTTATTAATTCTTTATTTTTATATTTTGCAGTACCACTCTGACTTACGAAAAGCCTCATACTCACAAGATGATATAGATGTGTTCAGAAATGAGTGGGTTGCATACCTGATGGTAGATTGTACACAAATAGCATAAAGATCTAACTTTGGGACGTGTACAATTGGCGGTCATCTTTGAGAGGGGTTAATGGGATCAAAAGATGAAATATTGTTGTATGTAAATGTTCGTAGGAAAATTTTAATTGTTATTAAATAAAACATTCATTCTCCAATGAGTCAATTTTCTATTTTAACAGATGATATGCACCAACAACATGCAAGAATGATGAACCACTCAAAGGGTCTCTCTTTTGTTTAAAATGGACAGATTTTTAAGTGAAAACAAAAACTGACGTACAGAAATCCGACCGAACGGATTCAGATTGTGTTAATCCTTTAATAGAACGATCCATGGGTGCATTGGGGACATGTACAAGTCAAACCCGCCTCAATTAGAGGCACGGTGTGTCCGGTACCACTCAAAGTGTCTCTCTTTTGTTTAAAATTGACACAATTTTAAGTGAAAACAACAACTGACCTACGGAAATCCAACCAAATGCATTTGGATTGTCTTGATCCTTTAGGAGAATGATCCACAGGTCCTTTGTGATGTGTATGAGTCATCCCCCACCTCAGACAACCCCCCACCCCCCCCCCCCCCCCGGACACCCCCCACCCCCCTGGACAACCACCACCCCCCTGGATGGCACCCCCACCCCTCCTTGACACCACCCACCACCTGGATACCCTCAAACCCCCTGGACACCCTCCACCCATGGATGGCCACCCCCACCCTCCCAAACACTATCCCACCCCCCTTGGACAGCCCCACCAACCCCCTGGACCCCCCCCCCCCCCCTCGGACACCCCCTCACCCCCTAGAAAGCCCCCCCCCCCACCTGGACACCCCCCTCCTTGGACACCACCCCACCCCCCTTGGACATCCCTAGCAACCCCCTGGACCGCCCCCCACCCCCATGGACACCCCCACCCCCTGGACACCCCCCACACCCTGGACACCCCTATCCCCCCCAGACACCCCCCTCCCACCCTCCTGGACACCACCCCACCCCCCTTGGACAGCCCCACCAACCCCCTGGACCGCCCCCACCCCCCGGACACCCCCCCCCCACCCCTTGAAAATCCCCCCGACACCCTGGACACCAGCCCACCCCCTTGGAAACCCCCATGGATAGCACCCCCCCCCCCCCCCCACTAGACCCCCCCCCCTCCTAGACACCACCCCAACACCTAGACACCCCCACCCCCTGGACACCACCACCCTCCTTGGACAGCCCCCAACCTCCTAGACCCCCCCCCCAACCCCCCCTGGACACCCCCTACCCCCCCTTGGACAGCCACCCCAAACCCCTAAACAGCCCCCCAACCCCTTGAATTCTGAATAGAATTCTTTATGTATTTAATTAACTAATGAATTATGTGTTAAAGGTGTATGGGTATACTTGGTGTAATTAGCTTATGATTTATGTGTTAATTTTGTATGGGTATACTTCTTGAGATGCTGAATTTTTTGCAGGTTCAATTTGGGTGTGCTGGTGCAAAAAAAAATTGCAGCAGGCAGGGCATTTATCAGCGCTTTTTTAGCACTAATAAAAGAAGCCTTTATCAGTGCTAAAAAAGCTCTGATAAAATCTACATTTATCAGCACTAAAAAATCACTCATAAAGAAAGACTTTATCATCGCTCTTTTAGCGCTGATAAACTGATCCTTTATCAGCGCTTTTTTAGCGCTGATAAATGTGCATTTTATCAGCACTTTTTTAGCACTGATAAAGTATCCCTTTATCAGCTCTAAAAAAGCGCCGATAAAGGGGACCCCCCTTTATCAGCGTTGAGCTTTAAAGTGCTTTTTTAGCGCTGATAAAGCCCATTTTTGTAGTTGTGTCTTCTTCTAGGTTAAATTTCCATTTTATAATTGGGGAGGTCCTAAGACTCTAAAACTCAAAATTGAGTTTAAGTATCTATCGATAAAAATATGGGTCACTAAATTCTCCCCACCTTAAGACCTTCTGACCCTCAAAAAGGAAACAACTAGGTTTACTAAAAAAATATCATAAAACAACAAATACAGAAAACAACCCACCATCACATGATCTTTGTTTATCTCTAAGGTACGATAACTAAAAAAACTTAGTATACAACCATTTAGGAAGGAAAAATTTTCTTTCATATATAGGATACTAGCTTCAACCCATCTTGAGGCATGACCTATGTGAAAATATTCTCCCACTCAAGGCGAGTCTTTCCCAACATCTACCCCTAAACCTTTTCTCATTTTAAGGAAATCCCTCTATATGGGACAAATAGAAACCATGAACCATCAACGCTCATATCATAATGGTCCATCAACAAGTTTACCATTGGAAAAAGTGCCTCATTACTCTCCTTTTAATAGTGTTCTAGATGGTCATTTCATAAGGAAAACCCATCCATGCCCCATTCAACACTTAGTGCTTCACAAAATTCCACACTGACATTAGGAGAGTTGTAAAGTAGTAGGATCTCATAGACTGATATTAATTTATCTATCTTCTCTATCCCACAAAGCACTAGCACCTATGTCCCTATATCATTACATAAAGTAAACATAGGTTGTCTTTTCCAGCCTCAATATTTTTAGGAATCCTCTATCCACATCCTGATCCCCAACAAGTTTTTGATTAACTATCAAAGATTTATTGGTGTCATTATTGAATCTATTTTATGAAATATTCCATTGAACACATCAGGAACAATAACCTCATAAAACTACTCAACAACACCCAAATTCCCATAAAGTAACCCAATCCACCACAATCCAAAACAAATAGTATTTTCCATTCATATTCCCCCTCTTTGTTAGCTCTAGACCCCAATATAACACCTCTAGAGTGACCAAAAATCCATAACCTTACAAGAAAAGAACTTCCTCCATTGCATAAAAATAGTTTCCATGTGATGGGTACACCCACAAAGATTTATTGTACACAACACACTAAGATCCAGGCTAAATTAGGTCAATATCCACTCTAGATATACATCATTATATCTAATACTATAACCAATAGAATACTATTATCCACCTAGTAAAGTGGTTGGAATTATAACCACCTTTAATAAAACCCTTTAGGTACATCGCCTGAGAATATTTAGTCACATAGAAACACTTAATCAGCATCACTACCATATTCCTCTCTTACTAAAGGGGGAAATGTAAAGACACCACTATTGATCAAAGGTGAGAAATGTCACCCTCTCTATTCTGGAAACCACACCTATAAAACTAACTACTCAAGAACCTCCTTTGTTATCTATACATAGAGTCATATATCATAAGATTCAACCACCACAACACTACTACACCACTAAGATATCATCAAATTTCATGTTTTAAACCTCATGAACACCATCCACTAATCCATGAATCTAAAACTCATGAAATGAGGTTACTACACAACTGAAACATTCAATGTGAGTCTTGGGAAATTCCTCAGTGCCTCACAATTTTCTCTAGGAACTGATGCTAACAGGATCCTATGTAAACCAATACCAGGGATGATTCACTCGTGATGCTTTATAAATTTCACAATGGTATTAGTTATACCACTCATTTATGTGTTGAAATGTTATCTCTTTAATGAAAGATGATGCATGTATTGGTCTCCAATTTAGGGACAACCAAGATTCACCCTTGAAAAGAATCTATGCATTCCTTTATAACTACAGGGAGTTAATTCTCACAAAAAACTCTAGTGACCACTTCTTATCAAGTAACTTACATGCCTCTATGGTCAAATTAATTTCAACATATAAAAATATGCTAAACTACAATTCAATAACCCCATATCTAAATATGATGATCTCACTTAACTATAAGGGGTGAGATAATGATGATTTCCATCAGTGGAAACTTCTCAAGCTTAGAAGGGTTTAGCTATGGGTTCCACCAAATTCTCTAATTTTTAAATATATTATGAAGAAATCATAACTCACACCTATACCATCTAGTAAGAGGGTCCTTGAAAGGATGACATGGGTTGTACTTTGGACTGAATTTGTTCATGCCTGACTATATCCATCCATCACATGCATCCTTTCATAACTCTGATTGACAACACTTTTCATCTGATGGGAAATAATTGGGGGTGGTTATTAATGGGTGAGGATTAAATAATCTTCCATATCATTCACTAATAAATCTCTTTATGGTCTTAAACAAGAACCAAGATCTTGGTATGAAAGGATAAGTTCCTTTTGTTAAATGGTTTTTCTATGGGTATGGAAGAGCCCGCTTTATTTAAGAAATCTTTATCAAAATATATCTTATATAAATATTTGTTGATGATGTTATTTTTTGGTTCAAAAAATCAGAATTTGTGTAATGATTTTTCAAAACCCATGAAAATAGAATTTGATATGAGAATGATGAGAGAATTAAATTTCTTTCTTGGATTTCAAATTTATCAAAAAGATTTTATAAATGTGTTAAACTAAATGAAATACATAAATTATTTGATTAAAAGTTTTTGATTTAAAAATAGTAATTTACAAGAAACCCTTATGACTTAAAGTATAAATATTGACTTGGATAAAGCTAGGAAACCAGTAGATAGTAAGATATATAGAAGAATAATTGTGAGTTTATTATATATAACTATTATTAGACAAAATATTTTTTTTAGTATGCCTTTGTGTAAGACTTCATGAAAACCCTATGGAATCAAATTTAAAATATACTAAAAGAATTTTAAGATATTTAAAAAATAACTACTTATATTTATTTAAACTTTATAAAAACATATAGATTTTATTTTATTTTATATTTGGATTTTGATTATGGAGGATATGAGTTAGATATAAAAAGTACTTCAGGAACTTTCTACTTTTTATGAAAATCATTGGTTTCTTGGTCAAGTAAAAAGAAAAACTTTATTTCTTTATCAGCTGTTGAGGTTGAATACATTGAAGTTGGTAGTTTTTGTACAAAATTGTTATATATGTAACATGATTTAATGGGCTTTGAATTTAATTTTGATCATGTATTAATCAAACATGATAACACTAGTGCTATCAAAATTTTAGAGAGTTCAATAATCCATTATGGAACTAAAAACATGGATTTAGGACATCGTTTTTTAAGATAAAATACATAAAATGTGATATTTCACTTGAGTTCATAAATAAAAAGAATCAATTATAATATATTTTTATAAAACCATTACCTATTGAAAGATGTGATTTTATATAAAATAAATTAGGATTATTATAATTTACATGATTTTTATTTTTATTCTATTTTATTTTTAATTGGTAATTGTGATTATTATAATTAAATATTATGTTTTTTGTATTTAAATTTCATTTAATTTATTTTTTTCTTTTATTGTGTCACTTTTAGTGATTCCTAGTATCCATAATAATATATTTTATTATTATTTAGCTTGAAAAATTAAATCATTTACAAAACTTAGAGTCTTCTTTCTTAAATATGAACCCTTTACACCCTAAAACTAAAACCATTGAACCTTAGGCTACTTCTCTTTTCCAATAATGATAAATAAAAAGAGATTATATGATACTATTTCGAGTTATTCAATTATAGATAAGTATCTAAGAAAAAATTTATTATGAAGGAATTTCGATTTGATGTGGTTGGATTGTACAGATCACTTATTGAAGAAAGTGTAAAATTTCCAAGGCTAGGAAATTTTTTTGATGAAAAAAGAATAGATTTATACTATAAGAAGGAATCTAGATACTTCAATAAGAATTATGAGATCTGTTTTACTCATAATGAAGACTAAGTTGTTTTGAAGGTGAACAAAAATAATTTTTTGATTTATTCAATAGAGTTGGGTGAATTTTTTTATTATCTCCATTAGGGAGTTTCTAATTAAATCTATATCCTATCATCATATATGAAGTTAATACCTTTAAATTAATATCATCTATTTTTTATTTTTGACTATAAAGAAGAATCTGGTTAAGAATATTAAGCATGGGTGGAAGATTTTGGTTAAGTTTATTCAAAATAGAATTTCCCAATATGAATGAGTATTTAAAAAGGTATTATTTAAATAAATTTATCTACTTTATCATTTTCTTATAGAGAAGAAAGTTAATTTTAAAAGGTATTCATTAAGGTATATTTACCACATCAAGAATAGTTAATTAATTTTATATCTATTCATAAGTATTTTAGCTTCATTTTTTGAAAGAGAAGAAGTTGTTGAGTGAATTTTTGGCATCCAAGTTCCATTTATTAAAAAAATTATAATTTGAATTTCTAAATAAAATTTTATATTTCTTGAGTTATTCATTGAAAAAGGTTGTTAAAATTAGAGCTTAAGAAAAAAATTAAAGTGGATATTCTTCATATTGAGGGGTGGAATCTTATACAAGCTATTAATGAGCCATTTCTACTTGAAAGATAGGTGGGTAGGCCATATTTACCCAATGGAGTGCATAGAGAAGCTGATGCTCAGAAACCTTCTCAAGAGAAGTAACATGGTGCTACAGCTGTAGAGGTTCAAGCTCTTGAATATAAACATTATTTTCATGTCAAAAAAGATCTTAAAGATTTACAAAAAGAAGTTAAAGTTCATATGTAAAGAATAAATAAACAAGTACTCTCTGAGGATATTCCTTCACCCATTATTAAAGATAGATCTCGCATAAAGGAAGAGGTTGGTCATGAAGAGAAAGTTATTGTTAATCAACCTAAGGTATAAGTTCCAACTAGTGATGTTATTATACCCCAATATCATGAAGAAGTAGTCACTATTACTAATGTTTAGAGATCTTCCGATGAAGTATAATTAGATGCTACTCTCAAAAACCTAGTAGCTTTTTAAGGTGGGGAGAAGAAGACCCTTATCTTTATAGTTGATGAATACACCCATGTTGGGATATCCAGAGATTTTATAGCTATTGATACACTAAAAAGGCCAGTTGAATAAGTTGTAGTTGGTTAGACCAATGTGTAAGAATAGTTTAAACCTATTGGTTTCATAAGAAATTAAATTTTTTGTTTTTATGAAAAAAGTCATTGAAGACACTCCTTTGATTTTGAAAGTCAAAAATAAAGTAGTCGATATTTAACCTTCACATGTTGAAAAAAGGGGATAATAATCCTCATAAAATAAAGAGGAAGGTGCCTCTAGATTACATAGTCAATTCTAGAATTTTTCTAAAAGAATATTTTCTGAATTCAATTTAATTAAAGATGAAATGTATGGTTTTAATCCTAATTTTATAGAATCTATAGAAGTGAAATATTTGATGGATATATATTTCTCTGAATATTATTATGAAAATATGAAATCTAAAATAGTATCTAAAATAGATCTTGATGTAATGAGAGTTGAGTTTATGTCCAAGATGGATTTTTATTTAATGAAAAAGATAATTATGTCCTAGTTTGAGTTCATCAAAGGTCTTATAACAACTCAAACAAGAATCCCTTTTTTTGGTTTATGAGGTATTGATGCTCTTCAGGAAGGTTTAAAAAAATTTCATCAAATATGGTAATTGTAAATGAAAATATCGGTTCCTTGTAATGTGATATTGTATCTGTAGAGACCCGTATCTTGACGTACATTGACATTACATTACTTTTGCGGAATACTTAGTACATTACAAAAACACACACACAAGGACCGTAATAGTTTAGTGTCTTTGGAAACTCGGACTATAATCTTCTAATCGTGGTGAAAGATCTTCAAAATCTCCCATAAAGATCTTCCTTTTTTTTACCTAAAACCTTTCTTTATATCCTGGGGAAAAGAAAACATAAAAGGGTGAGCTCAAATGCTCAGTAAGGGTAAACAAAATAAATATCAATCACATCATATTCATAAGAACATAACATTTTGGAAATCATAACCTGCAAAAGAGAGCATAATTTCATAATCATGGGATAAATTATGGCAGTGAAAAAGTAATCCAAATAATCATAACGTAAAACATGAAACTTTGTGGAATACACACATAATCATAGAGAATCATTTCTTTTTAGTCAAGACTAATTGCCAAGACTATCTTAGTGGACAAAGTCCCTTTCTGAATCGAGTAACCCTCGTTTCAGTCCTGTTTCACTGAACCGGTATAACCTACCGTTCCAGCCCTGTCTATCTCATGAGATATAAAATCTTTACCCAATGCATTGGAGGGAGATATAGGTCCCACCCATCTTATAATGAATCCTTTCTTATGTGTGCCACATAATCATAAATCATACTTCATCGCATAACCCATGTAATAAAAATGGGATTCTTAAACAACATGACATCATAAAACAATTCATATAAGATAAAGGAATTCATAAAAATAATTCCATCACAACATGAACAAATCAATTTAATAATAGGGATAAAAACAGAACCCTTTATTATCTTAGATGGAAAATAATTTTGATAAAACACTTGAACTCCATTCTTGAGGAAAATATCCTTTCTTCTTCAAAAACATTTTTCCTTTCATAACATGTCATACAACTTTAAAATAAAAGAAGTTGATTAAAAATAAACTTGAAAACTTGTAAAGGAATCTTCTTGGAAACAATGTTTTAAAAATCCATTCATGCCGTATAAGTTAAAAAAAACATTATTCGTACTTTTGTCGGAAAAGTCAAAAAGTACCTCGTACGACAAAAGATTCCTTTCATACATATTACTAAAAACTCACCGAAGGGTAAAAATGGATTTAAACAATTGTAGGTGGATGGAAATAATATTACATATTGATGAAACATGGATGTGGATGATAAAATACACCCCAGTGAATACTTACGAATAAACAATCTCGGATAAAAATGAGATTGTGATATTTCCCTTACCTTAGGTCCGATTTGCTTTGTTCGTGTCCGAAGCTCCTCTTCTTTGGAACGCCTCTTTGAATCCTCCACTTAAGGAACTAAGATTGGTCTTTGGAGAAGACCAGGACCTCTAGGATTATTCTAGGGAAGTGGAGAGGAGAAAATGGCAGGGGTTGGCCGAGCTTGAGTGCTCAAATTGGTGTGAGGAGGAGGGGGAGGAGGTGCCCTTTTATAAGGGAGGAGAGGGGCACCTTAGGAATATCTCAAAATATTATTTTATATTAAAGTCAAAATCGGTTTATAATGGTTCCAAAGGGTCTTATTTCGAAGATAAAGTGGGGATGGGTCGAAATACTATCAACCAATAGGATTTAGACAAGTTTAGGTTCATATTTTAACCTTATCAATTAGATTTAACTCTAAGTTAAATAATTTAACTTTTACCGTGTCTTTTTGTTTTCTTTCACTATATGGTTAATACACTTACTATAACATGCCAAACGAACCCCAAATTGTTTATTATTAATATATATATCCTTATCTAAGTCATTTGGCCGAACCTTAGATTTTTAGGAATAAAATAACAATTAATAATATAATATTTGATTTAAAAACTATTTTGTGTCAATTTTGACACTATTTGATATATGATTTTTGTGAAAGTCATAACAGAATTATATGTTCGAACCAAGTTGATTAAATCAACACTAATATATCATAGTAACCTAGAAAATTAGTGGAATTCATAAAAAGTCTCAAATTACATTCATTTGAGTATTTATAACATCAATTATGTTAATATTTCCTTAAAAGGGTAATTACTTCATCATCGTTGTGTCATAAATAAATTAATTTATTTAAAGTCTAAAAATTATAAATAAAATATCATTATATAGGAAATCTTTTTAGATTTCTAATGAATATTTATAGTCGAATTTATCTTATGTATAACCCCATATTAAAAATGTTTTAGTTATTAAACTTTGATTTTAACTATTTTAACTATTCATTAAATAATATAATATTAAATGTCATAATCTAATCCAAGTGGACCTAAATGGTCATATTATATTCATAAGGTTATTTTTGGTCGAATTACACTTATCCAATAGAATTAGGACATGTGTTAGGGTAATAGTAATATCATATTTACCCTTAGTTACCCTATTTACTATTAACCGTGGTAAAAAAAAGTAAAAAGTTACTATTCACCAAAAATTATTTTCATCTCATTGAACCACATTTTACTTACTGACATCAACCGTGTCTCTCGGATTTTTGAAATTCCATTCACAGAAGCGGTAAAATTAAGATTTATGAAGAAATTAATTTTTTTAACTACCACTTAGTAGTTTCACTATTCGTCAAAAATTGATGTTTTTCAGAACAATGCCAAAATTTCATCCTAAGCTATATTTCATATTACGAATTCAAAAATGAAGTCTATTTTACCAAATTCATATCATAGAATTTGCATTAATTAATTTTATAATTAAATCCCGCTGTTAAAACAAATAGCGTGTTTTTAAGAAACAATATCTATCAAAAGATTGACACTTGATTATGTCTGGTTTAAATGTGAAATTACATCCAATGACCAACATTGTATTAAATTGTAAAAATATATTCTAAATATACTTTAAAACCACTCAAATTAATAATTTATCACTATTAATTATTTCAATTAAAAAAGTTGTTTTTAATTATAATTTAGTAATTTTCACTATTCATCAGAATATGAAAGTTATCCGAAAAGTACCAAAATTTCACCTTAGGATAAATTCGATACTCCGAATCCAAAAATGAAGTTCATTTTGAAAAATAAGATTTACAGAGTTTTAAAAAGTGGTTATTACTATTCATAACGGCTAGTTTTAATAATATTTTAATAGCATATCGTTGTTTAGTGAAACTCGGTATTGCGTATTACACACGCTATCGAGGAAGGTCGTGATTGCGTGTAATGCAAGGCAAGTCAAGGATGCGTGTTGTGCAAGCTCCTTTTGGTGTAGCGTACAACACAAGACTTTAATAAAATTAAAAAGAATATTTTTTTTATAAAATCTTGGGCTGTTACATTCTACCCCCCTTAAAATGAATTTCGCCCTCGAAATTCGTCGGGGTTATAAATGGTTTACTATTTGAAAGTTTCTTTAATAGAAACCCACATCGTAAAAAGGAATATCAAAACCAATCTTTAAAAACAAAAGTATGAAACGTAACGGTTACCCAAATAAACTAATCATTGGGTTTCCACATAGGTGAAAATATGGATATGGAAGAGAAATCTAACCATCATGTTCTGATGGAGAGTGGTAGAGAACATGGCTATGGAAAAGCCAATAATCACAAATCCATAAATTTGTGACGATCTAAGGTACCATCCGATTCATCAGGTATAAGATCACTAGGACAACATTTTTGGTTTTCAAGATCATTTCCCTAAAGTTGAAAATTTGAATTGGAATAAATACTTTCTTTATTTTGGTACAATCTCACTATTGTTCGTGCCTAGAACAATTTCCACTTCATCTCTTAAATAAATGAAGTTGAATTTGTTATTCGTGAAGTGTTAGCAGATCATGTGATAGAATGACGGGTCATTCCATCTGTCTCAAACAAAAGGTTAGCAAAAATTATATACATAAGTCGATCTATAGTGAGATTAATCATATATAGTTCCTAAAATGGACTTATACTTCATATATCATACTGCTTAATATAATAAAACTAGTTTCTACTAAACAGGGACTTCCTGTAGGCCAGTGGTAGGCGATAAAGGCCAGTCGCACTTCGGTTGTGGGTTCGATTCCCATAGCCTTGTCCGAAGCGATGGGCTGTCGCCCGTCCTGCAGGTTGTACTTTTTCCAAAACTATATAACATCCCATCAATAATATCGAAAAAACAAACAATACTAACTTATGTCCAACATAATCCATTCCAATCTTTTAGGATTATCCATAATACTGCAGTCGACTCTCATAATATAGTGAAAATGATTACCATAGATTTAACACCATCATCGATCCCCATATATCATAAGATATGTTTTGTTGGTCACATTCTAAACATTCAAAGTCCTTAATCGTGTATTCTCTTGAATACCTTAGTGAAAACATGAATGCAGTTAAAAGTTAACACTTTTCACATACCAAAATCCTCAAAATTCTATATACTCAAACTTAGTCCTTATATCAATCATGAGCTCATGAATACTGTTAAACATTTCATTTTCTCGTTTTCCCTTCATTATGCGCATAATATCTCAATCACTTTGAATACCACATTAGACCAATACATAAATATTCCAATATTCCATGATACAGCATTATTTTGGAATCCCATTACATAAAAACTTAATCATTCCACCACATCGTTGTCATATTCAACATTGCCAATAGTGATCGCATGTGACTTCCCTTTGTCCTTTGCCTTAAGTGGTTGCTCATGTCGATCATCACTAACCCTTGGATTAGGGCATTTATTGGCATAATGTCCCATCTCCTTGCACTTGAAGCATTGAAGTGTTGGTTGTGCGTTCTCTGCAGTGTTTGCTTTATTCACTTCATTAGAATCCCTTTTTCCATTACTTCGACACTCAGCTGCTCGATGATCTTATTTTCCACACTTAAAACATTTTCTAGTCCCTTTAAGACAATCTCCACCATGCTTCTTTCCACACTTTGTGCATAAGGAAACATTCATCTTCTTTTCACCATTATTCTGAGTTTTCTCCTTGAACTCCATCTTTCGTTTCTTGTCAAACCCATGAGATGGATATGTAACACCAACTTCCATTTCTACCTTGATAGCACAACGCACAATTTCTTCATAGCTACTGAAGTCTCTTATAGCTAATGCCCTTCGAAGACTTGGTTTTAAGCCACTGAAAAATCGATCAACTTTACTTTCAGGTTGGATGATAATACCAGAAGCGTACCTTGCAAGTCTTGTAAAATTCGCTTCATAGGTACCAACAGATTCATCATCCCTTTGCTTCAGTTCAAGAAACTCTTTCTCCATCTTTGTTTGGAGAATACGAGGGAAGTACTTATTGAAAAATAAGTTCTTGAACTCGTCCCATTCCATAGACTCAATTTCATCCCTTTGCCTCGTATTCTTAATAAGATTCCACCATTGATCAGCATCTCCTTCCAAACGATACACTGCTAGGATGACTTTATCATGTTCAGAACATTGAAGAACTGAAAATATCTTTTCAGTAGTACTAATCCATTGTTCAGCAACTAATGGATCAGTAGACCCACTGAAAGAAGGTGGACGCTGCCTCATGAAGGATTCAACAGAATGTTGCTCCTTCCTTTGCTCGTTTGGAAGTCCTGCATGATTCATAGCTTGAGAAAGTTGTGTGAGCATGGCTACAAGATTTTGTATTCCGGCTCCCATATCGTTTGGTTGCTCAGGGGGACAATCATTGCATTGCCCATCACATTCCGCATTAACACGGTTCTTTCGGGTTCCAGCCATCGTCTAAAACCCCAAAAGAATAGTGTGAGAGGCAAAAATCATGCTAGGGAAAACAACATAATAAAGGGGTAGTACCCTCAATATCTAACATCTTAGGTTAAATTCTAAGATCGTTAGAGCAATTCTAGGACTATAACCTATACGTATACTTAACCTTAGAGACATCCCTAGACATACCTTAGAAATATCTCTAGGGATCTCACTAACGTTTTCGCATCCTAGTTTCCAAAGGTTGACTAAACCTTTCCTCTGATACCAACTGTAGAGACCCGTATCTTGACGTACATTGACATTACATTACTTTTGCGGAATACTTAGTACATTACAAAAACACACACACAAGGACCGTAATAGTTTAGTGTCTTTGGAAACTCGGACTATAATCTTCTAATCGTGGTGAAAGATCTTCAAAATCTCCCATAAAGATCTTCCTTTTTTTTACCTAAAACCTTTCTTTATATCCTGGGGAAAAGAAAACATAAAAGGGTGAGCTCAAATGCTCAGTAAGGGTAAACAAAATAAATATCAATCACATCATATTCATAAGAACATAACATTTTGGAAATCATAACCTGCAAAAGAGAGCATAATTTCATAATCATGGGATAAATTATGGCAGTGAAAAAGTAATCCCAATAATCATAACTTAAAACATGAAACTTTGTGGCATACACACATAATCATAGAGAATCATTTCTTTTTAGTCAAGACTAATTTCCAAGACTATCTTAGTGGACAAAGTCCCTTTCTGAATCGAGTAACCCTCGTTTCAGTCCCGTTTCACTGAACCGGTATAACCTACCGTTCCAGCCCTGTCTATCTCATGAGATATAAAATCTTTACCCAATGCATTGGAGGGAGATATAGGTCCCACCCATATTATAATGAATCCTTTCTTATGTGTGCCACATAATCATAAATCATACTTCATCGCATAACCCATGTAATAAAAATGGGATTCTTAAACAACATGACATCATAAAACAATTCATATAAGATAAAGGAATTCATAAAAATAATTCCATCACAACATGAACAAATAAATTTAATAATAGGGATAAAAATAGAACCCTTTATTATCTTAGATGGAAAATAATTTTGATAAAACACTTGAACTCCATTCTTGAGGAAAATATCCTTTCTTCTTCAAAAACATTTTTCCTTTCATAACATGTCATACAACTTTAAAATAAAAGAAGTTGATTAAAAATAAACTTGAAAACTTGTAAAGGAAGCTTCTTGGAAACAATGTTTTAAAAATCCATTAATGCCGTATAAGTTAAAAAAAACATTCTTCTTACTTTTGTCGGAAAATTCAAAAAGTACCTCGTACGACAAAAGATTCCTTTCATACATATTACTAAAAACTCACCGAAGGGTAAAAATGGATTTAAACAATTGTAGGTGGATGGAAATAATATTACATATTGATGAAACATGGATGTGGATGATAAAATACACCCCAGTGAATACTTACGAATAAACAATCTCGGATAAAAATGAGATTGTGATATTTCCCTTACCTTAGGTCCGATTTGCTTTGTTCGTGTCCGAAGCTCCTCTTCTTTGGAACGCCTCTTTGAATCTCCACTTAAGGAACTAAGATTGGTCTTTGGAGAAGACCAGGACCTCTAGGATTATTCTAGGTAAGTGGAGAGGAGAAAATGGCAGGGGTTGGCCGAGCTTGAGTGCTCAAATTGGTGTGAGGAGGAGGGGGAGGAGGTGCCCTTTTATAAGGGAGGAGAGGGGCCCCTTAGGAATATCTCAAAATATTATTTTATATTAAAGTCAAAATCGGTTTATAATGGTTCCAAAGGGTCTTATTTCGAAGATAAAGTGGGGATGGGTCGAAATACTATCAACCAATAGGATTTAGACAAGTTTAGGTTCATATTTTAACCTTATCAATTAGATTTAACTCTAAGTTAAATAATTTAACTTTTACCGTGTCTTTTTGTTTTCTTTCACTATATGGTTAATACACTTACTATAACATGCCAAACGAACCCCAAATTGTTTATTATTAATATATATATCCTTATCTAAGTCATTTGGCCGAACCTTAGATTTTTAGGAATAAAATAACAATTAATAATATAATATTTGATTTAAAAACAATTTTGTGTCAATTTTGACACTATTTGATATATGATTTTTGTGAAAGTCATAACAGAATTATATGTTCAAACCAAGTTGATTAAATCAACACTAAGATATCATAGTAACCTAGAAAATTAGTGGAATTCATAAAAAGTCTCAAATTACATTCATTTGAGTATTTATAACATCAATTATGTTAATATTTCCTTAAAAGGGTAATTACTGCATCATCGTTGTGTCATAAATAAATTAATTTATTTAAAGTCTAAAAATTATAAATAAAATATCATTATATAGGAAATCTTTTTAGATTTCTAATGAATATTTATAGTCGAATTTATCTTATGTATAACCCCATATTAAAAATGTTTTAGTTATTAAACTTTGATTTTAACTATTTTAACTATTCATTAAATAATATAATATTAAATGTCATAATCTAATCCAAGTGGACCTAAATGGTCATATTATATTCATAAGGTTGTTTTTGGTCGAATTACACTTATCCAATAGAATTAGGACAAGTGTTAGGGTAATAGTAATATCATATTTACCCTTAGTTACCCTATTTACTATTAACCGTGGTAAAAAAAAGTAAAAAGTTACTATTCACCAAAAATTATTTTCATCTCATTGAACCACATTTTACTTACTGACATCAACCGTGTCTCTCGGATTTTTGAAATTCCATTCACAGAAGCGGTAAAATTAAGATTTATGAAGAAATTAATTTTTTTAACTACCACTTAGTAGTTTCACTATTCATCAAAAATTGATGTTTTTCAGAACAATGCCAAAATTTCATCCTAAGCTATATTTCATATTCCGAATTCAAAAATGAAGTCTATTTTACCAAATTCATATCATAGAATTTGCATTAATTAATTTTATAATTAAATCCCGTTGTTAAAACAAATAGCGTGTTTTTAAGAAACAATATCTATCAAAAGATTGACACTTGATTATGTCTGGTTTAAATGTGAAATTACATCCAATGACCAACATTGTATTAAATTGTAAAAATATATTCTAAATATACTTTAAAACCACTCAAATTAATAATTTATCACTATTAATTATTTCGATTAAAAAAGTTGTTTTTAATTATAATTTAGTAATTTTCACTATTCATCAGAATATGAAAGTTATCCGAAAAGTACCAAAATTTCACCTTAGGCTAAATTCGATACTCCGAATCCAAAAATGAAGTTCATTTTGAAAAATAAGATTTACAGAGTTTTAAAAAGTGGTTATTACTATTCATAATGGCTAGTTTTAATAATATTTTAATAGCATATCGTTGTTTAGTGAAACTCGGTATTGCGTATTACACACGCTATCGAGGAAGGTCGTGATTGCGTGTAATGGAAGGCAAGTCAGGGATGCGTGTTGTGCAAGCTCCTTTTGGTGTAGCGTACAACACAAGACTTTAATAAAATTAAAAAGAATATTTTTTTTATAAAATCTTGGGCTGTTACAGTATCACTTTACACTCTTTTGTATTTTAAAAGTTACGTCATTTTTGAAGTCAATCATGTCTAAGTTGATTAAAAAAAGGATTCAAGAGATTGAAAAAATCCTTGTACGATTTTAATACTTTCATTGAAGAATATCATGATTATTTAAAACAAACATATATACATAATCTAATATCTTTTTAAAGAACTATAAACATGCTAAAATTGTGGTCCCCTGTATTGAATGAAAACTTTGAAATCAATTTTAACCATCTCAGAGACATTTGGAAGGACATTGTGGATACCTCCACTTTATATTCTGAATCATTATTTCCTAAATCCTATTATGATCTAATTGAGACTCATAGGGTTTCTCTGAAGGAAAATAAGTAGATAATATTATAAAAACAAAACTATAATCTATCCCTATAGTATCTCCTGATATGTTCTTAGAAACTCAGTTTAGGTTTTGAGAACTTTACTATATAAGCATTCTTTAAAGTCAGATATTAAATAATATTTTAATGTGTTCAGTCATAAGTTATGGCAAGGAAATAATGTCATCATATAATTTTATAGATATTTTATCTTCAAAATGATTTAGCAATGTGATGATGAACTATTTTAGTTAATAGAAAGAATATCACTAGGTCCTTGACCCATTGATAGATATCCTATGGCCAAACAAAACATAAAGGAATATTTTTATCCTTCTTATTTATATGAGAAAGTAAATCTGAATGTTTATAAGGAATTAAAAATATCCTCTCCACCCACTCTACCTGGAATGTCTCATTTCTCTATTTCAACAAAGTATGATAAGGAGAAATTTCATAAAATTAGTTCCAAAACTATCACTGGTTCATGAAATGTTTCAAAGCGATATATAGTTGTTGTTGTTGTTGTAGGTAGGTCAAGTTAGGATATACTCCTTGATGAGATTTTTCCTCAGAATCCCAATGACCAGTGCCTACTCAACCAAACTCTTCCTAACCTATCACTTTTAAGAAACCTCTTCTTCATTCTAAGCTCATTGGCCCTAACCTTCCAATATTAGAATAACTAACTCCAGATCCAAGAGAACAATAATTTTTTTATTTTTTTGTTTATTTTAAATTTTCATGGTTTTATTTATTTTTATATTTCTATTTTTTAGAAATTATAAGTAAATTACATAACTTTATTCATTTTAGAAATATATATTCCCCTAGTTTATGAATTCAGTGTGTTACAGTATATGTGTTTTTATCTCACTACCATGTCTTTGTTTTTGATATCACAAAAGGGGGATAAGATATGAGTATACACAAAATTTTACTCTAGTTTACAATCAATCACTCAAAAAAATTAAATAGAGGAGAGTATTATAGAAAAAGAAAGAGAAAATGAATATATATAAAATAGAAAATTAAAATTTTTAAAAATATCAATTTTATTTAAAATTATAGATTATCTGTACCCTGATTTGTTACATATATTATTACTAAATCTATCAATTTTTAGTTAAATTATTATGGTATTTTTACCAT
This sequence comes from Viscum album, assembly GCA_963277665.1. NCBI lineage: Eukaryota > Viridiplantae > Streptophyta > Magnoliopsida > Santalales > Viscaceae > Viscum > Viscum album. The sequence goes on from OY728159.1 coordinate 740,358,949, forward strand.
AAAAAGGAATGGATATACTAATTTTTTTCCAACATATCCCAATATTTCACAATTTTTTATATTAAAAAAATTCATAATTTTTTACTAATGAGTTTATCATAAGTTATTATAGTTTAATAATTAATATTTTCTGAAGTGTTATATCATTCAAAAGTTTTAAATTTATTTCAATCTCGTGTTAGTTGAGTTTCAAAAAAATCTAAATGAAATTATCTTATATACTTGAAGAAATGTATTACATGGCCTATTTTAAAAGTCATTTATAGGAATTAAAATTTTGATAAATTAAATTATCTTATGGGCTGACTAAAAAGTCTTGAGTTTGGATGAATGTCTTATGAAATAAGAGAAATATATCACACAAGGAAAATTTTTACATGAAATATCTTGAGAGTTGAGAAAGGAATATGTGATGGATATTTGGAGAAGTCAAATATATTAGGGAGTCTAAAAATACCATATAAGAATAAAATATTTTAAAATTGATTGAAATATAATATTCTATATAATTTTTAATGAATAGTAATAACTTACATGGAAAAAAATATCATGTGGATTAATAATATCTTATGAAGTTTATTATATCTTATGAAGAAGAAAAAGTCTTATGAAATTTTTTAGATATTTGAACTTAATTTATTTTGAGGCGATAATCTGAAGAAAAAAAATATTTTATAAATAAACGATCCATTCATTAGTGATAAAGATATTTTTTATTTATTTAAGGTGGGAGTTAATTTTAAGGAAGATTAACTACTCAAAAATTTTAATTTCTACTTATTTTTGCAGAAAAAATGGTGTAAAATATTGATCTTTCCTTTTTAATAATAGCACATATTTTTTAACAATCAGATAGCTCAACAAGATATAGTAATATAAGTTTTTTAAAATAAAATATACTTACAGATATAAGTTTAAGAGATAAAAATTTGAATTCAAAAATTTAATAACTCTATAATATTCTCAAAAACCACTACTAATTATTTTCTCATTCTCAATATTTTATATTAATTATCAAAAAGGAAGAAGAATAAAATAGAGTATTACTCCTGTTGTGATTCATATACATCTACCACAACCAAAGAGCCTTCAAGAGATATACTTTGGAGACTTACTCATCCATTTGGAATATCTTCATCTACTGTTAGTTTCTACTAACAGTTATACACTTAACATATTCTCTATATGAAATTTTTTTTTATTTTTTTAGTGAGAACCTCTTATTTTAATTATTATGTGAAGGTTGTGGAAAAGTTTTGTAATGGGATAACATCAAGAAAGTCCCATGGATACTTTTTACTAGGTGAAAACTTCTTGCATTCAACTGGGAAATACCTAGTAAAATGAATGGTTTATTAAAATCACCACACTCGCATTGAATGTTGGTGGAGTGGATTATGGACAATTCATCTTTCCCTATATAAGGCCCCAGCCTTAAACCTTACTTAATCTTGAGTTATTACAAGATTACACATTGAGGATCTTTTCAGGTTTAGAGTTTTAGAGAATTAGATCATAAAACTTGCATTACATTCCACATTTAAACAAAGTGGTTACATAAAGATAGTATTCATTTTTTCCATCAACGGAAACATATTTAAAATAAAACATGGATTCACTACTAAAAATAAGACAATTAGCGACCGCCATTGGCGGTCGCTAAAGGTCTTTAGCGGCCGCGCAGCGACCGCCATTGGCGGTCGCTGTTGCCCCGTCGCTAGAGGGCTTTAGCGACCGCCAATGGCGGTCGCTATAGAAGGCCGTCAGATCGGCCTTCAGCGACCGCTTGGCGGTCGCTGAAGGCCCCCTGCCGGGCACCCTATAGCGACCGCCAATGGCGGTCGCTATAGTGGGCCGGCATGGCACCCTATAGCGACCGCCTATGGCGGTCGCTATTCAAAAAAAAAAAAATTTTAAAAAAATTTTTTATTGAATTCAATATAAATATATATATATATTTATGTAAAAATATTCATATATATACTATTAAATACAATATTTTAAATATATATATATATATATATTATATATTTGAAATGTTTTAATACATATTTAATACATATATAATATCAAATCATTGTGTTATAATAATTTAAATATTCTCTATATAATATATTTTAAATATTATATATATATAATATATTTTAAATATTATATATATATAATATATTTCAGGTCGTTCGGAGCACGTTTGCTCCGAATCGGACCGCCGCACGCCGTTTTGTTTCCGGCCGCCGCGGTCACACGGCACCTCCGAATGAGGTGCCGTCTGGCCGACCATTTCACAATTCACGCCCCGGATGTTGTCGTCCGGTTTCGTGGCATTCGGAGGTCGTTCGGGTGGTTTTGACCCCCCAACGCGCCCTTTCAGCGCGCGCCGCGCTGCTGAATACGGCACAATCGGACGTGCCGCGCGAACCGCACGTCCGATGGACGTGCGGCCTCCTCCTGCATCTCAGGAATAATATTTCTATCGTTCCCGTGCGGTTTCAGGTCGTTCGGAGCACGTTTGCTCCGAATCGGACCGCCGCACGCCGTTTTGGTGTTTAATGGCGCCGGAAACGCGTTTCCGGCCGCCGCGGTCACACGGCACCTCCGAATGAGGTGCCGTCTGGCCGACCATTTCACAATTCACGCCCCGGATGTTGTCGTACGGTTTCGTGGCCTTCGGAGGTCGTTCGGGTGGTTTTGACCCCCCAACGCGCCCTTTCAGCGCGCGCCGCGCTGCTGAAAACGGCACAATCGGACGTGCCGCGCGAACCGCACGTCCGATGGACGTGCGGCCTCCTCCTGCATCTCAGGAATAATATTTCTATCGTTCCCGTGCGGTTTCAGGTCGTTCGGAACACGTTTGCTCCGAATCGGACCGCCGCACGCCGTTTTGGTGTTTAATGGCGCCGGAAACGCGTTTCCGGCCGACACGGTCACACGGCACCTCCGAATGAGGTGCCGTCTGGCCGACCATTTCACAATTCACGCCCCGGATGTTGTCGTACGGTTTCGTGGCATTCGGAGGTCGTTCGGGTGGTTTTGACCCCCCAACGCGCCATTTCAGCGCGCGCCGCGCTGCTGAAAACGGCACAATCGGACGTGCCGCGCGAACCGCACGTCCGATGGACGTGCGGCCTCCTCCTGCATCTCAGGAATAATATTTCTATCGTTCCCGTGCGGTTTCAGGTCGTTCGGAACACGTTTGCTCCGAATCGGACCGCCGCACGCCGTTTTGGTGTTTAATGGCGCCGGAAACGCGTTTCCGGCCGACACGGTCACACGGCACCTCCGAATGAGGTGCCGTCTGGCCGACCATTTCACAATTCACGCCCCGGATGTTGTCGTACGGTTTCGTGGCATTCGGAGGTCGTTCGGGTGGTTTTGACCCCCCAACGTGCCATTTCAGCGCGCGCCGCGCTGCTGAAAACGGCACAATCGGACGTGCCGCGCGAACCGCACGTCCGATGGACGTGCGGCCTCCTCCTGCATCTCAGGAATAATATTTCTATCGTTCTCGTGCGGTTTCAGGTCGTTCGGAGCACGTTTGCTCCGAATCGGACCGCCGCACGCCGTTTTGGTGTTTAATGGCGCCGGAAACGCGTTTCCGGCCGCCGCGGTCACACGGCACCTCCGAATGAGGTGACGTCTGGCCGACCATTTCACAATTCACGCACCGGATGTTGTCGTACGGTTTCGTGGCATTCGGAGGTCGTTCGGGTGGTTTTGACCCCCCAACGCGCCATTTCAGCGCGCGCCGCGCTGCTGAAAACGGCACAATCGGACGTGCCGCGCGAACCGCACGTCCGATGGACGTGCGGCCTCCTCCTGCATCTCAGGAATAATATTTCTATCGTTCCCGTGCGGTTTCAGGTCGTTCGGAGCACGTTTGCTCCGAATCGGACCGCCGCACGCCGTTTTGGTGTTTAATGGCGCCGGAAACGCGTTTCCGGCCGCCGCGGTCACACGGCACCTCCGAATGAGGTGCCGTCTGGCCGACCATTTCACAATTCACGCACCGGATGTTGTCGTGCGGTTTCAGGTCGTTCGGAGGTCGTTCGGGTGGTTTTGACCCCCCAACGCGCCATTTCAGCGCGCGCCGCGCTGCTGAAAACGGCACAATCGGACGTGCCGCGCGAACCGCACGTCCGATGGACGTGCGGCCTCCTCCTGCATCTCAGGAATAATATTTCTATCGTTCCCGTGCGGTTTCAGGTCGTTCGGAGCACGTTTGCTCCGAACGGGACCGCCGCACGCCGTTTTGGTGTTTAATGGCGCCGGAAACGCGTTTCCGGCCGCCGCGGTCACACGGCACCTCCGAATGAGGTGCCGTCTGGCCGACCATTTCACAATTCACGCACCGGATGTTGTCGTACGGTTTCGTGGCATTCGGAGGTCGTTCGGGTGGTTTTGACCCCCCAACGCGCCATTTCAGCGCGCGCCGCGCTGCTGAAAACGGCACAATCGGACGTGCCGCGCGAACCGCACGTCCGATGGACGTGCGGCCTCCTCCTGCATCTCAGGAATAATATTTCTATCATTCCCGTGCGGTTTAAGGTCGTTCGGAGCACGTTTGCTCCGAACGGGACCGCCGCACGCCGTTTTGGTGTTTAATGGCGCCGGAAACGCGTTTCCGGCCGCCGCGGTCACACGGCACCTCCGAATGAGGTGCCGTCTGGCCGACCATTTCACAATTCACGCCCCGGATGTTGTCGTACGGTTTCGTGGCATTCGGAGGTCGTTCGGGTGGTTTTGACCCCCCAACGCGCCATTTCAGCGCGCGCCGCGCTGCTGAAAACGGCACAATCGGACGTGCCGCGCGAACCGCACGTCCGATGGACGTGCGGCCTCCTCCTGCATCTCAGGAATAATATTTCTATCGTTACCGTGCGGTTTCAGGTCGTTCGGAACACGTTTGCTCCGAATCGGACCGCCGCACGCCGTTTTGGTGTTTAATGGCGCCGGAAACGCGTTTCCGGCCGCCACGGTCACACGGCACCTCCGAATGAGGTGCCGTCTGGCCGACCATTTCACAATTCACGCACCGGATGTTGTCGTACGGTTTCGTGGCATTCGGAGGTCGTTCGGGTGGTTTTGACCCCCCAACGCGCCATTTCAGCGCGCGCCGCGCTGCTGAAAACGGCACAATCGGACGTGCCGCGCGAACCGCACGTCCGATGGACGTGCGGCCTCCTCCTGCATCTCAGGAATAATATTTCTATCGTTCCCGTGCGGTTTCAGGTCGTTCGGAGCACGTTTGCTCCGAATCGGACCGCCGCACGCCGTTTTGGTGTTTAATGGCGCCGGAAACGCTTTTCCGGCCGCCGCGGTCACACGGTACCTCCGAATGAGGTGCCGTCTGGCCGACCATTTCACAATTCACGCACCGGATGTTGTCGTACGGTTTCGTGGCATTCGGAGGTCGTTCGGGTGGTTTTGACCCCCCAACGCGCCATTTCAGCGCGCGCCGCGCTGCTGAAAACGGCACAATCGGACGTGCCGCGCGAACCGCACGTCCGATGGACGTGCGGCCTCCTCCTGCATCTCAGGAATAATATTTCTATCGTTCCCGTGCGGTTTCAGGTCGTTCGGAGCACGTTTGCTCCGAACGGGACCGCCGCACGCCGTTTTGGTGTTTAATGGCGCCGGAAACGCGTTTCCGGCCGCCGCGGTCACACGGCACCTCCGAATGAGGTGCCGTCTGGCCGACCATTTCACAATTCACGCACCGGATGTTGTCGTACGGTTTCGTGGCATTCGGAGGTCGTTCGGGTGGTTTTGACCCCCCAACGCGCCATTTCAGCGCGCGCCGCGCTGCTGAAAACGGCACAATCGGACGTGCCGCGCGAACCGCACGTCCGATGGACGTGCGGCCTCCTCCTGCATCTCAGGAATAATATTTCTATCGTTCCCGTGCGGTTTCAGGTCGTTCGGAGCACGTTTGCTCCGAACGGGACCGCCGCACGCCGTTTTGGTGTTTAATGGCGCCGGAAACGCGTTTCCGGCCGCCGCGGTCACACGGCACCTCCGAATGAGGTGCCGTCTGGCCGACCATTTCACAATTCACGCCCCGGATGTTGTCGTACGGTTTCGTGGCATTCGGAGGTCGTTCGGGTGGTTTTGACCCCCCAACGCGCCATTTCAGCGCGCGCCGCGCTGCTGAAAACGGCCCAATCGGACGTGCCGCGCGAACCGCACGTCCGATGGACGTGCGGCCTCCTCCTGCATCTCAGGAATAATATTTCTATCGTTCCTGTGCGGTTTCAGGTCGTTCGGAGCACGTTTGCTCCGAACGGGACCGCCGCACGCCGTTTTGGTGTTTAATGGCGCCGGAAACGCGTTTCCGGCCGCCGCGGTCACACGGCACCTCCGAATGAGGTGCCGTCTGGCCGACCATTTCACAATTCACGCACCGGATGTTGTCGTACGGTTTCGTGGCATTCGGAGGTCGTTCGGGTGGTTTTGACCCCCCAACGCGCCATTTCAGCGCGCGCCGCGCTGCTGAAAACGGCACAATCGGACGTGCCGCGCGAACCGCACGTCCGATGGACGTGCGGCCTCCTCCTGCATCTCAGGAATAATATTTCTATCGTTCCCGTGCGGTTTCAGGTCGTTCGGAGCACGTTTGCTCCGAACGGGACCGCCGCACGCCGTTTTGGTGTTTAATGGCGCCGGAAACGCGTTTCCGGCCGCCGCGGTCACACGGCACCTCCGAATGAGGTGCCGTCTGGCCGACCATTTCACAATTCACGCCCCGGATGTTGTCGTACGGTTTCGTGGCATTCGGAGGTCGTTCGGGTGGTTTTGACCCCCCAACGCGCCATTTCAGCGCGCGCCGCGCTGCTGAAAACGGCACAATCGGACGTGCCGCGCGAACCGCACGTCCGATGGACGTGCGGCCTCCTCCTGCATCTCAGGAATAATATTTCTATCGTTCCCGTGCGGTTTCAGGTCGTTCGGAGCACGTTTGCTCCGAACGGGACCGCCGCACGCCGTTTTGGTGTTTAATGGCGCCGGAAACGCGTTTCCGGCCGCCGCGGTCACACGGCACCTCCGAATGAGGTGCCGTCTGGCCGACCATTTCACAATTCACGCACCGGATGTTGTCGTACGGTTTCGTGGCATTCGGAGGTCGTTCGGGTGGTTTTGACCCCCCAACGCGCCATTTCAGCGCGCGCCGCGCTGCTGAAAACGGCACAATCGGACGTGCCGCGCGAACCGCACGTCCGATGGACGTGCGGCCTCCTCCTGCATCTCAGGAATAATATTTCTATCGTTCCCGTGCGGTTTCAGGTCGTTCGGAGCACGTTTGCTCCGAACGGGACCGCCGCACGCCGTTTTGGTGTTTAATGGCGCCGGAAACGCGTTTCCGGCCGCCGCGGTCACACGGCACCTCCGAATGAGGTGCCGTCTGGCCGACCATTTCACAATTCACGCCCCGGATGTTGTCGTACGGTTTCGTGGCATTCGGAGGTCGTTCGGGTGGTTTTGACCCCCCAACGCGCCATTTCAGCGCGCGCCGCGCTGCTGAAAACGGCACAATCGGACGTGCCGCGCGAACCGCACGTCCGATGGACGTGCGGCCTCCTCCTGCATCTCAGGAATAATATTTCTATCGTTCCCGTGCGGTTTCAGGTCGTTCGGAACACGTTTGCTCCGAATCGGACCGCCGCACGCCGTTTTGGTGTTTAATGGCGCCGGAAACGCGTTTCCGGCCGCCACGGTCACACGGCACCTCCGAATGAGGTGCCGTCTGGCCGACCATTTCACAATTCACGCCCCGGATGTTCCCGTGCGGTTTCAGGTCGTTCGGAGGTCGTTCGGTTGGTTTTGACCCCCCAACGCGCCATTTCAGCGCGCGCCGCGCTGCTGAAAACGGCACAATCGGACGTGCCGCGCGAACCGCACGTCCGATGGACGTGCGGCCTCCTTCTGCATCTCAGGAATAATATTTCTATCGTTCCCGTGCGGTTTCAGGTCGTTCGGAACACGTTTGCTCCGAATCGGACCGCCGCACGCCGTTTTGGTGTTTAATGGCGCCGGAAACGCGTTTCCGGCCGCCACGGTCACACGGCACCTCCGAATGAGGTGCCGTCTGGCCGACCATTTCACAATTCACGCCCCGGATGTTCCCGTGCGGTTTCAGGTCGTTCGGAGCACGTTTGCTCCGAATCGGACCGCCGCACGCCGTTTTGGTGTTTAAAGGCGCCGGAAACGCGTTTCCGGCCGCCGCGGTCACACGGCACCTCCGAATGAGGTGCCGTCTGTACGGGGGTGGCGGGGGGCTGTACGGGGGTGGCGGGGGGCTGTACGGGGGTGGCGGGGGGCTGTACGGGGGTGGCGGGGGGCTGTACGGGGGTGGCGGGGGGCTGTACGGGGGTGGCGGGGGGCTGTACGGGGGTGCGGGGGGCTGTACGGGGGTGGAGGGGGGCTGTACGGGGGTGGCGGGGGGCTGTACGGGGGTGCGGGGGGCTGTACGGGGGTGCGGGGGGCTGTACGGGGGTGGCGGGGGGCTGTACGGGGGTGCGGGGGGCTGTACGGGGGTGGCGGGGGGCTGTACGGGGGTGGCGGGGGGCTGTACGGGGGTGCGGGGGGCTGTACGGGGGTGGCGGGGGGCTGTACGGGGGTGGCGGGGGGCTGTACGGGGGTGGCGGGGGGCTGTACGGGGGTGCGGGGGGCTGTACGGGGTGCGGGGGGCTGTACGGGGGTGGCGGGGGGCTGTACGGGGGTGGCGGGGGGCTGTACGGGGGTGGCGGGGGGCTGTACGGGGGTGGCGGGGGGCTGTACGGGGGTGGCGGGGGGCTGTACGGGGGTGCGGGGGGCTGTACGGGGGTGCGGGGGGCTGTACGGGGGTGGCGGGGGGCTGTACGGGGGTGGCGGGGGGCTGTACGGGGGTGGCGGGGGGCTGTACGGGGGTGGCGGGGGGCGGTACGGGGGTGGCGGGGGGCTGTACGGGGGTGCGAGGGGCTGTACGGGGGTGGCGGGGGCTGTACGGGGGTGGCGGGGGGCTGTACGGGGGGTGGCGGGGGGCTGTACGGGGGTGGCGGGGGGCTGTACGGGGGTGGCGGGGGGCTGTACGGGGGTGGCGGGGGGCTGTACGGGGGGTGGCGGGGGGCTGTACGGGGGTGCGGGGGGCTGTACGGGGGTGCGGGGGGCTGTACGGGGGTGGCGGGGGGCTGTACGGGGGTGGCGGGGGGCTGTACGGGGGTGGCGGGGGGCTGTACGGGGGTGGCGGGGGGCTGTACGGGGGTGGCTGGGGGCTGTACGGGGGTGGCGGGGGGGGTGTACGGGGGGTGCGGGGGTTCTCCGGGGGTGCAAAGGCCATCCCATTGATTACAAAAGTGAAAAATAAAAGTGATAATATCTAATTAATACATATTTCTTTTATCGATACCATACAGAAATTTATAAAAAATATATTAATAATACATAATCTATAAAATATTTAAAAGACCACCATGGATGGTAATAATGCATTACTTAAATGAATAAATACAGTACATCAATGTCAACCCTACCAGTAAAAACAAAAAACATATCTCGTGAATATATGGTGCGTCACGTGTTGCCATCACTGCTACCTCCTTCTGGTGGGCCAGGTGCCTACAACAAATAAACATTATAAATATTTTAATAACAAAAATAATTTAAATTAAATAAATAAATACAGTATATACCTGCGTCGTATGATCCCCTGTACCATCAGCTCGACGCACATATTCCCGCAGTGCTCTAACCTCAGCTGTCAATTGCGCATTTGTCTCCTCGGAAGCGCGCAGCCGTGCCTCAAAATCTGACATCTGCTGTGTCATATGAGCAACAGCAGGACCGACAACCGCAGCGCGTGACACTACAGAACGAGGAATCCCTGCTCCATAGGTCAAACTATAGCCATGCCCGTCCCGACCAATAATGCGATGAAAGATCTCATCCCGTCGCATGGGAAGCTGTCGCTGGTCCTCTGGCAGCTGTTCTAACTCAGCTTCAAATTGATCCTGTGAAATATTTAAATATATATATGTTAATATATAGATTTATGTAATTATTGGTAAGTACAGACACTTACTATCAATGCTGCAACCTCTGGATCATTGCGATCACGAGTCCTTATCCACACCGACATTTTATCAGTTGCTGCACCTTGCCCTCGCAACTGTATATTAAAAGAATATAAACACAAAACCATATTAATTAATAAATTAAAAAATGAATAATATATACCTCATGTCGGATCTGAGACACGTGACGAGTCCCGAGCCTGTGAGCTGGTCCCTGCAACGCTCGATTCTCCGAATGGCGTGTTGACACCTCCTACATTCAATTCATTCAAATTTCAAACAAATCACATATTCTTGAAAATATATATACAGAAAAATAATTAATATACTAACCGCAACACCCTCAGTAGACCAATATGCAACCAAGTCACGCCACTGAGCTGGGAGGACACCTCTCGGGACCTTTTCCAAAATGTCAAGGGCACCCACATTTGGTATCCAGTGGTCCCTCTTCACTTTGCCTTTATAATCTTTCCACAGCTTACGGCATTTGCTCATACACACCGGCCGAAACTCTTCAGGGCATACTTTCAAATTTTGCTATAATGAAAATAATCAAACATATTAGTATTATTTATAAATAGAAAATAAAGTAAAATTATTTTCTTACCTGAACCTCCCTCCATAGACGATCTAATGTGTCCTGAGGGATAGAAGCCCAATCACGCGTGGTCAATGGAAATCGATGTGGGTCACGTATGATATGACCCAGCTGACGAATAAATGCCGGGGCATTCGGTCCCACGGGATGAAATACCTCATCAAATGAAACATCTGTCGTCGTGTCAGAATTCCATGATAATATGCCACGACCAGGGCCTCTCCTGCGAGAGGAAGAAGCAGCCGAGTCTGATCCTGTTGAAAACAATTTTATATATAAATTGACAAATGTTATATATATATATATATATGTCAATTACATAAAAAATATAGACAATGACATTCAAACATACCTCGACCCTGAGACGTAGATGCCTCAGATGGATGATGTGGATTTTCTGCCTCTTCCCCTGACATGTCTGCAGTCATACAAAATATCAGTAATGAGTCCAAAGTGTTTAAAAGATAAATTGGATTGTTCTTAATAAATCAAACTTGTACAACTGTTAATCAAACAAAAAATGGATTGAATAATTAGTTGTGAATGAATTTTAAAAAATCAGAAAGTTAATCAACCTAAATATTTATGACTGAATTAACTTACAAAAGTGAGGATTAAAACTTATAAGGATTTATAAAATGATTAGATAATTTATGATATCCTAGGACATTCTACTGAATAGCGGGAAAACAATTATACCTTTCATTAAGCATGCAAATCGACTGTTTCTCCTTCAACAGCCGCTCTGACCCAATAAATATCTTCTTCACGTTGAACTACGGTATGTTGATCAAGTTGTTGGTAAACAAACGGAACAGTCTCGGGTTCATCTTCTTCAAATAAAAACACTCCTCGCCGAGACATTTTGACAACAACTTGCCAACTTGGATCCGAAGGCAAAGTAACGAAGAATACTTGTTCCGCTTGTGATGTCAAAATGAAAGGTTCATTCTCAACTCGTTCATTATTTCTGTATAACATATAGTTAAAATTCACCAATGAAAACTGATATTGATCGACTTTACATCCACGCACTGGATCAACCCAATTACACTTTAACAATATGTACTTCAAACCGTGTGTATATACAACTTCAATGATGTCTATCAATTGACCATAGTAATAACCAGAATCGACAAAGGGACAACCGATGCCACTGTTTTGTGTTGCTCGTTTGTCGTCAACATCTTTAATGCGAAATCGAAAACCATTAGCATCAATAGCTTTATAACGACGAGCCGTTATAGATGGACCCTCAGCCAGTTGGATAAATACTTCAGGTAGCGTGGGGTCCCCTAACTCCCTCAGCTTACGAACCTACATAATTTATAAAAATCAATACTGATATATGCAGAAAGAATTAGTTTAATACTTCACTCATAATGAAAATCAATTTATACATACATAATCCTTGAACCAATCATGAAATGTCGCATAATGAGATTGTTGAATTTGCAACTCAGTCGCACGATGCATCTCTTCTTTTATCTCATTAATGTGTTTCCTGCAAATGATTACGCGATGTTTAAAAGATCAACTTATGCAAAGAAAACATGTAAAAGTTATACAAGCACATTGATAAGATACTTACTGCATTAATGGTGCAACTGATGGAGTATTGAACAAGATATATCGATGTGCTTGTATCCACTCGATGTTGTCCATATCAAATGTGGTTCCTTCTCCAACTGGACCATCATGAATCCGAGAGGGCTTATCTAATTTTGTTTCAACATCCGTAAGATATTCTGCACAAAAGGTAGTACACTCATCCATCAAATAACCATTGGCTATTGATGCCTCTGGACGAGCTCTGTTGCGTACAAATCTTTTCAATGTACTCAAATACCGTTCAATAGGATACATCCACCTGAATTGCACTGGACCAGCAGCCATTACTTCATCAGTTAGGTGCACTGTCAAGTGGACCATAACATCGAAAAATGAGGGGGGGAAAAGCTTCTCAAAGTGACAAAGCGTAAGTACAATTCGGTCCTGCAAACTTTTTAAATCACTCATTCGTTGATTTCTTAAACAAAGCTGTCTAAAAAAATTACTCATCTCAATCAAGGGCTGAACAACATTGGGGGATAAACAATCACAAATTGCGATTGGAATCAACTGCTGAAGTAATATGTGATTGTCATGACTTTTCAACCCTTGCAATGTCTTGCTCGTCAGATTCACACACTTTGAAATATTAGAAGAGTAACCATCAGGCACCTTGACCATCTTCAAAATGGAAAGAAATGTCTTTTTCTCCTCTGTAGTCATCGAATACTGTGCAGCAGGCATATATGCCTTGTTTCCCTCAGCTAACTGTAAATGCAACTGTTTCCTTAAACCCATTTCTTCCAAATCACGGCGTGCATTAACATGGTCCTTTGACTTTCCACTGACACCTAAAATGGTCCACAATATGTTATCACAAACATTTTTTTCAATGTGCATGACATCCAAATTATGCCTCAACATGTTAGTTTTCCAATACGGAAGACTATAAAAAATACTTTTCTTTTTCCAATTGTGACTGCGCTGCCTACCCGCAGCACGAATATTACGTACTGGAGGAGCCACCAAATCCTGAATTTCATATACCGTGCGAATGTTTTCTTCCTCAATCTGCGATAACATTTCGACTCCTGTCATGATCTTTGGTGCTGGGCTGAACTCTCTAGAACCATCAAATGCCACTCTGTCCTTTCTGAACCTGTGCTGGGGAGGGAGAAAACGCCTGTGACCCATGTACGCCCATTTTTTGGAATGTTTAAGCCATACAGATTTTTTACTTTTATTGCAACAAGGGCAAGCAAATTCCCCTTTCGTACTCCAGCCTGATAAATTTGCATAAGCTGGGAAGTCATTGATTGTCCACAATAAAGCTGCATGCAGTTTGAACATTTCATTCGTTTCGCAGTCATAAGTCATCACACCATCGCCCCAAAATTCATTCAACTCATCAATCAATGGCTGAAGGTAAACATCAATCTTATCCCCCGGACTTTTAGGTCCATCAATAAGAGTGGAAAGTAATATAAATTGTTGCTTCATACAAAGCCACGGAGGAAGATTATATGGAACCAACACCACGGGCCATGTGCTATGAGTTGCACCAACCATAGACTTGAATGGATTGAAACCATCTGCTGCCAATCCCAATCGGACATTACGAACATCTTTAGCAAAGTCGGGATGTCTCTTATCAAAATCCTTCCATGCATGAGAGTCTGCCGGGTGGGTTAACATGTCACTTTCATGAACTCTTTCTGCATGCCATCTCATTAAATTAGAAACTTTAGATGACATAAAAAATCTTTTCAACCTCGGTTTAAGGGGAAAGTAACGCATTTGCTTTACGGCAATCGGTTTCCCCTGTATCGCAATCTGACTTTGATGAGTCTTATTTCCCCTGTTCTCTTTCCACCTGGAAGCGCCACAAACCGTACAAATATCCAAATGAGCAGTTTCATTTCTAAACAACATACAGTTGTTTGCACATGCATCTATAGTCTCATATGTAAAACCTAAGTTCTCTGTCAACTTACGAGCATAGTAATACGACTCAGGAATCTTAGCGTCGACAGGAAGAACTTTTTTCAATAAAACCAAAAGCATGTCGAATGATGTGTCTGACCAATTATTCAAAGTCTTCAAATGCAACAACTCCACGATAAATGACAGTTTATTGTAAGAAGTACATCCAGGATATAATTCTGTTTTCGCATCATCAAGTACTTCATAAAACCTCCTCGAATCACGATCTGCACCAGAGCGAAGATTTATCTCACCGGTCTCAAGATTCTGGATGTCAATGCCTTCAGGATCAAACCCACGTACCATTTCAGTAAGCATTTCATGCATTGGATCAGTCATCCTTGCATCAACATCCATCTGAGCTGCATCTGTATTTTGACAACGAACATATTCTTCTCCATGACGAGTCCAACTCTTATAATTTTTCAGAAATCCATTAAAGAAAAGGTGCTCCCTCACAGTATCTCGTGTGAATTGATATCTGTTAGCACATTTTCTACATGGACAACTAATATAGTCACTTTCAAATCCTCTCGTGAACTCAATAAACTGCATAATGCCATTGAAATATTCTCTAGACGTTCGATTTGGAAGATCAATCCAACTCTTATCCATAATAATATCTGTATAACAAACATTTACACAATACTTATTAAATTTACATTTTTCAAATCAACTATATTCAAAATAAATATTAACCATTTTATGAACCATTGATAAAATAATAATGTAACTGAAAGCTCATGTTACCTGATTGAGCTACAAACCTGAAAGGGAGGGGAGCCGAAGGCTGTGCTGCGAGGGAGAGGAGGCAGCGAAGGGGAGCCGGAGCCAAAGGCGGTGCGGCAAGGGAGGGGACGGGCGGCGGCGGCGGCGGGGAGCTGGAGGAGAGGAGGCGGTGAGGGGACGGGGGACGCGCAGCGAGGGGGGGGGTGTCCGGGGTCGGAGGGGGCCTTCCGAGGTGCGGGGAGGGGTGTCTGGGGTGTCGGGGGCCTGTCAGGGGTGCGGGCAGGGGTGTTCGGGGTGCGGGGGTGTCCGGGGTGCGGGGGAGGGGGGGCTGTCTGGGGTGCAGGGGGGCTGTCGGGGGTGCGGGGTGGGGTGTCCGGGGTGCGGGGGGCCTGTCCGGGGTGCGGGGGGGTTGTCCGGGTTCGGAGGGGGGGTGTCCGAGTGCGGGGGGGGGGGGGGGGGGGGGGGGGGCTGTCCGGGGTGCGGGGGGGCTGTCCGGGTTCGGAGGGGGGTGTCCGAGTGCAGGGGGGGGCTGTCCGGGGTGCGGGGAGGCGTCCGGGGTGCGGGGGCGGTCCGGAGTGCGCGGGGGGGGTGCTGTCCGGGGTGCGGGGAGGCGTCCGGGGTGCGGGGGGCGGTCCGGAGTGCGCGGGGGGGTGCTGTCCGGGGTGCGGGGAGGCGTCCGGGGTGCGGGGGGCGGTCCGGAGTGCGCGGGGGGGTGCTGTCCGCGGTGCGGGGAGGCGTCCGGGGTGCGGGGGGCGGTCCGGAGTGCGCGCCGGGGGCTGTCCGGGGTGCGGGTGCCGTCCGGGGTGGGGGGGAGGGCCGAGAGGCCGGAGGGCGGCGGCCGGAGGCCGGAGGGCGGCGGCCGGAGGCCCGAGGGCGGCGGCCGGAGGCCCGAGGGCGGAGGGCGGCGGCCGGAGGGCGGATGGCAGGCGGCGGGGGAGGCCAGGCGGCCGGGGAGGGCGGGCGGCGGGGGAGGGCGGGCGGCGGGGGAAGCCGGGCGGCGGGGGAGGCCGGGCGGCGGGGGAGGCCGGGCGGCGGGGGAGGCCGGGCGGCGGGGGAGGCCGGGCGGCGGGGGAGGCCGGGCGGCGGGGGAGGCCGGGCGGCGGGGGAGGCCGGGCGGCGGGGGAGGGGAGGGCGGCGCGAGGGAGGGCGGCGAGGGAGGGTTAGGGCGAGGGATCGAGGGAGAGGAGAGTGCGCGGGGGGGGGGGGCGCAGAAACCCCCCGAAATTTTTTATTCAGCTTAGCGACCGCCATTGGCGGTCGCTAATGCTGACCTATAGCGACCGCCAATGGCGGTCGCCCGAGTCTGGGGGGCTCCAATGCCCCCTTTTCTAGTAGTGATTCCTTCTTGACACTTCCTTGACACTATCATCATATCATGTACCTTTCCCTTGACCTATGAAAAAACATTTCAAAAAACTTGGGATGAGCATAAAAAGCTCAGTAAGGGATATAAAAATATGGAAAGGAAACATGAGTACATATATACATAAGAATGAAATCATACTTTACCCATAAAACATAATCACTTTAACATACCTCATTAAAATTATGAATAAATCATAGAAATCATAAGACATAAAGGTAACTTGAGGCATTCATAACATTCTTACGTAGGGAGTAACCCTCTTGGTTACGTTCGGAATACCCATCACAGTATATTCCCTAAATCTCTTCAGAGAAACCTTAACGTTTAACTCCTTCGTGTTACCCAATGCATTGGAGAGCTATATCGGGCTCACCCACCCTTAGTTTATCACGGAACCACCCGTCTTCATAATAATTCCCAAGAACCACAACATAATTGTATCACATAAAACATGCATAAAGGAAACATAACATTTCCACCTTTCAATCACAAGACATCAATACAACACATTGATATAAAAACATTATGAAAACCATTTTCAATACCAAAATAAAAGAAAAGTAAGACATGGTATTTATTTTTCTTTTAAAAAAAAGGTATGGCTTGTAGAGGAAGCCGAAACTCAAATAATGGTCACGACGGTGGAGAAGTCGTTGTCGCCGCATACGTATGACAAAAACATTCCCTTTTGTCATTTAGTAAAACGATTCGTATAAAAAAGATTCCTTTTGGATAAATGTAAAAGTCAAAGGGGTTTATACACCGTATAAAATAAGGTTATGTATAAAACAAAATATGCCTCAATGAATGGAGATTGAGATGAAGTCCCATACCTCGGGTTCGATTTGACTCGATCGTTCTTTAATCTCCTGAATAATAAACTTGATTTAATTTATACTTGATTAAGAACCTTTTTCAAGTTAATTATTCCTTTTATATCACTTATTACCATGTCATGAACACTGTGCAATTATTTAAGTTAATAACGGTCGTTTTAACGATCATTGGTACTTGAGTCAAAAATATGCTCTTTATAATTAAAAGTTGTTCATGTATCCATTATATAAAGAGTTATACTCATGATTTAGATATCATATATATCATATATATCTAGTATATACATGCATTTATAATATTACATAACGTTTATAGGTAAGAAATGAAATGCATCGTTCATGGAGACGGTAAGCCGTACGTACGCATGAACGCTACTTTCATTTCTATTTCGTATTTTATGGAATGGAATCATAATGATATAAAGGTATATTATAATTCCAGTATAATATCATATATAATATCATTAATTAAATCCTTTATACGTCCCACATATGGAATTAACGAATCAAATCACTTTGAGGGGGCGGTAGTCCGTACTTCCTAAAATGAAGATATCGTGTTTACCCATAATGGAAACCATAAAGTTATGCCATAAATGAAAAATACAGAAGCATAAGGAAAACATAAACATAATATAAATCATATATAAATATAGTGACATCATAATGGCCACCTTTGAAGGTGTTATATGAGTGTTGAACAATCATCGTTTTGTGAGGCAGAAATTCACCATCCACAGAAACAGTATGTTCTTTAAACATTAGATGTAGGTGTGTGTAATTGTAGCTCGAATCCTTCTTATAACAACATTCTAGTATATTTAAGATACTGGTGTTGTTACAAAAGAAAGTAATGAAAAGATTTTAGGGGGTTGGAGAAGCGAAATAAAACATAAGAACATAAGAGAAAACACTACCTTTAAAACAGGTAACTCTTTTTGATTTGAGCTCAAAGGCTTCCTTGGGAAGACTTCTGCCCAAAGTGAGGCTTCTAAGAGTAAGATAGGGATGTGTAGAGACAAAATGGGCAGGGGTTGGCCGAGCCAAAGGCTTTAGAGGTGTAGTTAAGGTGGTAGAGGTGGGAGCCTTTTATAAGAGGAGAGGAGGGGCACTCTTGGAAAGTTACAAAATGATACTTTATATTCAAATGAGTTTCGGATTTTAAAGGTACCACATTAATGTATTTTGAGGATAAGGTGATAAGGGTTCTAAATATACGCATCCAATAGGTTTTTGACAAGTGTAAGTTATAGTTTTAACATTATATTTTCATTTTATTTAAATCCTTAAATAATGAGGTAATCGATGCATCATCATGATGTCATAAATAATTTAATTTATTTAATGTCTAAAAATTATAATAAAAATTCTATGATGTAGGAAATATTTTTAGCTTTCCAATGACTATTTATAGTTAAAAATATGACTTCTATAACCCCATGTAAAAATTGTTTTAGTAAAACAATACATGTTTGTGACATTTTTATTTTAACATTAAATAAAAAGATATTAATATCATTTTCCTACCAAAGTGGATTCATGGGGTCCCCAAGTTGACCTATGGATTTTCTTGGTCGTCCATGACACATCCAATAAGGTTAGGACATGTTTCTAATTCATTTAATATTATTAAAACATTATTTTTACCTTAAACTATACTAATTACCTCTAATTGCGATTAAAAACTTAAAAGTTACTATTCACCAAAAAATTATTTTAATCCCACTGAACCACATTTTACTTCTTAATGACAACCATTTATGTCAGATTTTTGAAATTAAAAACACAGAAGTGGTAAAGTTTCATTTAAACGAAAAATCAGTTTTTTTAAGTACCACTTAGTGGTTTCACTATTCATCAAAAATTGAAATTTTTCAGAAAAATACCAAAACTTCACCCTAAGATATATTTGATATTCCAAATTAAAAAATGATATATATTTTAAAAAATTCAAAACATATAAGTTGCATTAATTAATTTAATAATTAATTCCCGCTGTCATAGCAAATAGCGTGTTTTTATGAAATAATAAGTATCAAAAGATTGACACTAGTTTAAGTCCAATTTCAAAGTGAAATTAATTACAATGACCACTATTGGATTAAATGGTAAAAATATATTCTAATTTAACTTTAAAACCAATTCAAAATATAAACTAATCATATAAATAAATTAGATTAAAAAGAGGTTTTGAATTAAAAAACAACATTTTTCACTATTCATTAAAAAAATGAACTTTATCGGAAAAATACCAAAAATTTACCCAAAGTAAATTTCAATGTCCCAATCATAAATAATAAGTTTATTTCGACAAATAGGGCTTATAAAATTGTCAAAAGTTTGATTTAAAAATGGTTTGCCATCAAAAGGCAGTAAAACAATCTTTTAAAAATATTAGTGTATTCCATGCTTAAGATTGGATTTATTCTCATTTTAAGCCTCTAAAACACTATATAATTCATAAATATACATATATAAGAATATATATTTTTCATTACTTACTTGGGATGTTACACCCTAAACAACTATAAAAATCCATGTGTTTTTATCTTTATTTCTATTTATTTCTACAAAATATCTGATATAAAAATTAAGGGTATATTCCAACATATTTAAATAGGTCTATATTATTTGGTGTAAAAAATTAAGAACTCAATTTACTCTCCCTCTTGAGTCATTATGAAACACCTCTAAGACAACAATAGGAAACACTTATATTCTAATTGAAGGTGATGACCCTTGGAGTTAACCATGGGTAGACAATTATTCTTATAAGTATCACCTCAGTTTGGTCATCATCAATTGAGGAAGTAGGGGAAACTTATGCCACAGTTCAATGGTCTATTTGAGATAGTGGTTCAATTATGATTATAGATTATTAGTTATATCATTCTTTATCACATAAATTTATACATGATGTATATCATGTTTCATAGCTCTAGAAGTATAAGTTCTATTCCACTAACATGATTGGCAGTGAGGATATCTAATTAGCAGCATATTCATCTTTTGAGTAGACACCAGTGTATATCATATATAGGATTGATAAGGTGATTTAAGGAAATATAGTACCTCTCATACACATGAAATCGTAGTATTAATGTATTAAAGATGATACCTAAGAGTAGGAACAAAATATGTGTTCCTAGTGTCTGAGTATTAGAGATGTTTCTTGAGGATGAGAATCCCATATGGGGGGTTTCAGTGAACAAAAATTTTAAAGTACAATTTTCCGATCATTTTTAGATGTTTATTTATTTAAAATGGATTATTATTGATTTATGTTTCATTGGGAGTTTTTGATGATATAAATAGGGGTTAATGAGGTCCTATTTCTAAAATTTTATCATAGGATCCATTGGGTGACTTTTGTAGGTCACTGGGTACCATATGAACCATACAGTGGAGTAGTAGTGTTATAGACCTATTGAAAAGTTGGTGGGGGTGGTTCTAGGTTTCTAGTAGTTAATCTAGTACATGATATAAGAATATCGAGTACCCACTAGAATTCATACTTCAATGAATTAATGGAATTTTCATATTTTCACCACCTAATCACTTTCAACCCCTCTCTTCTCCCTTCCCAAACCTAGAAATGAACCATATCACCCTTTGGATTTATCTATTTATTTTTTATTCCTCTATCTCGAAGCTCTAATTTATAGGTTTTTCTTCAATTTTTCATTTGGGTTCAGTTATAATTAAATCGGGTGACTTATCATGGTGAGTTAACTCCTAGTGGAATGTTGTAGGAAATCCTTATCATGTTTTAGCATTTATATGGGTCTACATGAACTATCGTGAATATAGGTTCATGATTCTACATGTTATCTCAATTATTAATATATTTTAGAGCTTGGGTAGGTTAAAAATGGAAGATTCGACCTTTAAGAGGTGAGTTGTGATTGTTTTATCTTGATTACATCTAACCCATTGTATATATGGTAAGTTTGGAATAGGATTATCCACCTTGGTTTATAAGGAATATTTTGAGTTTTCCAAGATTATTTATGTCATTGGAGGGTGATTTTCCTAGAATATTGGTATTTTTTATTTCCCTATTTAATCAAGAATAGGTTGAGGCATGGTAAATCCTTCTCTGGGTTAAAATTCTATGTTAATAATGGGGTGAATCCATGGGACCTTACCATTGGTATTATGGTATGGTTCATCTCTATGACTTGGGTTGGATTTGATTCCTATATGTGAGGTTGTCTATGATATGCATTCCTAGTGATCCATGTTCTATATGAGAGTTTGGATATGTTATGCCTTTATCATGATATGTTTCTTATATAGGTGGTTAGATATATTGCGCCCTCCTCGGTATTTATTTCTAATATGAGAGTTTGGATATATTATGAATCCGTCAGGATCTGTTTCCTATATGAGAGGTTGGATATGTTATGACTTCCTCATGTTCCATTTCCTATTAAAGAGTTTGGATATTTTTTTAGTTGAAAATGTGAATGAATATGTGACTCATATATCAAAATAAATATTGTCTAAATTTCTAAGGAAAAAGGAATACACATGTAAAAATGGACATATCTATGTATGCAAGTGAATCCCAAACCTACATGATGAGGCACTATAGAGGTCTACTTCCATGGAAACCCTCTCATGCTAATGATCCAAGGTACCATATAAATTTATTAGAAAGAAGGTATAAAAAGGAATTATGAAATTTCTTATAATGAGACTAATTATGCACCTAGAACTTGAGGCACAGTGGAATTTGACAAACATGAGACTCTTTTTAGGAGCCAATATATTCTGAATCGATTCCCATATTTCCATGAGTCTCAAAATATTTTCACTCCCTTAACCAAACTTTTGTTCCATCACACCACTTTCTTATTAGTATCCTAGTCTTTCCCCGCTATGGGGTAAGGGTGGGTGTGGAGTATTTTGAGACACTTAGAAAAAGTAAAGCACTTGCAATGTGTAAAAAACATAATTTTGATACATGTGGTTTCACACAACCCAAAAAAAACCACCTCAAGATAAAAACCCTCTCCCTAGGGTGTATAATTACCCCCAAATAAAAAAATTAAATTTATGCACCAAGCGCCTTAAATGAGTTCTACCATGTGACTTGTGCTTGAGGCTCCTTGGAGCATAGATTGAAATAATCGCACTTGAAGAACTAAGAGAACCAAGGATCATGGGGCTCCACTATACATATAATTTTTTCATCACTCTTATATGTGAACATCTGATTAAACTTCCATTCACTATTCCAAAGTTCTAGAACTTGAAGAAAACTATAATGTATAAAAAAATCATCCACTATCCACCTTGACCTTGTTTTTAAGTGTTGAACATGAAGGTATTCCTTTGAGATTAAGCCCCAAATTCTGAAAAATGGAGTGAAACCTTCACCAATTTTCACATGACCCTTTATTAAAGGGATATAACTCCATCATGGGAAATTTTTTACCTTTTCCATCATCTATAAACTAAGGTATTTTTTGGGTTACCTTAGGCGAGGTCACACACCCACCCCAAGTTCATGTACTGGAACAAAACTTGGGTTCTCTCTTAAAGAAACCCTACTTTTGTTAGGTGGTCTTGTCATTTAGTAGTTTTCCAACCTCCCCATTCCTCTTAAGATCCTATGATTTCTAAGTAGTTCTTGTATGATCTCTAATCATGTTTCATGGTGTAAATATACTTGTACCTCTTTATAGATCTCCCAACACTCCATGCTAAACCTTGAGATTGGTTGTCAATCCAATGAAAGCTCAATTTTTCCCCCATTGGTTCCCACCTACCATGTGTCTAATCATCCTTAATCCTATCTAGATATTAATGGGAAGGAGGTGAATAAATATTGGATACCATTTCAAGGTATATCTTGTACACCTTCATCGAGCTCACCCATTAAATTGAGACTTTTGGTACTCTGATCTAGTGTAAGACCCATATCTTGACCTAACTCATCTCTAAAGATAATTCATAAATAGTCAACTCGTCCATAATTCCCCCAAAAACCTTTGATAGGCATATGTCACCTAAGGTTTTTAGCCATATGATCTTAAACATCAAGACAATATAGTCCTGGATGCACAACCTAAAAAGAAGCACCGCTAGTTATGTATTTATGAATTTAAATGGAACTACCATGGTCCTTGTAACATAATATGAAACCCCTCTCATGGTACCAATTTTAAATCCACCACACCTTCACCCTATCCACCACCAAATTCCTTTTGGGATACCATAAACATTGATTCAACAACTGTACCTCCAAAAAATAGAATGAAACTCTAGAACACCCTCTTTATTTTTTATCCAAATAAATGGATTTTCTTCCTTAATATACCATTGATGGTGATGAGATAGTGAATCCTTGACCAAATAGTGATGATATACTGAATACCCATTTAAATCTATAAGCCTTATTGGATAGAAAGAAACTTTATCATACCTTTGAAACTTGATATCCTCCCAAACAATTACATCACGTAGACCCATATCTCTATTTGTGACGATCCAAAAGATTTATCCACAATAAATAGTCAAGAAAACCCATCTTTTTTGTTTTTTATGATCAAAAAAATTGACCCATTAGTTTCCATTGAAAAAAACCACTTCACTATTGGTGATGAGCTAATATACCACCTGATGCATGTGAGGTTGTTGATACTCATGTAAAATTTAATTATTTATTGAAACCTACTACTAGTAGTATAGTATAAGTAGGATTATTGAACCGCATAGATGACATTAATAATTGTGTGACAAAAACAAAGAAACAAAAAAATATAGTATGATGTGTTGTGATGGATAATGAGAATCAAGATTGATTAGAGAGAGAGGGATATTGAAAGATGATGGAATTAGGGTAATTAGATTGGTTTGAATCAATTAAAAATTATTTTCTCTGAAAAAACTACATTAAACACAACTATTCTATAGTGTGTGGAGAATTTATGTTGGAACTCCTAAATATCATTAAGCAATATTCAAAATATAGTGAACTCTCCTAAGAATGATCGGTCGATCAAATTTTAGGTAAATAATTTTTTATTCATTGAAAAAAAGAGACATCATCCTTTTGTAATTTTTGGTACTTTGGATGATGCTCAAAAGTTAAATGATTATCTATCATCTCATATTGGTACTTTGAATAATATAAAAAATATGATCATCAATAACTAAAATAAGATCACTATAAAATTAATTTCACTAACACAATTATAAAAATGTAATTGAAAATATTGAAAGAAAAATAAATTCATCCTAATCTAAAATCACTTATAGAATTTAAGCATGTATGTTTAAGAAAACTAAAGCAAAAAATATATTCAATGAAGTAAATCTCAAAAATGGAAATTAGAAATAGGATAAAGAGAAAGTAAGCTTCTCTATCAAGGTCACCTTCTTCTTCTAGATCTAGCTCCACTGGTTTTTGCTTCAAAAGTGTTCACATCTCAAACTTCTTCCTCTACTCATAAATCTACTCTCAACTCCCATGTTTATGAAATTATTCAGAATATGTCTCTTCCTATGCATGTCCCTATTTTAAAAGAGTTCACGAAACCATTTTTTAGTTTTCACTACCTTATTTGGTGAATACTAAATAATAATGAGATTAACCAATCTTTCTATCACTACACAGAAATTTTAGAAAAAAACTTTAAAAAACTTTCAAATTCAAGAATAAGTAATAATTGTATTTAAAAACACTCAATTAAATTATGTTCCAACTAGAAAATAAATTTCCTTAATTAAATTTGTAAAGTTAACTGATCATCAAGACTCAAACTCACACATATTTGGAAACTAAAAACCTGAGCTCATCATTGTAACTTTCATATTCAATTTTGTTTTAAAGTATAGTTGGTAAATTTAGGCCTCGACATCAAAAAAGATCAATGAAAAAGAATAAAATGGGGAATTTCATCATGCATATGGGGTGAAACCTTCAATAAAATCACAACTAGATCAATCAGAAGAAACAAGGTCCCACTTCATCCAAAATTCAACTCTGTATCAAACAAAAATTAAGCATTGAATTCCTTTAACTTCAATTTGGAAATTGAAGGCATAATAAAATATTCATTCACAAATAAAAAAGCTTGGAATTCATGCTAAATCAAGTTCAACCTCAATTTGAAGAAAATCATCTTCATTCAAGAATGGATTCAAATCCTACACCAATAGTGGGGATCATCATCGGCACCGACCCAACCCACTTCTATGAATACCCACAATAATAAAATTTTGGTGCTCGACAATCTTTAAATGAGATATTGACACTATAAAAACAAGAATGGGGTTTATCTTCATCTATGAAGGGGATTCAAAAAATGAAAATTATTTAACCTAAGACTCATTATTCAACTAAGGAAAATATTATTGAAAATATAAATTCTTCATATTTTAGTAATTAATAGTGAGAGGATCTAAATATAATCTGGATTCAAGCATGGTTGGAACTTCCTCTAATATCAGTGGGTTTAGTCAGATTCTCAGTTGTAACTTTGAGTTTAGGATGCTTTAGTCAACCTTCTCAATCAATCATCTTCTTCAACATGTCATAATCCTCAGTTCAGTCATCTTTAACCTCACAGCTTTAATGGCATAAAAAAAATTTGGAAGTCTTCTTCAGTCATTGGTTTCACCCGATCTGATTCATCAGCATACTTGGATCGAGTTTAGGCTTCATCTTCAACAATGTTTAAAATAAACCTCTCTAGCTCGGTCTAAATCTAGTCAAATTCATTCTCAAGATTCCCTCAAAATATTTAGATGATCTCTTGACATTCAATTATTCTTCATCAGTCTCTAATAGCTTGGGTTCCCTTTTTTTGTAGGAGAAACAAGTACGTGGTATTTACGTGCCCAAATTTTGGATATGTTGTGCCAAAATTTGGCTCCATGATAATCATTTGGATTCAGCTACTTCGTTTCCAATTTGTAATTTTCTGTGTATATATAAAGCTACATTTTGGTAACATGGATCTCATTTTAAAATTATATGTGTGGCTTCCATTTGAAATTGGAAACATGGGAAATCTGGAAAACTCCTCCATAGCCATTTGAATTTCCAGAACAAAAGATATTGCAACCAAAAACCTAATAAATCACCAAATAAATCATAAATAAAAAATAATGAAAAATAAATTATTATTTATTAAATAATTAAAAACAAAAAAATAAAATAAATAAATTCAAACTCTTTATTTCATTAACAAAAATAAAAAAAATAAAAAACAATTTTATTAAAATATATAACTGATCAATTAATTAACTTGATAAAGGAAAGATAAAAATTTAAAAAGAGTTGAATTATAATTTAATTTTACTATTTATTAAATAATTTAAATAAATAAGATTAAAATTTGAACTTCAATTATTTAATTAAAATATTAATACTTAGAAAAGGGGTAATTATTAAATGCGAAAAACAAAAAAAGTAATAAAAATCAAAGAACCTAAAAATTGATTCTCAAACGTAAATTCAAAAAGAAATAAATTGATCAATCAATAGATTAACAGTTGATAGACTAAATAATAAAACAAACATTATAATTAATAATTTTATTAATATACTAAATCTACTATAAACTAAACTTAAGACATAATTAATCAAATTAATGTCAATTCAAGAATCAAAAACACAATTTAACAACAAAAGTGATGCAGAAAATAGGATCAATTAAAGGCCACACCAAATTTTTCCATGCTTAATACATTCCATGTCCTCAAGTAATGTTTAGTTATATTAAATGGTAAAAAATAAATCTCAAAATGGATAGGCTGAAATGCCACTAAGAATTTATTTTCATAAATATTTTTCCACATGGATTCTCTAAAGTAGTAAAATATGAATGCCCTTTCAAATTAGATTTTTTCAATGAAAAGTAATTACTATTTTTCAAAAATGATTTAAATTGAAAATTTTAACAAGAATTTAACAAACCTAAATTTTCATTCAACTGAAAGTTCAAACTTCTCTTTACCTCTAGGTGAACATACTCACATAATTTAAGAAGAAATAATAAATAGACTGACCATTGGATGGGATGGAGTGAAAAAATATTAGTGGGATAAATAACCAATAAATATATTTGATAAATAAATATTGAAAAGAATGAAATAATGAGTTCAACCTAGATTAGTATTTTCATTTTATTTATGAACAAATAGTCTAGAAACAAAGATGAAGTTACTATAAAATTATAAATATAGAACATAAGTATCTAGTAATTAATTTTCAAGAAATATTACAGCTGGAGAAAAAGGAAAGGGATGTTGAAGAAGGTTGTTCAATCTTGTAGGTTTCATGGTAGTGAATATCAGTCCACAAATATACTTGTGAAAAACTCATCATTGGAACATTTTAAAGAGGTACTAGGTAGATACAGAGTTGGAATAGAAAAAATTTAGAGACATTTATTACAAAATAAAAGCTATAAAAAAATAAATTTCATGGGTTTCCTCCCATGAAGCACTAAATTTTAAGTCTTTAGTCGAACTCCCTTCCTCAAATGTCTAACCATGATTGTTGAGAGGGAAGGTTACACTGATGAATGAGAATTTATTATTATTTAAAAATACCTCATTATCCAAAACCTTAAGAATTCTGACTTAATGTAAGGATTTAAAAAGTTCCATAAAATTATGACAACTAAGGTTGTTTTCCACCATTGTTATTATATTCAAATTTTCAAAAAGAAAAACATGAATTGAAGATGAAAACCCAGGATAATATCAAAGAAAGACATCATGATTTTCAAGGTTTCCCCCCACACATTGGTCTTATAAACACTTAAAAATAGGGGTAAACCTACTGCAACCAACTCTCTACCAAAAAGAACCCTACATAAATCAATTTTTGAAAATTACAACACATTATACTCCCACCAAAAAATTTCAACTTCCACATAGAAAAAAAATGATTCATAGACTAAAGAAGATTCAAAGGAAGTTAATAAATCAAAAATAGGTGGGAAAGAATCAAGCATGGGTTTGACAACAGTAGGTGTGAAACTTTATAGAAAAAAGACTTGTTCAATTTGATAAACATATAGTTTTTCAGATTCACTCAATCCAAAAAAATTTCCAATTGTAAACACTTCCAATTTTTTTAAAATCGTCATAAAAACACTCATACTTAGGCTTAGAAAACTTAGGAAGAATAAATTGTATCTTTGGGTCCAATTTTGATTCTTGTTAATGGGTTTTCTCATAAAAAAATTATATGATGGGTGGTCTGACAAGCTAAGCGATACTCTAAAAAATAAAATTTTGTTCAAGTTTAACCGACACTTAGTTCTTATAAATTATTTGACTATGTTTTTTCTCAATCCCCCCTATTATTTCAATCACTCTAACAGATTTAGAATCAACATCACTTGAAAATGTTCATTAACTAGTTCTTTGATTAAATCATCACAAGGGTGATGAGTTTCCCTTCTGATATCATCTCTAAAAACTTCTTCAAAAACATTTATCAATTGAAACTCACAAAAAGAGGGGACTATTCAAAAACAAAAAAAACTCCTCTTGATCCTCACCAAACTATAGGGTAAATTTTCTCTTAAAAACATCAATAACATCCCCAATAGTGGAAAAATAGTCTTCTAAGAATGATTGGGGCTCTACTATCACTCCCCATTTTAGTATTGAGAAAATCAGTAGGGATTCTAAGCTTTTATACATCAAGTAACAAGTCATTTACCCTTTCGTAAGGATATGAAAGTGACCTATCAGCTAATTTTAGTAAAACTGAAGTTTTTTTCATCTCCTTTAAGACCCAAATTTTTGAATAAGGAGTAGAGCACAAGGTTAATACTAGAAATTAATTCATAAAATCACCTAATATCCTCGCTTACTCCAATTTTACAAGATATGAAAGGAATCAAGGTCTTTTAATTTTGGAGGAATTTTTTTAGAATAATGGAACTAAAATCCTCATTAAAATTAATAGTTGAACACTAATCACAATCCATATTAGTAGATAAAAATCGTTCGAGAAATTAAAACCAAGAAGGAAATTTATTTAAATACTCATCAAAGGGGATATTGACATTAAAGATTCTAAACAATTGAATGAATTTCAAGTAATCCATTCAATGTTATTTTTAAGCCTTTGTGGAAAAGTAATGAGAGGATCATGATTCTTTTAGACTGGTTCATTACTCTCCTCATCCTCGAACCTTGTTTTTTTTCTTTCCTTCCTTGAAAATTTCCCACTTCATTTTTATCTTTTATATGGCTCTATCATGTGAAGATTATCTATATTATTGATTTTTGACACCACTATCCAGATTTCCAAATTTGGAGTTTTCTAGAATATCAACCTCTGAATTGTATTTTTTATCAGTCACAACTTGCCCCAGTTTTTCCTTAACTTGTAGTTGGGTTTGAAGGCCTAACCTGGTTATTATAACTATCACATTTTCCCTTGGGTTTGGATCATTTGTGTTGTTAAACTTATCCTTTTCTCTTTCACCTAAATCCCTATCCATTTGTTCCAGTTGAACATATTATATGTTGATGCTAGTCTGTTGTTAATCTACCTTATAAATCAATTGAATAACTAGTCCATCTAAATCAGAATTGGAATTTGAAGTTTCAGCATTGCTTTAAAATTGATTTCTAGGCTGATTTGATTAACTAGGGACTACATTAGATTTCAACACACCATGTTTTCTCTAAGACAAATTTGGGTGATTTCTGTATCCAATATTGTACTGGTTCAAGAAAGGATCAATATTTCCTTGATTCCTAGATCTATAGTCAAAAAAATGAGCACTCTCAGTTTTTGAATGGGAATATCAATGTTGGGACAATAGTTTTGGGAGTGACTGTACATCCCACAATGGAAACATTGTTCTCAAAAAATTCTATCATCAACAATAGCATTTTGAGTGCTAGTTTCTGCCCAATGGATACTCTCTTCCTTGTTCTCTTCTATTGAGAGTTTTTTGAAAGTTTATTAAAAACCTGTTTGAGCTCATCTGCTTCCCTATATGAGAAATCACCGCCATAAGATTGATCCATAAGATTTCGATTATAGGGAGTGAGACTATTATAGAATCACTACTATAGAACTATCCTTTAATAGTATTGGTATTCATCAGCGCTAGAAAAAAATGTTGATAAATGACATATTTATCAGCACTGATAAATTTAACCTTTTATCAGCGCTTTTTTTAGCACTAATAAAGGGAACCTTTATCAACGCTCTATTTTTAGCATTGATAAAGGGTATCCTTTATCAACGCTTTATTTTTAGCACTGATAAATGGTAACATTTATTAGCATTTTATTTTTATCACTGATAAAGGGTACCATTTATCACCGCTTTTTTTAGCACTAATAAGGGGTACCCTTTATCAGTGCTTTATTTTTAGCGTTGATAAATATTTATTTCAACAGCACTTTATTAGCACTGATAAAAGTCCGAATAAATAAATTGAAATAATTAAATAAATTAAAATTAAAAATTTAGTTTATTAAAAAAATATTACAAATTTTTTAATTAAATAATTATTGATAAAAATGAATAAATTGATTATACATTATTAAATATTAAACATTTTATTAATTATATAATTATGATAATTAATGTTATTAAATTGTATATATTAAATATATAGATATATATTAATGTATATAAATATGATTTATATATTAAAAAATATTTATGCACTTTACATTAAATAGTCATATATTTATCGAATAATGGTTTATAATTAAAAATTAATATGAATTAAAAATATTGACTAATTTCATAGTACTCGACGTATAATTTAATCTTGTTTGATTTTTCAATTTAACATAGATCCAATATATGTTATATTGATTTCACATATACGTAATTAATGCATTTTTATATACAATGCACACACATAAAACTTATCAATTTTTTCAATATTGTTAAAGTGTACTTATTCTTAATTTATTTAATTTCACTCATTTTTAACATATATGCATGAACTTAAAATTAGATATTTGTTAATAATGTTAAAAATATAATTGTAAAAAAATATTTATAAGGAAATATATGTACAAATGTATATTTACTATATTTATACAATTATATATTTATAAATATAAATAAATAAATATTTTTTTAAAGTATTTATATATTTATAAATAAATAATTATATATATTTAAATAATTTTTAAATATATAATAAATTTACTTAAATAATGAATATATTTACTATATTTATATATTTATTAAATATATATATGTATAATTATATAAATATATATAAAGATATAAATATTATTTTTTAAAAATATTTCTATAATTATAAAATTATAATAAATATATTTAAAAAGGAATATATTCACTATATTTATATTTATATATATTTATTAAGTATATATAAATATTTACAGTTTTATATTTATAATTATAATTATAAATCCTTTATCATCACTTAAGTAATAAGCGGTGATAAAAACATCTTTATCAGTGTTTTTTCATGCTGATAAAGATGAGGCTTTATCAGTGCTAAACAAAAAACTAAAAAAATTAATATTTATCAGTGTTATAACTTTAGTGCTGATAAATATTGATTTTATCAGTTCTTTTTTAGCGTTGATAAAGATCCACATTTATCATCGCTAAGTGTTGATAAAGGTTCCTTTTATCAGCGCTTATTACTTAAGCACTGATAAAAGTGTCCCAATCTATTTAAGAAACTCTAACCATTTGCGAATCCATCACGATATCAGAATCTTTCCCTGAAATCCACCTACTTCTGGCGCTCCTCCTCGATGAATCAAAGCTCGAATCAGACCACTCGACTGCCTCCAGTTGCTCAAGCATCTCGTTCGACATCAATAGTTCGATTGTAGTGGAGTGATGTTTGTTCCTATATTGGTTATATTTATCATAGGATCTAGTTCCTCTTAGAATTCACTATGGTCCTTAGTTTTCTTATGGAGAAGATTCAAAGGGGTCATCCCCAGTTAAACACATGAGGTTTTATCACATCCAGCCTTCAATTTTTGAATCATTATGGTGCTTTCAGTTCACGTTATTTTTGAATATCAGGTTTTTTATCTATTTGATATTTCTTATAGACTATAAGTGATTTTTTATACTGGCGTGACATGTATGTGTATCTATATAGATATTGCATCATTTATTTCCATTGTTGTTTGTCTAACAGGTATGCCTATATCAGGTAATGATGGTTTTGGGTCTATATGTCCATTGACCCCAAGGGTCGTGCTAGAATTTTGTTCGGCATCTGGTACTAATTGTTTCTATTTGGGGGGGCACCTCCCATTTATGGTTTTTACGCCCAAAGTTTAAACCATCCTTTAGTGACTTTGAGGCATGTTAGAGGTCATACGATGATCTAACCTGGTGTTCTTTGGGTCATTCAGTCTAGGGTCATTACAGTATCCATATTTCGGTTTACACCTATAAAGTTTTGTGATAATATCATTTATTATCCTCCTTTATCTCCCTTTCATTATCATATTCTTCGATATGATTCAACATAGTGTATACATCCATGTCCTTATCCTGTATCCTCATATCAGTGACATAACTAATAACATGATTCATCACAAATATGATGCATCCCCCATGTGCCTTCTATAGGCATCCTTCACACCCTCACTCACTCTATGTGGTTGATAATCAGGTGTAAGGGATTCCTACAAATTTAACTTCTATTCTTGGTATAATATAATGTGTTGGTGTTTGTACCACTACTAGAAGTTTTCACTGGATATGAGATTTTCTTTCTCCAGTTTAGATCATAAGGAAGGTGATGTAGTCAAGTAACTTTCCATTATCTACAAAAATCAAATAATATTTATTACATTTCAATGATTACTAATTGTGATGCTATTAATGATTATATTATATCTCCCACTATTTTTTCAAATCTCAACTGCCCTTATTATTGGATTTGAAATATCTAGGAGCTCATATATTCTAGTAGAAATGGTCCATATTTCCCTTCATTGAAGTATTAATCCCTTCGAACCAAGATTTATTCATTTCTTACCAAATGCACCAAAATTTTATAAAAAGAATGATAGTTCTCTCCCTTTTATCATTAGTGTTATTCCTAGATCTATGAAACCACTGATCTAGTTGATTGAATGAGAGTTTATTATTATTGTTTATCATATTTGAGTTTCTTATTACTCCTTAATTGCCTATATTATATTTTCATTTGTTTAGGGGATTTAAGAAAGATTTGATGTGGAGTAATTCTTTTCATAAATTCAATTACCCATTTTCTTCAATATACTAAAATTCTTTGAAACAATTAAATGTTGAGATTCCCTTATTAGAATTGTCTATAACTTTCACTTTTGATAATGAATATCTTATGTGTATTTATTTATATGTTGTATAAAATTAATCTTTTATCAACCCAATAGGACTGATATGAACTGAAAATGGATTCAAGCTAATTGTTTGAAAAACGAATATGAGGATGGAGTTAAAGAGTTCATAAAGTTTGCAAGAGATCATGCAGACGACCCCTCTAAAATCCTCTATTCATGTTTACGTTGTTGTTATTCAAGACAAATTAGTCCGAAAGAGTTGGATAAATATTGATGTCTATTTGGATCCATTGATCAATGGAGCCAAAACAAGGATAGTTTGTGCATCACTCACAAAGCTAATAACAAAACTAAGGATTCTTTGTGCACTTCACTACTATTGGTTAACTATCGCTTAGCATAGTATTTGACCTGAACTTCCTACCCAGCGTCTCTATGATGCTCTCATCCCACACATAGTGTGAAACAAACTAATTAGATTCTTGAACATAGAGAGAAAGTTTTATAGAATAATTTAATTCATTGGGTAAAGGTTTTGTGGAAAACACATATGATTGAAGAAGGAACATGAGAATCAGAAAATGCTATGAAGGAAAAATATTCCTACTTGTTTAAATAATGAATAAAATTGTGAGGAAGAGAAGTAAAACTGAATGATGAATGGTGATATGATAAAGATGATGGAGAGAATGTGTAGGATGAGAGCATAATGGGGACACCAGGCTGGAAGTTCAAGTCAGATGTTATGCTAAGCAGTGGTTAACCAAAAGTAATGAAGTGCACAAATAATCCTTAGTTTTGTTATTAACTGTGTGAGTGATGTACAACCAATCCTAGTTTTGGCTCCATTGATCAATGGAGTCAAATAGATATCAATATCATTAATTGTATTGCGGTTTCCTGACATCCATATAGTCTTCTAAATCGTAATGAAGTGCACATAGAATCCTCAGTTTTGTTATTAGCTTATATTTGGACCAACGAAACCCTTTGGAAATATGTAAAGGTAATGTTACAATATACTTTCTCTATTTTACTAAAAATTTATGTAATGAAACATTGATTTGATTTTCATTATTCCTTGCAGAGTTCGTTTATTTTAGAAGATTTCTGTCCATGTTTCATGCCTTTGTAGGAAGAGCAACGATGTTGTCTCTGCTCAATCATAGAGGTAATCCTTATGTTTGCACAGTAAAATCATTGTCCATAGAATTAATGTATTATTTCATATTTAGGTTTAATTTATTTCTTTTTAGTATTACTCACATAATAATTGTTTTCATATACATGTGGATTCTTTTTTTTTTGAGTCAGGGTGCTCTGTCCATCTTTCATGCCTTTCTGCACCAAAATTTTTACAGACTTCTTCTCTCTCAAAACCTTTTCACGCCTACAGTGTTGCATTTATCACATTCATTCAAGTTCTCTCCACTACCTTTGCAGGAAGAGCAATGATGATGTCTCTGCTCAATTACAGAGGTAATCTTGATGTTTGCATAGTAAAATCATTGTTCATATAATTAATGTATTGTTTCATATTTATGTTTAATTTATTTCTTTTTAGTATTACTCACATAATAATTGTTTTCATATACAGGAGGAT
Organism: Viscum album; assembly: GCA_963277665.1. Classification (NCBI taxonomy): domain Eukaryota; kingdom Viridiplantae; phylum Streptophyta; class Magnoliopsida; order Santalales; family Viscaceae; genus Viscum; species Viscum album. Next base: position 740,393,954 of record OY728159.1, read on the forward strand.
TCTTTTATTAGAGTTGAGGTGCTCTGTTCAACTTTCATGCTTCTCTCCCTCAAAACCTTTTCACCCCTACAATGTTGCATTTATCACTTTCTTTTAAGTTCTCTCCGCTGCCTTTGCAGGAAGAAAAACGTCACTGCCTCTGCTTAATTACAGGGGTAATCTTATTGCTTGCACAGAAAAATCATTGTACAAAGAATTAATGTATTGTTTCATATTTATGTTTAATTTATTTCTTTTTTCCATTACTCACATAATAATTGTTTTCTTATACAGGTGGATTCTTTTGTTCAAGTTGGGGTGCTCTGTCCATCTTTCATCCCTTTCTACACCAAAACTTCTATAGACTTCTTCTCCCTCAAAACCTTTCACCCCTGCAGTTTTAAAATTCGTCACTTTCCTTCAAGTTCTCTTCACTACTCAATCGCAAAGGTAATCTTGATATTTGCACAGTAAAATCATTATCCATGGAATCAATGTATTATTTCATATTTATGTTTAATTTATTTCTTTTTAGTATCACTCATAATAATTGTTTTCTTATACAGATATATTCTTTTTTTTGAGTCGATATGGTTTGTTTGAAGCTGCTCATGTAGTGTTGGCAGTTCGACACAGAAAGTCAATGGAAATCATGGTCACATTGACAGTTAGAATTGTTTTGAGACTTTGGTATGTGTAGGAATCAGTCGCACATCAATTTGACACACGATGTGATCGGTATGACTCAAAGAACTTCTTTCTATTTAAAATTGACATTAATTTTAGTAAAAAAAAGACAACTGACTCAATGTGTATGTTATCAGTTTAAAATTGACATTTGACTTTAAAAAGTTTCACTCACTGAAAACCGAGCAAACACACTCAGATTTTCTTGATAATTTAGGGCATCAATTAATAAATCATTTATGATGTATAGGAATCGATCTCACATCAAAACAATACACGATGTGATCTGTACGAGTCAACGTGCCTATTTCAAGATTAAAATGGCATTTTAGTAAAAAAGGCAAGTGACGTACTCAAAACTGAGCAAACACATTCATATTATTTTGATACTTTAGAAAAACAATCCATAAGTGATGTGGAACGTGTAGGAATAAGTCGCATCTCAATCCGATGCACGGTGTGTCTGGTATGACTCTAAGTGCGTCTTTATTTAAAATTGACACCAATTTTAGTAAAAAAATAAATCAATCTACTCAAAACCGAACAAACACATTCAGATTGTTTTGATACTTTAGGAAAATGATCTATAAATGATTTGAGACATGTATGAATCAGCCGCACCTCAATCTGATGCACTGTGTGACCGATATGACTCCAAGCGCGTGTTTTTATTTAAAATTTACATCAATTTTAGTAAAAAGGCCTACTGACCTACTCAAAATCGAGAAAACACATTCAAATTGTTTAAATACTTTAGGAAAATAATCCATAAGTCATTTTTGATGTGTAGGAATCATTTTCTTCTCAATCTGATACAAAATGTGATCGGTAGGAGTCAAAGTGCATGTTTCAATTTTAAAATGACATTTTAGTAAAAAAAAGACAAGTGATGTAATCAAAACTGATCAACCACATTCATATTTTTTTATACTTGAGAAAAATGATTCATAAGTCATTTGGAACGTGTAAGAATTAGTTGAACCTCAATCTGACGCACAGTGTGACCGGTATGACTCAAGATGCATCTTTTTATTTAAAATTTTCATCAATTTTAGTAAAATGGGCAACTGTCCTACTCAAAACCGAGCAAAAACATTCTGATTATTTTGAAAATGTAAGATCCATGAGTCATTTTTGATGTATAAAATTCATCTGCATCTCAATCTGATACACGATGTGCCCAGTATGACTCAAAGTTTATGTTATCAGTTTAAAATCGACATTTTAGTTCAAAAAGTGTCACTCACTGAAAATCAATCAAACCAATACATGTTGTGATCTGTTTCAAATCACTTATATAGGAATCTGTTTCACGTCAAACCAATACATGATGTGATCGAAATGAGTCAAAAGTGTGTGTTTCCTGATTAAAATGACATTTTAGTAAAAAAGGCAAGTAATCTACTCAAAACCAAGCAAACACATTCATATTATTTTGATAATTTAGGACAACAATCTATAATTGATTTAGAACATTTAGGAATCATCTGCATCTCAATCTGATACACGGTGTGACTGATATGACTCTAAGTGCGTCTATTTAAAATTGACATCAATTTTAGTAAAAAAACAAACTGACATACTCAAAACCGAACAAACACATTCAGATTGTTTTGATACTTTAGGAAAACGATCCATAAGTGATTTGAGATGTGTATGAATCAACCGAACCTCAATCTGACGCACAGAGTGTCTGTTGTCAGTTTAAAATCAACATTTTAGTTCAAAAAGTGTCACTCATGGAAAACTGATCAAACGCGCTCGAATTTTCTTGATAATTTAGGAGAACGATTCATAATTCATTTGTGACGTGTATGAATCTGTTTACCGTCAAACTAATACATGATGTGATCAGAATGAGTCAAAAGAATGTGTTTCCAGTTTAAAATGACATTTTAATAAAAAAGACAACTGACGTACTCAAAACTAAGCAAACACATTCAGATTGTTTTGATACTTTAGGACAACGATCTACAAATCATTTAAGACGCGTTGGAATCAACCACACCTCAATCCGATGCACAATGTGACTGGTATGACTCTAAGTGTGTCTTTATTTAAAATTGACATTAATTTTAGTAAAATTAACACTTTTCGTTAATTTATTTCTTTATAATATTACTAACATAAGAATTTTTTTCTGATACAGGTGCGTTCTTTTGCTTGAAATGGGGTGGTTTGTTAGGCAATAGCATGAGTCGGTTCAAGATTAAAAGATAAAGGAACATTGATATTTTTGAATGTATGTAATAATTTGTATTTATGTAATTGTATGAACCAATGTTTCAAATGTTTATAATATAGTGTGTGTTTTTCTTATGTTTGTGTGGTAAATTTCATCTCATTTAAATCTTATATTGCGACTTGTTTTTGTTGATATCCGGTATGTTTTTGGTGCTGCGGTATGTTGTAACAGCACACTGCAGTGTGGCTCTTTATCAACGCTTTTAAAAGCGTTGATAAATGGTTCCTTTAGCGGCGCTAAATTAAAGCGTTGATAAAGGACTCATTTATCACTGCTTTTTCAGCGCTGATAAGAGACTGGGGCTTTTAACCTCGCTCATGTAGTCAGCACTTTTCTAACAATGATAAAGCCTATTTCTAGCGCTGTTAAAGGCCGGTTTTATAGTAGTGAATGTATCCATCGAGAAACGAGGGACAAGTTGGTGATTAAAAAATTGTCTAAGAATTCCCCTAAAATTGTCCCAAGTCTCATGAAAAATTTCATCCTCATCTTGAATGAAATCGGTGATTTTATGTCTCACTTCATTGGTGGTGATTCGAGGATAAAACATGGTGACAAAGGAGTTGAAAATTTGTTCCCATGTGTCAAAAAAATCCTCATCTAAGTTTTGAAACCATATCATAGCCCAATTATTCAAACAAAATGGAAACTTTCGCAACCTCATAACCTCCTCACAAAACCCGTGCAAAGGTAGTTGTTGAACCATGCTATAAAAATCTATACGAATTTAAGAGAATCCTCATTGAGTTAACCACGAAAAGAGGGTAACATAGATAGGTAAGATTTATTCATCTCATAATTTTTAGAAATTGGGGATAACCATATGCAATAAGGATTGTTTGAAACAATTGGAAGATAGAAATATCTAAGCATTGGCATCTCAACATTCTCATTCTTGGGTTGAGGTGCAACCAGATTTTCATTTTCTATAGTAACTCTCTGAATTTCAAAATTTTGATTTTCCATTTTGGCCTTGCTCTTTTTCTTAAGGGTGGATTTTTTTTATTTCAGTTATTAATTGTTAAAGTTCAATTTTATAATGTTCCCTTGTCTGCATAAGATTTCAGGTTTAGCAGGTTCAAAAAAAATGCACACAACAGTGAAATTGTGAAGCAGTTTTTAGCAGAATTTTCTTTTTTGTTTTTTTGTAGTTTAATATTTTTTTCTTGTTTTGTAATTTTTTTTTGGTCGCACATGAATTCCACATAAACAGCGCCAAAATTTGATGCATGTTTGGTCATTGACACGGGTGTAAAATTTAATTATTTATTAAAACCTACTAGTAGTATAGTAGAAGTATGAGTATTGAACCACAAAGAAGAAATTAAGAATTATGAAACCAAAACAAAGGGGAAAAAAGGATGATATGTTGTGATAGAGAATGAGAAACAAGGGTGATGAGAGAGGGAGAGGGAGAGAGACTAACAGATGATGGAAATAGGGGAATCAGACTGGTTTGAATCGATTATAAATGATTTTCTCTATAAAAAATACATTAAACACAATTTTGCTAGTGTGTGTGAAAAATGTGTGTTGAAACACCTAACCATCATTAAGTGATCTCCAGCTCCACTGGTTTCTACTTTGAAAGTGTTCTCGTCTCCAGCTCTGTCCTCTACTCGGAAATCCTATCCCAACTCCCGTCTTTGTGAAATTATTCAGAATGTGTCTCTACCTCTTCATGTCCCGCTTTTAAAAGAGTTCACTAACCCTTTTTTTAATTTTCACCACCTCATTTGGTGACTTCCAAATGAGAATGCAATTAACCAGTGTTCTTTTCACTACACTGTGATTTCAGAAAAAGTCTATAAAAAACTAACAACTCCAAGCATAAGTAATAATTGCTGCTAAAAAAACTCAATTAAATTCTGGTCCAGCTGGACACTAAATTTCCTTGTTCAACTTTGATAATTCAACTAATATTCAAGGCTCAGACTCACTCATCTATGGAAACTCCAAACCTGAACTCAGCACTGTAACTTCCATCTTCGGTTCTGGCTCGAAGACTAGTTGGCAAAGGCAGGTCTGGACATCACAACAAATCGGTGAAATAGAATCAAATGAGGCATTTCATTGTGCAACTGGCGTGTAATGTTAAGCAAAATCATAATCATATCATTCAGAAGCAACGAGGTTCCCCTTCATCCTAATTTCATATCTGCATCAAATAAAAAACCAAGCATCGAATTTCTTCAACTTCAATTCCGCAATTTAAGGCATAACAGAATCCTCATTCACAAACAACAAAGCTCGACCTTCATGCTAAATCAGGTTAAACCTCAATTTGAGGAATATCATCTTTGTTCAAGAATGGATTTGAAGGCTTCACTGGCGATGGGGTTGATCATCGGCACCAACCCAACCCTCTTCGCAAATTCTCGCAACAACAAAATACTGGTGCTCGACAATCTTCAAATGCAAATTCAATGCCAGAAAAACAAGAATGGGGTTTGCCTTCATCCATGAAGGGATTCGGCCAACCCAAGCCTCATCATTCAATTGAGGAAAATGCTTCTCGACAAATTACCTTATTCGTATTTTGGTACTCGATAGCAAGAGGATCTCCATCAAAGATGGATTCAGGCATGGCTGGAACTTCCTCCGATATCAGCAAGTTCGGTCGGATTCTCGACCGCAGCTTTGAGTTCAAGGTGCTTCAGTCGGCCCTCTCAATCGAACATCTTCTTCAACACGCCATCGGCCCCGGTTCGGTCATCTTCAACCTCACAGCTTCAACAACATCGGAAAAAAATAACACGGGAAGTATTCTTCGGTCGTTGGCTTCACCAGACCTGAGTCTTCAGTGAGCTTAGATCGAGTTCGGGCTGCATCTTCATCAATAGTTGGAATAGAACTATCTGGATCAGTTGAAATCTCATCGGATTCACGCTCAAGCTTTCCTAAGAAGGTTTATATGATCACCCAGGGTTCAATTATTCTTCATCGCAGTCTTGGCGGACCCGGTTCCCTTTTTGTTCAGAGGAGAAATCATGTACCCCAATTTTGTTATAATTTAATGTTATTAATTATTAAATAATTTGAAGAAATAAGATTAAAAGTTAAAATTCAATTATTTAATTAAAAGATTAATACCAAAAACAAAAAGGGTAATTATTATATATACCAAACTCAAAAAATAATAAAAAACAAAGAACCTAAAAATTGATACTCAAAAGTAAATTAAAAAATAAATCAATCAATCAATCAAAAGATAAACAATTGATAGATTAAATGATAAAACAAACATTATAATTAATAATTTTACTAATTTAATAAATCTATTATAAACTAAACGTAAAGACATAATTAACCAAATTAATGTCAAATCAAGCATTAAAAACACAATTTAACAACAAGGTGATGTGGCAAATAGCATCAATTAAAGACCACATCGCCACCCCACTAGTGGTGAGCCAATAAATCAATATCTTTGTGGGTGATGAGATAGTAAACCCATATCACTACTATTTATGAGACAATAAACCCATATTGCCATATTAGTGATGAGATAATAGAGAAATCCCTAATTTCACTAGCGATGAGCTAGAAAATTCAAATCCATGTGTTTGTGATGAGCACTCGCATCAAAATTCTCCCTAAATAGTGTTAAATTCTATAGTTTCCACGTACATGAAATTAAATTATAAAGTTATCACATACATACATACCCTTATACAATAAGGATAATATACACCATAACACTAGCGTATGATGATTTATTTTAATTGTAGCATCAGTTCAATGTCTTGATTGATCAACCCCTTAAGCTATGGATGCTCTCCATAATGAGGTGACATGGTATATAAAACAAATTGTTGTTGTTATCAGGAAGGTTTTCATGAAAATATGCTTAAATGTATAAAAGGGGCCTAGAGTGGCCAACAAGATCCTTAGTGAGATGAGTTGGCCTCCCATCATCTCATTTAGAGCATTCATTGTGACACCATACATACCACCGGGACTCCTCCTAGGTCGATGGTAAGCTAATTTGGCCACCCCATGCCAGTCTCCTAGCCCTAAGAAGGAATAACACACTTGGATGAACTTAGCTTATAATAACCTAAAATAGATATGCAAATACCGAACACAATATCTCCAACCACCATCAACAATAAGTATATAAATAAATAACTGAAATGTATAAAAATAAATTTATAGGAAAAACCATCCACAACAATGCCCCATGGTTAACCTCCAAAGGGAAATACATATGAATAAACATACCTAGTATGATTCCACAAAACATATATATTGACACAATATATGCGGGCATAAGGCCCATGTAAAGGTGAGTATAAACATACCTAGTATGATTCCACAAAACAGAAAGTAAAGATAAAACAAACTATCAACTCAAACCCAATATCAAGGGAAATAGGAAAACCTAATAGTGTCAGATATACTCTAATGTTAAGAAAACCATGGATAAGGGAAGAATTATAATCTTTATTACTCATATTATTAAACAATAATATCTCATAAGCTACCATAGATACTCAAAAGATCAAAAGAATCACAAATCTGGAAGTTGATAACCCACTTGTAAGTCATATCTTGAAGGAATTTGAATTTAACTATCATGTTGTGCTATTAATGACTTCTAAATCCTACATCATCGCAAATACCCAAAACTCATAAATTCCACGACACCTCTCTGTAATCATAGTTGGGAACCTACACCTCAGTAAGGAGTGCATCTCACCTAGGGGGTACATACCCCTATGAAGGACCCACACCTCATCATATGGAATCTTCATTGGCTGAGGGGTTATCTACTACATAGGATAAATGACCCACAATCAATCCCATAGTAACAACATCAACCTCTATAGGTGAAGGAATCATGATGCATCGTGTTGGAGGAGGGATGTCGACTCTGCCTGAATTATGGGGGACCCGCACCTCATCGAGATAAAGGGAGAACTGACCCCATTCTCAAATAGAGGACATGTTCCTTATGGATGGAACTCCTACAGCTCAGATTCCTAGGGGATTGGGGGAGGTACCTAACTCCACAATATGTGTGAGGTGACCATACCCTATCATTAGAGAGTCTCCAAGGTGATTAAAGACCCGTGTTTAGATTGAACATCTTATCCATAATCCAATGTCATCACCACAAATCTAAGAAACAAAATATATCCTAAATACCTTGGAAAAATCTATACAAGTAAAGGGATATGCACTATCAAATTCTATATAAAAACCACCTAGAATAGAAAATTTATGTGCCCAATACTAACACCTAGGTTAGAAGATATGGAAAAAAACAACACACAATACATGACATGTACTTTATTATACATGACATGTACTTCCAAAGGGATGACTTGGGGATGTTCTATGGCCCATGTGTACTCCAGTATTCCCTATGTCATATAGCCTAACACTATAAAACATATACTTAGAGACTACAAACCATGTGATATTTAAGGCTCTAAGTAATGTATAGCTACCATTGTTGACCATACATGGAATTTACTTTAGAGTCACAGGTAGTGTGATATTAATCTCCTTTAAAATCCCTATCCACTATATGGAAAATATTACACATCATGCAGTTACTACATTATACATTGTATAGTAGAGAAAAATATAAAATATTCTACTTTAATGATTCCAGTAGAAACAACCACCATTTTTACAACAAATCACACATAACATGTCATTTAATGAATATCTATTGTGTAACCTATCATAGGGCCCCCAACAAATGAATTTTGAACCTAATAAAAATGAATTAGTAGTGGAACTGAGTTATCAGTCAGAGTGAACATTGTTATGTGTGTGGTTTTTTTGTTTAATGTGTTCAAATTATGGAAGTAGTGAATGATATTGATTGGTTTACTTTTATTAAATCAGGGTTTTAATCAGTTTAAAAGATAATGATATAAGCTTGGATTAATTTCCTCACTTACCCACGAATCATTATTTAATTTCATTCCCCTGTCATTCTCTAATCAAATGAAACCCCCCTGATTAGCCTATCTTGGAAATTTTAGTTTGGAACACATAGATAAAACAATCACTATATTCGCTATCCTCACTTGGTTTAGTGATTTTATACCACCAACCACTCTTGATTCATCCCACTGCTAACTATCACAAGCAATGAAGGAATTCCCAAGAGGCTTGTGTGTGTAACTAGTGAAAAAGGTAAGAATAATTTAAATTTGAATACAGATTGAAATATCCTACAAGCTATACATCCAAACATATCTAGAAGATTTAAAAGAGAAGAGTTATCATTAAAAACTGTAATTCATCATAGGGGTGGGATATTTCTTTTAGGATCAAACACTATTGGCCTAGTGTTCCATCACTAGAGAGTACACCAACAGAAATAGAAGAAAGAATAATTAAAATACTTATAGCTCCAATCAATCAATCAGTTGCGAAAACAACCTCTTCCTTAAGTAAACAATTAATAATTTATATAGTAATTCTTAGAGTTCTTAAATCTTCCATTTCTAACCATGTGATTAACATGAATTTCTCCTCAAATAAACCTAAAAATTCTGAATTATTCCTTAAATTACGAGCCCAATTTTCTTTCTTAAAATTTCTTCCACATGCATAGGTCTATGGCTAAGATTATTATCACATAAATATTCCATTGAAAACATTCCTTCAAATGGTTTTGGTCTCAATGGAAGTGTTGGATGGGACATTCCCAACTCGGATTTTTGTTATAATTGATGATTAATATGATATGTACATCGATGATAAACATCGCAACCAATAGAATTAAATCAAATATTAATTGATGATTGAATGTTAGAACCAAAACACAGGATCATCACATATTATTTATAATTAATTTAAAAAATTAAATAATTACCTTGTGATGAATGCTTTCTTTATTGATGAATCTGAAAATGTCTCTATGTCGCACCATCACTATGATGTATGAATCAAGTATAGATTCCCTCCATTGGTGATCCACACATTCTCTACAAACCTCTAAGCATCACTGTAGGAATATCTGGGTGATAGTGTGGTGGATCCTAATGCTTGTGTCATTTGTTTCTTATTTCCCCAAGAATTTATTCAAGGAAGGGTTCAATTTTATATCTCTAGACTTGATAGTGGTGGTGGAGGAGGATATATCTCATTCTTGGGAGTGTTCTTGGAGAGTAAGCTCTCTAGGGATTCAAGAGAATTATCTCCTGATTTTATTGTGCATAAAAAATGAAATGGAAACCCTTTAAGAAATAATATAATTGGGTTTATATACTTCTAGGGTTAGAAAATAATAATTGCATATGCACCCTTATTATTTTTCTTAATCCCTAAAAAATCCCATGTCTATATTAATAACAATATTATTATTTCTTGACATGCCCAAAACTCACAAATTAAATTAAATATTATTTTACTAAAATAATATTCAATATATTTTATTTATCATTGGACCATTAAACTCGATCTTACATTCCTCCACAATATTTATCAGACCTTGAATAATGAAAATTTATTTAATAAATAAATATCACTATATTATTTACCAATAGATAAATAAATATTATATTTACTAAATAGAAAAATAAATATCTATTAAATATTCTGCTCATAATATATTATCTTGAATAAATAGTGATGGAATATGTGTGATCAAGAAAACATCAATAATTATCTAACCATTTGTGGGAATATTATTTATTCAAATTTTTAAATAATATATAATAATATTATTTAATTGAAGTTATGGATACGCTTAGTGTGTGACCCTCTAGGCCTCTTTCTCAGTGTAAATTGGTGAAGCACCCCAAATTCCAAGGTTAGCATCTGTAAACATGCAAAGGAACCCATATAGAATGAAGTTAATGTTGTAATGACATAAAACCTCGTATGAATGGTTACTGTATAATATAATCCATTTATTGTGACATCTCTAATCAAGATGATTTCATCCTGGTGCTATCAATCTATGTACTCGATGTCTCTTTATTTGAATTTCAGGAAATTAAAATTACTATAGAACACCATGGACATGATTTTATTTAAGACATATCATTTCAATCAAAGGGAATGATATATAAACTTCCATTAAATAACATAAGGGAAAAATTCTTTCTTGCATTATTCATCAATGAAATATTAATCATGAAACACCCAACATATCATAATTCACCACAAACATATGTCATTATGGTTTTCATCAATCAATTAAAGTAAACGAATAATAATATCCATGAATAATAATCTTAAATTCTAAGTATCAACACACATATCCATAGATAGAAACATCCAATGACAAGTCTAAATATGGATTTCTTACTCCCAAATCTCATTCTCATAATTTCTAAACACTGGAAATTACCAAGGGCATACACCATGATAAATTTATTCAAATTCCTATCAGTATCTTCCCCTTATAATCTATATCATTTGTGTCCCTCAAATTATTTCATCTAACTATCAAACATATATTTTAAGAATACCATTATGAAAATTCTAGGTTCTCATCATAGTAGGAAACTCCTAGCTCCTTGTCTCATACATATATCAGGAACATATCCTTAGTTCTTCAGAGATACATAAGGATATCCTTAATAGTAGACCAATATTGGTCTCCTAGATTATCTTGATATCCTTCTACCATGATCAATTCATAGGTAAAAACATGTCTAGTATATAACATGACATACATGATTGATCCTATCGCTAAAGTGTTTGTGATCTTACTCATTATTTCTTTCTCTTGTTGTGTTTGAGGACACATTATCTTGGAAATATGTATACCATGTAAAGATATAACTAATACCCTCTTGGATTGTTCCATACTACATCTCTTTAGTATCTGGTCAATGTATGTACCTTGACTTAGTCTAATAAGCCTCTTGAATCTGTCATGAATGATATTGATCTCTAGAATGTAGGATGCTTCACTTAAGTCCTTTATGGCGAAACACTCATTTAACTAGTACTTAATAGACTATAATACTGACATATCATTTCTAATAACTAATATGTCATCAATTTATACTACTAGGATAATGACCACATTCCCACTAAACCACTTGTAAACACATAGATCAGATTCATTATTAATAAAACCAGATTATTTTATAATTTCATCGAATCAAATGTTCTATGACCTAGTTGCTTACTTCAATCCATAAATGGATCTCTGTAACTTGTATATCTTTTTGGTATCACCTGTAGTAAAAAAACCTTCTGGTTATATCATATAGACATATTCTTGAAGGCTCCCATTAAGGAAAGTTATTTTGAATTCCATCTCTCAAATTTCATAGCCATGGTAAAATTCTATAGAAAGTATAATTATAATACATTTAAACATAGAAAATAGATAAAAGGTTTCATCATTGTAAATTTATTAATTCTATTTAAACCCTTTAATCATTATCCTTTCTTTATAGGTACTTTACTTTACCTTCTATGTCCATTTTTCTCTTGAATACCCATTTTTTCTCAACAAGATTTACATCAACTAACAGATCAACCAGAACCCAAACTTGGTTATGATACATGGAATCCATTTCAGAATTCATGGATTCTTTCCATCATGTGGCTTATGATATCTCTAAAGCCTCTTTGTATAATATAGGTTCATTATAGTCAACCAATAATGAGTCACCATCTTTAGTGATTAGAAAATCACATCTCTCTGATTCTCATACCATTTCGGGGCTCCTACATAGTACTTGTATTTTAGGAACTACTTCTTCCACAGGGACCTAGGTATTCTATTCATACATCAACTCTTGGATATCATGAGCATCAACTTCATAAAAGTCAATATTTATCTCATTATCCTTCTTGAATATATGCTCTCTCTCAAGAAATATAGATTTTTTGGTGGCACTCACTTTCTTTTCTGAGGGTTGTATAGGTTGTATCTCTTTGTTTCAGTAGGATTCCCTATAAAGATACAATTTGCAAACTAAGGTGCTAGTCTATTTCCTGATAAGGCCTTAACAAATGTATCACAACCTTATACATGTGTATGTGATAAAATGGGTTTCTTTCCACTGCATATCTCGAAGGGAATTCCATTTTCCACTTTAGTTGGTACTCATTTTAGTGTGTATGTTGCAATTTATAATGCACATCCCCAAAAGGATAATAGAATATCAGTATGAATCATCATCAACCTTACTATTTATTTCAAGGTATGGTTCCTCCTTTTAATAACACTATTCAAATATAGTGTGAAAGGTAGAGTGAGTTAATAAAGAATCTAAAACTCCAATAAAAAGTCAACAAACTCTTGGTTAAGATATTCACCACCATGATGTGATCGAAGATTATTTATCTTATTTCCAAGTTGATTCTAAAATTAATTATTTAAATATTTGAATATATCAAAGGACTCAAACTTATACCTCATCAAATAGTTGTATCCATATCTACACAAGTCACCAGTAAAAGTTATGAAGCAAGAATATCCACCTCTAGCTTACTATGGAAATGGTCCACACATGTCAATATGTACTAATCCTAGAATCTTTGTGGCCCTTTCAAACTATCTATTAAATGGTGGTTTTTTAATCTTTCCTTCCAAACAAGCATGAAATATTTTAAGTTGTTTTATCTTAAAAAGAGTCTAAATAACCATATTGATAGAGATTTGTCAAAACCTTCTTGCTTACATGACCAAGACAGCGATGCCACAACTTGGTGTTATATAATTTTTGAAAACATGATTCATTTTCAATTGTCAATACTTGGTTTTCATAATTTAATACATAAATACCATAATTTAAATTCTCAATACCATATAATATTCTATATTTATAAAATAAACAGGTTCTATTTCCAAACTTGAAATCAAAACCATCAGTATCTTGGAAGGATATAAAAATTATGTTTTTGGTAAAAATTAGTATATAATAAAAATCTATTCAAACAAATATCATGCATGTTTATAATGAAATGTGGTAGTATCCAATGATTAGAGTATCCAACCACACACCATTGACATCTCACAAATCCACCTCTCCTTGAGAAATCTTTGGAAATCTATTTGGTTCCTAAATTTGGATACATATGTGAGCACCACAAGCAATATTTAATACCCAATGTGTAGATATTAGAAGATTACACTTGATTATGAATTCACATTTAGCTTCCCTATGCTTTTGGGTGGATTTTTTCTTCCAGTGGCCTTGATTTCCACATGAAAAACACACTACTTCATTTTTCATTCCTTGCCTATGGATCTTCCTCTTCTTAGAAGGATGGCTCTTAGGAGATTTAGACTTTTTATTAATCTTGATAGTTTTTTCCTTGTTCTTCTATTTCTTATTCACCACAATTTCTATGGTTTTTTCATACTCCATGTCCTTGTCCACTTGTAAAATTAGAGTAATAAGTTTTGAAAGGATCCTCTCATGATTTTTCATGTTATTATTATCAATAAAACTAGATAAAGACTTGTCTAGTGAGTAAATTATGAGATCTATGTGCAAATCATCGAGGAATTTAATCCTAAAGATGTCTAACAATTCAATGTATCCAATATACTTGACTACATGAGGCCCAACTAGCACTGACTCCCCAATCTTGGTTGTAAACAGGGCATTGGAGATCTCATATCTCTCTTTTCTTTCATTATCTTAATAGATACCCCAAAGGCAAGACATCATGTTATATACAACCATATCCTCGTGTTTCTTTAGAATCTCATTGTCCATGGATGATAACATAAAATATTAGAAATCTTTGGTATCATCCAAATGTTTCTTATAGAGAGATAACTCTTCCTCATAAGATAATTTTCAAAAAACTTCTGGATTAGATTCTTCCAACACATATAATTTCCTTTTCATGGCATAGGATAACACATAAGAATATTTTCCATTCTTGGAAATTAGTTCTAGTGAGAAGATTATCCTTATCAAGTATGGGTCATATTGAAATGTTTGAATTCATATTTATTATCATTTCTAAAAATAAGAAGAGAAAAATTTTAGTACATTATTTGATAAAATTAGATAATAAATAAATATTATATTTATTAATATCCCACTATTTTTTCAAAACCAAAAATCCCTCACCATTGGATTCAAAATATCATGTTTTTTGTAGATTCTATTGGTAATGATCTATATTCCCCTTCTCATCACCCTAACTTTTGTTGGTCAAGAACTTTGAAGAGTTTTAGGTAGGCATTAAAATGTCAACTGTATTAAATCACAATTACTTGATTTGTTGAGTATAATCCCCAATCTTGACATCCTTAAATTGGATTTCCTCAACCCTTACATATTAGTTACACAAAATCATTCTTTGGAAGTCAAACCTTTATGTAAAATAAGTTAATTAAACTCAAAACATCAAGTTATAATTTCATGATAATTGAAATCACCCTGAATTTGGTTAGCCAAGAACTTTGAACTATAATTCAATTTTAACTCAAGTAGTGGAAAGAAATAATGACTTAATATATATAATTGAGGTATTTTTTTATCTTTATGAATAAGTTTCCTATTTTATCTTTATTACATGCTTATTAATATTAAGTGGATTTATATAAGTTATTAACCATGTATTGGATAAAATTTATGTGTAATCCAATTTATTTTAGTTCTATCTTGAATACTTGTTAATTTATTAATTCATGTGATCATGAAAAAAAATCTATAATGAAATAACCATGAAACTCGACAGAAATAAAATAATAATGTGGTATGATCATGGGATTTTACTAATGGTTATTTTATCTGGAGGATGATAAAAATAACTGTCGACCTAGGGAAAAACACTTTAAACCATTTTATGGTTCGTGTTGAAGCTTTCCACCTGTCCACTTATGCATCTCTCTTCAATTGGTTTTTACTTAGCTCTAAACTTGAACCACCTCCACTAGTTTGGGATCTCCATCCATTACATATTCTTTTACTCACATGCAGGTGAGGGGAACCAAAGGATTGGATAAGGATATTACATAATAGAAACCATGGTCTCATAGGTGTTTAGTCAGAAGTATTCCTTCTTATTTTTTTATTCATTTAGTTTTGGAAATAAAAAAACACTTTCTTAAAGAATTTTTTACTAATTTTTTTTTGTCCCAAGTGTTTTAGTATGTTTTTTTAAAAAACATTATATTTTACCATACATAGAAAAAAATTAATGTATTTTGAATATAAAAGTACTATTCTTCATTAATATCATCATATTAAGTATGTGTATGATTATCAAATTTACCTTCAATTAGACCAGGAGTTAGACTTTTGTCTTGTCTATCATACTAAAAAAATTTGCAACCATAAAAATGATAATAGTACTGAAATAATCAGACTGGATCTCACAAGGATTATCATATGGATGATTAATAAAGAATTATATCAAATGGACAATAGTATATAATCAGAATATAGAAGACTTATTTCGATCATAAGGAATACATTTAACACTGTAATGGAATTAAACAAAAATGATGTTAGACATTCAGTTATAGATGAGTTGTTAAGTACCAACTATATGAGGCCATTTCAACGAGCTTATAAATATGACCGTTAGAGATTCACTAATAAATATCAAGTCATTTGAAGAGTTTGGAGAATATTTCATTCACAACTCAAGTCTTCTGAATATTTCTAAGTGTGAACTACTCGTTCTTAGTCTTTTTAATTATTTAGAGAGTTGGTATTTCTAAGGAATCCTTGTCAGGGTTGTTTCCTTAAGAAAATTTTATTTTGTAATCACATATAATCATTGTTAAGATTGAGATATTATGGTGATAGGAAGATGGTGAATCTGATAAATTGGATTGATGGCTTCTAGGGCTAGGAAGACAGACACCGATCATCATATCGAGAGCTTTCGAGAATAAGAAGATAGAGCTATTTTGATCTTCATATCAAGGGATTTCCTGTTAAAGAAAGACAAAGTTTACTGTAAGTATAAAATATTGGAAAACTTTATTCAAAGTTATTAGATACCTTTATCTTAAGGCTAAAATAGTTAAATATTTTTAATATAGCTTATAATTCATTTATACTATTACTAGTTATTCAATTTCTTGTTTTTACAAGTTCTTATTTCATAGTGCATGTTATATAAAGTTAGTATTTATACTATTGCTTTTATACAATTGGTTTTATCAGTATTACTATGAATACGATAAAAACAATACTTTTATTTAATCACATACATTGTGATTATGATTCTTTTACTTTGATATAATCAGACATATACTAGTTCTGATTTTGTTACTCTGATAATCAGACTAAGTCTGAGTCCGATAAATTTACTTTAAGAGGTTTGTGTGTTAGTTAGTTTAAAGGTTTTTTAAAATAAAATTCATCCCCACTCTTGTAAGTATATCTATATAAGGTGCTCTTTAGATCCTAAAATTAGTACCATAGCATGTTTCCACTGCTTATAATTTCTAGGTTTTTACTTTCTTTACTTGTTGAAAGTTGTTTAAGTTTTGTTATAAACTTATTGTTTATTTTGTTATACACTAAAGTGTTTGTAGAAAAAGAGTTTCCATTGTTTTTAAGATTTAAGGTCTTAATTTTTGATATATAGATAATCTAAATCCAAACAGACCACCTATCTTTGATGGTGCTGATTATGAGTATTGAAAAGATAGGATGAAAAATATTGTTATTAATACTAGAGTTAATAATTTTTTTATGATTACTAGAGACTAAAAGATTCCAAATAAGGAAGTCACTTATTTTACACATGAAGAAAAAAAAGAGTATCAGTTAAACTATAGATTAAGGAATACTCTATTATATTCCATGACAAGAGGTATATATAGTCATATATCTTCATGTGAAGATGCAAAATAGTATATGGAAAAATCTTTAAGTCACACAATTTGGTACTTCTAAAGTTGTTGAGACAAGAATATAAATGCTTAGAGTATACTATTATGCCTTTTATCTTTTTTCATGGAGAATCAGTTAAAAAGATGCTCTTGAGTTTCATGTCTTTTATTAATAGTTTACAATCTATTTTATAAAAAGTTCCTGATGATGAAATCCTGGTTAAAAATATTATTGATATCATTCCCAATAAGTGGGAATAAAAAATAACAGTTTTTGATGAAAGATTAATAATCATACTTTGGCTGATATTATTGGAATTATCATGAAGTACGAGGTAATAATTAAAAGAGATGTTGAGAAAGATAAAAAGAAAAATGGGGGTGTTTCTTTTAGTACTAATTCTACTATTTTTACTAAAATTAAAACACCTGATAAAGTTTTTAAATATTTGAGGAAGAACAAAGTTGTTGTTCAATCAGATACGAGTATGCCAGAACATTCATAGAATTAATTAGATAATCTAGCAAGAATGATGAATAAGATAGTTGGCAGGAAATATTTTCATTACCGACATAAAAAAGGTCATAAGGATAAAGGTAATAAGAAAGGTTCTAAAGTCCCTTGTTATGAATGTAAGAAATCTAGACATATATGACCAGATTTTCTAAAGATAAAAAGGAAATATAAAAAGGAAATAAATTCAGAAATAAATTCCAATAAGTACTACAAGTATAAAGTCAAGAAAGTCTTGAAATATTTTGACACATGGAATGCTAGTGGTGGAGATTCTTATGATTTTTCTTCTGAGAATAAAAGTTCCAGACAGAGGAACATTGATCTTCTTACTAAAGTACCCATAGTAAATCAATATTTAATGGCTAAGGTATAAACAAGTGAATCCCTAACAAATTTATCTTTAAATTCTATTTATCCTAAAACCAATAATGAGAAAATTTCTACATATTCTGATGGAGAATCTTCCTCATCTAGTGAAGAAAATAGTTTACCTACTTATGAAGAAGTTTCCAGATTTGTAAAACTTTTAGAAAATGAAAATTGTATGATTTTAAAAAAACTTGAAAATGCCAAAGATAAAATTTGTAAGAAAGATTAAAGAATATAACTTTTAGCTAATGAAATATAAGATCTTTTTAAATATCTTGATAAAACTAAGTTTTAAAAGATAATATTTTAATAAATTTTTAAAAATATGTTTTTGGGAAAAATAGTTTACAAACTAATTTTAAAAGACTTAATTCCAACACTATTACTAATGAGGATAATAATTTAGTTGTAAAACTAAAATCCTAAATTTTTAGCTTAAATAAACTTTCATAAATGTTTACCATTGGTAAGGAAAACTTTGAAAAAATCTATAAGTAAATTTTTCCTTATAGAGATAATATTGTAATGGGTTTTACTAATATAAAACCTATTTTTAGTAAAAATTATTTTGTTTATAAAATTCCACTTTTTTCACTAAGTTTTGAAGTGGTGGTAACTAGAGGAAAAATTGTTCCTTAAATATAATTCAATCCCTGGGTTTTTATAAATCATATTTTTCAAAGTAAATTACATTTTCCTTAAATAAAGTCAGAAAAATGTGGTTACCTAATATTTAATTTTATAACAATACAGGACCCGAGAAGGTTTGGGTTATAAAATTCTAATAATTTTATTTTTAAGAAAAAATATAGTACCAACAACAAAGACATTTGGCACATGGATAGTGGATATTCCAAAAATATTACTAGAAACAAAGACTTCTTCAAGAAGATAATCAAGTTAAAAGGTGTTAAATTATAATTCAGAGATAATTCTCAAGGAGATATTATCAGAATAGGTAACATTGTTCTTCTTGGAAAGGCTATTATTTAAAATGTTTTATTTGTTGTAAGACCTATGAAAAACATTATAATAATGAATCAATAATGTGATGAATTTTACCTTGTGAATGTTAGGAATGATAAATGTTTAGTACATGGTTCCAAGGATGAATAAATTCTTTCTACCAATCGGTATGAGAATGTTTACACTATTAACATAGAAGGACTTAGGAGCTAAGTTGTACCTTGAATTAGTGAAATGAAAGATAAATCTTGGTTATGAAATAGAAGGTTAGGATGGTGTAACCTTATAAACTTATCTAAATTGACAAAGAAATGACTTGTTAAGGATTTACTAGAACTTAGGTATGATACTTCAAAAGTTTGTGACCCTTGTCAATACAATAAGCAACATAATTCAAGTTTTAAATCTATTAGTGAAGTCTCAAATTATAATGATTTATATTTAGTGCACATGGACTTATTTGGACCTATAAAAAGTGTAAATATTGGTGGAAGATACTATGTATATGTTTTAGTTTATGATTACATTAGATATACTTGGGTTTATTTTCTCACAATTAAATCTGAATTCTTTTAAATTTTAAAACTTTTGTTGTCAAAGTTAAAAATGAGAAAAACCTCTCCTTGATACCTATTCATAGTGATCATGGTGGATAATTTTTAAATTATTATTTTAAAACTTTTTGTAGAAATAAAGGTATAGAACATAACTTTTCACCACCTAGAACCCCCCTAGAAAAATGGTGTAGTTGAAAGAAGAAACAAAATTCTTCATGAAATAACTAAAATCATACCGAGTGAATACTCAGTTGCTAATATTCTTTGGGATGAAGTGGTTAGTACTATCTTATATACTATAAATTTAGTTTTAATTAAACATTTTCTTAATAAAATATCTTATTGATTGTGTACAGAAATAAAACCAAAAGTTTCTTACTTAAAAGTATTTGCTTCCAAATTATTCATTCTAAATACAAAAGATAACTACATAAATTTGCACCCAAATATGATGAAGGTATATTTTTAGGTTATTAAACTACTTATACATATTTTAGAGTTTTTAATAAAATTTCTTTTACTTTTTAAAAATCATAACATGTTAAGTTTGATGAAACTAGTCCCTTTGTTTTTAAACATCCCCAACCTACATCCTCAGATGTTATTTCAAAAACTGATTTTCAACCTTTATTAGAAATTTCTTCTCATAAGGAAATAAATGAAGAATTGGTTTTTAAAATTATTACTCAGGATGATTTTCTACCTATTATTGAATAAAAGACTTTTGAAATCCCAAGAAGTTAGTTATTTCTTAGGAATAATCCTAGTGAAATTATCATTTATGATGTAGATCAACTGGTTAGGACTAGATGTTCCTTAGGGAATGAAATTGAACATCTAGATTTCTTATATAGATTTAAAATTAATAATCCTGATGAGGATTTAGGTGATAGGGATTGGATTAAGACAATTAAATATGAGATCAATGAGTTTGAAAGAAAAAAATTTGGACTATAGTTGAATGACCTATATAAAATTCTATAATTAGAGTAAAATGGGATTTTCAGAATAAATGTAATGAAAATGGAATAATAGTTAGAAAAAAAATCTAGAATTATTGATAAAGGATATAGTCAAAAAGAGGTAATATATTATGAAGAAATGTATTATCTAATATCAAGACTTGAACCTATTCAAATACTTCTATACTTTGTCGTATTCTTTAATTTCAAACTATTTTAAATGGATGTGAAGTGTGATTTTCTTGATAGATATGTTTAGGGAAAATTTTATATTGAACTACCACCTGGTTTTGAAAATACAAATCATTTGGTACATGTTTTTAAACTTACCAAATCTTTATATGGATTTAAACAAGCCCCTAGTGTTGAGTCAATAAGGTTTTCCTTATGACTTTTCTATTCCTTTTTGTTTTGAAAATCACAAACACCTTATATTTAAGGAAAATATTTTTTACCCCTACTTTGATTTTATAAGGAAAATTTATTTTCTGAGGAAAATTATCCTTATCATATTTTCATTATCTATATCTATATATTTCTTAAGTATAAGAATAGGATTCATTTCTATATTCTCGGAATCGTTTAAAACTTTGATATGAAGCATTCTGTTTCCACTCCGAATTCTGGATACGAACTCTAATAAAGTTCCACTCCGAATTCTGGATGAGAACTGTAATGAAGTTACACTCCGAATTCTGGATGAGAACTGTAATGAAGTTCCACTCTGAATTCTGGATGAGAACTGTAATGAAGTTTCACTCCTAATTCTGGATACGAACTCTCATGAAGTTCGACACAGAATTCTAATGACAAATTCTGATTACGAATTCTCATTACGAATTCTAATGATGAATTCTAATTACGAATTCCCATTATGAATTCTGATGACGAATTCTGATTACGAATTCTCATTCCGAATTCTCCTATTAAACAGAATCTGATTATCTTTGCTTTATACACTCTGAATTTATTTAGACTCCGAATATTATTTTTGGTTAGACTCTAAACTCTCATTTTTCTTACACTTTTATAATTTGTCTACTCTTTGATATTTTTATTACACTCTGAACCTTCACTCTGAACTTTTTAGCAATCTTAAAATGATGTCTTCTTTCTGTTACACTTGTTTTGTTATAAAACGATGTCGTCTATTCCGTTATAAACTAACCGTTGGCTAAGTGACACGTGTACAGGTCCCTCCGAATTTTAAGGAAAATATGATCGTTGGAGGAGGGAGCCGACCTTGACTATAAATAGAATCTCATTTGAAAGAGCTAAAAACTAATTCGACGTTGTTCACACATGCTGTTGAAGTGATTTCTAGAGAGAGAGGTTCTTATTAACTCTTAGCTTCGTGCAGAAAGTTTGAACTGCTTGTTCAAACTTTGCCTTGTGCAGATTTGCTTTGTGCGACTCCGATTGTTGGTGATCACAATCGAGGGCTTCTGGGGATAGGAAGATAGAGGTTTCCAACACCTTGAAGTTGAGGGTTTCCTTGCTGAGGAAGACAGAGGTTTCCAACTACCTTGAAGTTGAGGACTTGTGGGGATAGCAAGACAGAGACTCCGATATTCATATCGAGGGCTTACCTAGGTGTGGGTAAGACAGACTTTCTTGAAAGTATAAATCAAGGGACCTTTATCCAAGGTTGTTGGATACCCTTCTATTTGGGTTAAAAGATTTATATCTTGTTACTGTTTTTGTTACAAGTTTATTTCCGCTGTGTTTTGTATATTAAGGAAAGTATAACCATATTGTAATTCCTTACTTTTGTACTCTGTTAAAGTTAGATTCTATACGCTTTAAGGTAGAATCTCTTTTTTTAATCTTTTGATAAGATTAGAGGTGTTTTGAATTTGCTTAAGTTTAACTTTGTTAAACTGATCTCTTTCCTTTGTTTAAGGAAATCTTTGTTATTTGTAATCAACTTTAAAGGTTCCAAAGGAATTTTTTAAAGTATACAATTCACCCCCCTCTTGTATTGTATGCATATTCGATCCTACATTTGATATATTTGAGTATATCATACTCACATATCATCTCACACCTAGATCTTAGTATGATAAGTTAATAATATTTTTGTTACAAAATTTTTTTGTTAAGGGTTCTGCAGATCCATATATTTTTATAAAATAATTTAATAAAAATATTATGATTTTAAAAATTTATGTTGATGAAATTAAATTTGTTTCGACTTAAAAATCTCTAGTAGATTCCTTTGTAGATCTTATAAAGTTTGAGTTTGAAATGAGTATGATGGGTGAGTTAACATATTTCCTTGGTTTTCAAGTTTCACCAAAACTAGAAGTAACTTTTATATCTCAGCATAAGTATATAAAATATCTTCTTAAGAAATTTGGATATAACAATAATAAAATTATTAGTACTCCTATTGGTAATTCCAATACTTCAGATCTTGATGAGGTTGGGAAACAAATTAATCATAAAACTTTTATAGGAATTATAGGAAGTTTACTTTACTTAACTGATATTCATCCAGATTTAATATTTTCTATATGATTATGTGCAACATATCAATTTAATCCAAAATAATCCCATTTAAAAGTTGTAAAAACATTTTTTTAGCTTGATGTAACTATGGATTTATGCATTTTCTATTCTTCTGGGAATGTTTTCAAACTAATTTATTTTTTCATATGCTAAATTTAGTGGATATAGAATGGATAGGAAAAGTTCATTCAGAACTTTTCATTTCTTATGAGATTATTTAGTTTCTTATTCATGTGAGAAACAACACTTGGTAGCACTTTCCATTACTGAAGCCAAATATGTAGTAGCTGGAATTTTTTGTCCTCAAGTGTTGTGGATGAAAAACACACTCACATACTATGAAATGAGTTTTAATAAAACTCAAATACTTTGTAATAATACAATTGAAATTTATTTAAGTAAAAACCCAACACATTACCCATGTTATAAACACATAGATATAAGAAACCATTTCCTTTAGGATCACGCGCTGAAAGGAGATATACTTTTACAATTCATCGGAATGCAAGAAAAAATTGTAGACATTTTTACAAAACCCCTTAGTTTTAATATATTTTAATATATTAAATAGAATCTAGGATTGATTAATGTTAAGTAATCATTCATATATACTTATTTTTTACTCATATCCTTACATTAATATACTCCTTTTCATAGGGGGGAACATACGTTTTATGTTTTTCAAAAAAAATTAGTCTTTTTTTAAACTTATAACTTTTTAAAATTGATAGTTTTTCCAAAAACATTTATCATAATAATTTTTCCAAACTCAAGACATTTAGTAATTTTTTTGGATTCATAATTAAAAAATTTCTTTTCGAACATGAAATTTCTTATAAAATTTCCAAACTCAAATTTTGTTACAAATTTTCATTTATTAATAAATTATCATATTCAGATATATTTTATAAGCTACAATAATAAGTTTTAATAATAAAAATATCATAGTAATTTTCATGACCTGACCCATACCGGGGCTCGAGCCGTAACTACCCCAAGCCCGCCTCCATAGGTCAGGGCCTGACGACTAGCGCCGAAGGCACAACAAACTAGGGGAGGCCTTTTCCTAAGAAACTGTACACACACACGCAGCCAACCCAATGCAAAAGTGCAGAGAAAGGAAAGAAAGATACAACACTAGTACAAAAGGGAAACCAACATACATGCATCGACCTCTAACCATTACAAGTAAAGTGCTGACAAGTAAACTGAACAGTAAAAGGGGAAAAACACATGCCCAACCAGAAAGGTGACACAACCCGATAACAGGTAAAATGAAAGTAAACCACTGGTGAGTCTCACACCCAGAAATCCTCCTATGACCATTGAACGCAGCCCAAGCTCCTGTGTCCTCTACGCTCTTCCGTAGTCTCGATCGACCTGTCCGTCGTCTGCAAGGTCACACCAAGTACGGGCAAATCCCAAGAAGAGGTGAGTATAAAGATACTCAGTAGGATGACCTGAAAGTTCGAGGGAGCAACAAAGGAGGTACTAAAATGGTGATCAGTAGACAGAACAAAGAGCAGTGCAAGAGTACAAAAGAGAGAGTGCAGCTCAACCCGACAAGAGGAAGGAAGCAGACTCGTCCAAATGCAAGGAGCTAGAAATGGTGAGAAGACAAACTTCTCATCGAGTCTTTGCTACCTATAGTAGGAGAGTAGACTCACCCAACCAAGAGGAACTAGACATGGAGAGCACATGGCATACCCTTCGTGTCTTCACCCCTCCTAGAAGGGGAGTAACTGAACCCAAAGAGTGGGAATCAAAGTAGGGTGTATATATATGTTCAACAAGAAACATGAATGAGTGTGTAAGGGGATCTCTATCTCTAAGCTCAGCCCAAGAAAAAACATCAATAGTTCAAAGGATATCCATCATTGATGCCCAACAGTCCCGCACGCCAAGATGCCTCACCGCTAAACCATACAACCAAGGGTTCCACCCCGGTAATCACGGAGAAAAGTCACCGACTATCCCCATAGAAATGGCTGAGTCTGAAAGAAGTCGTCGGGTAACCCACTGCTTAGCCTCTCTGGAGGGTAAACCACAAGAGGTCATCGGGTAACCCACTGCCAAGCCCCGCCGGAGGGTAAACCACAAAAGGTCGTCGGGTAACCCACTACCCAGCCTCACCGGAGGGTAAACCATAGAAGGTCTTCAGGTAACCCACTGCCCAGCCCCGCTGGAGGGTAAACCACAGAAGGTAGTCCGGTAACCCACTGCCTAGCCCTGCTGGAGGGTAAACCACAAGAGGTCATTGGGTAACCCACTGCCCAGCCCCGCTGGAGGGTAAACCACAAAAGTTCGTCAGGTAACCCACTGCCCAACCCCGCTGGAGGGTAAACCAAAGAAGGTCACCGGGTAACCCACTACCCAGCCCCACTAGAGGGTAAACCCTAAGGTCAATGGATAACCCACTACCCAGCCCCACTGGAGGGAAAACCCGGAACTCGTCCGATAACTCTGCACTGCCCGTGCTATCACTGGGTGTCACTAACACCGCTAGCGTGCGTAGGTTTGGAGTGCGTCAAAGGAACCTCTGACCAACACCCTTTAATGTTTCTACATTTAATGAGATATCAAGAGGCTCTGCATGCCCAAAAATATTACATCGTTGTAATCCTAGCGGAAAAACACGCGAGATAGACTACTTACTCGCTGGAAACGGGTTCCCAGTGGAAAAGTTATTCAACACTGCTTTATGCCCATACGACGTCTCTTGGGGCCCACACCTCAGTCTCGAAAGAGTTTGGGTGAACCGCGTCATCTCGATGCTCTCATAAAAACATGCCGAATCGACTACTCATACGCCCCAAACAGACGTCTGAAGAAAAAGGTACAGTACGCTGCATACAACTCAAAAGACGGCTCATGGGGGCCATGCCTCAACTCTGGCTTCAATGCTTGAAACCACCCTGGACTACATCGTCTCGATGCCGGGGTCACAACGCTGCTGACGACGCCTAAAACAGACTTTGGATGCAGAAGTTGCAACTCCCCGCATTATATGCAAACGGGCTCCTGTGGGTCCCACACCTCGACCCCAAAACACGTCACACAAAATGTACCATTGCATTCCTTGCAGATAATCACACAGCCTAGGCTATTCATTTGCCCTGAATGGATTTATGAAGCATAAGTCGTAAAAACGCAGCATACGTCCGAAATCCACCTCATGGGGCCCACTCCCCGGGCCCAAATTTAGGTGGGTGGATTGGACAGTCACAATCCCCTCGGAAAAACACTTATAAACGAGTACTCAAACACCCCAAACAGATATCGGGTGAAAAAGTGGTGTTTCACCGTAAAACATGTGAACTAGGCCCTGTGGGGACCGCACCTTGCCTTCAACCCGAGCGCTTGGGAAAGCATCTAAAAAAGTCCGCACGAGCACTGGGTTCACGCTGCCGCTGACGGCGCGTCAATCAGACATCCCAAACAGGAGTTAAGTCCGATGAAAGATTAATTAATTAATTAATTAATTAATTAATTATTTGCATTAAGTGTTTCGTGCCTCCGATCAGCGAAACCAAACCACAGGGGTTACGAACCAACTTTGGAAGGACCGTCTCAACTCCAAGGCCACAACGCCTCTGACAGCGCGTCAAACGGACATCCGGCTCGCGAGTACATCCGTCGCAAACTTTAATAATAATTTATTATTATTAAATAAAAACTATTTGGGTCACCTGTCTTTGGGTGTAGAATCCAAAAACCCTGAAACTCACTTTGAAAGGTCCGTCTCACCGACACAAACCCACATCCGCAGACGGCGCGTCATATGGACGCATCGTTTAGAAGATACGGCCCCCCGAATGCAAGGGGGCCCAACCGAGCCGGTTCACCCCGGCCGGCCCGGTCCGAACCGTCGGCCCACGGCACAACCATGGGTCTGGCCCAAACCACCGCGGCCCACTCTATCCGCATCAGACCCCCTCGAGTCCAGTTCTCCAAAGCAGACCGGCCTTTTTGCTGGTCTTCGTCGCCCAGCAGGACCCGCGGTATGCGGGTCCTTGTCCACGCCGCACACCCCAAGGCGCGACCTCAGGGTCCTCCTCCGCTGACTGTGACCGGACGGTGCCAGTGCCCTCGCCTCCTGTAGAACAACTATCGCGCCTCACCATAGCCCTACCGCCCGATGTTGCTATCGCCCAGGCTCCCCTGTGCTCCGCCTCCGGCCTCGACCAGCCAAGGCCGCCGCCTCCTTCCACCGAACACTCCGCAGCACGCCGGCCTACCAGACGCTGCGGCCGCCTCGGCTCGCCCGCACCCGAGGCCGCACCTCTGGCCTCCGCTAGACCGCTCGACGCCACCCTCCCCTAATCCGAACCCCCAGCCAGACCTCACCGGAGCACCATGCTCCCGACCGCACCTGCTGCGCCTCCCTGACCTCCGGCCACCACCTTTACTGGAGTCGGGCTTCCGACGGCCACCACCACTACTCCGGTGGCCCGATTCCAAAACCGAAAGAAGATTCAGGATCCTCGGGTCGAGGCCTTCGCAGCGCTTTCCCCCGATCCATGATCCGACCAGATTTTCCATGTCTGAAAATTGGGACGAAGAACGCCCAAGAATGAGAAGTGAAAACAGGGATCGAATGATGGTCGTGTTCATTCATCCATCATCCCAATTCCAAAACTATAGAAATTAAATGACAAAATTGACAAGGGTGCAAAAATTAATAATAATCCTACCTCGTTTTCGATGCACGTCGTAGGCGATGTGTCTGCGAGGCTCCTGCCTTGATTCGCCAAAGCTTTGGCGAAGGATGAACCTCGATCCGAAGAAGAATGATGAAGAACACCAAAGAATGAATGAGAGAGATAGAGAGGTAGATAGATTTATAGAGAGAGAAAATGGGTTGTCCCCTCCCACACTTAAGCGAATTTATAAAAATTCACTGAAACTCTCTCAACTGACGTGGATTCTGAAACCCCTGTGCCCACCTATTTTATATCACACCTGGGCAAAACACCCCATTTAGAACTCAATGGAAGTCTCATATTTCCATTCTGAGGCTTCGTTCTAAAGTTACTCGAAAAGAATTCCAGTGATAAAAATCACTAAGTCATTATTTCAAAATAAAGATTTTCCCCTAGGTGACATCTCTCACAGCAAGCCCGTACCCGCAACCTTTACACCCCGCCTAGGGTAAACGGCACGCTCTGGATGCAACCGTGCCCTCAGATTTCCAATTCGAGCTACCGTTTAGGATGAAACCCAACCTCACCATGTTCATAGTATAAAAACACTTAACATTTTTATAAAATTTATTCCGTGCACACTGGGCCTCGAAATCGCACGCCGTCTTTGCGCCTAGCTCTGGAAATATATACAGAAATATTCCAAAGTTTGACAGGGCAAAAACCAGGTCTCTACAGTGATTTTTTCTATAGAAAATATCATAATTAGTTTTTATAATAAAAATATTGTAGTCATTCTATTAATTTCAAAACTATTGTAATATGTTTAAAAATCCAAAAAGAACAAGTTAATCATACCAATGAAAATTTCTACTCCAAAATTTACTCTTCTATTATTTTAGTTTTTATACTATTTCATTACATTAGTTTATAATTCTTGTTGTTGGTATAATTTTAGTTTTATAAAAAAATTGTTTTGTTTGTTCAAAACTTTTAAAACTTTTCCAATTGGAATGATCCTCACTATAATAAAAGGATTAAAAAATTGAGAGTTCAAAAATTCTTTTAAATATTTCTTCGGATCAATATTGACCATCAAATTAGAATATTTTTTAATCTCAACTATTGATTATATTATGGAAGTTAAATCTTAACCCCTAGTTCCTATATAAGGGTGGGTCACTCTATTCCCCACCTCAGTTATTTAGTATTTTTGAACCTAAGCTGTTTCAACCTTTAAATCTTCCATTTTAAAAGTTTTCCTGTATGTTCAATCTCTGGTTCCATTTCTAGTACTAATGGAAACAAATGAATACTATGATAAGTGGTTCATGTTTAGGTGATGGTTGATTGAAAGGTCATGATTTGATAATTATGACTCTACTTTGAATAATATCATTTCATTTCAAGGTTGAGAGTTAGTATGCATTGAGAATCCTGATAAGGATTTCAAATTATACTATCCAGAGGTTGTTTTGGAGTTTTATGCCTTAGTACAGTTTCTTAAATAGGATATTAAATATAAATTATCTTTTACTACGTTTTTAAATAGTTATAAGTTGTCTTATAAGAGATTTTATTTTATTTTTTTGGAGTTCCCTCATAAGGAGAAGCATACTATCCTTTACATAAGTTGCCTAACAGTCTCAAATATTTTAATATGAACAATGATGAATATTATTTTTTTAAAATTATAAAAGTTTTATAAAGGTTTCTCACTTGAATCCGTACAATTGAGTTATTTATCTATGTATGTAAGTTTTTTTTATCCCTAGGAAGGGAGACAAAGATACTTTGAAAGTATTGTATGTTTTTTAGATTTCCTTCTAAACATGAGGAATATATACCTAGTAAAGTTTATCTTTATCACTTTAGAGAACATAAAAACATGTTCAATCAATTTTTATATATTAATTTTCCCAACATTCATTAGAAATATGGTTGTAAAGTGTATAGAGTGTTTTAAATTCGATAATAAATCATATCCAGTTAGAGAGAAAATTTATTTTATCACCAATGATATGATGTTTATAATGAAGTTAGTTTTTGATTAAAAATCAAAGAAGTTTGTTGATAAAGTTTATGGGGATGCATATGATTCCCAAACATCAAGGAATGATAAGAAATGGCATAAGAAGAAAAAGAGAAAGGAATAGACTTATCCTCCAGAAAAGAGAAAGAAAGAAAAGAATATGTCTGGTGAAGTTTTTGAAGAAATGATGAAACATAAGGCTCAGAAGAAGGCTAGGGAACCAAAGTTTGGAATCAAACATATAGAATATAAAGATATAAATATTGGGACTTATAAATAGTTAGAAGAAGAAGAAAAAGTAAATGAGAAAAATAAAAGATTACTAGAATCTAGAATCATTGAAAATTTGATAAAAGGAGTTGAAATAGCTCCCAAGAATATAGTCCTTACCACATCCCATACTGATCAGATAATTTCATAAGTAGGATTAGTTTTTTAATAGACTTCATTTATCCTTATTGAGATTCATTCTATTGATGATAAGGGAAAGGTAAAGTTTATGTATAATAATTGGTCCCAAAACTTTTAGAAAAATAATTGGAATCACGGTTTGCTGGAAAAGGAAGTCTGACAACAGAAAAGCATCTTAAAGAATATCTTAATAAGGAAGTCGATAAAGAATTTTAAGGAAATGAAAAGGATAAAAAATAATAAGAAGAGGAGGAATTTGAATAATAATATATAGAGTAAAAAAATTAAGTTTAAGTGGAAGAATAAAATTAACATGAAGATAATGAAGAATATGATTATGAAGAAAATCACACCGATAAAGAAACATCAGAATCATTCTCATCCTCATCAAATATACCCTCTAAAACTAATAAGGATGAAAAATCTAGAAGTTATAAAGAGGAAGAACCATAATCAAGAAAATAAGAACAATATTCATCCAAGAAAGAAGAACAAGATCAAAAAAAATTTATGAAAAATCCAAATTTGATAAAGATATAGATATTTTATAAATCTTAGATGAAAAGAAATTTTCAATGATCTAAAACCCTCAAAAGTATCCTTAGGATCATCGGATTTAAAGGAAATAATAGCACATAAAAGTTTTGATTATATCTTTCAATCCTTGAGAAGGTTAAAAGAAACAATTCCATACTTTCCTAAGCTCGAAGCAAAGTGGTAGCTCATTTGGAATAGTATTAGTGATAAATCAGAGTCTATAATATTTTTAGTATAATCATTGATTAAGATTGAAGCAGAATTGAATTTTTTTTAAAAAAATTCCCAGAATCAAAAAATATTGTGTAATAAGATTTTGAAGTGATCTAAACAAGTTAATTACAATATTCATATTCATGATCTGAAGTTTGATGAAGTGAAGAAAATTATATTAGAATCGGATGAATCCTTTAACAAGTTATCATTAGATATGAAATATAGGGTTAAGTTTGTGGATGATTTCATAGATTCCACTGATGAATGAATAGAGGATGTAAATGTTTTGAAATAAAAGATCTGAGATATAGAGTTTGAGATGAGCAGACACATATCATATGAAGTTGAGTTGATCGTAATGAGAGATCAGAATAAAGATTTATCTGAGGAAGTCAAAAGGTTGAAGAATCAAGACCAGATTTAAGAATAAAGGATTCAGAGATGGAGAAAGATCAGTGAAAGTTTAAGAAGATGAGGCCATTATAAAGACCTTGATAAAGAAAGAATGAATTTTTTTTCTTTGAACTCTCTATGTATTTGTTTTGTAAAACTTTTCTAGTGATAATTAATGAATTATGATGAATCCAAATCTAATTTTATTTAATATTTTTTCAATTCAAATTGGTTAGATATTATTTCATATTTACATGGATGATTAGTTAGTTCATTATTGTTTTGTATATTATCTTTCTAACATTTTAGGAAATTTTGTATTTTTCTCTATTCCTTTTTGAAAATCATAAAGGGGGAGAATATTTTATAAAGGTGGATAATGATATATTAAGGGGGAGAAAGTTTATTTCAAAGGGGAGAACGTTTTATCAAAATGGTAAGATACTATATTTAGAGGGAGATGTTTTTATAAGGGGGAAAGGTTTCTTTATAAAATAACTATTCTAATACTCTCCATCACATTCAACATCATATTCATGGGTAATTAAGTTGTAAAGAATAACTTTGTAGTTATTAAAGAACAAAGGGATGTAAGTTTTTTTCAAGTTTTTTCAAGTTTTTTTTTTCAATTATGTTTTTTGGTTTGTAATTTCCAAAAAGGAGAAGGTTTTTGAGTTAGAAGTACTAATTCTTATTTTTCCATTCCGTCAGTTTTGGAAATCACAAACACTTTTTAAAAACATTTTTTACAAATCTTTTTGTACTAAGTATTTTAGTATGTTTTTTTAGAAAAAATTATCATTTACCATACATAGAAAAAGATCTAATGTATTTTGAAAATAATATTACTATTCTTAATTATGATAATCAGATTAAGTATGTGTCTGATTATCATATTTTTCTTTAATCATACCAGAAGTTGGACTTTTTCCTTATCTATCATAATAACAAAAGTCATGACCATCGGATTGATACTTGAACTAAAATAATCAGACTGAATATCATAAAAATTATCATATTAATGATTAATAAAGAATACCATTGTATTTACTATAGTTTATAATCAGAATATAGAAGAATTATTTATATCATAAGGAATACCTTTAACATTGTAATAGTGTTAAATAAAAACAATGTCAGACATTTAATTACAAATGAGCTTTCAAGAGACAGCTATCTGAGGTCATTTCAAAAAACTTATAAATATGATTGTTGGGGCTTATCTAATAAATAGTGTATCATTTGAAGAGTTTGGAGAAGATTTTATTCACAACTCAAGTTGTCTAAAGATCTCTAAGCATGAACTGATCATTCTTAGTCTTTGTAATTATTTAGAGAGTTGGTAGTTCTAAGGAATCCCATTTAGGGTTGTTTCCTTAAGAAAATAGGATTTTTAATCACATCCAATAATTTTTATGATTGATGGATTCTAGAGATAGGAAGATGGTGAATCCGATCCATCAAATAGAGGGATTATAGAGCTAGGAAGACATAATGAGAGGAGGGATGATGAATAGGCCAAAATTTAATTTATTAATAAATTAAAATGAAACCAATCACATATAAAAGTTTGGTCTATGCTCATGATCATCCACATACATGAAACAAATTACACATTTAATAAAAATAACATTCAATTCTAATCGTTCTAATTTAAGATAAATCATGCTTGAATAAATTAATTATATTATTTAATTAATCAATTCCTTTATCTTAATTCTCATCTAAACTTTTTTGAGATTCTCATCCATCATAATTTTAAATCAATTGAATAAATTCATTTAAAATTAAGTTTGTATAATATATTTACCTAGGAGTCAACTCGGTGATTGCCCATCTGATTTACCCAGCATATATTATATTTTTATATTTTTTACTCATGAAACATGTGATATGCATCACTTATCACATAATTTCATGGTGTGTACATTGTAAAATAAACGACTCCCGAAACACATGGTATTTATATAGTGTGTTATGTTTCAATGCGTGTAGAGTAATGATTGTATTATGACTTAAACATGATATAAAGTTATGAAAATTACATAGAAATTAATTAGACATTTAATATATATAAATTTTATCACAAGGAATGTATTTTCATCAGCCAGGCTAGGATTCCATCTAACCTGACATCCAACCGGTCCGAGATAATGCCTAAAAGGCATTCCTGATCCCCCATGGTCTGGAAACTAGTGTCGGGCATCAAATTAATCACCATGGGAATGATTTTCCCAAATAATAACCACGTTCGAATAAATAAACTAATAAAACTAAGCACACAACAATATAAAATAACTACTGATAAATAAATACACAAGATGATCATGATATCGATGCAACTGAACAACAGCAAAAAAGAAAAAACTAAATACAAAACTAAAATTAGACTACACCAATAAAATCTTCATGTGATCTCTTGGTCACCTCTAACCACAATACCAAATTGATCCAACAACGAGCATACGAACCAGAAACTTGAACCTACAAAACGGATTAGGTCTACCAACATTGAATGGTACAAGTAGGATGTGAGCTTAACAACTCTGTAGGTTACCACCATAGAATCCATACATTTCCTTTCCCAAAAATAGTCTATTAACACTAGTTTGAAATATATATATAAAAATTGGTTTTTGAAATTTTAATAAACAATACATATTTTCATTTTTCAAAATAATTCACACCACAACTTTATTTTCAACAAGGGTTACCATTTAAAAACCAAAATACCAAACCAAAATCCAAACAATGAAATAAAAAGCTATGATGAAAATAAACAATAAGTATAAAAACTAAACCAATTGAAATATAATATAAATAAGCAAAAGTAGATAAAAAACCATGGGAATTTCCTAAATATCCCTAAAGATATCCATAGACATACTCAGTCTGGAATCACCTGTAGATGTATAGTGAAGCTCCATAGTCAATAACCAACTGGCTGATCTAAACCAGACTCACCAATGGCACAACCCACCTGACCTCTAAGACATCCAAGTGGTACCAACCCATCTAATTAGGGTCGATTAGAAATCATCACTCGACCCTATAAAAGGAACCCATGAATCCCATGGTGAAATTACACTGTGTAAGTAGGAGTTCCTCATAGACGTGACACACCTTACCAATCACCACCTCACTTGCCTGCCCCAAACACTGACACCACCTATACAATAACACATATAGGGAAATCCTCTATAGGGGTGACTATCGTACAAAAAGTCATTCATAAGTTCCAACCAGTCCATCACATCACATGATCTTTCAAACCATTTCTCAAAACATTCAATGATTCCAATCTGACATTTACACTTCCAAAATCGTAACTTATTTCCAATACATTATAAAGTTCCAACCAGGCCTCACATTGAGTCTATTTCAAGTATACTTGTAAAGTATTTCCAAACTATTTTTAAAATGATATAAAACACCATTTTCAAATACATAATGCCAAATAGTACTTTACCTTTCCAATTTTATTTCCACCATTATTTCAAGACCAAGATGAAAACACATAATGTGCTTAAAGATTCCAAACGTGCCTTCACACCTCTTGAAAATACAACCATCTTCCAAAGTACCAAATGGGTTTTATTCTTCAAACACTTATTTAATATCACTTAATTAATTTGTAAACAAAAGGATTTTAGTTAAATATGAAGAATATAAAATATACATCCAAGTGTTTTGAAAATTGGGTTTTGTGTTAAATAAGTCCATCATCATTTGTGTGCTCATCCATGTACACTTCGGGCACACATGAATGTTCCCACATCCAATGGCATACCACAAGTATTTTTACACAAACCATTTTCAAGCAAAAACACATTCTATCCAACCAAAACAAGAAACCATGCTATAAAAGTAACCATGTTCTACATATAAATCCCAAATCATAATCCAAAAAATTTAATAAAACATATATAAGGGAAAACACCACTCAAAACACACAATTTCATTTAAAGTGAACAATTGACATTTTAACCAACACCTAATGTGCATACTATGTATCATAATTAGATAAACCCCTTTCAAAAACCATTTCCGTTAATTTTTGGCAACATGAAAACATCATACCGAGTAAGGAAAACACACCCTAAGCATGAAAAACACAT
This sequence comes from Viscum album, assembly GCA_963277665.1. NCBI lineage: Eukaryota > Viridiplantae > Streptophyta > Magnoliopsida > Santalales > Viscaceae > Viscum > Viscum album. Next base: position 740,429,849 of record OY728159.1, read on the forward strand.
TTTCATATTATTTAAAAATACACTAGTATCAATGGAATGAGTCATAAAGGGAAATAATGGAAGCACCTACCTCAATGGAGTGAGGATGAAAAAAAAACTCTTAGAGAAGGGAGAAAAGTCCCTAAGGAACAATCCGAACACCCTATATCCAAAGGAAAACAACCCAAACATCAACCCTAATCTCTAGGGTTTTTCCAAGAAGAAAATCCCACAAGAAAACCTAAGGAATACAAGAGAGGAATAGATAAATGAGAGAAAAATGGCCAAAACCCTAAAAAATTACCTTAGAACTTTGAAGATGCAACCATGGAGGAGGAGAATCCAAGGAGGGTGGGGTTTTGGGACCCCTTCGTGCACCAATAATGACCAATAGAGAGGGACTGAAATGTGTTTAAAAATAAAGAGGGGTAGAATAGGAATTTAAATATTTTAAAAATATGGGCAGCGCATGCAGTTTGGACACATGGTTTAATAAACCACGTGCCAACTGTGCTACCTCTGATGGAAAAGAGGGGCACCCTACATAGGCTGGCCACACGGTTTCCAAACTGTGCACCGACTATGCTGAATGCCTCAGTTCGGTTACAGAAAAAAACCACATGGTTTCCACATGGTCTCCCAAACCATGCACAACTCATGTTCCTTACCACTGGACACCCAAAACAAGTCGTATGGTTACCTGGGGAAAGCCGCAACGTTTACCCTAACCGTTCTCAAACCATGCATAGGCCAAAATCCCACTCGAAACTTCCAAAATTCAAAAAATTTAACTGAGACTCCACCATAACCTCAACCAAAAAAGATTAAATTAAAAGAAAATAATAAAATAAAATAATATCCAAGGTCGAGGTGTGATAATTATCTCCACCATATACACTTTTTACCCAAGAAATTCACCCATCCAAAAGTTAACAAAACTCAATTCAATGCTTGATCAAAACTAAAAGAAACCATGAACCTTGGGGTGACCTTCCATTCCACAAGTCACACTCGACTGATCAAAAGGAAACCATAGAGTAAGAATGATGGGAGAATACGAGAGGTTTCTACCCACCATAAGAACTTAACTAACACCACCAAAATAGAAACACTCCCACTACAATAGGGAACCAGGGAACTCCCAACATGAAATAACCCAACATCCTCTCATAATAAAAACAACACTACCATGGGAACTAAAAAATTTCACACACCAACCAATATCCCCCAACATAAGGGGATAAACACAAAAAAAAAGAACTATAACCAAACAACTGATCTGAACACAAACTACAAGCATAAATTTCCACCAGCATGGATATCTCCAAACCATCACAACTAAAATTTAGACCATCCCACACAAGGGAAGAGAACACTCAAGGAAGAACAAGTGATTAGAAGATCCACCTTATAGTAAACATAGCCACTAATTTTCTTACAACAAAGTAGAAAATCATGATAGTAGCAAGAATTACAATGGAAACTTCAAACATCTCCACCCCAGCACTGGGGACAAAAATTGGGCCAAGCATTCCCCACACCCTTGGTGATTCTTGATTGTGTGTGAGCTTCACTCTGGGGTCTATGGATGGAGCCTTGATGTCTAATGCATCTCTCGCATCATATTCAGGAATTGACATCCTCCGATCAGGGATTATTCATTGAGAAACACTTAACAAAAAACTTCTATAGATGACATATAGGGACACAATGATGGAAATTCTTCGGAGGATTATTATAGGATGGCTTTGAATGCCTGAACCGGCCACACTGGAAGAACATGAGTGAGTGGTCCGACGAACAAGAAGTCAGATCTAGAAAGATGTAATTCTTGAGAACAGGTTCCTCTGGCACATGATTCTCATCATATGGGGAACCTTCACAAACAAAAGAGGAAAGTTGGTTCATCAGTTTCCACATACTGTTCTCTAAAAACTAGTTTGGATAAGAATTCCTCATTCACCAACTTCCTAAACTGAACTTCATCATATGAGAGAAATTTTTCAATGATATTTGAATGAAGACCCCAAATTAAAAGAGGATCCTTTAACTGGTCCTCTAACACCACATCCAGAGAGTAAGAAACCAAATATTTGAAGGGATCAACACAAGATTTCACAGTCTTCTAGCTCTACTGAACATCTCACAGCTCTGCCACCTTCCTTGCCTACACCTACTCAGGTATGAACCTTTAGAAAAAAGTGGTCTTAAAGATTTCCCAAGTCATTATAACCTGAAATGATTATGGGACAACTAAATTCCACTGGTCCAAAGATAGACCCTCAATCAAACCCAGGACAACATGAACTCTAATAGCTTCAGGAGTTACCAATAATTTGAAGAAACACTCAACTTCCTCAAGAACTTCCACTACCTCTAATGGACCTCAGTCACCATGATAGACATGAAACAGTTGAGAAGAACCAAAAACTGGGAAAGATTCACTAAAAAACTTGGGTACCTTTTCAAGCATCATATTCTAAAAAACATCAAAAAACAAATGCAAAAATTAGTATCCAACCAAAACACAACCAAAATACCATCTTGGGCTAAACAAACTATCTTTTGAGCCAAACACATATGGACACAACAAAAAATACTCTTTTAAAAAACCATCCTTTTTATTTAAATTTTCAAAACCGAATTCTTCCAAGGACACTTTTCAAAACCAAGATCTATATTTCACAAACAAAATCCAATTATCAAAGAAAAACCAATTTTCAAAACCATTTTCTCATTCAAATACATTTTAGAAAAACTAGGCCAAGCCTTTGATTTCAATTACCCACCCATGGAATCCTATAAACCACTACATATGTGTCTATCCACTTCCGCCCATATCATCGATAAACATGTGCTAATATGAACTTTCCCTATATACCCATGCATATTTAAAATTTCTTAAGGAATATCGAGGGTTATATTTACCATTTCATTATCAAAACCCAAGAATTATCCAAATTTTCAATCCAAAACATTTTCCTTTAAAACCCAATTTTCCAATCTAAAACCATTTTAAAATAATCATTCCCATTTCAAAAACCATTTTCATTTCAAAATCCACCCAATACAACCAAAACCAAATAAAAACATAACTCTCACTAATAAAGACCAACCACAATGAACAAATCACTCCAAACAACCAGAATGGGGAAATAGCGTCCATGTATAACCAAGTGACATGGTAGTAGTCTATTCCCTAGGTATGCATCAACATTAAGAGTACCTTGAACCATGAACTCAAACTTCACATTGTTCAATACTCTATGTGAGGTAATGATATGAAATTAGCTGACCTCCATTATCATTCCTCAGTTAAAAAAACCCAAAAATACAAAGACTCAATTCCAAAACCACCCATGGTAACTGAGGCCTTGTCATGAGTGGAGGTGATTAGACACCAACCCATAACTTACCTCCTGAGCCTCAAAAATCCTAGTCCTCAATCTACCTAACACCCCAAATAACAAATATATTTCCATGATACCATTTTTTCATGAATGAGGTCCGGATTCCATCCAAACTAACATCCAAACCAGTCTGAGACAAGGCTCGAAAGGTGTTCCCGATCCCCTGTGGGTTGGCAACTAGTTTTGAGCATAAAATTAATCCCCATGGGAACAATTTTTTCCAAATAATAACTGGGATTAAATAAATAAAATAAGAAAACTGAGCATGAAACAATATATAATAACTGATCATAAATAAATACACAAGTTGATCATGATAAAGATAAAAATGAACAACAAAACAAAGCAGAAACTAAATACAAAACTAAAAATTGAATATGCCAACAAAATCTCCATGTGTCCTCTTAGTAACCTCCAACCACAAGACAGAACGACTCCAACAACAAGCAAAAGAACCAGAAACCTAAACCTATAAAATAGCTTGGGTCTACCAACACCGAATGATATAAGTAGGGTGTGAGATTAATAAATCAGTAGGTTACCACTACAAAATCCATACATTTTCTTTCTAGAAAACATTCCATTAACACTAGTTTTAAATAAATATATAAAAATAGGTTTTTCACATTTTAATAAAAAACATAGATTTTCATTTTTCAAAATAATTCACAACACATCTTTATTTTCAACAAGGGTTTCCATTTAAAAACCAAAATCCCAAACCAAAATCCAAACAAATAAATACCAAGATATGATGAAAATAAACAAGCAGTATAAACACTAAACCAAGTGTAATGGAATATAAATAAGCACAAGAATATAAAAAACCATGGGAATTTCCTAAACATCCCAAGATCGATCCATGTACATAGTCGGTCTGGACTCACCTATCGGCGTATGGTGCAGCTACATAGTCAATAACCAATTGGCTGCTCTAAACAAGAATCACTAGTGGCACAACACACCTATCCTCTAAGACATCCAAGGGGTACCAATCTGTCTAATTGTGGTCAATAAGTAATCTTCACTCAACCCTATAAAAGACACCCATGAAACCCATGGTAAAAGTGCATTGTGTAAGTAGGAGGCCCTCGAATGCTTGACTCTCCTTACCTTCCACCACCACACTTTATTTCCCCAAACACTGACACCACATATACAATAACCCATATAGGGAAATCCTCTATAGTGGTTCCCATTATACAATAATTCATTCATAAGTTCCAACCGGGTCGTCACATCACATGATCATTCAAATCGTTTCTCAAAACATTCAAAGATGCCAATCATGCATTTACACTTACAAAACCAAAACTTATTTCCAAGACATTATAAAGTTCCAATTGTACCTCATGTCGAGTATATTTTAAATACAATTATAAATTATTTCCAAACTATTTACAAAATGATATAAAACACCATTTTCAAATACACAATGCCATACGAGCCTTTAACTTTCTAATTTTATTTCCAACATTATTTCAAGACTAAGATGAAAACACACAACGCGCTTAAATATTCCAAACAGGACTTCACACCACTTAAAAAACCAACCATATTCCAAAGTACCAAATGGTCTATATTCTTAGAACACTCATTTAAAATCATAATTAATTCATTTGGAAACAAAAGTATTTTAGTTAAACACCATGAATTTAAAAGAGGCATCCATGTGTTTTGAAAACCAGGTTTTTTGTTAAATAAGGCCATCATAATTTGTGTTCCAATCCATGTGTGAACTCCTGGAACACATTAATATTCCCACATCTAATGGTATACCACAAGTATTTTTTCCCCTAACCATTTTCATGAAACAACACATGTCGTCCAACCAACACAACAAGCCACACTATAAAAGTCACCAAGTTGCACATATAAATCCCAAATCACAGTCTAAAAAATTTAATAAAACATATCTAAGATAATAAACCACTAAAAATACACAATTTCATTTAAAATAAACAATTAAAATTTTAGAAAACCCCTAGTGTGTATACTATGTATCGTAATTAGAGAAACCCATTTCAAAAACCATTTCCATTAATTTTTTGCAACATTAAAACATCATACCAAGAAAGGAAAACATACCAAAAGCATGCGAAATTCATTTTAATATTATTTAAAAATCTACAAGCATTAATGGAATGAGTCATAAAGTAAAATAATGGAAACACCTACCTCAATAGAGTGTGGATGCGACAAAACTCTTGGAGAAGGAAGAAAAGGCCCCAAGGAACAATATACACACCCTAGATCCAAGGAAAAAAACCCAAACATCAACCCTAATCTCTATGGTTCTTCAAAGAAGGAAATACCACAAGGAAACCCAAGGAAAACAAGATAGTAAGAGATAAAGGAGAGAAAAATGGTCAAAACCCCTAAAAACATACCTTATAACTTTGAAGATGAAACAATGGAGGAGGAGGAGCCAAGGAGAGGGGGGTTTTGGGACCCCTTCATGTGCCAAAAATAACCAAGAGGGAGGGGTCTGAATTGGGGTTATAATTAGAGAGGGTTAGAATATGTATTTTATGATTTTAAAAATCTAGGCAGCCTATATGGTTTGGCCGCACAATTTCCAAACCATGCATAGACCTTGTTGAATGCCTGTGTTCAGTTATCAAACCAAACCACATGGTTGATGCACAATTTCCCAAACCATGCGCAACTTGTGCACCTTACCAATAGAAACCCAAAAAAATCCACATGGTTACCTAGGAAAAGCCGCACGATTTACCCTAACCATGCTCAAACTGTGAACATGCCAAAATCCCATCTAAAATTTCCAAAATTCAAAAATTTAAACTAGGACTCAACCAGAACCTCAACTAAAAAGATTCAAATCCATGAAAAAAATAAAATAAAGGAATATCTAATGTTAGGGTGTGACATGTACACAGTCAAATAAATAACACATAGAACACAGGTCGATAAGTTTTATCAGTATAATAAATTAATTTTAATTCTATGTAATTTTTTAATATACACAACATGTACTATTTAGCTACACGGTGTCTATATTTATCACTGTCAATTTTTGGCACATTCCTAGGTACTCAGTGTGTAATCGTACCATGAAAAACAATAGAGTACATGGAGTGTACATTGTCTATACAATGTGTTTTTTAGAGATACATGGTCCTGAGTCATTTAGGCCATCAAATTGAATACACGAATCACCTTTGACTAATGGACTACACACCATGTTTGGATGTTACACATCGTGTAGTCTAGATGATCATGTGCGAGCCTAGCCTGGTGAACAAACGATGTATTAAATATACATCATGTGTAATAAATGAACATGGATCAAATTAATTATGAATTAATTCATGGTTTATTTAACATGGGTACACTACGTGTACCAACAGGCTACACGATGTGTACTCTTGTACTACTCAACCCGAATCATCGACACCTCAGGATGAGTTCTTCAAATGTTTTAATTCATATAATAAATTGATTTTTGATTATATTTGTGAGAACATAGTGGAATAAGAGAATATCTTATGATTAAGATTAAAGTGAAATTAAACTGGAATTGAAAACTGATGATAATGTGTAAATCAATCAATAGTATTTTAATAATTATAAATATTTATGTAGCCACTTGATGGTTCCAGGAACAATGGAGGCACTATATAGAACATGCCCAAATTATATTTTTGTCACAAATGATGATTAATCTGAGATGTACATCGATGATAAACGTTGTGACCAATGGAATTAAATCAAAGATTAATTGATGATTAAACATTATCATGTGATCATCCCATGTTATTTATAATTTTTATTTAAACAGCTAAATAATAACATTGCAATGAATTATTTCTTCATTGATGAATCTGAAAATGTATCTACATCATACCATCATTTTATTATACAAATCAAGTGTAGATTCCCTCCAACAGTGATCCACACATGCTCTATGAGCCTTCGAACACCATCGTAGGAATCTCTGAGCTGCTAGCACAACATATCCTAATGCTTATGTCATTCGTCTTTGATCGCACCGAGAATCTCTTTAAGGAAGTGTTCTCTTATATCTCTCTAGACTTGAGAGTGGTGGTGGAGGAGGATCGCTCTCTATCTTGAGAGTGTTCTTATAGAAGGATCTCTCTAGGGCTTTAAGAGAATTTTCTCCAGATGTTATTGTGCACAAAAAATGAAATGACAACCTTTTAAGAAATAATATAATTGTGTTTATATACCACTAGGGTTAGAAAATAATAATTTAATATGTGAACTTATTATTTTTATTAATCCCTGAAGAACCCCACATATATAATGATAATAATAATATTATTATTATTATTTCATGACATGATAAAAACTAATGAATTAAATTAAATTCTATTTTATTTAAATAATATTCAATATATATTATTTCTCACTGGACCATTAAGCTCAGTCTACCATTCCTCCATAAAATTTATCAAACCTTAAATAATGAATGTTTATTTAATAAATAAATATCATTTAATTATTCACCAATAAATAAATAAGTATTATATTCACTAAATAGAAAATAAATATTTATTAAATATTATACTCACAAAATATTATCTCGAATAACTAGTGATAGAATATGTGTGATCAAGAAAACATGAATAATTATTAAACCATGATCGAGAATAATATTTATTCAAATTTTTTAATAATAAATAATATTATTATTTAACTGAAGTTCTGGATACACTTAGTGTGTGTCCCTCAAGGCCTATTTCTCAGTGAAAATTGTCAAATTAGCCCAAAGTCCAAGGTTAGTATCTAGTAATATGCCAAGGAACCCATAGAAAAAGAAGTTAATGTGACAAAAAAATAAAACCTCATACATACACATATTGTGTAATATAATCCCTTTATCATGATATCTCTAATTAATCAAGTTTCATAGTGGTTCAATCAACATATGTTCTTGATGTCTCTTTCTTTAACTTTCCCGAAGTTTAAATTTCATACAGAACACCATGAAAATGGATTTATTTAGGCTATATTATTATATCAAATGGAATGATATATCAACTTCAGTTAAGTAATATAATGGAAAAATATTTTCTCTCATTATTCATCAATGAAATGTTACTCGTGATCCACCCAACATATCCTACCTCACCGCAAGCATATGTAATCATAGTTTTCATCAATACATAAAAGTACATGACCCATAATATCCATTAATAATAATCTTAAATTATAAGAATCAATACACATGTATGCGGATATGAACATCTGATGACACATCTAAATATGGATTTCCTACTAGCAGGTCTGATTCTCATTATCTCTAGACATTAGAAATTACCAAGGGTATACACCATGAGAATGTGTCTCAAAGTCCTATGATTCTCCACCCCTAATATCCTATATAATTTTTTTCCCTAAAATGATTTCATTTGGCTATAGAAATATATATTTTAATAATATTTTTGAGGCACTTCTAGGTTCTCATTGCAGTGGGGAACTACTATGACCTTTTCGTGTGACAACTACTCTTAGGTCATTATCACATATTATGTCACATAGAAGAACAATCATGATATGATAAAGAGTTTATTAATATTTAAAAAAATGAGCATGAGTTTCATAAAGTACATAGAATTTGGTTATAATGAAATAAATCCAAAACCTTCCCATGATTAATTTTATACACCTTCAAGAAGAATCAATGGGTGAGTTACTTTGGTGTGTTGTGAGCACAGAGGAAATCAGGTGATACTTAGACAAAATCATGTGGGAATATGCATGTGATGGAGTTGATTCTTAAAAATGATCCTATATGGAAAAGGCCTCAATACCACTTCACTTAGGATCCAAGGTGCATAAACTGGATGATTCAATTTGGAGACTTTAAATATGGTCAGTTAATTTAACATGGTCTTATAAGTGGTCTTGAAAATAAATGGGATTAAGTGAAACAAGCTTGGGACTTTGTTGGAAAATGAATTTGGTCCAAATCTTTCACTTGGTTCTAAACATCACCAAATTTATTCAAAAACGCATTTTTTTTGTGGTTTCTTAGACTAGGTATACACGCTTGAAATATGGTGGGCTTAAACTATAGTGCACACAAGTTGTTGTTTTCATGCGAGGGACTTGTGTCTAAAACATGTAATCTTGGACTCAGCTTGGTTGGAATTTTCCTTCAATAACTCATCAAGGCTTTAGTGGGTTAAAATTCATCATTCCATCTATAATTCTTAGATTGTACTTCAATGCGTCAGGTCTAGTTTGAATAAATCATGGAGCATGCAAGGATTTATTGTAACTTGGTACAAAAAATCATGGCTATGGTATAACTTCAAGGTTAGTATAGGTGTGAATGTGATCGATGCTTGAAAAAATGTGTGGAGCAGCTGTGGATATGGACGTGTGATTATTCTTGTTTGGAAAACTTTTTGAACACCATGTGTGCACTACCCTTCTACTCTACAGTCGATGATTTTGGATGATGCAATGCCTTATTGTATCCTACATAGGGAACACACAACATACAAAAATCAAGTGATTAAAATGTATCCACCTATTCATTAAAAGCCTAGATTCTTGTATTTGGTGTTCATCCTCAACTAGATCAGTTTTTATTCTTTGTTCATAATATCCACGACTTGGTTTAGATTCAACAGGGCAATGTAGCTTGAGTTGCCTCTCATAGAACTAGTTATGAGGGACTGGATGAAAATCATCCATATTTGGTAAACTCAAGTGGTCATATTCACGCTCATATGCCTTTTCATTGAACAACACTTTGAACTCTGACTCTGGTTCCACTTCATGAGTATCAGGTTCAGCTTCATCTGGAAAGTGAGTGCATGGGTGTGGCTTGAGTGGTTTTGGGTGAAATCTTCAATCTTGGGTAAATATTGATTAGTGGCTTGGTATTAAATTCAAGAAACACTACACAGTTAGTCCATGGGTTGTTCATGAATCAACCATGGGTGGAGGTAAGGGCTTCACACCAATCTAGGGAAGGAAAACCATGGATGCAGAAGGGATTGGGCATGATTATAGTGTTTTTCCTTCTCATGGAGGGATGGGTCAGTACACGGTCAAAGGCTGGTAGTTAAAAAGGGAGTTCTCATTGTCACAATGTTGTGTGGTAGTAGGGATGATATTAATTCATGATGCATGGTCAGAGAATGGTCTACATAGTAGCTGATGACATGGTAGGATGCTCATGGTCGTAGTCATCCATGGAAGTAAGGACGTAGAAGTATACACCTCACGTGATCATAATGTGATTTTATCTCATGAATGAATTAATTTGCTGCATTTTTGTCCTTTATTTTCATAAAAAATTAAGTGCATGAATTTTTCAAATTAATTTCAAATTGAAAATCAATTTAAATTCCCTTGACCAATTAATTCTATGATTAGTTGAAAAATTTTCCAAATCACAAATAATTTAAATTTATCATTCTAAAAAACATTTTAAAATTCCATTATGACTTTTCATAGTTTAAAATTGTTATTTTGTAAACAATTTTAATTTATCTGTCAAAATCCCACTTATCCAAATGGAATTAAAAATTTGTATAAAACAATTGATATTTAATTTTATAAAATAATTAAATTCAAGTTCCAAAAAAATTATGGTTGTATTAATTAAAAAATTTATATGATAATTAAAAATACAAATTTTAAACTATTAAATAAATAAATTCTAGATTTGAAAAAGTAAAAAGAATTCACTGATTTTCCCAAGTTTTAATCAATTTAGGGGGTTATAAGAAATGTAAAAATAGTTAATAATTTTTAAAATTTATACTCTCATCACTCTACCACACTTAAACTATTTCACTCCTAGAAAATACATTGAATTCCATTTTTTTGAAAAATATGATTTTCCTAGTTAGTCCTAAATATAAAAGCTAGGGGGAAAATTGACAGGTTCATTGTTTGAGTTATTAAGCCTCTTCTATGATTTAAATTCACTATCTCACTTTAATTAAATCAAAGTTCCTAGTATAATAGTGGAAAAAATTAGATTTAAGTGGAATCAAAGTTTTAATAAGAAGCACTTCCATTTATCTCTCTCTCTCCTATGTTTCTTAAATCAAAGGTCCAATTTCCACTTCATTGATACAACTCAAAGAAATTTATTAAAAGTCAATTTACCCATTCTTCATTTGGGTTCAATATTCCCCTCACCTAAATGAATTCATTTTTTAATATTAGACACTTTATTGATTTGTTTTGAATTTTTCTAGCCATGTTTGTGAGAATCAACATGAAAAGGAACTTAATGAATATATACAAATGGAATTTACTCTTGAACCTTGTTCCAAATGTTCCATAGATTCACTGTGAGATTCCAATTTCTTATTTTAATCCAGTTTCAATGGACTTATATCAATTTATTTTGAGTTGTATCCCTAGGGTGTTATTTTTCATAGATTCCAAGTTACCTCAAATTAAGTTTTAAATTCCAGTGATCTCATGTTATAATTATGATTCTATAAAAATATTTTTAATCACACTCTCTTTACTCATTATAAGACCAAATTTCCATGATATCATTGAAAATTTAACCCAACATTCATTTAACTATTTAAATTTTAAAACTAATAAAATACTTCCATCATAGTATGGTATAAAATTATATAGAAAAATAATAAAGTGAAATGTTTTACTATCCTAAAAAAAACTAAAAACCAAAATAATAAAGTATATATAAATTATGCACAAATTCCCAAAAATAGATTTGGATTTTTAGATGTTTTTTTTGAAAAAAATATAAAAACACTTTGAATCATAATGAAGAAAACTGTAAAAGTATTTAAATCCTAATATAATTGGTCTCCCTCTTCCACATACTTGGTTCAAACACACTTCCATTTATTTGCATCATTCATTTATCAAGTAATGCATATTAAAAATAAAATAATCTAAACTAGTTTGAAGTAAAGAGATAATATGGGTTTTCTTTATTTGATGGTAGTAGGTAGAAGTTTAAACTCCTCTATTAAATCTTTCCATAAATATTTATTGAAATAATTCACTTGCTAGAAATTCACCTTGAATAGATTATTTGAGTGTTATACTTTGATTTCAATTGCACCAAATGGAAAATTATTAGTCAATGTGTATGGTCCAGTCCATTGGGAATGAAGTTTACCTAACATGAGTTTCATCCTTAAGGAGAACGACAACACTTTATCTCTAATATTAATTTTTTTTTCTATATGAGTCTATCATGGATAAATCTACCTTTCTCCTTATAAAAAATAGAATTATAAAAGTCCTATCTTCTCATCTCCTCAAGTTGAATCATCTGTACTATCCTTTGTTCTATAGTTTTTCCAAACTCCGTGTTTACTCTCTTAATAGCCCAGTAGGATTTTTACTACAACTCAACAGGCATGTGACATTGGTTTACATAAACAATTTTGTAAGGATACATACATAAGGGGGGTTTTATGTAGTTTTGTATACCCATAGTGATTGTTCAAGATTTATAATCCAATCTTTACGGTAGGGTTGCACTATATTCTCTAGAATCCTTTTTATCTCTCTATTGGAAACCTCAACCATCCCATTGGTTTATGGGTAATAGGTAGTGGAAGTTTTGTGTTGTACTCTATATTTATTTATCAAGGATTAAATGTTCTTATTTTATAAGTCTATGCATTGGTCACTTGTTATTTCTCGAGGAACTCTAAACCTAAAAAAATGATTTTATAAACTTAATCACTGTTTTAGAATCATCAATTCATGTGGATTTTTCTTCAATCCAAATATAAACATAATCCAATGCTAAAAAATTTAGAAAAAAACAAAATGATATGGGAAATAGTCCCATGAAATTTAATTCATATACATTAAATATTTCATATAAAATTATTCGTTTTTAGTGTATTTTGGAAATCCCACTAATAAAATTATAAGTTTGGACATTTTTTTCAAAATTCATGTGAAACATTGAAAATTTAGTACCAAAAAGATCCATCTTCTAAAATATTCCTAGCTATTCTTTGAGCTCCAAAATGGCCTCCACAATATAAAAGAATATATTTAATTTCCTCTTCAAGGATACACCTCATTATTACTTGATCACTACATATTTTCCATAAATATGTATCTTCCAATACATAATATTCTAATCAACATTTAATTTAATTACTTGATGTTTAAAAAAAGAGGGTACCTTTGATGTGAATAGAACAATTACTATATCATCATACCAAGGTGCTTGAGTGGATTTATACAACTTCTCTCCAGGAAAAGATTCATCCATGTTTGTTTTGGATGGTGGTGCTAACTTGGTAGTGCAGGGTAGTCTATTCATGTGGTCTACAACTAGACTTTCATATCCCTTTTTTCATTGATTTCCAAATTAAAACCCTATAGAATAAAAATACATCTCACCAATCTTGACTTTTCATCATCCTTATTGATCAAATACCAGAGTGTTTTATGATTAGATAAAATAGTTATTTTACTTCCAAATAGGTAAGATCAAAATTTTTCTGAAGTAACAACAGAAAAAAAAACTCCTCTGTTGTTTTATAATTTATCTGGTCAATATCCAAGGTCTATGAAGATTTGGATATCACACATGAGTGTCCATCAATATTCTGGGAAAATACAACTCCTACGGATCTATTCAAAGCATCACACAATATCTCAATGGGGAGTTCCCAGTTCAGTGGGTGGATTATGTAGGTTGTGGCCAAGAATTATTTTCTCTTATCAAAGGATAACCCACATGAATTATAAAAAAACTCAATTTATTTCTTAAGTTGGTTAGTTAGGGGAATTTTTTTTATAAATCCCCTAATGAACCTTCTATAAAACCCATCATAACCTAAAAATGATCCAATGTGTCTCATAGTAGTAGGATAAGGTAGTACAGAGATCACATCAATTTTGGACTTATCAACTCCAATCCCATCTTTAGAAATTATGTGTCCCAAAAAAAATCCTTTTTCTACCATGAAATGCCACTTTTCAAAATCCAACACTAAGTTATTCTCAATACATATCTGTAAAAAAATTCTATACACTCCAAAAAAATTCGAAAACAGGTTTCATAGATAGTAAAGTCGTCAAGGAATACCTAGAATAAGATCTCAATCAGGTCTAATAAGATACTTACCATGAAATATTGAAATGTACCTGGGGCATTGAAAAGACCAAAAGGCATCCTTAAGTATAAAAATGTACCAATTTGACATGGGAAAGTGGTATTATCTTGGTCATCCAAAGAAATTAGAACCTAAAAGTATCCAAAAAATCCATCAAGTAAAAAATAAATACCCTTCCCTACTATCCTTTCTATTATTTGGTATACAAAGGGAAGGAGGAAACGATATTTACAGGTTACATGATTCAATTTCTTATAGTCAATGAAAACTCTCTAGTTATTCTAAATTCTTGTATGCACTAGTTCATTAGTATCATTTTGTATAATTGTGTATCTAGTTTTCTTTGGAATAATTTGAATGGGACCCACCCATTGGGAGTTCGCGATGGGGTGAATTATTTTAGCTCATAGTAGTCCTTTTACTTCCTTTTTCACTACTTCTATAAGGGTAGAGTTGAGCCTTAATTGGGTTTGTCTCCTTGTTTTGGACTCATTTTTAAGAAAAATCCTATACATGAAGGTGGAAAGGATAATCCTTGGAATGTATCTTAGTGTCCGACCTATTTCCTTGGAATTTTATTTTAAAATTTCAAGAAGTGGGTACCCTTTTTTGGATTTTAAATTATTTGAAAAGATTACTAACATTTTTTCATTTTTTTTAAATAAACATAATTCAAATTTGATGATAGTAGTTTCAATTCCATCTCAGGGGGGTTTTCTAGATATGTTCCCACAATAATGTTCTCGATGATGGCAACCTATACATGTAAAGCAGAAGGGTCAGTGATGGATTTGCACAAATAATCAAAATAAATATCATCAAAATATATTTCACCATCACACATCATAGTTTCCAAATTTAAATAATTTTAAAAAATAGATTAATAAACAAAGTTAGGTGTTTCTAAAGCTTCTTATAATTATATTATGCCATTATTTTTTTAATTACTTTCTTAGAGAAACATGGAAATTCAAAATGATTCAAAGTAAAAATAGATTTCTCTTCATGGGGAGTTTTTCACTGAATCTTCAATTTTAAAATCCATAGTTTTCTCTCCAAAATTCATGGAAAGTGTCCCCTCATTAACATAAATAATTGTTTTGTAAGTCTTAATAAATGTACTGTCTAAGATGATAAAAGAGTTATCTTTACCATTTACTTCCTCCATGTTCAGAATGTAGATGTTAGTAGGGAATAAATATCCTTGTACACTTATTAGAACATCTTCAAGTACACCAACTGGGTAGGTAATGTCTTAATTGGAAATTTTCACAACCACTCAGGTGGTTTTGAGTTCTCATTTCTCTAGAGATGAATAAACTAAATAAAGCATTACATTAATTGATGATCCTAAATTACATAATTATTTGGAAAATTTTAGCTCACCAATAGTGTAGGGGATAGATAAGATACTTGGATATTGGAATTTTTGGGTTATTTGTGGGGTTACAAGTACATAAACATTTTTACCCAAACTTACCTTTTCACTAAATTCTAATCTTCACCTCTCGGTGTGCAAGTCTTTAATGATTTTTTCATACCTAGGAATTTAGAAGATGGATCCAGCAAAGGGATTTTAATCTCCACCTTCTTGAATGTCTCTAGGATCTCCTATTGAAATGTGTCTTCATGGGGTCTCTTGAGGAGTTTTCACTAGATGGGAAGGGATTTTGGGGTTGATACAAGCCTTCCATCTTATCTTTACCTTTATCTTTATTCACCGGGGGTGATTCCAACATTTCTTCAGACTCTTTTTCTTAGGAAGATTCATCAGGTACATGTGGCTATTCACTTCTAGATCCTTCTCTAGATGGTGATTCTTAACTGCTTCCTAGCTTCTTTCTACTCCTTAATGAAATATAATTGACATTTCCCTTATGGTTATGAATTGATTGAGCATGAAGCTTATCTAAGCCCTGATTCTTTAAGTCATTGATAGTAGTCATAATCTGGTTGTACTATCCTTACAGATCCTTAAGTGTTAACCCATGTGTGTTGAGGGTAGTTTGTCAAGCAGTGTGAGATTCCACAAGTTGTTTTAGTAATTGATTTATGGTTGGTTCTTGATCTTACTATTGTTGGTATCTTGTATAGGGCCAAGAGTTGGCTCTTTGGAAGGGTGTAGGTTAGAGGGATGGTCGAAAACCTTTATAAAAAGGTTCCCTTTTCTATTGTTGGTTCCTATCTCCAAAATGAGTATTGGAATACTCCCTCTACCCTTTATTATTTTCTAGTTTCTAGTGGAACTACCTTTGGAACATGATATCACAACTCACTATTCCTTGAATTTGAGGTAATCCATCGGTGTAGTAGTTTTGTGAGTAGAAAAGTTGTCGCACTCTTAGAGGTGAAAAAGGTGATGTTTCCTATACCTTGTTCAAAGCCACTGTTCTCACAAGAGGGGTCATTTCTTTAATATCATTTTCAAGTAAAGGGGAGTTAAAAATTTTTATATCATGTACTCATCGAGTTGTGGATTGTGTGCCGAGTTGATGAGAATTTTATGAGATCCTCTTGATTAGCTCTATGATTTCAGTGGCGTGTTTGTATATTAATGACCTTCTAGAGAAAGTTCCATCAATCATTGGTAAAAGAACATGAAAAAATGATGATCTTTGAAAGGCTAATGTGGGCAGGAGGTTTTTAACTGCATGAATCTCTCATAGAACTCATAGAGAGTTTCTCCACTTTCTTACTTGATCCTAGAATTTTCTTTCCTTATCTGAGTGCTCCTTAAGAAAGGAAATTAATTATAGAAGAACACCTTCTATAACTCATCCCATGTAGTGACTTCCCCAAGTTGGAGGTTGTAGATCCATTCCTTGGTTTCTCGTTCAAGAGAGAAGTAGAATACCTTCCAGCTAACTTGATCTTATGATACTCCTCTGGGCTTGAAGTTGTTGAAAACATTAGCAAATTCTCTTTGATATTGGTTAGGGGTTTCTCCTACAAAGCCATGAAACTTTTCTAGGTGTTGGATCACCTCGGTTCTCAGTTCAAAATCTTGTTGATTATTAGGTTGTTGAAGTCGATTATTATTGTTGAAATTGGATGCATAAAAATCTATTCAATTGTTCCATGTTGTTTTCCATGTTTCCACTCCATAAAGTCACTCTAGTGGAGGAAGAAGTTGGGGATGAGGATCTTTTCAATAGAACTGTGAAAAATTCCCTTTCTTCCTGTTGAGTGATTTTTAAAGTTCTCAATCTCACCATAACCATTCGATCTACTTATGGATAAAAATCAATGAGGTGAGATGGATTTGATCCAGTCATTTTTTGAAATCATTTTAAAACAAAATTTAAACATAAACATTGGTCTCCCCGAAAACGACACCAGGTTGATGCATGGACCGCCACGAGGCTGCCAACAAATGGATTTTGTACTCAAGAAAAATGTAGTAGTAGTGGACTCAAGTTGTCTCTTAGAGAGGACAATGTTCTGGGTGTGTTTTACTATTGTTTAATGGGTTCGAATTATGAAAACAATGAATGAGATTGATTGGTTGACTTTGATCAAATTGGTTTTAGAATTAGTTTAAAAGATAGTGGTCTAATCTTAGATTACTCTCCTCACTTACACATGAATCATTATTCAATTTCATTCCCCCGACATTCTTTAATCAAAATAAATCCGCATGATTAGCATATCTTGGGAATTTCGGTATGGAACAGAGAGATACAACAATCCCAATATTCATTATCCTCACCTAGTACAGTGATTGGATACCATCACCTAGTATAGTCATCTCACTGCTAACTATCGTAAGCAGTGAAAGAATTCTCAAGCAGCCTATGTGTGAAACCAGTGAAAAAGCATGAATAATTTAAATGTGAAGACGAATGAAAATTTCCTATAAGCTACGCATCGAAACACATCCATATAATTGAGCAGATAAGAATTATCATTAAAAACTAGAATTTAACACAGGGAGATTTATCCTAGACCTGACCACTATTGGTCTAGTGTGCCATCACTAGAGAGTATAGAAATGGAAGAAAGTAGAAATGGAACAACAATAGCTCCACCCGATCAATCAGTTACGGAAACAACCTCCTCCTCAAGTGAACAATTCGTAATTTATAGAGGAATGCTTAGAGTTCTTAAATCTTCCATTTCCCGCCATGCGATTAGCATGATCTTCTCTTCCAACGAACCAGCAATTCTGAATTATTCCTCGAATTCTAAGCCCAAGTTTCTCTTTTCAAATTGTTTCCATGCGCACAGGTTAAGGGTGAGATTAGTTTACTTTAATCTTCAAACTAAAACATTTCTTCCCACGATCAATTTCATACGCCTTTGAGAATAATCAAAAGGCTGAAATGCTTTGGTGCACGCTCGTGTGGGGAGATGCATGTGATGGGGCTGATACTTGCAAATAGGCCTATGTAGAAAAGGCCTCGACATCACTGCACTTGGGCTTCAAGGTGCATAGACTGGATGAGTCAATTTGGCAGCTTCCGGTATGGTTGGTGAACTTGGCTTGGTCCTAAAAGCGGTCTTGAAAATCAATGGCAGAGCTACAGGGCTAGTGGGGATGCGGCAGATGGGGTTTTGTTCGATGCTTTGACAAATGTGTGGAGCAGCCGGTGCCATGGACGTGCGATTGTGCTCGTTTGGACATTTAGTCGAACACCATGTGTGCACTGCCCTTCTACTCTGTAGCCGATGAGTTGGGACGATGCTAGGCCTCACCGTCTCCTGCTCAGGGAACACACAAAATCCAGGAATCAAGTGATTCAAATGTGTAAAGCTCGTCATCAACAGCCTCAATGCGTGGGTTTGTTCTTCTTCCTGGACGATCTCGGTTCGTTTTCTCCACCAAGAATAACCACGGCTTGGTTCAGATTCGAAAGCGACGCGGCTTTGGTTGCCCCTGAAAAGTAGCCATCTTCGGCGAACTCAAGTGCTCGTCATCATGCTCGGTGACCTCTGCATCGAACACCACCACCAGCTTTGGCTTCGTTTCCCACTCTGTCACCGTCGGTTTTGGCTTCATCTGGAAAAAGAGTGCATAGGCGCGGGCTGAGTGGCTTCTGGTGCCAGATTCGATCTTGGGTCGAGATTCATCCGTGTGAAGAACAAAGAAGAATAATTGTTGTCAAACATCAAATATCAAAGGTAATTCCATATGTAATAATTCTATGCTCTTGGAGTGTTTAGAATCAAATTATCTTGAATAGAAAGTCTTAATAATTCTTCAAAAAAATTCAAGAACACATGATCAATGATAATCAAAGAACAGAATTCAACATTTCTCGCATCATGAGATTAATCCTCACTTTAAACATATCAAAACATTTACCAACTAGTCAAATTATTAATGTTTTAGAATTTTTGTCATGTTTCCCCATAGGTTTATTGAGAAATTTGTTTATGGGATAGAGAATCAATGAACTGGAAGGATAGAAAAAACAATCACTACCTCATATAGAAGTTGTTGGCACTTTCATTCATTAGTCATTATCATGTGAGATTCGATGTTCAACATTCCGGGGGTGCAACATTGTCACATGGTGATTAGCTCTACATCAAAGATTCCTTTACCCCCCTCCCAGGGTTTATGCTTAGAGAATGACTAGCCCTTATGGAAATTCAATAATGTCGGCTTTGACCAACACCCCCTGATTTTAATGATCCCAATGATAAATATGATTTGGGATTATCAAAATTAGGAGGTGTGCGGCATTATTGAATTTCCATAAGGGTTAGTCATTCTTTAAGCACAAACCCTGGGAGGGGGGGTAAATGAATCTTGAATTTCATGTTTATCACGTTATTAATGATTTTCATGTTTTCTATTAAAAAGCGGTTTACTGTCAAAATTTGCAAAAATGGTTAGTCCAGTGCTTGCCATGCCACCTTACCACACGTTATACTTCACCTTACCACATGAACAGACCGCTTACCGTGAGTCAGTTGAACAAAATTTGTCTAAGTCATGAACTGACCACATATTGAAGATTGAACTTACCGTACGTAGAGAATCACCTCACCACATTTATATCTAACCTACCGTGTACCTAACCGCATAAAGTAAACTACCTACCACATGAAGCAATCAAGTTACAATGTCAAGGTACGTATATTTTTTCATAAAGTAATACACTGGCCATGTCTTTTAATGCAGTGGCCACACGGAGAAAAAGCTTACCGCATGAAGTCATGATATTACCACACATGCAAATGAGTTAACTGTATGAAGAGATGAACCAACCGCGTCACCGTGCCGCATCAGCTGATCGTGTCAAGTTGCTGTGAGCTCAACTAACTATGAAGACGGCTTGTCGTGTCTAACTTAGTAGTGGAGCATTTCAAATATCCGATGACAAGTTTTAAAGCATTAAATGGAGCGTCAGTGCATTTAATGAAGAATGAATCTTCTCCAACAGCTACTTCTAATGATGATATCTTTAAGAGAATTATTCGATCGTGTGGTGAGAGGATGGACTACTGAAAACATATTCTCACACACAAAGAATAATAGAGAATCTTTACATGAGTGACTTTGCTACAGAGAAGACATTATTGTAGTGTCCCGCTCCGAATGCCACATAACAATGCCCCGTGACGATGGCCACAAGACCTCAAACGCGCATCCCCAAACGATAGATGCTACTGACTAGTAGTGAGGGACTTGAGTGAGTTCTTGGGGAGACTAAGCTCTCATTGATGAGAGTGAGCACAACAATAAGTAATGACAATAAATAGCGGAAGTGGAAATAATAAACAGACACAACAGAACAATAATAGTAAAGCCATACAAGCTAATAAACAACAAGCCGAAGCTAAATAATAAACAGATACAAGTAACGATGATGCTATGTCATGTACTATACAAAAATGAATATTTTGGGACAGAGGATACAAACATATATAACATGCTAACAAAACATATAAAAATCCAAAAGCTGCTACATCTAGCATCTCGGGCATAGGCTCAGTCCTCTTCTCCCAACTCCATCATAAAGTTGAAAATCAAACATTTGAAGTTGGATGCTTCCCTTTGTCTATACATGCAACCATAAAGTCTACTTGGTGTACCAAAGGTGCCCGAGTAGGGTATGAGATACAATCTCAATAGGCCGACACCCATGGTATCTAGGCCTTTCCATTTCATGCTAAATAAAACAAGCAGTGTGCCATAATTAATGAATGAAAAATAGAAGTAAATAAATAAATGCATTGGAGTGGGTTCCACTTGGATACCCACCCAATCTACCTACTTCGGCCTAAGTCTAGGAGTCTGAACCGAATGAACTTGAAAAAGTAAAGTGAGAGGTACAAAGTGCCAGGTGATGGACTGTCCCCAAGCTTTTTCTTAGGCTTGGTTGACATGTCTCTACATTTTCAAAACCAAGGGATCAATTCTCTTTTGAAACATTTGTTTCCATTTTAAAACAATTAAGATCTTATTTAATTCAATTTGAAAACCGCTTTATAAAGTATAGTGAAATAACCTGAGCCCATCCATGGAAATCCGAAGAGACTTTCCAAGTATCGATCGAGAGGCTTAGTTCATACCCAATACCAAGGAGTCCGTCCATGGTGACCCAAGGATGAAGTCCCACATGTCACTCCCAGCATGGTGTGAAACTTTCAAGTATTAGCCTCCGATTTCGTACCTGATATCGCACATAAGGGCCCGAGTCTCTCTCGAGGCATGGAACCAACGTGCTATCAAGCTCGTACAAGGGGTCTCCCCTAGGGAACCAACGTCACTCGTCTGAAGGTAAAAATAGATAACTCTAACATCCCAGATTTTCTCTAAGGTACAAACCATTACCTTTTTGTTATAATTCCTTTAAACAGACCTAATAATGATGCCTAATCAATTCTAGGAGAGCTCAGGTGCGTTCGGGGCTCGTTCGGAGCTCGAAGCCCAAAATGGAAAGATGCCGACTGAGCTGCATAGTTTTTCTAAAACCATGTGACCTAGGGTGCACGACCATGCAGTGCTACAGGATTTTAGGACAGATAGATTTTTCACAGCTTGTGCATAGTTAGTCAAATCATGCATCTAACTGTGCGAAGTGCCCCTTAGTAGCACCGAGTGGCACACAGTTTGGTCAAACTATGCGCAATGTAAAAATGGGTGAAATTACTAAAATAAACCTCTTTAATGAATTAGATCATTTCACGGCTTGAGCATAGTTAATCAAATCGTGCATCATCTCTGCTATCTTCTCCCATAAGAAACCCTCTATCTCCTCCAAGCTAGGAATTCATACAACTCCTTCATACGATAACTAAATCGATTGCCATCAGATCCTATGAAAATCTATAGGTATGATTAAGAATCATCTCCAATCTATTTTAAGTTCTTCATCCCATCCATTGCACTATTTGGGTTCATGCTCATTTTCCCCATTTTTAGGGCATTTGTTGGTTTCGTCGATTTATTCCAACCTAGTTCGAATCAAATGTTGATACTAGATTAGGGAAGATCTATGAGGTTAAGGTAGGTGGTCCATACCTTTTCTCATCATTTTTTTGCATTTCATAAATTGTAATGTTGTTCCACAAGCCGGGATTTTCCAGCTTCTCCCCTAATTTTTCAAATTAAATTAAAATTGATGTCTTGTCATGCCATTGGCAGCCCGAGAAAGTGGTGAATCAACCTCTTGGGTTGATTTCCTTGAGTTGTGTCATCCAATTGGATGTGCTCTTCCTTAGAGGCCAAATTGTCCCTTTGTTCTAAATTGGCCTAAGGCCCTAGTGGGGTGGAATTACATAATTAATGCCTTGAGCCTTCTCTTTAGTTGAAATCAAGGTTGTAACATGAATTAGACCCTTTATATCATGACTTGAGAAGATAGTATAATTGAATGATTTGGCTAAGCACTTGAGGTATTAGGCCATATTACTTAAATGGGTTTTCCCTATGGCATGCTTGATTAACTTGACCATGGAAAAATGCTTGAATAAACAGAATATCCTCTCTTTAGACATGATATATATGTATCCCTTGCTTGTTAAATTTCTGTTACCATAGTGCTGAGGGTGATACAAGGGGTTCCTACTTAAGTACCCCTTGAGTAACTCTCGTTTCTTAGTAAGATTTTATTTATGTTTGCTAAATATGCCGGGGGTGATATCAATTTTACCTAAGATGGGATCATTGTATGTTGTCTATTTTACCTCCAAATGAGTGACACCAGTTCCCTAGGGGATACCCCTTGGACGATATCAATGATACGATTGGTTATACCATGCCACGAGAGAGACTCGAGCCCCTATGTACGATACTAGGTACATACTCAGAGGTTAGTTCCTTCTTTTTTCACACCATGCCAAAGTGACACTTGGGACTTAATACTTGGGTCACCTTGGATGAAATAATTGGAATTGGACTTTTACTGAGCCCTTTGAGGGATACTTGGAAAGTATCTCCAGATTTTCATGGACGAGATCAAGGTGTGTCGACATGTTTTATAAATAAATGATTAGAAATGCTTTCAAAGGTAAATAAATGTTTTCAAATGACAATTTTTCAGTTGATTTAGAAAATATTGGGATATGTCATCCAAGACCAATCAAAATATTGGGGATATTACAACATATGAAACCTTACCCTACTCACTTTACTATTTCAGGATCTCTCAGTTTAGACATACTGGCTTAGGCCGAAGTAGGTAGATTGGACGGGTCTCCAAGTGGAACCCAGTTTAATGTAATTATTTATATATTCTGTATTATATTTAAAATTTTAAGGCACACTGTTTATTTATTATTTCATGAAATGGAAAGTCCTAGAAACCATGGATGCTGACATACCGATATTATATCTCATACCCTACTCGGGAACCTTTGGTACCTGAGTAGACTTTATGATTTCAGGTACTGATAAAGGGAAGAAGCCACCTTCTGATGCTTGATTTACCTTTCTAGGATGGAGTTGGGAGGAGAGGACCGATCCTATATTCAAGATGATAGCTGTAGTAGTTTTTGTATTTTTTTATTTTATAGAATGTTGTATATGTTTGTATACCCTTCCAATTTATTAGTCATTTTCTATAGACACATGACATACTATCATCATCCGTTTCTTCTTTTTTATTTATTCAGATTCCACACTTTATTTCTTATCTTTCATGTTTATACATTTGGTTTTCTACTGCTATCTAGATACTGTCATTACTTCTACTGTTTCTTATATATCTAATGTTGTTCTATACTCTGATCAATGAGGGAATAGTCTCCCCATGGGATTGCACAAGTCCCTCACTACTAGTCGACATCCACTTGCATTCAGGGAGGCACACTTGAGGTCTTATGGCCAACCGTCTTGGGAAACTATTGGGTGACACTCAGGGTGGAACACTAAAAAGTGGTATTAGAGCCTTATTTTTCCTTTTTTTCTTTCTTATTGTTTGGGTTAGACAAGATACTAGGACATGAGAATTTGGCTAAGAGCCTATTCCTAGGAGTAGCTACCCCATATACAGGGGAAACACAAATTACTTGGGATGGGTAAATGTTGTTTTTCACATGTGCTTGTTATGGTTTCATGGATTTAACCATAGTGTGACACACTTAATTTTAAATATTATTATCTTGATGAGAGATTTATTAATTTGGACTGATGATATGAGGGCACATTGAAATCATGCATCATACTAGGCACAATATGACTAATTTCCATGCATTATGCCATCAGATATCTAATCTTCTATGTTCATTTCCTATATTTATTATGATTTCAATTTGTGCCTTGATTGTATTCTTTACAGTGTGATAGTATCCTCGATGATGAAATAATTGGTCTAATTGACTAATAATACCACATTAGTTGGTTTTATTGGTGAGTTCCAGAGACATATCATCTGATCAAACCAAAGCTACACTACTGAAAATTTTATCTTTACCAACAGTTTAAAACCATTGGTAAAGGCTGGAAAACCATTGGTATAAACTATACCAATGGTTGTCCAAACTGTTGGGTCTTGAGCCATTGGGATAGACATATCCCAATGGTTCTATGAGAACCATTGGGATATGTCTGAAAAATTGAGTATATACCAACAGTTTCAATAAATCGTTGGTATAAATGTTTACCAATGGTTTAAAACCGTTGGTAATAGAAAAAATAATATCTATACCAACGGTTTACAAAATCGTTGGTATAAACTTTTACCAAAAGTTTGTGCGAAACTTTTAGTAAATATCAAGTAAAACTATCTATGCCAACGGTTTAAAAACCGTTGGCATATACTTATACCAACGGGTTAACATAAAACCATTGGTATAAGTTCTTCTTTTACACATATGCCAAGAGTTGTAAATCATTAGCATATCCTTTTTGTACCTGTAGCAGCAAGCCGACTTGCTGGCCTCCCCTTCTGCACCTATAGCAATTCCACCAGAAGGATTGCAGAATTCATACACAACATAATACATGCAAGGGGTTGGGGGGGTGATCCATTCTGAATACCTGCACAATACCTGAAAAATTCTACATACAAAATTCTGTATGAATTCATACAGAATTCATACAACACATAATTCATACAGCATTATGAATACCACCAATTCTGTATTTAATTACCCTCTACACACATCTAGAATTAACACATAATTCATAAGGTAATTTCAACAAGTATTCACATACAAAAAGTATACCCATACAAGAAGTATACCCATACAACAAGTATACCCATACAAAAAGTATACCCATACACCATTAACACATAATTCATAAGTTAATTAAATACATAAATAATTCAACACAGAATTCAGGGGGTTAGGGGGACTGTTTAGGGGTTTGGGGTGGCTTTCCAAGGGGGGTGGGGGTGCCTAGGGGGATGAGGGTTTCCAGGGGGGTGGGGGTGGGGGGTGTCCATGGGGGTGTCCATGAGGGCTGGGGTGGTGTCTAGGGGGGTGGGGTGGTGTCCAGGGGGTTGGGGGGGGGGGAGGGGTCTTTCCAGGGGGTGGGGGTGTCCAGGGGGTGAGGGTGTCCAGGGGGTGGGGGGTGTCCAGGGGTTGGGGGTGTCCAGGGGGTGGGGTGGTGTCATGGGGGGGGGGGGGGTGGGGGGTGGGGGTGGGGGTCCAGGGGGTTGGGGGTGTCCAAGTGGGGTGGGGTGGTGTCCAGGGGGGTGGGGGTGGCTGTCCATGGGGGTGGGGGTGTCCAGGGGGTGGAGGGGGGGGGGTGTCCAAGTGGTGGGGTGGTGTTTAGGAGGGGTGGGGGGGGTGTCCAGGGGGGTGGGGGGGTATCCAGGGTGGTGGGGGGGGGGGGCTGCCCATGGGGGTGGTGTCTAGGGGGTGGGGGTGTCCAGGGGGTGGGGTGGTGTCCAGGGGTGTGTGTGTGTGGGGGGGGGGGGTGGTTTCTAGGGGGTGGGGTGGGGTGGGGGTCCAGGGGATGGGGTGGTGTCCAAGGGGTTGGGGGCTTTCCAGGGGGTGGGGGTGTCTAGGGGGTGGAGGTGTCCAGGGGGTGGGGGGGTGTCCAGGTGGGGTGGTGTCCAGGGGGGTGGGGGCAGTCCAGGGGGTTGGGGGTCTGTCCAAGGGGGGTGGGGTGGTGTCTAGGGGGTGGGGGTGGCTGTCCATGGGAGTGGGGGTGTCCCGGGGGTGGGGGTTTCCAGGTGGTGGGGTGGTGTCTAGGAGGGGTGGGGAGCTGTCTAGCGGGTTGGGGGGGGGCTGTCTAGGGGGTAAGGGGCCTGTCTAGGGGGGGTGGGGGTGTCTAGGGGGTAGGGGCGGTCCAGGGGGGTGGGGGGGGGGGCTATCTAAGGGGGGTGGGGTGGTGTCCAGATGGTGGAGGGGGGGCTGTCCAGGGGGTGGGGGATGTCCATGGGGGTGGGGGTGTCCAGAAGGGGTGGAAGGGTGTCTAGGTGGTGGGGTGGTGTCTAGGAGGGGTAGGGTGGGGGGAGGGCTGTAATGGTTTTAATAGAATTAATTTCATGGATTTTAAGATCATTGGTATTCTTAAAATGGTTTTTGAATAGTGTTTATTTCAATAGTATGTATTTCTTTAGGAAAAAACGAATGCTTTTAGTGTGTATGGTAGGAAGGGGGATTTGGTTATTATGAAATGGATTGCATTTTTATTTTGGAAAAAAATACTATATAATTTTTTAAATGGAACCTTAAAAGGGATTTTTATAAACCATTAGGATGTTTTAAATAGAAATAAGTCTCTATTATGTGATTTTGAAATGGTTTTATGAATAATTATTATTGATGTATCTTTATGGGCTTTGTGATTTTGTGTACCTTGTTTTAGAACATCAGATTATTTTACTAAAGGTTTTTTTTGACAATTCTATAGAATTTTACCACTATAAATGAATCAAAAAGTCCATAAGGGGATATCTCAGGTAGTCATTCTTGTGATCCAGCTATTGTCTTCCTAGTCTTGGTCTCTACTCAAACTCTTGTGGAAGTGAAATAGCCATGTTCTTATCGGATAATTTATTATGCATGGGAGTTTCTAAAATACCATCCACTATTTTTTATTGGTGATCAAGGATCCTAGGAGGCAAAAAAGTGGGTATTTATGATTAATGGGATCTTCGAGTTGTTAGAAATCCTATAATCCACGGGGGTGGGGGCTGTCCAGGGGGGCTGTCCAGGGGGTGGGGGGCTGTCCATGGGGGTGGTAGGGGTGTCCAGGGGGTAGGGGGTGTCCAGGGGGGTGGGCGGGTCTGTCCACGGGGGTGGGGGCCTTTTTAGGGGGTAGGGGGTGTCCAAGGGGGTGAGCGAGGCTATCTAGGGGGGTATAGGGTGTCCAGGGGGGTGGGTGGGCTGTCCACGAGGGTGGAAGGGATATCAAGGGGGTAGGGGGTGTCCAGGGGGGTGGGCGGCTGTCCATAGCGGTGGCGGGGCTATCGAGGGGGGTAGGGGGTGTCTAGGGGGTGGGCGGGCTGTCCACGAGGGTGGGCGGGCTGTCCATGGGAGTGGGGTGGGGGGGGGGCTATCCAGGGGGTATGGGGTGTCCAGTGGGGTGGGTGGGCTGTCCATGAGGGTGGAAGGGCTGTCTAGGGGGTACGGGGTGTCCAAGGGGGTGGGCGGGATATCCAGGGGGTAGAGGTTGTCCAGGGGGGTTTCCACGGGGGTGGGGGGGGGGTGTCCACAGGGGGAGGGTCTATCCAGGGGGTGGGCAGGCTATCCACGGGGGTGGGGGGGCTGTCTAGGGGAGGGGTGAATCGGTCACATCAAATCATCAAGTCAAGTTTTATTATTCAAAGATAAAAAAATAAAGATAATGTGACCTCTAATCACACATATATTCAAGAAAAAAAAATCAATAAACATCAAAGGTTAGTAATATCAGTAAAAAATGTAACGAATCAATCTATCCCTCATCACCATAACTATAATCACCATCATCATCAGCCTCACCCTCATCCTCATCTTCATCCCCATCATCATCCCTGCCCTCCTCAATTCCCTCCTCCCCACCCTCATACTTAGCCTCAGCCACCTCATCACCCTCCTCCTCCGCCTCGCCCTCCTCCTCGCCCCCATCCTCCACCTCAGCCTCCACCTCAGCCTCCTCCTCCTCTGCTTTGACCTCATCCTCGCCATCGTCTCGACGACCACTAGAATTTCCATCTGGTGCACCATATATAGAATGCATCGATGACATATATTCATCACAAGCTGTGCTGGATTTTGGTGGAAGTGTTATATGTAAAACTTCCATCAGTTTCATAAATGTAGTGTTTCCCTAGCAGGCTGTTCTTCCATCTTTGTGGACCTTTTTTCAGCCTGTTATACCCATGCCTTAACCTACTGGAACTCGGTGGAACTATAAATAATACCTGAGGAGGGCCAATACCTCATCCAAACTATACTCTTCTTAGGTCGGCAGCGTACTCTACCAGGGTGCTCATCTCCCAACACCTGATGTAAGTGATCGTTTGGCCCAAAATTTTTAGGTTCCTGGGCCTCAAGGGCCTCTAAAGTAGCCTATTACAAATATAAATAGATTATTAAGTTACAAAATTGAGATTAAAATTTTAAATCTACAAATTAAAAAATATAATCTTCTACTAAGTCGGTTCATTAACCGCACTTCCATCTTTCTTCCTTCTACTCATGAAAAACTATTTTTCTCGAGGCACACATCCTTATATATTCAATTTATGCCTCTATAATGAAATTGAATATAGGAAACCATATTTAAAAATAGGATACCAATAAATAATTTCATAACTAAAATTATATAACAACTTTAGCAATCGAATAAATTATAGAGGAAGTAATAGAAAGTGCAATTCATAAAGAAAAATTATAAACTGTTATACCGACTACCTCTCATGATCTGGCTTCATAGTACGTCCCAATGTGTGGACGCATTTTTTAACATCAATGTTATTTATTTCTTCTAGATGAATCCTAAATAAAATTCAATAATTAGTATTAATGAAAAACATGAAAATTTTCATTAAATACCTCTAATGTGATTAATACCTTAAATTAGCTAGTCGTCCAATGAGTAATCATCTATCGATACTATTCTAACAAACAATCATCCACGATAGAGACTGCCTCTAACTTTGTGCCCACTCTAGCATACCGACCAATGTACAAATCGTTCTTATAAGCTCTCCAAAGCTCACCTAAATCCTTTAGACGTGCTGTCCGTGCACCCTCACCATCAGGGAAATTAAACCGTAGCTGACACCAAAATATTAATTCATATAAATATAAAAAATAATATATTTCATTAAATACAAAAGATTTTTTTACCCATATCTCTGTCCAATATTTATCCTTGACTTCATTTGGGAGCTCTCTCCATGAGAGCAGGCTGACAGGAATGATGCCGGAGTATTTAGCAAGCGTCGCAAAAAAACTCTAACATTGCTGCCCTAATTTTTCAATCATTTGACTATCTTCATTATAGTCCACCATCAACTGCGTGCGGCAGTTCCACACCGAACGCATGCATGTACACCCCCACCCCCACCTCTTATCGGTAGATGTATCTATTATGAAATAAAAACAAATATTTTATCAATAAATGTTATAATGAAAATAAATAATGGTGTAAAATTTTGTTAGGGTTTTATAAGTATACCTATGGTAGTCTGATCAACGGGCATCGCTGGATCCACATAAACTGAAGGAACACCCTATACATATGGGGTGGGTCCCAATATATGCTCTGCAGGGATAGACTCTAGAAAAGCAGGAGTCGAAGAAGATGGAATATAAAATCTTGGAGAGAAAGAAGCAGAAGTAAAAGAAGATGATAGGGATGGCTGGTCGAATGCTAGATGGGGAGTGGGAATCATCATCGGATATGGTACAGATGGGTGATGAGGCTTAGATGAAAGGGTAGTGAAAACATGGGAGGTCTAAATATCCCATGTGTCTCTAGCAACACACTGGGATCAAAATGTGGGATGGATGGTATGTCTGTGGGAGGGGCAGGGTCTAATCTGGTACGCCGACCAGATCATCTAAATCTCATACCCCCCCTCATACAAACACCCTGAGTACTGGGACCACTACTAGGATGATCATCAAATAACTGTCACCTAATATATGGATCCTGCAAAAAAAATTTCAAAAAATTAATCACATGACATTATATATTATTTAAATATATATATTTGAAATAAAATACTCACTGCAGGCACTAGGGGTGGAATGCCCAGCTCAGTCATGCGATGATTGTTGTCCATAATCAGGTTTGGTCGCCACTATTCAATTGGTTTCATTTCCTGCATTTGAAAACAAATATGGAAGTAAATAGAAAAGGATAACTAATGTGTAACCCAAAAAACAAAATAAATGAGAGGGAATATGGGGATTCATGGATAATTTAACTATCCATTGTTTTAGGTGATCTTGAACAGATATATAATTAATTCAATAAATCGTACAAGATGTAATAAAGAAATTGAATTTTTAGTAGGATGGTTATTTATTAAGTTTCATCAGTCTATTAAAATCATGGAACATTGATATACCAGATTCATAAGGGGTAAAGCAGTTGTCAAAATTAAGGAAAAATTTAATTTTTTTATCCCAGGTAGATGATGCAAGTTTCAATACATGCTTTGTAGAAGAATACAAACCATCATTTTTATTACCTGGTAAAATGTCAAAGAGAGGTCTTAGAGTTATACAAATTTTATACAAATTACAGTTGAAGCATTGAAATGTTCACCAAGTTAGAAATGTTGGTTTCTTAGGTTTGAATACAGTTCAATTCCAAATTATAAAATGCAATTCAAATAAAATTACAACCAATAAACATTGAAAATTCACATAATGGTCAAGTCAGATACAACATATTTTTAATCAATATTAAATCAATTTGAATAGTACCAACCTTAATAGCCCAAGTCGAGGTAAACCAAAAGAATTGAGAACATAAATGGATGATTTTATATATTTACCACCACAACTTCAGGTTCACATTCAACTCTGACAATTGATATATTGGAGTCATCAATAGTAATAAATGTATTGTTTTATATGGAAGTAGGGATGGTGTCAATTCTATCATCACCATCATCAAAAATTTGTCTTGGAATTACTTCAATAATGACACCAAATTCAGGCCGAAGATGGTCTTTGACATAAAAACTTGTTTCTCTATTGATGACAATACATATGGTTCATCGGTAGCAAGAGTGTGAGTCATATCAATTACTCAAAATCCACAATCATCAATAAATGCGCCATGCCTCATCATCGAATCAAACCACTGGAATTTCATCATTATGGCTCATCCATGAGAATAATAATCCAATATTATTATTTTTTCAACGACTCCATAATAACCTACATTTTTAAATCATGGTCTATTATCTAATGCACTATCATAACAATTTGTTGTGGCAGTAACCATAACACCATCATGTTGTGTTCTCATGTTCTTTGATCATTTAGTGATAATAAATATGTACCCATTTATAATAATTGATTTATAGTCACGAACCACAATATTAGGACCAAAAGCCAAAGCTCTTATTTACTCAGAAACAAAGTCAGTAGGAAAACTCAATACCTGAAATATAAATCAATATTAAACTTAAATCAATTACTGTTTTAATTATTTTAAATAGTAATATTATTACCTTCAATTTTAACCAAGTAGAAAACTCTTTGCTATGAAAAGTATCCCTCCTTCTCAAAGATAAAGAATGATGATCTCTATTTATCATCACTTTATCTTCCCTGTAGATAAAAATAGGAATAGTTTAACAGATATATATATATAAGATATACATATTCAATTTACTTACAAGATGTATTGATCAAAAAATTCACAATTGAACAAAACTGTGTGATGTGCCATCTCTTGCTCTTCAAGAATTAATGTCTTCAATGTATATGATCCAGGAATTCCTCCTATTTGAGGAAGTGATGGAAAACTAGGTTCAATTTTCTCATACTATTCTTCTTCATTTCTCATTAGTCTGTTCATTCTTGTAGTAAGATCAGACAAATACATAGAGCATAAATCCATACATTCTTAATCCAAGTAACCGTTCATGATAGAACCTTCGAGATGATTCCTGTTACGGACATAAGACTTTAATGTGTACATATTTCTTTCAGTTGGATACATCCAAAAAAAAGAAATAGGTCCTATGATAATTATTTCAGTTTGAATATGGACAGTCAGATGCAACATGCATGTAAAAAATGATGGAGGATATATTTTCTCTAACTCACACAAAATTAATGGGGCATTTGCCAAAGTTTTTTGCAAGAAAGACTTAGACAAATTCCTAGCACAAATATCTCTAAAAAAATGGAACAACTGAATAACATCCACCCTTACATTATTAGAAAAAATATGATGAATTTCTATTAGAATCAACTCATGTAGAAGGATGTGATAATCATGTGTATTCAAAGATTTTAGCTTCAACTCTCTTATGTTGACTTGTTTAGATATGCTGCTTGAATAGCCATCAGGAACTTTAATAGTCTCTAGTACTTCTAGAAATTGATTTTTTCTTATATAGGTGTCATCACATAAGAAGCACATGGAACTTGCCATTTATTTTCACTGACATGCACATGATGCAATTCTGGTCTGATGCCCCAATCCACCAAGTCATGCCGAGACCATAAATCATCTTTTTTCTTTCCCTTAACATTTAAAAGAATCAAAAGAAAAATTTCACAAATATTTTTTTCAATGTTCATTACGTATAAGCAATGTCGTAACAAATTGGTTGACCAATAAGGAAAATCAAAGAAGATACTTCTATTCTTACAATTGTAACAAGTTTTAGTGGAAACATTCTTTCTCTTTCCAGATTTCATTTGACCCTTCCTGAATGAAAAAATGAAATCTTTAAATTCATTAAGCATATCAGTTCCAGACATATGCTGAGGTGGATCATCGGTCTCCATGGTATTTTCAAATCTTCGATGATTATTTCTGTATGGATGGTTTATTGGAAAGAATCATCGATGTCCCATAAAACTGAAACTACAAAGATGTTTCAGTCTTCTGGATCATGTATTCTTCATACCAACATGACATGATAGTTTTCCCTTCATGCTCCATCCAGACATCATTGTATAAGCATGAAAATCATTGATCATCTACATAAGTGCAACATGCATATGAAATATATCTTTCAAACATGCATCATATGTGTGCACACCCACATCCCAAAGAAGTTTCAAATCTTTTATTAAAGGTTGCATGTATACGTCTATATCATTGTCGGGATCAGAAGAGCCAGATATGAGTATACTCATGAAAGCGAAAGGTTTTTTATACACAACCATAGGGGAAGATTATAAATGTGTATAAAAACCGTCCATGTGTTGTGCAACATAATTATCTTCCCAAATGGATTAAAACCGTCACATGAAAGACCCAACCTCACATTACACACATCATCTACAAAATCAGGATATCGAGCATAAAATCTCTTCCATGCAAATCCATCTGCAGGGTGAACCAACTCATCATTAGTCTTCTTTCTCTTGTTATCATGCCATCACATTTTTTTGATATTTCATCATACAAAAAAAATATTCTGAAGTCTGGGGATCAATGGAAAGTGTCACATTACTTTCTGTGGCACACAAGATGGTGTTCCATCAGCTTTTGGCTTCCAGCGGGATGTTCCAAATTTTATACAATCATTTCGTTCAGCAGTTTCCTCCCAAAATAAACTACAATATTTTGGGCAAGCATGAATTTTGTTTCTTGAAAATCCAAGTTTCTAAACTAACTTCCATGCCATATAGTAGTTTGAGGGAATATCTGCATCATCTGGAATAAATTCCTTCAAAAAGTTAAGAATGTAATCGATGACAGTATTAGAAATCCCATACATAGTTTTACCATGAAACAATCAGATTAAAAATTCTAGATTTTTTATTTTACCGCATTGTTGATATACTGGAGTCGTGGCGGCATCATTCAAAATTTTCCCCCTGACAACACCATCATTTTCATTAGATGCATCATGTTTGATTATATTGAAATCTTCTTGGGTCAGAATCATTTCTTTTTCATGATGACGAATAAATATAAACCAGTCATATAACAAATTCTCCAATCTATTCCTCTCATTTGGATCATCAGCAATTTGAGTTCTCCCCATTGTGATACCACAAAAAGTAGTTTGCTTGAAAACCATATTTGGTTATGTGGTATATGACTTCTTCACGGCTCAACCAAGGTATTTCAACATAATTATAATAAGGGCAGTGTATGTGACCACTGTCTGAAGCCATTGTGAAATGAAAAATCAAAAAATATCTTCAAATTTTTTTGAAAATTGCTTGAGATCCGATCAGTTTCATACATCCAACTTCTATCTATTCTTTAAATTTTTTTATAAGTAATTTCATCAAAAGCAATTCAATAAGACTGAAGTTTCATCAAAAATATATTTAAGTAAACGAGAATTGTTCACTTTATATGAAACAATAACCAACACACTTCTCTATATGAGAATCATAATATAAAAAACAACAAAATACTATATTTATAACAAAATATCTTTAAAGAACTATACATGAGTTTACAAGATCATCTACACCTGTGGAGGATAATTATTCAGGAGTTGAGTAAATTTTAGATCGAAAAAAATTAATATTTTAGTAAATTATTTGAGTGATCAAATACACTGCCCAAGGGGTGGGGGTGTGGTAGGGGTTTCCAGGGGTGGGACTATCCCAGGGGGTGGGGGGCTATCCACGGGGGTCGAGGGTGTCTAGGGGGTGGGCGGGTTGTCCATGGGGGTGGCGGGGCTGTCCCACAGGGTGGCAGAGCTGTCCAGGGGTAGGGGGTGTCTAGGAGGGGTGGGCGGGTTGTCCACAGGGGTGGGGGGGGGGGGGGGTGTCCAGGGGGTACGAGGTGTCCAGTGGGGTGTGGGTGTCCGGGGCGTGGTGGTGGGGGGTGTCCAGGGGGTGGGCGGGTTTTCCACGAGGATGGGGGGCTGTCCAAGGGTAGGGGGTGTCCAGGGGGTGGGCGGGCTATCCACGGGGGTGGCAGGGCTATCTAGGGGGGTGTACAGGGTGTCCAAGGGGTGTGGGCGGGCTGTCCACGGGGGTGGTGGGGCTTTCCAGGGGTAGGGGGAGTCCAGGGGGGTGGGCGGGCTGTCTACAGGGGTGGGGGGGGGGCTGTCCAAGGGGGTAGGGGGTGTCTAGGGGGGTGGGTGGGTGGGTGGGGGGGTTTTCCACGGGGGTGGGGGGTGTGTCCATAGGGGTGGGGGGGGGGGTGTCTAGGGGGTTGGGAGACTGTCCAGGGGGTCGGGATGTCTAGGGGGTGGGGGTGTCCGGGGGGATGGGGGTGTTCGGTGGGTGGGTGGGGGGGGGGTGTCCAGGGGGTTGGGCGTGCTGTCCATGGGGGTGGGGGGTGTCTAGGGGTATGGGCTATCCATGGGGTGGGGGGCTATCCACATGGGTGTGACTAATATCTATGAGATTTAATTGGGTTGTCATTCATGTTATGAAAAACAAACGATGGGTGTTAAGGATTATAGCAGCATTTTTTAGTAAAAAACCAATTTGGTAGGATTGGTGACTTGATAAAATGATGGTATCAAGTTTCAATTGGGAAAATGTTGGGGAATTGGATTCTGGTGGAAGGAATATGGGTTAGTGAATATCTATATGTAGTTATTAAGAATGATATGATGTATGGTAATGAGTTTGTAAGAATTTTCATCATCATGGCATGATGATTAAGGGTGTTTTCCTATATGAAGTTTTATAGATTCCCACAATATTTTTTTCATCATAACATGAATTAAATTTAGGATTTAATTAGAAGGTGAAGTTTAGATAGAATCACTATTCATTTAATACTTGGGGAGGTAGGCTTATGAATATGGGGTGTGCATATGGTAGTAGGTCCCTAGTCTAGGTGGATATATATGGGAATTTTCTCCCCTGGTCTCTGTATGAAAGGATTTCTAAAAGGCTCCCACCACCTTCCAAGGATATATTCTTTGTAGAAAAATGTGTTGAGGGATAAAGAATTCATCCTATA
The DNA here is from genome assembly GCA_963277665.1 of Viscum album. NCBI lineage: Eukaryota > Viridiplantae > Streptophyta > Magnoliopsida > Santalales > Viscaceae > Viscum > Viscum album. The sequence continues at coordinate 740,466,754 of OY728159.1, forward strand.
TAGTTGATGTCACTTTTAGATCATGTGATACCATACTCATCAAGATGACTAGACAAGAACCGAACCCAAGAGGCCTCATACCTATCCAAATCTCTAGAAGTGATGACTTACCAGTGCTTATTGGAAAACTATGGAAGTTATGACTTCCCACCTGCATAGCCCCCCCTCCCACCTCACTCCCAGCAGAATCCCCCCTGCACAACCCCATCCCCCCTGCACCCCCTCCCCACTTGCACACTGCACATTCCCCCCACATACACACCCCCCTCCCATCCACCCACTGCACAACCCCCCCCCACCTGCACCCCCCACTTGCATAGCCCCCCTCCCCCACCCCCACCTGCACAGCCCCCCACCCCCACTTATACACCCTGCCCCCTCCTCACCCCCAACAGACTCCCACCTGCTCATCCCACCCCCAACCTGCACACTCCCCTCCACCCACCCACTTGCACAGCCCCCCACCTACACCCCACTTTCACATCCCCCTCCCCCACCCCCATCCCACCTATACAACCCCCACCTCACGCCCAACAGGCTCCCCCCCCACTACACACCCCACCTGTACATCCCCCTTCACCCACTGCATATCCCCCCACCTTAACACCCCCTCCCTCCTACCCACTTGCACCCCCTACTTGCACAACCCCCACCCCCACCCCCATCAGCACATCCCACCCCCACCCTACCCCCCACCTGTATAGACCCCCCCCACCTCACCCCAGTAGACTCCCCCTATACAGCCCCCCTAACCTGCACACCCCCACCTGTACAGCCCCCACCTCACCTCCACCTTCATATCCCCCCCTAATGTTAAATACTTCATATATTATAATTCTTTATAAAAAACCTTTTATATGATTAAAAACATATCCAACAAGAATTACATGGATTATTCTAAGAATATCTCCATATGAGTGTTATAGTATGATGGTTTACATGTAAACAACCTTATTAACCTTAGGCATATGATAAATAAGTATTATAGTCTCAAGTAAACCAAATAGATATGAACTTAAAATTATACATAGTTAAGATAAAGTAAACTAAATTCCATAGAAACTACCATATCACCCCGCTAAAAAATGGAAAACTACCTACACCACTACCCTAACTAGACCCAATCCCTTCATATGGTTCACTAACTCTACAAAGGAGTGGCTATAAATACTTCAAATAAAGTTGATTCACACAATCATGACAGTTGAAGTGTAGAAAAAAAAAACAGAAAACAAATCAAATTTCAATTATTGGGTATACCATACCGCACAGACCTCGGGTTTAGAACAAATCAAAACAGAAAAAAATAGATGCAAAACTTTAAACCTAAGGTACCACTTATATATTTGAAGTGTAGAACAAAAAAATTTCTGATTGAAGATGGATCTGGTGGAATAATTTTCTGAGAAAGAGATCTTTGATTTAGGTGTCCTCTTTAGGTCTGCAATCGCATGGATGGGGGATTGGGTCTGTTGAAAATTTAGGGGAAAACTTTCCCAACGGTTTTAAGAAACCTTTGGGAAAGGTAATATTTACCAACGGTTTAAAAAACCATTGGGTAAAAGTCATCTAAAACTCACATACCCCAACGGTTTGATAAAACCGTTGGGTAGAACTCAACTAAAAATCTCTATTCCAATGGTTTAGTGAAACTATTGGGTAAGGACCTCTCAGTATCCCTACTCCAATGGTTTATAATTTTTTTTAAAAATTTCCATCGGTATATCCTCCATTTACAGCAATGCTATGACCTGTTACATCTGTTGTTTGGTGAAAAGGTCATGTTGCAGTTAGTTGATGCAATTATTGAAATTTATAAGGTGTATAGACCCTTATGAGTTTGAATTGGTGAATCAATTAACTGGATCATATAGTGACCCTAGCCTTTTACATATAACATTACATGATTTTAAGCATAATTATATATCAGAGTACAAGCCAAGTATCGTAAAATCTAGTGTATTGGAAGACTAGGTACATAAAACTGAAAACATGGAATTAAATATAACATTTATTTATTTAGTCTTCATAAAGATAACCTAACTTCCATTTTTCTCATACATCTTCATAGGATAACCTAGGGATAGCATGAACAAAGGGATGATCTAAAAAGCCCAGTAAGGGAATAACCATAAGAACAAAACATTATCACAAGGAATAGAAGGCATGCCATGATGATATAAAAATGAATTTAACATATGGAACCTTAAAATATAAACATAGAATCATATAAACATGGAGTCATAGAAAAGTGGAAGCAACATAAAACATTAATTTAGTATGAGTCAAGGCTAACCGCCAAGATCGTTTCACATAGCAGCACAATCCAATGCTAACTGCCAAGATCGTCGCGCATAACATCTCATGAGCCTTAACTTTACCCAATTAATTAGAGATCTATCAGGGAGCACCCATATTAACTTTTCATGAATACGTTTTCCACATAAATAATCATACATAACTAATATTACATAAACACAAGGGTTACCCATGGAACGAATTGGGTACCACAATCATGTCATAAAGCACAACAAATGGGCGTATCATAAAAGTGTCCATGAGATAAAGGAATTAAAACATACATGGACATTAATAAGGTAAAATAGTCATATATCATGTTAAGTTATGTAAAATATAAGTGAAAACATGTAAGAAGAGTATTTAGGAAATTCTTAGCATTTAAACATTTTAGTGCAGTTTTAAGGAAAATACTAAAGAGCATCGAAAAGGGAATAATATTTTATATAAAACCAGAAGTGAAACAAGAAGGTTTTAATAATAAAATGAATTATTTTATAACAAAAAATTTATCTCTAAACAAATGGTAGAGTGAACTTGAAATTGGGTAATAATTTGGGAAGTTCCCTTAAAACAAGTTTTCTTATCAGGAAGTATTGAAGAGGGAATCACTTAAAAACATGTATATCCCCGAAAGAGAATGATATATGGATCTTAAAACATGATTTTGTAGAATATAAATAGTATTTACAAGTTTTACATAAAAATAAGAGATAACTTTATTTGGTAAAAATAAATATAGAGTAACCCGAATGAATAAATGCGGTTCGGGTAGAATCCCTTACAGAATATCAACATGATATCGGGTGTACTTAAGAGGTCTTAATGAGAGGGAAATTGATTTATCATCTTTTATACATAATGAGGGAAGTATGGTGAAGGTAATAAATTATACCCCATCATTAGTAACTATACATAAAAGGGCATAACATGGAGGATATTCTTGAATAAATGTGAGAAAGAGAGGATCCCTTACCTTAAGTCCGATGGTGTTCTCCACTTGATATTAATGACCTGAATAATAAAATTAGGTTCATTAATTAATAATTATAGAACCTATTCTATATGTAAAATATTTAGTACAACCTTTTCAAGTTCATTCATGACCCTTTTTAGGGATTAAGTGGTTCAATTTCATTGTTTGGATCCATTTTTTTTCTTGGTATTTATGACTAGTTTACTTATTTTCATGAATGGATAAAAATGTAAGATGAAAGTGGTTTTATAGAATTTAAGTTATATTAAATTAGTGAACATTCAGGATATTACATGGTTTTAAATTTAATTTGGTTACTTGGAGTGAAGTCAAATCATTTTATAAAACATTAATGATAAAATCTTGAATTAATTTGGTGATTTTCTCATAATTAACTTGTTTTGCATTATTATTTTACATCAAGTGTGCAAGAGAATTCCAGAACAAATTATAAGATAAAATACATATTTAATAATCTGATTCAACCATAAAAATGGTTTCATGACCAGAATATAATATGGTAATATAAATTGTTAAACCTTTGTCCTTGAATGTGATAAATTAACACATCTCGAGATGCCTCTAGATTAGAGGTTTAAGCTTGAGACCTATCTATTACATGACTCTGCCAAGCATTGGTGGGACGTTCTACTTAGGCTTCCAGACATTAGGGTATGATTTGGGTGGATTTCTAGGAATCATTATTTGAATAATTCTTTACTCAGGCCTTAAGAATATATCAAGTTCAAGAATTCATGCACCTAGAGCATGGTGACATGTTAGTGATGGAATAATCAGCTCACTTCACCAAATTGCAACATTTTTCACCGACCTTAACTAGTGATGAGTTGAATAATGTGAGGAACTTCAAGGATGAGATTGATTATTCCATATGCTTTTAGGTGAACATATTACATATGACCACTATTTAAAAGATAGTAAACTAGGAGCTTATCACTGATCAGAACCCAAGTGAATCAGGTGACATCAACCAGGGTAGTTCAGCTTCTAGGATGAGTAGAAGTGGTTTATCCAGCGTCAAGAAGTGACACTTCAAGGGTACATGTGGGGGTAGTACCAACCAGGTGGAATGCACCAATAGCCTTGTGGTGTGTCACCAGTATGGCATGTCAAGTTATAAAAATACCCAGTGTACGAGGAACCTGATCGAGTATTGGGCTTGCGGTATGATAGGTCGCCTATATCATTTCTACTGGTATTTTCCTCCAGTTCCAAGTGAGTGAGGTTCTACACCAGCACCTCCTTCAGGTGTAGGGTTAGTGACACCTCATTAGGTAGGAAGTTGGTCTTATACAAGCCATTCAGGCTGAGTAGGTGGTTGTGGTTGAGGCAGTCAGGATTTAGAGTTCTATCATCAGCAGAGTGGAACTTCTTAGGCTACTTAGGTAGTATCTCAAGGCTACAGGTCTGGCCATATTTATGATGTTGAACCTATTCTAGAGTAGCATATTCTAGGGCCATTTATATTTAGAGGTACTATTCTGGTAGCCTTTACTCTAGTATCTTCCTTATTTGATACAGGTGCATCACACTCTTTTCTATGTGCAATAACTATGGGAAGTCTGGGTTTAGTGATCAAATAATTTAGTGGTGTTATGACCCTTGACATTCCATTGGGAGTTCAAGAAGAGGGTATACACCAGTCCAAGTAATTACCCTTGAAATAAGCGGGTACTATTTTCTATAGAGTTTCTTCATCCTCAAGATGACTAATTTTGATATCATTTTTGGTATGGACTAGATGGTGCCTTATCGAGCCTAGGGGGATTTCTATCATTGTAGAGTATCATTCACATCACCAAAGGGAAACACATATATCCATAAGGATGAATGGGATCACCAATCTAGTTGAGCTATACTCAAGCATACTGGGATGGGAAGTGTAACAACCCATATGGATAGTCTCTTTATGAGTGATCAGGGAATGTACTTAGTATAATTTCTTCCTGTGGTGGATAATTTTAGGGGAGTTCCCTAATGATTTCTCTGTATTACATCTTGAGAGGGAAATCGAGTTCTCCATCAAGATTCTGCTAGATTTTGGCACTATTGTCCATTCCTCCCAATAGGATGACACCTAAAGAGCTCCAAGAACTGAATAAGCAGCTTGAAATCTCAAAGTATAAGGGTTTCATATGTCCCAACACATCACCATGGGGTTCACCCATCCTTTTCCCCAAGAAGCTGGATGGTACCCTTAGATTGTTCATGGATTACCACCGACTGAATCAACTTACACTACTACAAAACTGGGTTTATCCAGCTCTCACTAAAAGCAATATTAAAACCCCCCTTTCTCAGTACTAGAAAAAGTTCTATTAAAGAGGGTCTTTAACAAAAAAAATTTAACACTGTTAAATGGGGACCTTTATCATTTCTTGTAAAAAATCACTGATAAAGGCCCCCCTTTTATCAGTGTTAGTAAAAAAGTGATGATAAAATGGGCATTTATCAGCACTTCTATAAAAGTGATGATAAAGGGGGGGATCCTTTATCAATTATTTTTTACTATCATTGATAAAGGGTATATTTCGAAAAAATATATTTCATTAAAAATAATATTTGCGGTAGAGGAAAAACAGACACCTGTAGCAGAAGTTATGGCCATTTAGAGGCCTTATGGGTCTTTTTTGGCCTTAATAAAGGTGATAGAGGGTTCTTGTGGGTCACCGAGGCATAGAGTTCATTGCAAGGTTTGATTTGATATGTGGTAGAGGTAAAAAGGACAATTAGTTCAGAAGTTATGACCATTTGAAAGGTTGTAGAATGTGAAAAACCCTTAAAACCTCTAAAAACCCTAAAAACCCTAAAAACCCTAAAAGGATCATAAATTTCGATCTAAAAGTCCATTTCAGCTCCAAAACCAGTCAAATCGAAGCTTATGAAAGGATATAAAACCAATTTATATTAAAATTGTGTGAAAACTAAAGGAATAAAAGTTATTATAGATTCAAAAAAGTTATAAATCGAACTCAAACTTCAAATGAACATAACTTTTTTCCAGGTGTCCGTTTAGGCTCTACCATATATAAAATCAAATCCTGAAATGAGATCTACACCATGTAGGAATGGGATCAAATCTTTGAGCATTGTCCCTCTTATTTCCCTATAAAGTCCCATAAGTCATCCGAAACAATTTTTTTAGTCACCGAACCCGATTTCTTAAAATTGAAACAGTTATAACTTCTAATCCGGGAGTACGTTCGACCTGTACCACATATAATATCATCCAAATATTTTTTTTTGATATTTTCTAAGATAAAATTTAAAGGTAAGTGGTAACCATACATCATAGGATTCAAAAACGACACCACATTACAAAAACTGCACCACAATCCAATTTCAAGGGAAAATCGTTACATCCTGCCTTCTTCAGATACAAAGCACCACACCACGAGTTTTTAAATTCAAATTCAAAAATATAAAACCACTTTAATAACCATGTGATAGCTATCATTTGTTATAAACCATCCCAGTGGGGCCCGTTCCACAACTCCCCAAGCCCGCCTCTAATAGGCTAGGGGCTGATGACTAGCACCGAGTAGGCATGTCACTAACATGGGAGGCATTTCCTATAAACCTGTACACACACACACATATCCAATCCCACAAAGATGAAAATTAAAAACTACTAAAAAGGGAAATTCTTGCATACACTAAAAATCCCAACCAACAGAGTATGATCGGAAATTAAAGTACAGTAATGTAAAACCCTGGGCCAAAAGTACAAGCCCACCAAAAGAAAGTCTGCAACAGAGTCCAACCTATAAAGAAAGGTACTAGGACTGCAATCCGTAGCCGTAGGAACACACCTCGGCCTGCCTGATCTCACTGAGCACCGTCCGGTCCTGGTCCACCTATAATCCTATCAAAGGCTCACTCATCTGCACAAGACACGACACGTGTAGGCAAAGCCCGTACAGGGGTGAGTATAATAATACCCAGTAGGACACCCCAAAAACCACAAAGGAATACAAAAAAGAAAAATACAACAAAGGAATGATACAATCAGATCTACACCGTATATGTTTTCAGAACATATAACAAGAATATCCAGATATACACATACACGATCGACTATCGCGAAACCACCACTAGAATCCAACTCGAAGATTCCACAAAGCATGTAACCGGGAGAACACACTCCTAGGTCTAAAGACAGAGATACAAAGTACTCATTACAGGAGAACTCAATCCATAAGTACTTAAGAAATGATGCTCAGATGAGGATCAAAACCAATAGCTATGAGGTGATTCCAACAACTCAGTCTAAACTAATCTACTAAGAAGAGGAACGACGCCCGGGTAAAGTAGGTCACATCGATACCAAGAACTCTACCTAGGGTACCAGGAAGGAATAGAGGATCCAGATCTAAGTCTCACAAAGAGGATTCCAACAACTCTATTCAGGAATTCCTGATTAAGGGATCATACTCACATATGTAGGAAATGATACAAGAAAACTTCAGGGGAAATACCAAGGGTACGAACCCTAAGAAAGTTAGCCCAAGTCACAGAAGAAAAATGGTTCAATCCATGTAAAACAGGTTACACGACATGTAGTATGGTTACATGTCGTGTTCCTTGACTCCGGGTACTGCCCGCGTAAACAGCCCATGTCTCCAGTCTAGGTGTGTAAAACTAGACTACACGGTGTGTAGAAGGATCACACGCCGAGTTCCTGGACTACGGGTACTACCCGTGTAAATGGCCCATGTCTCTAGGCTTGTCATATAAAAAAGAACTAAATGGCTTGTAGAAGGATTACACGCCGTGTCCGAGCACCTAGGGTTCACTCCGTGTACGCTGGCCATGTGCCTGTACACGGTCTCTGCTCGTGTCGCCTGCCCGTGTACCAGTACACGGGGTATCCCGTGCATCTGGTCGGGTCTGGCCGGTGAAGGGTATACACGCCATGTCCTTGGCCATGTACCCAACCCGTGTCTGTGTACTCATAGAGTACACGCCAGGTGGTCCGCCGACGAACACACATCGTGTAGCCTATACTACATGCCATGTAGTCGGGATTTCTCCAGAACCGCCGTCTTCCTCCTCGCGCCTCGGCCGGATCTCCAGATCTCCATTCTGTCATCCGTTTTCTGCGAAACTCAAGATGTTGGTTCCTTTCATCGTCCTAACATTGAATCCAGGTGTTTCAGACCTCCAATCGGCTCGGAAAACAAGCGTTGATTCATCTGAAAGAAAATTCCCAAAAACCCATATCTCTCGATCCGCTCTAAATCGTCCATCACCACCACATTCGCACCTCCATAGCATCATTCCAGGGTTGGATCTACAATATTGGATCATTGCACCAAAAACGAACGTGCAACGATCGATTTCCTCCAAGAATGTCAAGCGTGGGGAAGAACGAGGAGTCTCCATGAAGAACAGGGAATTTAATCGAAAAACAAACAAGAGGGATGCACCTCGATCGTTGTTCATGACGATCCGAGTTCGTCGCCGTTAGATCAAAACCAAAATAATCAACAGATTAAATCTCAAGGATGAAGACCTTCCCCAAAATCCTCGCAAAAACCCATCCCGAAAATATGATCATTTTGCAGGCTAATCTGTTTGTGGATTAGTCCACGTTCATCGTAGGAATCAAGAACGGGGAAAGGAAAATCAAAATAGAACATCCTACCTAGATCTATGGTGTTTGTTGGAAAAGATCCGGTCGCCACGTCGTTGTCGCTGGCAAAATTTTTCAAGAACGTCGTCGCTGCGTTGGGGGGTTTCCTCCAGAGCCTCCAGAACCTCCAAGGGTTTCAGGGTTATGAGGTCTCTAACCCTGGACCCCTGCAAAAATCTCTATTTAAAAAAAGATAAAGATATTTGATGCAACATGATTTAATAAAATATTTTTATTAAATATTTTATTGCAGTTACGTTAAAAAACTAGATTTCACCACTGACCTACGCCATCCGATGTTAGGCCTCACCTAGGGTAAAATCACTGCTCTGAACACAAAGGTGGCCTCAGATTTCTGATTCGAGCACCCGTTCAAAAGTTATTCCAATTTTTCAGGAAAACCACACGTGCACGTAATTTAATTATTAAATTAAATTCAAACATTTGTTTCGGGCTCATCGGGCCTTGAAAGTGCATGCTGTCTTAAAGCATGGTCTCGAAATAATTCCCATATAATATTAAAATAAAATACGGAAAAATCTGAGACATTACATCCTCCCCACCTTAGGGCCTTACGTCCCCGAAAAGCCAAAACAAAGGCTACTCAAAAATATGTGGGTAATGTGCACGGATCTGAGCGTCCTGCTCCCATACTAGAGATTCTCGTGCTGCCACCGGACACGCACCAAGGGAATAGCTCACCCATTAAGGATGTTATCTTGCCGATCCTAGATCTCCACTGGGTACTCAGAAAATGTTTCTCCATCATCAATGTCCAGCTCACCCCAATCGATAACGTGCGATGGGTCATGCACGTACCTTCGCAGCTGCGACACATGGAATACGTTGTGTACCCGGTCCATCTGAGGAGGTAGAGCCAAGCGGTACGCCACCTCGTCAACTCTACTCAAAATCTAAAAAGTGCCGATGAACCTCAGAGATAGCTTGCTGCCTCGGCCAAATCTCTGCAATCCCTGTCGAGGTGAGACCCGAAGGAACACATGGTCTCCCTCCTCAAACTCCAAGGGCCTCCGTCTCCTGTCGGCATAAGACTTATGCCGGCTCTGTGCAGTCTTCATCTGATCCTAGATGAACAAAAACTTCTCTGTAGTAGCTCGCACCATCTCTAGGCCCATGAGTGCTCACTCTCCTGGGTTAGTCCAGCAAAGTGGTGACCTACAGGGCTGATCGTAAAAATATTCGAATGGTGCCATACCAATAGTGGAATGATAACTATTGTTATAAACAAATTCCACTAGTGGTAGGTGATCCTCCCATCTATGACCAAAGTCAAGTATGCAAGCTCGTAGCATATCCTCCAGAACTTGGATGGTCCGCTCTGTTTGTCCATCAGTCTAAGGATGAAACGCTGTGCTCAAGCGTAACTGAGTCCCAAAAGCTTCCTGCAATCCCTTCCACAACCGGGATGTGAAACGAGCATCGTGATATGAGAAGATCGTGGATGGAACTCCATGAAGTCAAACTATATCTTGCATTTAGAGGCTTCCCAAGCTCTCTACTGAACTCTGCTCTCATATGGCTAGGAAATGGGCCGACATGGTGAGTCGGTCAACGATCACCCAGATGGCATCGTGTCCCCTGGACATTCTTGGTGAACTCATTACAAAGTCCATGGATATCCCATCCCACTTCCACTCTGGAACCTCAAGGGGATGATTCAAACCTGTTGGAACCTGGTGATCAGTCTTTACTTGCTGATAAGTAAGGCACCGAGAAACAAACTATGCCACACTCTTCTTTATTCCTGGCCACCAGAACTGATGTCGGAGGTCCTAGTACATCTTTTCCACACCTGGATGCACCGCCAAAGGAGATGTATGGAACTCCCTTAGAACCTCATCCCACAACGCCACTGGTACAACTGTGGTTCCTCTGAAAAGAACAACGTGCTCCCCACTTTTTGAATATCCATCAGCAGCATCACCTGCGGATATCTGAGCACATAGAGTCTCACAACTAGCATGCTCGAGCTATGCTTCCCTAACTCACTGTAAGAGTGGAGGGGTAACAACCCTTGAATGAAGGTAAGATTCCTCACCTATATCCATGAAGGATAACTGTAAAGAGGCCAAATGCCTTACCACCTCATCCAGCAACTACGAACTAGATTTCCTACTGAGAGAATCTGCCACAACGTTCCCCTTCCCAGGAGTATAAAAAATCTCAAATTCATAATCCTGGAGGAACTCAAGCCACCGCCTCTGTCTCTAACTCATATCCTTCTGAGAAAATATATATCGGATACTCTTGTGATCAGAGTAGACGATAAACCGCTCTCCCATCAGCTAGTGCCGTCACATCTTCAATGCGAAGACTACCACTGCCAACTCAAGATCATGGGTCACATAGTTCTGATCGTGTGACCTCAATTGACATGAGCCATAGGCAATCACCACTTGCCTCTGCATCAGGACACTACCAAGCCTGATTCCTGATGCGTCGCAGAACACTACGTACTCGACACCCTCTTATGGTAGTCCCAAGATAGGGGTGCTCGTCATACTATGTCTCAACTTCTGAAAAGCCTGATGGCATCTCTCGGTCCACACGAAAGGCTACCCCTTTTGGGTCAAAGCTGTCATGGGTGATGAAATCCTAGAGAAATTAGGAATGAATCTCCGATAGTAGCCTGCCAACCCAAGGAAACTCCGCACCTCCATCACGCTTTGGGGTGGCTCCCATGCTAACACTGCCTCTACCTTAGCTGGGTCCACTGCTACACCATCTGCTGAGATAACGTGTCCCAGAAAGTGGACCTCCTATATCTAGAATTGACACTTCGAGAGTTTCTCGTACAACTGGTTCTCTCAAAGTGTGTCTAGAACTATCCTTAGGTGCCTCACGTTCTCCTCCTCGGACGCAATGTACATAAGGATATCATCGATGAATACCACTATGAACTGATCTAGATAGGGCTGAATGATCTAGTTCATGAGTCCCATAAACACTCCCGAGGCATTCATTACGCCGAAGGGCATTGCCAAGTACTCATAGTGACCATAGCGACATATGAAAGCCATCTTCGGTATATCCTCATACCGTACTCGCAAATGGTGATAGCCTGATTGTAGATAAACCTTCGAGAAACATTGTGCCCCTATTAACTGGTCGAAGAGGTCATCGATTCTCGGTAGTGGAAACCGGTTCTTCACGGTAACCTGATTCAAGCGTCGGTAATCCACACACAACCTCAAGCTCCCATATTCCTTCTTGGAAAACAACACTGGGGTTGCCCAGGGTGAAACACTAGGTCTCACGAAGCCCTTCCTCTACAAGTCTTCCAGCTGCACTCTCAGCTCATGAAGCTCTGTAGGAGCCATCCGATATACTGATGCTGATATCGGTGCCGTCCCGGGTTGCAACTCAATGCAGAAATCTATCTCCCAACGGGGAGGTAGTCCGAGGACATCCTCTAGAAAGACGTCCTCGTACTCATCCACTACTACTGGAAACGGGAAACTTGTAACATCTGCTGCGCCAAGGGCTAGGCTAGCCAACTGATGTGAAATCGGATGTACCTTTTTATGCATGAGTCCATCCTGTACTGCCTGGGTCTCCTTTTCACTGATGAAGGAGAACCTCATTCCATCACTGCGGACACACCGCACCCTTCGCCTAAAATAGTCAATCTGGGCATGAACTGTGGATATCCAATACATACCAAGAATGACATCATAAGGCTTCGACACTACCACCAAGAGGTTCCAACCCAAACTCTCAAATCCAAGGGTCAGGTCACACTGTCTGCAAAGGTGTGTGATATCTGAATCTTCTCCAGTCAGTGTTTCTAAGTGTAAGGGTCGAGTCAACGACTCAACTGGAATCTCATGGTCTCGAACGAGATAAGCAACCAGAAAATAATGACTAGCACATGTGTCTATTAGTAAGGAATCCATAGTAGAAAATACACAAATTGTACCTCTAATCATTCCAGGAGTACCTGGGTCATAAGCCTCCACTGCTTGCAGCTGCCCCTACCTCTGTCCACCATCTCCCTGAGCCAGGGGTGGACCTCCTGGGGGTGGTGGTGGTAAAAGGTCAAAACACCGACCACCTACAGATGCTCTCCTAGCTCCTCTACCACGTCCGCCACCCCACGGATCTGTCTGCTCCACACATTTCCTCTGCCTCAGTGGTCCATCCACTTCTCCAATGTCAGTAGTATGGTGGGTCAGACAATCTCAAGCAAGATGTCCCCTGCCATCACATGAGTAGCATCGACTCTCTCGAGGATGGATGGATGAGCCCTGTGAACCCTGTATGGCAGATCCTCTGTCCTGGGATCTCCTCTGAAAATGTCTCCCATGTCTAGGTACCTAACATCGGCTCCCTGCTACTGAGGTTTCTGCTCCAGCTCCCTCACTATTGACAACTGCTGGCTGTCTCTGATATGCCAAGAAGCTCTCGACCACCAAAGCCCACTCGAGCACCCAAGCATAAGTAGGAATGCTCATAGGGATGGTTTTATCTCGGATGTCCCTGTACAAGCCCCACTCAAAAGTCCGAGCTCTGAAGTATTGATCCCTGACCATATCCATCGAGTACCATGAGAGGCCGGTAAACCTCGATGAATAGTCATCCACCGTCATGGTACCCTGCTGGAGCTGAAGAATCTCTTGTATACATACTGCTCTCAGGGTAACAGGTAAAAAATCCTCTCTGAAGATATTTTCAAACTCTAACCATGCAAGAGTCACCTCGTCGTGAGTCTAGATAATAAAATTCCACCATCACCCTACCGAGCCTTACAGAAGGCTCACTGCTAGGATCACCATCTGGTTTGCTGGCATCCTGAGAAAATGAAAGACTCTGGCCACTGCCTCAAGCTAGTCCTCTACTGCCTGAGGGTCAGGCTCACCTCGAAACCTAAGGGGTCTCTGTCTCTGAAACTCATGGAGTGCGCTCAGCCTACACTTCTCCTCTACTGGTACAACATGCACTAAACACTACTCCACAGGTGGTGGAATAACTGTCACACCACCTGAAGGTAAAACTGGGGGATCTAGTCCCTGTATTGAATATTCATCATAGAGGGGGTCATCCTCGTGATCGAGCTGCTGGATCCTAGCGGGTGTGCATCATAGAGGAATCCTGTAAAGAAACAAGATGTATCACTATCAGTGAGTATATCTAGAGAGCTTACTCAAGAAGGACATGGAAACCAAAACCCATTACTATAGGATTCATGTACCATTATTTTTCCCCTGCAACTAGTGTTCTCATGTTCCGAGTCGAAAAGAAAGTTATCAGAGTCCTAGTGTATGGATACATCGGCCGCCCGCACCAAAACTGGGGTCCCTGGCCTGAAAGCCAAACTCGAAACACTTAGCACTGTTTCCCCAAACCAACTCACAGACTCTCGGTCCTAAGGTAGAACCGACCACCCTCTGGTACCACTCTGTCACGACCCATCCCAATGGGGCCCATGCTGCAACTCCCCAAGCCCGCCTCCAATAGGCCAGGGGCTGGTGACTAGCACCGAGTATGCATGTCACTAACATGGGAGGCATTGCCTATAAACCTGTACACACACACACATCTCCAAGACCAAAAAATTGAAAAGTAAAAACTACTAAAAAGTGAAATTTATGCATACACTAAAAATCCCAACCAACAGAGTATGAAAGGAAAGTAAAGTACAGTAATGTAAAACCCTGGGCCAAAAGTACAATCCCACCAAAATAAAGTCTACAACAGAGTCTAACCTATAAATAAAGGTACTGGGATTGCAATCCGTAGCCGTAGGAACAGACCTCGGCCTGCCTGATCTCACTGAGTACCATCCGGTCCTGGTCCACCTAGAATCCTATCAAAGGATCGCTCGTCTGCACAAGACACGACATGTACGGGCAAATCCCATGCATGGGTGAGTATAACAATACCCAATAGGACACCCTGAAAACCAAAAAGGAATAAAACAAAGGAAAATACCACAAAGGAATGATACAGTAAGATCTAAACCATATATTTTTGCAGAACATATAACAAGAATATCCATATATACACATACACGATCGACTATCACAAAACCACCACTAGAATCCAGCTCGAAGATTCCACAAAGCATGTAACCGGTAGAACACACTCCTAGGTATGAAGAGAGAGATATGAAGTACTCATTCCTGGAGAACTCACTCCAAAATTACTTAAGAAATGATGCTAAGATGAGGATCACAACCAATAGCTATGGGGTGATTCCAACAACTCAGTCTAAACTAATCCGCTAAGAAGAGGATCAGTGCCCAAATAAAGTAGGTCACGTCGATACCAAGAACTCTACCTAGGGTACCAGGAAGGAATAGAGGATCCGGCTCTAAGTCTCACAGAGGGGATTCCAACAACTCTATTCAGGAAGTCCTTCTGAAGGGATCATACTCCTATATGTAAGAAATGATACCAAAAACCTTCAGGGGAAAGACCAAGGGTACAAACCCTAATAAAGTTAGCCCAAGTCACAAAAGAAAAATGGATCGAGCCATGTAAAATAGGTTACACAGCGTGTAGTAAGGTTGCACACTGTGTTCCTTGACTCTGGGTACGACCCGCGTAAACGGCCCGTGTCTCTAGTCTAGGTGTGTAAAACTAGACTACACGACGTGTAGAAGGATCACACAATGTGTTCCTTGACTCCGGGTACTGTCTGTGTAAACAGACCATGTCTCTAGGATTGTCTTATAAAAAAAGAACTACAAGGCATGTAGAAGGATTACATGCCGTGTCTGAGCACCTTGGGTTCGCTCCGTGTACGTTGGCCATGTGCCCGTATATGGTCTCTGTCAGTGTCGCCTGCCCGTGTACCAGTACACAGGGTATCCCGTGTATCTGGCTGGGTCTGGCCGGGGGAGGGTATACACGCCGTTTCCTTGTCCGTGTACCCAACCCATGTCCGTGTACTCCCGGAGTACACGCCAGGTGGTCCTCTGACGAACACACGTTGTGTAGCCCATAATACAGGCCGTGTAATCGGGATTTCTCCAAAACCGCCGTCTTCCTCCTCGCACCTCAGTCGGATCTCCGGATCTCGATTCTATCGTCCGTTTGCCGCGAAACTCAAGATGTTGGTTCGTTTCATCGTCCTAACACCGAATCCAGGTTTTTCAGACCTCTAATCGGCTCAGAAAACAAGAATTGATTCATCCGAAAGAAAACGCCCGAAACCCATATCTCTCTATCCACTTAGAATCGTCCATCTCCACCACATTCCCACCTCCGTAGCATTGTTCCAGGGTTGGATCTACAATCTCGGATCATTGCGCCAACAAATGAACATGCAATGATCAATTTTCTCCAAGAACATCAAGCGCGGGGAAGAACGAGGAGTCTCCACGAAGAATGGGGAATTTAATAAAAAAAACGAACAAGAGGGATGAACCTTGATCATTGTTTGTGGAGATCCAGGTTCATCGCCGTTAGATAAAAACCAAAATAATCAACAGATTAAATCGCAAGGATGAAGATCTTCCCCAAAATCCCCGCAAAAACCCATCCCGCAAATACGATCAATCCATGAGCTAATATGTTTGTGGATTAGTCCGCGTTAATCATAGGAATAAAGAACGGGGAAAGGAAAATCAAAATAAAACATCCTACCTGGATCCTCAACGTTCGTTGGTGAAGACCCAGTCTCCGTGTCATTGTCGCCGGTGAAATTCGTCAAGAACGTCGTCTCCGCGTTGGGGGGTTTCCTCCAGAGCATCCAGAACCTCCAAGGGTTTCAGGGTTATGAGGTCTATAACCATGGACCCCTACAAAAATCTATATTTAAAAAAAGATAAAGATATTTTCTGTAACAGTATTTAATAAAATATTTTTATTAAATATTTTATTACAGTTACGTCCAAAAACAAGATTTCACCACCGACCTACGCCATCTGATGTTAGGCCTCGTCTAGGGTAAAATCGCTGCTATGAACGCAATGGTGCCCTCAGATTTCTGATTCGAGCACCCATTCAAGAGTTATTATACTTTTCATGAAAACCACACGTTCACGTAATTTAATTATTAAATTAAATTCAAACATTTGTTCTAGGCTCATCGGGCCTCGGAACTGCACGCCGTCTCAAAGCCTGGTCTCGAAATAATTCCCATATAATATTAAAATAAAATACAAAAAAATATGAGACATTACATCATTATTTTGAGTTGATTCAAGAGATAACTCAAGATGTGTAAACATTGATTCTCCCACTTTACTTGTTTCGAGCCGATGACATATCCAACATCCAGTCACCTCCATCACCACCACTTCTCGGAACCATCACCATCATCATTGCCACTATAATCATTATAGCTTCCACCACTGTTGTCGCCGTCCTCATCACATGACACCAAAGTCCACTTCATTGATGTCTACCACCCAAAACACCCTTCACATTCAACTTCGATACCACACACATCATAGAACAACACTGATCTCCAAATAAGACATAATCATCATCACTAGAATCACCAGTCACATATCCATGGACACCTATTCGCTTGCACGAACACATCCCAAAGTCTCCACAGAAGATAACACACCCAAAAGACTTGGGAGGATATGAAAAATCTATAAAATAGAGTAGCACAAAGCGCTGAGGCCTCCATAGCATACCATGATGAAGAAAACACCATCAACGCTACTAGAAAATTCATATTCAGACCTGAAAGAAGAACCTTCGACCGCCGACCCACAAACCCAAAAACTCTTCATTGCCACATTCTCCAGATCCAACTTGGAGAGGATAATGGGAAAATGAGGCCAAAGATGGATATGAGCAGCTAAGGGCAGCACAACAGGTAACATACACTAACACCACTAAAACTTCCCTATGCAATAGTCAATCATGAACATCACATTGAACTCACTGAAAAAAATGAGAGGATCTTCGCCAGTCATCATCCCGTTGAAAGCGAGGAAACAAAGCATCATCGAGGTGGAGTAATAGAGAAAGAAGGTGAGGGAAGGAAGAAAGAGGGGGGAATAAAAATGGAAAGATGGAAGGAAATAGGGGGAAGGCACCAGAGATTCCTACCCCCTCCAAATCACCAATGAGAAAACACTATGTTGAGAGGAGAGATAGATTCTACCACTTTGAGGCATCTAGTTCCACAAAGATACCACATATCATATCGAATATCATTTCATAAGCTTGTATTTGACTTGTTTTAGAGTTGAAATAGACTCTAAGATCAGAAGTTATGGTTGTTTTAGGGTTTTTAGGGGGTTTAGGGTTTTCAAAGTTTCTTAATGTTTTTATGTGTTTTAAGGGTTTTTAGAGTTAATATCTATTTTAAAAAATATATAAATATAAATTTATTTTAAAAAATATTTATAAATATGTATATATATATATATTTATATTCATATATATAAACATATATATAAATATATGGATAAAACAAATATAATAAAATATATATAAATATATAGATATATCATAAAATGTAAAACAAAAAAAGTATAGGGGAGTAAAAAAGGTGCTGGTGTATAAGCTGAAAGTCCTAGGTTTGAAACTCACTGGAGGGAGGGGCGTGTGCTAAAGTGCTAATAAAAGGGTGGGGAATCGCTGATAAAGGGAACATGGGGGGGGGGGTGGAAAAAATTTGTACCCTTTATCAGCACTTTATTTAGCACTATTAAAGGGGGACTTTAACAGTGCTAAAAAAGTGCCGATAATGGTATCCTTTAACAACGCTGAAAAATAACTAATAAAAGGGGTCTTTTATTAGTTATTTTTACAAGTAATGTTAAAGATACCCCTTTAACATCACTTACATTATTAGTGCTTCTATAACACTAATAAAGCCCTTTTACTAGTGCTGTTAAAGGATGAATTTATAGTAGTGTTACGATGAAGAATAATTATCTGTTTCCTCATATATACAACCTATTAGACCATCTATAAGGTGAAACTATTGTCTCTATGATCAATTTGAGGTCAGGATATCATCATTTTTATGTGAATCCATCAGAGATACCAAGTATAACATTCTGGAGTAGGTATGATTTGTAAGAGTATCTAGTTATGTCGTTTGGTCTGATGAACTCTCTGGTAGTCTTCATGGATCTAATGAAGCGGGTTTTCCACTTGTATCTTGATTCCTTCATGGTATTATTTTAGACGATATCTTAGTGTATTCATGTTACAGACATGACCATGTAAATCATCTTGAGATTATGTTGATTACACTGATAGACAACCAACTATATGAAAAGCTTAGTAAATTCCACTTTCTGATCATCCAAGTTCACTTCTTAGGACATATAATATTTGAGTTGGGCATATCAGTTGACCTAGAGATGTTTAGTGTTGTGGTTTTCTGGGAGTATCCAAAGAAAGTGTTTGATATACGTAGATTCGTAGGGTGGGATAACCATTATAGGTGATTAATAAAGGACTTCTCACACATGGTAGCACTACTTATGGGCTTGAACAAGAATGGTGCGAAGTTCAACTGGACTAAATATTGTGAGAAAAAATTTTATGAGTTAAAGGTAATTCTCACTTCAGATCCAATTACAATTCTTCCCAATCCAGGAATAAGCTATACTATTTATTGTGATGCTTTAGGAATTGGACTAGGTGCGGTTCTAATACAGGGTGATCGAGTTGTGGAATATGGATCTTTCTAGATGAGGCCTCATGAGTAGAAATATCCTACACATGTCCTCAAGATATCAATCATGGTTTATGATCTATGTTGTTGGAGGAACTACTTGTTAGGTGATCATTTCATCATTTACACGGACCATAAAAGTCTCAAATATATCTCCACATAGCGAGACTTGAATCTGAAGCAGCATAGGTGGTCAGAATACCTACAATCATTCAACTTTGATACTTCTTATATGTTTGGGAAGGGTAATGCAGTGGTTGACTCCTTGAGTAGGAAGACTCAGACACAAGCTATCAAGGAGGACAGCGGTGGGTGGAAGTTGATGAATTTGTTTTCTGAAATGCATCTGTAGGTTTAGGAATAGAATAATAAACTTGTTTTAGAAGCTCTAGTAGTGATGTTCTCTATCCTTGAGTGGTTTTGGATAAGACAATTATCATATTATAAGGGCCTCATTTTTAGGGAGATCATCGCAGGGGAGAACCTACCTCCTAGTTGGGTTGTTGATGGTAGTGACACCTTGATTTCCATGGCCATGTATGGGTTACTACAGATATATGGGAAGAGTTGATGAGGGAATCAAATTCATCATTTTGGGAGGTTCATCCCGATCTTACCAAGATGTATAGAGACATGTGTCATTAGTATTGGTGGCCAGGTATAAAGAGGCCGATAGCAGGCTTTATCACTCGGTGCTCCACCTGTCAGCAGGTGAAGGCAGTTCACCAGTGAGCTTATAGACTTCTACAACGTCTATCCATTTCTGAGTGGAAATAGAATAATGTCATAATAGATCTCATGACAGGATTTCTAATATCCCCTTAAGGTAGTGATGCAATATGGGTTATTGTTGACAAGCTGACCAAAGTGGCACACATCCTACCAATATAGAATACCTTCTCTGTTGATGAGTTAGGAAGGATTTATATCTATGATATAGTGAAACTTCATGGCATGCCCCATTCTATCATTTAATACTGAGATTAAAATTTTAATTCATAGTTCTGTAAAGGGTTTTAGAAGGCACTTGAGTACTGCATATCACCCTCAGACCGACAGGTAGTCCAAACAAATGATTTGGGTGCTATAGGATATGCTGTGGGCATGTATCCTTGATTTTGGAGGTTCCTAGGAGAAACATATACCTATGGGTGAGTTTTACTACAATAACTATTTCTAGGAAACAATTTAGATGGATCTATATGAGTCCCTCTACGGTAGACTGTTCCATTCACCTATATGCTGGCTAGAGGCAGGTGAGACAACTCTATTGGGTCCTTATATTATTCAGAAGAATTCAGAACAAGTCCAACTGATTCAGAATCATATGGAAATAGCTCAGTCTAGGCATAAGTCATACATATATCATCACCATAGAACTATGGAGTTTTAGGTGGGACATCAGGTATTTATATGGGTATCTATAAAGTTGGGTCATAGATGAATTCAGTGACAAGAAAATTTATCTCCTCGAAATGTTGAGACTTTTGAAATAATGGATAGAGTTGGGCCAAAATCCAATCAGCTGCTGTTACCTCAAAGGTACCATTACATGCACAACATGTTCCATGTATCTCAAATTTAATAGTATCATGCCGACCTGTATCATTTGTTTGACCCTAATGATATCGAGATGAAAGTAGATAAGTCCTTCAAGACACATTCGATACATATTGTTGATTGTAGATTGAAGGTTATATGAGGCATGTCAATTCCTCTGGTCTAGGTAATATGGCGCACAGATGCATACATGATGAGACCTAGGAGTGGGAGGGATATGTACATTCTTAGTAGCCAGAACTCTTCTCAGATGATGTTCTACTATCCTCAGAAGGGAAACTCGGGGACGAGTTGTCTTAAAGAGGGGAGGTTGTAACATCCCAGATTTTATCCAAGGTACGTACCATTATTTTTTAGTTATAATTCCTTTAAAAGAACCTAATAATGATGCCTAATCAAGTCAAAGAGATCTTAGGTGAATCTGTGGATCTTCAGAAGCCCGAAGTCTGAAATGGGAAGAGACATAATGGGATGCATGATTTTTTTGAAACCATATGACCTAGGGTGCATGAACATGTGGTACATCATGATTTTGGGGGAGATATATTTTGCATGGTTTTCACATATTTAGTCAAACCATACACCCAACCATGCTAATATCCACCTATTAGGACTGAATAGCGCATGATTTGGCCAAGTCGTGTGGCCAAACCGTGCGCAGTGTAAAAGTGGGTGAAATTACTAAAATACTCCAATTTAGTGAATTAAAGAATTTATTTCTTCCTCCCCTCTATTTCTATAGTATCTCCTCTATATTCTCTCATAAGAAACCCTCCTACTCCTCCTCCAAGCTAATAATTTATACAACTCCTTCATCCAACACCCGAATCGATCGCTGTCAGATCATACAGAAAGCTAGAGGTATGATCTAAAATCCTCTCCAATATATTTCAATATATTCATCCCATCCATTATGTTGTTTGGGTGAAATATAATTTTACCCATTTTTAGGTAATTTTAAAGTCTCATAGATTTTTTCCAACCTAGTTCGAATCAAATGTTGATACAAGATGAGGGAATCTCTATGAGGGTAAGGTAGGTGGTCCATACATTTTCCCATCATTTTGTTGTGTTTCATAAATTGTGACCATGTTCATGAGTCATGATATTTTGGATTCACCCCTAATTTTCCAAATTAAATTAAAATGGATGTCTCTTTATACACTTGGAAACCTGAGCAAGTGGAGAATCAGACCCTTAGGTTAACCACATTGAGTTGTGTCATCCAATTGTATGTTCTCTTCCTTAGATTCCAAATTGTCCCTTTGTTCTAAATTGGCCTAAGGCCCTTTTTAGGCCACCTCGAGGCCTTCGGGCCACCTAAAAAAGCAGATGTACCTAACATATTACAAGGAACAAGTCTCTAGATGAGGATTCAGAGCAGGCTCATTCAACAAAGCAAAGATAACTGGATATGGAAGAATGATTGTGTATAAAATTTCCATTGGTACTAAACTTGTGCATCTCTGTATAGGATAGCTAGGAAACCAACCTCACAAATGTGGAGAGATGACATCACAACATTTTCTGGGGAGGGGAAGTTCTAAGTTGTCTTTTTTGGGTTGATTTCCTAAGATCTATGGGTCATGTAATGTCACTGAAGTCTTTAGGCCTTGTAAGGATTATGCCCCATCCCTTGAAAGTTGGATTATAAAAAAATAAATAAAAATGAAGGCCTTCAGGGAATTCAGGTAGTTCCTTAAGCCTTCTCTTTAGTTTAATTCAAGGTTGTAACATGAGTTAGACCCTTTAAATCATGCCTTGGGAAGATTCTATAATTGAATGAGTTGGATAAACACTTGATGTCTTGACCATATGAATTAAATGGTTTTTCCCCATGACATGCTTGATTAACTTTACCATAGAAAAAAATTGATTGATTAAATGGAATAGACTCTCTTTAGACATTCTCTATATGTATCCATTTCTTTTATATTGCTTTTTCCATAGTGCCGAGGGTGATTAAAGGGGTTCTTACTTAAGAACCCCTTAGATGGACTCTCACACTTTAGATTTTGTTTATGTTTAGTAAATACCCCAGTGGCCATATCAGTTATTCATGAGACGAGTTTGTCGTGCATTTTCTGTTTTACCTCTATATGGGTGAAACCAGTTCCCTAGGGGATACCCCTTGGATGGTATCACTGGCATGATTGGTTGTACCATGCCACAAGAGAGACTCAGGCCCCTACATGAGATACTAGGTACGAACTCAGAGGTCAATTCCTACTCTTTTCACACCATGCCAGAGTGACACTTGGGACTTTATTCTTAGGTCACCTTGAGAATACTCATTGGCATTGAACTTTTACTGAGCCCTTCAAGCGATACTTGGTAAGTATCTCTAGATTTCCATGGATACTCTCATGGTGTCATGACATGTTTTATAAAGAAATGATTAGAAATGTTTTCAATGTTAAATAAATGTTTTCAAATGATAATTTTTTTAGTTGGTTTAGAAAATGTTGGGATGTGTACAAGACCAATCACAAGATTGGGGACATTCCAACCTATGGAACCTTATCATCCTAACTTTACCATTTCAAGATATCTCAGTTGTAACATACCATCTTAGGCAGATATAGGTATATTGAACATGTATCCAAGTGGAACCCAGTCCAATTTAATTATTCATATATTCTATATTACATTTAAATTATTAAGGACCGCCGTTTACTTAATATTTCATTAAATAGAAATCCCTAGACACCATGGGTTCCGGCCTACTGAGATTGTATCTTGTACCCTGCTCAGATGCCTTTGGTACCTGAGTAGAGTTTTTGATTTCAGGTACTGATAAAGGGAAACAACCATCTTCCAATTCTTGATTTATCTTTATAGGATGGAATTAGGAGCAAAGGATTTAGCCTATGATTGAGATGCTAGTTATAACAGTTTTGGCCTTTCTATTTATTTGAAAGCATGTTGTCTATGCTTGTATCCCCTTACCCTTACTTAGTAATTTTGTATCGACACATGACATACTTTCATCATTAGTTGATTTAATTTATCTATTTAGCTTCAATTATTTCTTATCTTGCATGTTTATATGTTTAGTTTATTCAATTCTATCTGGATGTTTTCATTATTTCTTCTATTCCTTATATATCTAATGTTTCTATCTACTCTGATCAATGAGGTAATATTCTCCCCATAGACTTACCCCTGACCCTCATTGCTAGTCGGAAGCCTTTGGTGTTTGGGGAGGTGCACTTGAGGTCTTGTGGACAACCATCTCGGGACACTGTTGAGTGGCACTTGGGGTGGGATGCTACAATAATTCTCAAAAATCCTATCTTAGTCATAGCTTGTGTCACCCCCGATGCATGTATTAACCATTAAAAATTATAATAATATGGAGTGAGAGTCTATCAAAGGGGTCATTAAGTCAGAACCCCTTGTTTTACCCTCGACACTAAGTTTAAAGTAACTAAACAAGAAATGTACATATATAACATGTCTAGACAAGGCCCTTTTCAATATTTCAAACATTTATATTTCCATATGCATGTTGGTTAAGGAGAAACCCTTGGGAAAAACATTTAATTCATAAGGTATAAGGAATAATCATTCGTATGAATTAATTTAGCTTAACTAACCATGAGTGGCATGGGATGCAAGGGATTATATCTAGATTAATCACTCTAAACAATTAAAAGTATAGCTACAGGTATTTAACTCATGGTAAGAACCCTTTATAATGTACAAAAAACAAAGGAAAAGGGATATTTATCATTATAGGTGAGGCATAAACAATTGGATGACATCAACAGGGTGATCAACTCAAAGGGTTGATTCACCGCTCACTCAGGTTGCCAATGACACAGTAGGGCATTCATTTTAATTTAATTTAACAAAAAAAGATGATGATAGTAAAATGTTGGATTGCGAAACAACAACATAATTTATTGAATGCAAATAAATTAAGGGAAAGATCCTAGAACACATAACTTATCCTTATAGAGATTCCCTCATCCAGTCTCAACCTTTGATTCTAGCTAGGTTGGAAGAAATCGAAGAAACCATCAAATACCCTAAAAATGGGAAAAACGATCTTGCACCCAAATAGAGAAACAAATGACATAAAGAACATGAAATAGATTAGAGAGGATTAAAGATCTAACCTATATCTTTCTATTGGATCTAGTGGTGAATGAATCAATGATCAACAACTCAATGAGAAAAATCTTTATAACCTATGAGAGCTCTTACAAGCGGGTCTCCTCCCGGTGCAGTAGCCTGAACATGCTACAGGGATCCTTCCCAATGGAGTATTTGGGAACTCCAATCTCTTCAGGTAGGCTCTGCATTCGTGATTTTGATCACATTGTTTGTAGGATCATGAGTCGTGTTCTCAACTGGAAAAACCAGTTTCTCTCATTTGGGGGCCATATAGCCTTGGTCAACAACATTCTGTTCGCGATCACCATTCATGCTTTGGACTCCACAAATGTTATGAAGGGGGTGATTAACACTATCGACAAGGTTTTATGCAGCTTTTTTTGGGACGCAAAAACCAAAGGAAAGAGGCACTGGGACACATGGGGAAGGCTTGCGAGACCCATTCTTGATGGTGGGATTAGTGTCGTGAGTCTTCAGAGTACTCTCCATGGCATGCATGCCAAGATGGTGTGGGAAATACTGAAGGATCACTCGCTCTGGTGGCAGACCATGTCGCATATCGGCGGGAATAGTGTGGCGGATGGTTGGGGTATGCTTCACCCCTCTGGTTGAAACTCTATCCTCTGGTATAGACCCTGAAACAAAGATCAAGGTGGATCATCAGCTCTGGTGGTCTTCTTTTCTGGCACAAGAACTGGACAGGTTCCATCCTTGCCTTCCTAGGTTGTACGGATCCTCTGATCACGGTGAAGGAGGCGCTGCATCATCCCAGATTCACCAACACTATTTTGAATGAGGACCCGTAAGCTCTGCTCGAGTCGATCAAGATCACGGCAGAACCAGATCGTTGCGTGTTTACTCCTTCGTCTTCTGGTGCTTTTTCCACTAGAGATTTTCACAGGCTATTCTCCTTGTAGGACCACCACGATCGGTGGAATGAGAAGGTCTGGTGCAACGAAATCCCCACAAAATTCAATTTCCTCATTTGGCGCATCAGGAATTGAGCTCTCGCTACAAATGAGAACATCAGGAAACCAGGGATTAGCATCTCCTCTGGGTGTCATTGCTGCAACAACAGGCTGGAGGAGAGCTCTGAGCATTTTTTCTTCGAAGGAGAATGGGCTCATGCAGTTTGGTCCTTCTTTGGAGGAAGCTCGGGTACCTTCACTCGAGAGCAGAATACATCTCCATTCTGGGAGGTGTGGTTCCACGACGCATTGGGATCAGAGTCAAAATGGTTGACCCAAGCCGCTTTACTTAATTCTAGGTGATGGTGCTTGTGTCAAGCTCGTAATCAGGCAAGGTTTGAAGGCACAAATCCTACGGTAAGGTCCATTATTTCGAGGACTCATTTTCTGCTGACTAATATGGTTATGCTTTCAAAAGGATGGCAGGAGGCTCCTGATTTCAATTTCTTGTGGGGCAGTGCATCCTTGGAACATCCTCTCCCGGTCAAATTACAGGGTAAATGAGTGGGTTCTCATCCTCCTGCCACCGGCTACAAGTTGAACATGGATGGGTCCTGCTCATTGGGTGTGATGCACAGAGGAGGTGTGGTTCGAGGCATCGGGGGCAATGTGGTTTTGGATTTCAATTCATTCTATGGTCCTGGTACTCCCCTCTTGGCCGAGGCTAAGGCTGTGCTCTCTGGGCTCTCTCTCTGCATTCAGGAGAATCTAGATATATCCCAAGTGGAGACTAACTCCCTGATCCTTTACGATGCCATGCATGGTAAAAGATCTATTCCTTGGTCTATATCCTATGCGGTTAGGAAATGTCGATCTCTCCTTCAGCACAACATCCAAGTGACTCACACATGGCACGAGGGGAACAAGGTCGTGGATTACATGGATTATTTAGCTGACCAAAGCTCCATCAACACTAACCTTATCTCCATTAACTGTTTGAAACTAGAATGTGTCAACTTGATCAGAGGGGATGCCCTTGGTCTGCACTATTTTTGACCTCCTTAATTCTAGGGTTGCCTTGTTTCCCCTTTATTTGAATAAAAATATGACTTGGATAGAGGATAGTCTTCACACGAGGGAGGATAATATCCCTCTAGAGGAATGATGGAAAAGAAAATAAAAAAGTTTAAATCATTAAAGGAGGTAAAAATTGTAATTTCGCCCACATTTATAGTTATGCATGGTTTGGTCACATGGTTGGCCAAACTGTGCACTAGTTACTACTTAAAAGGGAAACATCACATGGTTAGGTGAACAATTTATCCTACCATGAAAAAACCATGCAAAAAATGCACTTTTAAAAGTTTCATATGGATTGCATGAACATGTTCCCTAGGTCGCATAGTTGTAGAAAAACCATGCAACCCCCAATTTCCAGCTGTCTGCAACTGCACGGTTTAGAGAAACTGTGCAGGTTGGGTGACACAGTTACTCCTAACCATGTATCCCAGTCTTTTCTTCCCACTTTGGGGCTCTGAGCTTTGAACTAGCCCCAAACTCACCCAAGATCTTCTTGACTTGATTACACATCATTATTAGTGTTGTTTAAAGGAATTTAAACCAAAAAGTAAATGGTACATACCTTAGGAAAATACAGGATGTTACAACCTCACCTTCTTAAGATAATTCATCCCCAAGTTTCCCTTTTGAGGGTATTAGAAATTGATTCGAGAAGAGTTTCATCCACTATGCATGTACGTCAACATCCTACTCCAAGGTCTCATCCTATACACATCCATGCTTCCATACCACATAGACTAGAAGAACTGACCTTCCTTAGATATCCTTTGTGATTCGATCAATGATACGTATCAGATTCTCCTCAATGTATGCATCCACTTATAGCTTGATGTTTTCAGGGTCAAACAAATTAAATGGGTCAGGATGATACTATCAAAACTGAGATACATGGAAGATGCTGTGAATAGAACAACACCTTTAAGGAAACAAAAACCGATAGGATACCGGCTCAACTCTCTCCACTATCTTGAAATGCCTGATATATCAAGGTGGTAACTTTACCTATATCCAAATTTGCCTATGACCCAACCTAGGTTATACACACAAAAAGACCCAATATCACACCTTGAAATCTAGAGTTCTGTGATGATGATAAGTATAAGAATTCTACTTATATTGAGATGAATCCATATGATTCTAAATCAGATGGAATTTCTCTGAAGTCTCCTAAACAAGATGAGTACCCAGTAGGGCTACCTCACCTACCTCTATCTAGCACAGAGGATAATTCCACAATCTACCATTGAGGGACTCATATGGAGCCATCTGAATCGTAGCCTGAAAAATTTTGTTGTAGGAAAAATCAACCAGAAGAATATGTCTTTCCCATAAACCTATAAAATAGAGTATGTAGGCCTAAAGCATATACTATAACACCCATATGATCTTCTTGGACTACTCATCGATATTAGGGTGATATACAGCACTCAAAAGCACTTGTGAACCCAATGCCTTTTTTTAACCCTTTCCAGAACCATGAAGTGAAACAGACATATTAGTATGATACAATAAAATGGGGTACACCATGATATCATGCTATCTATTAGATGTATATCCTTATTAGATCATCAAAAATAAGGTCTCTTGGATTGGTAGGAAGTGTAAAACCTTGTTCAGCCTGTAGATGATCACCCATACTAAATTAATGCCTTGAGGTGATATCATAGATCCTATAAAAAAATCCATGGTAACATTATTCCGTTTCCACTCGATAATGGATATTGGTTGTAAAAGTACAGTAGGTCGCTAGTGATCTACCTTCAACTACTGATAGGTGGAGTACTGAGTGATAAATCATGCTATATTCTTTTTCATACCTAGCCACCAGTACTGATGATGTATATCTCTACACATCTTGGAAATCTTGGGATGAACTTCCCATACAGAGGTACGATATTCTCACATCATCTCTTCTCATATATCTAAAGTCACCCATACACTCCCACAAAAGAGAAATGTCTCACTTCCATCAACAACCCAAATAGGAGGAGGGTTCCCTTTTACGACACTATCTCTGAAGATAAGGCCCCCCAAAATAAAATAATTTCCTCATCAAGACCCACTCCATAAATGAGGATGCCACTTCTAGAGTTTCTAGAACTAGATGTTTGTTCTATTACTGAACCTCTAGATGCATCTCAAAAAATAGAGCCATCAACTGCCATTCGCTGCTGGACTCCTTGAGGATTGCATTGGAGTCTTCCGGATCATGGTATTTTCCACTACATTACCCTATCCTAGTGTATAAGAAAAATCAAAAATTGAAAGATTGTAGGTATTCCACCCACCTGCGCTACCCCAGATTTAGGTCTTGTTGAGTGGAGATGTATTTGACACTTTTATGGTCCATTTAAATTATTAACCACTCACCCAACAAGTTGTTCCTCAAAAAGTGTAGACCATGAACCCTGACTATAAGATCAAGGTCATGCATAGGTTAATTCTTCTCATAAGGCATGAACTGGAAGGACCCATAAGCCATGAATCAATCAACCTACATTAGAACTTCACCTACTCCAATTCCTAAATTTCCACAATAAATAATATAGATTTTGCATGACTCCGGAAGAATCAGATTCAGGGATGAGGTGAGTCTTCCCTTTAACTCCTAAAAATCTATCTCACAAGCCTCAATATAGATAAATTTTAAACCCTTATTGGTTAAGCTCATAAGCGGTGCTTCTAGGTGTGAGAATTCCTGGATTAATCTCCTGTAATAACTAGCCATCCCTAGGAAGCTGTGTATATCAAACACATTCTAGGGATATTCCTAGGAAACCACAATGATCACATTCTCTAGGTCAACTGATATGCATACTTCAGATATTATATTACCCATGAAGTGAACCCTGATGATCCAAAATTAGAATTTTCTAATCTTTGAATACTGCTGGTGCTCTCTTAGTGTACCTAGCACAATCTCAAGATGGTTGGCATGGTCATGTATGGCTCGTGAGTACACTAAAATATCATCTATAAAGACTACCACAAAGGAATCAAGATACGAGTGGAAGACATGATTCATAAGAGCCATGAAGACTGAAGACACATTCATTTGGCCAAACAATATAACCAAATACTCATACAATCCGTACCTGCTCTAGAATGCTTTACATGGTATGTATAATTGCCTCACATGAACCTGATGGTATCCTGACATCAAATCAACATTAGATAAAACTATTACTCCTCTGATATGGTCTAATAGGTTATCTATATGAGGAAACATATACCGATTCTTTACCAAAATCTGGTTTAGTCGGTGGTAATCCACACACAATCTAAGTGTACCATTCACCTTTTTGTTGAAAAGGACTGGTGAACCTCACGATGATGTTCTAGGTCGAATAAAACCCTTAACATCTAAGTCTTAAAGCTACTTCTTGAGTTCTTAAAGCTCTGTAGGTGCCATCCAACAAGGAGTAATGAACGTTGGCATCTCACCCAACACTTGATCTATAGTGAACTCAACCACTTTCTTAGGAGGTAAGCTAGAGAAATTTTCAGGGAAGGTTTACCTAAAACAATCCACTATATGAAGGAATTCCATGATCTACATCCCTTGATTTCTTATAAAGAGATTGTCTATATGTGCTGTTACACTTCCTATCCCAATACTTTTGAGTCCAGCTCGACTCGCCTGGATATCCCATTTGACCTTATGGATATACGTGTTTACCTTAGGTGATGTGAAAGATACCTGATGAAGATTTCAATCCACCAGGGCTCGATAAGGAACATGACAGTCCACACCAATAATGACATCGAATATAATCATCTCAAGGACTTAGAGACTCCATAGGAAACAATACCCACCTATTTAAATTTGGAACTCCTTGCACTAGCATATACCCTCTACTTGAACTAATAATAGTGTGTCAAGGGTCATAAAACCACTAGAGTATTGTATCACTAGGCCCAAACTTCCTATAGTTGTAGTAGATAAAAAGAGTGTGATGCACCTGTATCAAACAAGGTAGATTCTAAAGTAGAGGAGACTGGAATAACACCTCTAAATGTAGATAGCTCTGGACTTTGCTCCCATGGTGTAGGATATAAGACATAGATATGGATTGAGCTGCGGCCCTAAGATGCTACCTTAGTATCCTGATCAGGTCCATTATGCTAATGCTAAAACTCTAAAGCCTGATCACCCCGACCTCGACCACATGCTCTGCCCGAACGACCTGTATAAGACCAAATTTCTACCTGAATAGAAGTTTCTGATACTATACCTAAAAAACGTGCTAGCATAGATCCCCACTAACTTAGAAATAGAGGAAAGGATAAATATACACTACTGTAAATTTAAACTATACCAACAGTTTTAAACCATTGGGATAGACCATAAAACCGTTGGGATAGGTTATCCCAATGGTTTACTAAACTGTTGGTGTGCTGGCCATGGGGATAGCCATATACCAACGGTTCTGTGTAAACCATTGGGTTAGTCTGGATTATATTTCATATACGAATGGTTCACAGAACCATTGGCTTAGGATGTATTACATTTCATATACCAACGGTTCTGTGTGAACCGTTGGATTATATTTCATATCATTTTAGCAACGGTTCTTTTGAACCGTTGGGATATTCTGCACACCTGAAATAAAAAACTGCAGCACTAAAAATTGCAGCACTATCCTTGGAATACCTCCACACCTATTTCCCCTCCACATGCACCTGAAATTAAAAACAAAAAACAGCTCCAATACAGCCAACCACTTCACCTCCACGCCTATTTCACCTCTAATATATTATAGCACTGCTGCTATATATATGCAGACAACCACGACCTATTACACCTCCAATACAAATCACACTTAATTTACTAATTGTACTCAATTAATCTGAACACAAATAATTATTTAACAAAACATACAAGATAGAAAAAAAGTAGATACACTTTCTCATTTTATAACTTTCAATATCAAATAATCTCATACATCAATGGAAAATAACGAAAAAATGTGGAGTAAAATAGAGGATGTAGTTGATGAAAATTGAATCCAAATGGATTATGTAGTCAGTCAACATGGCTAAATAACACCCCCTCACCCACAACACCATCAGCAGAGCTGACAGATGAGAATTCTGACTCCAGGTATCTGTCCATGGATGAATGCTTTGGCTTATCCACCTTCCACACACATGAACAACTCAAGATCTGAATAATTAAAATAATATTACACTGCATTTGAAAAAACATTTTGATGAACCAAGCACAGCCTGAAAAAAATGACAAACAAGAAGCTTACATATTTCATTCATCACTCCTAGTGCTTGTGCTCATAGATATCAAGATAATGGAACCCCATCTAGGATGGGAAATACAACCACACATTTCACACCTTTCTCACTGACTTCACCATTTTATCCTGATCCAAACAAGCATAGCTACAGTCAGTAGTGCTGTCTTTCTGGTTAGTCAGAACCCACTGGGTGGCCATGCCACCATAATCAACATGGTGTTCAGTATTTCATTCAAGTGGGATTAGCCTGTCAGGTATTATGTCTCCCATATAGAGTAAAAAAAATGAAGTTTTTAAGAAAATTTACCCAAACAAGACAAAACTATATGTTGGGTCTGGATCCATTACAAAATTCATCTTTACTTTCGGGCTGATCATCTAAATACTTGTTAATGACTTCCCCCGGGATCCATAGACCAATTTTTTGGAGCAATGTCATCCAGTTTGCCTCCATAGATCTAAGTAACAACTTGTTAGATACACTCATTCACATCAGAGAGAATGGAATGATAGAAAATGTTACAGTCATGGCCCATAGAGAATGGAATGATTTAAAATATTATGGTCATGGTCCATAGAAAACTTTTTAGTTACAAGGTTATCATTGTAATTAGACAAATATGGGGGGTTCTAGATATGTCATTTAAGGGAGTTAGAATTCATTCAAAGTTGAGTAAACTATGAATTCCTTTTTTATAGGGTTTTTAAGGCAATAATCTTGGGAAAATTCATTTTTATTTGTATTTTTCATTTTTCATTCTATTGGTTGTTAATGAATTTCATAGGGCTCATATGGTTTTATATAGGCTTTTATTTGAGTTTGAATACCTATACAGATTCAGCCAATTTCTATATTTTCCTATTTATCAACATTCAATTTTTTAATCTATTACCACATATTGTATTTCATCCCACACTTATTTAATTTCAGATGATGTAATTCCCATTTTATTATTACTAATCATATTACCTAGCCACTAGTTAACTACAAAAACACCACCACAAAAAAACAAATCAAGATTTTAATAACCACCAGCACATCTCATCACTAATCCATCACCATAGCATAACAATCACACAACAACAAGCATCTTCCATTCACCACTAAACATCCCTCAACACATCCCATGCCAATCCAACCACAACCTCACTACATGAAAACAATCTACATCGGAAATGGTCATAACCATCACCATATTTTCCCATAAAGTTATAAAAAACAAAATCTAAAAATATTAGACACAATAAAATGCATAGAAATAAATTTTCACCACCATAATTACCACAATTTCAATTTAAAGGGGGATTTAAAAACATTTCCTCATTTCTTTCATGGCTATTTTCCCAAAATTTACAGATTCACACGACTAGTTTATTACTATGTTTAACATTGTAATCTTTAATGAATGATGAATTCAAACAATGAATCACATAAGGGGTTCATAATTTAAAGTGGATAAAAGAAACAAACAAAATATTGTTCAAGTTTACAGTTATATTTCAACAGAATAAGAATGAAAAAAACCAAAATAAATGGATGTAGTAGACAAATCTTAATTATAAAATATTGATTTGAAGTGGAATATGAAATGATAATTTAAAAAAACATGGATCACTACTGGGGAGGTTGCGTTCATAGCCTATAAAAAAGAGGGGCGCTCTAGTTATAGGAAACTAATTCCCCCCTCTTGGTGCATTGACATCATTCAACTAGTTTATTGAGAAGAAATTGGTTAATAATCTCTGATTAATTTATAAAAACCAAGAAAACACCCAAAATAAATCAATTCATAAGATACAACATAGTGTAAAATTACTGATTTGAAGTGGAAGACAAGAAAAGACCTAAATAGAGATGGGCCAGCTGGGAAGAACTGGAACCGCATGTGCTGTGAAGAGCCACTAGGAAGAACGAGAACCACTGGAAAGAATGGTACCATAGGTGCTGGTGGTGGGGTGCTGGGATGAACTTTAGGGAATAATGGGAACCGCTGGGAAGAAGGCAAACCGCAGCCATGGGAAATATGGGGCGATGCAAAACTGGTTTAGGGTTTTTGCGCGCTGATCAGGTGTGGGGTCAGGAGAGTTGGGAATTTTTTTATGCAGAAAATCCAACCCGTATGTTTTTTGGGTAAGGTATACCAACAGTTTGAAATAACCATGGGTAATTTGTGAATTAATCCAATAGTTTACATAAACCGTTGGGATAAGCTTATTTATTTTACTCTACCCCAACGGTTTAATAAAACTGTTAGGAAATACACCTATTCATGGCCTATTTCAATGGTTTTTATAAACCGTTGCAATAGTGGTGTTGGGATAGGGGGTATTTCTAGTAGCGATAAATGTTGGAGGTGGCCCATCCTTCTATAAGCCTGACACTTGATCAGGTTCCACGTACACTAGATATTTTTAAGGCTTGGCCTGCTATACTGGTGACAAACCACAAGGTTGTTGGTGCATGCCACCGGGCTAGTACCACCCCTATGTGTACTCTCAAATCATTGCTTCATACTGATAGAAAAACCACTACTCTTCCAAGATGTAGAACTACCCTGTTTGACATTACCTGATTCCCTTAGGTTCTACTCAGCGACGATGGTATGGTTCATTATCTCTGAAACAGTGTTTAGTCGAATGAAATTCACCTATGAATGAATGGAATAAGAAATAACATACTCAAAATGACTCAAAATAGTCATCTAATCACTAGTCAATGTCGGTGAAAAATGTTTAAAATTGGTGAAACAAGTTTATTATTCCATCACTAACATGTCACCTTGATCAAGGTGCATGAATTCTTGAATGTGATCTGTTCACAAGGTCTGAGGGAAGAAATAGTTGAAAAAAGGATGTCTGGAAGTCTGCATAGACCATACCCTGATGCTGACCATCCTGAATTAGAATGTCCCACCAAAAATTGGTAATATCACATAACATATAGGTCATGAGATTAATCCTCAACTTTAGAGGTGTCTTGATATACTCAAATATTGACTTCATGACCTTGATACATGAATTAGCAGATTGAGGTCCTCCATCCCCTGAGAAGGTGGGAGGATACTGCTTCAAGAACTCGTGGGTCAACTCTCCCATAAAAGGGGCAGGTTGAGGACCTCCCTATACTAATTTCATGAACTTTAGGAAGCTATCACAAAACTAGGCATCATAACCTAGTGGAAGATCTGTAGGAGGTGCCTCATGTGGAACTACAGGAGGTATCATAGGTGGCTCAGGGCCCACCACCTCAGAAGTATGCTCATCCCCACTTTCTTGGCATACAACACAAGGTCATCATGGTGATATATCTCTATAATTCCAAGTGAATTCCTCAGATAGGATTTATAACAGATAGGGAAATCAATAAAGAAGGATTGGTACAAGGCCAACCTATAAGTATGCTACAACCCTTAGACTACTCCAGTAGCTAGGTATGGGTGATCAGAACAAGTCACAAAATATGTATGGGAGACACGACCTACAACACACTACTATGGTCAGGTCAGGTCATGGTCTCATATAAGGTACCATTTATTTTAAAGGATCATTTTAATCTTGATTCATTTATGTAATTATATTTACTTTAAGTGGTTGAATTAGATGAATCAAAACCTCCAATTTATAAGGGACCATACACCTTATAAATTGAATAGTGGTGTCTATTTAATCCTAACCGCAACATATTCTTGCCTATGAAACTGATAGTCCATGGATCAATGTGCCACAATTGACTGCTTAAGGCATCTCCTTTAACCTATTCAGGAAAACACTGTTAGGTTAAGGTATATGTTTTAAGTGCCAATTATGTTTTTCTAAAACCTGCAAGGTAATAATATCCCATTTTAATATATTACAACCAATTCATAGAAAGTTATAACAAACAAATCATAAGCAACAATCACATGTAACATAGGTAATGCAT
This sequence comes from Viscum album, assembly GCA_963277665.1. Lineage (NCBI taxonomy): Eukaryota > Viridiplantae > Streptophyta > Magnoliopsida > Santalales > Viscaceae > Viscum > Viscum album. The sequence goes on from OY728159.1 coordinate 740,503,149, forward strand.
GTATAAAGTAAATATGGAATGTCATAATGCATGAAAATTTAGTCCTAAAATTCCTAGTATGATTAATGGACCTTATATTAACTCATATAATAGGTCTTAAATCATAAATATCCCATTAAATTATTAACAATTCAAGGAAAGTTCATCAACCTATGGTGAAATCCATGAAACTGTAACAATGCAGGCAATAACAACATTTACCCATCCTAGGAAATTTGGGTTTCCCGTATGCCTGGGGTTGCTACTCCCATTCATAGGCTCATGAATAAATTAATATATCCTAGTATCTTATATAAACCCAAAAAGTAATAAAAAATGTAAAATGGGCGCTGATACCGCTTTGTAGCATCCCACCCCAGATGCCACTTAACAGTGCCCCGAGATGGTGGCCACAAGGCCTCAATCACACCTCCTTGAATGCCAGAGGATGCCAACTAGAAACAAGGGCCTTGGGTGAGTTCATGGGGAGACTATTCCCTCATTTATTAGCGTGAACACAACAATATGAAATGAAAATAAATAGCAAAAGAGGAAATAAGAAATAGATGCGGCAAAATAATAATAATAAAGCCATAAATCTAATAAATGACAAGGGAAAGATGAAAAATAACCATATACAAGTAATGAAGATGCTATGTTATATACCATACAAAAATTAATATGCATGGTAGGGGATATAGGAATATATAACATGATAAAAAACATACAAAAGAGAAAAAAACTACTACAACTAGCATCTTGAGAATAGGATTGGTCCTCTACTCCCAACTCCATTATAAAGAAGAAAATAAAACATTGGAAGTTGGATGCTTCCCTTTGTCTACACCTACAATTATAAATTCTAATTGGGTACTGAAGGCACCCAATAAGGGTGTGAGATACAATCTCAGTAGGCCGAAACCCATAGTTTTTAGGACATTCCATTTACTGATAAATAAAATGAGAAGTGTTTCATAATTAATGAATAAAAAATTTAAGTAAATAAATAAATGCATTGGAATAGGTTCCACTTGGATACCCACCCAATCTATATACTTCAACCTAATCCGATGAGCCTGAATTGAATGAACCTATAAAAGTAAAGTGAGAGGTACAAGGTTTCAGGTGATGGACTGTCCCCAATCTTGTGCTTGGTCTTTTAGTACATGTCCCTAAATTTTCAAAAAAAGGGTTCAATTCTCTTTTGAAACATTATTTTTCTTTTTAAAACAATTAAGATATTCTTTTAATCAATTTTAAAACCACTTTATAAAGTATAGCAAGACACCCTGAGCTCATCCATGGAAATCTGGAGAGACTTTCCAAGTGTCTTTACAAGGGATCAGTTCGTACCCAATGCCAAGGAGTCCATCCATGGTGACCCAAGGATGAATTCACACATGTCACTCCAAGCATGGTGTGAAAATATCAAGTACTAGCCGCCGAGTCCCTACATAGTATCACATGTAGGGGCCCGAGTCTCTCTCAAGGCATGGTTTAACCAACGTGCCATCGAACCCATCCAAGGGTTCTCTCCTAGGGAACCAAAGACACTCGTTTAGAGGTAAAAGTAGATAAAACATGGAAATCCGAACCCAAGTATAGCTAGTTTCACCCTCAACATGTGTACTAACCATTAAAAATACTAACAAGATAGAATGAGAGTCCTTCCAAGGGGTCCTTAAGTTTTAACCCCTTGTTTCACCCTCAAAACTAAGACAAAAGCAACTAAACAAGCAATTCACAAATATAACATGTCTATCCAAGTCCCTTTTCATTAGTTAAATCATTTATATTTATATAGGCATGTTGGTCAAGGCAAAAACCTTAGGAATAACCATTTAAGTAATAAGGTATAAGGCATAGTCACTTGTACGAATTCATTTAGTTATACTAACCAAGTGTGGAATGGGGTGCAAGGTCATGTCACTAGATTCATCACCCTAAACAATTCAAAGTATATCTCCAAGTATTTAACATGAGGCAAGACCCCTTAGGAATTTCCAAAAAATAAAGGAAAAGGAAAATTTATCATTATAGGTGAGGCACACCCAATTGGATGGTATCAACAAGGCGATCAACCCAAGGGGTTGATTCTATGCTCACTCGGGTCACTAAAAACATGGTATGAAATTCATTTTAATTTAATTTAACAAATAAAGGTGAAGTTAGAAAAAGGTCAGCTCGGGACACAATGATTTTGATAGTTAGTATTAACTTGTGTTTATATAAATCATTTGATTAAGTAACTTAATCTTAAAAGTTAAATTATTTAAAATATATTTTAACTGAGCCTTAATCCCACTTATAATAAATTATTGGAAAGATCAAATTTGTATATTTATACTATTTTTATCAACTGGCCAGTTTTATTAAATTGAATATTTAGTTTTTAATTATTTTTAAATAGAAATTTTATTGAGAAATCAATTCACCCCTCTTGGATTACTCACTAAGATCAACATTTAGTATCAAAGGATCTTCAAAAATATTTTTAACTATGATATAGCTGTATTTAAAGATCTTAAATTTCTATCATTTGTAAATTTAATTATTTATGGATAAAAATAGAAAAGAAGTAACTGCCACTAATTGGCCTATTTATTTTAAGGGAAATAATTGTGATTAATGGAATATTAAGATGAATATTCACTTAGAAAGTATGGATTTTTATATTTAGACTACAATTGAAGATAAATATAAAAACCTCAAGATATTATAGTTTCTTGGATTGATGATACTAAAGATTTATATGATTGAAATTGTAAATCTATGAATGATTTTACTATACTTTAGGCAGAGATGAATTTAATAGAATATCTGCCTGTGCTACTATTTTTGAAATTTAGGACACCCTTGTTATTTATCATAAAGGAACATCTAATATTGAATAAATCATTTTAAAAAATTACACCATTAATATGATACTTTTATATTGAAGCCTGATAAATCTATATCTAACATGTATCTTAGGTTCAATGAGATAGTTAACATGATGCATGCACTGGTAAAGAAAATTATTGAAAAGGATCAAGTCATACAACTTCACATGCTCTTTCCAAAAAGATGGAGAGGAACATTTGTTTCTATAAGAGAATAATTTGAAATTAGTAAACTTCTAGTAAAGGAACTTATTGGAAATATAATGATGTATGAAGAAGAAATGAAGTTAAATAAATAAAAAGTGTATGAATCGAAAATAAATTCTATAGATTTTAAAATAACTAACTCAAAACAGAAAGTGAAGATCAAAGCTAAAAGATCAAGTGATGAAGAATCACCTACTAATAGTAATGATAAAATAGTAAATCTTGCTAGAAGTTTCAAAAATTTCTACAAAAAGAATAAGTTCTTCAAGAAAATAAATTATATATGTAAGCATGAAAATGTAAATTGGATAAAATATTGGAAGAAGGATGATTTGGTCAATGAAATAATATTCTATGAATGTTAAAGAAAAGGACACATCAAAGTATATTTTCCAAAGATAAAGTATAAGAAAAAGTATGAGGAAAATGATAAAAGATATAAAAGGGTATAAAAGTCACTTAGAGTGCCTCAAAGGACAGTTCAAGTGAATCAAGCTCAAATAGAGGTGAAAGAAGTGATAAATCTAATATGTGTTTTATGACAAACATATCATAGGTATTAAATGGTTTTTTTCAGAATCTTCTATATACACTTCAAATCATTTTGAGACTAAAAATGATTAATAAAATAGGTCCAATGATGAGTTATTTGAATATTATAACATGATAGAAGATACATTTAATTAATTAAAAGATAAATACAAAAGTTTAAAGAAGAATCATGCTCTGTCTTCTCACTTTAAAAGTGATATTATAGTAGATAAGGACAAAAAATACTGAACTAAATAAATAAAATAATAAGCTAAAATTATATAATGAAAAATTAAATAAATATCTAGAGAGATTTACTAATGGAATAAAAAATCTTACTAAAATTATTTGTAAATAGAAAAATACTAAATAAACCATTGGAAAAAAGTATCAACTTATACATAGAATAATTATTAAAAATAAATTTATTCCTAGCTCCAATTATACCAATTTTGTTAATAATTTTTATTCAGCTAGACCAAATAAGGTATTTATTTCTAAAAGTTTAAGGTATGCTTATTGGAAACTGATAAAATAATTATGGATTCAAAATTTCTTATTACTAACATAACTAGACCCAAGAAAATATGGGTACCAAAATAATTTTTGGTTTAAATATAATTTGCAGGAAATATTATTAAATATTTCTAGTAAACAAATAAGTTATACAGACAATGGATTATCCAGACACATGACTAGAGATTACTCAAGTTTTAAAAACTTGATTAATGTTTATGGTGGACATTTCACTTTTGGTGATAATTCCAAGGGGTATATAATTGGACTTGGACAAATTAGAAACTCTAGTAAAGTTTTAATTTCTAAAGTATTATTTGTATATATATTTATATTTAATTTTCTTATAATTTTTAAATTATGAAATGATATATTTCATGTTAAATTTTCAATGAATTCTTATAAATTTTTTGATTCCATAAATGCATTAGTTCTTACTACTTTTAGAAAAAAACTTTTTTGCTGTAAATTGAAATTATTTATTTTCTCAAAATGTTTCTTATGTAAGTTCCTTTCACAAAGCATCTTGGATTTGGAAAAGGAGAATAGGACATTACAATATTCACTATCTTAGAAAGATAACTAAAAAGGTTTAGTTAAGGATCTACCTAAGCTATAATTACCAAAAGAAAAAGTTTGCAATCCCTGTCAAAAGGGAAAGAAAAATAAAATATATTTTAAATAAAAAAAGAAGTGTTAACTTCTCAACCTTTAGAGTTGGTTCATATGGATTTTTTAGACCCTCCAGAGTTTCTAGTTTTATAGGAAAACATTATTCTCATGTTATAGTGGATAATTATTAAAGATATACATGGGTGTTTTCACTTTTTCATAAAAGATTATCCATTTCCTATTTTTCCAAATATACTAGATCTATATAAAATCTTAGTGGACTTAGAATTAAGACCATAATAAGTGATCATGTCTCTGAGTTTCAAAACCGTGAATTTTAATCATATGCTTACAAATGGATACAATCATAACTTTTATGATCCTAGGACCCTATAAAAGAATGGTGTAGTAGAAATAAGAAATAGAACTCTTAAAGAAATGTCCAAAACCATGATCAAAGAGTATGATTTACCTATTTATTTTTGGAAGAATCTGTAAATATATATTGTTATATAATTAAATTTTTTTTAATTAGACCTCACTTAAAAAGAACCCTAATTAATTATGGAATGATAGAAAACCAAAGGTTAATTACTTAAAAGTTTTTGGGTTTAAATTATTTATAATCAATAAAAAAGACAATTTAGATAAATTCTCATCCACGAGCGATGAAAGAATTTTCCTTGGATATTTTACATCAAGTAAATCATATAGGGTCTTTAATAAAATGACTAAGATTGTGGAATAATCCATACATGTAAAATTTTATGAAATAGTTCCACATAAACTAAAATCCTCTTTAGAAAATTTTGAGGATGACCTTTATAGTCTGGACTTAAATGCTAAACCCGGTGACAATTATTTTGGACCTCCTTTAAAGAACTCATCCAGTTCTGATGAACACTTTGAACTTTAATCTGTAGATGAAAATGAGGTGTAAAAAACTTATATTCTAATAACTCTTAGTACTCATAGATAGAATATATTAGATGATTTAGTAAGTGACCTAGATAAAGCGACTCAAACTAGAGATTTTATAAGAAATTAGTTTGAACATCAAGCTTTCTTGTCACAACTTGAACCTAAGAACTTCAATGATGAAATTAATGATGAATTATGGGTAATAGATATAGAAGAGGAACTTAATTAGTTTGAAGAAAATAGAGTCTGAGAACTAGTTAAAATACCTAAAGACTACTTAAATATTAGCACTAAATGGGGGTTTAGAAACAAGGTTTATGAGTTAGGCACAATAGTAAGAATTAAAGCAAGATTGTATTTACAAGGATATAATCAATAAGAAGGTATTGATTTTGATGAAACATTTTCACCAGTAGCTTGACTTGAAGCAATCAGGATTTTTCTTGCCTATAAAGCACATTTTGATTTCAAATTATATCAAATGGTTGTTAAGAGTTCATTCTTAAATGGTTATATTATAGATGATTCTTTTTTGGAACAACCCCATATATTTCAAAACCCTCACTTTCCAAATCATATTTTTAAATTAGAAAAATATTTATATGGATTAAAACAATATTCTAGATCTTGGTATGATAAAATCAACTCATTTATAATTTACAAAGGTTTAACTAAAGGTATAGGTGACCCTAATTTATTTATTAAAATAATTTAAAAAGATGTTTTAGTAGTTCAAATTTATGTTGATGATATTATTTTTGAATATTAAGTAAATTCTTTGTGTAATGAATTTTTAAAAATGATTCAAAGTGAATTTGAAATGAGTTTAATGAGTGAACATAAATTATTTATTTTACTTCAATATTTTAGAAATAAATAAGGAATTATTTTAAATCAAATAAATTACACCAAAGTTATTTTAAAACATTTTTCATGGATAATAATAAATGTAGTGATACTCCCATGAGTACTAGTTGAAAGTTGGATCTTGATGAAACTAGAAAACTAGTTGATCAAACCAATTAAAAAGGTATGATTGGAAGCTTACTATACTTAACTGCTAGTCAGCATGATATAATTTTTAGTGTGTTTATGTGTGATCAGACCCCAAAGAGTCACATATAATATTTGTAAAAATAATTTTCAAATAACACAAGGATATAACCAACTTAGCATTATTTTACTCCAGAGGAAAATCATTTAATTTAGTTAGTTATTTAGATACAGATTTTGGTGGTCGTAAGTTAGATAAAAAAATAGTTATAAAACATGTCACTTTTTGGGAAAGTCTCTAGTGTCTTTGTGTAGTTAAAAATATAAATATATGATATTATCCACCACTGATGTTGAGTACATAGATGCAGGTAGTTACTGTGAACAAATTATGTGGATGAAACAAACTTTACTAGACTATGGATATCAATTCCAACATGTCCCTATAAATTGTGATAATACTAGTGTGATAAATATTTATAATAATCTGATATCTCATTCTAGAACAAATAATATTGATGTAAGACATCAAATTAAAAGAGATAATTACCAAAAAGGTGATATAACTCTAGAATTCCTTAGTACTAAACATCATCTTACTGATATATTTACAAATACTTTTAATATTGAGAGAATAAATTATATCAGACATGAATTAGGAATGATAAATCATGCCTAATTTTATTTATTTAGTTTTATTTATTAATTCCTATGTTAAAATGTTTTAATTTTTTTTTTCTAATGTTTTCTAGAAATAATCATGAAGTATGCTTTGCATGGTCAGTAGACTGACCATGAGTTTTTGTTTAAGCAGTTATCATGCCTACTGTGAACACTTAATCACGTGTTCACTACACACACCATGAGTACTTACTCACATGATCACTATACTTACTATGAAAACCTAGTCATAAGATCATTATGTACTTATCATGAATATCTTGATTGTATTATTAAAATACCTACTATAATTTTATAGATAGAATACCTACCGTGATTATGTTATTTACAGATCCACAGTCAACATAATCACTATGTCTATTTACTTAATTTTTTTTGGGAAAAAATTTTGGTGGGATTTATTTTGAATTTATTATTATTTTAATCCCTAAATGATTCAAATTAAAATTTGAATCAGAATCACAATCATAACCATTACCTATCTTTTCCTTTAGATACCCTCTATCCTTTTAATATATTTTGAGCAGATGTATTTATATCATCTCGAACCTATTGATATCTCCAAATTATACCTCTCTATTTTACTTCCCATTTTTAACCTTTAGATATCTTGAATCAAATATAAATAATTAGGATGAAGCGAATGTTGGAAACCAATTTTCCTATAAACTCACATCCTTTGATGAAGTTTAAGAAGACAAAAGCTACATCGAGTGTATAAATAAAGCCAAATAATCCATAACTCATTGATTTTATGGTTTCAATGGAAAAATAAGTCATTGTTCAATGGTTAAATATGAGATGGTATCTGGTTTGGAACATGATTCAAGAACAAGTATGGGACGATTGGTTTAAAGAAAATGGTTGACCTTTCTATCTGAGTCTAATCAAAGAGTTTTATATGAATCTTGTGTTCTTCCCTATAAATAAGAGGGATAACGTAAAAACAAGGATAAATGGTAAAGTTTTTGAATTATCTTAAAAGTGATGGGAAAATTGTTCGGATGTTCCATAATGCAAGGAATATGAAAATTATAAAAGTTTATATACTATTAATCATCTTTATTTTGAATTTTAAAATTCCTTGAATGAGATCACTGGGAATGGGACTCCTAGAAGACCCACTAATATTAAGTTGAGTGGTGAATGTAGGCACATAGATAAGTTTATTTGACATGTAACATTCCCTAGAAAAGTATACTTTAGTATCATGAGATATCAAGACCTTTTTTTCTTATTTTTGATGAAGAGTATTTTTTAAATTATGCTTTGCAAATATGTAATGAGACACATGGTTGAACTGTGCAAGAAAACTTCAAGGTTAATTTCCTTACCCTATCATAATATAATTTATACCTTGCTAGAGTATAGAGGGTTTGTTTCTTAGGGGTGGGATAATATAACTTCTTATGATAGATTCTGTTTTACCCAAAATATTTGTAATAAAATGAAATTCAACTGGAATCCATGGAAACAAAAATGGGTGGCTGACCTAGAGAAACTGTACAAAAATTTTAACCTAGTAAAGTATCCTATAAGACACAGGGTTATTTTAGATCTATATTTTTAACCAAATGTGGTTGTGGATTATTCATATTGTAATTTTTCTCCTTCTAAAGAGTATGAATAAGAATAATAAGAAGCTATATAATAAGAAAAAGAAGAAACATAAGCTGCAGTCCTTAATAAAGAAGTTAGGTTATCTTATGAGGATAATCCAGAATGGGATTAATTATTAAGATCTAATTAATATAGAAATAAATTTGAAGGATCTCCTATTATTGGGAGTACCCTTAGACATCTTATACCCGATTAACCTTTTAAGGGGGACAATTCCCCTAGATCTTTTTGAATGGGATTAGAACAACTTCATTTTGATGATAAAGATCACAGAGGCATTCTACCAGGACATGGTGGACCTACTATTATCTCTATTCAAATAACTTTAGAAGGATATTTGATTACTGAGTTTGACATTCAAGAGATAATTTAATATTTCCAGCTTTTTTTCATGAGGATTTTTTTAATATTATAATAATGATGAATTTGAAGTTTTTTCTATAGTTTAGGATTATAATATGAGAGATAGTTCTATGGAGGATATACCTGAGGTATATGGTAGGAATCTGGATAGCGATCCATATCCCTCTAATACTACACGTATTCCATCATATTAATATGTCACTAAAGATAAATTAGATGTTTTTAAATTAGTGATATTGGAGATAATAAAAAAGAATTTGATAACATTTACAAATCTTTGTAGCAAGTGAGAAATGAGGATATTTCTTAAGTGGATAATTGGTAATCAATTATCTTCATCCCATATTTAATTTCAGAATAGAGAAGCTGCAATATGAGATTGTAGAATTGAGAGCTTAGGTTGGTGCTCTTCGTTTTAATCTATTTGACATGATTATTCAGTTAGACCATAGGTTCATGAATGCTATGTTTTATCCCACTCATATGCATTATTTTCCTCCTGTTCATTCATTTATTGATTTATACAAGATCAAAAATTTCATATAGGATGAGTTTAATGTTTTTTTGGAAGGGTTCAAAAATACTCTTGAAGCTATGTATGATGGGTTTCAAACCCATGGTTCCAAGACTCTAGCTTTAGTCTTTGAGGATGTCAAATAAGTTAGTCAATATCGAGAAACAATATAGAGGGTGATTGATTATTATCTAAGAACATTAAAAAAATTAGATATGAAAGGAATATTTATAAATATTTCTTTGGATTTGAAGATTCATCCTATGAATCATGATTTTAAGTCACAAGATGATAATATTAGAGTTATGAATCATATTTTTTAAGATTTGATGGATAATCAAAATGATTTCTTTCAAGATTTGAAGTATGGTTCATAAGATGTCAGTGAGTTCATATGGTTGATGGAACCCTCTATTTATATATATATATATATTATATTTCCTATCCCCTTTATCCGTTATTTTATCTCATCTGACTACCACCTCTATAATCATTCATTTTTCCTTACTCATTCCCAATCCTTTCAGTAGCTTTGACTAGTTTCAGAGTGTGTAGTTATTCAAGACCCTACCTCCTAATATTCTCTTGATACTACATATGATCCCACCTATATATCCAAAGTAAAGGATTCTATCCTTATTATAAAAATCATATATGACCCTCATTTGAATTTAGATTAATAGTTCTTAGAGGGATTTATTATAATCTTTTTTCACCCTTTTTGTACTATCTTTTGAGGCATTGATTCCATACTCTCTTTTATTCCCATATGCATTTTATCTTATTTCTTATTTTGTTTCTTTGTGATAATATCAAAATAGGGAGTAATGTGATACATTAAAATTGGTTGAATTTAGTGGAAACCCATTGCATGATTTTAAGAACTTGTCACACATTTATTTCAATCATTTTTAAATATACTTTTTATTCATTCAATTAATTTCTATTTTAATGTTATGATTTGTGAGAATTAAAAAGGGGGATATTGTGGATAAGTCAAGAGATTACCGTGCCAGCTTACCATATGTTATAATTCACCTTACCGCATGAAAAAACTACTTAGCATGAGTTAGATGAACAAAATTTATCTAAGTCTTGAGCTGAATACACATTGAAGATTGAACTTATTTTATGTGGAGAATCACCTTACTACATATATATTCAACCTACTGTGAGATTAAGTTGTATCTATTATGTACCTAACCACATGATGTAAACTACATACGACATGAAGAAATAAAATTACCATGACAAGGTATGTATAATTTTTTATAAAATAATCCACTGACTATGTCTTATAATATAATGACCACATTAAGAAAAATCTTACCACATAAAGTTATAAACTTACCACATGTGAAAATGAACTGGCCACATGAAGAGATGAACTGAACACAACACCTTTCCACATCAGTTGATTGTTTCAAGTTTTCATGAGCTCAACTAAACATAGTTTAAGTGAAGACAACTTTTGTTGTCTAACTTAGCAGTGGATCATTTCAAATATCCAATGGATAGTTTTGAAGCATTAAATGTTGCATCAATGCATTTAATGAAGAATAATTATTCTCAAATGGATACTTCTGAAAAATATCTCTTTAAAATAATTATTTGATTATGTGGAGAGAGAGGATGGAGTACTAAACCATTTTTTCACACACAAAGAATAACAGAGGATATTTATGCTAGTGCCTATACTATAGAGAAGGCTCTATGATGATTTGTTTTCTATAATTTTGTGAGAAACTTGTCCAAACTACTTTCAAAGATAAATTCAAGGACTTTAGATAATAATAACTCCTTGGATTGAGCTGTATTACATTTCCAATATTTTTATTTATTACTATTTCTGTATTAGATATTCTTTCGAGCTGTGTTTTATATTGCTCTATTTATCTATAAAAACACATTATCCTATGATAAACTATAGAATACAAGATATTATCTCAAATTATTTTATTTTTATTCCCATAAATAGATGTGGAATAGGTCTGGTGTGACCTGATATCATTTTCATCCCACGTAGAACTAAGGAAGAGGCTTTGTGCCTGGACAGTCTTGTGTACTATTGTTTGTAAAACCTAATACAGGTTATGGATCAATTTATTCATTAATAAACTGTTTGGAAGTAGGTGACTTCCAGGTGTAGGATATTAAGTCTTGAATTGATACCGAATCCCTTGTTGACATTTTTCTATGTGTTTTTATAGTTTTATTATTTTAAATTACAAATCGGTTTCCATTTTCTAAACTATAGAAAAACATAACTCTGATAGTTAGTATTAACTTTTGTTTATATAAAGTGTCTGATTAATTAAATTAAATTAAAAAGTTAATGTATTTAAAATATATTTTATTTGATACTTAATCCTGCTTCTGAGAAATTATTTGAAAGATAAATTTTATACATTTATAATATTTTGATTAACTTGGAATTTTTATTAAATTGAAGATTTAGATTTTAATTTTTTTTAAATAGAAATTTTATTAGGAACTCAATTCATGCCCCTCTTGAGTCACACACTTCGGCCAACAAATAACATGAATATTTATAATAAAAAAACTAGAATATCTATCATTTTAATAAAATTCCTAAAATAGATCAGTTCGAGACCCATCACCCAAACATATAATTTATACCCCATCAAGGTAAAACACCCCATTAAAAACACAAAAACAGTGTAATAATTTCTATTTGAAATTTCATTAGAGATAAAATGATATTTGTGTGCATGGGATAAATTTTAATTTATTTAATAAATATTAAGTGTCCCTTAAAATTTAACTACCTCGAAACTCTAGAAAAATTCAGCCCTAGGATCAAAACTTTGTCTTAAAATTATTTGAATGATCAATTTATTTCTAAGATCATTTTTAGGGTAAATTTACTATTTTTACCTTTATATTACTCTAGACTTTTAATCTCAATAACATGATAAGTCTCACTCAAGGAAAAATATGATTCAATACATCCTCCCCACCTTTAAAAATTTTCATACTTAAATAGGAAACATCATAAGACACTAAATTGGGAAGCTTATCAACAATATAATACTGAAAGAACCCATCCTCACACTAAATTAATCCTTCTATGGAGGTATAAGTTTTTCATGAACCAAAATCTCTAGCCCATGAACCTAATCATTTGACACTAATGGTTTCTTGTAATACCTTCATTGCCTTCCCAACACACCACAAGTTATTAACCACCAGGGTCACTTATCAGACTAATGACTATCCCCACATGCCAACACATGTTCTCTTATTATGATTTATCCTCAATCACACACACCCTAAGATAATTCCTAGTATGTAACTCATCCTGACGCTAATCTAGACCAAGAATCACTTAACTATGAATTTCTAATCAGGCAGTCTCTCAAAAAGAAAGGTGCACCTTGTATACTTGGATAATAGTTATTAATATTTTCAAGTTTCACTTTTCTTGTGGTGTTACACTCTCCCACTTTTAAAGAACAATGAATTCATTATGGATCCCACATATTGAACCCAGGAAGTTCCATTATACTCAATTAATCCTTTTCAAGAGGTTTAAGTTTTTCATGACCCAACCTATCTGGGACATGAACCTGATCATCTAAACCCATGGATCTCTTATAATACCTTGGTTTCTTTCCTGACACACCATATGTTATTACCCATTAGGGTCACTTATCATAATAATGACTGTCCCCACATGCAAACACATTTTATCTCAATGTGTTTTATCCTCCCTCACGTACACCCTGAGAAACTTCCTAGAATATCACCCATCCCGACACAACTCTAGACCAAGCCTCACTTAACTATGGATTTCTAATCAGAAAGGAACTCAAAAAAGGCTAACCTTATTAACATGGGTGATAGTTATTAGTATTTTTATGTTTCACTTTCCCTATAGTATTATACTCTCCCCTTTTAAAGCACAACATCTTCATTGCGGACCCCATATATTGAACCCATGCAATTTGATTGAACTTCTAGAAGAGTATTTACTTTGATACCATTTTTCATGACCTAACATCCCCAAACCACGATTATAGTCATCTAACCCCTTGGGTATTTTGTAATACCTTAGTTTCCTTCCTATCACACCATGGGATATTACCCACTAGGGTCACTTATTAGACTAATTACTTTCCCCACAAGGTAACACATATTTTTTTAGTGTAAATTTTCCCTACTCTCACGTACATTAGGAAAATTCCCTGTAGGCCACACATCCTGTCACTAATTCATGCGAATCACATTTAAATATGATGTTCTAATAAGATAATATTCCTAAAATAAAGGTTCACTTTATTGACATGGGTATTAACATTTAGTCTTTTAAGTATAAATTTTCTAGGGGTGTTACAATATCCCCCTTTAAAGAATAATGACCTCATTGTGGACCCACAACTAAAACTTAGGTAATGCCTCTACACATCAGGCTAGGTATTGGATCTAATATATTTTTTTCACAAAACAATTAAGATTAAGCAACTAAATAGAATTTGAGTCAGTCTGCAACACAAAATGAATAACATTATCAATCCATATGGGCTGGTGAAAAGTGACTTGGAATAATGAAATTCATTTTGGAATGATTTTCAATGAAAGAAAATAAAATAGAATGACATAAATAAAGGGAATTTCAATATTTTAATACAATAAAATATTAGAAAAGATAAAAATTTAAGACAAAAAAGTGTATAAGAATCCACATAACCAAACTAGAGTACAAGTCCAAAGAAAACCCATTTCTATGTGTCGCATAGTCACATCTAGACTCCCAAACCCTACTATTAAAAAAATACACTACCACCATATGATGCCTTTACCTTACCTACATATGATAAAATAATATCTACATACACTCTAAGGTGTATAAAGGGTGTGAGAAAAACAATCCCTGTAGGATCCCACCAAGTGTTTCATAAGTAGTATATATAAAATAAACCAATTATGCTAAAGTATTTAAAACCAAGGCATGAGATACAATTTTTACATAGTTAAATATAAAACATGGAAAAATATCCCCATTACAAAATAAGTAAATCATTATGAATAATATAGTTTTAAAATAATTTCTAAAAACTTTACAAACACACATTTCAAAGCTAATCATCAAGTAAAACATTCCCTTGAGATAACATTATTCTAGGTAAGTGAGGATCATAATATAATTTATGTGATTGGTAGGTCACCTAGTGTGCACATTTATCTAGAAAAATAGGTCTAATGGGTAATAGTTCACTCTCTATAGTTTCTCCCTACAACAAATTAGGCCACATGGTGAAAATTACTCTAGTAGAATAGGTCAAGTGTGTAAGAGTTCATACCTAAGGATGTATCCCTACCTCATATTTGTTCATAGTTGGGTTTACCATATCAAAATATT
Source organism: Viscum album (assembly GCA_963277665.1). Taxonomy (NCBI): domain Eukaryota; kingdom Viridiplantae; phylum Streptophyta; class Magnoliopsida; order Santalales; family Viscaceae; genus Viscum; species Viscum album. The sequence continues at coordinate 740,518,351 of OY728159.1, forward strand.
CTAAATTTATTTTTATATTTTAAAGCTTATACACCACCACATTTCATTAAAATAAATTTATGCCTTTAATCAATTTTAAAACAAATTTCTAGGAGAAAGCAAGAAAGGTTTGTAAAATAATTCCAAATAATGAAACCAACTACCTTAAATCACCTGAAATTCAATAAATCACATATGATCCATAAGACAAGATGAAACAAAGTCTCAAGGAGTTGATAAAGGACCCTAAACCATGAAGTAATAAAGGTTCATAAAATAAATACAAATCACGAAACCAAATTGCTTGAAATAGTTGAAATTTCATAAATCATATAGGTTCCATAATAAAATATGAACTGAAGAATCAAGGAGCTGGGAAAGGACCCTAAAATATGAATTCCCAATAAATAATCTCTCAATTGACAATTTATAGAACAAAGGTAACAAAAGGATACCCTTACCACCATAATTCCCAAACAATACACAAAGAGATTCAGATATCTAGAAAAAAACCTCTCAATTATATGATGGATCTAATATGAATATAATTAGAAACAAATATCCAAAAAATCCCATCGTTGAAATATAAAATAAATAGATAGAAATAAGAGTGATATAAAAAATTAGTTGATCTAAGTCCAAATCAGAGTTAGACATACCAAAAGTGAATCATAGATTCAATCGGCACTTAAATCCGCTAAGGATACATATTGGGAGAGATAAATATGTCAAAAGAGAGTCTCCATGTTTGGTAAGATCAATTTTGGGTCATGTTATGAGTATTCAGAAGTAACATGAGGGTTTTTGTGGCATAAAAATATAATACTTCCCTTATTAACTTGGGATATATTAGCGCCACTAGTTGGTCGGTGGGAACTGAAGAAATATAGTAGTCTATTCCCAACCTATGAGTGGGTCGATGGAGGCCCACTAGTGGATACTGTAGAAATTTAGTATCTTCTATATTTACTATTGGTAGTCTAGTGGAGGCCCATCGACCAGCATACGCTGACAACAGAATATTGTATCCATTTTCAAGCCCACCGACTGGCTGGTGGCCCTCATTAGCTAGCCGGTGGCCCTCATCGTCTTGATGATAGACCAATTATAGCTTCATTAGCTTTAGGTTTGGGTAAAAACCTCACAAAATCATCTAGACACACCTATAAATCCTCTAATAAAACTAAAATCAACCATTAATAATATTATAATGACAAAGGAAAGAATAAAATAAAATGAGCAGATGGTAGTTCCCCAAAATAAAAATGATATGTTATAATTCTACCCATCATATTAATTTTATCCCGTAGAAATATAGGTTTAATAAAGAAGATACAAAAATATTTGAGTCCATTTTTACTTCATCTTATACTCCCACTCCTAACTCTCATGAGTATTTGAACCTTGTTTCCATAGAAATTTTATTAACAGAACTGAATTCCCTCATATAACCTTCACCTTAGAATTAACAACTCATGACCAAATAAAATTCCATCACAGAACATATCAGTATCTATACCGAGTTATTCCCAATTTATAACATGACATGGGTCAGGTTGATATGTTTTACGTTGGGAAACATTGAATACATTGTGGATTTAAGTGAACTGAGGAGGCAAATCCAAGCATTAAGACACATTTCCAAGTCATTAAATGACCTCAAATGGTCTCACATAATCAATATTATATTTCTTTCCAAGTCATTTATGACCCAACTTGGAGTAAACCTTTAATAATACTTTTTCACTGACCAAAAAATATAAAGTATAATGTAAAAAAACCACATAGTTCTTATACCATATTTGAGTTATCATCGAATGATTATAAATAAATTAAACCTTTTCCTTCATTTCCTGAACCAATCTCGATCCTATCAAGGAATATTCTCCTAACTTAGACCAATAGAGAAGAGAGTTGAAGGGTCAACTATATAAAAATTCAAAAGGTACCATCTTTTTGGATGATTGATAATTGTTATTATAATACAAATAAAAAAAACCTAAGTAGAAATCCCAAGAACCAATGAAGTCCAAGACACAGGTACATAACATATCTTCCATTATTTGAATATCCCTTTATGACCTCCCATCTTTCTGAGGATGATATTCTATTATCAACTTGATATGAGTTCCCATAACTTCTTAAATACCCTTCCAAAACCATGAGGTAAAGCGGGGGTATCTATCTGAAACAATAGTCATAGAAATCCCATGTAACCATATGATATCTTGCACATAAAATATTCCCTAGTATTCTAATTTTGGGGTTTCATGAATTGGTATGAAATGTGATGAATTGGTTAACCTATCCATCACCAATCAAATGAATTTCTTACCTTAGGGAGTTGAAGGTAAACCAACAATGAAATCCATTGAAATATCATTTCATTTCCATATTGGAATGGGGAGAAGCTAAAGAAAACCATAATGTTTTTGGTGTTCAACCTTAATCTTTTGATAGATGTAGCATCGTGATATGAAGTTATCTATGTCTCATTTTACACCAAGCCACTAGTACTAATGATTTATATTATAAAACATCTTTTTAGTTCCAGGGTGAACAACCCAAAAATAATGAAGAGAATCTCCCAACACAACCTTTCTTGTAGTCAATGGAATACGATACAAGTTTCTAAAATAAATAATACCTTCCTATGAGAGAGAGAGAAACCATTATGGGAATCCCCAAAATATAAAGAATCTATGATATCCTAAAAATCATTATCTTACTACTACTCTTAGAGAATCATCTCAAGGAGAGGGGATATCAAATGAAAAATTCCCAAAATAACACCGGACCATTCCTCCATAACTTCCAGGTCAATATGAACAAGGAGTCCCATCAAGTTCCATCAATACATTTATTCCTTAAGGAAATGGGAAGGAATCCTACTGTTAAGAGCATCAACAACCACATTACCCCCTCTTAGAGTGTAGGAAATTTCAATGTTGAATTAATTTTGGTATTCCAACCATCATCTATACTGGTGGTTCAAATATTTTTGAGAAAATATGAAACCTAAACTTTTATGGTCAAATTAAAAAATAAATTAAAAAAAAATCAGTTTTACAAAATTTTAAGGGAATTTACAATATTTTAAAAGTTATAAATCATGTGTGGGATAATTACTCTCATGAGGCCGAAGCTGGGATGATTCATAAGACACCACATGATCACCCTATATGTGGCCACAACCCAAACTCTCACCCGAAGCATTGTAATACACCATGTATCCTTGCTCAAACTCTAGTAACATCAGATTCTATATTGAGGTCAAACACCACATTATCTCACCCAAGGAATTATTGATACTTTTAATCCCAACAAGAAATTCACCCCTTTTGGGAAAAAGAATTTAAATATGAAACATTATTTGATAAATCCTTTATGAACTTACGATAATATCCTGCCAAACCTAGGAAACTTTGAATATCAAAGGAATTAAATGAATCATACCATGAAATGATAGTCAAAACCTTTTCAGGATCAATCAAGATATCATTTTCTAAAATCATGTGTCCCAGGAATTTAACTTCTCAGATCTAGAATTGGATCTTTGATAATTTTTCATACAGGCTATGATCCCTTAGGATTCCCAAAACACATCTCAAGTGAAACACATGATCTTATTTAGTCTAAGAGTATATCATAATTTCATCCATGAACACCATGAAAAATGTATAAAGATATCATTGGAAAATCCGATTCATCAGTTCCATGAATATGAAATAATGGTTAGTTAGAATAAACAACATCACAAGGTACTAGAAATGAAAATAAATTCTCTTGAAAGAATAATTTGGAATATCTGAATTCATAATTATAAAATGGTGATAACTAGACTAAAGATAAATATTTTAGAACTAATTTTCCCCTTTCAACTAATAAAAAAATAATCAATGTGGGGAAAGGGATATCTATTCTTGACCGTTACCTAATTGAGTTTCTAATAATCGAAACATATGAAGAGATTTACATTATCCCTATTGGAAAAGAGCACAAGAGCTTACCAAGGTTACATACTCAGGTATATTAATCCCTTGGCTCTCAAATCACCCAACTAAATTTTCATCTCTTTGAACTCAGCTAGATCCATACGGTAAGATGACATCGATATCAGTTGAGTTCCCAACACCAGGTTAATCGAGAACTATACTTCCCTATTTGGAGGCAAAACAAAAAATTCATTTTGAAACACTTTAGTAAAATCAATAACTATCAGAGTAAGTACAGCTCTAAAATATTCCAATTCTAGTTTGACCATATACAAAGAAATCAATCTATTAAGCTTTAGAAGAGAAAGTCCCACCTGGATAGAGCTTGAGTCCCACTCACCTTGAAACATATAAGAGTTTCCATAATGGGAATTAAATGACACACATTGATGATAATAATAAATTCATGATCCATAAGTAATAAATGAATCTATATTGATAATAAAATCAAAGAGTTCCATGTTAAGAACCACAAAATCCCAAACCAGCTCTATATTTCTTATAAAGAAAGGGCATGATGGGAACCATAAACCATGATCCTTCTTTTTTCCTAGAGGCATCACCAATTTCATAAATAATGTCATTATTTATATTATAATATTTAGAACATCTATCATAGGAGTATACATAAAAGAGTGAGAGGAACATTCGTCAAACAAAGGAGTCATTAAGGTCAAATAAATAGAAATGGTACCACTCACGATTGTAGGACCGACATCAAATTCCAATGGAAAATCATTAATTATGTGAAACTACTTTGTTTTAGAGGCCTATGGATGGAACCATATTCTCCATTAATTATCTAGCTATAATATAGATCCTTTAGGTTTCTATGACCATGTGATATAGTGTTGAGTTGAAAAATCGTAACTGAAAATTTTCAAGTGACTGAGGAATCCAAATGAGTTTTAAACATTTGGAAGCATGAAGAAAAATCATTTTGTGTGTCCCATATGGACACAATAGTAACAAGTAAATCCAAAAACTACTGATAATGGTGTAGGATAAGACTTATGAAAATGACCAAAACTGTTTACTCTATAAAACATCATCTTATAACTCTTCATTTTATTAGAACCATCAGAGGTAGGAGGAACTCCAGTCAGTCCTTACTCACCTTCTAGGTTAATCTATTCCATAAAAACTCTATCCTCTACCTTAGAATAGCGGGAAAGCTTTAGAATGAAGACCTAGGACTGTATATCATGTTGAAGACTCATTTGAAACCTCTAAGACTTAATATTCTCATTAGATACAACCTTATCTGAGAATAGAGAAATATAAGTGAGGCAATTAACATACTCTATCATTTTCTAATTACCTTTCTTAGGGATGGAGAGATCCATGAGATTTTTTAGGGTTATAGAATTAGGTTATAATTTATTGGTAAAAATGGTCATGAATCCTTTCCAATTCAATCCATCATACTTATTTACCAAAATAAAAGAGTCCCACCATATTCTAGTCAGGACTTCTAGATTTCAGAAAATACACCTCACATTGATGGAATCGGGGGTCTCTAGAAATTCAAAGAGTCTTTTAATGTTTCTTAACAAACCTCCACATCATAAGGATTTTTCATCCCTTGGAAAGATGATGGTTTCTGAGTAATAAACTCCTAGGATAAATTCTTATCCTTGTACCTTCTAGGATCCTCTTTTCTAGCCTAAAAAAGGGAATGTTTCACACCTTAGTCCATAGATTAGATTTTGTGCATAATAGATTGAATGATATTCTGATCAACTAAGAGGTTTTCATGCTAGGGTTCATCAGCAGCACCCTATCAAGGATTATCTAAGAGTATTATGGGGAGAATATTACTACTCATCATTAGACAAAGAGATATAAGAACATGATATCCAAGAATCAATTCTCATTTAAAATTTTAGTTTTCAACCAGAAACATAAAGAGACATTTAAAAAGATAGAATAAAACACTTTTGATCATAAAAAAACACATTTTGAAACCAATTTTGGTAACTTATGGTATTTAATGATGAGATATAAATAGAAACTCACTCACAAACTATCATTTAAGTCCCCACATTCTCATCTCATGTTTACCAAGACAACCCAAAATGCATACTAACCATGAAATTAAAAAAAACTTATATTTGATACTATTTACCATGAACCAACCTACCCAAACCTTGAACACGATCATCTTACCCTATGCGTCTCTTTTAATACCTTAGTTTCCATCATATCAAATTATAGGTTATTACCCATTGGTGTCACATATCAGACTAATGACTATCCCCAAATGCCAACACATGTTTCTTCAGTGTGATTTTTCCTCACTCATACACACCCTAAAAACTTCCCCTGAGGTCACTCATCCTAGAACTACTCGAATAAAAGCTTCCCTTATCTATGGATTTCTAATTAGGTAGGCTCTGAAAAATAACAGCATACCTTGTTGAGATGTATAATACCACTTAGTATTTTTTTTACACATTTCCATGAGTTTTAAAAAGTTTTTAGTGAACCTCAAGAACAATGATACTAGAAAAAATCCTTTTTCTTATCACTTCAATTCTGATTACCTTCCTTATATTTATATATAATTTTAGTATTTGTCTAGTTTATCCACAATATTCATAAAATACTGGACAAAATCATCAACTTTCACTATAAAAATATTGTAAAAAACCTCTTCCATAAACCATTCCATCCACAAGCCTCCCATCTAAAGTGAAAATAAGTACTATTGGTGCCAACATGGATATGGTTCATCATTAATAAAACTTATAAAATGAGTGTTATTCTACCCACATTTAAATAGTTCTCTATAAAACTATAACATAAGAACTAGTGATTCACATGAAATTCAACCACTATATGAATTAACTATAGTTTGCATACAGATCCCATTAGAGATTTTATGAAAATATCCTTAGGGTCCACTCCAATGCCTCAACATCACACAAAAAATGCATAAAAAAACATTATTAAAACCTATTATAAGTAATTTACTTGCTCTAGGATTAGTATTTCCTATTTTTTTCAATGAAAATCACACAATATCACCCCTAAATTTAAACAATGTCATATATACTACTGAAGAAAATATGATTGGGTCATTTATAGTCTTCATGAAATTGATTTATGAACATATCTATAAATGGTATTAGACTGTAAAAATTCTATGGAACCAACTTTCAGATCATAAGTGACTCATTCCTCTATAATCTGAAATGTATAGTCCTAATCCATTCAGATGGTCCTTCTTTGTTATCTCTAGACCCCAGGGTAACACCTACAAAAGTTTTGTAATTTAAAAAACAAAACATAGAGAAACATTATTACCTATATATCAAGATCAACTACTTGTTGAAGACCAAAACTCAGTTAGAAAAAAATTATTAAGGTCCCATAACCCACTAGGTGACCTTGGTTTGAAGTCACCCATCATAAAAATCATGATGTGACTTATGGGTATATCATAGTCTAACCCTAAAATAGGATGATGTAATCCTCACATTTAGAACAAGTTTTTTAGGTAAGCTAGTTGAAAAAACGAGATCCTACATGATCCCATAACCAATGATGCCATATTAGGTATCCATCACTCAATGATATATAAGGTCCAACAAAATCAATAAAATGCATTCCAAAAATTCTTCTACCATCTAAAAAAACCACACCTTGGATAAATTCTCAAATATATCCTCTATATACTGAGAAAAAAACTTCTAATAAAGGAATTATCTATTATGATACCACTACACCACTCTAACCATATAATCTACCCTAAATTCACACTTCATAATGTCCAATTCATATATAACCACACCAATAAACATACCAAAAAGTGTTCATTTAACATATTTATATTTCACACCTTAAGAGTATTCCTTGAGAATGGTGCTCCCAAAAAAAACTAAGAACATACCTAAAAACTAAAAGGATTTTTATACCTCATGAAAATAAAATTTTTCCAAGGTCTACCGATTAGGAACAATGGACTGGACATGTGACACCTCACCCTTGGATCCTAATTTGAGGTTAAACCTTTTTGTATTTCCATTTGATATAAGGTTCACTAGTTTCTTAATCTAATAAAAGTCCATGTATTCCTACACCATTATGGGAACCATTCCTTTGTTGAGTCCACAACTTTCTATGATACTCACCAATTGGTGGGTAATTATCTAAACTCCTACAATGCTATTTTTATTTCATGTGTATCCCACTCACCATTTAAAAAGAATATCAAACCATATACTCAACTATATATAACATTGCAACAAAAATGAACCATCCAATCTATACAAAGTATGAAGTCATATATTCTCATACCAACATGATGGAATCCCAAAAAATATTTCCCTTACTTGAGAAACAATTCAAACCATCCACTGATGAGATAATAAGAATGATTTCCCCCAGCATGAGTCTCTGGCCAAAAAAGTTTGGCCAAGAGTTCCACTAGGATCTCCAACTCTTGAACTACAATATGGTAAAAAGGAAATGTCTCACATCAGTATAACTGAGTAAAAATGTCTGTTCAGAGAACCTAGAACACACCTAAAACACTTCTTGATACCATTTTATTAGATCCATTCACAATTCATAAATATATAAGGCCCAGTTATCAGTACTATGTGCTTGATAGGGCCAATATAGAGGTGGTGATGGTGGAAGTGGGTTAAATATCCAACCACCACTATCCAAAACTATACCACCATATAACTTACAAAACTTCATGGAATTTTATTTATACTATAATATCAAAGTACATGAACTAAATTTTGTTTTTGATGTGAATTTCTATATATTAAATAACATTTTTTAACCTAAAAATTCACCTCTCCATTTTGAGATAGGGTGAATCTCTTCTAGGAAACCCAAAAATACCAATTATCACTCAAGGCCTCTATCTTAGGTATGGGATGTAGTAAGGAATAAAAATGTCTCAAAAATTAGTTTGTATTCCTATATAAAACCCTCAATCTTGAAGGAATTCATTCCAAATCATTCCCAAGGAGTACCTAATCTTTAAAACCCAACACACACTCAATCATGGCCATGATTCATTAGAGTGGGTCCAACACCTACCTAACTAAAATTATCCTTAACAAAAAGGATATAAATTCCAAAATAAAATCTCTAACTCAAACCATGGTATTCTAACACCATCGCATGTTCAGTTAAATGTCAACCAATAGTCTACTATATTGTGAAGGGAACTCGATGAAAGAACCACCATCTAGTCAGTGGGTGTCTAATAAAAATGGGAAACATGACTCCTGGACTCTAATCATTTATTTTTTTCTAAAGGATTCTGATTTCCTAAAAACATTGGATAATTCTATCACTAAGAAAAAGTAAAAAATTGAACCTTCTTATAGTCTTACCCGATTCGGTGGAAACTACCATCCAATCTATGAGAAGGTCTGCTCAAAGAATATGAAGAATTATATAAACTATGATAATGGGGCATGAAAACCCATCAATTAGATCCCAAAATCAGTTAATATTCACACAACTAATCAAAGATGAGAGGCCTAAGTGTAGGCATAGGCTCTTCGTTACCCTACCTATGAATCTGAGCTAGTTATCTGAGGGTGGAATTATTTATTTAACACGATGATCCCATGGTTAGTAAAACATATATGGGTGAGATAAGTATCCCACCCCAAGCCCACCTATAATAGATTAGGGTATGGAAACCCATATCATGAAGGCATAACACACATGCGATTCCTAAGACTATAACAACCTATAATAGTTATGAAACTTTAAAACACAATATATCCAACCAATATCAGTAATAAGTTTATATATAAATAATTTAACTATAAAAAATACACGTATTGGAAAAAAACATCCCAAACAATGCCACATGGGGAACCAAAAAGGGAAATACATATGAATAAGAAAATATTAATAGCTATAACTTAATACATTTGTGAGAAGATACCACCTTGATATAAGAAAACTTGAAATGAACTCTGATAGTGAATAATTATATCATGTACCACTATACCCAATAATACATTGGCTATACCAACTCCACTATATTTTCATATACTAAGAATACCACCAAACTATGAAATATATACTCAAACATAACATTTGTGGAAACAAGGACCATGCAGGGGTAAGTATAATAATACCTAGTAAGACATCCTAAATCACAAATTAAAGATGAAAAAAACAGTCATATCAATCCTAAGTCCAAGAGAAACATAAAAATACAAAGGTAAAAAATATTTTTTAAGGCCCACACAACCATGTATTTGGAAAGAATCCTAATATTCACTGCTCATCTCCTCAAATGATCGTATCTCCTAAAAATTTAGATATACTAAGAATATACAAAGAATCATAAATCTCAAATTCAATAGCCTAATAGTATGTCATATAATGAAGGAAACCGAGTTTTCCTATAATGTTACATGGATATAAAAATTTAGATCACACATCATCTTAACTACACAGGCCTCATAACTTCCATGATACCACTATGTAATCATAGTGGCTAACCCAAACCTTACTGAGGAGTGTATCTCATTTTAGGGGGAACCATGATCTATTGACGACCCATTTATCATTATATATAATATACAATAGATGAGTTACATACTTATTAAAAAAATATAGGACCTGTAACCTATCTTATTGGAAAACATGAACTCTATAGGTGAAGGAACCACACCCTATTATATGGGGGGAATACTAACTCTTTTTTAGTATAGGTTTCCACACCTCATTCTTATTAAGGGTTTTTTACCCCATGATCGATTATATGACCTGAGCCTTAAGGATTAAAGTATTACAATAAGGACCTGACCATTACCAAACATATTATAGTGTCTTTTGGAAAGAATTAATTTTTACATTACTGAAGATCTTTTAGGTTTAGAGTTTTAGAGGATTAGGTCATAAACTTTTCATAAATAAGTATTAGATAAAAATGTGGACACTTTCACTTAGTATCCATTTTTCTCACAAAATAATACTTTTAGAAGGAAACATGTTTTATTTTCATGACTAATCTTCAAAATTTTTATATTGACCTCATCATTGTCCTTAATCATCCTTAAAAACATGTGAAAAATATTTTAAAATATGGTATGAGAAAAATAATCTCATTAAGGTACATAAAAAAAGAAAGAATATTTAAGTACATGAATACTTATAAAATTTTGAATTTTTCAAAATAAACTTTGGTTTCAGAATAAAAAATTTATTACCCAAGAAATCATCTTTTCTACCCAAATAATTTTATAAAAAATTTCATGATAAATTTTAAAGGAAAAATTAACTCATAATAGTTTTTTTTCAATCATGAAAATTTTATGAAAACTTAATCAAAAGTTATACTTTTCACCCTTAAGAAGTAACATATAATTTACTTTAAAAATAATCTCATTGGTTACCTTTTTTAAATCATAATATTTCCATAAAAAATAAATCCTAGATAAATAATATTGTTAACTTGAGGAATACTTTTCATACCACTCTTATATATAGAATAAACTTAATAGTTATAAATGGAACAATCTACCCAATTAAAAATAGATAACCTTCATGATTACAAATAACCTTCACAGTTATAAGTGGAATAACCCTCATGTTAAAGTTATGAGATAAATCTTACCTAATGCATTGAAGGGATATCACGGACCCACCCATAAATTTTTCATAATGGAACTACACATCATCATAAACAAAATACAATATCTATAACAAAATCATAACACATAAAATCTTTCTGTTTTCAAGACATTCTTTTCACCCATAAGAAAATATTTCTATATTTTGATACATCCCTTTCCATTAAAAACCTATTTAAAAAATCTATAATTAGTAGAATAAATGTAAAAAGGATTTTATTTCAAGAAAACATGGAATATTATAAATCAATACAAAACTAAAATAACGATAGTGAAAATGAGAGAATCCGTTGAAACCTTATACATTAAAATAGAACATTCATTTTTTTATTTAAAACAAAAGTAAAAAAATTATGTATAAAATATGTAAAAATAATTCATTTTGATTTTTTTTAAATACAGAAGAAAAGTAAAATTCACTTTATAATTCATTAATTTCTATATAGATACATATATAAAATAATTTTAAGGATATAGACATGGAAGAAAAAGGAGTTTTAAGGGAATCTTTAAAAGATTATTTTTAAAAGAAATTCCCTTACCATGAGTCTGAATCATCATGTATGTTATTTATATTACTAAATAAAAAACTGATGTTAATTATTTAATTGATTATGAATTTTTTTTAAAGTTTATAATTTCTTTTTTTATTATCATGTTATATTCAATTACTTAATCATTTGAGGTTATGTTGGATGTTTTGATGATATTCTGCTCATATGTCAAAAATGACTTTAGTATGTTGACTTTATTAAAACAGGTAATTATCCCATAATTTAAAGCATAATTATCATTTTATAAATCTGTTATAATTTTAAAATCAATCATTAAATATGTTTATAAAAAATTAACTATGTCACAATCATGGAGACTATATACCATACATAAGCATGAGTTGCATTTCCATTTTTCAACAATCATGATGGAAAGAAGGTAAGTATTATTTTATCTTTAGTGAATAATAATTTTATCATAAATAATATATTTTTTAAATATACTTATATATATCATCCATGTTATGTGGTGATGAAAAAATAATCACATCGCTTCATGGAGGTGTTAGTCCACATGTAGGCACATACAACATTATCATTTTTTAGTGAAAGAAAAGTTAAGAAAATAGATGATATATAACTTCTAAAATTTTATAAATATTTCATGAATAACATATATATGTAACATCCCAAGTAAGTAATGAATAATAGATATTCTTATCTATGTCTATTCATGAATTATATAGTGTTTTAGAGGCTTAAAATGAGAATAAATCCAATCTTAAGCATGGAATACACTAATATTTTTAAAAGATTGTTTTACTGCCTTTTGATGGAAAACCATTTTTAAATAAAACTTTTGACAATTTTATAAGATCTGTTTTTCAAAATAAACTTATTATTTATTATCAGGACATTGAAATTAACATTGGATAATTTTTTGGTAATTTTCTGACAATGTTCATTTTTTAATGAATAGTGAAAAATACTGCATTTTACATCAAAAATGCATTTTCATCTAATATAATTATATGGTTATATTATATTGTTAATTGGTTTTAAAGTTTAAATATAATATATTTTTACCATGTAATCCAATTTTGGTCATTGGGATTCATTTCACTTTTGAATTTGGCATAAACAAGTGCCAAACTTTTCATTGATATTATTTCTAAAAAACCCGCTATTTGTTTTGACAACGAGAATTATTTTTAAATTAATTATTGCAATTTCTGTGTTTGGAATTTGGTAAAATGGGTTAAATATTTGGAATCATAAGGTCCAAATTATGTAATCAAGACTCTTGTTTTTGGAAATTATGAATAGTAATGACGATAATTATCTTTAATTATCTTGATTAATTAGTAATTGGGTAGTTAAGGATAATAAAATAATATCATAATAATAACAAATGACCACAAAATGTGTCCTAATGCTAATTTTTGTGTAATTTCCGACCATGGTATTCCTTGTGCCAAACTTGGGGACCCCATGGAATCACATTTGTGTGATAATGACTTTTTATCTTTTTATTTTTAAAGAAAGTTAAATATAACAAAGAATGTATCACCTGAGTAAAACATTTTTCATTTTGTCTACATAAATGATATATTGGACTATAAATAGTAATTGGAAAGATAAAATAATTTCCTACATAATAGTATTTTTTTTATAATTTTTAGACATTAAATAAATTAAATTATTTATGACATCATAATGATGCAGCGATTACCTCATTAATGAACGATTTAAATAAAATGAAAATATAATGTAAAATATAATACTTACACATGTCAAAGACCTATTGGATGAGTATATTTTGAACCCTTATCACCTTATCCACAAAACACATCAATGCGGGACCATTAAAATCCGAAAATCATTTGAAAATAAAGTAACATTTTATACCTTTCCAAGAGTGCCCCTCCTCTCCTCTTATAAAAGGCCCCCACCTCTTCCTCCTTACCCACACCTCCCAAGCCTTTGGATCGGACAATATCTACTCAATTTGTCTCTCCAAATACCTCTCCTAATCCTATAAGCCTTACCTTAGGTAGGAAGCTCTTCAAGAAACCCTTTTGGTTCAAACCAAAAGGAGTTACCCGATTCAAAGGTAATGTCTTCTCTAATGCTCTTTTGTTTTATTTTGCTTCTCCAACCCCCTAAAATCTTTTTATTCATTTCTTTTGTAACAAAACCAATATCTTACATATACTAGGATTCTGTTATAATAATTATTCTAGCAACACTTACACACACCTACATCTAATGGTTAATGAGAATACTGTTTCCGTGGATGGTGAATTTCTACCTCACGAAACGATGATTGTTCAATATTATTCTAACCCGTTCAAAGGTGGCCATTAAGATGTCACTATATTTATATATGATATATAATATGTTTATTGTTTCCTTAGGCTACTGTATTTTTAATTTATTTCATACCTTTATGGTTTCCATTATGGGTAAACGCGATATCTTCATTTTAGGAAGTGCGGACTACCGGCCCCTCAAAGTGATTTGATTCGTTAATGCCATATGTGGGATGTATAAAGGATAGAGTTAATGATATTATATATGATATTATACTTTAATTATAATATATCTTTATTTAATTATGATTTCATTCCATTAAATACGAAATAGAAATGAAAGTAGCGTTCATGCGTACGTATGACTTACCGTCTCCATAAACAGTGCATTTCATTTCTTACCTCTAAATGTTATGTAATATTATAAATGCATGAATATACTGGATATATATTATATATATGATATCTAAATAATGAATATAATTCTGGATATAATGGATATTTTACCACATGAACAACTTGTAATTATAAAGAGTTTATTTTTGACTCAAGTACCAATGATCCACAAAATGACCATTATTAACTTAAATAATTACATAGTGTTCATGAAATGGTAATAAGTGATATAAAAGGAATAATGAACTTGAAAAAGGTTCTAAAGCAAGTATAAATTAACTCAAGTTTATTATTCAAGAGGTTAAAGAACGATCGAGTCAAGTCAGACCCGAGGTAAGGGAACTTCTTAACCCAATTTCCGTTCTTTAGGTTAATCTCCTACTTTCAAATTATGTCATGATATTATTATGTACTATCTTGTATTTGTACTTTATTTATGTGTAATTATTGTGAATACAAATAATAGATCTATTTTATTTAAAAAAAATTATCTTTGTAAGGGATCCGACCTCTCTCTTTCTTTTCAAGTACCCTCTTTTATGTCATTTCATTTATGGTCCATGTTATTATGTTGGAGGATGTTCTTTAATATTCACCATACTGTAATTTTTATTTTCATATGATGAGTTACCCCCTATTACTCTCATCAATTAATTTTAATAATTTTTATGTGGCGCCGTTAGGCTGCCGAATTTTTGTAAGGGATCCTACCTCTCTCTTTCTTTTTAAGTACTCTTTTTATGTAAAATACTTTAAGATACTATTTCTTATGTTGGGGGATGTTATTTTATATTAATATTGCTGTAAATTTTTTGTTAATATGATTAGAGACCCTATTTCATCTCATCAATCCATTTTTGGAAGTTTTATGTGGCACCATTAGGCTGCCAAATTTTAATAAGGGGATTTTCATCTCACTTGTAATTCCTGTGAGATTCATGCTACATTTGACACTATTTATTTTTGTGTGGTGTATGTACTGCCCATTATTTTACAATTTGTATAATATACTCTCATTTATGGGTATTTACATCTTCATTTTATTACCCTTCTTTCATGTGGTGTACGTTTTGAAGGTTGCCCAAATCAGTAAGGGAACCTTTCACACTCCTCTTTTTAAAAGACTTATTTCGTTATGTCTTTTAATTTATATATTTTTATGTTGGGATATGTTCTTATATATCCTTATTGAATTAAATTATAAGTCCAAGTTATGAGATACCATTTTCTTTCTCATCAACTAATTTTATGAATTTTAAAGTGACGCCGTTAGGCTGTCGAATTTTACCAAGGGAACTTCTTAACCCAATTTTGATTTCTTTGGGTTCAACATGTAGTTATTGAATATGTCATACTTTGAATATGTGTGAATGAACTTTGATTGTTTTAAACTTAATATCCACTTATATTGGGTGTATTTATATTTGTCACACATAATTATGAGATTGATTTATCCTTAATTTAAGGATACCTTCTTTATAAGGGATTTCATCTCATTTTACATTTCTATTGAGACTTAATTGTTTTTATGCACCAATTCACTCTTATATGGTGTATATACTATCCTTTTGAATATTATATCATGAATCAATTTATTCTCATGATATTATAAAGTTCTGATTAAATGTTATTCCCCAATTATTGTATTCAAGTGTCTCTAATTTTGGTAAAAAATCTTTAACTAAAATATCGCTTTAAATGTTTTAATGATTTGTTCTTATAAATATTTCTCATTAATATACATGTTTTCAAAATGGTTTTAAGGATTTATTTATATGGATATTAATGGTTTAAAATGTTAAAATCTTCAAGGTGGTATGGGACACTTTGATTAAAAAATATCTTTATTAAATGTTTTAAATGGTTTTGAAAATGGTTTTTTGAATGTATTCATTATTTCAATATCTTAAAATGTTATATTGTTATTACAATGTGGGAATTTTATCTTTCCTTTATGATTAAGTTATGTGCTATGATTATGTTATGTTTCTTGGTCATTGTTTATGAAAACGGGTGGTTCCGTGATAAACTAAGGGCGGGTGAGCCCGATATAGCTCTCCAATGTATTGGGTAACGCGAAGGAGTTAAACGTTATGGTTTCTCCAAAGCGATTTAGGGAATATACTGTGATGGGTATTCCAAATGTAACCATGAGGGTTACTCCTTATGTAAGAATGTTTTTAATGCATCAAGTTACCTTTATGTCTTATGATTTCTATGATTTACTCATGATTTGATGAGGTATGTTAAAGTGATTATGTTTTATGAGTAAAGTATGATTTTATACATGAACTAATGTTTTCATTTCGTACTTTTATATCCCTTACTGAGCTTTTTATGCTCATCCCATGTTTTTGAAATGTTTTTCGCAGGTCAAGGGAAAGGTACATGATGTGATGATAGTGTCAAGGAAGTGTCAAGAAAGAGTCCATGTTTTGTAATGTTTAAGGCTGGGGCCTTATAATATATATATATATATATATATATATATATTAAATCCATCATTATAACCAGTCATGAGAGGTGGTGATGAAAAGGAAATTACATCAGTTCGTGAGGTGGTAGTCCGCCATACACACAAATGATGGTTTCATTTCCTTTTTAATGGGAGAGGATATGGATATAGGTAATTTAATTAACATATTAATATATTATTATATGTGATATTTTTTTATATTATTTCAGAATATTTTAATAAATATTTAATGATATAGGATAAGAAATAAAATGAAAACGCTTGATTATGAACTATACCTCTTATTTGGATGGCCTCTTAAGTTTTACACCAAAAATATTTTCTAGGTTAGTTTTATGATAAAAAAGGGACTCTAGGGAATGTTTAGGGATGTTATAAAGGTATTTGGGTAGGTATTGATCGAAAAAAATGGTTCTTAAAGCATGAATAAAAGATAATAATAGGTTCTCTTCTATAAGAGATAGGAGAGACACTCTTAGAATTTCTGAAAGTATTAAATTAACATAAATTAAATTCATATCCAAATGAATAAGAATTTATAATATTTTAATATAAGATAATTATTATTTAAAATACTCTCATAAAATAAAAATTATATAATCTCACGTGATGTTTTCTCCCTTAGTTTTTTGATTTAATCCATGTTAACACTTTTTGATAATTACCCAGATGTTAATGTTTTTACTCTTTAGGGGTAAAGAAAGTTTCTATAAAAGGAAAAATTCCCTTAAATGTACCATGGTTTATATTATCAACCATATCCCATCAAATAATAAAAAAAAATATTTTTTAGTAAATTTAAATCATTTTAAAAAACATTATTTATTATAAATTATTATTATTGTCTATTTTAGAACTATTCATTTAATTTGAAGTTAAAAACATCAAGACAATGATAGAATTAAAATATATACCTTTCACACTTACTTGAAATGTTATATCTATCTAAAAAAATTTTGGAATGCAAAAATTCACTTAGATTATATTACATTTAATATCTTCAAAATTATTTATTTTTTTTCCTTTTAATTAAATAATTACTATGTAGGCATTTCATAATAATTTAATGTAATTATTTAATAACTAAAAATTATATATAAATTACTATGATAAAAAAATTATTTATCATTAAAATAACCATTTATAATGGAACATACCATCTTTTTATCCCTTTCTCAAAATTTTAAACATAATAAAACAAAGAAATTGACATTTTTATTTTTATTTACATAAAGTATTATAATGTTTATAATCATGGGAATATGGAAAAAAGGTCATATATTCCAATTTTGGATGATTATGGATGAAATATACCTATATAATAAAATAAATTAAAGTTTTAGGTTTACTTTTTATTCATTATCAAATTATTTTTATCCTTAATTAACCAATTTTACCTTTACTATGGTAACAAATATTTACTACGATTACTATAGATAAATATTTACCAAATTTGGATCTCCTAATTCTAAATATATAACCCATTTATCCTGATTCAAAACATAAAATTTGTAGAATTTAATTTAAAGTTTGAATGAAAAAACACGATGGAAAACTATTTTTCTTAAAAATGTGTTTTTAAGTTTAAAAATATTTTTTATACCAAATTAAAGTATAAAATTCATAAAAAATACTATAATTAGATTATTTTTATTCAAAATTAACTTATTAAATTTTAAAACTGATCCAAAATATAATTTGAATTTTTAAATACTCGAAAATAAAATACAATTTTTAATAAAATTAATATATTTCAATATTCATTGAAAAATAACCCTTTTCAGAAAAATACCAAAATATCACCATAATATAATTTTGATATTACAATTTAATAAATTATATAATTTTTATCAAATAAAATTTCTAAACATTCCAGAATTTAATTATAATATTTTCTCATAAAAAGCAATAAAAACCATTTTTGAAGAATAAAATAACTTTACTAAAATTTTTGGGATTATTTTATAAGAATTTATCAATACATTTATATTTTATAGGAACATTATATTTATTTCTGAAATCTATTAATACTATTAATATCCACAAATTTAATATCTAGGTTATAACGATCATATTTAAATAACAATATTTCTTAGTTCATTTAGGCTCGGTGTTGTGTGTCCTAGACACTATAAAACATAGTTATTTCTTTTAAAATATCAGGATATTATAATTAAATTATAGATCCAACCCCTAGGGGTGTTGTAAATATGACACTTCTTTAAGGTACCAAGTTCAACTTAATAAAAGGAGGAACTCTGGAAGTTTATCTCAACCTTATTATGAAAGTGAAAATAATATCTTTAACATATATGTGTGGTTCCTAGAAATTGGATAATTTCTGATGGGATTTTATAGATTATCAAAGTTCATTATATTGAGTATATGGACATTCTACTGGATATATAAGTTGATTAAATTGTATCCTTTGAATAATGGAGTAGTCAATGAATGATTGACCAAAAATATAAGATGGTGGTGCAACTTGTTTGGCGAATTGATGGAATTTATAAAGTAGAGGTGAGACTCATTATTGATAATTATCATATTATTAATGAAAGTTTAACACTATATTATTAGCTACAATATTTTTAATCTATGTAATTTTGGTAATATAAGAGTTTATAGTGTTATCCCTTGGATGTAGAATGAAATTCTGAACCATGTTAATCTTTGAGCATCCACTTTTTCATTCCTTGTTTGTTTCCTTGCTTGTTTTTATGATATTTCTAGAATATATAAGTGTGGATACTTAGTATCATTGATTAAGGTATAATATACTACCTAGTTTCAGTGATCCAAATTATGGGGAAGTTCTAGTGGTTTGATTACACACCACAAAACCATCCACAAGTATGACCATCTGGAGAATGTAAGTTCTTTAATCCATTGATTGTATGGAAGAATAATTACAAAAACATTGTATTAGATCTTGGATAGTCACAATTATAAACTCAGGTAACATCCACTTTACTTAGTTTTATATTAATTAGTAGTAGGGTATACTATCATCGGAATATATTCTAATAGAGGAAGGAATGGTTCCAATAATCCAGTTTGACAAAACTGAATATGGGTTTTGAAAAATGTAAATAGAATACTGTCTTAAATAGAAGGATATAAAACATCTATTAGAAGGTTTCATTCCTAAAAAAATAGTGATGGGTTAATGGTAAAATTTTTGGAGAAATTAACTTGAATTAGTGAGGATGTCATTGGTATAGAACATGGTCTTCAATATCCAAGAGAGGACAGTGACAACTGAGTTGATGGAGGCCCTGACAGACATATATGAAAAATTGATGACATTTAAAAAAAATTCTAATGAAAAGTATATTTATCATTAGGATATTGAAATAAAGGTCAGTAAAATATCATGTGAGAAATTTCAATATGATTAGAAATTAGTTGAAGTTGTTAAAGTTACAATCATAGATGATGTATTGTTAGTCTTACTATTATAATCTTTACTAAAATATTGGGATGGTCTAGTTACTTTAGTTATGAATTATTGCAGAAAGAATAATATAGTGTTCAAATACATTCATATTTTGGTCCACAATGAGGAACCCTAAAGAAGAGTGTGTTTTTCTTGGATGTGATGGCTAATAAAATATATGAGGATGGTGGGGAGGGGGGGGGTGAAATGTTTTTTAAAAACAAACTTACAATTTCTGTTCTCTTGTATTTTTTCAATATAATACATTGGAATAAAATTGGGTATCAGAGTAGGTATTTATCTTTATTTTTATATTATTATACTTCATATTATATTTTCATTATTTTAGCATAATTTCAACCCTATTTACTCACACAAACCATGTTAGTAAAGGAGATATATTTTTATGTGATGGAAGGAGTTCCAGTTGGAACACTTGAGAACTTTACTATCACCAAACTAACTTTTTTATGGAGATGATTATGATTAATGACATGATCATATGAAATCATATATCATAAATATGAGAGTTGAAAACTTTATCATGCGGATAGGAAATTATAAAGTTCCAGAGAAGGATATCAATAAACTCTCCAATGAATTAAAACATGAATGTTAGGTAAATCATAAAGCTCATAATAATTTATTGTGTTCTATGACTAATAAAATATATATCCAAATATATTCATGTTAAATATACAATGTAATTTGTAATAATTTGTATAAAATACATTTTGGAACATTAAAAGTTTTAGAAACTCATAGAGATATGCTTAGAGATGATTAACAAGGTTTTGATTTTCTATCTAGAGAAATTGTAACACAGATAGATCAATAGTTTATGATAATAAAAAATAGTTTACAATCCTTGGGTGAAAAATAATGATCAAAATATCAACTCATTGAAAATATTATCAATATTAGACCAAAATAATGGGATTCCAAGAGGATAAAAATTCATTATACAAATAATTTGAAAAAGTTAAGTCTAGATGAATTAATTGGAACATTATTGTAGTATGAGAGTAGACTAAGACAAGATTATAAAAAATAGAATAAGAATAATGGATTAGAATTTTTTTCTACTTCAGGTAATATTACTTTTAGTAATTTTTATGTTCGTTATACCAATTCTAAATCTCTTTTTTCATATAGAAAATGAAAGAATTCAGAATAATGAGATTTAGAAGATATTAAAAATGAACTTTATCAAATTTAAATGTGGATGAATAGGATTTTAGGAAATTCCATATTTTGAAATGTTCATTGGAAAGAAAATAAATATAAGAAATATAAGAAAGATTATTCAAAAGTTATATGTTATGAATGTAAGTAGGAAGGTCATATCTAACCTGACTATCCTAAACCAAAGAAAAAAATAGAAATCCAATAAGACGTTATAAAAGAAAAGGAATGAAAATCTTGAAATCTTTTTATACTAATAGTGAATAAAATAAAAGAGGGGGGGGGGGTGAATTATAGTTTAATAATAAACTTAAAATTTATATCCTCTTAAAGTGTTATATTGATTAGAATTTAAAGTTATTTATAAGATCAAATATTGATATTATTTTAAATATTTTGATGAAATCAAAGGTCAAGGTAACTAAAAAATATATATTTTATTGAAATACAGTTTTCATACAAAAATAAAGTGATCAGTATTTTAAAACTTCTAATGAACGTGTTAAATTAATAGATATTTAAACTATATTAATTTAAAAAACTAAAATTTAGATAAGAATACAACTAAAGTTAATAACAAAACATGGATTATTGGTTAACAATATGTTCACTCCTTTAAAATATATTCACTAAAACCTCACTTTTAAACCAAAGTGAAAGTTAAATCTATAGACCTAATATGAGGCATCCATGAATTTTATCCTATCATAAGGTATCCCTAATTTTATACCTATCAAAAGGTTTATCTTACTATCTTAGAAACCCTTGTATATACTTATCGGCAGTATATCACTTCACATAATAAAAGTACTTGAGATTTTTCTTCCTATCAACATGATCCATCAATCAGATGATCATATTTTCAATATTTATATACCCGAAAGCTCTCAATCATGAAGGATCGGAATAAGAATGATTTCAATAGAAATACTAAGAGCTTTATAAGTAAAACCTTACACAATAAGAATCTCTAAATAGAAATAGTTAGAAATAAAAATTAAATTGATTAGAAGTGCACTCCGTAACAGGAGATCAAAAAGCTTAAAAATTAATAAAAACTTTTAGAATGATATTTTTCTATAATTTATACTATTATCCTTATTATTAGAAAGCTTTGGTATCATTTATAGGTAATGTTCTTAAAAATTCCATTGACCAAATTTTATAAAAAATAGAATCAATTATAATTATATTAGTAACAACTTCTATATCTACAAATGATATTGAAATGTTACTTCATCTACCAATGGTTTAGATTAGAACCACTACGATGACTGTTAAATATTATGTAAGTAATATGATGTGGGAACTTCAGATCACCATATATTCATAAATCATTTCATATATTCATCATTCCATTTATCAAAAATTAATTCTATATACACATAATAAATTAAATAAAAACTTAAGCTATATCATTTGAATATGAAGTGTATTGTGATTTCTAAAATAATTAGTTAATTGAGTATAACTCTATAAGAAATAGGTCCAAGTAACTTTTAAAAATTTTATAAATACTTATTTAAGGCAAAAATCACATTAGAGAGGGAACCATCAATGTCTAGAAAATAAGAATAGGGAAAAAGTCATAGAATTACAACTAGTCCATGTATCAAATGTTGGCATTATGGGAAGCATGGAAATATTTTGAGGAATTTTTGGAATAACAAAGAAGGTATCAGTAGGAAAACCTATAAAATTTCAAAATCCATTAATATAATGGAAGATGGTAGTGATCTACTACTAAAAACCATTGTCTCAGTGGATTAATGGGTGGTTGAATTTGGTGTATCCTTCCACTAAATGAAAGATCATAAGTGCATGGTTGAATATGTATTTAGAAGATTTAAAAAAGTTAATCTGGTGGATGATGAAGCTTTGTAAATGATCAATAAAGGATATGTAAATATCTGGATAGATAATGGGTTCTTCTTTTGACTGAAGGAAGCGAGAAAAATTCCTGGTCTCTAAAAGAACCTTACATATATATGGAATTTAAATGATAAAGGATTTGAAATAACCTTTTCCAATGGATTTTGGAAAAGTAAATTGAGGATTTATAGTTATATAGTGAGGATAAAAGGAAGACACCCGTTATCTAGTTGGAAGGATAGATATAATTGTGATTTCTAAAAGTAAAAACTTTGAATAGATGAAGTTATGGTATTATAGATTTTGTAACCTTAGTGAGAAGAACATGAATGTTATATATAGTAAGGTAAGTATGAAGCTTGATCACACAAGAATTGGAATTTGTAGGAGCAATGTGATAGGAATGAAAAAGTGGGTCTCATTTAACTTGAGTGACTGAAAACCCAGAGCCCAGAAGATGGAGTTAGTTCACTTATATTTATAAGGACATACCCTAGTGTGATATCATGGAGTATCCATTTAGTTAATCAAATTCATTGGTGATGAAATAAATAATTTATGGGTGTAATTTATTAAGCCTAAGTCTTATGTTTTTAGTGAATTAGTATAGTAGAATGATATGGAAAAAAGATATAGTGGATGAGGTTAAAAAATGGTAGTGAGTATAATATAATTAAATTCTAGAACTTTTATTAGAACAATGTGATTGGTATTGAGAGGATAGTACCTAGAACTCCATAGAATAATGGAGTGATAGAGATAATGAATCAGAATTTAGCTGAGAACTAAATATGTATGTGTATAAACTTTGGAATTCCCAAATCTATCTAGGCGGAAGAAGTCAACACAAAAGTATACTTGGAAAACATAATTCAAAAAATTTATATGGGAAAATGTCTATAAAAAGTTTTATGGCTTAGTAAATTATAGTAAGTTAGAAACCCTAAAATCCTTAGAAGCTTAGATTATTCCCTAGCCAATACAAAGGAAAAAGATGTACTGATGGAGAACCCAAATGTATAAAAGTGGTATCAATTCTTTGTGACTCAAAGTAGTGGGAGTTACCCATAGAGGAATAAATTAATTCTCTTGAATTGAATAAAACATAGGAGTTGGATTAACTTTATGAATGAAAGATATCATCAAAGAATAAATTAGTTTTCTATTTGAAGGAGGAATCTGGTGAAAGTAGAAGATAAAAGGAATCATTGATGGTGAAAGGATTCTAATATAAGGAAGGAATTGATTTATTATAAATTTTTTCACTAGTAGTTTGGAATACTAGCATCTGAACATTGCTAAGTAATATTGTTTTTTATGGTTTACACATAGAGCAGAAGGATGTTGATATTGTTTTTCATTGTGGATACTTATACGAGGATATCTATATGAATAAATCTGATGTATTTAAATTAAATTATAATGAGGTCCCTATTTGTAAGTTGAATTGAATTTTATATGATATGAATCATGATCCTCATAATTAGAACCAAAATTTGACACTTTTATGAATGAGAAAGATATCATTTGATGTGACACCAATAATATTTTTTATCATTACGTTATGGAAAGATTTTAATTACATTATACTCATTATCTATGTGGATTACATAATTCTTGTAGGTCTAAAGAGTTGAAGATTAAAGAGATGAAGTTTAATATTTCTAGAATATTTAAAATGAAGGATCTTGAAGAAGCCCAAAAAATACTATGGATGAGGATAAAGAGAAATAAAAAATCTAGTACTATGGTGTTATCCTTGAAATATTTCATATATAAATTCATTTAGAACTTTGGTTTAATTAGATGTAAATATATATTGATCCTCCCTTTCTAGATAGTTCAAGTTGTCTAAGGAAAGGGTACTAACATTGAGGGATGAAACTCGATACATATAGAAAGTCCCTAACACATTAGCTATTAAAATTTTAATGTATGAGATGATATATATATGACTACATATTTCATTTTTAGTCGGAGTGGAAAGTTGGTTGATTTAAAACCATGGATGGGATCATTAGGAATATATAAAGTGAATCCTTCGATACTTGAAGGGATTAGAAGATATGAATCCATGATTTGGTGATGATAATACATTGTAAGGATTCATAGATTCAGATTTTATGGGGGAATCATACAAATAAAAGTTCCCGATAGGCTTCATGTCAACTTTTTGTAGAACAAAAATTAGTTGGATGTATTGACTACAACCAATGGTTACTTTTACTATATTAGAAGCAAAATACATAGCTTCTATATAATTCAGATATAAGTTAGTAACATTAATGCACTTTCTAAAGGATCCTATAAGGGAATATGAAAGAGGATGGTTATTATATGAAAACTAGATTTTAGATCACCTTGATAATCATATATTTCATGCATGAATGAATCACAATGACTTGAAATTCCATTTCACCAAGAATCTATTGGAAGATAAAGTGTTAGATCTACAAAATATAATAGTGAAGAAAAATCTGGATGAAATTTTCATAAAGGTTTTAGTCCTTGAAAGTATAAGGCAACACTATGCCTCAATAGGACTTGGGTGAATCAAAGAGGATAAAGAACACTATATTAATGGAGGAAAATTATGTGTTTTTTATAAGAGTTTAAGGATTATTAATATACCTCTCAAATTAATATTCAAGTGGTATATTATTTGGAATGTGAAACTTTTTCAAGGAATCAAGTTTATATTACAAGAAGGAGGAACTCTGTATGTTCATCTTAGCCTTTTCAAGATAGTAACAATAATATCTTTTACAATATGATAAAGTTTCCATAAGCTAGATAACTTCTGATGGGTTTTAAAAATGGTATATATTCAATGTATTAAGACTATTAATAGTCCATCGACTATAGTGGTTGAAGTGGTGGAAGCTTCTATAGAAGTGTGAGGTCAACTGATGGATGACCACAAATGTAGGATGGCAGTGCACCCTATTTGACCAGTTAATGATCTCTATAAAGTATAAGTGGGGCCATTTTATGACGAGGACTATATAATGAATCAAATTTTAACATTGTATTCTTATTTTTAGCATTTTTAATCATTTTACTTTTGGTAATATAAGAGTTTATAGTATTTTACTGTGAATGTAGGAAAGAATTTCAAACCACATAATTCTTTGTGGATCAAATATTTCATCCCCTATTTTTTTCCTTGGTAATTTATTTGTGAGTTATCTAGAATCTATGAGTGGTGTGACTTAATAGTGGTACATGAGGTGAAACATACTCCCTAGTTCATATGCTCTATGATATAGGGAAGTTTTGATGGGGTGATTCCATAGTGCAGAACCATGAGAAAGTATGATCTTCCAAATAATGAAAGTCCTACTATTTTTTGATTGTAAAATGGTTTTCGTACAAATGGGATGGGGGGGGGGGTAACTAACTTTATAATATGTGTAGGGGACCCACACCCTATCATCAATTATTCTCTAGGGGCTACTGGCCCTTTGTTAACATCGAACATCCAACCCATACTCCATCTTTATCTCCATGAAGCTAAGAAAAACCATCTATAATAAACACCTAAAAATACCTCTATTAGTGATGTGATATGAACCCTCACATTCTACATGAAAAAAAATTTGAATGGACTATTCATGAGCCTGATTAAAATACCTAGGAAATAAAATTTGAAAAACACGAAATGACACATAATATATTACATATACTCTACTATACATGACATGAAATTCTTGAGGAATGACATAGGAATGTTATATGCCCCATGTAATACTGCGTTTTAGTACATGTAATGTGAAATATACTATATAACATGTATTTTTATTAGGATGGGTAGGTGTGTACTCCATTATGCTTCATGTCACGTCGCTAAGTACTACACGACATGTACTTAGATATTATACACTTTTTTATATTTAAGTCTCTAAAGTAAACCCTATAAACCACTATGTTTCATACATAAAATGTAATTAAAATTTAAATTTTCTATGATATTTATATCTCATGAAAACCCAAGTCACTATATAGAAAATTTTACACATCATGTAGTTATAAGAATACACATCGTCTAGTAATGAAATTCCCCGATTCTTCTCCTTTTGTGATTCTAACTAGCACAACCTCATTTTTTTTTATCAAAAACCATGAATGATACATCCTATGGAATAAATTCTATTATTTATTCTTCTATTTATCATTGAAATCACTCCTTTAGTGATCAACACCTTCATTCACATGTGTATTGACTTTCATTAGTTTCTCTTATGTCTCCCCCTTCCCACTACCACATCAGACCAACCTCTACCTTGTTAGATTTTAGAAATCCATCCATTAGGTTTCTCAAATGTTAATCCATTGACCATTAAAAAGGTCTTTGGAAAGTAATAAATATGAGAGGAGAGGGAAAAATTGAAATGGTGGGTAGTGGAGGCATTGACCACCCAAATTTTCTATTCTCAACTAAGAACAATGGATAATGTGAAAATAATATTTTTCATTAACGGGAGCCTTGATGGTCAAGAAAATTGTTCATGGGAGATTATAAAATTAATGGTATAAAATTAAATCAAGAGAAGAAACTAAACAAATACCATCCTCATGTTACCCAAAATTAAAATATTAGAGTGAATAATAAAAATTTATCTTTTTAAATATTAAGTATGAAAGGTAATTCCATATGTAAAAATTCCATACTCTCTAAGTATCTAGAATCAAAATATCCCATAGAGAAAATCTCAATAATTCATTATAAAAATTTAGTAACACATAATCAAATATTATGAATGAATGAAATTCAACATTTCTTACATCATGATATTTATCCTAACTTTATACAAGTCAAATATTTATGAATTATTCAAATTATTAATGTTTAATAATTTCTATCACGTTCTCTTCATAATATATATTTTTTAAATTTGATTATGGGAGATAGAATCAAATAAGTAAAATAGAAAATATAGAAACAATAAGAATATGTACCTCATAATGAAGATGTTGAAACTTCGATTCATTAATTATTTTCCCACAATATTCAATAACCAACATTCCTAGGTTCATCTTTTCCACCTAATGATTAACTCCACCTCTAAGTTTAAATTATTCCTCTATCAAGGTTCAAGATAAGTTAAAATCTACCCCATAAGGAAATTATATAACAAATATATTTATAATTGTATAGTTAAGTAATCCAACATTTTAATAAAATACCCAAAAATAGCTCAGTCTGAGACCCATCACCTATGAACATAACTTATACCTTGCCTAGGTAAAATAACCAATTTTAGACACAACTATGATGTTAGAATTTCTTTCCAAGATTCCTTTTAGGGTAAATTTATACTCCTGAGTTCATGATAAATATTTTTTTATTTAATAAATATTAAATATCCCTTAAAATTAAACTTTCATAGAAATCCAATTTTTTTCCTAAGGGTAAACATTATGTCCCAAAACCAATGAAACAATAAGAAATTTTTTCTCAGGTCATTTTGTTGGGTAAATTTACTATTTTTACCCCCTTAGAGGACCCAAGACTTTGAAGTCCAATAATAATCTATGTCTTGATTGTGGAAAAATCCAAGTCATTACATATTTCCCCAAAGAAGTAACCAAATGAGTGCCATAAAAGTAAAAAAATTGAAAAAATTTGATGAAACCTTTGTACCAATAGATAAACTTATGCCCATTATGACTCTATTTTTTAGCACATATAGATTATAAACTAAATCAAATGGACATTAAAAGTGTTTTATAGTAGTTTCATTATTAATATATTTTTGTTGAGTAACCCCTAGTTTTAAAAATCCATCTTCTAAATACCATTTTCAAACATTATAAATCCCTATATGGTTTGAGGGAAGCTCATAGAGAATCATATAGAAGACTATGTTCATTATATATGAAAAATGTATTTATAGAAGATAAAGTTATTATTATTCTCATAATAAAAATTATTTTGAAATATATTTTATTATATTATATATATATATATATGATAATATTTTTATAGTATGAAAAATTCTCTATAGGATAACTTTCCCCCTATTATGAAAGATGAGTTTAAATGAGTCCAACAAGTAAATTAATTGTTTTATTAATATTAATGTTTATAAATACAAGAAAAATACTATTATTAGTCAATATAAATAGTCAAGAGACATTTTAAATGTTTTTATATGGATATTTTTAGGGGGAAGTGACACTCCTATAAATACCAACTATAAACTTGAACTATATTATATCGAGAAATTGTTAAAAATCACATAATATATGAATGATGATATATTTACTATAACTTACTACCAGACTAATATTATATTTTTTGTTTTTATATGTGGTATATTTCAAGAAAACCCAAAATAATATAATTTGGGTGTCGTTAAAATAATTTTAAATAATTTAAGATCATATCGAATTTCATTTTAGTAGATTCCAATGGCTATTTATTTGACATTGTTAACTATTAAAATACCTATATTTCTTATTTTATATTTTATAAATGGATAAATATTATAAAATATACCTATTTTGGAAATTATCTAGTTTCATGTTGTTGTTAAAAAGGGTAATTCTATTTAATTTTCTACTAATAGAGATGATCACATAATTACAAGTAGTTATTATGCATAAATACAATGGATAAAAGATACCTTACTAGATTATGGGTTTGAATTCATAAATTTCCCCATTAATTGTGACAAAAAAGTTCTATTAATATATAAATGAATCATTTATCTCATTCTAGGACCATGAACATTTATTTAAGACATCACTTTTAGAGATATAATTTTTACCAAGTCACATAACACTTAAATTTATAAGCACTGATTTTTTAGTTAGTTGACATCCTTAATAATAAATTGAATATTGTAAAGACCTAGTTATTTCATATATATATTTTTATATTATTTGGGATTATTAAGAGTCTCTCAAAATTGAAGACATGTGATTCTGAGGCCTGGAGAGTCCGGAATGGAATTTTGAAATTTTTTAAGGTACATTTAGTAAACATGCGGGCGATGTTTTATAGATTTTGAAATAATGCTTAGATTAAAAATATGAGGGCACCGTTAAATCTGCAATGCCAGGATTGGATTAAGGGAAGGTTAACTTTGACCGGCAAGGGTCAGAAAAAAAAGTTAAATTTTTGGACTTAAAAAATAATAATAAAATAACTCAATGAGTTATTTTATTTCTTTATTTGTAACTATTCAGCAGAGGTGGTGGGACTGTTGGGTTGCCATACCATTTAATGGCCAGTTACACTTGGTTGTGTAACTGAACCATTGGGAGAATTAATAGGTTCATTAATTAAATTTATTAATGAACCTCATTAATTGTGTGGTGGGTTGATCTCCTCTTTTCTTCTATTTAATCAAATATCAGGAATGATTTTTTGGCACTGAAGAGAGGAACCTTTGATGAATTTCTGACGACGTCTTCCAATAATTTATAATAGAGCTTTGACGACTATTGGAGGATTTGACAACGAGCGTTAAAGGATGTGAACCGTCTCCTTCGTCTGCAACACCCTCGAACGTGGACACTCCTTCCTCATCCAAAATGACTTCCAACGAACTCGAGGTAGGGGTTATGTGCTCAATTCCTCTCTTTTCCCTATTCTTGAATATTATGAAAACCATGGATCAATCGTTCTACAGGTTGATCTGTGTTTCATTCTTTAATGCGGGAGGATAATGTGGGGTTTCTTTATGAGAGTTTTTATGATTAAATAATCCTTACCAGGTTATAATGCTATTGCGGAGGGCGCATGCCAAGCCGATAAATGCCCAAACCCTCCTCCAATATCAGGTTTGTGGTGTTCTTCATGGGTGACCGAGAAATATGGTGGAAAGGAGAAACATCGAGTTGTGCATTGTATGCGCCCTCCCGGGAGGCCTGTAGGTGCAGATGAGAAAGGAATTGGACCACTGGAGCTTCGTCGGTGGCTTACAGAAGCTCTGCTGGAACAGTGGCACTGGAAACTGAGGGAGGAAGTGGTCGGAACCCACCTTCTGGGAGGGGATGGAGGCACTCGAAGGAGCTATGGTGAATAAGGGGTGGTAGGCCATTTCTGCCTGCATTGGAGATGGGCGGCGCGCTGCGGCGGCACTCCACAGAAGTGGGATGTGGTGGATGGTAGACCCGCAGTCTGTGGGTTCCACAGAAGGCCGATCCATACGAACCGGCCTAGTGGTGCAGTGCCATCTGGTGCCGCTGCTTTGAAGACCCGAACAACTTGGCTGTTCGAGAGGGGAGCAGACCCCCGTGCCCGGCCAGCGGGCCGTGTGGTTCTACGGCCAGGCGGGCCACGCCCAGCAGGGTGGGCTGGGCCGAACCCATGACCCATTGGGTCGGACTAGGCCTAGCCAAACTGGGCTGAGATCTACCCACCCGGCCGGATCAGGTCGGTCCAATTGGGTCGGACCCGACCCAGACCCCCTTTCAGCCCAATTACGCTTAAATGGGAATATCTCCTAAATCGGACATCCGTTTGATGAACCGTCTATAGCACCGAAACGCTTAGGATGAGGCGTTCATTTTGAGATAATCCACATGAGTTTTGGAGAAAGTTGGAGTATGACCGGGTTGGATCAAACTCGAATCTAGCCGGGACCTCGACAAAAAAATGCCTATAACTTACAGACCGAGCATCCGATTGACGCACCGTCAGATGCGTTGGGACCCTTATGACAAATTAGTTCATTGGGTTACTTCTTCATGGAACTTTGTGCCAGTTGAAATATGAATTATGGACTGAGAAGAGGATCCTCTTGGAATCAATCATGCTTTGTGTGGGAATCCAATGGCTGGATGTGATGTAAAGAATGAATATCGATCCTATGTGGGTCAGCACTGAGTGATCCTTTGTGGGTCAGCACCAAGAAATACTATGTGGGTCTACACCGAGAGATCCTTTGTGGGTCATCACATAGAGATCCAATGTAGTTCAACACTGAGTGGTCCTGTGTGGGTCAGCACCGATCGATCCTGTGAGTGTCAGCACCGAGCGATCTTGTGTGGGTCAGCAGTAGAGTCTCTTGACAATATGAGATGATCTAGCTTTACGACTAATCATCTATAAATATGTACTTAAGTTATACCTAGAGAGAGATATATTTTGATTTTTGATTGAGATCATGATTTTCCGATTTTCCTTTGTGGAATTATGGGAGACCGTCGGGGGTCTCGGGGTCCCTACTGGGTATTGTTATACTCACCCCTTTATGGGCTTCGGCCACACCTTGTTGTATCTTAGGGCAGTCAAGACATGAACCCTAGGGGACCGGTCATCAAAAAGTTGTATCAGAGGGGGTTGGTTCTCTAAGAAGAACTAAGAGTCTATGTTTTCAATGGATCAATAGTGTTAAGTGTCTTGAGTTTGGGTTTCAGTTCGGGGAGTCTTGTGTTGGTACGAAGACCGACGTGTCCATACACCAGGACCCTGAAATCTGATTTCCGACTTGGTACATGAAAAAACTATTTGTGTGTGTTTTGAAAATGATGTTTTTCTTTTGATCTCTTTGAGTCAACTCACCAGGTATAACTTATTGACCGTGGATCACCTGTTTTATTTTAGGATGCTTCCACATAGACAACCAGCCAGGATTCCAGAGAGAGGTCATGATGACGGCCCACCGAGTGATGAGGTATCAGTGTAGGGCTCTCTTACAATGATGGAACCTTCGGGTGGTGTACCAGAGCACCACCACTCATAGGAAAGTAGTTTCCACCAGCCCCACAAGCAGATGGTGCATGCCAACTAAGTGAGTTTCACGAGTTCCAAAGACAGAGGCCTCCAAGGTTTCGAGGCGAGATAGATCCCCAGGCAGTTGAGGACTGGCTGGAGGCTGTGGCATGGATTTTTATCTTAGTTGAGAAACAAGCAGATCAGATGGTTATCCTAGCTGCTATACTCTTCGAGGGAATAATAGGGATACGGTGGAGCCTGATGCTCTAGACACATGAGGAGGCAACCCTATCCTAGTAGGACTTTGAGAACCTCTTCAGGGAAAAGTTAGTACCAGTATCTTTACGCTCAATGCATATCTAGGAGCTACCACACTTACAACAGAGCAGCCCGACAGTGGCCCAGTACTCGACGAGATTCACTAACCTCTCTCACTAATCCAATGACATGGTATGAGACCAATTATTTAGGGCCCAGACCTTTGAGGAGGGTATCCGGTGGGGGATCAGTGCGTCGATGATGTTGCTCAATATCCCGATGTAGGCTGGAGTGCTCGAGTGAGCATTATTGGTGGAGAGCTTTTTAGGTGAGTAGACACTGACGGTGAGAGACACCACTAGACAACAGGTAGCCGAGTCATCTATAGAAGGTATTAGCCAGATTACATAGAGGTCCAAGTCGACCATACCTTATGGAGGAAGACCCCAATATGTAGATTTGGAGTTGTGGATCTTGCGAGGTAGAGGAGGTTATATGAGGGCTAAAGCCCGTTACTCTTACAACGGACATGGACACGTCACTCGCGACTGCCCAAATCTCCACGTGGATGATCACCAGATGGTCGAGGGACCTTCGAGACAGTGACTGAGGTTCGAGCGAGGTGGTTCGCAGGGCAGCAAACATGGTAGAGGAGGAGGCCATGCAGCAGGCAGTGGGCGACGGTTTGAGGTACTACCACCACCACCCCTAGATGGTCCACCCCGACCACATGGAGCAGGTGGAAAGGGGTGAGCTTAGTTTCAGGCGGCAGAGGCCTATATCCACGACACTCTAGAGATGATTAGAGGTATGAACTGAGTCTACTCAACCCTAACTGCACTACTTATAGACATAGGTGCTAGTCACTCTTTCATTTCCATGACACTCATTTGGAGCTCAGAGATTCTGATGGAGCTGTTAGATCGATCCTTACAATTAGAGACATCTGCGGAAGAGGATTCAATGATTACACGTAGGTTCAGGCAGTGTGAGCTGACTCTAAGAGGTGAGAGCTTCGGCTGGGATCTCCTAGTAGTGGCGTCGAGGCCTTACGATGTCATCTGGAGTATGGACAAACTATCCACAGTCCATTCTCAAATCGACTATTTTAGGAGCAAAATGTGGTGTGTCTGTGAGGATGGGTACATGTTTTTGTTTACTAGTGAGAAGGAAACCTTTACAACATAGGATGGGCTTTCTCGAAGGAGGGTACAACTGATCATTCATCAGTTGGCTAGCCTCACCCTCTGTGTTGTGGATGAGAGGAGTCCAAGCTATCCTGTCATGGTGGACCAATATGCTTATGTCTTACCTGATGATGTTCTGGGACTAACTTATTGTAGATAGGTAGACTTTTACATCAAACTATACCCCAAGACAACACTGATATCTACACTAACTTATCGGATAACTCCCATGGAACTTCATGAGTTGAGGGTATGGTTGGAATACTTGCAAAGTAAGGGGTTCGTAAGGCCTAATATTTCCCTATGGGAAGCCCCTATTTTGTTTGCCAAGAAAAAAATGGGAGTCTGAGGCTTTGTGGGGACTATAGGTTCTTGAATCAGGTGATCATGAAGAACAAGTATCCTCTATCGAGGATTGATGATCTCTTTGACCAGCTGAAGGGAGCACAATGGTTTTGAAAGATAGACCTCAGATCAGGCTATCACCAGCTTAGGGTACGAGATAAGGATGTACTGAAGATAGCCTTTAGATGTCCGGATGGCCATTAAGAGTTCTCAGTGATGCCTTTATCATGAACAATTCTCCAAAAATGTTCATGAGACTCATGAATTGGATATTCCAGCCTTACCTCGATCGCTTCATGGTGGTCTTCATTGACAACATATTGGTGTACTCGGTGACATAGGAAGAGCACACAACACACCTGAAGATAGTTAGGGATACACTCCGAGAGAACCATATTTATGGAAATCTCTCGATGTTCCAGTTCTAGATACGGGAATTCAACCTCTTATGGCACATTATCTTGGAGACTGGAGTTTCAGTGGATCTAGAAAAGATAGAGGAAATGCTTGCTTAGGACCCACCCAAGAGTGTGAATGAGGTGTAGAGTTTCTTGGGATTGGCTGGGTACTACCAGAGATTTTTAACTGACTTTTTTAGTGTAGAATCACCCTTTCTAGCTTTGACAAAGAAGGGGAAACCTTCCTTGTGTATAGCGAAGTTCCAGAAAAGTTTCCAGGAGCTGAGGCTAAGACTTACAAGTGCACCCATTTTGAGGCTACCAGAAGAGGGCGTTGGGTATGTAGTCTACTACGACTAATCAAGGACTGGAATAGGATGTATCTTAACACAAGAGCGAGTAGTGATTACCTAAGACTCACGACATTTGAGACAACATGAGATGAACTACGCTACCCATGACTTGGAGTTAGCAGTAGTGGTCTTTTCCTGGAAGATGTGGCGAAAATATTTGATGGGTAAACAATTTACTGTCTACTCCGATCACAAGAGTCTCAGGTATATCTTTTCATATAAGAACCTAAACCTGAGACAACAGTGATGGCTGTAGTTTCTACAGGACTATGAATTTGAGATAGTCTACACTCCTGGGAATGGGATGGTATTAGAAGACACAATCAGCAGGAGGCATGGTATACAGTTTCTGAGTGAGGCGATATAACAGCTATCCATGTTATAGATATCCTTTGTGGATAGTGATGGAGAAGCTTACCTCTAGTTAATGACTGTCACTCCCCCACTCCTTCAGTGAGTTTGGGAGTCACTGCTTAGGGAATGGGCTATGAGGCCCGACGTGCTCATATATCCCCAGGACAGGATCCTGAAGGATTTTCTGAAGGTGGGGAGCACATTTTCCTCTTCAGAGGATGCACCGTAGTACCAGTAATGCTACGAGAGGAGGTGTTAAGGGATTTACACACATCCCCTTTGGTGGTACATCTGGGTGTGGCAATGATGTACCGGGATCTCTGACGTTAGTACTGGTGGCCAGGGATGAATAAAGTAGTGGCAGTGTTCGTTTCATGATTCCTCACTTTTCAGCAAGTGAAGGATGAACATCACATTCCACCAGGCTTAGCACTGCTACTTGAGGTACTGGAATGTAAGTGGGATGGTATATCCATGGAATTTGTGACAAGGATACCATGAACGTCTAGGGGCCATGATTCCATCTGGGTGATCGTTGACCAACTCACCAAGTCGGCCCACTTCCTACCCATCTAAGAGCAGAAATCAGTAAAGGGATTGTGATACCTCTACGTACAAGAGATTGTACAGCTTCACGGGGTTCCATTGACGATCATCTTATATTACGACACTCGTTTTACCTCCTAGAAATGGAAGGGATTGCAGGATACTTTTGATAATCAGCTGCGCTTAAGCACCCCCTTTCATCCTCAAACAGATGGTCAGATGGAGCGAACCATATAGACACTTGAGGACATTCTTCATTCTTGCATCCTAGATTTTTGCCACAGTTTGGAGGACCACTTACCTATGGTGGAGTTTATATACAACAATATTTATCACTACACCATCGGCATGGATCTGTTTGAGGCCTTGTACGACCGACCATGAAGATCACCTCTATGCTGGATAGACCTAGGGGAGTCAACACTTATGGGTTCGGAGTTAATACGAGATACTACTAAGAAGGTGAGATCATACAGGAGAAGATGAAGACTGCACAGAGCTAGCAGAAGGCTTATGATAAAAGGAGACAGAGACCCTTGGAGTTCGAGGAGGGAGATCATGTTTTCCTACGGGTATTACCTCGATGAGGATTTTGGGGATTTGGCTGTGACTACAAGTTGTCTCTGAGGTTTATAGAACCCTTCTAGATCCTCAGCAGAGTAGGTGAGGTGGCGTACCATCTATCTCTTCCCCCATAGATTTATCGGGTGCATATTGTTTTCCATGTTTCAGAGTTGAGGAGGTACGTGCATAATCCATCCCATGTTATCGATTGGGGCGAGATGGACATCGATAATGGGGCAACATTTGGGGAGTTCTTGGTAGAGATAGAGTATTGATAGGAGAGGGTCGTTTGTGGGCGGTCAATTCCTCTGATGTGAGTTTAGTGGCAGCATGTGAACCCTCATGAGAGCACATGGGAGTGGGAGGCTCAGATACGTGCTCAGTACCCCCATTTGGTTCCCTAGTTTTGTTATGGATTTTGGGGATGAAAATCCCAAAGGTGGGGAGAATGTAAAGACTCAGTTTTTCTATATATATATATATAT
This sequence comes from Viscum album, assembly GCA_963277665.1. Taxonomy (NCBI): domain Eukaryota; kingdom Viridiplantae; phylum Streptophyta; class Magnoliopsida; order Santalales; family Viscaceae; genus Viscum; species Viscum album. The sequence continues at coordinate 740,556,284 of OY728159.1, forward strand.
ATTGAAATTATTTGGGATTATTACGAGTCTACGAAAATTGACGATACGTGATTCCAAGGCCCAGAGAGCCTAGAACAGAATTTTGAACTTTTTTTAAGGTACATTCAATAAACGTGCAGGAAACATTTTCTATATTTTGAACCAGTGCTCAGAATAAAAATCTGAGGGCACTGTTGAATCTGAAACACCAAGATTTTCTTAAGGGAAGCTTAACTTCGACCGACAAGGGTCGGACGAAAAAGTTAATTTTTTTGACTTTACAAAATAATAATAAAATAAACCAATGAGTTATTTTATTTCTTTCTTTGTAATTGTTGAGTGGTTGTGGAAGGAACACTGGGTTGTCATACCATTTAATGGACGATTACACTTGGTTGTGTAACCGCACCTTTGGGAGAATTAATAGGTTCATTAATTAAATTTATTAATGAACCTCATTAATTATGTGGTGGGTTGATCTACTATTTTCTTCTATTTAAACAAAGCTTGGGTAAAGGTTTTTGGCACTGAAGAGAGGAAACTATGATGAAGTGCTGACGACGTCTTCCACCAATGTAGAACGGAGCTTCGACGACCGTTGGAGGATTCAACGATGAGCGCCAAAGGATGTGAACCGTCTCCTTCATCCACAACACCCTTGAACATGGACACTCCTTCCTCATCCGTAGCGACTTCCAACAAACTCGAGGTAGGGGTTATATGCTTAACTCCTCCATTTTCCCCGTTCTTGAATATTATGAAAAACAAAGATCAACCTTCATAGGGGTTGATCCACATTTCTTTCTTTAATTATGGAGGATAATGCGGGGTTTATTTATGGGAGTTTTTATGATTAAATAATCCTTACCATGTTATAATGCTAATGCGGAGGGCGTATGTCGAGCCGAACAAGGCCTAGACCCTCCGCCGATCTGAGGTTGATGGCCTTCTTCGTGGGAAACCGAGAAATATGGCGATAGGGTGAAAATTTGGGCCGCACGGTGTAGGAGCCCTCTAGGGAGGCCTGTAGGCATATGTGGGAAATGAATAAATCCCCCAGAGATTTTTTGGTGGCTCATGGAATATTTTCCAGTGCGACGACACTGAAAATTGAGGGAGGCAGTGACCATCACTCACCGACCCCGAAGGGATGGCGGTTCCTGAAGGCACTGTACAGATAAGGGGTGGCCGACCATTGACAACTATGTTGGTTCCGGGTGGCATGCTGCGGTGGAATTCCCTATAGGAGGGACGCAGCTTTGAGCAATGACATAGGGTGGACCTACAGTCTACAGGTTCCACAAAAGGCTGGTCCACACAGACCGGCCAGGTGGTGCGACGTCATCTGACACCGTTACTTTGAAAACCTGAATAGCTCAACCATTCGAGAGGGGAGCAGACCCATGTGCCCGGCCAGCAGGTAGGGCCGAACCTACTTCACAGTGCACTAAACCAGGCCCAACCGAACCGGACCGAGCCCAGCCCAACGGGCTTGGTCGGGTTAGTCCGACCGGACCTGAACCCCATTTTATCCTAGTTACACTTAAATGTGAATATCTATTAAACTGGACGTCCATTTGGAGAACTTTCTACGACACTGAAAACCTTAGGACGAGTTATTCCTTTTGAGATAATCCACTTGATTTTTGGAGAAAGTTGGAGTATGGATAGGTTGGATTGAATCGGAATCTAATCGGGACCTCGACACTAAAATTCCTATAACTTATAGAACGAGCTTCCGATTGATACACCATTAGTTGAATTGGAACCCTTATGACATGGAAGTTCATTGGGTTACTTCTTCATGGGACTTAATTCCATTTGAAATACAACAAATGGCCCGAGGAGTGGATGCTCCTGGAATCAAGTGTACTTTGTGCGGGAATCCAATGGATAGATGTGATGTGAAGATAGAATACTGATCCTGTGTGGGTCAGCACCGAGCGATCCTGTGTGGGTCATCACCGAGTGATCTTGTGTGGGTCAGCACATAATGATCCTATGTGTGTCAGCACTGAGCAATCCTGTGTGGGTTAGTACCGTGTGATCCTGTGTGGGTCAGTATTGAGCGATCCTAGGTGGGTCAGCAATAGAGTATCTTGACAGAATAAGATGATCTAGATTTTCGACTAATCATATATACATCTGTACATAAGTTATAATTCGAGTGAGCTATCTTTCGATTTGTGCTTTGTGATTGAGATCATGCTTTGTGGATTTTCCTTTGTGGAATTTTAGAAGACCATTAGGGGTATCAGGGTCCCTAATGGGTATTGTTATACTCACCCATACACGGGGTTCACCTGAACCTTTTTGGGTCTTGTGAAGGTGACAGATAGCTAGATTGAGTCCTGAGGAGTCAGGGCTTGATTGTGCTCCGAGGTGATTGAAAGATGGTGTACGGAGGTGACCGGTAGACGTGGAGAGCTGCAATGACGAGCTTTACCTACCCTTTAGGTAAGAACCTTGGCGGATGATCTCAGGAGATGTTTTCCATTTTTTCTATACTTCCATTTCAGTTGGGCTTATATTCTGGCCCCTTTACTTTTAGTACTCACTTTTACACTCAATGGTGGTTTTTAGTTTTAGTTTTACCTTTCTTCTTCTGTTGTGCTTACTTGTGCACTATGTGCCCTGTCTGTGTGTGTAATTTTTTTTGAGGCAATGCCTTCCCATTTTTGGGATATTAATTTCTGGTGCTAGTCACCAACCCCTGGCCTATGGAAGGCGGGATTGGGGTTGTCACGGAACAGGCCCCGAGGGATAGGTCATGGCAAATATTTTGAAATTAACCATATCAGACATGAATTAATAATGATAAACTTTAAAAAAAAATTCCTTTAATGATTTATGGTATTACTTTAAATGATTTAAATATATTTTTATTAATTTTTTTATTAGTTATTGAATATTATATATTGTTTCAATTACTTTATTATTTTTTAAAAATTTAAAGTCTATTATTTTTAAATAGATAGTTAGCCGAAAATACTATGAATATATATCAAACAAATTATGGCTGTGAATCATGTTCAATTGATCTTTCCATGAAATATTCTTGTGGTTAGTCAACCTTGTCACTATATAAGGCTCACTGTCAGTTAAAATATTAATTATATTTTATATACATATCATGAATTTTAAATTCTATAGTTTTATTATACTACTTTACTCATTTCATATATTTTATTGTTTGAACCCTACTTAATGATTTTAAATACTACCTTTAATTCAAAACCATTGACTTTTTGATATTATAATTTTGTCACTAAAACCTACGAAAAGGATTTAAACACACCCTTATTCATTTCATTATTCCCTTTATATTTATATATCATTGAAAACCATTCATCACATTTCAAAATATACCTTCTTGTAGAAAATTTTGAATGATTTTGAGTATAAAGAGTCCAACAACATATTATTTGTGCCATAGTGAAAAGGATAATCCATTAAAGAGATAAAAATAGAGTATATCCATATCCAATGGTGTGGAGAATAAATATCTATGATAATTGATTATAGGTCTAGCGAATATAACCAATATTAAATGGTTAAAATATTTAAAATCAATTTCTTAAAATGGTTTTACCAGTCAAGGGTGGAAGAAAATATTCAATGATCATATTTTACACATAAATATAATGATATAATTTTAATTAAATAATTTATTTGACATTATATAGATAAATTTATTTGATTAAATCAAGTATAGATGGTTAAATGGTTAAGGTAACATCAAAAAAATTGGATAAATCTCTTATAATACCCCAAAAAGGATACTTCAAACTCTATATTAATTCTTATCCCATTGGATATCCTCACTTTGAATTTAATCCAAACTTATAATAGATGTGAAGGGATATAAAATCCAAATTATCAAATGACAGTGAACTGAATAGTTACGATAAAATCCTTGAGAATATTATTAAACACTAAAATTTTCCCAAGAAAGGGGAACTCTGGAATATTAAGGTATCATGATACTTTATTCCAATCATTTTGTGTACTATAAAAATGTTAAATCTATGAAAATTCATTAGGTGATATGTATAAGTTGTATGAAGAAGTACTTCTATATAAAATACATTACCTTATCCATGGTTAATATCTAAGTTGTTGAAAGAAAATATATATATTGACCGATGTTAATCTATATTATAAACCTTTATGGGAAGTTATATTAATAAGAATATTTGTAATCATATGTGGATAATATAGAATTTATAGATATAGTGTTGGGTAAGCGATTTAGAGAAGATATATGATTTTTTTACTTATGAAAAATCCCACTCAACCTGATGGATTGAATGACCTTAAACATGATAAAAATGAAAACAGGTGTGGAGTTAGTAAATATAATGAATATATTAATGTTTAAGTTTTCGATAAAATAGAAGGTAATTTTGAGGTTTACGTAGAATATGTTTTTGAAGATGGGGAAGCTATAGATCTTGATAAAAAATTAAAGGGCATTAATTATATACACTTCTAGTTAATATCATAGTCAATGAGAAATTATATGATTTTTTTAGTACATATAATCATTTATAGGGGAAACTATAAAGATAAAACATATTATAGTATGAGGCATAGTTCTAGACATTTATCATGATCATCAAGTCAAAATAGATCATATACACATCAGTATTCATTATAATATATTTTTATTATATTTCCCCCATTAATGTCAATAAAAATGTTCAAAAACTAATTAAATAAGTTTAGTAGGATATTAATAAATTATAAGAAACTACTGGTATAGTTTAAGAGTCCATAAAATAACAATAAGAGATGGATTCTATAACTGATGTAGCTGGGACTATATGAAATAGTCAGGAAGATGATCTTATTTTTATAAATAATAATATATTCTTATTCAAATATAGTATAAGAATTAAATAACTATAATTAATAAATATATTTTTATTTTACCAAATTTTTTGAGGTTATAAAATATAGTTTAGATACCACTGAGGCTATACAATAAAAATCATCTATCTATGATTTTACTCTTCTAACTATTGTACAATAGGAGACTCTTCCTTCTACTCCTACACATGTTGAGATTATTGAATATTTTGATAATTTAAAATAAAATATACTTCAAAATTCTAAGTATTTTGTGGAGATAATTATATTTTTTATAGTGTATTATAAAAGATAAATTAAAGTCAGAATGTTTTTATAGGTTACTCACATTGAAAACAAAGATATGACCCCTTCAAAAATTATCCTTGGAAGAATAAGAAGAAGATTATAATATTGATCCTTAACTCGAGTTAATGTTTTTAAAAACCTCAAAAAGACATTTATTACTTTTCTTTATTACTATAAATATTATTGGAATAGTTTTTTGTAACATCTTGATGATTTTAAAAGAACACTATTCAATAGTGTATACGGCAGACAACACTAAGCCTAAACGAACCACAAAATATTATTATTTAAATGATATTGTTATAACCTTGATGTTGAATTAGTGGGTATGAATAATATGATAATAATTATTATAAATTTGTCTAAATGGTTTATATAATATAAATATATGATTAATTCATAATAAATAATCACTCAATTTTCAGTAAATTCATTTTATACCTTAAAAATATGCTTTCATTAAAAATAATTTTTATTACTTTTTGTGCACAAATAATATAATTAATTTATGAAAATTTTAGAAATTTTATTTTATAAAAATAATATCATTTTTATATCAACACATCAAAATTATCTTAGGGTGAAATTTTTATATTCTTCTAAAAAGTTTGGTTTTTTCTGTGAATAGTAAAAACATGGATATTTATATAACTGTTATTTATTTTCATTAAATAAAGTGATTTAAAACCACCATTATATTTTTTATTTAGTATTAAAGTGTAATATGATCAGTTTTATTTATAATAATCTTATTAATTTAATTTAAATTAGCAATTTTCATGATTTTGGTATAAATCTATTTTTATGCTTAAAAATACATATTTTCTGAAAACTATTTTTATGCGCATAATGTCGTTCCAATTTAATATATAGAAATAATTTTAAAATAAGAATTATTAAATTAAATTTATGTATTATATATCTAAATATATTAATTTAAATCCATATAATGATGATTTCTAGTCATATAGTTAATGTAAGATCATCTTATGCTTGAAAATGCATTTCCTGAAAACTGTTTTTAGAAAGTATTATGGGTTTTTATCAAATTAAATTCTTCAAATTTTGTAAATTTAATTTTATAAAAAGGATTAAATATTTTGAATAAACCTAATTAATATCAGGTAATAATACCAAATTAATTTTTGGTCATAATGAATAGTAAAACAGAAAAAACTAATTAATATGGTTAAGGTCAAAAACGGTTTAAAGGGGGTTAATGTATAATGATAAGGGTTAAAATGTTCAATAAAATTTATGAAACCCAATTGGTTTGTTTTATTATACCTTAAACTTATCAAATTATAATATGATCTATTTTCGATCCATTTTCCCAAGAATGTGACTTGACATTATTTTAAAACTTTGAACATTTACAAGTGTTCCACTCACCTCAATTTCTAAAAGGTCACCTCCTCTCCTCACTTATTCAAACATATTAATCCATTAATTTGAAAAAATATTACCATAATATCTACCCAAAATTATTTTATACCTTTTGGATCTTATTTTATTCCCAAAATACCAATCCTAGTGTTCTTAATAATAGACCCAAATGAGGTTTTTCTAAGAAAAGGTAGTCAACTTCACCAAGATCTTTATTTTTATTTATTATTTTACCATCATAAATTATGTCTTAATATTTATAATATAATAAGACCATTATAAAACATAAAATTATATGTTATTATGTTTATGGCATATTTATTTATCCATATCCTTCTTCATCAAGTGGGAAACAAAATCATCGCTTATGTGTACGACATACTACCACCTTGCGAACTGATGTAATTTTTTTCCATCACCGAATCACATGGATAGTCATAATAATAAATATAATGAATATATATGATATTAATGAAATAATATATATTATATAAAATTAATATATCATATAATTCCTTAACCTTTCACCCATTAAGGATATTATAAAATCTATTATGCATAGGTACGACCTACCATCTCCACAAAGCGATGTGATTCATTTTCAATGTCCAAATATAAATAATTATTATAAAAATATATATAATGAATAAATATAATTTTTATAAAATTAATACCATTATTTACATTATAAAACTATATCCTTTTCATAAAATCCGATATTTTGTGACAAAACATGCATGAGAAAACAAGGCAGTTAACACCTGCAATAGTGGAGATAATGAAATAATTATTAGTGAATTGGTGATAAGATGTTATAAGAGGATAATATATGATATTATAAATATTAATATGGTTATTTTATAAATTAATAACATGTTTAAAACCATTATAAATGAGTTTAAGTAATGTTAAAATAAAGGTAAGTGTGAGGTAAGGGGTTCTATAACTTAATTTCTTTTCATTTGGTTATATTATTTATTCATTATGTTTTATGTGATATGATTATGTGTGAAATTAAATTTGATCGATTTTTTTTATTTAAAATTTTCATTTTGTATATTTAGATTTGTTACACATAATCAATTCATTGATTAACTCTCACTTCATTGGTATGATAGTTATAAGGGATTTTGTCTCAATTTACATTCAATTGAGGCATTTTTTGTTATTATGTACCTATTAAATTTTATGTTGTGTATATACCACCCTATATAAATATTTAACATGAAAAACAATTTATTCATGAATATTAATGTTTTAATTCAATTTTATTATCTTAGGGGGTTACAATTTAATATTTATCTAAGAGGTAATGATTTATTTTACAATATAACTTTCTTTAGGGATTGATTATATTTTCATTAAAGGAATATTATAATTTATAATTCATAAGATATAATAATTTTCGTATACACTCTATATTTAAGGATTTTCAATATTTTCTTCTAAATTTTACTCTCTTTGGAAAATTGAGTTAAGAAAAGAAATGTCTTAAAGAAAAACTGATCTGATTTCTCTTTTTAACTTGGTATATTTTATTTCCCATGTGAAAAATTTTTCAAATTTGTTTTAAAAAATTTATTTTCTTTACTAAAATTATTTATTAAGGTTATTTTAAGTTATCATTGAATTTTTGAATAATATTTTAAATGAATATTTCTATTTTTTTTCTGAAAGTTTCATTTTGGACATTCTTTATAAAAAGTCAAAAGGATGTTTTCGGATGTATACAAAGTTAAACATAATCCCCATCACCATAATCATTTCATGATATTTAGAATCATTCTACCAATTATCAGTGAGTTCATAAATAAAACTCTTTATTTAAAGATTATTTTTAATATATCACTTCCACTTTATTTATCTATCTAAAGGATATGATTTTATTATAAAACCTACATTTATGATGAACTGATGTCATCTCTTATATATTATTAATTTTTAGTAGTTTAATTTATCTTGAAACATTAGCTTTATTTTGATCATTGTAAATTAAATTTATATTAGATATAAATATTATTTGCATCATGAATATTATTATTCCAAAACTGTATACCATTTTTACATACGGTGCTTTACAAATGAAAGTTATCTGATTAACTAGGAAAAATATTGGTAAATCGGTATTCATTCGTCAATATAGATATTTATGATAAAAAATATTGTTTTATTAATTTAATTGATCATTCAATATATAAGGAATCCATTGGAAATTTAGTGATGGGTGAGGCCCTGGTTTATAGATTGCCCCTCAATGCATCGACAGGTCTCATGAGACAAACTAGTTAGCCCAAATTAAATGGGTTTTGGGGTGTGATACCCATATTTTTAAACTATCTTGGTGTAATATCTTGATGGTATAGATATCATGATTTTTAAGATCATGACACCCAATATTAAGTATTTCCTTTATTAATAATTCAATTATTATTATCCATGATATTTTTATTGATATTATCCACAAATACATTTTTTTCTAAAGTTATTAATTAAATGACATATTTTTTTAGTTTTTTAAATTCATATAATGATTATGTATTATTTATGTTGGTATTGGGGTGAAAAAGGGAATAATATAGGCTCAAGATTTAAAAATTTTCATCATCAATCAACATAACTATATCATTACCTGCAAAATGAAACCCGATACAACTCCAGAGGATCTTACGTGATAGATTTTAAGTAAAAAATTAAAATAAATACTAACTATTTAAATCCAAATCCATGCTTAACAACTAATCATCCTTAATGATTATTGCTTTAAAAAACTAAAGAAGATTACCTCTAGATCATCCACACATGATCTAAAAGTATGTGGGAGAATCAATCATTGAATTCCCAATTCTAGCACAAATATCCGATGAAGCCTCTATAATCATCCAATATTAATTTTTTATTAAGAAAAAAATAACTTCTAAGGGGGAATTGGGAACCCTAATAGCTCAATGTTTAGAACCAAAGGATACAATGGATTTGTTAAAGAAGAGAGTGAGTTTTTTGGAAACATTTTCCCTAAAAAAAACCCAGGGAATAGAATTCACCTGAGTGTCGGGGGGATCTTTCAAGGTATCCTCAAATTAAAGTGCCAAGTTGTCCCATTCTTTCTTGTATTCCTACATGTTAATCTTCCCCATGTTAAGGCCTCTACACAAGGATGTTATCCTGCTTATCAGCCCACTCGCTTTGCTCCTTTTTAGTGGCCACCTGGATTGGTCTCATATTCTTCAGTTCCTTAATATCAAAAGTAGCTTCAACCATTTCTTCATCCGAATGCAAGAGTAAATCCATATGTTCCATAACTGAGGCCATATGACACTGAGAATCAGCATTAGAACCTTCTTTACACAGCTTCCCCTGACCACCCAACTTCACACCACCTCCAGGAGGAGCAGGAGAAGCATCCTCACATCCTGCCCTAACCAGGTCCTTGGTGATGGCAGTCGCCTCCTGTTGGCTAGGGGATTTGGCACTGTTCCAGGTTGTGGAGATAACAATAGTAGAATCCTTCCGTGACACCTTTTCCTTGCATGTAGATGTTGTGATGAGAGGACTAGGGAGATTGGAATAATCCTTCCTTCTGCACGCACTTTGATTGATTAAAATGAAGCCGTCTGAATCCATGGTTTTGTTCTTTCCCTTCCATATAGAGGATCTAAAATATTCCTCCTCTAACGCCAGTTCCTTGGACTCATCATGGTCCAAAGTCTCAACCATTTCCTCTTGAGGTGATTCTGTTCTAGTAGGAGTGTCTTGTCCATGATCTCCCCCTGCTGCTTCCTCGCTGTTAATGCAGTGTTCTTCATCCAGCACTACAAAATGATTCTAAGAGATCCCGATTGCCCCCCTTGCATTGAGTTTCTCAGCATAAGAGGATACCTGCGGGACTTGCTTTGGCTTGACTGGAACTTCAAGTTGCTCAAGACCACAACCCATGGATTGAAGATGGTTAGGGCTGTTTCTCAAATCCATTCGCTATCCATCCTCACTGGTGGAAAGACCTTTGATAACATCCTTCAGAACAGCTCCCTCGACTGTTGAAGGAGTGGCCTCCGGTAATGCTTCAGAAGAATCTCGAGGGACCTCTCTAACAGCTTGCCCCTCCCTTTTCCTGTCCTGATCAGCATCTGTAGGCAAGGGCCCCTCGACATGCCAAAACCCGCACGCCTGCATGTCCTCGCCTGAATTCCTTGGCCAGTAACTTCCACCAATGTTGTGACACAACTGGTCAAAAACCTCTGAAAAAAGAGGCCCAAACACCTCTGAAACTCCTTTCACAGCAGCAACCGAGGCACCTCCCTAGCCTGTACCCACCATATGGACATCTTGGTAAGGCTCATCCGGGAAGACTAAGGAGGGGGAAGACCTGAAACATAGACCTCCCTGCACCCCTCCTCATGGCCACCAGGATCTGTAGCGTGTCTAGGATAGGCTTCATCGATCACTAAAATCCCTTCAGCCAGAACAAGAGGTTCAAGCAAACCCTCCTTCCGATCCCTCTTGCGACACTCTGATTGACAGTGTCCCTGCCTAGAACAATAGGTACAGAAACTCGTCGATGACTCATAAACAACGTGTTGCGCATACCTGTATTCACCCTCAATCACAATTCACATCACCTCTAGAGGGGGCCGAGCAAGGGTCCATTTCGATGCATATGCACGCAACAATGGGGTGTGTCAAGGAAGTGGTCCGCCGGTCAGCACACAGGAAGCGACCGATGGAATTGCCAATAGACCGGAGGAGACCCGGGTTCTGGAAAGGTAGCGGTATCCCAGGAAGTTGAAGACAAATTTCCGAAGTAAATGGGTCTCGATTCATATGAAGATCAAATGACCAGCGAAGGATATGGAAATGAAAACCTCGAAAGGATCTGCTAGCTCTGGACCAGGCCCGAGCCAGATCCTCCTCATCAGCGAAGCAAATGAGGATTTGCTGCGGCCATAGGAGACCGACGACAACACGTTGACTTAAACCCCATTCCTCATGCACGTACATATCAAACAACTCCACAAGAGTCCGGCGCCGAACAAAATTTGCGACCAGAGCCATAGATAGCAGCGAGGAAGCTTCAGATAATTCCTTCAGAGAGATCGGGACCACTGATTGACCATTGAAAATACCAGGTACCTTCAGAGAGACATTGATGCTAGGGAAACGAGGGAAACCCCCACGCCAGAAAAACCAAGGACAAACACCGATTTCCTGAGATTGAGGCCCCTCCTTAGGAGGAGGAGGGGATGCCGAGGCCGCCATCGAGATTGGGGCATCGCCCGACCGCCAGGGAGGAGAGAAGACACACTTATTCCTTTACCTCCGATGAAGCCTCTAACATCCTAATTATCACCACTAAATTGATCCATTAATCTATAAAGATGAAATTCAATTGAAGGCTTGGATCGAATTCTTCTCTATTAAGAAAGTGTGTGAGGTGATAGAGACTCTCATAAAATTGTAGTGAATAGTGCAACATGTGAGAACTTATCCTCCTTTATACAGTGTGGTACAAAAATAAATAGAATTGGATCCCTAACACCCAGATATTTATTATCCACTATATATGTCATAGAAAAAAAATCTTATGACTCACTTAGTGAGTCATAAATATCATTTTTTAACTTTTCAACAATGCGATAAGTATAATACATGATAAAATCAAGCCATTAACCACACTTATTATTCCTGAAAATATTAAACAAACCTTTAATATTAAAATAATTTTCATTCAAATAATTTTTATCCATGTATTTTCTATAATACTTATAAATATATTTAATAAATAAATTCAATATCAATTATTCTAAAATCAAATAATATTATTTTATTTATTTTTTAGCGATCACATATCATCTGATATATCCCAGATCATATGGTGGGTCCCACCATATCCTAAAATCCTATTCATTAGAATATGAAAATATTTTGAATATGCTTTATATGGGACACTAAGGATCCAAACTTAAACATTACATATTCTAATGTTTTTGAACTACAATTCACATTTGAGGATCTTTTTAGTTTAGAGTTTTTAAAGAATTTGGGCAAACTCTTACAACGTAAACCCATTCATTACAAGTGGAAACTTATACTCAATATCCATATTATTCCAAAATATAAAACAATTTAAAATAAAACATGATTTATCTTTATGAGAATAATTTAAAATTATCCCCTTGATCTCATCTTTGTCTCTATTCCCCCTTAAAACATGTGAAAGACATTTTAAAAACCTGGTATGAGCATAAAATATATTTAAGGGATATAGAAAGAAATAAAAACATTAGTTCAGTGAAAACATGAAAAATAATATAATGTTTACCTCTATCTTTAATGTTCTTTTATAATATAAAATAAAACATTTTCACAAGAAAAAAACACACATTTTTCTCAAATAAAATCATTAAAACCCATAGAAATCAATTGAAACTCATTTATGGGACTTAGAGAATAATATACCTAAAAACCTTTCAAAACCCATGAAAATGGAATAACCATATGAACGAATTATAATTAAGCTATTGCGAGCTTACCTAATACTATCTGGGACACCCCATGTTAAGCTATAACAAGCTTACCCGATGTTATTTGGGCCACCCCATGATAAGCTATAATTGGATTTCACAGCGCTATCTAGGCCACCCCATGTTAAGTTATAATAGAATAAATCCGTGCTTTATGGATCACCCCATGTATAATATATATCAGTATCACACGTTTCCTGTAATTCTAAAGTAACATATCATTAATAAAACACTTTCACTATAAAACCCTTTGAAAAACTCTTTTAATCCCATATGGGAAACACTTTCGTATAAAAATACCCTATTTTATTAAAAAACCATTTTCAATACCAAGAATAAAGAAAATAAGAGAATAGGGTTTTTAATTTAATAAAATATATAATCTCATAAAGTAATTGAGAAATAAAATAATAGTCACGGTGGTGGAAAATTTGTTGTCACTGTGCACATTAAGAATATAACATTCCTTTTCTCGTTTGTCAAAACATTTCATATAAAACACATAAAAATATTACTTTTGAATACATTTGAATAAAATAAAAAATATATATAAAATTTCCTTTATAATCATTTTATATCCTTATAAATAAATATATAATATAATATCAATAATATTGACATGGAGAAAAATATTTGATAATTAATTCTTTAAACAATCAAGGTGTCCCATACCACTTTGAACATTTAAATCATAAGCCCCATGAAAGAATAAAATTTTAAAAAACATTAAATAACATGATAATAAATAAATAAATGATATTATATGTAAAATGGTGCTGTATATACACCCTATAATAGAAGGTGGGTGTATAACATCAAAATATGACTCAATGAAAGAAGATTAAGACGAAGTCCCTTACCGTGAGTCCAAATCATCACACACCTTATTTATATCAATGAATAATAAACTTACATTAATTTATACTTGATTTATAAACTTTTTTTAATGTTTATTATTTCATTTATATCACTTATTATCATTTTATAACAATTACTTAATTATTTAAGTTCACGTCATATGTTTTGACGATATTCGGTACATGAGTCCAAAATGACATCAGTACGTTGAATATGGTCCAAGATTTAATTATTACATAATATCTAGAATAATTTTAATGAAATAATAATAAATATTATAAATCATTCATAATTTTAAATCTATTCCTTAAATTTGGTTTTGAAAAATGATCTATTTTACAATCATAGAGACGATAGGTCATACATACACATGAGTAACGTTTCTATTTTACAATGATCACTATGGAAAGAAGATAAGTATTATTTTATATTTCCAAAATGATAATAATATCATTAAAATCATATTAATCATTTTAATTTACTTTTATATATCATCTATGTGATGTGGTGCTGGAAAACCAATTACATAGCTTCGTGGAAGTGATAGTTCACACGTACGCATGAATGGCAATATCATTTTTATGTACATGGAAAGGTAAGAATATAAATTATATATTATTATTTAATAATGACAAATATTTCATTAATGTCATATATAAACATTAATTATAAACTATAATTTATATATAATAATGGAAAACAAATTATACCAGTTTGTGAGGTCGTAGTCCAACGTATGCATGAACGATTAATTCTTTTCCCATTTGATGGAAGTGGAAAAATATTTTGGTGATGATATTATCATAATAAAATATTATTATATTTATGATACTAGATTTATTATTTCATCATGTTTGAAGAATATTTTAAGGAATTGGAAGATGAAATAAAATAGAAATACATGATTAAAATAATACCTCTTTTTCATATGATCTCTTTTTCTTAACACATTAAGAACACCAAGGGTGGTGTTATGTACAAAATAAGAGCTCTATAATGGGTGGAAGAATTATAGGAAGGTATTTGGGTATATATTGGCAAAAAAAAAACAGGTTTTTAAGTGTTAGGAATAGAAAATAATATTTTTCCTTTTATAAGATAGGGGAGGGCCAGTCTTGGAAATCTTCAAAATATTAAATTAATATAAATTAATTTTATAATCAAAATAGATAAAAACTTATTAATTTAAAATATATAATGATTTTGGGTATAAATAATTTAATTCAAAAAAAATTTGATAAGTTTTTACTATTTTTTAATCTTTATCTTTTAGTTTTGACTCTTATTTAACAACTTTAATTTTTACCATGGCAACATGTGATTTTACATTTTGAGGATTAATATTTTTTCTATAAAATAAAAAAATACCCATAAATGAATAATTTATGATATTTTAAACATTATCCCAATATTTTGGCAGAATTTTATTATTTTATTAATTTTATATTATTTAATAAAATAGTATTTATTTTAAAATATCATTAATGTCAATTTTGACACTATTCATTACTTAATTTTTTTAACATATCATAACAAATTGATAGTTTAAAAAGAAACTATTTTAAATCATCAATAAAATCTCAAAATTATTTTAATAATTATTTTAGGAGATTTATTATATCAAATTATATATATTTTTATATTTTTAAAAACATATATTTGATATTTCGATTAATTAAACAATTACTACATCATCATTGTGTAAGCATTTAATTTAATTATTTCTTACCAAAAAATTCAAAAAAAATTTATAATGATGAATATTAACATTTTATATTTCAAATGACTATTTACAGTCAAAGATATATTATGTATGACCATATATTAAAAATGATATACTTATTAGAAACATGAGTATGACAGATTTGATTTTTCTTAAAATAAAATATTGTAAAATGCTTAAAGTCGTCAAAGTGGCTCCAAGAGTCTATAAAATCGGCCCAAGAATTATTTTGGTCTATAATCACTAATCCAATAAAATCAATACATGTTTTAGCATAATTTTATAATATTTATAATATTATTTTTTCTCTTAATTACCCGAATTACCCTTAATCATGGTAATATAGAAAAATTACTAAAGTTACTATTCATACTGCCAAAAAATAAATTGGACCTATTTAAAAAATTTAGAACATATTATTCCAAATATGGAATCCATTTTTAGAAATTAAAAACACATAAGTTGCAGAAATTAATTAATAATTAATCCCTTTGAGAGAATGAGAAAACAAGTTTTTAATGTAAAAATGTTCAAAAGTTCATAATGTTTTTATATCCAATTTCAGTGTAAAATTGATTCCAATGACCTAAATTATATTAAATGATATAAAATTTATCAACTTATACATTTAAACCAATAAAAATTTATTTTAACACAATAATTTTTTTATAAAAAAAGAAGTTTTCAATTAAAATACAGTATTCTTTTCACTATTCATCAAAACATGAAACTTATCAGAAAAATACCAATAATTCAACTAAAGTAAATTTTGATATTAAAATTTAAAACAATAAGTTTATTTTTTCAAATATAATTTATAAAAGTGTCAAAAACTATATTTAAAACAAGTGCACCATCAAAAGGTGACAAAACACTATTTTTAGAAAATACTTCTTTTATGTGTAAAATTGGATTTGTTCTTATATAATGTCTAGAAAACACATAAAATAAATGTTAAAAATTAGATTGAATATTATATATATATATATATTCAATTCATATAATTCAATAAATGTGATTTATTTATTTATTAGAATAAAAACACACTTGTACACATTTAAATAATTTTTTATAAAAACATTTCCTTTTATTTTAAAAAGGGGTTTTAATTAATTTATAATTAATTTATCAAAGAGTTATATATATGTGTGTAAACTATATTTTCATAACTTAGTTAATACTATTCATACCCATTATTCGAACGACTAGGTGATAATGGTAACCTTTAAATAGTAATATTTATTTGTTTTTTAACCACGATGCAACATATCATGTACGCATCAAACATAATATTTATTTCTTAAAATATTGGGATGTTATATTATCACCCACTTTTGGAAATTTCATCCTTATAATTTTTAATTTCGGTATGGTAACCATGGTTTAATTACTAATATTACCTTTATTGAAAACCAAACTAAAAAATAATTAATAAAAATCTTACATTAAAAGAAATAAATTGAAGTACAAAGGTCATCTGAGATAATACATACTAAGATTCATAGTTAGAAAACATGGACATGGAATAAAAAATAACTATCAAGTTCTAATAGAGAGTGATATAGAACACGGTCATGATAATGTTTACTATCACAAAAGCGTGGATATATGATGGGTTAAAAGGTCATTGATTCCTTAGTAAGAAAAGTAAATGAATAACATTATTCATTCAAAATAATTTTCATAGAGTTGGGGAATTTATTTACTATCTAAGAACATAAGGAAATATACTTACTTGATATATTTATAATATATAATCACAATTTTATCCTAACAACGTTCCTAAAATTGTGATGTACATCTCTAAAAATAACCTTAATCAATGATCAAATAAACCCTAAAGGTTATTAATACCTTAAAACTCATATACAAAAGTACAGTCATAAATATAATTAAAATAAATCCTTAATTAAACATAAAACCAACAAAAAATCACCCATAAATGTACTTAATCACTTATGATCACATCACTTAAAACATCATAAGGAGTGTCTAAAACCTTGAATATAGGGTTAACCTTTCAAAAATATCGATCTCCCTATAAATTCCATCACTTAACCAGATGTATCAATATAAACTATTGTAGTAGAAAACTATTTTCCTATACTTTCTGATACAGATGATTTGTACCCTATGTAAGAAACTTCGGACACATGTTAGCATAATGTCCTTACTCATTGCAACTAAAACATCTTACAATTGGATTCTATTTTTTTCCTTATTATATATCTTGTAGTCACATGCCATATGAAAAATCTCAAAACATCAGAATCAATTTTTGGACTTTGAAATAAATTCTACCGGATGCTTTTTACTACACTTCTCACAAGTTGGGAAATTGGGTTTCTTACCATTAATCTTATTCGATGAATTCTTTCCCCTTGCCTTCTAACTGGACCTCTTATTTTTCTTATTTCCATGGGATTATTGATCACCAAAAAACTCTATTTCTACCTTATCATCACATCAAACAAGTTTCTTATAGATTTTGAACTCCCAAGAAGTTAATGAACTTTGATATCTTGACATAAATCTTGAGTAAAACCGATTTATATTACTATAAAAAACCTATATAAAATTTGGGATGTACCTTTACAAATGGATAAAGTTTTCTTCATATGGAACCAAAAAATATTCATCCTTTTTTATCAATTACATGAATTGTTTTTCCATCCTAATTTAAACAACATTAATAAAATATTTCTCAAGAAATATATTCTTAAATTCATTATATTTTAAGGAATAAATCTCTTTACTTCCTTTAATATTTTTAATCATTGACCACCACTACTGGAATTCACCTTCAAAATAATAAATTTCAATATTTAGCTTTCGATGATCTGAATAATCCATGATGTTGATTTTTTAATGAGTTTATCGGTCCTTTAGCTAGCTCAGGGTCAGATGATCCTCTGAATAATGGTGGATGTTTCTTCATAAAATGATCCACAATAAACATGTTCCTTCATAGTACATTAGGTTACTCTTGAGCATGGATACCACCAAGATTTATATCATATATCAACAGATCCATCACTATAGAAAATTAATCAGTTCTAATTCCAACCATATTAAGATGCTGATTTGGAAGGATATTTTCCTCTTGGTGCCTTCCCATTAAAACTTCCTTATTTCCTCTATGTAAAACCATTCTAAACAAAAAAAATTTAGATGAAGCAATAAGGTAATATTAAAATACTACATATTTTCAACTTAATCAAAAAGTAATATATTATGAGGTAATTCAATTAAAACTATACTAACCTATATAGTTTTCTAAGCATTTTGTTTGATACCAAGTATAAGCACCTGACCTTAAACATTATATATTCTAGTGTTTTGAACTAGAATTTACATTGTGGGATGTTTTCAATTTATAGTTTTAGATAATTAAGACAAACTCTTACAAATTAAACCTATTCATTACAAGGGGACACTTATACCAAGTATCCAATTTTCCACCAACCAAAATTCTTTAAAATAAAACACTATTTATCTTTATGAAACAATCTTTACAATTATCCCCTTGATCTTATCATTGTCTTTATTCCCCCTTAAACCTTGTGAAAGACATTTTATAAACATGGGATGATCACAAAATCTCAGTAATGGATATATAAATAAAGGAAACTGTTAGTTCCGTAAAAACATGAAAAATTATATAATGGTTACCTTTATCTTTAAATTTATTTTATAATATGAAATAAAAAAATTCCACAAGAAAAAAACACATATTTTGCAAAAATAAAATCATTAAAACCCATAGAAAGAAATTAAAATTCATTTAGGTGACTTTAAGAATTATATACATAAAACCATTTTAAAACCCATTCAATTGGAATAAACATATGACCAACTTCCAATTAATCGATTATGGGCTTAGCCAGTGTTATCTAGGCCACCTCATGTTAAGTTGTAATAGGCTTACCCGGTGCAATCTAGTCCACCCCATGTTATGTTGTAATAGGCATTCCCAATACTATCTAGGACACCCCATGTTAGGCTATAAGAGGATTAACCAGTGCTATCTGGGCTACCTCATGTATAATCTATATCAGGATCACCCGTTTCCTATAATCGTGAAGTACCACATCATTAATAAAACACTTTCATCATTAAACCCTTTGAGAAAATATTTTAATCCCATATAGAAAACACTTTCATATAAAAATAACATTTTCTTTTAAAAAACCATTTTAAATACCAAAAATCAATAAAATAATATAAGAGGTTTTTTAATTAATAAAATATATAAGCTTTCAAAGGAGTATAGAAATTAAAGAATAGTCATGGTGGTGGAAAATTCATTTCTACTATGAATGTTAATAATAGAACATTCCTTTTCTCATTTGTCAATAAGTTCTGTACAAAACATGTAAAAAGATTCATTTTGAATTTTTAATGAAATTAAAAATAGCCGTAATTTTTTTATAATCCTTTTATATCCATATAAATAAATATGTAATATAATTTCAATAATATTGACATGGAGAAAAAGATTTGATAATTAAATCATTAAGCATTCTAGGTGTCCCATACCACTTTGAACATTTAAATCATATGCACCACGAAATAATAAAATTTAAAAAGACATTAAATGAAATTATAATAAAAAAATTATTGATATGATATGTCAATGGAGTCTGTATACACACATCATAAAAGAAGGTGGGTTTATAACGTCAAAATATGCCTCAATGAAAGGAGATTGAGACGAAGTCCCTTACCTTGAGTCCGACTCATCACGTAACATATTTATATTCCTATATAATAAAATTAGGTTCATTTAAACTTGTTTGAGAACCCTTTTTAATGTTTATTATTCATTTTATATCACTTATTACCATGTTATAACAATTATTTAATTATTTAGGTTCACGTATGCTGTTTTGACGATATTCGGTACATGAGTCCAAAATGACATCGGTAAGTCGAATATGATCAAAGTGGTCATTATTATATTATATCCAGAATAATATTCATGAAATAATATTCATTATTATAAATAAATAATAATTTTAAATACATTAATTAAATATTATTATGAAAAATTAACTACGTTACAATCATGGAGATGGTTGGCCGTACACCCAAATGAGTAACGTTTCCATTTCTCTATAATCATTATGAAAAAAGGTAAGTATTATTTTATCTTTAAATAATGATTATAATATCATTAAAATCATTAAAATAATTTAAATATTCTTTTATATATCATCTATGTGGTGTGGTGATGAAAAACGAATCACATTGTTTCGTGAAGGTGATAATTCATACGTACGCACGAACGACAATATCATTTTTATGTGCATGTAATGGTAAAAATTTAAATCATATATTATTATTTAATAATTATAAATATGTCATTAATATCATATATAAACATTAATTTCATCATTATAACCCATCTTGAGAGACGGTGATGGAAAATGAATTATACCAGTTCGTGAAGTTGTAGTCCACCGTACACACAAATGATCAATTCTTTTCCCATTTGACGGAAGTGGAAATGGATTTTTGTGAATATATTATAAAAATAAAATAAAATTATATTAAGGATAATCTATTTTTTATTTCATAATGGTTGAGTAATATTTTAAGGAATTGGAAGAAGAAATAAAATAAAAATACTTGATTAAAACAATACCTCTTCTTTGGACAATCTCTTTTTCTTAAAATAGTAAGACCACTAAGGGCGGTGTTATGACTAAAATAAAAGCTCTATAATATGGTGATGGATTCTAATATTGTATTTTAGATGAGTTTTTTTGAACTAAATATGTTTTTAAGTGTGATGAATAATTAAGAATATGTTCCCTTTTATAAGAGAGGGGAGAGTCACTCTTGGAAATTTTCAAAATATTAAATTAATATAAATTAATTTTATAAAAAATGGTTCCAAAATTATTAATTTATAATATATAATTATTTTAGTTCTAAATACCTTAATAAAATAAAAATTATATTAGTTTTAATTATTTTTTAATCCATATCTTTTAGCTTTAACCATTATTTAACGTCTTTAATTCTTACCATGACAACATGTGTTTTTACACTTTGAGGGTTAATATAGTTACCATAAAATTCACAAAGACCCGTAAATGAATTATGGATGAAATTGTAAAACTTATATGAATATTTTGGATGAATTTTATATTTTATGATTTTTATATTATTTATTAAAATATTATTTATTTTATAATATCATTAATGTTAATTTTGACACTATTCATTACATGAATTTTTAAAAATATCATAAAAACTTGATATCTTCGAAAAAAATATTTTAACTCATCAATTAAATGTCAAATAAATTTTAAAAATTTGTGTATTACATTAATTATATAAAATTATATTTATGTTAATATTTTGAATAACATCTATTAGATATTTCCATTAATTAAACAATTACTACATCATCATTGTTCAAGCATTTAATTTAATTATTTGTTCCATAAGAATTAAATATAAATATTTTTATTAAGAAATTTTTTTATCTTTCATATGATTATATATATTCAAATATATTTTCTATATAACCAGATATTAAAAATCTAATACTTATTAGAAACACGAGTATGACATATTTGACTTTTCTTAAAATAAAATACTATATAAGGCATAAATACAGTCAAGTGGATCCAAGAGGCCATGAAATCATCCCAAGGATGATTTGGGTCGAATATAACTCACCCAATAAAATAATGGAAAGATTTAGGGTAATTTTATAATATTTATAATATTATTGTTACTCTTAATTACCCTATTTACCCTTAATCGTGGTAATAAATAAAAATTACTAAAGTTTATATTAATATTGTCAAAAAATAAAAGTTAACTATTCAATAAATTTGTAACTTCTGATTCCAAATATATAATCCATTTTTCAAAATTCAAAACACATAATTCATAGAAATTAATTAAAAATTAATCCATTTGACAAAATGATAAAATGGGTTTTTAATGTAAAAATGTTCAAAAGTTTACAAAGTTTTTATATCCAATTACAATATGAAATTGATTAAAATGTTATAAATTAGATTAAATGATATAAAATTTATCAAATTATACTTTCAAAATCATCAAAAACATAATTTAACACTAAATTATTTATACAAAAAATATGTTTTCAATTAAAATATAGTATTTTTTCACAATTCATCAAAACATGTAACCTATAATTAAAATACCAAAAATTAAAAAAAAAATTAAATTTTAATATTTATTTTTTAAATAATAAGTTAATTTTGTGAAATATAATTTATAAAAGTGTCAAAAACTATATTTAAAACAAGTACATGCTCAAAAGCAGGCAAAACGGTCTTTTTAGAAAAATACATCTTTTATGTTTAAAATTGGATTTGTTATTATATCATATCTAGAAAACACATAAGATGAATGTTAAACATTATATTGAATATATTATATATTTAAATTTCATTATTATAATCTAAAAAGACATAATTTTTTATTGATTGGTATAAAATACACTTGTGCACATTTAAATTGTTTTTCAGAAAAAATTACTTTTATTTAAAAGAGGGTTTTACAATAATTTACAATTAATTATTAAAAGAATTATATATACATGTGTAAATATTATTTTTATAATTCAGTTAATCTATTTCATACCCGTCATTATAACAGCTATGTTATATTGGTAACATTTAAATAATAATATTTAGTTTTTTCGTTTAAGCTTGATGTGGCATATCATATAAGTTATCAAACATATTATTACTTTATTAAAATATTTGTATGTTACATTGAACCTCTAGGACCTTATCTCAATAGTTGTGAATAATATTCATAGACTAAGAACAAAGTCTAGAAAGAAATCAAGGTTCCTAAATATATATGGTATTGTCATAGAAATGAAAACCTTTCCTATGAACACATGACATGTAATATAATCTATTTGACTAATGATATCTCATAGAGTTGGATGCATACCTCATGCCATCATACTTTATTGATTTATTTTTCATTTACCTGACACAATGGACTTACCTTCTTCTACCATTTCTATGGATTTAGTGATGGTACTACCCAGCTGATCAATTAAGTTCTAAAAATTAATTCCTTTTGGAAGTGAGAAATTATTTCTTGATTATTAAATAAATTCCATACCACCAATGACACACCCAATTAACTCTACCTTACTATGATTTCAATTCCATAAATTTTCCTATCATCAAAGTACATGATCAAATAGCATACACTGATAATAATTTCATGTCAGGATACTATTACACATGTTTGTAGATAGTAACTACCAATGAAACTTGAAATATGTGGGTTTTTTATTAGCTGTATTGTTCTCATGATATCATATACTCAAGATTAATAAGTGAAAACATCATGAGAATAAGCCTCAATGCTTTTGAGCCCCGAACACCAGATAGTCAGACATCATTTGTGTCCAATCAGTATGATGTATCTAAACCATGGGAAATATATTTATGGTTAATGCCATAGTATCTTGAGGTTTTCATTATAGACTAGGAGATTCTATAAAATTTCGATATGAAAAATAATATAAGGACATTATCATGTAGTTAGTGGACACAAAAATATCTACACTATTTTGGTAAGTGTATATCATGAATAACTCACTGTATACATGAAATGATATTAAAAAAGTATTGTTTAAGTTAGGTATAAGGAACTCACTATTAAAACAATTTACTCATGATATCTTCCATTGTATATAACCCCTACTGAGTATTTGATGTCACCCTTATTTTATTTCCTTTTCCCAGGATATGAAGAATAATTCTTTGAATGATTTTAAGGATGTCAAATATTTTCTATTCATATGTTTTATATTTTTATTCCAATGTAAAATTGGGAATAATGTATTTATCTAGTTATTTAATACTACTAAATTATTTTTTCCCTTTAGGATGAAATCACATTTATCTTATACTAATGTAATAAATCATACACTAACTCTGGGTTATTAGAGATGTGATTTTTATAGTTGGCATCCAAGTAAGTTTAGTAAAACCTTTCCAAACTAGATTTATGAAAATATTGATTAGGGAACATAAATTTATGAATAAATTTGAGTATAAGTCTAATTATAGGATAACATCATAAATTTTTAATAAGTTAGAGATTATTTCGATTTTATAGAAATACATCCCTGTCTAGATACTACAAGTGGACATGGTTTGGAACATATGAATCTAAGGGTAATAACCTTGAAAAGCATTGGATGGGTATATATTGGCAATTGTTCTAGTTTATAGTGAGTGTTCCCTTATTATACAAATAGTTTGACACTCATGGGGGATATTCTTGAGTTAATTCATAGTTTATTTATGAACCTTTATGAAGGATTTGAAAAGATGATGACCATGAATTACCTATGTTAAATCTAAGGTGTATTATATTGAAAAGGTGTCATGATATGAAAATCCAATAAATGATTTTCACGATCATGTTGTTTCCCACTATGATTATTGTTTCTCATACTATGTATTTTTGTTTTAGTCAATGAATAAGACTAGAAAGAACCATGTTAATGTTAAACGTGTTAAAAAATGTGGTGATTTTGAGAAATTTTTTTTGATAATTAATGGAGTGAATGATATTCTTATTTTAACTAATATGTTATCATGATATATGATTAAAAAAATAAACCTTAACTAAATCTCACAATAACTAAATAATATAATGATATAATTTTTTTAGAGCTCAGGTAGGGGAGAGAATTGAGGAAATAAGGATCAATTTCCTTTATTTCAAAAATGTGGAAAGAGACACCCAGGGGATGTATCAAAGGAAGGAGAATATGTTTTTTAATATGGAAATGAATATCATTGAGTAAAAATTTCTATAGGATTTCAGTGATTTATGTGTGGAGAATATAGGAATTATCTTAGTTAATAACCTAATCTAAAGGTAAATTCCTTAACAAAAGAAGGACCTATGCCATGTCAATCATTGAAGTGGAAGGAATTAAGAATTTATGTATTAGTATTTAATAATTATGTTATAGAGGTGTTATATCAATGATTTTTTGGTGATAAGAATCATGAATAATCTAAGGATTGTTGCATAGTTGTTTTTCTTTAAGGATTTTAATGTATATGGTGAACAGTAAAAACTAGAAAATTGATTTAATGGTATGGTGATATTTTATGGAAAAAACACATGATTGAGGTAAATATAACCCTTTATATGTGTTTGATGTTGAGATACAAATATTAAGTTGTTATAAAGAGATGATTAATATTGATAAAGTAAATAGGATAATATTGGATACCTTTGAAATGATTAGTGATTAGATAGTATTTTTACTATATTTTACTGAATTATTGGATTTATAGAAAATAGTTTACAATATGAGATTTTATTTAAGAAATAAGGATATAGTTAATTTTTGTAAGAGAGTTTCTTTTCATTGAGGTTTTATAGAGATCAAGGTATTCAAATATTTGGTTAGTGAAATTAAGAGTTACTTTAAATTGTTATGGGGATTATTTTTAAGTTGATTTTTGAAATTTGGCCCCCTTTATTATAAATTTTTGGATTTTTAATTTTCCCAGATGTATTTAGGAAGGGTTTTAAGGATAAATACTTATGGAATGGATTAAGTTGAAATTTGGTTGTTATTGTTGAGTTTTTAGAGATTAATGTATTATATTTGAATACATATAGTAACAATTTTTTGGTAAATATTTTGAGAAATATTGAAATAATTTTCATTATTTTATAGATCTTATGATCCATTAAAAGTTAATTTTTGTTCTTCAGGAATAGAAAATTCATCCTGAATTCTCATCATTTGGAGAATGGATTAGATTGTGGGGGAAATTAATTAAAGGATGAAATTCTAATTTTTAGGTAAGTATATTTCTGCATGTTCTTAGTCTATATGGAATTGGAATTCCTTAACTGCAATAAAAGGATCTTGAACCAAAAAATGTTATCATACTACCTTCATTTTTGATGAATTGATGGTCATTTTCACAAGTCATAGATTTATGATTTTGTGATTATTAAATTACCATGTTCTCTATCACAGTCTATTAGTCCATGGGTGTTACTTTTATCCTTTATATGTATATTTTCACATCCAACCAATGTTATCCTATTTGGAAACCTAGTTTGGGGTTATTCTAGATGAACTTAATACTTCCCTTTCCATTTTTTCAAGAGAATGTTTTATTATCCCTTTTTATGATATGGGTTTTGGAAAAAGGAATTTTAAAATGTCAAACCCTATATTACTGAGATAAAGTTAAAATTATGAGGATTCAATTTATTTAGGTGGGGGTGGGGGGTGATTTAACAACCTAAGATTAAAAAAACACTATGTTCAATAGTATATATGACATGCAACACCAAACCTAAATAGACCAGAAAATATTATTATTTAAATGATCTAGTTATAATCCAAATTTTGAATTAGAGTGTATTAATATGATTAATTTAATTATATAAAATATTTATAAAGGTTTTATATGATTTAAATATAATGATTAAATTCATAATAAATAAGCACTAAATTTTTAGAAAAGTTATTTTATGCTTCAAAACTGCATTTTCTTCAAAAATGTTTTTATTTATTTTTTGCTCTTAGATAATATAAATAATTTATACCACTTTTAGAAATTTTATTTTAGAAAAATTATATAATTTTTGAAACCATCATATCAAAATTATATTATAGTTAAAATTTTGGATTTTTCTAAAAAGATTGGGTTTTTAGTGAATAGTAAAAAATACTGATTTTTGTAAAATTGTAATTTATTTTCATTAAGTAATTTAAAATTTCCATTATATTTTTTATTTTTGATTCAAATTAAATATCATATATTTTATTTATAATAATATATTTATTTTAATTTAAATAAAAAAAAATTATATTCTTAGTATAAATCTATTTTTTTGCTTAAAAACACATTTTTTTAAAAACTATTTTTAAGTTCAAAATAAATTTACCTTTTAATTAATAGAAATAAAATTCAATGATCAATTATTTATATAAAATTTATAGATTATATATTTTACTATATTAATTTAAATCCATATAATTATGTTTTTGAGTTATATAGTTAATGTAATATATTGTTTTTATTGAAAAATACATTTCTTGAAAAATCATTTTTCAACATGTTTTTCATGTTAATTTATAAATTTAATTATAACAATTATATTAATTTAATTTGATTAAATGGATTCCATATTTTGAATCAAAATAATTAATATTTAGTAATAATTTAAATTTAATTTTTGGGCATAACGAATACTAATAACGGTAAAAATTAATTATACAATTAAGGTCAAAATGGGTTTACTAAGGGCTAATAAAAAAAGATAAGGATTAAAATGAACTAAAAACTCTATAAAAACCAATTATTTAGTTTTATTTCAACATTAAACATATAAATTTCTAATATGAACTATTTAGGATCCATTTTTCCAAGAAAGTGACGTGAAATTATTTTAAAAATATGATAAATTACAAGTGTGCCACTATCCTCGATTATTAAGGGGCAGCTCCTCCTCTCACTTATTCACTCATATTAAAAAATTTAGATCGAAAAAACCCTACCAAAATATCTCCCATGAAATCCTTATACATGTTATATATCCAATGGTATTCCCAAAATACCAATCCCAAGGTTCTTAATAAAAGATCCAAAGGTGGTTTTTTTAAGTTAAGGTAATTTTCTTGACCAACTCTTTATTTTTTTACTTATTTTTTTACACCATTAATTATGAATTAATAGTACCAATATAATAAAAATAGTATCTACTATATACTTAGATTTTATTATGTTGATGGTATTATATTTATCCATCTTCTTCTCTATCGAATTGGAAACAAAACCATCGCTCATGTGTAAGGAAGACTACTGCCTCATGAACCGATGTAATTTGTTTTCCATCACCAAATCTCATGTAGTTTCATAATTATAGAAATAATGAATATAGATGAAACTTATGAAAAAATATTTATTCTATAAAATTAATATATCAACCAATTACTTACACTTTCACCTATTAAATAAATGATAACATCGCTTGTGTGTACGTATGACCAACTCTCTCCATGAAGCGATGAAAATCATTTTTCATGTAAAAATTTAAAGAATGATTATAAAAATTTATATAATAAATAAATATGATATTTCTAACATTAATATAATTATAGAGATGATATAACTATATCATATTCATAATAATTGGAACTTCTGTGAAAAAAGATGAATGGGAAAACATAGTAGTTAACACCCAAAACAATGGTAATATTGAATTATTATTATTGAATGGGTGATAAGATGTTATAATTGGATCATTTATGATATTATAAATATGAATATGGTTCTATTATAAATTAATAATAAGTTTAAAACCATTATAGATGAGGTTAAATCATGTTCAACTAAAGGGGAGCGTGAGGTATTGGGGTTCATAACTTAATTTCTTTCCATTGGGTTATATTACATATTCATTGTATTTGATTTTATATAATTATTTGTGAAATGAAATTTTTTTGATTTATGTTTTATTTCCATTTTTTGTTTGGATTTAAATTTTATACACATAATCAATTCATTAATTATCTCTCACTTCGATGGTATGATCATTTTAAGGGATTTTATCTTAATTTACACTCCAATAAGACATATTTGATTTTATGCACCTTTTCACTTTTATGTGGTTTAAATACCCCATTTGATATATTTAACATGAATAAAAAATTATTCATGATGATTAATATATCATTTCATGTTTATTCTCTCAATGATTTCCAAATTAAAAGTTACTAAAGTGGTAAGAATTTATTTTACAATGTCACATTGTTTTAGGATTTCTTATATTTTCGTTGAAGGAATTTTATAATTTATCCTTCATAAGATCCAAAAATTGTGTTATACTTTGGATATTTAAGGATTTTCAATATTTTATTGTAAAATTTCCTCCCTTTTTAACTTGAATCAATCATTAAAATGTTTAAAATAAGAGCTGATCTTATTTCTCTTTTTGATCGGGTATATTTTTCTTCCATGTCCATATTTATTAAAATTAGCTTTAAAAAGTTATTTTTATTTATTAAAATTATTTCTTAAAGATATTTTAATTTATCCTTTAATTTTTAAATGATTTTAAAGGAATATTTATATTTTTTAGAAAGGTTCAATTTTGACATTCTTTACAAAAAGTAAAAAGGAATATTTTTAAATGTATACAATGTTAACGAACTTCCCTATCACTATAACTATTTTATAATATTTAGATTATTCTACACATTTTTAATGGTTTTACAAATAAAAATCTTAAATATTAATTTTATATTTCACTTCCATTTTATTTATTTTTCCAAAGGATAGGATTTTATTACAAAACCTATATTCTATGAACAGATGGTAATCTATTATCTATTATTAATTTTTTGGTTGTTAAATTTATCTTGAAATATTAAATTTATTGTGATCATTATAAATTAAATTTATCTTAAATATCTATATTATTTGTATCCTGTATGATTATTGCCTAAACTATATGCCATTTTTACTTACAACATTATACTATGACTGTTATTTTATTGACTCTGGAAAATCTTAGTTAATCCATACCCATTAATCAAAATAGATATTTAAAGATAAGAAATATTATTTATGAATTGAATTTATCATTAAATATATGAGTAATATACTAGAAATGAAATTAATTTTGGGGCATAGTTATAGATATCCCCTTGATTCCTCGATAGATCTCATGAGGCAAATCAGTTGGCCAAATTAAATGGGTTTCTAGTGTTACCTACACATAATTTTAAAATTTCCTTAATATAATGTATTGAAGGTATAAATATCATGATTTTTGAGATCATGACATCTAATATGATGAATTTATTTCATTGATAATTTTTTTATTATTATTCATGATATTTTTGGATTGATATTATCCATGGATTCATTTCATGCTCAAGCTATTAATTAAATAGCATCTATTTTTATTTTTTTTACCTTTACATGTTTATTATTTCTTATTTACTCATGACAACTTTCACTCTACACAACCCTTAAATATAATTTCATATCACAATTATTTTTTCCTTTCCCTAGGATACGTAAAAAAAATATTTTAATGAGTTCAAGAATTCCAAATGTTTTCTATTATGAGGTTTTATATTTTATTTCCAATGTAAAAAATGGGAATCATGTACATATATTATTCTTCAAATTTTATAAAATATTTAGTCCTTTGGTATGTGATCATTTGTATCTTATTCCCATGTAATAAATCAGACAATAACTCTGGGTTATAGGAATTGGGGTCATTACCTTTTTTCTAGTTTCCACCAAAATAGAACGATGAGGTTAGTCCTACAGTGATTCAGAGAGATATAACTTAGTTTGGGGATTATTTGATCTTATATATCATTGTAAAGTATAAAAAATTATCTAATACATTTACTATTATGAGTTATTTGGGAACTTATATTGATTAAAATTATAGTTCCTTTTCTATTAAATCTATTTTAATAGGAAAATTTCTATTGTGATATCCATGATGGTTGAATTATACCACAATTTATTGGATCCAAAAAATATAGTAAATATGGTTTATGATGTTTATGAGGATAGAAATAGGTGAAATATCTTAGGTTTCCAATACACCACCACCTTCACCTATGATTATCTTAGGGTCTTTGAGTTGAGATATTATTGAAGAAATTTAGAATAAATATCCTATTAGACATACCTATATAGAAACAACATACTTGAATACTTTTGACCACAATCCATTAAGACATGAGATTGTGGAATTAATTTTGACATAGTTCAAGGATTTATAATTTTATTTAACTATTGAATAATTGTAAATGAGATGAGATTTTTTGGGGTAAATTTTAAATGAAAATATTATTATTACCTTTAACCATCCTATAAATTTATAAATTATTATTTTTACATAGTTCGATAGAAAAAATAATATATTTAATTCATAATTAGAATAAATTTCTCATATAGAGAATTCAGTAATAGAAATAAGAGGATGATTCTACAAGAAAGTAGATATGATTATTTAATTTAATTTTTTAGATTCATACATTAAGATGACCATGGTTTTCACTCAATTCACAATAAAAGTGAGAAAAATGGTTGATAGATGTGTTATTATAGACATGTTAATCTCTAACAAATACTATTTTGAAAGAATTATTTTACATGGATCAAGCATTTTCTAATATTGTATGGTTAAGTCTCAATTATTTAGAGATGATATAAAATTGATGAGGGTTAGTGATCTTACCACTTTATCTAGACTATATCTTTATATACTCATACTTACATTACAAATAATGGATTATATTCATAGGGATATCCATTACATGTAGGTCCCCATAATCGACAAACTAAACTACTTACTAATGCCATGTTTAAAGAGATGGATAAAGTGGTTATGTGAGATAAAGGAGATGAAAATTATTCTAAATACTATTTTCTAGAGACTGAGTAAGTATAGAGTTTTTATTTCTTACTTGTTTCATTATTTTTATATAATTATATAATTGTATATTTTTTTATTTATCATAATATACCATTTTTTATTTATCAAATCATTTTTTCTTAAATTATTCTTTATAATTTTTATCTGGACGCTTGTTTAAGTGGAACAGACTTTATCAGTATGACACCTGATCTGGGGATTGACCCTTGGCAATCTCTCTTTCCCCCCAATTAAATTGGGGGTAATACTTCTTATATCCTGCATTCATAGTGAAAGACTATTAACCTACTAGAATCACTGTGTTGATAGTAACAGGGGTGCAACTTGGCCCCTCATGCTTATGTAAGGGGAAATGGTTTGATTTTTCATGATCAATAGTGGGGATTTCATAGGTTTTCACAACTGGTTTATGGTGGTGGAATCACAGATGGGACGTGGTAATGGTGACATAATACAAACTGTGAAGGAGGTAGTTGAGTAGCTATAGGGGACCTCTTATGATGATGAAAGTTGTTGACCAAAGTGGTGTAGTGATATAGCATGAGACGTGGTCAGGTTTTTAGGCATGGGAAATGTAGGGACACTGGTTTGGGTGGGTGGTTGATGGTGTGATGAGAGGTGGGATGTCATTGGTAAAACGTAGTGTAGGGAGGGGACATGTGAGTGGCATGGTTCTAGGAAGCATGAGAAAAAATAACGGATCAAACAATCCTTTGGGCCTTCAGGTCAATAATGGGATATAATTCTAATAGGTCTTTAATCCAGGACTTATATAGTCATTATGGGTTCTTACCAATCCTAGTGGTGAGGGATGAGGTATAACTCACTTTTGTACCAAGGTTGTGTGTGTTAGTTTTGATCTTGTAATCCCATCAACTAGTAATAATTTTTTTTTTTAAAATTTATTTTCACTACTGATAACATAATGGAAGAATAACTATATAATGTTATTTTATTTTATCTCACATTTTTTTATAAGATATCAATCACCAAATTTATAGGGGGAATAATGGATTAAAGTGATAATAAGGTAACTATGTGTATTTTATAGTATTTTTTATTGAAATACATATATATTTATGAAATTTGAAGAGTTAACTATACTTAAACTCCCATGTTTTGTGATCAACATCAATGGGAATATTATTATTAT
Organism: Viscum album; assembly: GCA_963277665.1. NCBI lineage: Eukaryota > Viridiplantae > Streptophyta > Magnoliopsida > Santalales > Viscaceae > Viscum > Viscum album. The sequence continues at coordinate 740,589,540 of OY728159.1, forward strand.
ATGTACAATAAGAACTTTATTTTATTAAATATAATTAATGTTTACTTTAAATTCAATTTTAATAATTTATTTCATTGAAGTATTGTTATTATTTCAAGCTTTTTGAAGTCAATTAGTGTAAATTTTTCTATGTATTTCATGATTAGTTAAACTGACCATGAAAAAAAAAGCTAACTAACCACATCTAATGACTACACTAATTCATGTCTAGTTAAAACAACCATGATAATTGAGAAAATTGACCATGAGTTTCATCCTAGTTTTTTGTAAAGTGTTTCAAGGATAGTTAAATTGAACATGAAAAAAAGGTTAAACAACCACAAAGGTAAAAGTTGAATCAAACAAGAAGGCCCAGAAAAACTGGCCATGATAGAAGGGTCAACTATCTTTGATGTATATGTTAGGTCATTATAGACCTCTTTCTATATATATATGGTAAAATACTAGAGGATTATATTTTAAATATTATAATATCAAATTGAAAAAATCTTTAAGGAATTTAATTCATGTATATATAGAGAGGATTTGGAATACCTACCCTGTCAGTTTGAGGAAAATAATAATTAATGATCAACATATATCTTTATAAAGATATATATATATATATATATATATAAGAAAAACGCTAATTTTAGAGTTTATTTTTTAGTTTCCTTAGATATATTCTCTTAATAATAAATTTTATTATCCTATATTTTTTGAGAGAATTAAAGACATGAGATCCAAATATATGTTAGTTAAGATATATTCTTATCATGTTAAAGGATACTCCTAAGGATGAATCAGAACTAATAAAAAAATTTATAAATCACAATAATTTTGAGATGCTTAAGAAATATTATTATTAATATTTATACACAATTTTATTGTTTTACTTAGATAGATTTATTTTTATCATTTATACTTAATTATTCTAATCACTCACTTTGTAAATAATAGAATCTATAATCTTTTTCATTTTTCACATCTTATTTATTTTCCCACTATTTTTTAAAAGAGGTTTTTGGTATTGGAATCAAGTAGACCATGTACTAGATGTACACTCACCTATAGGGTTAAAAGATTATATTTGAATAGAGTGTACTTGGTTAAGGTTCTATTAAAGTGGAGAGAATTAGGATTAAACATAGACTTAAACCTTAATTTTAAATCCACTATGAAATCAATTACTTAATTGATGATTTAACACCGAAACTTTCACCGTGTTATTATTAATTAAGTTTTTTTTATATTTTTATACCACCATTCATTTTCTCTCTATTTGAAAGAGAAAATGTAACTAAATTAAATATTATTTTATTCAAAAAATAATTAAAGTATTATTATTTGTAATATCTAGTGTGATTTTTAAAATGATTATATCTATTTCAAAAGTTATGATATCTATTAATGAATTTTAATTATCTACTAATAATGTAATGCCCCGAACCAAATCACCAGGTTTGAGTTGGAGTTCCATATATCCTCATGTGTTCCTCTCTGTATACAAGAGGTTTCTGGCTAGTAGTGAGGGTCTGCATGCTATTAGTGGGGAGATTGTAATTACCTGATATTTTAGTTTATGTTTTCCTCTAATAAGTGAAATATGTTCAATATCGTTTTACACATGAAAAATAAAAATAAAAATAAATTGTGATATGTTTTGACCATTCTAATATATCCATTGAATCAGTAGTTATGAATAAGAAAAATTGAATTATGAAATATATTAATATAAATATCGGTTATTTTACTCATATTTATTTAATTCATTATTGTGTTTAAGAATGTATCTTTTTATGCACTATAATTTTTATTAAAAAAACTAAGTATATTATCATAAAATGAAAATTTTAATAAAATATTATATTTTTTGAATAATTATAGATTTATTAGTGTTTTATGTAAATTAAGAATAAGGACAATTGTTTTTTGAAAATTTAGTATCCTATATAAACAATTTATCATTGTATTTTATAATTTTAAATATTTATTAAAACAGTAAAATATTGAAATATAATTTGACAAGATAAAATTAATTTTTGGATTTAGAATTTCAATATTAATTTAAAATGAATTTTTTGGGTTTCCTCTAAAATATTTGTTTTCAGGTGAATATTGCAAAATACAATTTTTATAAATAAAATAACTTTTATGAAATTATTAGCATGTAAGTATGAATTGTAATTCTATAAAGCCTTTTTATAAGAAAAAATATTTATTTCATTAGTGAATTATTAATTTTAAAAATGTTGGTTCTAGTTTAGAAACCCATATTTGACATTTTAGAACTTAAGTTATATTTTTTATAAAAAAATTATTGATTTTAAGTACTTATATCCTAAAATTATTTTTTTCACTTATTTAAATATAATATAGTAAAATAAATTTCATTTTTGTATTTATCAGGTGAAAATTATATCATGAATATTTTTTTTTCCAAAAATAATTATTGTTATGTGAATAGTGAAAAATGTATTTTTTTCCAAAATAATGAATCATATCATTGAATCAATATATGAAAAAGGTTTAAAAGTTTATAAAATATTTTAATTGATCAAATATGTATTTTAATAGTATAATTATGAAATCTAAAATATTATTTTTAACTTATATATGTATTCTAGTTTTAATATTTTAGTACTCAACAACATTTAATTAGCTTTTTAAAACTGCATTCATTTGTTTATTTTAATTAACCATTTTCAATGTCAAATTCGGTTTTAGATTGATTTTAAAGCCACTTAATTTTTTTATAATAAGTCATTGAATATAATAAAAATCATTAACCATCCAAAAATTATATATTACATAATTTTAATGTTTTAAAACACTCTTTAATTTTAAAACAATTTTTATGTGTTTTGCGTGTTTAATTTCAAATCAAATTTTATCATATTTATAAAATTAATTTAGTTAAATGGAGAAAACATTTATAATCATCATATTGAAATTTAGTAATAAGGGTCAATTTATATTTTTAGTAATAAAATAACTGGCATGATTAATAATTAATTAATAGTAATGGGTGTTTAAATGAGTAATCTAACATGGGTTAAATTTTCCTAAATTAACAAGAACATTTGACCTTATAAAAACCATTTGTTTAACTATAAAGTCTTAAATAAATGTAATACCAACATTAAATCCCCCAAATTACCTAAATTTAATTCCATTACATTATTATCCCTGATTTAACATTGTTTTCTATGGAAAAGTCCCTCTTATTCACTTAAAAAGTGGGACTACTCATATCCTTTCAATAATCCACTTCTATTTCAAATTTTCCTTGAATTCATGACTAAATTTACTCTCTTTAAATTAATTTACATACCCTAATTCCACCTTTCACCAAAAATTATCCTATTTCTATCAAATATAAGTCCTTTATAAAGAGGAAGGTTAAGGTCTTAATGAAGATAAGTGCAAGTCCATAACGATTTCAGACACAGGTAAGAGTTTTCATCTAAATTTATTTTCACTGAGACATTATTTAATGTTATAAACCAAATTATTATTTCTATGGTGTGTATACTATCCAAGAATATATTTTTTCATAATCCTTGATTTAATGCATGATATTTTTCTAACCATATAATTTTCATGATCCCAATGAATTTTGATTAAAAAATTACTAAATACATTAAGGATCCTCCAAACCACCCTCAACACCTTTTAGTTACATGTTATATTTATTTATCTCCATTTTACCATTATATTTTTATCAATTAGATCATACATATTATTTTTATATGTTATTTTTACATATATATTTTGTTTTATTTACCTTTTTTATTGGGGAAATTACATTTTAAGCCCATTTGAAGTTTTCTCTTTTAACTAAACCTGATTTTTAGAGGAGTTTCCATTTGTCTACAACCATGTCAAGTATCACCCCATTAAATGTTTTAACATTATGTTTTTTACTTAAAAACCTTATTTATTTTATGAAGACACTTTTTAATTCAATTATGGTTTTATAGAAAATGAAATGCGTTTTAATTCTTTAAAAGGTCCTTTACTTTTATTATAAAGTTTCACCTAAGTAGGAAACTTTAATTTTTTCTTCATTGGATATTTCATATGAATTTTGTACATTTGAATTCCATGTTTAAGAACAATGTTACTTTCTCAATTATGAGTTTTTAAAATTATTTAATTCATTATTCTCTTGGTAATATATATAACATAGCCCTATGTTATGTCATAAGATAAGATTTTAAAACCCACTTACTTATTTTGGGTTATAAAATACTTATCATTCATGTATGGTTTCTTTAATACTTTTATTTCAAACATATTATTGTATATATTATGATAAATTTTAACCAAATTTGTGATTTCTATGTCCATTATAGACCTCTATTCCATTGGGAAATGTTAATGTCTCATGATATTCCATGTAAGGTGTACAAGTGGTTATCCTAAGCACATTAATTATGTCACATGAGTGGTTAACCTAAGAAGACTATCAATGGTTAAAATGTGCTTATCCTAGAACATTATTTATAGTGTATAGGTGTTTATCCTAATAAAACTATGTTTGGTGCACAAGTGGTTATTCTAATAACACTATGTTATGATGGGATTTCATTGAAGAATACCATGATTATGATAGATCTTAGCATATATTATTTTTTCTTGATGGTATTCTTGAAATTTTCTTATGATATTAAAAATTATGGTATTTCCACATGATTATGATTCCATGATCTAATGTTTTCATTTCATTATTCCAGGTTTCCATGCTTATTATCCACTATGCCATCATATTTTACTTGGTACAGGTCCTTTGATTTTTTATCGGACCCTCTTAACCAGAACATTCTATAAATCAAAATTTAAAATAATTATAATAATACATATATATATTTATGAAATTATGTTCACAAAAGTCATGTTAGGTTAGTGGTTAGGTCGTTCAATGATAAACTAGAGGTCCTGGGATCAAATCCCAGTGAATGTTTTTTTTGTAAATACATATACCAACAGTTTTATGGAACCGTTGGTACAAATTTTCATATTACTTATACCAACGGTTTTCAAAACCGTTGGCATAGGTCTATACCAACGGTTTTCCAAAAACCTTTGGTATTGACCTATCCCAACGTCTTACTTGCCTACGGTTCTCCAAACCATTGGTATAGGCTATACCAACGGTTTGGAGGCCTATACCAAAGGTTCCAAACCGTTGGTATATGTTAGTTTTCCAGTAGTGCTTCATTGGTTCTTTAATCATGAAGTCTATATACACATCAATATTCCTATATAGGATGCGATTATAAACCAAGTATTACACCACTAATTCATCTTTAACATTAGTGTGTATGAATATATAACAATGTATGTGATCTCATAAAGTAAGTACACAAGTTAAGATACAACCATACATGTAACAAGTCATCAAGCACTAGCCAAGAATCCATTAATCATGACCCAATTGCTTTGGAAAAAATGTGATAAGGATGTCAAATTCTATCACTACACATATCAAGATGTTCCACAATTCCTAGTGTTGTTTGGAACCCTATGTATATAATTACTATCCCTAAGTTCTTTCTTTAAGAAAATTCCATGCCATGACCTTCCTTATTCAAGATTAGAGAAGGGACATCAAAAGTTCCACTCCCTTATTTCCTCAAGATGAAGGAAGGATAATGACCCCCAAGTCCTGCCTTAAATAGGCCCCAGATCAGTGACTCGCACCAAGGGAATATAATCTCACACAATATAGAAGGTATTAACATTATCATAGAACAATATCAAGAGATAAGATAGTAAACTCCAAGCAATTCCTATTAGTAAAAGTAAAAGTAAATCCAAAATCCCTTCCCACATGAATGTTCAAAAGTAATGATGATACAAGGTACAAAAAAACTCTATAGTAAAGTACCAAAAGAAAAGAGACTAAGTAGAAACAAAAACTAGTCCTAACACTTGATCTAGTAATGTCCAGAACGGTCCTCGAAGTCCTCCCAAATACCTGAAAATAGTGTTACAGATATAGGGTGAGTATACAAGTATACTCAACAGGAAAACTAAATCCACCTGTATACATGTGAGGGAATAAACGAACATCCTTATGAGAAAACAACCAAACCTCAAATCACCTAATAAGGAATACTATCCAACCCAGTCCCACCAAGACACACTGACCAAATAACACAAGTAAAGTAAAGTATTAGTATAAGCACATTGATATTTCAGTACCCCGCACCATGTTCCCACTGGTTAACTGATCATTCCTAATGGATAACGTCTTGATGATAACACTCTTACCATATGCAATCTCACTACCACAACCCCCCCTGCACACACCTAGGCCTCAAACAACACACAATCCTACCCACAGACAACTAAGCTGCAACAACCACACCTCTCACCCAAAGACACGTATGATTCATCCCGAAGACACTTGGAAAAAATATCCTGGACCACACACACCTATGCCTCTCATCAATAAAAAACCCACCCGAAGGATCTGGGACTATGGAAATATTTAAGACATTATAGCCTACTCAGATGTGCTCGAGTGGTAAGAACTATATGAGTATATGAGGAACAAATTCAGTAACCATCCATCCATCCTCCCATAAGGACGTTGAGAAAGATACCCTCTCCCATGACATGGAGGTATTTGACACATAGTTCTCCAAAAAGAGCGGGGTGCAATTATAAATCACAATGAATTAAAATTTATTTATTTATAGGTAATCTAACACTCATCCCAACCTATGGGTCCCCAAAACATACAACCAACTCATACCAAACCACAGTTGCTGCGGCCCCTATATGCCCAACCACAAAAAAAGCCACTACCAAAGCATAACCAAACCCCTTTTTCATTTAACCACATTTCATTTATTAATTTAGGTATTTAATTTAATTTATTCCATAACTTCTTGGAATCTACCAACCACAACCATATCAAAACAATAAATAAAACCAAATTTGCAGTCCCACTGCATACCCCTATTCAACCACTGCCAACTATCATTCTTCAAAGTTATACCACACAATCATTCTATCAAAACCCAGCTCTGTAGCCCCACATTAAAAATATTACTAAATACATTTCCACTGCATACAAGTTCATAACCACATCACTGTACCACTACCCAATTCCATTTGATGGCCACAACACAAACAATGGCAGTTCAGCTGCTTAGAAGTCCATCCATTCTGTAATCAATCAGTCTCTCAAAATCAGATACCAAAACACCCCTGTAATTCCCCAAAAATAACTCCCATAATAAAAACAATTAACCCATATCCCCATTGTAAACACATACCACCCTTTCTCAGAGAACCAACTCCTCTGTCCACCCCTGTACCCATAACTGTGCTCCCAATAGCAGCACCCCACAACTCACACAAAGTCACAAAACTCAATAGAATATAACAATCAGCCGAACCTATCAAATGAATGTTTATATATATATATATATATTCATATTTTTTAAACAAATTTATTTAATCCACTTGATAAATAGGGGTGATTATACAAGGTTTTTTTATCCTGGGGAATTTTTTTCAATTAACCAATTATACATGTTTAAGAAGTTTTCATGTTATGGCCAATTATAAAACATCATAACAAAACAAACAGGACACCACCAGTGTGAAAGAAAATACCTCAAATGACCATTATTTTTATAATGCATACATCCACAATCAATCCATAAAGAAACAAAGATAACAAAAATAAAACAAGCGATCAAACATCAATCCACTCTCAGCCCGTCATTTCATTACCCCATCATCTTTTGATCATATTAACTTCTTATTTATTTATTTATATAAGAAATTATTCACCCGTTATTCACAAGGAATCATTATTACACCCACCCCACATGATTAACAATTAAAGAGAGACAGAAGGAATCCCTACTAGATGATCAAAGGATCAAAGTTCTTCCTTCCACCAAGAATAGGGGATCACATGAGAAACAGGGAGGAACTCCAAGGAAACTGAGTAGGATGGGATCTAGCATAGGTGAATGAATCATCTAGAGATTACGGATCTAGATTAATGAATAGAAAAAGAAAAAAAATACTAGGAGGGGAAGATCCCAACTTTGTAGAGCCAGACCCTATATTAAAGGAAGAACGGTCTTAAAAGACTTTAATCATGGAATCGTGGTCAAGATCATGTGGTTTGAGTATCTCAAAGCCCCCAAAATGTTATGATATTAAATATATACTTATTATCCTAAAAAATTCTCTTAAAAACTCTGAAATAAGGCTTTAAAATTAGTTTACATCAAATAAGACGTATGGGGGGTGAAACTGGAAAATTGGGAAAACTAGGAAAACTGCTAATACATCACCGATGGGTAAGTCACCGACATTGATCCACCGACGGGTGAGATACCAATGTGACCTACCGATGATGATCCACCAAAGGGTGAGCTATCGACACAATGACCTACCGACACAATAACCTACTACAGCCCTGACCTACCGATGCCCTGACCTACTGACGCCCTGACCTACCGATGCCCTGACCTACAGACGCCCTGAACCATCGGTGCCGACACTCTCGACTCACTGATTATGATACCCATGAATCACCACTACACTATCATTCCAACTCACTGACATGCCAACACACTGCCGACACACTAACATGCTGAAACCAACGCCCTAAGTCGTCGATGGAAAAATTGGAAATTTGGAAAACTCTTAGAATGAGCCACCATTGCCTCCCAGAACACACCAAGCACTGATTTTCCATAAAGGTAGGGCCTAGGGAAATCATAATTATTACATCTAATACCTCTCAAACTATTCTTATCCTCAATAATTCAAAACTAAACCAGAAGAGAGAGGGTCCAAACAACCAGCTTTTAATTTATCTCTCAGGAGCAAACCACCTTGTGTTATTCTAAAAATGGAGTGAAAACCTTGACATCCTAGAATACCTATTTGTCATCTATTTCCTGAATAAATGTGCAAAAAATAAGACCCCACACTACCCTAAGAAACCATGCAACACCAAATGTCACACCGTCCAGACACATGGATTAGGAGGCTCCTTCCTCCATGTTAAGATACTAACCACTTTGGGTGGCACTATCTCACCCGAATGGGGTTAATCACATCCGAAATTATTCTTCTTGATTATAGATCAAGTTATCCCCTCCCAATAGTAAGAAATTTTCACACAAAATTAGAGAATAAGGAAACAACATTTCATATAGAAAGTGAGGTCGAACATTACATCACAAGCAAGGTACAAAGAAAAACACAAGAACAAACTTAGAATGGATCTAGGTATTGGGCACACATCTATGATTCTCACTCCCAAGTACTCTCTTTGAGGCCAATATGCCTCCATAACACACAAACCAAAGGAATGGTCTTCCCATGAAGCACCTTTTCCTCATGATCCTCGATTCTTACAAGTTTATCCATGAACATCACATCGTCCTCGACATCCAACTCTCCCCAGTATAGGATGTGGGAGTCATCATGTAGATACCAAAGGAGCTGAGAAACATGAAATATTTCATGGATCATCTCCAACTATGGTGGAAAATCTAGTGATATGCCACCTCACCAACTCATCCCAACACCCCGAAAGGTCCGATGAACCTAGGAGAAAACTTGATTGCTATACCAAACCTCCACTTTACATGCCAAGGAGAGACCTTTAAGAACACATGGTCCCCAACCTCAAACTCTAAGGGCATCCTCCTATTATCAACATATGATTTATGCTATTTTTGATCTGCATTCATCCTCTCATGCAAAAGATTAACCTTCTCCATTGTACTCTTCACTACCTCTGGTCTAAAAGAACTACTCCCCCTACCTCTGTCTAGCATATGGTTGAGTAACACAATATTTCATACAAGGATTTGAATGGTGCCATTCTCATGGTAGATTGATATCTATTATTTTAAGAAAACTCTACTAGGTGAAAGTATCATACCCACAATCCTCTAAAGTCCAGAACACATGCTTGTAACATATCCTCCAACATCTGGATGGTCCTCTCGGTTTTACCATCCGTTTGATGGTGGAAAGCAGTGCTAAGGTGAACCTGGGTGCCAAAGGCATACTGAAATACCCACCAAACTAGTTACATAAAATGTATATCCTAATATGAGACAATGCATCTTGGAACTCCATACAGCCACACCACCTCATCCACATACCTCTGCACTAAGGCACCCACTGAACTCGACTCCTTAATCAACAAGAAGTGAGCCGACTTCATCAACCGGTCCACTACTACCCAAGAGCATCATATCCTCCTTGATCCTTGGGAAATATTATGACTAAATCCATGGATATGTCATCCCAGTTCCACTCTGGAACATATAAGGGCTGCAACAAACCTCTAGGAATATGGTGCTCAGCCTTCACCTGTTGACACACTAGGAACCTTGGCACAAACTCCACCACTGTCCGACTTATCCCAGGACCCCAAAACTATTCCCTCAATCCTTAGTACATCTTAGAGACTCTTGGATGCACCGCTAGGGGTGATTTATGGAACTAATGGAGAACCCCCCCCATGAATTTCTACTAGGACGAACAACTTCCCACAGAATAACATCCGATTCTGAATATCCTCCCACCATCCTTTCAGAGCATCACCCTGGGCTGCACGATCATGCATCACTTTAGTCTTTGAGTCTCCCCAATAATACTCCTCCACCTACTGCATTAAGGAAGAATGCACTGCCATATGAATCAGATAGCCTCCACCATTGTCCTCCCCAGCATCTAGGCACAAAGCGAACAACTCCTCCATTTCCTTCCAAGAATTCTTGTATTCTTGAACTACCTCCTTCTACAACTTCCTACTCAAGTCATCGAACACCATGTATCCCTTCCCTGGGGCATAAGATATTTCGAAGTCGTAATACTAGAGTAAATTCATCCTCCTTTACTTCCACAAGTTCATGTCTCTTTGGAAAAATATATACCTCAAGCTATTGTTATCCGAGAAGACCACAAATCTCTCCCTGATGAGGTAATGCCGCCACAAATTCAGCATTAACACGACTACTACAAGGTATAGATCATGGGTGGTATAGTTATGTTTTTGAGGAAATAAATTCATAGACCCATAAGAGATTACTCCTCACTGTTGCATCAAAACACATTCCAATCCTAGGATGGGAGCATCATAGAACACCTCAAACATCATCCCTTCCTCTGGAAACCTGAGTAGTAGGGCACTGACCAGCTTCCCCTTTAGATAGATGAAAGATTCTTGAAACTACACACTTTATATGAAGTCCTAGTCTTTTTTTTCAAAGATTCCAATGGATCTAAAACTCAAGATATGTTTGGTAAAAACCTATGATAATATATTTCCTGACCCAATAAACTGCAAACCTCTGCCACATTCTTGGGTGCTTCCCAGAAAAAAACCACTTCGACCTTTAATGAGTCCAATTCTGTCCTTTTCTGAGAAACAACGTGTCCAAGGATGTGCACTTCTCGTGTCTAGAGCATGCACTTGGACAACTTCTATAGAGCTGGTGGTGTTAGAGGACCTCCAAGATAGTCCTCATATGAACAATATGATCCTCCTCTAACCTTGAGTAGATGAGTATGTCATCGATGAAAATGATGATGAACCAGTCCAGGTACTCACAAAAAACATAGTTCATGATCCCCATGAACACAACTGGTTAATTCGTGACACCGAAGGGCATGACCATGAGCTCAAAGTTCCCATAATAGCACCTAAAAGAAGTCTTTTGGATGTCACTTTCATTAATCCTCAACTGGTGACATCCAGACAGTAGGCAGATCATAGAGAACCAACATTCTCCATTTAATTGGTTGAAAAGATCATTGATCCTTGGAATGGGGTAATGGTTCTTGACTCTCACTTGATTCAGTCTCTGGTAGTCTATGCATAGTCTTATACCACCATCTTCCTTATTTACAAACAAGACTAGATCACCCAATGAAGAAACACTTGGACGGATAAAACCCTTCTTCATTAGGTCGTCAACCTAAATTCTCAACTCCTACAACTCATAAGGTGCCATCTGATAGGGAGCCACTGAAATCAGATGGTCACCAAGTTTCAAGTCTATTAGGAAATCAACATCACGTTGAGGGGGTATAGTGAAAAACCCTCCAGGGAAGACATAAAAGAACTCACTAACAACCCCCATAACTTCCACCATCTCTATGTTTGTTGATTCCATTGATAGCTCAGCTAACAAATAAAGAAGAGGCTCCGCACGCCATATGCCTTTCTGACAACTCCACTCACCAACAAAATCTACGTGATGACCACCCATATATGAGAACACTAACCTTCTATAGAAGCAGTACATAAAAATGTGCACATAAAACAACCAGTCAATTCCTAGGATGAAATCCTATGGATGTATCTATAAAAAAAGAAGATCCCCACTGGACTGATGCGACCCCAACATTAGTCTACATCCTCAAAAATCATTAAACAAAATGTTTTGTCTTATAACTGGCGTACTCAATACTAGGGGCATGGGAATTCTCTGTACATCTAGTCCTGGAGAAAGTTCTAGATCGAGTGTAACAAAGGATTGAAAAGCTCCTAAATCAAACAAAGCACATGAAAGAGTACTAAATAGACTAATTGCACATCGAATAACCTCTGGCCCTACTGGAAATGCTACCTTTGTGGTGTAAAACTATCCACACCTAGATTCTCTCCCTCTCTACTATAGACCACCTCCCTAACCATGCACTGGTCGAGGTCCCTTAGGAGCAAATTGAGGTATTCCTCACCCAGCACTGTCTACCCTCAGTGGAGTGGGATCTTGTTTCCCTTGCTACTGGAAGGGTCTGACTAGAAACTACTGCTACTGAGGTGGGTGCTGAACCTACCGACCCCCACTCTATGATGATCCAACTAGGAACTAGTTCTGAAGATTTCCACGACCTCCACAGACAGAGTACCTCAGTCCTAGGCCCATGGGGAAAGGTAAAAGACCAGGAGATTGAAGCAGGAATGGCTGGGGCACACATCCCGCTAGCCAAAACCTAGAAGGCCCTAACACTGGAGACCTGCTGTAGACAACTTTCCCATTTAACGAACTTGGTTGTATCCCCTCTCATGATAGACCTCCCAAAAAGTGTATCCCTTCAACAACCTCATCCTTCTTTTGAACATCTAAGTATGTCAGTAGAGTGAAAGGAGTAAAAACATACTAAAGGGAAGGCTGGAGTGCCTCCTCTAAGTGTCTCTCTCGAGACTCCTCACCCAGAAAGAGATCTGGTGTGAAGAATAAGAGATCTTTGATCTTGATCCCCAATTCCCTTACTGACATACTACCATACTAAATGGAGAGTATCTTCTGCCTCTTCTCAGACTTTATTATGGAAGAAAAGAATTCCACCCAAAACTCCTTCACAATGTCAGCCCACAAAACCTCAGTTTCCTTCCTATCCCCAAGGTAAATCATCCACCATTAATGCGCTTCTCCTTATATATGGATCATTTCCAAATAAACCCAATACTATTTCAGATCCTGGATCAAGATGAAAGTAATCACCATCTCCTCGTGCCAACTCTTCATCTCCATGTCCGAGACGCTACCCTTATACTTCCCTAGAGTTTTCCACTGGAAGATAGGAAGCATCTTCTACCACTGGTCATCTTCCTCCTCTCGATCGTCCCTTATTTGATCAACCGAGTCAACCCATCGAGCCTAAACTAATCATACCACACATGGACGATGTTCGGGTTCCATAGCTAAAAAAGTGAACATGGAACTCCTAAGCCCGAGTAGTGTGGAAATTTTCTTTTAAATTTGTTTTAACTCTTAATTTATTTTTAATTCACAAAAAAAATACACACAATAACACAAGTCATTATGATGCATGTACCTTTCCTAGGGTATCTACCCTATAATTGGTGCAGCCTCACATGGTTTTTTAGTAGGTCCAGATTCCTTGCATCAGATCAGAGGGGGCCCTAAAATCTCATATCCTAGCTAGTCTTGGCCGACCTATCTCACGCACTAAGATTTCCTAACACCATTTACCTACTATCCCATTAAATCCTTCCTATTCCTAACAAAAAACTCTATCCCATCTCTCAAAATCCCAAAACCTCACCTATGATACCATTTTGTCCTGACCTGCCTTCTTCAAGATGAGGGAAGGGACAAAAAAAGTGCCACACCCTTCCTTCCCCAAGACAAAGGAGGGATAATGACCCCATGAGTCCCACCTTGAATAGACCCCAAAGTGGTGACTAGCACCAAGGGTATAGAATCTAACCTAATATGGAAGGCATTACCCTTTTCATAGAACAAGACTGGGAGATAAGATGGTAAATCCGAATAAACTCAAAATACTATAGTAAAAGTAAATCCAAAATCCCTTCTCACATGCATGTTCAAAAGTAAATCCAATAAAAGGTTTAAAAAAACTCCAAAGGAAAGTACCAAAAGAAAAGAGACTAAGCAGAAATAATAACTAATCCTAATACTCGAGCTAGTAAAGTCTAGCATGATCCTCGAAGTCCTCCTAAAAAACTAAAAATAGTGTTACAAATGTAGGGTGAGTATAAAAGTATACCCAATAGGAAAACTAAATCCACCCACACACAAGTGAGAGAACATACTAACATCCTTATGAGAAAACAATAGAACCTCAAAGTGCCTACCAAGGAATACTAACCAACCTAGCCTCACCAAGGAACACTCACCAAATAACGCAAGTAAACTAAAGTAGTAGTATAAACACATCGGGATTTAGGTAATCCACACCACTTTCCCACTAGTTAACAGCTCATTTGTAATGGAGAACATCTTGACACTACCACTCTTCCCATATGCAGTCTCACTTCCACAACCTACCCGCACCCACGTAGGCCTCAAACCACACACAATCCCGCCCACACACAACTGGACCACAACAACCATGCCTCTTTCCCAAAGACACCTGGGATTCATCCTGAAGACACTTGGGAAAATAATACTGGCCCAAAAACACCTAGGACTCTCATCCACAACAAACTTTCCATAAGGATATAGGACTATGGTAAGTCTCAATCCATTAGAGACTACCTAGATATACTTGAGTGGTAAGAACTGGAAGATGGTGCGAGGAAGAAATTTTGTAACCAACCATCCATCCTCCCAATGAGATGTTAGAAAATACACCTTCTCCCATGAAATGGAGGTGTTTAAAACATAGTTATCAAAAAGGGTTGGGTGCGTTCAGACATCACAAAGAACTACAATTTATATATGTATAGGCAAGAAAACACTCAGCCCAAACTATGGGTCCCCACAATAGATGACCAACTCATACAGAATCACAATTGATGTTACCCCTATATTCACAACCACACAACAGTGTTGAAAGTGGGTTCCCTAGACCCAACTTATGCTGTACTTTTATTAAAACTACATGTATGTAGTTTGTTATATATACATGTGTTTACCTTGACATAATGGTGTAGATACTTATGCATCTAATTTGTTTATGAAAATTTCCTTAGATTAGATTTCCTATCAAAGGGTTATAGAAGATCCCATGCTATAATGAGAAACCCGAGATGCCATGATTGTAATCTTAAAGTAATTTTCCATGGTACAATTAAATCATTATGAAAGGACACAAATTATGTGTGACCATATGGTGTTGGGGGCTCATCAACATTGAAATGTATTCTCATGAACTTCACACTTGATGATCTCTAGTAGTTGAGATCATGAATACAAACCTGCATAATAAGAACACCACATGTTTCAGGTGTCATTGGTCATTCCTATCTAAGGACATGTGTAATGGTCTCCCAACTTGAGATCATTATCAATGTATGTCATTTAATTGCATACTTTGACGCAAAGTTAAAACCATGGATATAAAGTCATGGTGAGGTAGTTTGTGTTGGGTACGTCATTGGTGACATGGAATTGATTGAATGATCAACATAGGATTTGTCACTTTTGAGTTAAGGAAGATATATCTTGGTCCTGGTTGATTAGGATGGTTGAACCTTCATTAAACCCATGTCCATGGTAGTGGAAGGTAAGAACATCCAGACATATCAAAAAATAAAATAAAGCAAGATAAAGGATGATGACACGAGTGTGAATTCTTCTTTATTGAGATATCGATGACGAAGAGATTATATTACACAGATCATGTTCATAGGAAGGTAGTCATTGTTTTGACTTTTCCTTATCTCTATAGGGGCCGAAGTGGGTTTTTAGACCTCGCTCTTGGTCGGTGAATATTATTCACTGCTATTGTGATAAGGGCCGAGAGGGTCACACACTATAGTTCTTTGATAATCTGCCTTATTATGGGAATATGAATATAGAACTTAGTGGGCCCCACCAACGGGTCCGAGCGCTATCTAAGTTCCATGGATCACCAAGTAACAAATAAATTCTTTAATTATTCATGCTTGGAATAATATGTTGAATTTATTTATAATATATATTTATAAGTGATTAAGTAAATACAAAGATAAAATATTATTCGAACAAATTTAAATATACAGGGTTTGTTTAATATTTTCAGGATAAGTGAGTCGAGTTATAGACTCAAGTTTATTATGAAATATATATTTAATATATACTACAGTTAGTGATAAAATTATAAATATTATTTATGGCATAATTTAATTTTTCATAAATAAATATTTATGAAACTTATTCGGTGAATATCTATTACATAGGGGCCGAGAACCCATACTGGGTATTCTAGATATTTTCTATATAAGTAAGAGAGAGACTCTCCCCATGTAACTATACAGGTGTCAAACTTTAGAGCCTCTCTATCCTCCTGGATTCTAGAGAGAGATTCTCTAAATCAAGGAAGAACTTCAATCCAATCCTTCTTGGATCGAAGTCTATTGCCTTGCGGTGATCATCACTGCATTGAAGAGCTAGTTTTTGTACTGCACTATCACCCGAATTCCAATGAATGATGCACGTGGAGATTCAAGAGGCATGTGTGGATGATCTAGAGTGCTTTGACGTCGGAGTCTTCAAGCAATGGTCACCAGCATCCTGTGATGAAATTGCGCACGTCGGATCCGAACAAGGTACTTTTTTATTTTATTTTTGTACTCTGTCGAATCCATGCATGGTCCTTGGACCATACCGGGATATTTCACTAGATTCAACATTGTAACATTGCTCTGGTGATAATAAAATTTTAAATTCCCACACCATCGGCTTCTACTTCCTGTCCCGGAACCTAACAAGAAGCCACTTCCAAAGCATAACCCAACCCCTTTTTCATTTAACAACTTTTAATTTATTAATTTAGGGACTCACTTTAATTTATTCTAGCACTGTCGGGAAATTAACAACCACAACCATGCCAAAACAACAAACAAAACCAGATTTTCATCCCCACTGCACGCCCCTATTCAACCACTACCAACAATCATTTTTCAAATTTATACCAAAAAATCCTTCTATCACAACCCAAATCTACAGCTCCACTGCCCACAAATTCCTAGATGCAATACCACTACATAAAAGTTCATAACCACACCGTATTCCCACCGCCCAACTTCATTTGACAGCCACAACACAAACAAAGGCCATTTAGCTGCCTACATGTCCATCCATTCTGCAATCAATTAGTCTCTCAAATTTGGATACCAACATACCCCCTATACTTCCCCACAAAAAAATCCCACAACAAATAATATTAATTGACAACCCCACTATACACACATACCACCCCCTTTTCACAGAACCAACTCCTCTATCCACACTTGTACCCACAATTATTCTCCCAAAACAATCACCACAAAACTCACACAAAGTCACATAACTCAACAGAACACAACACTCAACCACACCAATTAACAAGATGTGTATATATATATATTAACATTTGGTAAACACCATTATTTAATCAACTTGATATATAGGGGTGATCATACAAGGGTTTTCATGATGGGCATCCATTTCAATTAACCAAGTGTACGTGTTTAAGAATTTTTCATGTTATGGATGATTATCAAACATAATAAGAAAACAAATGGGACACCGCCAGTGCGCAAGAAAATACCACCAATGACCATGATTTTTAGAAGTCATATAGCTAAAATCAATCCACAAAGAAACAAAGATAGCCAAAATAATACAGGAAATCAAACATCAATCCACTCTCATCCTGTTATTTCATTACCCCGTCATCTTTTCATCATATTCCCTTCTTATTTATTTATTTATTTAAGAAAGAATTCACCCATTATTTATAATGAATCATTATTAAACCCTCCACGCATGATGAAAAATTAAATAGAAACAGAAGGAATCCCTACCGGATGATCAAAGGATCGAAGTTCCTCCTTGCAACAAGAACATGGGATCACGTGAGCAGCTGGAAAAAACTACAAGGAAATTGAGTTGGAGGGGCTATAGCATAGGATAACAACTCATATAGGGAGGAAGGCTCCAAACACACCAATAAGGAACATAAAACATACTAGTTAGGGAAGGTACTATCTTTAAAGATCCAGATCCTACATTAATGGAAGAACAGTTTTTAAAGACATTAATTGTGGAATCGTGGTAAAGATCACATGGTTTGAGTATCTAAAAGACCCTAAAATGTTAGGATATTAAATATATACACAATATCCTTAAAAAAACTCTTAAAAATTCCCCAAAAGGCTTTAAACTCAGTTTAAATCAAATAGGAAGAATGAGGGGTGAAAATAGGAAACTGGGAAATTTTTTGAAAACTACAAATTAGTCACTGATGGGTAAGTCACTGATGCAGAGCCACTGACGAGTGAGATACCGACACGACCTACCAACACCGAGCCACCGATTGGTTAGATACCAATGTGATGATCTACCGATGCAGTGACCTACCGATGCCCATGCCTACCTATGATCTGACCTACCGACACACTGACCTAACGATGCCCTGACCTACCATCGCTGATGCTCTCGACTCACTAGTTATGATGCCCCTAACTCACTATTTTACTATCATGATGATGCACTGATTCCATAAGAAAGGTTCCAAACTATTTTAAATACCACAAAAAATATGTTTCATAGAAAGGAACAATAAGGAATAGAAGAATAGTTATCAATAGTTTACACACAAATCATAAGAACACATATTAAGAATGGGTTTGGAGGTCTAATCACTCACCCACATGAAATATATATTGATCATAGGTTTCAATATTTCAATAAAGTCAGGATAACATTATATAAAAGCCCCTATATAGTAAAGAACTTCCTACCTCATGATCGTAGTCATTAACTTCATGGTTCACAGTGAAGGTAGCCACATGAAATATTAGCACACCTAAATTCCATAACAATTGTCTCTAAAGTCACATTATTATTAAAGAACAACAATTACAAGAGAAGAACATCAAGTCTATAAGTTAAAAGACTCACTAACAAATATCCACTAAGATAATCACCATTGATACATCATAGAAATATAACGATTCCTCATAAAAGGATGTTTTTACACCAAATCTAGTAAACACCTTGATAAACCACACAAATCACAATAGTTTAAGCTATAAAATCTTTATGCCATGATCTTTCAAGAATAATAGATAATTTCATCCATAATAAAATGGTCTCACAAAATTTCCTCATCGAATCAACCCAAACCAGAAGCACTAGGAAATGAGGATGAATTGAGGCCTTATATATATGAAAGGAAAGGAAAGATTGATCTAAATATAGAAAAAACACGGCTCAAATGAAGATCATAACACCAAATCACCCCCCTATTGAGAACATTATAGAAATTATGAATATCTATGAGGGGAGAAGAATCAAATGATTTAATTAAAAGAAAATGAGTGAGGAAGGCATTAATTATCCTTTATTATAATTGAACACATTTTTAAGACTAATAAAAGTTAATTGATTGAGATATAAAAAAAGGTGAGTATTTTAGTCATTTTAAAATGAAAAAACCATCGCCACATTATACACAATGGAATGGACATAGACATGGTGTTATTGAAAATAGATCCAGAAATGGCCATCCCTATAGCTTGCTACCCAATCCTAGGTCATTTTACTCCCACCATGACATTTGAAACAAGAATGGTGAGGTTTCTATGGCTGTTGTCGACAATAGCCTCTATAGATCACCATAAACTATCCACAACTTGTCCAACCATTTATCTTCCTTCTTGGTTTACTCTGAGGCACAATAGGTACCACCACCGCTTGCACTACATTCGCCATATTTCTCTTTTTGAACATAAAAGGATCCAAAACAAAAAATCAAGCTCCATGATACCTACATTATAAACTAAATGCATGATTAAACCCTTATAAGTTTCAAAAAATTATGTAAGACAAGATGGTTCTTACATTTACATAAACACCCAAAATATAGGTGTTAAAAATAATATATTTATAAATATTTAAAAAATTATTAAACACTTTATTCAATTTTTTTGAATGATATATTTATTTACCTTTAAAGGGTTTTATAAACCATGATAAAAGTTTTATAGGGTTTGTTTTTGATTGATTCTGCTTAATTCACCACCCATGTTCAAATATAGGACATTATTTATGATTGGATATGGATATATTTTTATGATTATAGTTATGATTGATTTTTTATATGTTTATGAATTGTTTTTCGAAGTTAGTGGAAAAAATTATATAAGGAATTAGGTTTTGTGGTGTCTATATTAGTGATATTTGGTTTACAAGATACTTATTTTTTTTGAAATTCATGATATATATATTGAGTTTTGTAGATCATTCTTGTGGAGAGTGGCATGGCAGATCTAATGGATATGGATCTCACCAGAGGATGATATGTAAATTCTTGCTTTAATTATTATATATGTTTCATTTTCCTTCTCTATTAAAATTTCCATAGTTGGTAGTTTAGATAAGGAAGCTATTGAGTTTGTTTTTGTACTCACCCCAACTTCATATGTCCTTTTTATGGACATATAGGATCATATTGGAGGTAGTGTCAGATTATTTTATTTTATAATTATGTAAAGTATTGATTTGGAGGGTTTTATTCTATATACCACTTTGGTATATTTTAATTTATCCAGGTGTACTTTTTTTTTTCCAGTTTATGTTTTTATTTATTCCAATAATAGTGGTTGTATTTTAATTTATAATGTTGAATTACATAAAAATTGATGATGATTAGTGTTTATCATGGATATTTAAATTATACATTCTTAAAATTTACATTATATCATTATTACACTATATATTAGGGTAATATATTCCATTATTGAGTGTTTATACCTTTGACTCTAGTCATCATAGCGTATCATTATAATGGTGAGTCTTTGGTATATCATAGTTCATGATAGTTATTTGGAGAGCCACCAGATAAGGTATATTATAATAATTTTAAAGAGTGAAACTACCACATACACCTTTTTTCCTCTTAGGATAACTATTCATTTTCATCACTATTCTTATGAGGATAAAAAAAAACTCTCAATATATTGATTAAAGTTAAGTTATGATCCAAATTTAGATCTTTTGGAACATGTTAGAGGGGGTTTTTTTATCCACTAATGCACCAAAAAATAAAAAAATGAACAATAATAGAAATAGAAGCAAGGTATCAATTTTTTCTGACTAATCAACTCATAATATATAACCTTTAGTTTTTTTACCAAGGAACCATGATAAATATTTTATAAATGTATGGTAACTGGTAACTTCAAATCACTATGAATGTTTAAAAATTCATAAAACCTATTTTAATAATAAATTTCTAAGATATAATATATTATAAGTTTAGAGTTAATACCATAATGAAATTTTGATTCCCAAATATAATTTCCCATAAATTGATAGATAATGTATAAAATTATTAGAATTACATTTGAACTAAATTTGGTAATACTTAATTAACTTATCAAAAACTCTTAATAAAAACTAAAGTTTAGAAAATTAATTTCATAGGATGATTTTTCATGATAACTAAATATAATTTAATCATAAAATTCATTTATCTTTTTTCAAGATTATTTAATTAAGACATATTCACAAGTATTAATTCAATCAATACTACTTTAATCATTCCAACTCCGGTTGTTAATAGAATTAAAATGAATCAAAATGAATTCAGTGTAAATTTTCATTGAAAAATGTGAATCTAAAAAATATCATGATTAAACAAACTTTACCAAATTGGGTTCCTCCAATATTAGATAATTTTGATTAATGTTCCACTAAGTAGTAAAATAAATCTATGAATCAATATGAAACTACCATAAAGAACATCCTTTAAATTATAGTTTTTTTAAAAATATTTCCCGATCATCCTTATACTATATTTTTTCTCTCATTTAAGGAGTTTATCCACTGATGATCAATCCAAAAATTAGTAATTAATGATGAAAACATGTTTAAAATAAATTGAATATAAATGAAAACAAATTGATTGAATATATTGAATTAATCTTTACAAGTGAGTAGAAAAAAAACCAATTTAGAAGAAAAAAAATTCAAAAGTATTAAAAAAATATAATAAAAAACTGTTGGACCACTTCATGCTCTAAAAAAGTCATGAATATACTCAAAAATCTGAGAAAAATTATTTTAATAAAAAATTAAGTGAATTAAGTAAGTTAATGAAAATCCTATTCTTATGGTAGTTACCATAACTTGGTGTTTTATATATCTATTTATGTTTATTTAGAAATAGTTACCATCTTCATCACCTCTAAAAAATGTTCCAATATCAATTTAATTCAAAATAATATCCTCAATATAATTACTATAAAAATATTATGAAACATGTAAATGTATTTTATTTATATCGACTAAATGATATATTGGATTAATTGAATTCAAAAATGGATTGAATATCCATATCAATTCACAAAATATTCATTTTCAATAGGATCCTTAAAAATAACCATGAAGAGGATTCTACTTGAGGTGAAATTATAATTTTTTAAGTATATAACTTTAATACCTAAGTGAAATAGTCATTTTAGGTTCCTTGTGAATGTTATATCTCAAATAAGGAATCATCATGGAGTATATACCATGAAAAGTTTTCTTTATTTATCTATATCACTTTTTAATATCACATGGTTAAAATTACTATGATTTCTAAGATCTATCTTGATTTCAAAATTCTTTCTAAATCATGATGCTGCAATTTTATAGAATGTCATGATTTATTATTTTCAATTTAAATATTAACTAAACTCTACTTTAGCCAAAACTAAATCTAATACTTACCTAGACCATTAAAAATAAAAATTATTCAGTGTCAAATGGATAAATTAAAAGTAAAATTAGTTATATAAATCATTGAAAAATTTATTTAATCAACTCTTTGGTGTATTTGTACAATTCAAATAATTTTTTAATCACACATATTTGATAAAATTGATTGATTTTATACAATTAAATCAAAAAAATGCATACTTGATTTTAACATGTTTTAAATTAATTTTAAAGTATTTATATGAGACTTATCTAGAATGATTATGTGTTATAGTTAAAATTAAAAAGATATAATAAAATTTGAATAATTAAATTTTTGATCTTGAATTGTATATTTTAATAATGTCAAATAAATATATTTATATATCATTAATTAATATTAATGTAGAGTTTGTTTTCAAATTATGATGTAAATTAAAGAGTAAATTTTATGGTGTTAAACAAAGATTAATTTATAATTAAATTGGATCTAAATGCAAAAGTGAAATTTTATATACAACAAAACTTTCCTATTAAATTAATACAAGGGAAAAAGAATCCCCTTTTTGTAAATTTTGAAGGTCATTGTGTGATACCTCTTTGATTAAGGCAATTTCTATAATTTGTGAGTGAATGAGGGAGAAATTATATCATTTGTTAATTTATAGAAAATAAAAAGATAATTAAAATAGTAGTCTCAATTTATTCCAATAATTTTCTTGAAATTCATAAAATTGATATTTATTTTGTAATTATATGTTTATTGTATATCAACTGTTAATGATTTTTAGGAAGAACTTGTCCATATGATGGAAACACATTGCCTGAATGGCCCGAAGGGCTTCAGTTTTTATTTATTTTTGATCATCCCCCTTTCAAGGGATAAGGGGGAACCATTATAAGGCTCATAGGATTAAGAGACATATTAAATGACCCATTGGTCTTAGAGATATCATCCGAAACAGAAAACTTGAAACTTCCCCTCCCTAGAAAATATAATATGTCATCTCTCCACCTTCGCATCGATGGTCGGCTAGCAATCCTGTGAAAAGGTGCACAAGACTGGTACTGATGGAAATTATATAACCTCTCATTTTTCCAACTCTGAATAGCTCTGCTCTAGTGAATTAACCTGCTTTGAATCCTCATCTAGAGCCTTATTCCTTTTATATTCTATCTGGTACATCTACAATTCATGTGGCTCGAAGGCCTTGAGGTGGAATCATGTCAACAATTTTAGAATGAATTTACATGGGTCAAAAGTGTTATCCTTTTATTAATATATTTGATTGATAAAAACTTTTAATATATATTATATAAGTTAATTTGATCATATTAAATGCAAGACTTTACATTTAATATAATCCTTTTAAAAACATCATGTTTCATTTGAAAATTTTATTTTTCATCCATCTAGGTTAGGGAAAAGGAAAAAGTAAACTAGATTGAATGAATTAAATAGTACCAATGATTGACTAAAATTAGGTGTATAAAATTGAGAATAAAATATGAAATATTAATGCCCAACCTATGTATCCTAAGAAAACCCCCAAAAGATATCCTATTTTGTACGTCATATAACAAAGATGAATCATTGAATGTCGATATTCATATAATTTTCCACCAATATTAACTCTCTCAATTGAAGTAGAGAGTTCCAGTAGTGGATCTAAGTTTTAATTTCATATTAATTTAATGTGATATACTTTATACTTGTAAAGAACTGGAAATTTAATATATTTTTTTAAATTAAATGGAATTATTTCGAGATTGAAAAAATTGATGGAATGTGATTCTGAGGCCCGATGTTCCCAGAATGGAATTTTGAACTTTTTTAAGGTATGTTTAGTAAACGTGTGAGTGGGGTTCTCTATATTTTGAACCGGTGGACGGATTGAAAATATGAGGGCACCATTAAATTTGTAGTGATGAGATTTTCTTAAGGGAAGCTTAACTTTTGCTGGAAAGGGTCGGACAAAAAAGTTAAATTTAGGACATTTCAAAAAAAATATATAAATGTTATTTTATTTATTTTTTTAAACTATTGAGAGATGGTGGAGAGACCAAAAAGTAATTTGACTTTAAATGAAATCGTTTAATAGCATGTTAAAATTGGTTATGTATCTGCAAGCATGGAAAATTAATTGGCTCATTAATTACGGTTCATTAACAAACCACATTAATGAACCGAGAGTTAACAACCTCCTTAATGTTAAATTAAAAGCCTGGAATGGTATTTGGAAAACCATGAGAGAACTCTCAACTAATCACCAATGGAAATCCTCTTCAACAGAGAACGAATAACTCTATTGAGGATTCAGTCAGGAGATCGACGAACGCCGACAAACACCTTTGTTTGCGAACCCTTCTTCCTCATCCATAGCGTCTTCCAATGAGTTCAAGTAGGGGGTTTAAATTATTTATGCATTTAAATGATTTTTATCTCTCTATTCTTGATTAATATGAAGATATAAGATAAAACAACTAATGGGTTGATCTGTGACTCATTTTTTTTTGCGGGAGGTTGTCGTGGGAATTAATTTTTGGGTTTTATTAAATCTTATGATAATTATTGTTTCACCCACATGTTATAATGCTAATGCGGAGGGTGCGGTCCAATCCGAACAAGGCCTGAACCCTCCGCCGAACTTGTTCTTGATGTGTTATTCTTGGAGGAATGTTCAACTTGATAGAAATACGAAACCGAGGACCACGAAGTGAAGGTGGCATCCCGGGAGGCCCTTAGGCACAGACGGAAAGAGAATCAGACCACCAGAGATTCACCGATGACCCGTAGAAGTGATTCCGTCACAACACCATCATCGCGACAATGGTGGTGACCTACGACTGAAAAGAGGTGGCAAGAGGCACACCATGGAAGAGACGGTAGTAGCCAATGGGCTGCCGCAAAGGAAGCGTCGTGACTCCGAGCCACGTCGGAGGGAAGACCTGCGCCCTCTGGTCCCGCATTTGACTGGTTCACAGAGACCGATCAGTAGGAGTGGATCCAGCTAGCTCCACTGATTAAAGACCAAATAGAATTTTTCCCATTAGATGGGGAGCTGGGATCGAACCTAACTTGTGGCTACGGCCATCTGGCACACCGAATTAGGGGCAGCCGGACCGGGCCGGATCCAGCCTGTCAGGGTCGGGCCTAGCGGGCTGGGTCGGCCCAGGTCAGGTCAACCCCGACTAGGTCAGTTCTACCCAGGCTGGGTTAGGTCGGCATAGACCTGGTCGGGTCAGCCCAGACCGGGTTTGGTCGTGTTGGTCCGACCGGGTCAGACCGAACCCAGACCCATTTTGACCTAGTTTCGCATAAAGATCCATATCTTCTAAAGCAAACATCCATTTGACGAACCGTCTATGGGGTTTGAATCCTTTGGATGGGGTGGTACTTTTGAGATAATAAAAATGGGTTTTGGATAAATTTGGAGTATGTCCGAGTTGGATCAAAGCTGAATCCAACCGGGCCCTCAGTACTAAAATGCCTATAACTTACAGATGAGGTGTCTGATTGATGCACTGTTTTCTGCATTGGAACACTTATAACATGGAGATTATTAAGGTTAATTATTAGTGGGATTTCAGGATGGTTGTGGTATGATAGATGGCTTGAGGAGGGGATCCTCCCAGAATCAAGAGTGATAAGTGAGGGAATCCAATGGATGACTATGACGTCATGAAACACCTTGAAATCCTTTGTGGGTCATTAGTTAGTGATACTTTGTGGGTCAAAACCTAGATATCCTCTTTGGGTAAGTAGTTAGCGAGCCTTTTTGGGTTAGCACTTAGTGACCCTCTATGGTTCATCACTTATTAATCCTCTGTGGGTTAGCACCTAGCGATCCTCTGTGGGTCATCACCTAGAGATCCTCTGTGGGTCAACACCCAGTGACCTGATAAAGTCTAGAAAAAAAATCCTCTCGACAGAATAAGATGATCTAGTTTTATGACTAATCATCTTTATTCATGTTCTTTAAGTTGTATACCTCGTTTGAGTTGAGTGTTTTACTTTGTGCTTTATGATTGAGATCATGCTTTTTGGTTATTCCTTTTTGGAATTCTAGGAGACATTCCGGGTCTCAGGGTCCCTACTGGGTATTTGTATACTCACACCTGCATGAGCTTCACCTGCACCTTATTGTGTCTTGTGCAGACGATGAACATCTATGACCAAGATTAGGGATCCGGGACTAAATGGTGCACGACAGTGACCAGTTTACGTGGAGAGCCACAGTGACGAGATGTACATACCCTTCAGGTAGGATCCTTGGCGGATGACCTCAACATCTATTTTTCCCTTTTGCTGCATTTTTTTGTTGGTTTTGTATTCTCGACCATTCTTCTTCAATTCACACATTAATTTTAGCATTTATACTAAGTGTTTTGTTCTTGTTGTGTACCTGGTCTATGTGTTACAAGTTTAAAATAAAATTCCTTCCCATTTTAGGGATATGCCTTTCTAGTGCTAGTCACCAACCCCTATCCTATTGAAGGCAGGTTTGGGGTAGTCACAACACGGGCCCCGAGGGATGGGTCATGAAAAAGTGGTATCAGTGGAGTCAGTTCTACCTAATAACTAAGACTCTAAAATTTTCAATGGAGTAATAGTGTTAAGTGTTTTGAGTATGGTTTTCAGTTCAGCGAGTCCAGTGTTGGTGCGATGGCTGACGTATCCATACACCATGATCCTAAATTCTGATTTCCAACATGGTACATGAAATCACTGATTACATGTGTTTTGAAAATGTTGTTTTACTTTTGAACTTTCTGAGTCAGCTCACCAAGTATAACTTATTGATCATGGAGCATCTGTTTTTTTACAGGATTCCACCGCATAGATAGCCAACCGGGATTCTAGTAAGAGATCACAATGATGGCCCACCGAGCGATGAGGCTTCGGTGTAGGGCCCTCTTACAACAATGGTACCTTCAGGTGATATACCAGTAACACCACTACCCGTAGGGAAGAAGATTCCACCAGCCCCACCAAAAGACTGTGCACACCGACTGATCTCGTTGCACGAATTCCAGAAATAGAGGCCTCTGATTTTTCGAGGCCAAACAGATCCCCAGGCACCTGAGGACTAGCAGGAGGTTTTGGCATGGGTTTTTCTCTTGGTTGAGACACCAGCAAACCAGATGGTGATCCTAGCTGCTAGCCTCTTCTAGGGAACAATTGGGAGATGGTGGAGCCTGACGCTCCAGACACACGAGGAGGCGACACTCTTCTAGTTGGACTTCAAGAGCCTCTTTAGGGAAGAGTTCATACCCATGAATTTATGTTCAATACGTATTCAGGATCTACTGCACTTACAACAGGGAATATTGACAGTGGTCCAACACTCGGTGTGATTCAATGACCTCTCTCGCAACTCCACCGATAAGGTACAAGACCCATTCTTCAAGGCCTAGAAATTTGAGTAGTGTATCCAATGGGATACCAGAGCATTGATGATATCAATCAACATCCCATGCAGGATAGGGTTTTAGAGTGAGAACTATTTGTGGAGAGATTCCTTGACGAGAAGGCACAAAAAACAAGATTTACCATCAGACGACATGTAGCTGAGTCATCTGCAGCAGGTAGTAGGAAGATGAGGCAGAGGCCCAAGAGGGCCAGACCTTCCGAAGGAAAACTCCAGGATGAAGGGTTAGAGGTGCGGTGTTCGCGAGGTAGAGGAGTTAATATGAGGACTAGAGTCTGTTACTCTTTCCACAGACAGGGGTACATAGCTCGCGACTATCCAACTCACCACGTGGATGATTAGCAGGCGGTCGAGGGACCATCGAGTTAGTAAAAAAAGTTTGAGCAAGGTGGTCTGCAGGGTGATGGACCTAGCAGAGGAGCAGGCCATGCAACAGTAGGTGGGTGATGATTTGAGGTTCCACCTCCACCACCCCTAGGTGGTCCACCCTGACCATAGGGAGTAGGTGGATATAGACGAGCTCAGATATAGGCAGCTGAGGAATATGACCACGACACTCCAGAGATGATTATAGGTATGATCTATGTCTACTCCACCCTAGCTACAGTTCTTATACACACATGTTCTAGTCACTCTTTCATTTCCATGGCTCTCATTCGGAGCTTGGAGATTCCAGTGGATCCATTGGCTCGTTTCTTATGATTAGAGACTCCTAAGGGAGAGGATTCAACAATTAAACACTAGTGCAGGTAGTGTGAGATCACTCTAGGAGGTGAGAGATTCATCCGTGATCTTCTAGTTGCAGTGTCTAGGCCTTATGACGTCATTTTGGGTATGGACTGGATATCCACACTCCATTCTTATATCGACTATTTTATGTGGAAAGTGTGGTGTGACCGTGAATATGGGACCAGTTTTTCCTTCAACGACGATAAGGGAACCTTTGCAGCTTATGATGGAATTTATGAGAGGTGGGTGCAGCCAATAAATCATCAGTTGGCTAGCCTTACCCTCAGAGTATTTGACGATAGGAGTCTGAGTTATCCTATAGTAGTGGAGCTGTGTGATGATGTATTTACTGATGATGTTTCGGGATTACCTCCTCGCAGAGAGGTAGAATTCTACATTGACATGTACCCCAGAACGACACTGATATATACACCAACATTTCAGATGGATCCCGCAGAGATTCGTGAGTTGAGGGTACAGTTGGAGGACTTGAAAGGGAAGGGGTTCATAAGGCCCATTTTTTCTCTATGGGCAGCTCCAATTTTTTTTTCCAAGAGGGAAGACGGGAGTTTGAGGCTTTGTGTGGACTATCGGTGCCTAAACTAGGTGACCATGAAGAACAAGTGTCCACTCCTGATGATTTATGATCTCTTAGACCTCCTGAAGGGAGCTCAATGGTTTTCAAAGATAGACCTCAGATCAGGCTATCATCATCTTAGGGTATGAGATGAGGATGTACCGAAGATGGTATTCAGATGCTGGTATGACCACTATGTGTTCTTGGTGATGCCTTTAGGCATGAAGAACGCCCCAATAGTGTTCATGGGACTCATGGAAAGGATCTTCCAGCCTTATGTTGATCACTTCATGGTGGTTTTCATTGACAACATCTTGATATACTCAGCATCGGAGGAGGAGCATGGTACGTATTTGAAGATAGTTCTGGATACACTCTGAGAGAACCAAATTTATGGAAAGCTCTCGAAGTGAAAGTTCTAGATATGAGAGGTCCAATTTCTAGGACACATTATCTAGGAGTCTAGGGTTTCCAGGGATCTAGCAAAGATAGAGGCAGTTTTTTCTTGGGAGACACCCAGGAGTGTGATCAAGGTTCAGAGTTTCCTAGGGTTGGCTGGGTACTACCAAAAATTCATACCTGACTTTTCGAAAATAGAAACACCCTTGTAAGATTTGACAAAGAAAGGAAAACCTTTATTATGGAAAAAGATATTCCAACAGAGTTTCCAGAAGATGAGGTGTTCAATGATGAGTTCCCCCTTCTTGAGGCTACTAGAAGAGGGCATTGGGTATGTAGTCTACTGTGACACATCAGGGACCAGAGTGGGATGTGTCATAATATAGGAGCATGATGTGATCGACTATGGCTCATGAAAATTGAGATAACATGAGAATAACTATGCTACCCATGACCTGGAGTCTACAACAGTGGTATTTTCTTTGAAGATGTGGCATCACTACTTGATGGGTGAACAATTTACCATCAACTCTGATCACAAGAGTCATAGGTATATATTCTCACAGAAGGACCTAAAATTGAGACAATGATGATGGATGGAGTTCCTCTAGGACTCTGACTTCAAGATAGTCTACAATCCTAGGATGGGTAGAGAACCACATAAGATACCACAAAGTACAAATGGATTCCGTGGAGAAAGCGTCATGGCTTCGAGCCACGACGGAGGGAAAACCCTTGCCCGCAGGTCCCGCCTTTGACCGGTCCAGGCAGACCAGTCAACAGGAGCGGAACCAGATGGCGCTGCTGATTGAAGACTGAACAAACTTCTATTCATTTTGTGGGGAGCTGGGGCCATTCCCACCTAGTGGCCACACCCAGCCGACAGACTGAACCGGGTCCAGCCAGATTGGGCCTGATCCAGCTGGTCCGGGCCGGGTCCAGTGGGTTGGGTCGGGTCAGACCCGGGCAGGGTCGGGTCAGCAAAGACTGGGTCACGTTGGCCCAGACCATGTCGGGTTGGCCTAGACTGGGTCGGGTTGGCCGAGACCAGGTCGGGTTGGCCCAGACCGGGTCGGGTCAGCCCAGACCTGGCCGGCTCGGCCCCAGACCCATTTTTGACCCAGTTTCGCATAAAGGCCATATTTTATAAACTAGACATCCATTTGATAAACCATCTACGATGATGGAATCCTTATGAAGAGGTGGTACTTTTGAGATACTATACTTGGGGTTTTGAGGAAGTTGGAGTATGGCCATGTTGGATTAAAATAAAATCTAACCGGGCCCTCGGTACTAAAATGCCTATAACCTACAGACCGAGAATCCGATTGATGCGCCGTCTGTTGAGTTGGAAACCTTATGACATGATGATTCTTTAGGGTTACTTATTTTTGGGTCAACACTTAGAGATCATCTATGGTTCAGAACATATAAATCCTCTGTGGGTCAGTAGTTATAGATTCTCTCTAGGTCAGCACCTAGCGACCCTCTTGGGTATGCACTTTGTGATCATCCGTGGGTTAACACCTAGAGATCCTCTGTGGGTCAGCACCTAGCGATCCTCTACGGGTCAGAACCTAGTTAACATGTGTGGTCTAGCAAAAAAATCCACTTGATGGAATAAGATGATCTAGTTTTATGACTAATCATCATTATTCATGTTCTTTAAGTTGTACACCTAGTTTGAGATGAGTCTTTTACGTTGTGATTTCTAATCGAGATCATGATTTGTGGTTTTTAGTTTTTGGAATTCTCGGAGACCTTCAGGGGTCTCGAGGTAACCACTGGGTATTGTGATACTCACCCCTGCATGGGATTCACCCCCACCTTGTCATGTCTTGTTCAGATGACATACAACTTTGACAGAGGCTAGGGATCCAGGACTAGATGGTGTATGGAGGTGACCGATTTACATGGAGAGCCGCAGTGAAGAGCTTTACCTATCCATCTAGAATGATCCTTGGAGGATGACCTCAGAAGATTTTTTTTATATTTTCTTTTAGTTGGGTTTGTATTATGGCCTATTCTGCTTCAGTTCACACTTTACTTTTAGCAGTTATACTATGTGGTTTGTTCTTGTTGTGTTCCTGGTCTGCATGTTTCAGGTTTAAAAGGAAATTCCTTCCCATTTTTGGGATATTCCTTTTTAGTAATAGTCACCAACCCCTATACTATTGAAGATGAGCTTGGGGTTGTAACGACATGGGGACTGGGGGACGGGTCATGAAAATACTTCCCTATAGAGTCAATCCAATTTATAATTAAAAAAAATAAATAAATCAAATAGAAATAACATTTATATACAATATTGTTCTATATAAAAACTCAATAGTTATGCTGGAATTTTATTTTTCAATCCTAATTAAGTTTATATCTGACTTCAAACCGAGTAATTGGTCCATTGAGTACTTCCTTAGAGGGTGCACGATTCTAATTGGGAGGAATCTTGAGATCCTTCATACTTGGTGTGTAACAACCCAAACCTTTATTAATGAAAATTATTCATGATCTAATTAAATGTCTTATTATGTAAAATGGTTATGTAAAACATATTCACTTCCTTGGTTTTATGTTCTTGGATTTTAAAATACCGTTATGAATTGTTACCATATCTAATATAGCCGTTGAACAATGATCACATGATTTATATAAATACAGGGATTTAACAAATCCAATTTACTCTGGAAAAGGAAACAATGGCCTCATCTAGTAGAATATATCCATACGAAGCCCATTTTTCAGAGATTATAAAGGAGGTATCACATTTGGTTTTCTCTGTTGATCAAGCCCAAGACAAGCTTCAACACATTAAGCTTGAACAGAACCAACTATAGGAGAAGTGGAAGTTAATAGAGATTACCACCTGAGCGATGTTATCTGATCCTCCCCAAAAGTCTATCACCATCACACACCTTACTCTTAGGTATTTTGTGGGTGTTATAAGGGGTTATGTAATATTACCTTAGCACTATGATTATGTGCATTATTATTTTATATAATAAATAATATACATTCATTTTATTATTGTTACTTTGTAAAAGGGTTTTAAAGCACCAATATCATTTTTAGTTAATATTCCATTAAGAAATATATATTGATGAATTAATAGATTTTTGAATTAAATAATATTTAAAAAAAATATTATTACTAAATTATTTTTTATTAAATATAAATTACCATATAAATTTTTATTAATACAATTGAAATTTTTATTAAGGTTTGGAAGATGTTTTTGTCCAAACCCATGAATTTTCGATAAATGTCAGTTTTTATATTAAAAGTAAAAATTCACATATTTAGAAAATTATTTAGATAAATTGAATATTATTTTTAGATATAGGATGTTTCAATTATCTAACGGTGAATTTTTCATAATTTTCTGAGACAATCGATTTTTTGGGTAAAAATTAAATACTATTTGAATATATAATGTGTTTTATGATATCAAAATGACTTAATAGTTTTGTAATGAAATACTATAAAAATTATGTTTTGCCAATATATTTTTTATCTTTACAATAATGTGATTTTATATTTGTTTGATTTGTTTTAAAAAGCCTTATTGGACCCTCCAATACTTATAAAACATTTTAACACTTTAAAATGATTTCCTTAAGAGTGTGACTCACCTCCACATAAGAAAGCCTAATATTTTAATACGTTCGGCCATTGGACTTATAAAATAATGTTTTTCAATACCCTTTGGAAAACAACAAGTAAAAAACAATGGGAGGTTTTGTTGTTTTGATTAGTTTAATGTGTAGTGTCCAAAACCTAAATAATAATTAATTCCCTCTCCTTTCCCATATAAACCCACTAAATCTCCCATTAATCATTAATCAAACCATTTATAGCTCTAAAAAACTATTACTCATCTATATATAATCCTCACAAGGTTCCCGAATCTCCCAATAATCCTCTATCAAGCCTCTCCCAATCCTCTGAGATCACACTTCCAATTAAGGGATTTCTTCCTTTCTCATTTTTTTTCAAATTTAATTATGTTGTTATACCCTATTATTTTCAATTAAAATGTTGGGGGTATGATTTATAACCTCCCCCATAATTACCTCCTTGTTTTAATAATTATATACTTATTCATCTCTCATTAATTCCTCCCATGTACACCCGTTACCATGGAAAAATTCTACAAAAAATTTCTCTATTCTCATTTACATTCAAAAAATTGTTTTATATTATGCATATAAATTCCATTACATATGTTGGGATATTATGTTACATGAACCCCTTACATTACATTTCATGTATATATTATGTGATACCCATTTATCTCTCATCAACCCATTTTATGATTTCTATTTGACGTCGTTATTCAGCCGAAGTTACACCAAAATTTCACATGCCAAAATCAACGTGTAAGTAAATACCAAACCCATTTATCTATCAAAGGGATTCGCCTTTATGCACATATACTTATTGATTTGGGACTTAAATTTATGTATTGAACATCTTTTATTCTTGGATTAAATTATTATTTTTAATGAATCCATGTTATATGATCCATGTGGCACACTTATGCATGGAATGAAATGTTTATAAAGGGTTCACCCTGATAGCGCTCCAATGCATTGAATAAAGATTAGTAT
This sequence comes from Viscum album, assembly GCA_963277665.1. NCBI lineage: Eukaryota > Viridiplantae > Streptophyta > Magnoliopsida > Santalales > Viscaceae > Viscum > Viscum album. The sequence goes on from OY728159.1 coordinate 740,624,416, forward strand.
CATGATGCATCAAGTGCAATTAGGGTTTACTCATGCTAATTCAAGTTAAATAAGGGTTTACTCTTGCTAATTGAAGTGGAATAAGGTTTTACTCATGCTCCATGGGCAATGATCCTTGGATCATGCTTATATCATGTTAGATGTTGTTGCCACATTTCCATGTTATCATAATGAATTTATGTTCATGTTTCTATAATTCACCATTGATATGTATATTTAATAACATGTACTATATTCTTCATGTTATTCATTTTTAATCCCTTACTAGGCTTTATATCTCACCCTTTTCTTATGCGTGTCCTTAGGTTATCCTATGCAATGCTAAGTGCGAAGGAATGTTGTGGTCATGTAAAATAAGTTTTCAATATAGATTTTGTGTTTTATGTTATAAGTTGTTATGTAATGTTACTAATTTTTCCAATAAACTAGACCTATTGATCCTTAAATTTATCTTGAGTGCAAGTTTATGTAATCAATCATGTTTATGTGTGTAATAAAGAGTAGGGTTGTTATAGTTGGTATGAGAGGAAAGGTTTAGTTATTATTGGGATTAGGTTTAGAAAACCCTAGTGAAAGCATTAGGGATAAGACAAAGTATAATAAAAACATCCCTAAATTTTGGTGAATATAGAGTAAGTGGTTTATCAAGAAAATATATCCCTAACTGGATACGAAAAAGTAGAGGCAGCTCTAGCACAGATGTATCTAGGGGTAAAACCTGAAAAAACCGCTTTGAGATAGACTCAAACAAGAACTAGTTCACAAAAATGGGCATTACCGCACTATTGGTTACAACACTCCTAGGGGATATTATTTGGTAAATTCATAATGTTAGTATGAACCATTATTAAGGGATTAAAAAAAATTCCTCTTAGAATATATATTGGGAAGTAAATCATGGATAACATAGATTGAAGCCTGTAAATTACTAAGTCAAGGAAATAAATATAATTTATAAGATATCTTTTTTTTTCATTAGATTACCCTTATGTGTTACCCATAACTTTCCTTTTATTCTAGCCAATGGTCGGTAATAGGAGGAGTCAGGCTAACAACCGATGTGAAGATTTATGTGATGACTCTTCTAATGAGATGCCCAATCCGATGCGAATGATAATCACAAACTTTTTCATGATACTCTCTTAGTTTACTCAGGTTTTGAATAGAAACATGGGTTGAGAGGAACATCCACCCCCCAGGAAATAACAAGCCACAATAAAGAGCTCAATGAGACCAAAGCCTCATACTTTTAATGGTTCATCAGATCCCTCAATCTCTAAACAATGGATCAAATTCATTGAAAAGATCTTCTCCATACTTAAAATTTCTAAACAAGAGAAGGTTTTTCCGATTTCGTATCCCATGGATGGTGAAGCTGATCAATGGTGGACATTTATAAAAAATATGAAGCCTGAGGAAGAGATCGAGGCATTGGAATGTAAGGATATTCAGAAAATGTTTTTCGATAAATATTTTCCTTTCACCCTTCGACTTAAGATGGAAATGGACTTCCTTGACATCAAGAAAAAAGATGAAAAATACATCAGGGTGTAGAAGGAAAACTTCACAATTCTTGCATGATATGACTCTGGCTTTGTCTTCACCCCCTAATGAAAGGTTGAACATTTGTTTGTTGGGTTAAAAACTGGGCTACATAAAGCCCTATCGATCTGTGACTTTGATAACAATGAGGAAATTGTCCGATGTGCCCTCAAAGTCAAAATGGAGATAAGAGTATCTCAGGGTTATCATGGTGACAAGAAGAGGAAAGTGGAATTTTATTTTGGTGGTCCAATGGAGAAATCCAATGGTGCTATGAAATTACAACACCCCAATTGCCAAAGGTACAGAAAGAAGCACCCTAGAAATTTCCTAAAGGGGATGAGGAAATGATTTAGGTATGGAAGAGAAGGGAACCTGGCAATTAACTATGAACAAGAAAACCCCGTTTCTGCGACAGAGGATAGAAAAATTCCTTTCTAACCTCAATGCATTGTTTATTTCTTCAACTTCAAAGAACCAAGGAACTTTGCAAACCAGTTCTCTAATCCAAGGGGTTTTTTGAGGTAACTGAAACCTCCAAGGTAGCAAGGGAGAGATTTTTCCATCACTACTACCAAAGAGAACCCCGAAAACAAAGTGGTTACAAGTACACTAGTTATTCATTCAAGAATAGAGAACATACTTTTTGATTTTGGTTATATTCTTTCTTATATATCATTGAGGTTTAGTAGAACAATTCCAACACCACAAAAAATCATGGAAATAAAGATTTTGGTGAGAACAAAAAATGGGGCAATTATTGCATCCCATGAATACAACTCCTTCCCCGTCACAATTTGTGGATTTAACTTTCTGGAAAATCTCATCATACTCCCTCTGGTATAATTTGATGCAATTCTTGGAATGGATTGAATTTCATTATATAGATCCAACATAAATTGTAGTGAGAGGAAAATCACTCTCCATATAGAGAATCGACCCCTGATTCCGTACAAGTTCATGGAGGAGGATGATTCTTTTTTTGCACCATCATCTCAATCATTGATATTACTACCCTATGAGAACTCGTATCTTTCTTAGATGATTGAGTCTAAGAAACAACCATCCTTGAAGACATGCCTATTGTGAGGGAATTTTCTGAAGTGCTTCCCAATGAATTGCCTAGTCTTCCTCCTAGAAGAGATGTTGAATTCTCAATTGATCTTATACACGGGGCATTTCCAATATCCAAGAATCCATATAGAATGGCTGTTTTGGAGATTTAGGAGCTAAATAAACAACTATAATAGAATCTATATAAAGGGTTTATACACCCAAGTGCTTCACCATGGGGTGAACTAGTCCTCTTTGTTAAGAAGAAGGATGGGTCAATGTGCCTGAGCATTGATTATCGCGAGCTCAAAAAAATCACAATAAAGAACAAGTATCCCCTTCCACGAATTGGTGACTTGTTTGATCATCTACATGGAGCACAATAGTTCTCCAAGGTAGATTTTTAGTCAAGATATTACCAAGTAAGGGAGAAGAAGGAGGATATCCCCAAGACTAATTTTCATACAAGGTATGAGCTCTATAAATTCACAGTAATTCCTTTTAGACTCACTAATTCACCATAAATATTCATGTAATTGATGAAAATAATCATTAGATATTACCTTGAAATTTTTTTGGTAGTAATTATAGACGATATTCTAATATACTTCGAAACTAAGGAAGAGAATGAGGAGCATCTAAGCATTGTACTAGAGACCTTTGAAAAAGAGAATCTCTATGAAAAGTAAAACAAGTGTGAGTTATGGTTAAAGGAAGTGTCATTCTTGGGTCATATCATCACAAGTAATGGGATATATATGGATCCCTTAAAGACACCTGCAATTGAGGGACAACTGAGGCCAACATCGGTGAAAAATATCCATATATTCCTAGGGTTAACTGGATATTGTCGCCAATTTGTGAGAAATATATCACAATTGCCCAACCCTCTTACCAGGCTAACCTAGAAAGAAGTAAAGTTTGCTTCAAGTGATGAATGTGTAGATAGATTTAAGGATTTGGAAAGGAGGATTATCACTGTGCCTGTGCTCACACTACCCATAAGTAAAGAACTTTTTGTGACATTCAGTGATTCTTCAAAGAAGGTCCTGGGCTATTTTTTGATGTAAAATGAAAAAGTCATTGACTATGCTTCAATCCAATTTAAATTTCATGAGAAAAACAATCCAACACATGATATAGAGTTGGATGTAGTAATCTTCGCTTTAAAATTTTTTCTGCATTACCTCTTTGGGGAGAAGTGAAAAATATATACAGATCACAAAAGCCTCAAGTATATATTACCATAGAAAGAGATGAATATGTGCTAATGAAGATGGTTAGAGCTTATCAAAGACTATGAATGCACAATACATTACCACATTGGGAAAGCGAATAAGGTGGCATATGATCTAAGCAGAAATTACCTCGTGATTCTTTCATTGATGAGAATCGAAAAGGATCTAATCTTCTTAGATTTAATGAATATGGAAGTGGGAATCATAAAAAAGATAACATCATAAATCCTTTCACAAATTATTAATCAAAATTCTCTTTTAGAAAGGTTAAAGTATTTCCAAGAGGGTGATATTGGAATTCAGAAGAAAGTGAAAACTATCAGAAAAGGAAAATCCTCGAAGTTTAATGTTAATGAAGAAACAATTGTGAGATTAGGGTCAAGACTATGTGTTCTATCAAATATAGAGTTAAATAATTAACTTTTGGATGATGAACATAGTTCAAATTTCTCCATTCACCCAAGAAACACAAAGATGTATTGAGATATATGAGGGAATTATTGGTGGTATAACATGAAGAAGGAGATCACTGAGTATACATCAAAGTGCTAGGTTTGTCAGTAAGTGAAGGCTGAGAGGGTGAAGTCCAAGGGGATGATGCAACCATTACCCATACCAACATGAAAATGGGAGAACATAACCATGGACTTCTGCACTAGATTTCTGAAGACATCCAAGGGAAAAAAATGCTATCTGGGTTATTGTATATCATCTTACAAAAACTGAGCACTTCATTTCAATTCATGTGTATTTTTCAGTAGATCAACTAGTAGAGATATACATCAGAGAAGTGGTAAGGCTTCATGGAGTACCACTATCGATTGTATCCGATTGAGATCCATGATTCACCTATAAGTTCTGAATGAGTCTCCAACATGATCAGAATATTGATATAAACTTTTGTATGGCTTATCATCCTCAAATTGATGGCCAATCTGAGCAGACTATCCAAAAACCTGAGGACATGTTGATATCATGCTCAATGAACTTAAAATGAGGATGGGATCAACATCTTCCTCTGGTTTAGTTCTCTTATAATAACAATTTACACTCAAGCATCCAAATGGATCCTTATGAAGCCCTTTATTAGAAGAGGTGAAAAGCACTGACATGTTGGGATGAAGTTGGGGAGAGAAAAATCCTAGGTCTAGAAATGGTGAAAGAAATTGTGGAGAAGGTTAAGACCATCCAACAACACATTAAAGATGCTCAGAGTCGACAAAAGATATATGCTGATAATCATCGACAAGACTTAGAGTTTTATTTTGGAGACATGGCATTCCTCCGCATATCACCATGGAAGAGAGTTATGAGATTTGGGAATAAGGGAAAGATTAGTCCAAGGTACATCGACACTTTTGAGATCCTTGATCGCATTGGAGCAGTGGCTTATCGACTATCACTCCTACCGAACCTGTCTCAAGTACATGATGTATTCCATGTGTCACTCTTAGGAAAGTATATGCCTAACCCATCACATGTACTCAATCCATAGGTGGTCCCATTGGAGTATGACCTCTCCTATGAATAGAAGCTGGTGAAGATCATAGATCATAGAGAAAAAGTTCTACGAAATAAGACAATCACCTCTTCAAGGTGTTGTGGTGTAACCAAAAGTTTGAAGAAGTAATGTAGAAATCAGAGGAAGTGATGAAGTAGAGTTACCCTCATCTGTGTTAGTGCGGGAAAAGGAAAATTTGAGGGAAGAATTTTCTTAAGGGGGGAAGATTGTAACGACCCAAGCTTTTATTAATAAAAATTCCTCTTGATTTAATTAAATTTCTTATTATGTAAAATCGTTATGTAAAACATATGCACTACCTTGTTTTTTTTTGGATTTTAAAATACCATTATGAATTTTTACAATTACTAATATAGCCATTGAATAATGATCACATGATTAGTATAAATATAGGGATTTAACAAGTCCAATTTACTCAGACAAAGGAAGAAATGACCTCATCCAGTATAATTTCTCCATATGAAGCCCATTTTTCAGAGCTCATAAAAGAGGTAGCATCTTTGGGATTCACTCTTGACCAAGCCCTAGCTGAGATTCAACATGTTAAGCTTGAACAGAACCGCCAATGGAATAAGTGGAAGTTAATAGAGATTACCACCCGAGCGATGTTATCTGAACCTCCCTAAGAGTCTGTCACCATTGCACACCGTACCCTTTGGTATTATGCGGGTGTTGTAAGGGGTTATGTAACAATACCCTAACACTATGATTATGTGCATTATTTTTGTATAGAGTAAAGAATATACATTCATTTTATTACCGTTACTTTCTAAATAGTTTTTAAAGCATAAATAGAATTTTTAGTTAATATTCAATTAAGAAATCTATTTTGATGAATTAATGTATTTTTTAATTAATTAATATTTTAATAAAATATTTAAATTACTTTTTATTAATTATAAATGATCATATATTTTTTTATGAATACAATTGAATTTTTTTATTAAGGTTTGAAAGCTGTTTTTGTCAAAGCCTATGAATTTTCGATAAATAATGGTTTTCATTTTAAAATTAAAAATTCACATATTTAGAAAATTATTTAGATAAAATGAATATTTTTTTGGATACAAGATGTCGAAATTATCTAACAGTGAATTTTTCATAATTTTCTGAGTTAGTCAAATTTTTGGGAAAAAATTAAATACTGTTTAAATTTATAATGTGTTTTATGACATCATAATGACCTAATAGTGATGTAAGTAAATACTATAAAAATTTTATTCAGCCAATATATGTTTTATATTTAAAATAATATGATTTTATATTTGTTTTATTTATTTTACAAAGCCTTAGTGGACCCTCCAAGACTTATAAAACATTTTAACATTTTAAAATGATTTCCTTGAGAGTGTGACTCACCAATACATAAGAAAGCCTAATATTTTAATAAGTTTGGACATTATCCTTATAAAATAATTTTTTCACTCCCCTTTGGAAAACAAATGTATAAAAACAATGGGATGGTTTGAGGTTTTGATTATTTTAATGTGTAGTGTCCAAAACCTAAATAATAAATAATTTTCTCTCTTTTCCTATATAAACCCATTCAACCTCTCATTCCTCTTCACTCAATCCATTTTGAGATAAAAAAAACTCTTCTTATTCTATCGATAATACTCCCAAGGCACCCCAAGCTCCCAATAATCCTCTCTCAAACCTCTCCCAAGCCTTTGGAATCACACTTCCAAGTAAGATATTTATTCCTTTCTCATTTTTGTTCAAATTTCTTTATGTTGTTATACCTTTTTATTTTCAATTAAAAATGTTGAGTTATAATTTCTCACCTCCCCCATACTTTATTTATTATGTTTCAATAATTAGATACCTCTTTATCTCTCATTAATGCCTCCCACGTACACCCGTTACCATGCCGAAATTCCATAATGAATTTCTCTCTTCTTATTTACATTCAAGAAATTATTTTATATTATGCATATAAATTCCATTAAATATGTTGGGATATTATGTTACATGAACCCCTTACTTTCCATTTCATGTATAAATGACAAGATACCCCTTTCTCTCTCATAAACCCATTTTACGATTTCTATTTGATGTTCTTATGCTGTCGAAGTTACACCAAACTTTTCCATGCCAAAATTATCGTGTAAGTGAATACCATACCCATTTCTCTATCAAGGTTTATTCACCTTTATGTATATTTACTTGTTTATTTAGGACTTAAATTTATTTATTAAATATCCCTTATTCATGGAATAAATTATGATGTTTAATGAATCCATGTTGTATGATCCATGTGGCACACTTATGCATGAAATAAAGTGTTTATAAAGGGTTCACCTTGATAGTGCCCCAATGCATTGGTTAAAGATTAGTATCAATATACATCAAGTGAAATGAGGGTTTAATAATTATAATTAAAGTGAAATGAGGGTTTTCTCATTCTAATTCAAGGTAAATGATGGTTTACTCATGCCACATGTGCAATGAGCCTTAGCTCATGCTAATATCATGTTAAATGTTATTGTAACATTTTCATGTTATTATAATGCCTTTATGTTTATGTTTCTTTTGTGCTCCATTAATATGCCTATTTCTTACATATACTATATTATTTATGTTATTACTTGTTTACTCCTTTACTGGGCTTTATAGATCACCATTTTCTAATACATGTCCTCAGGTTATCCCATGCAATGCTAAGTACGAAGGAATGTTGTGGTCATGTAAAAAATGTTTTTAATAAAGATGTTGTGTTTTATGTTCTAAGTTTTTATGTAATGTTCTTAATTTTCCCAAAACACTAGACCTATCTATCCTCATATTTTTCATAAGTGCATGTTTATGTAATGAATCATGTTTATGTGTGTAATAAATAGGAGGGTTGTTATATGGTGTAAGGGAAGCAAAGTGTAAAATATTATTTCTTCCAAAAGTTAACCCCAAAGATGCTCACCTACTATTAAAAATATGATTTACCTCCCCTATAATTATAAGAATATAGTTCAATAGGATTCTCTTATAGGTAAATATTATATATCTCTATGATCCTAGTTTTGGAGGATTCACCTCTTAATAAAAATATAATATTAGTGAGATAATAACATCAATGTTGGGAGGAAAAATCTTTAAAAATTTCAAAAAGTATATGAAATTGTTTAATTTACCATTTTAAAACCCTAAAGTCTTTTTAGCTATATTTAAAAATTATTTAGTAAATTTTGTCACTTTTTTCAAAATTTAATATTAGAATATTACTTTTAGACAAATTTTGTCCTTAAAAACTATTATAATGATGCTAAAAATATCTAATTGAAAAAATTTATTGCTCTATTTTTGAAAAAAATATAAAATTTTTCATAATTTAATATGTAATTTTAATAAATTTTAAAAATAAATATGAAATTCAATGTTTAAAGGAAATTAATGGAAAAAATTAGAAGGTGTAAATATGAAATATGGATTAAGTATGAGGTCCAAGCCAATGGTCAAATTTAATCTCATTATGTGAAAATAATTAAATAAGAAAATATCCACAATTATAAATGATTACTAATCATATCTAATATTTATTCCTAAAAATAGATAATTATAATTATGGTTCTCCAAAATGTCTGTCCGAACTTCTTTTCAAAATGCTTCTTTCATATTCTATGGGAATGATGATGGTTTTATAGAAAAAATAGATAATCTATTTTTGGTACCCTCAAGTTCATATAAATACCATGAATCTTAATAAATATAAATATATGTAAAAATCAAAAATCCAAAGCATAATAAAATAAAATAGTGTGTAATAATTTTTATTTTAAAATAAATCTATGTAATATATTGTTGAGTATAAATAAAATATTTATAATTTCATATAATGGTTATAATGATGTTTATGTAGTTTAGGTAAGGTCCTTCATCTTGGGAGTTTTCTTATAGGATGTTTTGGATAAAAAATAATCTATAAATATTTATTTATTAAGAGTGATCTAAAAAACCATGAACACTCTGAATATAATGAAATTATTATATATTTATTATAATTTAACATTTCTTATCATTTTAAAAATATCAAATGTATTGATTAAAAAATAATAAATGAATTTATCTACCAGTTCCCATTATCAACCATTCCCTCAATTTGTTTCAATACTAATTGGTTATTACATACATTATTACAAATCATTAGGGATAATTCATATATAAAAAGGATCATCAGTTTAGGGTTTTCTATATAATTGCTAATATTTTATTACATGTTTAAGGGTTTGAATTATAAAGACTATATACATTTTCTAGATTATCAATTCCCTTAAATATCATGATCAATGATTCTTTATAATACTATATAAGGGTTTAAAGTCTTGTAAATTTAGTTTATTCTATAATTCATACAAGGTAATAGAAAATCATGATTTATAGGGTTCGTTTGAAAGGTCAATGTAGAATTCAACTTTGATGGATATAATTTTTTGTTAGTTTTAACATATATACACTGGATGGTTAATTATAAATATATGTTTTGTAGTTAATTTCTTATTACACTAAAAAAATTATATATTTATTTCAATGTGATTTTAATTATAATTACTTAAATTTATGTACTTAAAAATTCAAAATATTATTAATAAATATATATAAGGATTTTAATAAAATGGATGATATAATTCCTCAATAAGAATCCTATCTAAGATTGAATAAATTTAATATTTACTTTAAAATTTAATTAAACCAACACTTTGATGGCGATTTATGAAAATAGTTTGATAATATAAACTCACCACTTAGTTTTGATCAATATAATATCTATTTGACTGATGAAACTAAATAAATTTTTCTATTTCGTTCATATGATAGTCCATACCTTTGTAAATTTATTTTTGTTACTACATATAGTTTATTCATTTGGATGTTACTAAATAATCCATATCTATATTTTATATTATGGTTAGTATTATTTATAAAAGACAATAATCATGAAGTTTACATATTATAATTAATCAATGAATTGAATATTTTTTAGAGTTTAATTGTAATAAAAATTATTAGATATTATTAATAAATTTACATATCAATACTTTTAGATTTTTGAACAATTGGTGTATTTTTTTCCAAGATTATGTTATCTGTATGGAGTAGATTGAGGCTAAATCATCTCTTTATTTGATGGATTAGGGTGTGGTTTTAATTATTTTCAACTATAAATATTTTTTTTGATTATTTAAATTAAATATTTTATTCATGGGTTGATTTTTTTTCAAAATATAATAAAATTACTAGGGGTAGAGTGGAAAAAGATAAACTACCATCATATTATTCAAAAATTATTTAGACCTTAATGTATTGGGTATAATGTGATTGGTTAAAGAATTTATGAATTTTGTAGACCATAATTGAGGAAAGATTAGTATGTTTTTTGTGATTTACCATATTGGTTGGATTTTTTAGATTAGAATATGTGTTATTATATGTATGTTAAAATACTAATTTTAAGAAATAATTAGTCAATCTTGGATATACCTGAAAAAATAAAATATTCCATCAATTCATGACTGGACTAATAAGATATCTATAAATTACTAGATTTAAAATTATTTTACGAATATTGATTTATTAAAGTTATAATATTGAAACCAACATATTTATTAAAATAATACTTTCAATTAGTTTTTATTGGGGTTTATGTTGATATTTAAAAAAGGTTATTCTTTTAATTTGGTAGATTGTATGAAATCATATTAAATTAATGAATTGAAATTCATGGTTCTCATGTGTTTACAGAAATATCAGTACCCATTAGTATAGAGAACCATACATCACTTACTTAATTATTAAATAATTTTATTTCAAACATATATAATAATACACATTCCAAAATCATATGGTTTAGTTTCTTATAAAAATAGGGTTATCAAATATTAATAAATAAATCCTTAAGCTTTATTTAAAACCTTTTGAATAACACTTCTATAATGTTTCATAATCTTCTTAAAATATGTGATCACCTAGTGACATGTTTTAATGAAAAGGTTTGATAATAATTCATTAGGATGAATAAAAGGAATAAAAATATAAATGAATCAACATGATCACATTAGTGAGCATAGTTATCCTCATCGCATCATAAGAATAAGATTGAAATTATAAAGACATGGAAATCATTTAAAGGAGGCATAAAAAGTGAAACATAAATAATAACTAAACATCATAAGCATAAGTCATGGATCATTTATAATATATCATAACGCAATGGATAAATATAACTATATCATGTCCATGCATGGAATTTTTGATTGACACAACTATATCATTTCAACACATAATCGTGATATATAATACTGTAGCCAATTCATTGGATGGATGTATAATTCCAATTCCTCCCATCATATCATATTATATTAAAAATAATTTATTACACATATAATTGAAACATACATCAATAATAAAAATGAAATAAACTCATGATAATAGAACGAGCTTCATTATAAAGTTGTAAATAATATATTAATGATTAAACACGTAGGTACCAAAAAGAATATGGTAATAAATTATTTTATTCATTCAAGGATTGATTGAATAAATAGAATAATATATACTATAAAATAAAGAAAATTTTTTTATAGGAACTTATTAGCGGTTTTAAAAATAAATAATTTATCAATATCATTGGAGTTGGATAAGAATTTATCCCATATAAATAAAAGACATTCATACCCCTAAAATAAAGATAAGGAAAACTAAATAAAAACATTTACATCTGATTTAAATAATATTTTAAATATTCACTTAATTAAATGTTATTATATAAATTTTTTATATTTTGAATTATGTATGATTTAATTTTACTGTTAATGTGCTTCAAGAAATTTACATACATGAATTTAAGTAGTTACACACTTGGTATGATATATTAATTTTGTTTGAAACTTCTTTAACATTGTTTCGTAATGAAAGTAATTAGATTGATTTTTTTTGTTAGATATAGTTTATATATATTATGTTTAAGAGTTATTATGAATTGAATTATCTCTTTAATAATGTATCCACGAGTACAAGAACTTTGTGTTGGAATTCCCACTATTCTAGAGGATTGTATTTTTTCTAGAAATATGGGGTGTTGACTATCTGTGGATATGGTATTATACATATAGATATGTTAAATATCATATAATTATGAATTTTTTATTTTAAGTGTTCATGTATCTTATTCATATGATGCATTTGGATATATTTAAATATATTTGACTTCTATAATTGGGTGAGTAACAAAAAACTATGAGTTGTGTAAAGAGTTATAGATTAATACAGTTTGAACATATTGATTTAGTGGAAGGAATAATAATATAAACTAAATAAATGAATATATATATATATATATATTAAGATAATAAAATGAGATAATATGGTGATATTAAACCCCCTTCAAATACTAAGTGTCAGATTCCTTCTAAAACTACAGTTTTTTAATGAACTAGACTATTATAAGTGAAATTTCCATTTTTAATTAACTAAATGTATTATTTGGTAAAATTGATGTAGAGGAAACATTAACTCCATTTGTTTTATTATAATGAACATTTAGTATCATTACCGTTGATAATATAGTCGTTGAACAGTGATCTCATGACTATTATAAATATAAGGTTTTAACAAATCCTTTAGACGTAGACAAAGGAGGTGATGACCTCAACCAATAGGATAATTCCCTATAAATCCCATTTATCAGAGATTCTGAGGGAGATAAAATTTATGGGATTTTCCCTAGATAAATCCCAAGTCAATATATAGCAACTTAAGCATGAGTGAAACCATTTATGAGGGAAGTTCAAGTTCATCGAGATCACAACCCAAACCATATTCACTGTACGGCCCTATGAACGTTCCACCATCACACACCTTACTCTTAGGGTGTATAGTGGTGTAATAAATATATATGTATCAAGACCCCAGTTTTATGATTATATACATTATTTGTTTATAGAATAATGAATATTCTTTTCTTTTATTATTATTTTTAAAGCACAAAGAGTATTTTTGGTTAATATTAAAACTAATTTAAGAAATATATTTTGATGAATTGATAAATAATATTTTAATAAAATATTATTATTAAATTACTTTTGTTAAATATAAATTATCATATATTTTTTATGAGGCCAAATGTAATTTTTATTAAGGTTTAAAAATTGTTTTTTTTCAAAACCCCTCAATCTTCAATAAATATTAGTTTTTATTTTATAAGTAAAAATTCGAATAATTATAAACTTATATGCATAAAATGAATATTATTTTTGGAATCAGGATTTCAAAATTATCTAATGGTGAATTTTTCATGATTTGTTGATATAGTTGATTTTTTGGGTAAAAATTAAATACCATATAAATGTAGTGTGTTTTATGACATCATAATGGACTAATAGCGATGTAATAAACACTATAAAAGATATCTTTGGCCAAATATAAGGTTTAACTTTAAAATAATGTTATTTTATATTTTTTTGTCTTATTTTTTAAATCCTTAGTGAATCCTCTAAAATGCATAATATATTTTATGATTTTAAGTTCATTTATTTAATAATGTGACTCAGCTCCACATAAAAAAGGATAATATTTTAAAATATTCAGACAATGGTCTTATAAAATAACTTTTTCCACTACTCTTTTGTCAAAAAACATGGAAAGGTTTTTGGTTTTGAATATTTAATTATATAGATTTAAAAACCAAAGTTTGTGAAATATTAAAGAATTCCCATCTCATTTCCTATATAAACCCATCCATGATCCCTCTTCTCTCAATGAAAATACTTAGAGGACATCCTTACTTTGTCCTCCCATGCCTAGAATCCTACATAGACACCCAAGCTCTACATAAGTACCTATTGAATATTTTTAAATCACACACCCAAGTAAGGGTTCCTTCTATTCTCATTTTTTATCCAAATTTCCTTATACTGTCAGCCCCTTTTATTTTAATTTAAAAATGATGAAGTATATTTTCAAACCTACCCCATACCACACTTATTATTTTTGAATTATGAGATACCCCTTTCTCTCTCATTAATTCCTCCCATGTACACTCGTTACCATGCCAAAATTTCATAAGAGATACACCATTTCTCTACTTTCTTCAAGTTTCATTATTATGTTATGCCTTCTATTTCAAAATCACTTATATTGGGACATTTATTTATATGACCCTCATACTGTCCATTTAACTTATATATTATTAGATACATGTTTCTCTCTCATAAAACCGTTTTATGAAATTTTATGTCACACCATTAGGTTGCCAAAATTTCAACATGAATCTCCATTCCCAAACAATTGTGTAGTGAATACCATACCCATTACCTATCAAGGGTGTTCAATTTTATACACATATACCTTTTTATTAAGGAATTAAATGTATTTATTACACACCCATTTCTTGTGGAATAAATTATTATGATTAATGAATCCATACTTTATGTTCTATGTGCCACACTTGAGCATGAGAATGAAATGAAAGTGACGGGTGCACCCAAAATCATATAGCGCTCTAATGCATTGGTTAATGTTTAGTATCCTGCTACATCATGTTGGGAAAGGGCTTTACCTGATTACTTTATGGGAAATTTTCCACTATGATTTCTTGTTAGTTTATCCTTGACCTATTATGTAGTTTTTTAAGTTGTTTTCACATTTCCATGTTATGAATATCATGTTATATAATGATTTATGATTCATGTTCCTTTATGCATCACTGATATGAATTTCCTAACATGTATTACTATCTTCATGTTATTACATGTTTACTCCCTTACTGGGCTTTATAGATCACCCCATTATAATTTATGTCCTCAGGTTATCCCATGTAATGTTAAGTACGAATGAATTTTGTGTCTATATAAGGGAATTTTTTAGAACTGATGTTGTATTTAATGTTTTATGTTGTTATGTAATGTTCCTAATTTCCCAAGACACTAGACTTATCTATATTTCAGGTTATATTAAGTGTAATTTTATTTCATTAAATCATGTATGAATATAATAAAAAGAACAGGGCTCTTATACTTTTCAATAACTCGATCATCCAAACAGAAAGTTTCAAGACAAAATTGGGTGCCCTTGGATTTGGTTTTGTAAGGAAAGAAAGTAATGGGAAACTCTATACTATCCAATTAGGTAATTTAGTGATAAAGTTTGGTTCTCTTAGATTTTCCCTTGGTATCTTTTTTTTATCATTTTATTTTGGTTACACTTATTTGGGAAACCCCTATGGAGGATACTAAAGGAATGGTGTTGAGTTTATCCATATGATGGATTAGAAAAAGTGTTTTATAATCAACTATATAAGAGCCGGAGATGACATGATTGTGATGATTCTCTACCAAAATAACTAAATGGTGAGATGAATAATAAGGTAGACTCTTTTCTTAATTAATGATTAATGTTATCCCCCTAATGGTTATGATTAATTTAAAATGGGTTATTATTTTATTGGGATCCCATTCAATAAAATTCATTATTAATTAGTTGAAAAACATGATATTAAATTAATAAAAACTTATGTTATATATGAGTAATATCATCACCATCATCAAATATAACGTTGAAATCAATCCTTTAAAGGATAATATTAAAGTAATAAACTCTTAATATTGGTAATATATGAAAAATTATTAATTAATAAGAAAATTATTTATGTTATAGGGAAAATTTCATCAATGACGAACTATTGAAGTTGTTTAAAAAGTGAATATAAATTATTATGAAGCATAAAATGATTCAATTTTTATTTGAAAGGGATCTCATGAAAAATGACATAATTGATTTTAGTCTTTATGCATATACCTAATAATAAAAGTATATAGTTGACTTGGTGTGATTAAAGGATTCATTATAGATTGTTTTGGTTCAAGAATCCACCATTTTTTCACTAATGGAACTTTTCCAACAATGTGAATGAATTCAAAAAAAGTTTTGTTGATATTCTAATTTTTTTGAGGATAGATGTAATGTATATATGATGTCTATGTTTTGGTGATATATTGATAGTACAATGAGGAAAAAATTAAAAAATTATAAATAAAAGTTAATTAGAGAGTCCAATAATGTTTCTTAGATAAAACATTTAATATTATTTAAAAACCAATGGTATTATCTTAAAGTAATAATGATTCAGTAGGATGAAATTGTTCTCGATATTTAAAGGGGTTTATAAAACCACATGAAATTTCCATGTCAGATATGATAATTATAGAAATTTATTCTTCAGTTTTGAAAGGAATATGATATCAAATGTGTACTTCACACGTGTTGTGAATATACAAGACTTCAAAATTAAAGTAATCATTAATAGATATTATTGTTTTAATTGAAGTTATGAAATAAAAATTGATTAAATTGATGATTTGAATGTAAAAGAGTTGAACAAGATAAGATGGATCTATGTAAAGGATATTTATATTTAGTTTGTTTCTCTTACATGATGAGATACGTTTTTTTAACAAAGAGTTGTTATGAACATATAAAGGTGATTAATTTTATAAACAAGGTTTTTAATTCATCAAATTTTATATCATATTTTTAAAAGGATACAAGGAAAATTTTTATGCATAATAAAGTGTTTATTGAGTTTCGTATTAAAATATGTGGGAATGTGTTCTCACCACTCATTAGTGGTATATTTTAAAAAAATATTATATTCATAGGAATACACTCTGAACATATCTAATTTTATATATGATATGGAAATAATAGTTTATTTTTTTAATATTTTAACTAATAAAAAATAAGTGATATTTCATAAAATAAAAAGCGTTTGTGTTCTTCCTTGACCTGATATTCTGAGAAGAATATGTTAACTGAGAGTTTAGTAGAAGTGTAGTTGAACTTTAGAATTTTAATTTTAACAAATAAAGGATTATTCTAGTATAGGTTTAAAGTGACATTGAACCAATATCCAATTTTTTTTGGATATGTCATAGTAAGGAAAAATAAAAAAGATATATTTGGTTTCCATGAGAAAGTAAACATTACTTTTTTATTAAGGTTTATACAATCAAAAATGAAAATTGAATCACAGTTGATATCCAAAAAGAGTTTTATGTTACGATGTTATGGAAAATGTGAATAGTTATATTTACTTACCTTAACGAAGTATATATCACTTTATCTTATTTTTTTGGATGTATTGGTAATGTAATTGTGTAAATAGTTACATTATCAATGAAATTTTTGATGGAAATGGTTCCAAGGATGATGGTTATGAATTTAGAAGTGGTTATAAGTAAAAAAATAAGTATAAATCTTAAAATTTAATCTTGTGAAGTTAATAAGTTTAGAATATGTTCAATTAGTTGATTTTTAGGAATATTTTTCAAAAATATCACAATTTTTCAAAATTTCATTCTTTATAGATTTTTCTCCCAAAAATATTTTGTGAAAGGATTTTATTATATGGTTACATCAAAATGTGGAAGAAA
Source organism: Viscum album (assembly GCA_963277665.1). Taxonomy (NCBI): domain Eukaryota; kingdom Viridiplantae; phylum Streptophyta; class Magnoliopsida; order Santalales; family Viscaceae; genus Viscum; species Viscum album. Next base: position 740,642,190 of record OY728159.1, read on the forward strand.
TTACGTATAGATTTAATGAGTTAATGAAACCTCATATGGTGTGGTATACATAAGGTTTATATGGAAGTCTATAATATAGATATATTAGGAAGACACTTATTTTTGGGTTTGTTAAATATTATTAAATGAGTTTAAGAATATAAAATGTATAACATAAAAAAAGTAATCTCTATTTTATCATTATTTCATGTTTTTTTTATAAATTTATATATAGATATAAATCCTTTAAAGTGTAATTATAATTGACCTTTCAAAGTACGACTTTGAGTTATGCTTAACCAATAACTGTTATATAGTATTATTGGTTATGATTAAATGATGAGGTTAGTGTGAGTATGATTCTCATATAGAGATATAAAATATGCTCCTATTGAAAGAATGTGTTTTTGAACATTGTATAACCCATTAAGTATACCACATGAAGTGACTTACATAATGTATTTGTAATTTTTAGGGATAATGAATCATATTTGGCTATACACTACCTATGGTTTGTGATATAACTAACACGAGAAACTTTATACTTTTATACCTTATCCGATTCAAAAGTTACTTAGCTAAAAGTGGATGGTTGGGAATGTTGCTGTTCAGGTCATCTTATGAAGATTAACCAAATTGCTATTTTTCTTCTCATATGACGAGTATGATATCAGTCCCTCAATTGAGATCAACTATGAAGTGTGTGGTTGTACCTATATTGAACATATGATGTGATTATCTATCTGGAAGAGAGGAATGTGATGTAGTAATCTATAAAGGTTAATGACATGTTATATATTCGTCAAGTAGGCCATTATATACTATAAGAGTCAAGAATGTATAAGTTAACTATAAGGGATTGACATAATATATGTACCATGGTCACTTGATGCCTCAGAGAATATAAAAATATGATAATGATTACACATGTGATGAAAATGTTGGGCATAGGTATAAAGATACATGTACTTGATAGTGATAAACCTGGATTAATTTATATCTTGAGTGACATTGTTTATTTTCTAGATGATTATCTTTGCTTATATTTTTAGATTTAATGATTCATTTTATTATCAAAATTTAAAGGATAGTGGGGTCAACCTTTTTGGATGACTAAATAAAGATTGAGTTTTTACTGAGAGATATTCTCTAAAAGTGTATTAGAGATAATCCAGATGATTTTTGGATGGGTATTCACAAGGTATTACATTAAGTGTAATATAAGGTGAAGTTAATGATAACTTACAAAAAGTTATTTAGAAGATATCCAAAAGGATTTTTGGATATCGTTTCATAATTAATTGTATGTGTTTCAATGTAAGGTATAATGAGGCAAAGTTTTTAGGATTTAATTCAAATATGAGATTGAATGGAATATTTCCAAAACCAGATATTTCATTTGATGCAATTTTAGTACAACCTATGATAGGTATATGACCTACAAGAGATACATGGCCACGACACACAATCATCACCACATAGGATATTATTTAAATGTTCATTTTATATAATAAAACACACAATGGATTAAATGAATATGTTGCAAGAATTATTCAATCCATTTGAAACAAATTCATTCATTAGATGCATGAATTGACTAACGCACTGAAATTATATATGTATTCACGAATTAGATTCATTAATTGACCTAGGAATTAATTCATGTGTTAAAATTGTGTGATTCAATTAACATAATGTACTTAGTATTATATAAGGACCATATCCATGTGATGATAGTGATATCAGTGAGTCCCTTATGCATGTATGATTCTCCCTAATACCTGAATCTTTCTTATTCATTCTTCTTTCCATATGAGGCACAGTTTTCCATGGAGAATGAAGTCTCTCACACATGATTTGTGATCCAGTTTATTCCATTCATACCTTTATAAGTGGGACATATTTTGGATACAACATTGTTATATTTATGTACTACATCAGTTGATGATCAAGGTTTATTAGAGGAATATTTAGTGAATGGTACACAAGTCTCATAAGTTTCTCATTTTTTGTTTACACCTGTTTCACATTTTCATGCATGAATATCATTAAAAAGGTATTAAATCTCTTCCAATTATTCTAATAATTTTTATTATACCCTCTTTAATTACTTACAAAAAGTTTAATGAGACATTAATTATAGTGAGATCCTCTTCCTTATATCATGATAATATGATTTATGGAATGACTTCCCAACATGTGTACATATAACTCTTATACAACCACCTCTGTATCCCGATATATGTTATTTTTTCATTATTTTCACACTTTAGACTGAAAAAAAATCTAAAACTAACTCCAATCTCTTAAAAAGTTTATAAGTACCTTCATATTTTATTCCATTCAAAATATAATTAATATTACTCTATTAAATCCAACATAATAAACAAACACAATAATTCCACCAATCTGTGGTTTCGTCATTCTCCAATTAAGAAAAGAAACACAACTAATGACAAACTTTATTCTAAATAATACATTTTATTTTGAATATCATATATATTAACCTTCATCTAATGATACCCATAATGAAGATACACTTATAATAAGAATTGATATATATGATCTTAGTCAAATAAAACATCAATCCATGGTAATGGAAACTTTTTCTTTATGGTGACCTTCTTCAAATATGAATAAAAAATGTAATGACAACTTGAATCATCCTTATTATTAATAAAGAGTGCTGACACGATCTCAGATAATATACTGATGTAGGTAAACCCATTTTCCAAATACTCTTATAGTTTATTATTTAATTATTCTAGTTCTACTAAGTTCATTCTATAGGGTTTTTTGGATATTGGTATCACACCGGGTATAAGTTATATTAAGAAATATTCCGTACTAAATGGGTGAATTCCAAAAATCAATTAAAGGAATACATTATTATATTCCAACATAATAGACCTATCCTCAAGTTTACAATTTTCATTTTTCACAACTATTCGAGAAATATATGCTTCTTTATTGGGCATCAATACCTATACCTTTTAAGGAGTTTATAAATGAGATTCATAATCCTCCATGAATTTATATAGAAGCATGAGATTATTTGGGATATATAATGATATTTTCTTTTCATATCAACTAATTTGAGGTCTATAATAATAAAAATTAATCGATGCCTATTATAACTTCAAATTTCACCAAAGGAAGAATTATATGGTTTGTTTAATAATTTTTCCACAAATTACAATTAGAAAATATTCAAAAAATTAGGTTAAAAAAATTGATCCACTAGGTGTTTTAAAAAATATCTATAAATAAGGTTATCATGTATATGATTTTATATAACTATAAAACTTGAATGATATGAATAAATGTGATAATCAAAATTAAAATAAACATTCACCATTCTTGATTTAATAGTAGCCGTACCTTTCACCACATAAATTTTTTAATCCACATCAATGATGGTGATGACATAAACTTTTTCTTTATCCCTTGGTTTTGGTTGTTTTTGGAATTAATTATCCTCAAAGACCCTTGGTTTTGTGTAATGAATTCTATAAAGCCCATGTTCATTGTAGTTTAATCATTGAACCTTGGGTGGTGAAATGAGCGGAACCTTCCTTTCATAAATTATATTGAGTAGCCTCTTATTTTACCTTAGACACTTTGATAATAGATAAAAGCTTTTTACACACTTAAGAATTTCCTAATCCAATTAAGGAATTCCATCAAGTGATTCTTTTTCCATATTTTGACTTTTCAGTAGTTGGGTCTTCTTACCAGCTTGTCTTTTTTCCATTTGATCGTCCTATATGAAAATATTTCACTCATTTTTTATTTCTATTTCCATGGGACCATTCTCCAAACTTAATCTCTAAATTATGATCTCATTGACCCAATTATTCACAGTTATTAGTGTCTTGAATATCTATAAAATTCAAGATATATGGATTTAAATTGAAAAACTAATTATTTTTATATTTTGGGTGATAGAAAATAAAATATTTACTTCTCAAGCCTTGTAAAACCCACATTAATACATATAAAAGATTTAATTTCCATCTTCATAGGATCTAGAAATTTTCTCACTATTTTTTTTATAAAGAGTTCAAGGTAAATACTTATTGTAAATTATTTTCTAAAATTATTCCAAATCCATTGATTCAACTTAGTACTTTTAATTTTTTTGATCAATATACACTATTTATTATATTATCTATCTAAATTGTAGATGGTTACTGTAACACTATCTTTCTTAAAATAATTAATCATAAATAAATATATTTTTATGGTGGTTATCCATTATTCCACAACAAGTGGTTTAGAATATCCACTAAATAAAGGTAGTTAATGTAACGTGAAGGAATCAGTAGATAAATTATCCCTATTTGGCATAGGTTAAAATTTTGACATAGTTTAGTTAATTTTTCTTAATTTTGGATAAGTGTTCAGGTATCAACATTTTAATTTTGAAATTTATATCCTATTAAATTATGAATTTCATTTAGATAATAGTTAAATTTTATATCACATGGGTTTTTGGTTATGTTTCTCCTAGTTCCAAAATTTTACAAAATTTAAAACTTTTGAATAAAACATAAGTCAATAAACTTGGGATAAATAAGATATTCATATGAGAAAATAAATGAAAAGGTCTTAAAATATGAATTCTCCAAGTTTAATTTATGTTATATTTTTGAATATAACTTAATTACTAATTTATTTAGACCTTTATTTGATACAAACTATATCAATTGATGTATTAATTAAATAATTATGAAATGATTTTATGATAAACATATATAACAACACACATCCCAAAATCAGAATGACTAGTTTCTTAGAAAATTATATTTATATAACATTAGTACATAATTTCTTAAAATTTATTTAAGACCTCTATCCCGATAATTTTATTTAATTTCTTGAAATTATTAAAAAATATAATCACATGGGTAAATAGGTTTAAAATCCTATACCTTTAACAACCCATAATTATATGTTTAATAAAAATGATTGAATTTTTGTACCATCTCAAGATATTTTAGGATGTGAGTTTTATTGATTTAGGAAACAATATTACATATAAATCTCTCACAATAAAAATTGGAAATTTTATCTAAATATCCATTTTCCCAAAAAAACATGAATCATAAAATTTAATCTCCTATTTCATTCATAACACGCTCACTTCTTTTAAGACAAATCCACACAGCGAAAAGATATACCTTGCTATAGTTCCTACACATCCTTAAGCCCCATGATGATTATTTTAAAAGGTGGGATGCCTGAATTGTTTTTATTAAGGGATATAAATATAAATATATCGATTAATCTATTTTAAAAATAATGAAATCACATGGAAAATTTGCCCTTTTAATAATATTGATCTTGAAATAAGAATTTACTTACTCACGAAATGAAATGAAATTCATATAGATTTTCATAAAATATATCATAAAAAATCACAAAGTAAAATTTATAATCACAATGGTTTATTATAAGACAAGGGTACTCATGAAATCATTTTCTTGAAAAACATACTTTTCACCCTTAGAAGGAGAATATACATTCTATTAAACGTAACTTATTTTTTTACCTTATGAAATAAAAATTTTTCCATGAAAAATTGTTAAAAAACATGTAAAATTAATTTATATACCTTTGTACATTCTTTATATAAATCTTACAAGTTCTCTTATAAATGGAATAACCTACTTGGTTAATTCCAATATATATTATCTGGAGAACAAAATCATTACACAATGCATTAGAGTGATATATCTGACTCACTCATCATCAAGAACAATGTACATAGGCCATAACATAAATAAAAAATATTCCATTTATATAATAAAATATAATAAATTATTATATTTAACAAATATATAGAATTGATTTTGGGCTTTATATAAAAATAAGGAAAATAATTCATTTTCCTTGAAAACTTTTGACACAGAAATTTTCTTAGAAGAAAGGAAAATAATATTTCCTTTGAAAAACCATAAACAATTGTAAAGGAACATTGTTAAATAATAATTTTCATTATGGATATAAATTATTCCTATGATATATATGTTAAAAAAGATTCCTTTTATACTCTTTTAATTTTTTTAAAAATGACCCATTTGGAAAACGTTTAAACGTCATATTTTAAATCCTTTAAAAAGTTGTTTAAAATTAATTTTAACATATATTTTAGAATATTAATAACATATTTGAAACATTTTAAATAGAATGTATGTGGAGGAAAAATGGAATAATAACTCTAATACTTTTAAAATAAGTTTTAAAGGAAAAATATCGTATCTTGAGTCAGACTAAGAACATAAATTATTTAAATATTATATAATAAATTTATATTAATTATTAAATTGATTAAGATAATTTTTCAGTTTTATTCCATTATTATTATCCCTTTTATTTCATTTATTTTCATGTTTTATATAGTTACTAAATTTGTTAAATTTATTTCAGATATTTGGAGGACGTTCATCTCATAATCACAAAACACATCGATAGGTTGATCATGGTCAAAATTTTCATTGTTTAAATATATAAAGAATATTAAACATTATATAATTATCATGTTTTATGAATTAAATAAAATTCTATAACCATTCATGAATCTTAGACATGAAAAATGAATAAAATCTCTTTATAGAGGTGGTAGTACACCCAAACGCATGAGTGACATTATCATTTTCCAGTAGATAGAAGTGTAAGAAGGTAAGTAACAAAAAATATTTCCATAATAATAATTAAATCTTTAATATCATATATATATATTAAATTCATTATAATAACTCTTCCTATGATGAAATGATGGAAAATGAAATACATTGCTTTATGGATGAGGTAATCCACACAAACACACGAGTAACATTTTCATTTCCCACAAGATAGAAAAGAATATGGAAAATGATTTTTACTTAAAGATAATAAAATTTATTTGTATATAAGTTATCTATGATATCATATCATCATATTTATATAACATTTGAAGGATTTGGATGATGAAATAAACATGAAAACACTCAGTTAATAGTTATACCTCTTCCTTAGAAAACCTTATGCATTATAGGTTGGTCTTTTGGGGAAACCAAGAACTCTAGGATGTGGGGTGATATTTTGGGAAGGTATTTGGGTAGGTATTTGTTGAGATAGATATATTCGAGTGTGTGAATAATATGGGCGCTGATGCTCCCATTTATAAGTGAGGGGAGTGACACTCTTATAATTTTTGAAAGATTTAAAGTAATATAAAATCTAATTCATGGGTAAGTGGAAATAAATATATCCCATTTATTATCTAATATTATAAGAGTAAAAATAATCTCATACAATATTAATTATGATGAGATTTTTTGACTTTGTCACTTATTTTTAACCATAAAAACACGTTTTATCCTTTAATATTTTGATTTTTATTCCATGGTTACTATTCATTATGAAAAAAATGAAAATTACCTCATTATAAAATAAAAAAACTAATAATTATAATTGTGATATAAAATTTTCAATATTAAATTTTTATAATTTAGTGAAATTAATTTTAATATAAGCATGAAAAATGAAATGAAAAATATTTCTTTTAAAAAATGTGTTTTTAAAGCCTAAAAATGAATTTATACCAGAAATAAATTATAATGATGATTAATATATAATTAATTGGATTATTTTTATTAAAATGGGTCTATTTATTTTTTAAAACAATTCTAAAAAATAGTGAAACCTTTTAAATTCTTAAAAATAAATGACTACTTTTATAAAAATTGGTATGTTTTCAATATTCTCCTAAAAATTAATATTGTCTATAAAAATCCAAAAATTTCAAAAAAAATTAGTTTGATAATATTATATCAAATTTTAATTTCATTTTATCAAATTAAATTTCAAAAATTTCTATATTTAAATTTTAAATAAAACCATATAATATATGGAAATCACATTAGTTAGAGTAAAAATATTTCCTTTCAGATTTGTAAAAATTATATAAAATTATTGTAGTGAATGTGAATCTATAAAATATAACCATTAGTATGAATAAGAAATGAAATTTAATTTTTATTTACATTATTTGGTTCATCATATTCTTTCATATTTAAATACATTATATCCTCACAATATTCATCACTTACACATGTATGTATATTTTTCCATCAGAGCCTTTTTAGGTTGCCATGTTTTTTCTTCAATCCTGTGGTTATTCCACTAAAGTTTAATCATGTGTGATGATTTATTTCATAACACCTACTCTCAATGATGTATAATCTTCATATGTATCTTCAAATTGGAAATATACTCTTCCAACTAAACTACTTCATGACTCAAAAATATGAGATGGATCAGGTGCATATTTCATTAATAATGAACCATAACAAAACTTATGTACATGAGATAAGATCAGAGGAATGGAAGAATGAACCTAATTCCCCCATTCTCCATCTCACTCTCTACTTTATATATTCTAGGGTTTCCTCCGAAATCTTTTTACAGCTCCATTGATGGAACTTTTGATCGTTAACCTTTCTCAACTTTCCTTTCCCCTTATCATACCTCTGCTGGTGAGTGATTATCCTCTACGATTTCACACTTTCTCCCTTTATATCACTGTTACAGGTTCTCTTATCATTGGTTACACAGTTCTAATGGGGGTTTTGATGACATCAAATGCTGTCTCTATACTTTTATTCCTAAATCCATCATGTTTTAACCCTATTTTGTTTTTACATGATGGAGATCATGTGGTTTAGGATTGAGTTTTGGTGGAATTTTGTGTCATTTTCATTTATTTTCTTACTGGGTTTTAGGGCCTAGATGTCTACTTTCTCTACTCTAATCACTTAACCCATCATTTCAAAACACCATGATAGTTTTTTATGATGATGCTTTAGTGGTTTGGGGTTGTGTTAGAGGTGGAATTTACTGGTTCCCTCCTCATCATCATTCTCTACCTTTCCCCTAAACTTTCTTCTGAGACCTTTATTCTAGGCCCCATTCTTGGTCATTTTTGTAGGTGATTTTGGTATCTTGGTACTGTGACAGTGGGGGTGGTCGACATAGATGAGTGGGTCCTACTTCCCATGGTTTTCCTATTTCTATCATTCAGTGCTCCGTCTCTTACCCTAGGTTCATGGAAAATATGATATTAAAGGTCTTTAATTCTAATGGATCCTCTTCCATGATGATTTAGTGGTCTTCGTGGTGGGTTCTCTCGGATGGTGGCCATTCATAAAGGAGTTCATGATTGTGTTTTCTGTTGTTTTGGTGGATCTATTCAGATTTTGGTGGAAGTGTTGATAGTGGATGGATGTATTTTCTAGTTAGTTATTTGATATGGTGTTTTTTGGTGGTGATTGTGGATTCTGTTTGGTGATTCATGATGACAAGATAGTGTTAATGTAGGGTTTATTCTCACTAAAGTTTGATTTTCACTAGAGAAGGATTTGTTGACATGGTTATCATGGTTTTGATGGATTTCAGTGAAAGTGGTGATGAAGGTCATATTATTGGGATGAGGTGTCGATGTTAATGGTTTCATTGTGCTTGATGCACGCAATATTTTATGGGTGATGGTTATACTTTTAGATTTTAATTTTAAATGTTTGAATTTTGAAACTGGTTTGATGGGGTATATTGATGTTATCATTTTAGGGTTTTACTATTCTATGTGAAAGGACTGTGGGTTCCCAATTAACCTCTTAAGTGTGGTTTATTATAAAAATAACAAAAACATTATTTTAGAGGATAATCTAAAAGGTAAAGCTACCCAATCATCCATTGATCCAACTTTCTCCAGAATTTTATATAGACTGATAAATACTAGGCTTCAATTTATTTTATTACTGAAACACCTTTCTAAGGATATATTTAAAAAACACGATCTCCTAACTTAAAAAAGATATATTTCCTCTTGTTCTCAGTATAATTTTTTTCTTACTTTGAGCTATCCTCAAGTGTTACTAAATCATTATGACATTCTCTCACAGACTTTATTGTACTAGTTTTGGTCACCACAACTTCCTCTCACGGACTTTATCCGAACATGATGGATTTTTACACCTATTTCCATATAATCCCTCAAATTGAACCATATGTATACTGGAATGAAAAATGTTATAATATGAAAAGTGTACTAAAGAAATATATTAACCCAACATCCTTGGTTTTCTATCTATCAAGATCAAAGAATATATTCTAAATTTTTAATCATCTAATCTGACTATCCATTAAAATTAGGTTAAAAATCTATATTGAAATTTAAATCAATACCCAATTACTTTTGAAGTAGGTAAATATTAGATCAAGATATGATAATGTTGGGAGAGGTACTCCATGTATCTGACTATCCCCTAGAAATATGATCCAAGGACATCATTTCTTAAATAGGAAGAAAATTCATAGATTTATTTAATCGATCAATAATAAATAAAATTGAATTATCACCTTGAGATTTTTGTGGTAATTCCACCAATAAATCCTCATATATATTCACCCATTTTTATGTAGAAACTAGAGAAGGATAGACCAACCCCTTCAGTAGTTATTGAACATATTTAACCAGTTGACAAGTAAAAAATGTCAGGTTAAAATCAACAATATGATTCTTTATTCATTCTAAAAACTAATAATCACAAAGGACTCTATTCATCTCAGTGATTCTAGGATGAATAGATAATAGATATCTATGAGATTCACTAAAAACACCATTCTTAAACTAGGGATCACTTCTTACACACAACCACATTCCAAATATCATAAAACCTTCTTTTTCATTATTAAATTATTGTAAAATACCATTCTTAACCAACTATGCTTTTCCTTTCATACCTCTATCTTCCTTCTGGGTAAGATTAATTTTATCTTACAAGGACAAATACACTAACACTAGAACCAAAAGAGCAGGAGCTCCTCCATGCACAATTTCTAGGTAAAAATTAATTAATTTATTAATCAAAGGATCATATTCCAAAATCAACATTGATAATGAGGCATATATTTTCAGATCAAGGCATTAACTAGATTTTTTTCTCAATCTTAATGATAGTGAATCATGCACTCATATTCCTTTACCAGTTACAACTATATTATCCACCTCATGTCCAACTCTTTTTAAGTAAATACATACTTTCAACATTTATGATCCATATATATTTCACATTTTATCCCATAAAAAAGGTGTATTCATATTTTTAAATTAAAAACTACTATATCGTGTTAAATATAATGCAATACATAATTTTTATCATGGATTTCCAATTTTCAGGATGAATATGTAATTAACCACTCATATTACCTCAATTCATAACCATGCCCCTTCAATGAAGAATCAAAGTAAATAATAAAATATACATTTCAAGATGGAAATTATATTACTTGAGCATTAACCAATATTATTTTTTATTCTTTAATACATTCACCATATACCTTTGTCTAAATTAATTTAAATTTAGTTTGAGTTAACTTAGTTAGTGAGATAAATAACTGAGAAATGTTTTCAAAAAAATATCAGTAGTAACTCAAAAATCCAAAAAAACATTAAAAGTTAGTTAAATTTATAGGTCTTTTCCAATCTTCTAGTACCTTAGTTTTAGTATGATCAATAGTCATTTTATATTTAGAAATAGAATACCCGAGGAAATAAATTTGTTTTAACAAAAACTCACATTTAATGAATTTTACATAAAAATTCATTTATTTTAAAATATATAGAAAAGTCTATAAATGTCTCTCATGTCTATCATAATATTTTGAATAAACCATAATTTCATCAATAGACTTAATAAAAAATTTAACCAAATGTTTATAGAAAACTATATTCATATGATTCTTGAATGCAACATGTTCATTATTCAAATCAAAGAGAATAAAAAAATTATAACTATCATGCGTTGTAAAAAATTCCATCTTTTAAATATATTCCTCCTTCATTTTCTGCTTATTTTATTAGGACCAGAGATCAATATTTTAAAAATACTACACTCTCTGAAGCTGATAAAACAAGCCATCTAATTTGGCACCTGAGATATATTATTAATAGTAATTATATTGATTGCTCTATAACCAATGAAAATCATCATTGAACCATACTTATTTTTAACAAAAAATATTGAGGACCCCATGTTTAAGTGATTGGAAGAATAAAACCCTTATCAAGAAACTCTTTCAGCTACTATTTCAATTCGAATAAATCTAATGGATCCATTCGATAAGGGTGTTTTGAAATTATTTTAGCTTCTGGAACTAAGTGAGTAGTTTATATAAAATCAAAATTAATAATAAAACTAGAAAAATCATCAGGAAATAAATCCATATATTCATTTACTACTAAAACATCAATAATCTAAATAAATTCCCTTTTTTTAAAATATTAGCAATATAACAATGATTTCCATATTTAACTAGTTTATCAGCTTATTTATATATTATCATATGTATGAACTCATACTTACATAAAAATTTAAATTCACATTTAAAATTTAATATAACTTCATTAGCTCTATTATCTATCTTTCAATGATAAATTGAAAGCCAATTCATTCCAAGAATAACATCAAGATCAATTATGGTTAAGAAAAAAATATTTATTAGAAAAAACCTTCCATATATAATCATATAATAATTTCCATAAATCGTTTTCCCCAAATACTTCCACTAAGAGTTATTATGAAAAGTTATTTCTCCATTTATTGAGGTAATATTTCCATTTTACTAAAAAATTTCCAAAAAATAAAAGAATATATAAACCTCGAATCAAAAAAGACTTTCTAATAATCTTATCAAATAAGTAATGTACCTATAAACACTTAATTTTATGGTCTTTCAATTTATGAAGTATTCATGAATGAATTTTATACACTATTTTTTCTCATGATATTGATGATTACCATTATTCATGCTTTTTATAGGACACATATCATTATAATGTCCCATATTAATGAATTTAAAACATCTCACTATCTTCTTATCATATATGGTCTAAGTATTACCTTAATTATTTTATTTGAAATAACAAACCAAATTTTCCAACACACCACATCAATAAAAATTTATAGATTTAAAAATACACTTCCTAAGATTATTCTTACCACACTTATCACCATAGGTAAATTGGGACCTCTTACATTTAGATTTATTCAACAGATAATTTCATATTTCTTACCACTTCAACCACTTATTATCTTAATTGTTTTAAAAGTTTAAAAATTACTTCTCAAACTTATCATCACTCTATATGAATTTATCATTATTTTTAAATTAATGAGAGGAAAAAGATCTCTGAAAAATTGTTTTCAATCTGGAGTAAAAACTATTAATTTTATTATCACTTTACAAAATGAAATTTGGTGTTTACATGACTAATATAGTAAAATTGGTTTTATAGGTTGAAATAGAGTCCTTATCCTTTTTCTTTAGTTCCAAAAATTTTATTTCCATCCTAAGTTGAAAAACCTTAAGAAAATATTTCTCAATGAAAATATCCTTAAATACCATCCACCCCATTACCTCAATCTTTTATTTTCCTTTGGTATTCTTAACTAATGATCACCACTGACCATTTTCACATTAGAAATGATAAATAGTAAATATAACATTTTTATGTTCGGAATAACCCAACATTGAATATTTTTTCTCAAGCATTGATCCATCCATTTACCAACATTAGATTTGAGGTTCTGCCAAAATTCAGAGGGTGTTGTTTCTTGAAATTCTCCACCATAGATAAACTCCAATATGAGAAATTTGGACACTCTCTATCATGGGTACTACCATAAATAACTTGATTAAAATTATATAACACTTTTATATCCATTTTTTACCAATTCTAACCATTTGAGGTTACTGATTCAAAAGTATATTATCCTCCCAATTCCTTTCAAATTTATTCACCTTTTTTCCTCTATAGAAAACCGTTCTTAAACTAACAAAAATTATAGGAAGTAACATTAAAACACTGAATTTTATCTCATGATAATATAATAAATAGATTAATATCCCTTAAATTTATATTCTTAATGACATCCTAACCTATAAAGTTATCTAAACCTTGATCTGATACTAACTATAATAGATTATACCTTTAACAACCCATAATTATGAGCTTAATGAAAACAATTTATTTTCTTACATCCCAATTATATTTTAGGTTTAGAGTTTTAGATAACAAGGAAAAAATACTGTATATAAACCTCATACAAAACAAAGTAGACACTTAACTCAATATCCATTTTCCTAGAAAAAACATGAATCTTAAAATTCAAAGTGTTATTTAATTGAAAACACATTAGATTATTTGAAGAAAAATACCCACCACACAAAGATAGGTATTTCTATAATTCTTAAAAATCCTAAAGAACTATAAAATTTTTAAAAGGCAGAATTAGAAAAAAAATCCCAACAAGGGATAGAAAAATAAATATACCCATTCATTATTTTTTTAAATCATGAAATCGAATAGAATATTTTTCCTTTTATATAATTAAACTTGAGCTCAAAATAATAATGTACTTAATCAATAAAAAAAGTAAATAATTTTTTTATGAAACATATCATAATAAATATTAAATGAAAAATTATAGTCATTATGGTTTCTTATGAAATAGGGGCACTCATGAAAACAATTTTTTAAAAAAAATACCTTTCTCCCTTAAAAGGGGCATAAAATTTCCTTTAATCATTCTCATTATCTTACATTATAAAATCAAAATATTTGGATGATTTTTTTTGAAATAATATAAAATTCATATAGGTACCTTTGGAAATCATATTCATATCACTCTTATAATCAATATTATAATAACTCTAATAAATGGAATAACCTATTCAGTTAATTCCAATATATAAACATGAGGAACAAAATAAATACCCTATGTATTGTAGAGATATACCAAACTCACCCATTATCACAAAAAAATTATAAGGACCATAACATCCATAAAACACATAAATTATTTCATTTATATCGTAAAATCTTAAAAATTGTTCTGTTTCACAATATGTAGAAGCAATTTTGGGTTTCATGAAAAAATAAGGATACAAATACTTTTTTCTTTTGAAAAATATTAAAATGAAATTTTTTCCAGAAGAACATGAAAAAAGATTCGAATAAAAAAACTATGAAAACATTTTTAGGAATATTTTTAAAGAATATTGGTCATGGTGGCGGTAAATTCTTCTAATGTCATATGCATTAAAAAAATATTCCTATTACACTTTTTTTTAAAATTTCAATAACAAACTTTTTAGAAAATCATAGAAATACCTATTCTAAAACCTTCCAAAAGAAAGTGAAATATGGTTTAAAATTATTTTCAACATAAATTTCTATATACTAATAATATGCCTAAAACATTTTATTGAACATGGATATGGAGGGAAAAGAGAATAACAACTTCAATACTTTTAAAATTACATTTTATAAAAAAATACCACACGTTGAGCCAGATTCACCGTATACATTTTTAAAATCCTTAATAATAAACTTATATCAATTATTTATTTTATT
Organism: Viscum album; assembly: GCA_963277665.1. NCBI lineage: Eukaryota > Viridiplantae > Streptophyta > Magnoliopsida > Santalales > Viscaceae > Viscum > Viscum album. The sequence continues at coordinate 740,657,632 of OY728159.1, forward strand.
TGGAAATTTTTTAGGTTTATTACTTTATAATTATCACTTTTATTTAATTTATTTCCAGGTTTTAAATAGTTACTAAATCAATGAAGCTCATATTATATGTTTTGATGACTTTTGCTTCATGATCGAAAAATTAATTCGGTAGGTTTACCATGGTCAAAAGGTTAATTATTACCTCATATAAAAATATTAATCATGAAATAATTCTCATTTATATATATTAAATACAATTTTATAACCAGTCATAAAAGGTTGACATAAAAAACGAATCTCATTGCTTCATGGATGTGGTAGTCTACACATACATACAAGCGATGTTATCATTTTACAACAAGGATGGGTAAAAATATAAGTAATATTTTATCCTTACAGAATCATAATTATTTCATTAATATCACATATATATTTATTATATCTATTATAATAATAATAATCCTTTTTTAGAATATGATGAAAAATGAAATACATCAATTTGTGGAGGTGGTAGTCTATACGTATGTACACACGAACCCGATTTCAATTTTCCGTAGGATATAAAAGGAGATGAAAAAGGTTTGTTCCTATATCTACCATATATTTTCATAAATAAATATCAAATATTTTTACATTAATATTCAATACATTTCATAAACACACGCCCGAGGATCATAAAGGTATAATTATATTAGAGAATAGGTACACAATCTTCTAATTTGGTGAAAGATATTCAATATCTCTCACAAAGATCATCTCATATAGTAATACTCCTAGTAATACCAAACTTAAACCTTTATTTATAACCTAGGTAAGAAAATATAACAAGGGTATATATCATATGCTCTATAAGGGTAAATTTAGGAGATATGAATCTATGATTGTATGAAAGTATAAGATAAGCATAAGGGTATGTGATCATTAAAATAACTTATCATTTTCATACCCAACCTTTAATTGATCATAAAAATGAATTACAGAGTAAAAATTTATAATTTCAGAAAACATGGGCCATAAGAGTGATAAATCATTATGAATCAACAATGAACCATAATCTCCTGTCATTAAAGTGTGGCACCATCATAAATATAGAAAATCATTTCATATGTAAAGGTAAACTACAAAGACCATCAACATAGTTGAATAATAATTATCACATGTTTACCATTGGAGATCAAGATACACCTCTTTCCCATAGTGGATAAGGATGCACCCGTTTCCCGTAGTGGATTAGGATACACCTTTTCCCCATTATAGATCAATACCATCAACTTGTTTCCCATTATTATCTTATGAGATATAGATTTAAAAAATTCATTATAGATAGATATAGGTATCAAACATCTTATTATTAAAACCATACTTATATATACCACAAAATCATAAAAAATTGATCATATCATCACATTATAACCCATGTAAAGAAAACATGTTTCATATACATTTCATAAATTCACTCTTGAATAACCCATTAAAAATAATATAATTTCATAAACAATTCATGTACATATACATTTACCATTGAGAGAAGTAATAATAAGGGTATCGTTCAATCTTATCCATAAAAAATAATATGCTACTTCAAAGGATGTCCTATTAAATTGAAATTTATTTTTAAATATTAAATGGAATATTTATTGAGAAAAATAACTGTTATTTAAAATTCAATTTTTAAAACTAAAAATTAAAAAAATATTTTGGAAACACATTTATTTAAAAATAATCTTGAAAATTAATAATGTAATAATTAAAAATAATTTAAAACATTTTTTGAGGAAAATATCCTCTCCACTTTGAAAAACAACTTTTTTAAAAATAAAAAAATATAAATTTTTTTTGAAGATAACCATGAAAAATTAAAAATGAATATTAAAATAAAATAATTTCCATGACTTTGGGATATTCTCTTCATGTCATAAATGTTAAAACAAATATTCCTTTTATATTTTTGGTAAAATCTAATTAGACATTTTTTAGAAAATGACATGAAAATTCATTTCAATTATTTTATTTATAAAAAGTAAAACATGGTTAAAAATTTATTTAATAAATAATTTTAAGAATGATAATTTATTTTTGGAATTTTTTTTATAAAACATGGTTTTATAAGAAAAACGGGTTTCATCCAAAGAGAGAAATAAAGATGATTTTTCTTAAAAACATTACTTTAAACTCTTGAGTACTTAGAGAGAGGAAAATGAAGTTAAAACATGTATTATTATAAATAAAAAAAATAATTAGATAATTCATGAGTTTATTGAGAGATATATTATAATATTTAATCATTCGAAGCATAATCATAAATAATCTTGATAAATAATGTGATTATAACAAAAAACTCTAACCATTTTGGAATCCTTAAATCATAATACCCATAAAATAATAACATTAAATTAAACTTATAATATCATTAAAAAATGATATTCATGATATAACATGTCAAAGGGTAATTATATACACCTCATATAAGAATATAAGAGCATAAAATAACTCATGTCCTAAAGAAGGCAATTTGAGAGAAAAAAATCTTTTACCACTTTGGTAACTTTTGGATTGTAAATCCCAATAAAGAGAGATACTAAAATGAATATGTAAATTACCAAATATTTAATTATTATTATCATAAAATTAATTAATTGGTAGTACATTCACCACATAAAATAAACATGTGGTGAAAATGGAATGCGTCTTAGAGAAAAATAAAAATGAGACTAAAATCCCTTACGACAAATCTTAGATTCCTTTATAAATGTTTGAACCTCATGTATAATAAAAATATGTTTATTATAAATATATTAAAATACCATTAGTATATATCAAACCATATATTATTTACTTATGACCTTTTATTAATTGTTTAGTAATAATTCAATGTTAAAGTCACGTTTCAGGCAATACATGTTTTTTTCATGTATGTTTTGATTTGTTATTTTTGGTCCTAATAATTTGATAATGGTTACATAATATAAATTATTTTAAACATTATATAAATATAATATATATTAAGTATACATATATTTTTATTGATCCATAAAAGTTAGGGATAGAAAATGAAATGCACCGTTCAAGGAGACGGTATGCCGTACGTACGTATGAACATTGTTTCCAGTTTATTGAGGAAAATAATGAACTAAAATGAAATAATATATTAAAATTTAAGAATAATTTTTATTTCTTACATATCTCATATTTTTTTAAAAAACCACTTTTTTAACTTCCATGTAATGAACGTCCGAATCACATCGCTTCGTGAGGCGGTAGTCTGCCCTACAAACAAACTACGTTATCATATTCCCATTGAATGAAAATTAAGATGTAAATTATGATATAATTATTTAATAAAACTAATAATATCATAAATATAATGTATAAAATATAAATCTACCATTATATCCATTAGTGGGATTTGGTGATGGAAAATGAATAACATCGGTTTGTGAGGCGGTAGTCCGTCGTAGAAAAGAATGATGATTTTATAACCCATTTGATGGAAGAGAATAATTTTGGTTATGAAATTAAAATACTAACATATAAGTATATTTAATATAATGAGGATATAATATCCTTATGGTTTAATAATATTTTAAGGATGAGGTGGAATAAATAAATTAAAATGCTTGATTCAGGACATTTCCTATTCTTTAGACAACTTCTTTTGGTTTTCACCAAAATGATTCTTAGGTTGATTTTTTGAAAAAAGGATTATAGGACAATATAAAAAATTAAAGAAGCAATTTAGGTAGGTATTGGATAAATCAATGAGTTTTTAAGTGTTAATTGGAGAGGAGAGTGTGTGGCCTTTTATAAGTAAGGTGAGCGACACACTTGTAGATTTTGAAAAGAAAAAGATATACCCACATTTTTAAAAATAAAAAAGGCTCAAAAATAGTAAATTATCGAACCTAAAATATTTAAGGTTGAAATATGTCCATAAAATGAGCGTTTTAAAAGTTTTATTCATTTTTAACCCTTATCGATTTAGTTTAACCCATGATAAACCCATTTTTACTCTACCCGTTGTAAATAATTCTTACCTTTGTTATTATTCATTATGATAAAAAATTATTTTGAACATATCAGTTTATATTAATTATTTTGATTCAAAATATGTAATAAATTTTCAGAAATTAAATTCATATAAGAGTCAAATTTAATTTATAATTAATCCCATAGATGCAACAAAAAATCATGTTTTCAAAAAGAAAATGTTTAAAAGTTTCAAAAGTTTTTATATCAAGATTCATTATGAAACTAATTAAAATATCCTAAACAGTAGTAATATATATATATATATAATTGATCTCATTTTTCTTTTTAAAACCATATTAATACAATTTTTATATATCTAAAATCATTAAAATAAATAACTATTCTTAATAAAAACCAGTATTTTTCACTATTTATCGGATAGTTTATCTTCTAAGAAAATTGAAAAAAATTACCACTAAGACAATGTTGATATGTCTATTTCAAAATTAAACTTTATTTCATCAATTTTTTCTAAAATTTCTAAAAATTATTTTTTAAATAAGTTTAAAAATATCGATAAACTACTTTTTAGAAAGATACAGTTGTTAAGTGTAAAATTAGATTCATTCCTATATCTTGTCTAGATGACACATTAGATGATTGTTAAAAATTATATTAAATTTATAATGTAAAAATTTAGTTCAAATAATTCAACTAAATTGACTTGTTTAATTTATTGTTGTAAAACACAATTGTGCAGATAAAATTAGTTATTCAAAAACATATTTCCTTTATTTTCATACAATTTTTATTTTTATTTCTAATTAATTGGTCACCAAATAATTAATTTTATATACATGTGTAAACCATAAATTTTCATAATTTAGTTAATCCTATCCATACCCACAATTCCAAAGGTTATACGATAAAAATCATTTTAAATGATAATATTTTTATAATATGTTATGTTTCATTAAGACAAAATGTTGTGTGTAATATAGGTTAAACTCAATGTCATATTAAATGAAAATTATGTAAAAGATTAAATTTATTTGAAATAAATATTTCACAAAAATCTCAGGAAGTTACAATCTACCCTCATTAAAATAAATTTCTCCATTTAAATTGATCACTTTGGTACCAAGAAATGAGGATACTTCTAGATCATTACATCCTCTTGTTCCCATGCATCTTCCTCAAGAAAGTGGTTTCACCATAAAAAATTGATTGAGAAAGTGGTACAATTTTGTAAAACATTATTTATTCAAACCAAAATCTCTATTGGTTATTTTTCATAAAAATTATCATGCTTCAGTGGTATGAACTCTAAGTTTAGTAAATATAATGAATCTAGTATATAATTAATTAGGGGAGATACAAGGAACACATTAAGAACCTAAGAGAGTTTCGATACAAGTGCCAATCGATAGGCTACCATCCCGATATAATCGAAAATTTCTAATTGACTGATACACCATGGGATTAGATTTCCATTATATTGTAAGTAAAATTTGTTCTTTTGGTTATGTTTCAATAAGTTTCCAATTCATATATTACTCTAAGAAATGATGATTATTTTTAATTCCTAAAGAACTAATGGATTAAAACATCCATAATAGAATAATAAGTCATTATATTTATCTATAGTTATAAAAAATGGTTATAATTGGTTATCCAATATGGATAAATCTTTATATGGTTAAGTAATAAATTAATCTCTAAAACTTCATCCAATGTTCTACTTAAACCATTCCCTAAATGGTTATCCTTATAACACTTTAAAAATAAAAAAATTATAAATAAGGTCACTAAATTTCTCAAAATCAACTTAACATTAATACCCTGATTGTCATAAAGTGTCACATGATTTTCACATACCAAATATTGAAAATACCTTATTCATATATTTTCTTGATTCCTGATAATAACTACAATTATGATAAAATCTTAATTAAAACACACATACTTACTCATTTCTTGAGTAAAACCACAAATTATTGAATATATTCTATAAATACTATAATATTTCAAACTCGATCAATGATAACATTAACTATTTTTTCCAAAAATGATTAATCAATTCTAATGTCATCAATACTATCCAATTTACTTAATTCATATAAATCATCTATTTATTCAAACTAAGCAACATTTTATCAACATAAATAAAAGATTAAGGGTTATCTTACCTTAATCAAAATATCAAATTTACATTAAATCACTTTTCTAAGTCATCATCACCATTTATTTTTTTTAAAACAAATTCTCAATAAAAAACTAATACTAAATAATACTTATATATTTCATTATTCATATAACATAATTCTTGAATTACAATATATAAACACTTCAATCACCCCACTTCATTCTGAAAACATTAACTTGGATTCATCATATTATTCCTTAAAACCTATTTCTAATTATATAAAATACGAATCCTGTTTTAATATTCATTAACCTAAATTTAATCATTCTTCTCACATTTAACATAATTAATGGTATTATAATAGTCCATACCTTTCATATATCATTTTTAGTTTCCTCATCATCATCAGTATAACCATTACTCATATCACCTTACTGATTCTATTCATGATATTTTCCCTTAGGAAATTTATTTTCATAATTTATATACAATAAAAATTTGAAACATTCAACCGTGAATGATATATTATAGAGACAATTATTCTAATCATTTATGTTAACTAAAATTTTCATTTTTACTCCAAAATTACCTTCTTTGTGTCATTATTTTCCATAATCAAAACATCTTACTGTTCCTATAAGACATAAAATTGGGTGATTCTTCTAATATTATCAATATATAAGACACTGAATCTTCTTTCCTCCACAATCTCTACCACTCTAACACTCAAAAAACTATATACTCCTCTTCTTTGGCGAGTCTGAGATTTGATTAAGGTGTAAGTTGTTAATCACGTACCATTATAAATTATTAGGCCTAATCAAAATTTCATTAACTCCAGTTATCATCCTATTTGGATTATCATGAAAACATTTTCTATCACATTCAAAATTGATCTGGTTCATTCTGGTTCTCGTAATTCACTAAAAAAATTATTTGGTGAGCAAAAATATTCATATTCGAAAACCACATAATTATGAAAAATCACTTATAGGATGCTTGAATCAAGAAACCTTATTTTTAATCTTTTTAGCCTTCTTTTTAATCTATAGAACATTAGGTTTATCCTAGGTAATTCATTTCCATCATCCATTTAAATACTTTATGATGGTTTGAAAATATTTTGTGAAATTCCAAATCATATCCCCTGGATTGTCAAACCTAGTGTGCTACGAGGCCCATTTTATGGAAATGTAACAATAAAGTCCTCCTAAATGCACTATTTTTGGTTTTATTACCCCTAGGTTTCTATATGTGAGAGACACAATAACTTATATTACCTAAAAAAGGATGTAATTATTTGGGAACCATGTACTCTACCCTTAACTAAATTCCAGGAAAATTTCATATACTTTGACTCATTATTATAATTATAATTAGGGAGATACCAAGAAATATCCTTAGAAAAATCCCCTAGGGATTGCACTAAAATTTTCTAATCCTAGTTTCCAAAGGTTAACTAAACCTATCAATTGATTCCAACTATAGTGACCTAGTATTTTCCTACATAAATATAAAATATTTTTAGATGAATATTTAATACATTTCATAAACACACACTCAAGGACAATAAAGTTACAGTGACTTTGGAGACCAGGTACCCAGTCTTCTAATTTTAAAAATGATCTTCAACACCTATACTAATATCTTATCACATATTACTCATATTAAAAATAACCTACCTAAAGCCTTATTCATAACCTAGGGAAGAAAACATGATAAAGGGTTAGCTCAGATACTTAGTAAGGGTACACATATGAGATATCAATCTATGATCATATAAAATAATAAGATAATAAAAATGGTATCTGATCAGTAAAATAAATTATAAAGTTCATACCCATCATTTCATAGATCTTAAACATGAGTTGTGGAATAAAAATTTATAATCTCAAAAAACATGGTTTATAAGAATTAGAAATCATCCTAAATCAATCATGAATAATAAAGTCATGTCATAAAATTGTGGAACCAATGTAAATATAAGAAAACTATTTATTATGTCAATGTTATCTAACAAGACCATAAACATAGTGGATTAGAACTTATCACATATTTCCCATTGTGTAACAGGACACACCTATTTCCCCTAGTGGATCAAGATACACTTATTTAACATAGTGGATCAGGATGCACCTGTTTCCCATAGTGGATCTGGATACAAAAGTTTCCCATAGTGTATTAGGATTCACCTATTTCCCAAAGTGGATCAGTCCCATCGACTTGTTTCCCATTGTTATCTCATGAGATATAAAGCATTACCTAGTTCATTGGAGGGATATATAGGTCCCACTAATATCATAAGGAAAACCATCCTTATTATTCCACAGTACCATAAAATATTCATCATGTCATCAAATAATAACCCATGTAATGAAAATGGGACTGACAAACATTTCATACATTCACCATATCATAACTCATGAAAAATAAATGGTTTTCATAAACATTTCATCAATATAAACATTAACCATAGAGAGAAATAATAAGGATGGTACAATTAAATCTTATCCAGAGTAAAGCATAAGTAACATCAGAGGATTTCATCTTAGATGGAAAATGATTCTGAAAGATCACATGGAAAATTTATTGAGAAAAATAAAATTAATTTGAAAATTAATTTTTAAAACTAAAAAATAAAAAAATATTTTGGAAATTATTTTCTTTAAAAATAACATTCAAGTATTACTAAAGATTATTTAAAAATCAATTAAACATTTCTTAAGGAAACTATCATTTCCTCTTTGAAAAGCACTTTCTAAAACATATTTATTTTTAAAATACTTTTATTTTTAAATAAACTTGAAAAATTATAATGGAATATTCAAATTAAATAATTATTATGGTGGATGGAAATTTCTTTTATATAGTACAAGTTAAAAAATGATTCCTTTCACATTTTCAATAAAATCCAAAATGAGCATTGTTGGGATAAACACATGAAAATTCATTTTTTTTGTAAAAAGTAAAAAATGTGTAAAAATGTATTTAATAAATCATTTTAGTAATTTTAAATAATTTTTTTAAAACATTTTTAGAAAACTCAATTTTATAAGATAATTGGGTTTCGACCGAAGAGAGAAATAAAGATGATTTTTTAAAACATTATTTTGAACTTTTGAGTATATAAAGAGAGGAAAATGAAAGAAAAAAATGTGTTCCACTAATATAAAAATAAGAGAATAAAATTCATGATTTTATTTAGGGATATATCATTATATTTCATCATTTTAATCATAATGATAAACAATCCTGATAAACGATGAGGTTGTAACACAAAACTCTTACCACTTTGGAAGCATTGAATCATAATCCTCATGAAATAATGATATAAAATGAAAATTATAATTCCATTAGAATAGGTATAATCATGATATGACATATAAAATGGGAATTATATACACCTAATTGAAAAATATTGGTTCATAAGATAACTTATTTTCCAAAGAAGGCAATTTGAGGCAAAAAAACCTTTACCACTTTTTTTACTTTTGAACTGTAAACCTCATGAAATAGAGATATTCAAATGGATATGTAAATAAACAAAAATTGAACTATAATTATCATAAAATACATTCATGGGTAATATATACCACATATAAATGAAATATGTGGTGAATATGGCATGTGTCTCACAAAAATATAAATGTGAGATGGAAATCCCATACTGTAAATATTGAAATTCTTAGTAAATTTTCAAACCTACTATATAATAAATATAATTTTATTATAAATATATTAAAAAACCACATGGAACCACACACACACAGACACACAGACACAAATATATATATATATATCATAAAATATATTATTTACTTATGACCTTTTATTACCTATTTATTAAAAATTCCATGTTAAAGTCACGTTTCGAGCAATAAATTATTATTTTTTTCATATAAGTGTTGATTTTTTTTGGTCCTCTTACATTGAACATGATTAATTTATCTCTAGAATTTTAACTATGATATAAATAACATATATATTCAGTATACATGTATTTAGAGTGATCCCTAAAAGTTCTTGATAGAAAAAGAAATACACTGTTCACGGAGATCGTAGGCCGTACATACGCATGAACATTGTTTCCATTTTCTTGATGGAAATAAATAAAGGCAGGTAAAAAAATATTAGAATTAAATAATCATTTTTTTTTGTCATATATATCACATATTTTCTCTAAAAACATCCTTATTTCCTTTCATTTAAAGCATTATTAAATCACATCACTTTGTAAGACGGTAGTTTTCCATACATATGAATGTCGTTATTATATTCCCATGTAATGAAATGTATAAATGATCATGTGATATAATCATACCAAAAGCATAATAATATCATAAATATCTTATTTAATCAATAAATACCTCATTATATAAAACCATGAGAGGTGGTTATAGAAAATTAATAACATCAGTTCGTGAGGCGGTATTCTTCCGTACAAACGGATGGTGATTTCACAACACATTTGACGAAAGAGGATAATTATATAGGTTATTAAATTAACATAATAGAATATAAATAAATCTAATGTAATTATTTTATCATATAATCACCATTTAAAAATAATTTATGTAGGTGGAGGAAGAAATAAAATAAAATTCTTGATTAGGGACGTTACCTCTTCTTCAGACAACTTATTTCGGTTTGTACTAAAAGGAATCTTATGTTAAATTTATTAAAAAACTAAAGATTATTATATTAGGTTTTTTAATTAATGAATTTATTTTGGTATCTATCTGTTGAACCAATGAGTTTTTTAAGTTTTAAGAGAAGATAATATGGGTGACCTTTTATATGTGATGTGAGTAGAACACTAGTAAATTTTAAAAATAAAGAGGTTTACAGACATTTTTCACATAAAAAAGGATCCAAAATGATAAATTATATAAAATATAATATATAAGGTCTAAATATGTATATAAAATGGGTTTTGGGAAATTTTTAGGTCTTTTTTATCCCTTATTTTTTAGTTTAACCCCCGGTAAACCCATTTTTACATTAACTGTAGTAAATAATTTATATTATTTTTATTAATAATTATTTAAAAAAAATAAATTTGAACTTATTATATAATATAAATTAACATGATTAAAAATATGGGATCCATTTTTATAAATTCCATTCATATAAGTGGGAAATTGTATTTTAATATTAAGCCTGTAGATGTGACGGGAAAACATGTTTTGAAAGAGAAAATGTTCCAAAATTTAAAACGTTTCTATAGAAAAATTAAAAATTAAAATGATTCCAATGAAATAAATTTGATTTATAGATATATAATTGAACTTTTTTTCTTTTAAACCAATCTTAAATGAGTTTTTATGTTTTTAAAATATTTATAAGAAATAAAAATTATTAATAAAAAATAGTATTTTTGACCATTCATTATACAATTTATCTTCTCAGAAAATGTTTAGAAATTAAATATGTGATAAAATTTACATGATGATTTATAAAATTTAATTTATTTTGTATTTTTTTTTAAATTTTTGAAAAATTAGTTTTAAAATAAGTGGAAAAAATGAAAAAAAAAATTCTTTTTTGAAAAATACAGTTTTTAAGTGTAAAATGGGATTTATTCTTATCACTTGTCTTGAAAAACAATAAAATGAATGTAAAAACATTTTATTGAATATATATTATATAAATTACATTAAAACCATTTCCTAAATTAATACTTCAATTTATTTATGTAAAAAACATTTTCTCTCATAAAAATAGTTTTTTCAAAAAAATATTTCCTTTATTTTAAAAATAGTTTTCATTTTCATTTCTAATTTATTGGTCCTAAAAGAATTCATTTTATATATATTTGTAAACCATATATTTTTATAATTTAGTTAATCCTATTAAGACCCTTAATTACAATGACTAGGTGATAAATATAAAATTAAATAATAATATCTTAATAGTATATCAATTTTTGTTTAAACTTAGTGTTGCGTGTTATTTAAGCTAAAATTAGTGTTACGTGCAATAAAATATATTTAAAATATTAAATTTAAATGAAAAAAATGTTTCAAAAAATCTCAGCGTTGCATAGTTAAAAAAATATAATAAAATTTCATTATATGTATGATTCTAATTTTTTCTTATCAGTATGGTTATGTAATATTTAAAGGAGGTTGAAGAAGACATAAACTTGAAAAATACTTAGTTAAGTTATACGTCTTACTTATAAAACTCTTTTGTTTTACTCATTTTTCCTTCTAGGTTGGTATTTTTGTGAAACCAGTACCTATAGGACATAGTGAGGTATTTTTTTGAAGGTATTTTTTTAGGTATTGGTCATTCTAAATGGCATAATGTTTGTGAATAAGAGGGGATATTAGGTTCCTCTTTATAAGTGAGGGGAGTTACACTGTTGTAATTTTTTTGAAGTTTTTAAATAATATAAAGCCTCATTCATGGTAATTTGATGCTAAATATATCCCAATTAAAATATAGGATTAAAATGGTCAAAAGTTTTACATATAATAATATTTAAGAGGATACGTTTTGACCTTATCACTTAGTTTTAACTTTAATTAATCTATTTTACACTTTTTTATGGTGGTAAATTTTTACCATGATTTATATTCACTATGATAAAATTTTAAATTGAACTGACTACTTAATATAAAAATAATGATTTAAAATTCTAATTTTTTTTTCAATATTGAATTTTTAGAAGTAGAAAAAATAAATTTTTATATAAGCTTGCAAGACCCAATGAAAAAAAGTATATTTTTTCTTCAAAAAAGGAGTTTTTATGCCTAAAAAAGAATTTAGAAAAAAATAAAGTTTAATTATTATTCCTATGTCATTAATTAAACCATTTTAATCCAAATAGTGTCAATTTTACTTTAAAATAAATCTAAAAAATAATGTTATATTTTAAACACTTGAAATCAAATGATAATTTTTATAAAGATTGATATTTTTCTCAATTCACCTAAAAATCAATATTTTTAGAAATATATCATAATTTGATCCTAATATAAATTTTATATAATAATATTAAAAATGAATTTGATATTATAAAATTCAATTTATAATATTTATAAATTTAACTTTTAAATAAAACCATATAATACATGGAAATCACTTTAGTTAGAATAAAAATATTTATTTTTTGATTTTGGAAAATCATTCAAAAACATTGTAATGAATGTGAATTCATAAAATAAAATCCCGAATAGAAGTAATATAAGAAATTTATTTATTATTAACATTACCTAGGTTTTCAAAATATTTCAATAGAAGTGTGATTCACAAAACATTGTAGGGGATGAATAATACTAATGAAAAGAGTCTTGATCCAACTTGAATGCTTGGGTGAGCATAATAATTTTGATCAAATTATAAGAATATGAAAATAAGCATGAGGATATGGAAATAATTTAAACTATTCATATAATGTGTAACATTTATAGCAATGTAAAATCTTATATATATTTTAAGGATCATTTTGAGGATATCATAACAGAGATGATAATGATAACTACATCAAGTTACTGCAAAACATTATAGATAAATCTAACAACATCATATCTATGATAAAGATCTAATAACATATAATATTTTACATAATTAATTATAGGGGAATATAATCCTTGGTGAACCTATCACACTATATTATGTTCATAATATTTTCTTTTATATAAAAAAGGAATATACATTACACATAAACATGAAATGAACCCATGAGAAGAGAATGTCTTTCATAATAATGTCGTGGAGAAAATTCCAACGAATAAACTTGGATATACCCAAAAGAAGAAAAGAAAACATTATTTAAGATGCTAAAAGTTAAAATAAACATATAAATAAATATATTTAATAAAGATAAGAAGAAATAAAATAATAAGAACCTATGATAAGTATTAAAAATAAAGACATTATCAATAACATTGGAGGTGCCTTGAATTAAATTTAAATAAATAGAAAACATACATATTCCCAAAGAAAATAAAGGCAAAATTAAATAAAAGTAATATATAAGGGATTTAATGTACATTTAGAAGATTAATAGGGAAATGAGAGAGGAAGATAGAGTATAAACCTTAAACAAAATGAAAGACTTTGAGATTCCCCTTAAATTAGGTTCTGTTTTGTTTCGTTATTCTTATAAATCCTACATAATAAACATATGATAATTAAAAGATTAATATAGAAGAATATTAAAATAATTTAAATTATTATTGATAATTTATTACCATTATTTATTAATTATAAATATTTCTTTAATGATAGAAATAAGTGGGGGAAGATATTTAATTATTTCATTTCTCATTTCAGTATTACATTATTGATCATTATATTTTATCCATTAGTTCCATTAACTCCATAAGATTAATAATATATATATATATCTATGTGTGTGTTTTTATTTATATACTGTATATACTAATCATCCATAAAGGTATTGATAATTAAGGAATTGATAATCTCCCCGTATACCGTAAAACCGACCATTAATGAGACATGTCAAAAGTGGAAAAGAAATAATTTATATTTCATAAATGGTTTATAATAATAATATATTCTCATTATAAAAATTATATAAATATATATATATATATATATATATATATATATATATATATTAGTTTCAATAATTAGCTATAAAGGTGAGGATAAATCAATAATTTACAATATCCTCATAGGTTGTAAGTATTCCATTTATGCAACCTATCAAAATAAGGGGAGAGAATATATATATATATATAATAAATGGTTTATAAAAATTTTATAGTATCATAATATCATTAATTTATTATATAATTAATTATCAATTAGTTTAATAAGGTTGAAAATTAAATGAGAATAGGAGACCATAAGGAGAAAAATGAAATGAAGAGATTGAGGGAGTCACCTCTTCCTTGACATTTACTGCAATGCTACGCGACTAAGGCCTTAAATTCCATGAGTGTGGTGAGTCCATAAAGTATTTGATACCCCTATAAGGGTTAAAATAATGTAATTTAGAAAATATTGGGTAGTGGGATGATTTTTTAAAGAAAGTTTATTTGGGTGTGAGAGAGATTATTTATACATGGGAGTGGGGGGGGGGGATTTGGGTCAAATAGTGAATAAAAAATTATATCAAGAACATGACTTTATATATTTATCTTATTCAAGAATATGAATACAATTTAATAAAAAATATAAGTTTTTATTACTTTTAAACCCTTTAATCATCAAATCAACAAACTTCAAAAGAGAAAGAAAAAATGATATTAGTTTTATGGGAAATTACATCTTAGTTTTAAATAAATTATATATATATAATTTAAATTATGTTATTTTAAAAAATCCATTATTGAATTTATTTAGTAATTATTACATTAATATTTTTTTATAAAACATACTATATTTGAAAATGAATATTCTTACCACTGACTCCAAATTTCATGTTTTTAGGAAAATACCCAAAACATCACCCTTGGCTAATTTCAAAGTGCTAATTAAAAAAATGAAATTCTTTTTATCCTAAATAATATTAAAACATTGGTAATTATTATATTTAAATATTAACCTAAATATTACGGTCTTTATAAAATATGATAAAACATAGTTTATAAAAAATATACTATTATAATTTTTTTTAGCTATCTAATTTGAATATTTATTTTATAGAATAATAATATTTATATTTATTTATTTTATTCATTTTAAATATTTGTTACTAGTCACTTTACTATTTTAACAACCATGTTACTATTCTAAAGACATGGTTACTATTTTAATGATCAAGTTACTATTTTAATGACCAAGTTACTATTCTAATAAGTATATTACCATTATAGTTCCTATAAATATGTATTATTTTTTCAATTAAGTATTTAGTTAGTTTTTTCTCATGGCTGTATAAAACATTTATTAAACAAAAATATGATTTCATGTGTTATTTTTAATTTTTTACTACATTTTTGTGGTAATTAAATTTCTAAGAGATAACAAATTGATGTTATGACCTATCTAGGTCATTTAATTTGATGTTTTGGGGAATTTTAGGTTCTTAGCATTTAATTAGAGGTCAATAGTGGAATAATATTATTTTTTTGGCTAAATTTTCATCAAGAAGAATAAATTTCATTGTAATAAGGTTTTTGTGCTATGATTTGGTTAGGGAGTGAAGCTAAATAAGAGGATTTATCATAGTCTAGTGGTTTGACTGTGATATTTATTATTGTAACATGAGGGGTTACATTTAACTATAGAGATCATGGAATAATATTTTGGTGTTGATATATTTGTGATGACAGCACCATGATTCCATCCACTGTGTCATGGGTTTGTCTAAGGGGCCATTTGGTTTGAGATAAGGGCATGCAGGTTACACCATGATCTTCAAGGGATTATAAATTATTGTGTTAAGGTAATCCATAAAATGATAATCATCTATTTTTTAGAATATAAAAGAAGTTAAATGAGTCTCATACACATAAAAACCCCCAATAGGACCAAAACAATATTATATTTACCATTAAGAACCCCAAAACCTGCCTAATGATACCATTTATTTTGATATTTAAATTATAATGATATGCATTCAAACCTGTCATTATCATCATCATATTATGTTCATAAATGATATTGATATCTAGTGTGTAAGTTGACAGTTTAACCAAGGATTAATGAATAATATGATAATACCACATGAAACCACCATGAAATAGTGTCTCACACTAATACATGATGTAGTTAAGGATGGAATATGATGTGGTCAAGAATAACACACCATGGATAACCTATTTAGTACATAAATTCATCATGGATGGTGTTTCATGGTTTTAATAATGTCTATGTTGTGTGGATAATGGATGCCGATGGTGGGGATTGAGACAATACCAGTGGGAATGCTGGAATGAAATTACATCATTGAGGTGTAATAATTTCCCAAAAGATAGAGCATTGTAATGGTGATTAAAATAAAATGTGTAAATTAATGCACACATTTCAGGGGGTGTGTATTTTTTTGTTTATATTCATCTAAATATAGTAATATTGGTAATCAATGGTTTTCTTCAAGAGAGGATTTAAAAAAATCTATGATCACTTATTGGTTTGTAAAAGGAGTTTTTGTTTTTGAAATGGGTTTTGTTTTCAAAACCCAGGAGAGAAATTGAAAAATTATTAAAAAAATAGTTAATTAAGAGATTTTGATTAGGTTAATGTTTTCTTAACCAATTGAAATGCTATCTTAGTTTCCAAGTTATCTACTCTTCTTCTTTTTAGAAGGAAAAAAGACAATCTATAACCGCTTTCTTACTCTCTCTTGACCTATTAGTGATAGTGAGAATATTAATAACTGATATCCTAGGTTTGATCACCCTCCTTCATATGTTTTTAGGTGTTATATATGTCCCACCTACCAGACATAGGTAATTATAAATTGGGTCTTATTATTCCTAAAGAGATAAGATATCCCACTACCACTTCCAAATGTGCTCAAAATCTACAATTTCCTCACCATTAAACTCTATAATATTCCATTATATATAAAATATAACTAGGTATAATGAGATAAAGATTATAAAACAAGTGATTAATGAATATATAAAATTCAAAACCAAATGAAATCATAATTGATGATAAAAATTTCTATTTGAATATTGAAACCAGATTAACAGAAGAGGGAAGGAATTTATTCCATTAATAATATAAAATCAATCCTTAAAATAATTGTTATCCTCCCATTCCCTAGTCACTCAAAGTTTCACCACCCCATGAGAAGGTTAACTGAGTATAATGGGGGAGAATAATGCATTTATTTTAGTAACTGAATTCTAATTTCATGTTTCCAAGTGTTTAACTTCCATAAATATGTTTATCATAACTTTGGTCAGTGGTAGATGGATGTGATTAGTTGTAAAAAAAAAAATAGATCAACTAGTGGAATCAGGTCCATTAGAAGTTCAAATATTTTGATGTAGACTCAATGTTCTTGGAAATACATCATACTACTTAAGAGGAAGTATATTCAATGAAGACTGTATAATATTATTGATTCAAGTGATCGAGGAAAATGAGGTTTCAGAAAATCAACAGTGAAATTCTATATGGAGGTTCTCTATGAATGTGGGATGATGGTGTGGCCAAGAAAACCAACCGGAGTTTCCTATAAAAAGGAATTGGATTCTAATGGGATCTATACAACAATTGAATTCACAATGCACATTTAAATTTTATAGTTAATCTAATGATTATAGAGTTTTTAATTTATCTATTGTGAATCTTACTAACTAAACATGTTAGTTTAAAGTATAATATTTTACTTCTGATGAATATAGAAATTGACAATCATTCATCCCATGAATTTAGAAAACTCATCGAAATCATGTTAATCACTTGTGTTTATTTTCATTATTTATATATTTTTGTTACATGAATTTCTAGTTTCTTTAATGTTTGCAAGTTTATGATTTTGTGTGTGAATTTTTTACTTTATGTAGTTGGTAGTGTGTATAAAATTCTTACTTTTATTATACTTAGTAAGGAGAAATTTTACTTTTAAAGGTTCATTTTCCCACTATTCTACTATATACAAACTTTTGGAAGATCAAAGATCATGCCACTTGTGATAGATTAGTAGGTTAGGTGATCGATTTTTTAAATTTCTAGTCCCTTATTACAAATTTTTTTATCATAGTACAATCGTCATACCAAAAAAACATAAATATGGTGTTAGATGAAGGGAATATATAGATCAATAAATTATACGGAACATATTTTCGATTATAAAGGATGAATATATAAGACTATCACATCAAGAGTGATCTGAAAATACCATTAAAAGGACTTAATAGATAAAAAATAGATAAGTATTATTGAGAAAATATAGATAATAATACCTTGGAGATGGTAAGAATGTATTTGTAAGGAAATTTTTCTTTCAAAATTTAGGAAAATAAAACCAAAACAGATGTTATGAAGTATTTGGTGGATATATACGAAAAATAAATGCCCCTTAACAAAGTTTTATTGTTGTGGTGATTGTTCATGTTTTGGTTTTAAGAAGAAAAAACATTGGTAGATCATGGGAATATCCTTAGTATGATCCATGGATAACTCAAATCAGTGAAGTAACATTAGCTGATGATTTCTGGATGATACTATTGTAATATTCACTTCTAGAAAGATGAGATTATATGGTCACTAACATTAGTAACCCAAGGAAAAAATTATATTTTTTGTTTAGTGGTATAATTTTTTTTATGAACGATGCGCTCATATGAAGTCTTGTTCAAGGACCTACTTATACTACACTTAATAGTTACAGAAGAGGATAATCACTTCAATGAAAGTAATCCTATAAAGAGAATAATTTCAATGATAATCCCCAAGAAATGAGTCAAACCAAGTTGGGTGTTCTAGGAACTAAATAATGGAGTTGTGGGAAGAAGGGGCATGTAAATAATAATTACAAAAGTTTTAAGCAGAACACCAGAAAAACATCAACCTATGGTAGTTTAAATATCTTTAATTTACTATAAGGGAGTAACAATTAGTTATTGAGTGTGAATGAAACATCTTTTTGTTGAACTGGTAATAAAATATGAATATTTGATTATGTATTTGGGAAGTGTTGGAATGTTTTTCTAGTATATGATTAAGCCTCAGATGTTTTCTAGAAAGGATATTTCAATATCTGTACTAATAACTATAGATTATGGAAACTAAATAAAGTTCAATACATCCCTAGATTGTGAAAAAAACTATTTTCTACTGAAAAAATTAATGAACCAAGATATAGGACTTGTTTTTCAAATAGGGTATGGATGGTCACATGAGTGTCTATGATTGTTTCACGAGGAGTAAATTATGGGATTCTTTACTTGGATGTATATTTTGAAAGGATTACAATGGTTGGAAGTTAAACATAAAATGATCCGAATGATTTGAATTTTTTCTTTTCTCATGATAGTGAGAAGAATATAAAATTTATAAATAAAAAGGCATACTAAATCTTGAACACATGGAAATTGAATGATATCAAAGTTGTGTTCTATGAAGTTAGAGTAGGGTTTACTAAAAATTAGAATTAAGGAAGCCTAGAAACATGAAATTGGAAATTATTTATTTAATTAATTTAGAACCTACCCATGTTTATTATTATAGTGTTTACCTTTACTTTATTACCTTTATTTATTATTCTAAATGAAAAGAATGGATTTATTTATTTTAGTATAAATTTGATGCATTTCAGTTGTTTATTTATTGTAAATCCTCAAAGTAATGGGAATATAACTAGATGTTAAAGTGTATCGTGACAAAGAATGATGGTGGTATAACTAGATAAAATGTCACGACCCGACTTCACCAAAAGGAGGGAAGGGACAACATATTGCTAGACCCTTCCTTTTTTAAGTTGATGGAGAGATAATGACCCCCCGAGACCCTCCTTCAATAGTTCCCGGAGTGGCGACTAGCACCAAGGGTATAAAATCTCACAAAAAGTGGAAGGAATTACCCTTTTTATTTTTTATAGGAATGAGAGATAATATAAAAACCCCAACAATACAAAGGATGAAAGTAAAGGCAAAGCCCAAAGAAATCCATTCCCATATGCATGTTCAACAGTAAATAATACAAGCCTAAAAAACTCCAAAGATAAAGTACCAAGGAAAGGGAAACGACAATGGCAACTGCCCCGTTGTCTGAGCTAGTATGGTCCTGCCCGATCCCTGAAGTCCTCCTAGAAATCTGAATGAATTTTTATATACGTAGGGTGATCATACAAGTATAATCAGTAGGGTAACCAAATACTCTCGTGCACAAGTGAGGAGACATTCTAATTCCCCTTAGAAAAAGAGATAACCAAACACCCAACAAGGAAAAGCTATCCACCCAAACATCACCAAGGCACGCTCCCCAAATAACACAAGTCAAGTAACATATAGTAATAGCACATTGATATTTGGGTACCCCGCGACACTTTCCCACTGGTTATTGAAGACATCCTACGCATCGAACCAATCCCACCATTCTTACCGTAGTCCCACTGCCACACCCCGCCCACACACACCTGGGCCATAACCTCATCACAGTCCCACTGCCAAACCCCACCCCTACACACCTGGGCCATAACTGCTATCCTGCCCATAGACACCTGGGCCACAACCACCACACGTAACCACACTCGCAAACACCTGGGTCAGAACAACTACTGCCACGCTTGAAGACACCTAGGACTCATCTCGAAGACACTTGGGAAACAACCTGCCCGCAAACACCTGGTCCAACCAACACAACTACCCTTTCCAAAGATTCTTGGGATAATATGGACTTCAGGCCATCACAGCCTGCCTGAAGAGTCTTGGGCTATTCTGGAATGGGAGTAGAAAAGGATATAATAACTAGCCACTCATAAGAGTGTTGGAAAAAACACCCTCCCCCATGAAATGGGAGTGCTCAACACTTAAGTGCTCAACATGGGTGGGGTGCGAATAAGAAACATAAAAAATATAGATATATGTATAGTTAAAAAACAATCATCCCAACCTAGGGGTTCCAAAACCTAATCACAAACACCCTCATTACTAATTATTCATGAAATAATAGTACGACACTCACAGCCATGCCATAACTCATTCGCAAAACCAATTCCAATTTTAACTTTTCTTGTTTTCATGTTCAAGCAACCCCGTTTAGGTGATTTCTACACTACTGG
Organism: Viscum album; assembly: GCA_963277665.1. NCBI lineage: Eukaryota > Viridiplantae > Streptophyta > Magnoliopsida > Santalales > Viscaceae > Viscum > Viscum album. The sequence goes on from OY728159.1 coordinate 740,679,378, forward strand.
GCAACTAAAAGGCATAAACATAAGCCAAAAAGGAAAGAAATAGTCAAACAACAATTTAAGCATTCACACCCGGTTATCTTGAAAGTCACAACAACAAAGGGATAAGTGAGATCCCTTGAAGTAATGGAACCAAATAAAATCTCGAGACACAACCCCATGTATCCAAAATCCAGGAGCCAACGGTTTATCAACAACAGAGGATTCCACCCCAATTCGTGATATAATCATAGTAACCACACAACCTTAAATTCAAAACCTGCAAAAGTACAACAACAGGGGATCCCATCCCCACCCGTATCACCCCAGAAATCAGCCCGTGAAAGAAAAAACCAAACCGCTACCACCAACACAGGGCATTCCCATGCAAGTATTTTCTTATTTAAAAGATTTAACACACTCCATGGTTTCAATTCCACTATGCTTTAATCGGGGTTATCACAAAAAAGCGTTGATCCTGGTGCTTTCAATTTATTTAATCGAATATACATAATTAACCAATTTCATGTTACAATTATTTAAAGATCCAGGAGCACCGAGTTTCATTAGTTCACAGAGAAAGACCACCAATGGCCGTGATTTTTAGTGAGCATAGGCCTGTACAGTTCACAACACATAACAATATAAAGAGTACAGTAGAACATCGATCAAACCCCCCTTTCATTCTTTAAAGGTCAATTCAATATCTTCGTTAAGTTCTGTTTAATTAATTTCCATAGAGGCAAAATTATTCCCACCCCGCATGATACATAGAAAGGAGAGACGAAGGAGAAAAATCCTACTTGGTTGATCAAAGATTGAAGTTTTTCTCCACGCACCAAAAATAGGGGAAGCGCGACTCACAGGGCTCCTGCACAGGTTCACCACTTTCCTCAGGAAATAAAGGACTTCGAACGCACCAGAAAAAAGAAGAAGACTATCCAAGAGGGATAAGAAGAATTTCTAGCATGATAAATAGATGAGATAAGGAATTTGAACACCTTGGAATTCAGATCATGGTTCTACCACGCGGTTGGGTGGTTACACACGACTGAATTAATTGTTATTTAATAGAGAGGTTTATCGGGATTTTTAGATATTAATTATGGGTTAAAAACGGCCTTAAAAAGCCTTAAAAGGTCAAAAGGGACTAAAAGAGGCGTTACAGGAAAAACAGTAGAATGAAATACCGACAAGGCTGGATAACACCAATCGGTCGGTCACGCCGATCGGCCCCACCGATCGATTGCGCCGATCGGTCGCGCCGATAGGTTGCACCGATCGGTGGAACTGATGGGTCGTGCCGATGGGTTGCGCCGATCGGGCGGGCCAATCGGTCGCGCCGATCGGTCATACCGAATGAGGGACGACCCCTTAGGATCCTAGAATTTGGAAAAGGGATGGATCATGAGGGTCTGGGCCATTACATAAAACTTCAAAAATTTATGCAAGAATAAGGTAAAGAGGCATTAATTGATGGTGCATGTAACTCCAAAGTATAATAGAGTATATAAAATAGTGAACAAGAATTTGATAGAGAAATCATAGAGTATAATGTTTTACTAAGTATTGACTAAAGAAATTTATAAGAGGAACTCAACACAGTGAAATATATCATCAACAGAAGTCTAAAATCATCCATTGGGAAGAAAATTATAAAGGAGTAATTCTTTAAAAAATGTATGAAAGTTCATAATCTTAAAATGATAACTTATTTAAAATATATACATGTTTAATCTAAGGAAATATATAAACATACAAATAAATGAAAAATGTGTTTTTTTACACATATAGAGATGAAAATGTTAGATATCTTCTATATGATAATGATACACAATAATTCATTAGGAGATAATACATTATCTTTAATGAGAAAATTCTATGTATATACTGAAACTTAGCATAGAAAGTAGTTGCAAGTAAATAAACTCTTTAAGTCTAGTGTGACTAGTGTAAGATTACTAGAAGTTCATAACTTCTAGTTAAAAAATATTTTATCACTAAAAAACTATAATTATAATAGTAAGTCCCTGAGTATACCATCTAGAAAGTTCAATAGTGGATAAACATTGAGTGGGAGAATGATTAGTTTGAGTATTAGAAGTTTAGGTATTATAAGTAATTAAACCAGTAGATAGAGATGAGTTTCTTAGTTTGAAAAACTAATTAGGTTGTGGAGATAAACCATAATCAAGAGACTAGTTTGTTGGTTTGGGGATGCAATTAATTTTTTACTTTTAATAGATGTTAGAGAATCCAATTTTCTTGAAAAAGTGACATTAATCAAAAACTAAAAATAATGGGAGTCAACTATGAATGAAGAAATGTCTTTATTAAAGTTCAATAGAACATTATAGATGGTTGAACTTTCAAACAATAAAAGTGTAATAGAAAATAAATTAGTTTATTGGATTAAGGATGTGGTTGATGGTAATAAAATTTGTAATAAATGAATGACAGTGAATTTTTTTAATATAAGGAAATAGTTTATTTCTTAGAAATCTTATCACTGGTATTTAAATATTCTACCATCAATTCAATTCTATGTTTGTGGGAATCAAAATAAATATAATTTTAGTAGAAGGATGTTAAGACAAATTTTCTTCATAGAGAGTTAGAGTAAGAAATTTACATTAAACATCGTGTAGGTTTCATGGTATATGAGAAAAAAATTCGATATATAAATTGAAGAAAACCTTCTATCACTTATGTAAATAACTATGATAGTGGGATCATAAATTCGATGGATTTATGTTGGAGGAAGGGTTTAAGAGATGTAATTTCGATAAATGTTGTCATCATAAGTAATGGGATGATAAAACATTCATTATATTTATTTTTTTCACTGATGATGAATTATTAGTTGGAATATATGATGAGAATATTTTGAAATTGAAAAACAATTTGTGTGTAATTTTCAAGTTAAAATATATCGGGTAAGAAAAGAAGATATTGGAGATGAGGATTGATAAAGTTAGGAATGAATGAACATTAGTGCTATCTCTGAAAGAGTACATCTAGAAGATCATCGAAATGTATGGAATTATTGGATGTATGATAGAATCTACTATTCTTGTTTGATACTTCAATTTTTTTAAAGAACAATCCCCAACAGTGAAAACAGATCTTTGACATGTGGAGAGAGTGTCATACTCTTCAATAGTTAAAATATTATTGTACTCCATGGTTTGTAATTATCAAAATAATTCATTTTTAATGGAAGTTTGAATTCAATTTACATTGAATATATATAAGGAAAAACGATAATCTATTATGTGGAGCCTTTTCTATTTAAAATGAATAAAAATGAATCTCTTTTTTTGGGGAGGATGTTCCATTTTAGGGTTTTTTCCACTTTGAATCCACTGAGGATTTATATACCTAGAAAAGAATAAATGATTTCATGATTACTTATAGAGGATCAATAATCATTTGGATATTAAAACTTTAGAATATTGTTACATTAAGTGAAATAGAAGTATATTATGTTTCATAAATAGAAGATGGGAAAGAACTAGTTTGTATGAAAAAATTATTGAAGGGACTCAGTAGAATTCAAGAGGAGGGAATTGAATTCTATGATAATAAAAATGAATTTTAGTTGGCTATAAATCTAGTTTTCTATGAAGGGACAATTAATATCAACCTGAAAAACTACTTCATTAAAAGCATTCTAATGATGAAAGCCTTAAATCTATAGAAGGGAGAGAATATCCAAAACCTGATAGACATATTCACTAATGTTTTAACTAAAAAAGTATGAGGTAGAAAACCACCACATTAGGGCTCAAGTCAATGGAGAAAGGTAGAGGAACACTATATACAATGGAATAAGAATAATTGTAAAGGGTTTTTTGGAAGATTTTATCTATCTTGAAGTGGGATATTTTTTGTATGTGAAGACTATTTCCTTTTTACTAGAAGTTAAAATACTAAGAATAAATTTACCAAAATTTTATTAAGTGATAGTTGGCTGGGAATTGTGGGTGAACAATGGAAGTTACTGAAGAACAAGAAAGAGAATTAGAAGCTAAGTTCTTACAATAGAGTCTCAAAGGTCCAGGATGTTTGATGAACTCTCTAGAAGGAAGTCTCTCGAATGAAGTCTCAACAAGTTTACCAATTTAATCACTCATGGTCAACAGGTTTTCTGTAAATAAATAGTGAAATTCTATATAGAGTCATTCCATGAATGCGGGATGGTGATGCAACTTTGACAATTTAATGGGGGATCTTATAGAAGGAAGTGGGGACTGATAAAAATTCTATATCTGTTGAATACATAGTGAAAATTTAAAGTACATAATGAATCTAAAGGTTAAAGAGTGTTAAATTTATTTAAAATGATTTTTATAATGAAACTTTCTATATTTAAGTATTATCTTGTAATTCTAGTGATTATAGAATTACATAGTGATTACTCATAAGAAAGTTTGATAAATCGTTTGAATAATGTTAACTCTTCTGTTAAATTTCTTACTTTATATATATATATATATATATCTATTTATTGAAATTCAATTTTTTGAATGTTCATGATTTTATGCTTTGATGTGTGTGTGTTTGACTAAGTGTGGTGGGTAGTATGTAGATAATTCTTAATTACTATAGACTTAGTTGAGGGAATGATGAATTTTTGAGTTTTAGATTTCCACTATGCTACAATGCATGAAATTTCAATGGATTGATGATTATACAACTAGTGATCTATCAGTAGCTCAAGTGATCAATTTTTCAATGTACCGATGTATTATTACCCATAATTATAAACAAATATATTTATATAATAAATTTAAAATAGAAATAAACAATGAAATATTCAACAGTTCACATGATCCAATCCAGGTTCAGGTCAATTACCCCCTCTTTCATTATCCCTTAATTTTCTTTAATAGGTTTGTCCTTTTTCCCTTTTCACTTGAAGAACCCATGATATCTTCTCATTTTTGAATTTTTAAATTTTCTCCTCTTCTTCATCACCAAACTATTCCTTGTTCATGATATGTTCTTCTATAGAATTTTCAACCTTCATTATTTTGTTTTGACTAAAATATTTTTCATGGTTAAACCCATTTAGAAGCCTCTTATTGATTGCATGCATGTTGACATAGTTCCCAATTATTCTACATGAAGTGTATAATAATCTTCCCAAAGTCTGTATGTGACCTATCTTAAACCAAATTTTTAAAAAATATTGAATCAACTATGAGGTAAACTTAATGGATCGACTATGTAGTGTAATTAATTGGATCAACTATATGAAATATAAGCGATTATGAGGTTGGTTTATCATGAATTATATTATTTAAATATGTGTTTGATTATAATGAACTTGTGGTTGATCGACATTAATGTGTTGACTATATAGGACTCTGTAAAATTTCTTTTCATAGTTGATCTATTAAAGGAACAATCAACCCGATCTATTGTTTCAGTCAATCTTCACATGATCACCTAAGTGACTCATGTTCAATTTGAATGAATGTTTGTATGGCTAAAGAAACATGAATTTGATACTTATACAGTCTCTTAGCTAACTCATGGTTGATTAAAATGATCTTGTGGTTGTTTAGATCAATGTTTTGTTGACCCTAACTACTTATACATCAAAAAATACTGAGCACTTCAAAATATATAGTATTTCAAAAATTCTTAGATTAATGTTGAACTTATTTGATTTATCAAGATTAAACTAATACACCTAAAAAATTATAAAAAACATTCATGATTAAATATTTTATTTATTCTAAAAATTCCAAATATCAAATAAAACAATTAAATATGAAATTTTAATACATTTTCATGTTCAATCCAAAATACACATATATGATAAATATGTGACAATTACCTAGTAAATGACAAAATTATAGGATTAACATTATGAAAATAGTCAATAAAATATTTGAATGTATTGGAGCTGTTAATTCCACCACACTTAAACCTTTGAATATAGATAAGGGAATTCTAAAAATATTTATAAATAAAAATTAAAATACCTTACCATTGTGATCCCATTTTTTAACAACATAAACCTAATTCTTATAATTCCACATTAATAATCTTGATTCAATTTTCTCCTTTAACACTATTCAATTAATTCTAGCTTCTTTTATCCCCTCATACACACTTAAACCTAACTTCCCAAAAATATTTCACACAATACTCAAGAATGATTTTAAATAATGACTTTTCTCATTTAATGTTCATATAATTTTCACTATAAGTGACACATGACTATCATAGGGCATGAAAAAATAATTTTATATTTTTCTAATATAGCAACAAGGTTGGCCAAGGTCGTCTCATTTGAGGAGCATAAAAGTAAGTTCAATAAATAATTATAATTATATTAATTCAATTCCTTTTATTATCTATGTTATTTATGAAAGTAAATAGTTTGAAGGTTTTGGAAAATAAATAATTGAGGAATTAAAATATAAATGCCAATGTAGACAAAATGAAATTAGGGAAGAAATGTCTTGGGCCACGTTTTGATGATGCATGTTCATTTGTTATTTATTTGTTGTTTAAATTAAATTTAATAATTAATTTTCTGAAACCTACTTAATAAATTAATTTCATTAAATTTATTTAGTGTGTGATTTTATAATACCTTCATCATACAAAACTCAACCTCCTCCAGTAATCAAATAGCATAACACCACAACCGATAATGAAATTCCTAGAAGACTCGGCTCCGCTGTATTCTATTTCATCCCTTATGGAAAGCCATATCCACCATATGAAGGTTTTACCCTAGAAATGGAATTGGAAAAAATTATATAGTTGATGACTTCCACACCCGTTCAATACTCTGGCATCCACCAAAAATAGATTTAAAACATGTTGAATTGAAGTGAAATAACAGAGAACAATGTGAAGCCTCCCCCAGGGACAAGCCTCGGGTTAGTCAATTTCCATTACAAAGTGAATAGAGATGAAAATCTAAATATGGAAGAGAGAGCGAATGATATTAGGGTTGGAAGAAACAAAGGTATGAAAGAAGAAAGGGAAATACTTTAATTAAAATATGAATGTATGTTACATTGGAAAATAAAACAAAAATAAAACAAAATAAAATAAAAGTCATAAAGAATGGACGTAGTTTATAGATTCCCTCTTCAATCGATATACTCTTCAATCCACCCCTGTCCTATTATTTATAGGTAGGAAAGAGGATACATGGTGTGATAATAGTCCATTAATGGGTTTTAGGATATAATTTTTCGTCATCAGTTGAAATTTTGGATCTATAATTTTTCTTCAAAATATTGTGAATGGTATCCCATTATTTTGAAAAAATCATTGACTTTTTTATTTTTTAAAGTTGTTCAATAATATCTTTTTCACTCTCTCAAAAAATTTCATCTCTATCCTCCTTGTGTAGATGAAGTTATAGTACAATTACATTGAAATTTTATTATGGTCAAATGCTTCCTGAATCTTTTTTCATTGTTGAGCATTCAATAACCTCCAAATTCTTTTTTTGGTATTTTCTAAGGGTCCACTTTATAGCTTAGTGGGAACATCACAATCAAGCTGTTAATATATCACACCATCATATCCCAAATTTTAAATTCAAAAGAGAGCCACAATAACCACATTTGAAATTCAAAACGATGCGCATTGGACCAATCACCATCGAGCCACCTCGAGTCACCAAATCTCTAGCAGTGGTCCGCCTCGATCCATGCCTTTGATATAAAAATCAACTTCTTCAACTAAAAATCACCACTGCCAGAAAAGATCAATAGAAATCTTCCCACTGAAGCTACAGCCCACGAACACCGAAGACACCAACAACCTTGCCCTCGTCGAATCACCTTTCGAATAAACTGAAATCAATACCAGATCCATATTTCGAAAACAACACCATTGGAAAAAAAATTCACAAAAATGGAAACAAACCAGATCCATTGAGAACATGCCCAGTAGAGACTTAAAGGCAGAGAAGAAGCCATCACTAACCACACCTCATAGAACGCCGTTGAATGCTCGGACTACAAATCCAAAAACACCATCAAACCATCACCCAAGTCTGACTAGGAGATGAGTTTTGGGATCCGAGTGCCATATTATAGGACAAGCACTGGCTAAGAGCCAAAAAATGTCACTGTGACCAGCAACCTCCGCCATCAGAACCAATTGAAACAGAATTACCCAAAAAGAAGAGCAACCACCGAGGGAACTTGGAGAAAAGAAGGCCTCCGCAAAACATGCCACCTGAAGCACCGACCACTCACATAGACAAATCACAAAACCTCCTATGAAACCTTATACTCAACCAAACTAGAAAAGAGTAAGGGATATAGAATGCATAGAGAGTTAGAATGGACTAGACCTCCATAGCAATCCTTGAATATACCAACACCAATAACCCTATAGAAAACATCGCCGATGAACCATCATTGACTAAAAAGCGAGCATGGATCCATCTAAAATCACCATCAAAGGACAGAAGAAAAATTATCTTCAATGGGATAAGACAAACAGAAACTAAAACCCAAACCATCAGATTAAGGAGAAGAAGACGAAGAAGGGGAAATCGAGGTTGTTGAAGAATATATAGCAAAACAATAAGCTCAAAACAACCTCAAGATGTTCTAGTTAGATCTTGTCCCAAAATAAAAAGTTGGTTCCCATAAATCAATGAAATATACAAAAATGATCACTCCAATATGAATTATATATTAAAAGTTATTATAAAAATACCAAAGTAATTAAAATCTTCTAAAAATCCAGAATTAATCAATTTTTACATTTTAGAAAAAAATACACCATAAATCCAAAATTGATGAAAATAATCTTAAATTGATAAATTGGGAGGGATTATATAATTTAAATACATAAAAAAAATGAGTAAAATATTATCTCTATCAATATGATCGATGAATTTCTTCATCTCCACCAAATGATTCTTGTATTTGTTTATATTATGAGGGCTTAATTCATTATTTTATATGGATTAATGGTCAATAGGATTCAAGTGTAAAACTATTAAGGAAAAATGAGGAGGATTAGATTTAAGTTAAAAAACATTGAATGATTTTAAATTTATATTATGAATGGATTCCCCCTCACTTAAACATACACTAACTCAACGGAAATTCTTTTAAATCCCCATGGAAAGAGAACACATTTTATCAATTCACCACTAGAAAAAATTTATCTCTATTTTTCCTTCAAAAAGTTTAACATTTTTTTTATTTTGGTTCTTCTATTAAAGGTAGAGAGTAATTTTATATTTTCTTCTTTTTTATGTATAAGATCTTTCTTTTCTATTTTTAGGAAGTGTTTATTATCCTTATGATATGTTATATGACATTTATTTCAATAAATCTAACATTTCTTCTTAAACAACACCCCTCAGATAGACTTCACAAATTCTAGCATATCTAGGAAACTTTTAACTCTCAAATAACACCAATTGTCCCAAAAAAATCCTACTAAGATTCATGGTGAGTATACCCTTGGATTACTTTAGAATTATAAACATTTCTCCCCTCCTTCCCTATTTTTCAATTTTGTTGTTTCAGTTTTTGAATATCTATAATTTCTAATTAGAATCATATTTTTGAGGGAAATAGATGGACCTTTTCACTTCAAAAGAATAATGGATTTCCAATTCAAGCCTTGGATGACTTCAATAACGTCTCTCCATTCTTTATAATGTGATTTTTATACTAAAATAATGACATTAAATATATAACAAATTATTATTTAGTTTTTAATATATTAGACCAAATAGATTTTTCATGATCAATTTTTCTATTCCCCCACACTTTAATTTTTCTAAGATCATGGAAAAATTTATAGAGAAATGTAGATAGAGAAATTTGTCTTGTAATGTGGCTTGCTAAAAAATGAACTCATGGTTGTTAAGGAGTACATGGATTAAATGTCAAGGTAGGATTAAAAATTGGGTTCATTGATAATGGGGATAAAAATAATAAGAATTCCTCAATCATTTATAACACAAGTCATTGGATGCTCCATAGTATTTACTAGATTATTCAGTGAGTTATAGTTATTAAATCATGTATTAGTTTTATTAATAAAACTGAAATTATAAATAATTTGTCAATGTTATTTTATAATCCAACAAAGTATGTGATAAAAATAAAATATAATATGTAATGGAAAGAGATTAAAAAATTAGTGGGCTTTGTATGAATTTCCATCACTTAAATTTTGGAGAAAAAATTGATTTTGGTATTAATCTAAGATGAGTTAGTGGTTCAAATAAATTTATACACATTTGAGTGGCTTCAATGTTTTCATGGTTATTCTAGTTAAACTGAGAGGTTTTAGAAAAGTACTAAAAAATTAAATACACTAAAAAGATTGAACAAGACACAAAAATTTAAAAAGACTAAAACTGAAGGTTATAAACTATATTATCCACTCCACCATGCTTAAATGATATAGTTTCCTCAATGTAGTAAAATATATTTAAAATATGAGTAGATATTTAGAAGAATCAAAACAACATATAAGTGTTAAGGAAAGTTATAACTAGACGGTCTTCAGTGATAAAGAGGTTGTAGTAGTGTGATCTTCAATACTAGGTCTTGTACAAAGCTCTTATAGAAGTTTTTCATCCTGTTTCCATTAAAAGTAATTAATTTTTTTTATCCTTCTTTCATAATCTGAATAAAACCAAAATCATATACATGAGTAACCTTTAATGTAATTTCCCATCTAAAATGATTTTTTCGTTGCATAAACTTGAGTATTGTGTTATATAAAGAACAATGTGTCTCTAAGATGGAATTATTTTGATTATATCATCTTATAAGGAGATATTCTTGTCCTTTATTTTAAAATATTTGAATTTTTAAAATCATATCTTCTAATTTCCTCTACTTCTTGCAATTGTAGTCGATTATATTTTCTATCTTTATTTAAGTGAATATTCATCTCTCCTACAACCCAATATACACTATGTTAGAATTCCATTGAAAGGTTATAACTCTTATAATAAATTAATGTATAAGGAATCATAATAATGGGTGTTTTGCAGGCTATCTTATAAGCCCATAATGTGACTTCAAACATTTTTCTCCAATCCTTACATTTTGGGTTTAATAGTTTTATTGAAAAATTTCATAGATATCCCTATTGGAATCTTTATTATGAATATTGGCCTTAAATTTATAGATTTTTGATGTTTTATAATGCACTCTATACTTCTAATGTAAAGCATTAGTTCTTCTGTTGAAAAATGATTTCCTTGACCATTGATGATGGCCATGGACAATCTAAACCTTCCCAAGATTTTAACTCTAACATAAGTATAAAAAACATTAGAGGAATTGGTTTTGGTTGCTCTAATATCCATATATTTTGGAAAATAACCCACTAAAAGAAATATATATTAATTTAAAAATGACATGGTAAGGGTCCCCATAAAATATCTTCCCCAAAAACAAAATTTTCACAAAAACTAAGTGGTTTTTTGATCATTTTTTTTCTCTTTGAAATATTTCTAGAATAATGAAAATTTTCACATATTTTTCAATATTTATGTGAATATATGAATAAAAATTTCCAATAGATTATATATTATAAACTTTTAATTTATTTCCTTTGATGTCCAAAGTTTCCTCCACAAGTTAATATATGAAAAAACTCAAAAAATATATAATTTAAAAAATTGGAAAAATCTTCTTATCACTTGGTTATTAAAAATTTCTACCTTTAATGCACTTACCAAATGTGAAATTTTGATTTAGATTTTAGTATTTGTATTTTGTGGTAATTTGGATGATATGGTACCCAGGAAGTCACCAAATAACTTATCACATCTATATACTATGGAACTTCATCTTTAACCAAGTATAGGTCGTATGAAAACTGATATATTTAATACACCTTAATTAATGATTTATTACATAAATATATACATAATATATTCCTAAAATATCAGGAGGCCTAGTGGATTTTTGTAATTAGATACATAGTATAATTAATTGAAACATGGGTATAACAACATTAATTAAAAACTCCAAATCATGACCTTATATTGCATAGATATTCTAATACTCCCTGAGATAATCTTGGGATGCACATAAGGAAGGGGTGAGATATAACGAAAAGTAAGGGAATAATGAAAGATTAACATGATGAAATAAAAACATATTATTTAAGAGGAATATCAAGGTGACCTAAAATGGGTGAGAATCATAAATATGAACATCGAATCATGATATAAGAAGATAATATCAAGACCACAAAGGAATGTCATAACAAAAAAACAAGACATCATAAGAATAATTCAAGGATAACAGTTAATAAATCATAACATATTATGATTAGGATAAACTCCCATTCACCATACACGATATCTTATCAGATAAAAACATAACCCAATGCATTAGAGTTCTATATAAATATAGTCCCACTAGTCACATTCATATAATGTACAAACATTTGTGTGACACATAGATCATACAAGATAAGAATAAATGTAATCTCCTTTAATCCCACTATCAAGGACCGTGGGTTAAATACATGTAATTTACCAATCCATGAAGGATAATTACATCTTGGTGAATACCATTGATTATAAAAAGGGATAGGTATTCACAAAAATATTTTTGGCTTGAAAAATCATAGGATAATTTTGGTAGCAGAAAAAATGTACATAAATACTCATTTAAAGGTTTAATGAGAGTGAAATGTGGTTTATAATTACTTTTAAATCATATTTATGGTAAGAGGGACATTTAAAAACATATTCCAACATGAAAAAATTTAAATCAAATTGCATAATACAACAAAAGTTATTGTAGATGGGGTTTGGATTATTAGTAAGCACCCCATTATACTACATTAAAAATGGGGGTTCAAAACCCATTGGGCGTAGGCTACTATCGCAATACTGTAGTGAACTGTAGCAGCGGAGATACTATTGCAACGACATGAACTATAGTGGCGACATGTCACTGTAGCGGCGATAGGGTACTGTAGTAGCGGCGGGTACTGTGCAGTACTGTAGTAGGCAGGTACTATAGCAGTACTATTCACATAATGGGCCTTGGGTCAAAAATTTCGGCGTACCGGCTATGTAATGTGATAAATTCCCATTGGGCCTTTAGGAAATTTAATGGATCTCCCTCTACCCAGTTAAAATTTTTCTTTTATTTGATTTAATAATAAAATGAGGCTTCAGCCCCAGCCTTTAAAAAAATAGAAAGTTCTTGAATAAAGAGGAGGAGAAAATACCCTTACATTGGGAGGGAACTTTTAATATCTTGGGAATAGGTTACTAAGATAATGATAACACATTAGGATGGATTTATAGGGGGATATAGAGAGTAAATTTATGATCAATGGGTTTTGAGGGAAGTGCAGTTGGAGTTTTGGTGGGGTATTTATAGAAAAAGATAGGAGAATTATTTATTAATTTCTAAACTTGGTTCTAGACTATATATTAAAACAATAAAAAACCAAAAACATTCCCATGTTTATTTCCATGGTTTATAACAAAAACACATAATTTTAAATATTTTTAATTCTTTTAACTGTTTGTATTAAAATAATACCATGGATGATGTGGAAGTGAGTCGTATTCATATATAATTGATTTTAAAACCTTAAAATATGATATAGGTTTTGGAGGATTAATTAATGGACTATAAAATTAATTAAATAACATAAAAAAAATATTTTAATGGATAAATATATATTTCATTATGGATTCATTTTAATGAATTTATTATATCACTTTTGTGTCATTATGAAGTCATAATTCACGTAGTATATTTATACCTTATTTAATTCTTCCCAAAAATTTAAACTTCTCAGAAAATTATGAAAAATTAACCATTGGATAATTTAAACATTCTGATTTCAAAAATTATATTTATTTTATTAAAATTTTTTACCTAAACATGAGAATTTACACTTTTAAAAAATATTGTTATTTGATAGAGAATAATTGTTTTTATGAAAATGTGAATTTTATGACCCTTACAATTATTACATTATGTTTCATTAAATTAAATTATCATTTGTATATAAATATATATTATTTAATTAAAATAATATATTAATGTAATTTTTATTTCAAAATTCTTGAATTTATCAAAAATAGTGTTAAAATTATATATTTTCCAAAAATATAATTTTTGTTTCTCCATATAAAAATATAATTTCTATAAACTCAATAATAATTGTATATATAAAGTAAAAATGAAAAGGGATAAATATAATCATTTATTTATCAAAAATAAAACAAAAAATCTCATAAAACTCGTGCCTAATGCGTAACCCATTATGAAACCAGCGTATGAACTAAGGGTAAGGTGTGCAATGGTGGTCCTTTATTGGGGTGGTTTAAAGAACGTGGTTTGGGCCATGATCTTGATAATATTGAAATTCCCTTAGAAATATTTTTATTTGTGTTTCAGTTGTTGAATTGTTTCTTTGTATTTGTCAAGGGAAAATAACAGTATCACCATCTCTCTCAAATGCTTTAATAATTGGGATTTATAAGGTACAATCCTACTAATCTAGTCCATCATTACTTCTATCTATGCCAATTAGAATTTATCACAACCCTTAATATATACTATCTTAATGGTCACTATACAATGGATATATTATCAATGGTTATGTTTCTTAATGTTTTTTTAAATTCAACCAACTTTATTTTATAATAGTCCCAAATAACCAAATTAGTTCATGAGTTTTCTATAACTAAATTACTTAATTAATAATTTATTCATTAAAAATGTATTTTCATATAAAAATGTTTGAGTTATTATATTCTTCACCTCTTCAGATATTTTTCCCCAAAATTTCATTTTTTATAATAAAAATATGATTTACTTCTATTTTATCACCTTTTCTAGTTCCCATGTTTATTCCTCAAACTTTTAGTTCTACCACAACACATTAACCTTGCAATTTGTCTTGATTTTTAGGAATTTTTATCTATGATCTATGATATTCACAAGATGGACCTTGTATGAAAGATCATTCTCTAAGGTTACCACATATGGATTCAGTATATGTGAGGGGTCTACTATATACTTTCTTAAGTGGGATACGTAGAATATGTCATGTATTTGGGATAGGTTAGGTTAGTGTTCTAGTCCATAGGCAACAACTCCATTATGATCAAGGATCAAAAAAAGAAAAATATATCTTAGGATAATCTATCCCTTCTTCCCAAACCTCATGAATTTTTTCTATAGTGATATATGAATGAACACTTATCTATGACCTCAAATTCCAGGTCTCTTCAATGATTATCTATATAGATTTTCTATAAAGTTTTTGGGGATTTCATATAATATTGAATGGTTTGAACCTTCTATGAAATCTCCTGGTTAATATTTGGTCCCATAAGTTTCCCCTATATAACTTTATCCTAGCATTATGAGTCTAACACATCTTCCAATACAGACCCTCATAGGGTTCCATTTGAATGGTAGACTGGAAACTGCTTTTATATGAGAACTCCACTAATGGAAGGTGATGATACCAACATCCTTGGAAATCCATTTAAAAAGATCTCAATATATCCTATAAATTTTGAATTATTCTCTTTGATTGAATATTTTTGTGAGGGTGACCTGAAATATTGAAACTTATATTTGTATCCAATGCTAGATGAAGGATTATCTAAAATCCCAAGGTAAACCTCATATCTCAATATGATACAATGGAGAGTGGGGCACCATGAAGTTTTACTACTTCCCTTATATATATATATATATATATCTTAGTGAGATGGTCAATAGATAAATTTTCCTTGATAAAAATGAAATGAACTATATTTTTAATGATATCTGCTACCACCCATTTGGAATTATTACCTTTGAATGTATTGGGGTGTCTTATTATGTTTTTTTTGTTTTTCCAATTTCATGCTATTAGGAGCAATGATTTCATTATAGCCTTAGATTGATTCCATCATCATTGAATATTTGGCGTACCAATAATTGAGATACAAATTCAACAATCTCTCTATTCTTGTAATCTCACCAAAAATTTTTCTTCAGAACTTTATACATCTTAGTGCTGCCTGGATGAATAGAGAAGGATGATCTATGTGAATATTATATAATTTTACTCTTCATTTCTAGTTTTAAAGGGAAAAATATCTAGGTTCCATTATTTATAACTCCATCCTTAACAAAGTTGAAATTTATGATATTCAATACCTTTCATTATAACCTTTCATCACCATTTTGGGTTTCCTTGATCCTCTTAGGAATGAATGATTGAGCAGTTATTTGAGCAAGGTAGGATGAAGATACATTAATGTTTTCCTTTTCAATCCTTTATATATCCAAGAATTTTGGATCACTTTCAATCCTCATCATGGATATGGTTTCAATATCCTTTATACTTAGAGAATCTAACTCCTTTACACCAACCCATGATGGTAATAGATTAAAAAAACATAATCCTTGATCATCTCTTACCACCTTAATTGGAATATATTTATCCATTTTTTTGTGAATATATAATTGATTATTTTATAATCCATATATAGGTCACATTTCTCTATATATAGATAATATCTATAAATATTGAATGAAAATATCACTACAGCCAATTCTAGATCATGCATTGGGTAGTATTTCTCATAGATATTTAATTTTAAGGTGGCATAAACTATCATTTTTTCTTGTTGCATGAGTATACAACCCAATCTCATTTTTGATACATCATTATAGATCAAAAATTCTTTCCCACTAGTGGGTAATGTGAGAACAACTGTAGTGAATAGCCTCTTCTTTAACTCTTTAAATCTTTCCTCACTTTCATATACCCAGAAAAACTTCTCTCCCCTTTGATATAGCTTTATTAGTGGGATTGAAAACCATCTGAAGTTTCTCAAAAATCGATGATAGTAACCATATAATCCAAGGAGACTATGAATATCCATCACAAATGTTGGGAAAATATATCCTTAAATAGCCTCTATTTCTAAAGGATCCACATATTTCCTTTTTTGGTGATAATATGAAAAATTAATGTTATTTTATCCATAAAAGACATGAATTTACTATAATTCACATATAATATTTTCTTTTTTCGGATTGTCAATAGAATATACAAATGCTTCTCATATTCCTCATTACTTTTGGAGATGATAGGAATATCATCTATAAATAATACCATAGATATTTAAAGGTAATATCTAAAGACTTAATTCATTAAGTCCACGAATAAATCTAGAGAATTAGTAAGTCTAAATAGAATCACTATGAACTCATAATTCTCACACCTTGTATGAAAATTAGTCTTGGGATTATCCTACTTCTTCACATTCACTTGATAATATACCATTCTAATATCCACCTTAGAGAAGTTTTGGGATCCACATAGCCGATAGAACTAGTGATCAATTCATGACAGAGGATACATGTTCATTATCAAGATCTTGTTAATCTAATGATAATCAATGTAGAGGTGTATTAACCCACAATTATTCTTGATTAATAGGACCGAAACACCCTATGGTGAAGCAATTGGGTGTATAAACCCTTTATATAAGTTCTACTATAATTTATTCTTTATCTATTCATGTTCAACAATGACCATCTTATTTATATTCATGGATATTAGAAATTATCTAGGGACAATATTAGTTAAGAAATCAAGCTCAGAACTAATATAAATACCATAAAATTTATTGAGCAACACATCAACACATTCCCTTATAATGGGAATGTAATCAAGGACAATATTTTACTTAGTATTAATATTTTATGATAGATATTCTTAATCATAAGGAAATAATATACATTCTTGATATGGTGATTACATAGGAGATTCATCCTCCTTGTTTTAATTATATAGAATCTAAGGGGAATCTGTGATATGTTGGGTGATTTTATTCTATCAAAAATTTATATGGGATCTATAAATGTAATGCAAACCTATACCCAGAATAATATAAATTATACTAAAGTGAGTATCAGATGGTATTCTGGTAAATTCATCCAATAAATATGGATAGGGAATATGTTATATTTTTGGTATGTCATAATTCCCCCCATATAAGTTTTCATAGATTGATCCACATCTATTTTTTGAGGTGATGTTTGAATAGTTCTACTAAGCATGTGTGATATGAAATAATTAATAGAACCAAAATAAAATATTATATTTTCTATTCCTCAATTAACAACAAGCATGCCTATCAACACATTTTTTTCAGGATCCACCTCAATAGTTTTTATTGAATAAGCTCACGCTTTCTATATTTTACTTAGAGGTTATTGCCATTGGTTATCATCCAAAACCCTTATCCTAGTTCATTTATTTACAAAGTGTTATTATTCCTTGTAGTTGAAATATTAGACAATAGTTTGAAGGTTTTATTAATCATTCATTTCATCCATCACATTGGTGGGTTTATCACATTTGAATTTTATATCTAGGTTCCATTCCTTCCCAAACCTATATCACTTTCTTATCCCCTTTTGGAAATTTTCCAGATGCTTCTTCCAAAATGTTTGAAAAGTTGGATGTTGTATATTCTTACCATTGTTAAATTTATCCATAGCTCCCTACAATTGAAATATATTATCCACTTCTCATATCCATGTAGGTAACCAAAATTCTCAAATAAATATATTACATCTTAATAGATGAATATTCATTTCATCTTACAAAAAAAACAAAAGGAATATAACAATTTTGTGTATTTGGATACATGGATACATAAACAACTAGTTCATAAGTGAACTACATCATCTCCCAATAATTTATTTATAACTAGATCCATTACTAGAAAAATTATATGTAAAACCGTTCTTTATAACCAGTAGAATGGAAATATAATAAAGGGTGAGCTCAGATGCTCAATAAGGGTAAACAAGGGAGACATCAATGATGTCATATAAAAACATGATCATAAGAGTATGTGAATATGATATTAACATTTTAATACCACACATTTCAAATAAAATATCATAATATTAAGTGATTTAAAAAATCTTGTTAGTTTATATGACATGAATCATAAAGGAATCAAATATCATGAGCCATGAGAGCATAACATGAGCATAACATAAGTATTTTGTCATATATTTAAGCATAAATAATCATTTTCCAAGTTGTAAAGGCTCATTTTTAAGGATATCATAGTGAAATGGGTTCACTCCCCAAACCATCATAATTTTCAAGGTTCAATCACTTGAATATTATAGTGGAAAATATCCCTTAATAAACTTAGTTCACTTCGCATTCCAGCCTGGTTTATCTCATGATATACCAATCACTACCCAATGCATTTCATGGAGATATATATTCCACAAATCACAATTCATAACATAACTACCCATCCTTGGTTATAACTTAATGACCATCCTTAGTTATAACATAACCCCCACCCTTGGTTTATAACATAATTACATATCAATTAAAGAAAACCATAATTATGTGTGCACAAATATCATAAGAAATCCATCATAAAAACACATAAATATTTCATCATAAAATAACCCGTTGAAAAGAAATGGGTTTCATAAACATCTCATCATAGAATAACCCAATAAAAAGAAACCGGTTTTATAAACATCTATTCATCATAATCATAAACCATATTTATAAATAATAAGGACAGTATTGGTGGATCATATCCCTATTAACGATTAAGTAATATCATAGGATTCCATAATAGATAGAAAATGATTTTAAAAGATCACTTGGAACATTTATCGAGGAAAACATAATTTTCACTTTGAAATTACTTCCTTAAATTATAAAAATTTCCCAAATATCATAGAATTTTTTATTTAAATATATCCTTGTAAAATTTTGAAGGGATATTTAAATCATTGAGTAGTTATGAGGGAAGAAAATACTACTCCCCTGTACATGTTAAAATAATGATTCATTTCACATTTTTGGTAAAATGTCAAAATAAACATGTTAAAAATATTACAAAAAGATTCATTCTAAATGATTTTGTTAAAATTCAAAAATGGGTAACAATTTCTTTATATAATCATTGAATAATAGAATAAATTTTATTTAAAATATTTTTAGAGAACATAGACCTAGAAGAAAAAGGATTTTCGACCTAAGATAGAAATAAAGTCAATTTTTATTAAAAAATCACTTTGGTCTCATTATTTTTTAAAGATGGGAAAATAGAAAGAAAAAATATATTCCCTATAATTATGTAGATTATATGAAAATTCCTAAGTTTCTTGAGAGATTTATTATAATATTTAATCATCAGAATAATAATTATAAACAAACCTGATAAACAAGAATATTGTAACATAAACCCCTTAAACTTTAGTAAATTATGAATTGTAATACCCATGAAAGAAATTACAATATGGATATTTATATTACATAATTTTCATTAAAATAATCATAAAATTAATTTATGGGAATTATATACACTCAAAAAAATAAACAAGTGGTGAATACAACATGTGTCCCATATAAATAAAAGTAAGACGAAAATACCTTACCTCTATTCTCAAAATTATTCATAGACAATTGATCATACTATATAATAAATAATTTTTTATTATACATATATTACCAAATTATAATCACATATATAATAACATATAATATTTACTTATAAACTCTTATCACCAATTTATTAACAATTCCTTATTAAAATTAGATTTGGTGTAATAACTGGTTCATTGTTTATGTATGTTTTGGTTTTATAAATTTAGTAATTTTACTTTGATCATGGTTCCATCATATCAATAATATTAACCAGCATATCAATATAATAATTAATCATTATATATTTATTCATAATCATCCATAAAGATAGATATAGTGAAAATGAATGATATCGTTCTTGGATATGGTAGACCGTACATATTCACGAACATTGTATAAATTTTATTTAATGGATGAAATGAAATAAAAATAAATATTAATTCACCTTTATAAAATATTTATTATTTAATATATATCATTTATATTAACTGAATCTATTATTATAACCATGCATGTAAAAATAAAATGGAAAATATTTCACCTTACTTCGTGGAGGCGGTAGTCCACACGTACTCATGAGTGATGATGTCATTTTCTAACTAATTAGAAGGTAAGAAGTTATATATGATATTATAATTACAAAATTATAATATTTAAATAATTACCATATATAAATATTAAATCCATTATTATCTTCAGTCCTGATAGGTGATAATTGAAAATGAATTACATTAGTTCGCAATGCTGTAGTCCACCGTACACATGATTGATAGTTTCATTTTCCATTTGATGGAAGAGGAGATGAATATAGGTTATGAAACTAAAATAATAAAATATCATTATATTTTAAATAATTGTTTTATTATATCATCATATTTGATTAATATTTTAATTAGTTGGAAGAAGAAATAAATCCAAAATGAAAGGTTAAGAATTTTACCTCTTCTTTAGAGAACCTCTTTAGGTTTATACCTAAAGATTTCATAGGAGGGTCTCATAATAAAAATAAATCCTGTATGATGTATGTAGGTAATTAAGAAAATAATTTTTTGAGGTATTGGAAAGCCCAAAAGTCTTTGTATTTGTGAATAGGATAGGAGATTGGGTGACCTTTAATAAGTGGGGGAGAGGACACACATGGAATTTCCTAAATGAAAATTATATAACCACATTTTACACATACAAAAGGCTAAAAAATGAATCATTATTTATCCCTTTATGTGATAAGGTCTTAATATGGCCATAAAATAGGAATTTTATAAGTTATTAGATCATTTTAACCATTATTTATTTTGTTTAACCCCCAGAAAACCCATTTTAACCTTAACTGTGATAATTTATTTTAACTATTTTTACTATTCATTATGATTAAAAATTAATTTTATATTAATATATAATTTTAATTATGATTATTAAAAATATTTAATCTATTTTTCCAAATTAAATTTATAGAAGTATCAAAATTTAATTTAAAATGAAACCCATAATGGTGATGAATTAATTGTTTTCCAAAAAAAACTTTCAAAATTGTAAAATATTTTTATATAAAAATTCAACATATAATTTATTATAATTGAATAAATTTAACTAATAATAATATAAATGAAATAAATGTTTTGAAAAATTTTAAAACAATATTTAACTTTTTAAATAATTTAAATAAAAAATCATTTTTTAATAAAAAGTTGTATTTGTTCATTATTCTTCGAAAAATTATCCTTTTCTGAAAATTATAAAAAAGACACTCTAAGATAAATTTTACATGTTTATTTTAAAAATTAAGTACATTTTATCAAAGAAATTTTCAAAAAGTTTTAAAAATTAATATTATTATAATTGTGCAACAAAACCAATTTTTATAAAAAAGTCAATTTTTATGTATAAAATTGGATTTACTCTTATCCAAAATTTGAAAAACTTATTAGTTAAATGATAATAAATTTTAAGGAATATATAATATATAAATTTAATTAAAACAATTTACTCATTCTAGATAATTTTTTTATGATAAAAATACTTTGTGCTTATAAAATATCTTTAATAAAACATTTATTTTACATTAAAATGATTGTATTTTTATTTTCATTTCTAGTCAATTGATATCCAAATTATTTATTTTATACATGTATAGACCATATAAGTTTCATAATTTATTTGTTCATATTAATTAATCCGAATTTTACATCCTGGTTATAGTGGACTTGGTTAAATATTTTAATAGTATACCATGGATTATTTAAAAATGATATTGCGTGTTATACAATATATTGATGAAATTAAAATTATTTGAAAAAAAGTTCATAAAATTTATGGGTTCTACAATGTAGACCTGTGAGAACCTTGATATTCATTTATCTTTATTTAAACTTTGAGGGCAAATCGTAAAATTTCCTCATAACTATCAAAGTCTCAAATCATTAAATATTTGCATAGACTTGACTTTAGTTTACCAAAGAAGTGGTAAAAAATAATTTTAGAGACAATGAAAAATCCCGAGGTGAATTATGGATGTCATGGGAAGTTTTCATTCTATTCCAAAAGAGATTCATCATCATTTTTATTATGTTTAAAAAAAACCCTCTCTATTTTAAATTAGAGAGTGTGAGGAAAATATTTATTCAAAAACCATTTTATAGAATTATTTCCAGTATATTGCTTTAATATCCACTTCAAGATTCATATTTTTGATAAATGTACACCATCTATCAAATTCTACCTCCATATAATAAACAGAAAATATGAAATTATCTTTGTTAGAACATTAATGGAAGGATATAATATTTTCAATATATTTTATCCATTTTTCGACGATTAGAGGAACCAAAGATCCCCAAAAATTTGGAGGCCTTTGTTGCCTAAAGGTACCAATTACCACTTTCTATTTCTTAGGGGGGTGTGGGTTTTACCCTGATATAAGTTTATATTAATATATTTAGTTAATTAAGAAATTATTGTCATGAAATTCTTGAATCCTTCCCCCATCATGTTGAACATCTCATTTGGATAGTCGTTACATTTCCTATCACATATTTGTTGACTCAATTAATCAAATTTGCATCCATTGACTAAAATAATGGGAAAATTAGGGATGTTAATTTTTTAAAAATTAATAGTTAAAAAGTGAAACTTTGAAAATTAAATTGATAACTCATAAATAACATAAATTTATTAACTTATGAATTTCTAGGTTCCAATATGAGTTTTCCTAGGTCTATTTCCTATCATAAAATTTTACTAGAATGTTTTTTCCTTCATGATGGTTCATAAAGACCTTGTGAATTTATTGAAGCACATCCCATTATAGAATCAAACCAAGTGTGTATTATGGAATATTTTTAGTTGACCTAGTGATGATCGAGTTTATACCTAATGGGACCTTCTCAGATGTTATTACATCTTGGTATAACTATACCATAACCTCATCTCCCTATAGAATATAGACTGTGATTTTTTTCTTGGAAACCACTTTCTCTATACTTATTAAACTTTAAGGATTTTTTTTATGTTTATTATTATCCCTAAGTCTTTAAATAATATTTTATAATATTAATACCCAAAAATAACTAGACCTTGATCTGATACCAACTATGAAAACCCATATCATAAATACGACTTAATTCTGTATTTATTACATAAATATAAACTTTAGTGTCTATAGGTAATTACATACATAACAAAATAACTTTAAAATTGGGTATAAAAATAATATTTAAAAAGTCCAAATCATTATTTTATATTCCATATATCTTCTAATACTTCATGGGATAACCTAGGGATGTACATATGGAAGGGGTGATCTATAATGCCCAGTGAGGGAATAACCAAAGCATAACATGATGAAGGTAATATATGTAATTCAAGGCGAATATCAATGTCACATAAAAGTGGTGAGAAAAAAACCTGAAAATAAAATCATGACATAAGATGACAACTTCATGAAAACATAGTAATATGGAAAAAATAGAAAACATGACATCATAAGAATAAGTCAAGGATAGCTACTAAGAAATCATAACATAGTGTAATTAAGATAACGTCTCATTTAATATATATAGTATCTCATTAAATAAAAACATTACCCAATGCATTAGAGGGCTACATAATTTCGGTTTCACTTATAACATTCATATCTTCTTAATGAATTTGTCTTCCATATAGATCATAAAATATAACATCTTTCACCACTTTTAATCCCATGATTATGGAGTGTGGGTTAAAAACATGGAATTACAAAATAAATAATGAATATTTAAATTTAGATGAATAAACTTGAGTGAAAATGTGGATGATTATTCACAACAAAAAGTTTTGGCATAAAAAATTATATGATAATTTAGGTTTTATAATAGGTGCACATAAATATTCATAGAATGGTTTAATGATTTTGAAATATTTCCTCTAATTACATAGACCTAAAAAGGACAGTTAAATGTATATGTAAAAACACATTCCCATTGGGTGTTTGTTTTTGATTTTTTATATTTTAATTTTTATGTGTTATAATTCGTCATTATATTTCATTCATTTGATAATTTCTTGGAAATTTGTTTTACTAGATTGATATATTCTAATTATATATTAATTTATAGTGCTTATAATCTCATAAATCTTGTTTATATAAATATATATTTTCATTTTATATATTTTTATTCAATGATAACTTGATTTTTATAGATAATATTTTCATATAACTTGTTTTGTTTAATACCTAATAAAATTATTAACATTTCATTAAACTAATAGGAAGTATGAATTTATTTTTTGAGTGATTTAAAAACTTCCCAAACCTCTACAATATTTCTAGAAATTTATAATTTCTAGAATAAAATATCTTATGAGTTCCTTGATAACTATAACGATTTTACTCATAATTACATGTGATTTGTAGCAATGGAAAGATAATAAATTTTAACATATTTAATTAAATTGTATAAAAGTATGAAATTTATATTTGAATTGTTAAAAAATTTACTGAATTTATATAATTATTTTATTGATTTTTTATATAGTTTGTAGTCTATATTTTTCATTGTTTTTTTGAAGTTATCTCTTGATATATAAGTGATATTGAAGTATTCATTGATCTTGTTGGAAAGGTATAAAGTTTATCTATATTTAAGTTAACTAGACCAGTCATTGATTTGGATGTTTATATGGTCTAAGAAATTATCAAACCCTATGATATTGAGTTACTATATGAGTTTTTTTAAAGTTATCGCATGATGGAATTTTTACGTTACCTTAGGATTTATGATGTTACCCAATTCATTTTCTAAAGTAATTTCATGTCTTAATATAAAACCTACAACATGTATTCCTAACCTATCCTGGGAAACCTAGTTAGTGTATGTGGTATTTTTTAAGTGGCTCTATGACATGTTTATTAATTTACCACATATATTAAGAAGTTTCCAAAAGTTGTAATACCTAAACTGACCACATGTATTTTATTCGGCCATTGACATTGATGTTTCCAAAAATCTAGTTTATATTTCCAATTTATAAATCTCACATATGTTGTATAGTTTTGCAGAATTGATAATGAAGTTTGGTTACTTTATATACCAGAACTTGATCTATTCTTATATGTTGAAGAAGATGATGAATATTCATTTAAGTCATATTATGTTTTGCATGAAATTCAATAAGTGATACAAGGGACTTACTATGGGGTTTCCTAATACTCTCCTAACAGGGGATTTCATCTTGTTGCATTCATGCTACCACATGAACATGAAATTTGGGATGTTTTTTGTAGAATTTACTTGAGGAATGTGGGGTTTTCTTCATGTAGTCCACTATATTTAAAGCATTAATACCTACTTAAATATACAACATTTACATATAAATAGTTTTTAGAGTTACTCTATAATGGAATTTCAACTGACTATGCATCACGGTATATTAAGTGGCCATACATTATAATCTTCGCACAATCAATATACTGAGAAAAACTTATAAATATTCATATGGTAAGTAAACCTACCACATGTTGAAATCTCCACCAACCATGCATCAAGTTGACTTATTTGACAGAATTTTATATCATGTTATTTCACATTATATCAGGTGAATGCACGTTACAATATTTGCACGGTCAATATACCGACTATAAGACTACCTGAACCAACTACATGCTTTGATGGAATGATAATTTAACCAATTGGATGGAATATACTTCACAGTCACTCGACAATCATGTTCAATTCCATTATTTATTTATTTTTAACAAAATTTGAAATTTTGAGAGTGCTCTATTTTTCATTATTTTTTATAATTCGATTTATTTCATTTTCATTTTAATTATTTTTATATTTTATTGACATATAAAATACATATATATTATAAAGAGTCCATTTTAAGTTATATTAATAATATTTTAATCCTTTTAAAAATATTTTTTAATTTATTATTTAATTTCTTATTTACATATAATATTTTTTTATTATTTAAATTTTTATATTTTGAGTTTATTCCATTGCCCTTTATTTTATAAATTAATATTTAGTGACATAAAAATTATTTAAACTTATTTTTTGGAATTTAATGTAGTATAATTTAATTTTAAATAATTACACATTGCATGAAATTAGAAATTATTTTGAAATTTAAATTTTAACAGTCAAATTTTCTTAAAATAAATATGTAAATTATTTGACCTATTATTATGAAGTCTATTTGAATTTTTTAATTAGTAATTCAACTTGGTTTTAATTATTCTTTACTTTTTAAATTCATATTATTTTTCTACAATTATTTTGGAATGATAATTTTGTCTCTCTTGGATAATTATGTTGTTCGAATTTGAATTAATTTACCTGATTAGAGACTGAATTGTTTGATTTTACATATCCTATTTAAAGGGTTCTATACACATTCAAAGGATACGTGTTATGAGAAAAATAACTTTTGAGAACCAAAATAGTTTTATTATGAACCTTGAAGTGCCGTATATACCAAGTCTCATGTGATACACTTTTCATATAATGGAAAATATGTTAAGCATGATATGAATACCTCTAATACTTACACTATTACCTCAACAAGACATCATAATACAATACTCAAGAAACAATACCTCTACTTATTTCATCTATATTCTATTTTACATGGTTTATTATGTTTATAACACTACTTCCCATATCACAAATATTCTAGCACTTTCTATTTATAATTTTACATTAAAAATCAATATTTTGTTCTTTATTCCGGTGTGTTTCCAAAATTCTAATGGCCAGACCATTTAGGTTGTAAATCCCTCATTCTAAAGCTCTATTTGTAATTGGATTATGACTCTCAATAAAAAATTAAGGTGTCTTAGTTATAATTTCTCTTGAAAAATTAGGTTGTAATCAATTTATGATTCCCATTCAAAAATCAGTTTAGTGAATAATGTATATCTAGTAGAGTAGATAAGTACAATGTAGAATATATCAAATTTGGATTGAACCACTAAAAAAATCACCCTCATTCATTTATTTATTTTCCTTTACTAATTAAGTACGTTAATTAACTTTTAAAATATTTTTATTTGGTTAATTTTTTAATTTGGTTTATTAACAACTCTCTAGAAAATATTCCATAACCTTATCTGAGTTAACAAGTGGTATCAAAGGGTAAACCTTGTTCAAGATATATTAGATCTACTTTTTATTTTTCCTAATACCAAACAATTGGTATTAGAGGATAACCTTTTCATAATTTTAAGTTTAAAACTATTGTCTATTTATTAGTTCAATTTTTTTTACTAGAGGATCAAAATTTTTAAGGATTTTAGTGGAATTTATTATTTCGTATTTTATTATTCTAACCCTTTTCTAGACCTCACTTTCTAAGGGGAAGATCTTTAAGATGGAGGGAATATATATAAATGATGCATGAATTCCACAAAATCCACACCACATAGATGGAAGTGGTTATAATTACTATAAATTCATAATGGAGGAATACATGTAGAAGTTAAGTATATAACATTAGTAGATCATGGTAAAAGCATACAAACTACCAAATTCAGACTAAGACACTCTTACAGTAAATGATGATTCTAAATATGTTTTAAATGTAAAATTTTTAAATACTTTATATTGTGATATTAACAGGATTGCATTTAGTGATTTTTCTGCATATAATATAACTCATGAGATATTTAAGATTCTAAAATTTACCCACTTAGGATCATAAAATTGATTCAAAATAACATTCAAATACTTCGAGCTGAATACCACGACTTCACTATGGATGACGACGAAACTATGAACCAAATATTCCACCTATTAACATGAATTGTGAATTAAATGAATTATCTTATAGAAACATTAGAAAATATAGTACTTATTGAATGAGTCATAATTGTTTTACCAAAGAAATGGAATATAAAGAAGATCACCATTGATGAAATAAAGAACTTCAAAGAGTAGACTGTTGATAAATTTATTTGAACACTACATTAGAATTAAATATAACTGAATAACATTGTTGAAGATGATACAATGATGATAAAATGTGTATATTTTAAATCCATAATTTTTATTTCTATTGAATAAACTAATTTTAAAATATAAGAATGTGAAAAATAAGATATGAATCAGATTATGACTGGAGTCTACAAACAATGAAGAAAAATGGAGCCAAGAATTGATTTAGAAGGAACTATTAAATGAAAAAATTATATATAGATAATAAATATTGTAATAATTATAATACATCATATTTTACTTATTATGATTGTACAAATAAAGTTAATATCAAGAAAGACTACCCAAAATTAAACAATAATGGCAAATAAAAAATTATAGAGAAAAAGGAATTGTATACTAGTTGGATTTGTTTCAAAGAATTCGATTATAAGGAAAAATTTGGAAATAAGATTGAATATGATAACTTAAGTTTCATGGATTATCTAAATGAGGCTATAGATTATGGATTTTATTCTAGTTATCTGATTCTAAATATGATTATAGAAATCCAAATATTTTTGAGGTAATTAATAAACTAAAAATTTGATAAAATATGTTTTAAAAGATATTAATTTATATAAAAATATTAAATTAAATAAAGAGAAAGTTATTTATGAAAAATAAAGTTCTTTACAAGATAATGAAAAACTAATAGACATTACTTATTCTCATTCTAATATTTATAATGATTTAAAATCTTATTAGGATTTGAATGAAAATTTGAAAAAGGAAGTTGAAAGTCAGAATCAAAGTTTGTATTATTTTATTAATAGTCATGGAAAATATCCTAATATGATGTATTTGAATAAACTAAATAAAACCAAATATGGTATTGGGTGTGATAGGATATTATGTCAAATGTATCAAAATCATTTTGTGAAAAGTAAAAAAGGTTATACGTCTACTGTTTCATGTTTTTAATGTGGTAGAAAGAGACACTATGTAAATGACAGTCCTCATAGATTCTAATTGTCATTTATATTTATAAAGGGTTATTTTTCTTAATCATTTTTATATAGTGTACCATAAAATAATTATTTAAATTCTATGTGGGTACCTAACTTTTTTAACTATTCTGATTGGACCCAATGTATCTTGGGTATAAAATATTTAAGTAATTGATTTTTTGGGTGAAATTCCTTAGAAGTATTTGGAATGACATATGGTACATGGGTATTTTATGTTCTAGGAATATGACTAATGACCCATCAATTTTTATAACTTAGAACAAATGTGATGGAGGCACTGCTACATTTGGAGATAAATCCAAAGGCAAAGTAAAAGGTTTTGATAAAGTGGGTAGTTCAAATTCTACTTTTATTTATGAAGTTATATATGTTGAAGGTTTAAAACATACTTTAATCAGTATATATCAATTATATGATGATTTAATATAATAAAAATTTCAAAATGATAAGTGTTTGGAAATAAATGGATTTTTATAAATAATATGGATGAATCTGGAAAGATTATTAAGAATAAAGACAAACTTGTTAATTAAGGATGTTATTAAGAAGAAGGTACCAATTTTGATGAATCATTTTCACCTATTTATATAATTTAATATATTATTATTTGGTTAGATATGGTTTTTTTCAATGTTTTATGTTATTTCAAATGGATGTGAAAAGTTTGTTTTTAAATGGATTTATTTATAAAGGAATTTCTGTCTTTCAAACCCCTGGTTTTGAAAATGTGCAATTTCCTAGTCATGTTTTTAAGATTTCAAAATATTTATATAGTCTTAAGAAATCACCATGTTCTTGGTATAATAGGCTCAATTTTTTTTATTAAAACATGACTTTAACAGAGGTAAAGTTGATCCTAATTTGTTTACTAAAAGTATTTATAATTATAAATTAATTGTTTAAATTCATATTGATGATATTGTTTTTTGTTCATGAAATGATATTATTTGAAAATAGTCTTCAAATTTTATGGAACATGAGTTTGAAATGAGTCTTATAAGAGAATTTAAATTCATTATGAGACTTAAATTTTTTCATGTAATGAAGAATTTTTTTGAATCAATCCATATATGATAAAGATTTAGTTGAAAATTTAGTTTTGATTCTTTTAGAACTTTTAAAACCCGGATTATTATTATTTGTAAAATAGTTTTTTAGGTTTCTAGAAAACTATTTATTATAAATTATTTAGAGGGTTTATGGGGAGTTTTTTTATTTAATTACCTCTAGGACTTATATAATATTTTTTGTGTTCTAGATTCTAATTATATTCTAGGGAATCTCACTTAAAATTTGTTATACATATTATTATATATGCTAAATGAACTATTAATTGTGGATTTTTTATTCAAGTCAAAATTATTTTGATTTGATTAGTAACTTTGAATTTGATTTTTCAATATGCCGACTTGATATAAAAATCACCTTAGGTATGTGTAACTTTCTTAATAAAAATTTATTTTCGTGGAGTTTAAGAAGATAAATATCTTTTGTTTTGTCACATACTAAAATTAAGTATATCTCTACTATATCTAGTTTCTATTAGTCTTTATAGATTTAAAAACTATGTCTGAATATGGTTTTAATTTTCAAAATATTATATTGATAGTTCTTCTACAATTTATATTTCAAATAGACCTTTAATTCATTCTTTAACTAAACATATAGACATTAACTTTAATTTTCTTCAAGATTATTTTTTTAAACTAATGTTTATCACTTCTATTTTAAGTATTCTTGTTTTTATATTTCATAAAATTTCCTTTTTGAAAATTTCAAAAAGGGGTTAATTTTATAATTTTTTTTTTGGTTTTTTAATTTTTAAAAAGTGGGAGTTTTTTCGGAGTTTATTGTTTTTTGTTTATTTTTTATTTTTTATATAACCCAAAACCTCAAATTTTTTTATTCAATTTATAATTTCTTGGAATTTTTTTTTATGAGGTCATTTTATTTTTATTATATCATGAGTAATATTGGTTGAAATTTCATAACTCCCACTTCTATATATCTATTACTAAATAATATTTTTATTTTTTTATTCGATGATAACTTGAGTTACGTAGCACAAATTTTTATGGAACTTGTTTTTTTGGATGGAAAATACATTTATTTACATTTCATTAAATGAGGAGAAAGTCAATAATCATTAGTGCTCTAAAAAACTTCCCAAATCCTCTGTAATATATCTATAATTCTATAATTTCCAGAAAAAAATATCTTATATTTTCAAAGACTACTCTAGATATAGGAATGGAAATTTCACACCATTTTTTGTGTTGGAATGATAATAAATTTTTCTATATTTAGTTAAACTTAATGAAATGATGAAATTTTAATTTTATTGTTCTAAAAATGACATATTTTCTATAAGTATTTTAATGATATTATCTATTGTTTTCAGTTTATATTTTTCCTTATTTTTAAAGATATATCTTGATACATAAATCAGATTGATGTGTTTATTGATCTAATGGAAATATCCTAGATTTATATTTGTTTAAGATAGCTATACCAATCACTAATTCAGATATTTAGATGGAATAAAAAGTCATCGATCCCCTTAATGCCAAGTGACCATATATAGATTTTTTTTAAGGTGATCACATGATTGAATTTATAAGTTACCACATGATTTATGAATTACTACATGTATTTTCCAATGTGACCACATGTCTTAATATCCCACATGCTTCATCTTTTCCAAAAATACCATGGTAAGGATAGTTACTATATGTGGTATTCTTTAAGTGTCTTCATGAAGTATTTATTATGTTTCCACATATATTATGAAGTTATTGTAAGATAAACTACCACATGAGTTAACAATAAACCTACTTTAGGAATTTAATTCTGACATTGGCAGTGAATTTTTTAAAACTCCAGTTTATATTTCTCAATCATGAATCTAATATATGATTTATAGTTTTATAGTACTGAGACTAAATGTTAGGTGTAGCATATATAGGATCCTAATCTCTTGTTATAGGTTGAAGAAGATGATGAATAGTGTTTGAAGTCATATTATGCAATACATGACATTCAATCAATGCCACATGATACTCAACATGGGTTTTCAAGATATTCTCATATCGGGAGATTTTATCATGTTGTATTCAAGCTACTGTATGAACATGAACTTGGGATGGCACTAGAATTACTTCCTTGAGGCATGCATGGTCTTATTCCGAGCATCCCATAATATTTTAAGCATGAAAAAAAACCTAAATCTACCACATTCACAACCTATCAAAAAGTAGAGTTACTACATGGTGAAATTTCAACTGACTATGAATTAAAGTAACTTAAGTGACAACAAGAAATAATCTTCACATGGTTAGTATACCAACAAAACCTTATATTAATTCACACTATAAGTAAAACTACCACACATTTAAATTTCAACCGACTGTGCAACATATTAACTTAAGTGAAAACACATTGTATCATGTGCTGTACTGTTTCAGCATGTGACTATATTTTATAATCTTCACATGGTCCATATACCTACTGCAAGAATAATTTAATTAACCACACACTTTTATTTCATGTTAAATTAACCAACCGCAAGGCATATACCTCATGGTCACTCTACACTCATAGTTAGTTCTATGCTGTATTTATTATTACAAAAATATGATTTTTTCATAACACTCCATTTTTTGTTATTTTTGACAATCTAATTTACCACATTCTTATTTTAATTATTTTAAGCATCTTCATGATTTATAAAATACATATATATTATTAAATGGCCGTGAAATGTGTATATTTTAATTAGTTTTAAAATATTTTTTTAACGTATTCTCTATTTATATATTTATGTACAATATAAATTTTGATTATCTACAATTTTATATTTTTATTTGAAAAATTATTATTATTATTTTATAAATTAATATTTAGTGACATAAAAAATTATTTTAACATATTTTGTGCTATTTAATGTAGTAAAATTGAATTTTGAATAAGTATGAACTACATGAAATTTTAAAGTATTTTGAAATTTAAATTTAAAATCCAAATTAACTTGGAATATTCATGTAATTTATTTGACATATTATTTTGGAGTCTATTTAAATTGTTTAATGGAAAATTAAAATTGATTTTAATTAGAATTTAATTTTTCAATTCAAATGATTTTTATGATGATTTTAGAATGATAATTTTTTGTCTCTTAGATAATTATGTAGTTTGATATTGAATTAATTTACCTAGTTTGATATTGTATTGTTAGTTTTGACATATCTTATTTAAAGGATTTGGGACTAATTCAAAGGATAA
This sequence comes from Viscum album, assembly GCA_963277665.1. NCBI lineage: Eukaryota > Viridiplantae > Streptophyta > Magnoliopsida > Santalales > Viscaceae > Viscum > Viscum album. Next base: position 740,713,504 of record OY728159.1, read on the forward strand.
AAGTTATAAGAAGACAAAATTTTGATAACCAAAAAGGATTTACTCAGAAATTTAAAGTGTTGTACAAACCAAGTCCTATGAGATCAACTTTTCTTTTACCTGAAATTCCTTCATGAACTAAACAAAAAATTGTATAGGTTCTACTACAACCTTGATGAGGTATCTTGGTACATTGCTCAAGAACCGATACCTGTGCTTCTTTCATTTATCATATATTTTATCCTGATTTCTTATGTATTTAACTTTTCTTCCCATCTCTAATAAATGAACTCACTTTTTTATGCTTATACATTCAAAAAAATTATTTCTTTCTTTTTTCTGGTTGTGACTCCAAGATTATATAGTTAGGACCATTCGTGTTATGAATCATATAGTCTAAAGTTAGTTTGGTAGTTGGTTTTTGAATGCCCATAAAAAAGTCATGTGTCTTGGTTATACTTTCACTAGTAAAATAAGTTTTCAATAAAGTTGTGATTATCCTTTAAAATTTAATTTACTGTACAAAACATCTCTTATAGAGTAGATAGGTATAAGAGTGGACTAGGTCCAATATGGACTAAACCACTATAACAATTCCCTCTATTCTTTCATTTATTTTCTTATGATAATTAACTTTTTTTATTAACTTTGATAAGAATTTTATCTGGTAATTTTTTTTAATATTGTTTAATTCCCCCATATATACCATCTTTCATCACCTTATGTGGCCTAAAAATTCCTATATGAAAAATTTTAAATCAAATAGAATAATACAAAGAAAATGATTTAATAAATTTGAAAGAATCCCCTTACCTTGGGAGGGAGCTTCTAAAATATTGGGAGGATATTTTTTAGAGATTAAGAACCACTTAGGAGGGAATTGGAGTGGTGGATGGAGAGTAAATTCATGCTCAATGGGTTTTAAGTGAAAAGGAGTGGGAGTTTAGGAGGTCATTTTTAGAAAAAGTTATGGGAATTATTTATAAATTTCTAAACTTAGGTTTTGTAATATATATAAAATGTAATCAAAAGAAAAAAACTTATAATGGTTTTTACCCATGGTTTTTTATAAAGATGAGTGGTTTTCAATATTTTATAATTCCATAAACCAAAAACATCAAAATAATCCCATGGGTGATGAGGAATTGAGTCATGTTCATAAATAATTGATTTCAAAACCTTAAAATATGATATAGGTTTTTGAGGATTACATGAGAGTTTGTAAAATTTATCAAATAAGTTTTAAAAAATAATCTTAAAGTGAAAATATATATTTGGTCTTGAATTTATTTTATGTATTTTATTACAATACTTTTGGGTCATTATTATTCCATAATACAAACTGCATATTTGTACTATATTTAATTTTTCACACAAAAAATATATTATCACATAAAATTTTGAAAAATTAACCACCACATAATTTTGATGTGGTGATTTAAAAAACAATATTTATTTTATCAAACTAATTTTCTAAATATGATAATTTAAAGTTTTTAATTAAAATCGTTATGTAATTGATGGTGCGTGTTTATATGACAATGAAAATTTTCTTAACCCTATAAAGACTATAGTGGAATTAATTAAATTAAATTATCATTTATATAAGAATAAATATTAATTTATAATAATATTATATAAAATTAATATTTATTTCAAAATTCATGAATTTATCAAAAAAGTGTGTTAAGACCCTATATTTTCTGAAAATAATTTTTTTGTTTCTTCATATCAAAATCGAATTTTCATTAACTCATTTATAATTTTATGTATAAAGTAATAATGAAAAATGAAAAATGTAATAATTATTTTATGGTAATTATTAATTTAAATTTAATAATAATAGGTTCTAAATACATAACCCTTTATTACACCATCATGCGAACAATGGGTAAGGTGTGCAACGGTGGAACTTTCTTGGGGTGGTTTGGGACATGATATCGATAATATTAAACTTATACTATAAATGGTTTCATTCTTGTTTCCATTTTTGAATTTCACTATAGTTTTGGACAATGTAAATTATTGGTGATGCTATCTCCCCAAAAATATCTTATAATTGGGCTTCATAGGGTAAAATCCTCCTAGTTGAGGCCATCACTTCTTCCAGCTATGTCAAATAGAATTTATCGTAACCCTTGATATATACTAATATTAATGGCCACTGTACCATGATTTTTTTATAAAAAGTTTAGATACTTAATTTTATTTTAAATATAAATGGATATATTTTAAAATGTTATAAAATAACCATAAAATTTCATGTGTTCTCCCTTACTAAATTACTTAATAAGGAATTTATTCTTTGAAAAAGACAATTTAATTTATGAAAGGTTGGGTTGTTATAGTTTCTCCAATGAAATGGGGTTTGATATTAATTTATGGTATGTAATATCCACTTCTTCCATGTTGTAAAGTTTATTCAAGTGATAATACAATTGGTTATCATCTCCGTTCTTTCCACTGATCTCAATGTTAAGATATTTAAGTAGTTGTATCCATCTTATAAGACTAGGACTTGTAATCTATATTTGTCTTCAAATATCAAAGGGATTCACTATTATAGAAAACAAAATTGTTAGATCCAAGAAAATATAATTTGAATCTATCAAAAATAAAAAAACATCCATAAAAACATTCTTAGTAGTTTTTAGTTGAATTGTACATCATATAAGGTTTTTAAGGTATAAATAATGAGTTTTTATTTTCTATAAATTCTAAAATAAAGGATTACTCTAACTAATTGGTTAGAATAATCACAAATTGTATCAAATGGCTATTCCTAATTCGGTGGATGCATTAATAATGGGGTTTTTAATATCCTATTAAACTCATCAAAGGTTAACATGCATGCATCATTAAAATAAAATTAGTATATTTCAAAATTAATCTAGAGAGAGGGATATACATCTTGATGAAATTGTTGAAAAAACTCTTATAGAATCCGCTATATCTTAAAAATGATCTGACATGTTTTAAAAATGTTGGGTATGACAAGGAATTTATCACATCATTTTTTTTGTTTTATCTAATTCATGATTTTTTTGAATTTATATGCCTAAGGAAAATTACGCTCTCTACCATGAAATGGAATTTTTCAAAATTTAAAACAAGATTCTTTTCAATGTAAGTTTTCAAGATTTTTCATTGATTTTTAAAATAATGATCAAAAGAGTTTCAAAATACTATTAAATTATCCAATAATACATCCAATAGATCCTCAATGTGATTAGAAAATATACTTCCCATGAACCTATAAAATGTACCTAGAGTATTACATAACATAAATTACATCCTTCTATAAGAAAAGGTGCTAAAGGGAAATGTAAAGGTAGTCTTATATTAGTCTTATAGAGTAATGGTAACTTTTAAATAACTTAAAAAATAAATCTAAAAAGTGACAATGAGTTATCCCTACCAATATCTCTAACTTATCATCAATAAATAGGACGTGGAAATGATAATTACAAGTTTCTTTATTTAACTTACAAGTCTATACAAGCTCTCTAATTGTTTCGAATTATCACAGTGATTAATTAATTTTTTTCATCCTTAAAATAGTTAAACCATTTTTTTGGGAAATATATTTATGGGATAACCCATTATGAATCTAAAATGGGATATATAATCCCTTGTTCTAATAAATTATTTATTTTCTTTTTCACTACCTCCATAATGGTTGGATTTAGCCTCCTTTGGGGATTACTAATAGGTTTATAATTTTCCTCAAGCAGAATTATATGAAATATATTTTTTATAATTATAATTGGAATATCAATTAATATCCGTACTTTGTATAGGAAATTATTTATGAAATGTTTAATTAGTTTTTGTTCTTGGTTTATAGAAATATTATTAATTATTATCATTTTTAAATTTTTTACTTCCATGAGGTACACATATTTCAAATATATTAGAAGTGGTTTTGATTCCATATTTAGTGGTTATGTAATAAAATTTATGTTTCCAATTTCTAAATCTTTAATATCACTCATATAAGAAAACATTATTCTTATACTTTATGAAATTAACCTTCAGATTCATTAGAAAACTCAGAAGTTACCTCTCCCTTCCATATGAGATCGCAATTTCCTTAACTCATGATAACCTCATTCTTCATGGAATTATCAACAAAAAATTATTTACTAAGGATAAAAATTCATCTAATAAACTTGAATCTTTAAAGGGTTTATCCTTTTTAGCATAAGAGCATATTTATATTTCCTCATGGATTTAAAATTATTAAAGTGGACAATGTTTCCTCTAAACATCAATGTACTTTTTCCTTCACAAACATTGATGATTTTCTTAGATATATTTAGGAAAGGTCCACCCAAAATGATGGGTGAGTGGCCTAGTGGTATATCCTCCTATATATTGAGAAAATATAATTCAACTATAAATGTCATGCCTTGAAATCCAAATATGAATTGTTTAGAACTTATATGAGAAAAAAAGTGTATCTATTTATGAGATACACCAACACTCATATAGAATTAAAATGTCATACATGAAAGGAAGTAATCACTGAATGAGGAAATGAATTAATAGAATTAGCTAGATCACATCAAGCATTAGAGAAGTTAAAGATACAGTGGTGCATAGAATAGAAAATATCCCTAGATATTGGAAATTTCTGAGTAATTGGGGTGTGGTCAAGGTTGAGACACTTATTCTTAAGAAAATAATATAATTACCTTTTATTATTATCTTCTTGGTGAAAAACTATTTAGGTAATTTAACATAATTTTTAATTTATTTGAGGCATTAGAAAAGTGGTATGTTGATTTTTACTTTTTAGAAAGTCTCTAGAATTTATTTTTGATGTTTATCTTTTTCAATATAAACTGATTATATTATTATTAATGGAAATCGTGGTTGAAGATCTTTACTTTAATTTTTACACCCTTGATTTTTTGGTTATTTTCTATTTTTTCTTTGGTCCATCCTTCTCCTATTCCTTTTTCATTCATTATTCTTAGGGATTTTACCATAATTCTATTCTAAATTTTTAGAATTTCTAGATTATTTCCCCACTAGTTCTAGTTGAATTGGTTCATGTTTAGGTGTGGCGAGTGTTGGGACCACTTTTACACCTATTATTATTATCCTTCTACAATTCTCCTTTTGTTTAAGCACTATTTGGGAAGATGATTTTCTTGGACTTTTGGTCAATGTTTTAATTATTTCTCTCAATTATATGATTTCATTCTTAATCTCATACACTTTTGAACATTGTTTTTACTTCACAAGAGGTTGTGTACAGATGGAATTTTGTTTATAAGGCCCTTTTTTCTATAAAAGGATTTTTTTTGGTGGGGATGATGGTTTTAAGACTAGTTATATTATTTTTAAAAGGGTGGTGGTTGTTATTATGGTTGGTTTTTCTACTTAAATAGAGGTGGTTGGTTTGGGTACTAATTTTGGTGGGGGGACTAGCCCTATTATTTTAATTTCCAAATCCATAATAGACTTGGTTAGATTATCTCCATCGATGGTTTTATTGTAATTTCCTTGTATAAAAGGATTATATAATACATTCCATGCCTTATAATTTATCGCATTGGTCATTGAAATGGTTAGGTGATGAAAATAAACCACATACATTAATTTTTGATTTTTGTTTGCCGTTTTTTGGAGCCACATGTCTCACTAAACTTGTCAGTACTTCAAGTGTAGTTTCTAATAAGGATGATGGATTAGAGGTTATTAACTCATGGATACCTATCATAATAGAACCTATTTAGTGAAATAGTTGTGAGTTATATGGAATCATTTCAATCAGAACCTTGGATTGTTTCTGGTGATTTTTCTATCAAGGGTCCCCAAAATGATTCAAAAAAAATATTTATATCATTTTTAAGTAGAAGATGATAAAAAAAGAAGGAAGTAATGATCCTATTTTTATTGATATGGAAGTATGGAACAAATATTTTTGAATCTATCCCAGTAATCATAGAGAGTTTTTACTAAAGATTTTTTGATAGAGTAAAACTCATTTCTAATTTATGTGATTATATTTGTTGAGAATAATATATAATGGAAAAAACTATATTGGTAATACTAGACTTGGATCAGTACTGGTTATAAGTTGCATAACCAATGCTTGTATTCTCGTTCAAGTGAGAAGGAGAACACGCCAACTTGACTTCCCCCTTAGATATTCCCATCAACTTCGAGGTAGAGAAGACATGGGTGAACCCAATAATATATCTAAATGATTATTCTCTTTCCAATCCATGGAATTTATGAAGTAGTTGAATTAGTCTAGTCTTAAGTTTGTAGTTATTTTGAATATTTTGAATTTTAATTTGATTTTAATGATTACAAAAATAAGGTATAAACAGGTATATTATTTCCTAGTTAGGGTTATTATCCCTTATTACAGGATCAAAGTAAACCATTTGTGTTTCAATAGAGTATTCATGGGTTTTATCTTCCAAATTAGTGTGTAAATAAATGTTTTAACACTGATTGATAAGTTTATTTCAATTTTAGGATCTAGTGGGTAAAGATTTGTGTTATAAATAATATTTATTCAATTATAAGTGTTATATTTGGATCTTCCTACTCAAAAATACTCCCATGTTTTGATGCATAATTTTCATGAGGTGTGATATTATGACAACCCTACTCTTTATTACACACTTAAACATGATCTATTACATAGAAAACATCACTTGATAAACAATAGAAGATCGAGATTTCTAGTGTGTTTAGGTATTAGGAACATTACATAATAACTTAAAACATAGGACACAACATCTTATTGAAAACTTTCTTTACATGACCACTATATTCCCTCGTACTTAGCATTGCACGGGATAACTTGAGGACATGCATAAGAAAAGGTTGATATATAAAGACCAATAAGGTAGTGAAAAATAATAACATGAAATATAAAATACATGTTAGGAAATAGGCATATCAGTAGATCATAAGAGAGTCCTGAACATAAAGGCATGATATAACATGATTAACATAACATGAAAATGTGGCAACAACATTTAACATGATTTTAGCATGATCCAAGGATCATTTCACCTGAAGCTAGAGTAAACCCTCATTTAACTTTAATTGGAATGAGTAAAACCTCATTTCACTTGACATATCATGATACAAATCTTTACCCAATGGATTAGAGCGCTATCAGGGGGCACCCTTCTTAAACATTTAATTTCATAAATAAATATGCCACATAGAACATATAACATGGATTAATTAAACCTCATAATTTATTCCATGATAAATGAAATGTGGATTTCATACATGAAACACTATAATAAATATGTAAATGTGCATAAAGGTGAATACCCTTGATAGAGAAATGGACATGATTTTCACTACACTATGTCATTGGCTTGGAAAATCGCAGTGTAGTTTTAGCAGGGTAACAGCGTGATATAAGAATTCATAAAAATGGTAAATGAAAGAGAAATGGGAGTCTCATAATATTTACATAAAATGGACAGTAATAGGGTCATATAGATACATGCACCAACATAATTATTGTAATTTTAGGTTCATAATACAAGGTAATTGCTTCAATGTAAATGAGGAGAGAAAAATTCCTAAAAAAATTTCACCACGGTAACAGGTATACATGGAAGACATAGATGAGAGAGAAAGAAGTTTTTCATCATTAAAACATAGATAGGGAAGTATGGGGGAGGTACTAAATCATGCCCCAATATTTATAATTGAAAACAAAAGGGCATAACAATATTAAGAAACATGGACAAAAATGAGAAAAGGGGAATCCCTTACATGGAAGTGTGATCCCAAAGGCTTGGGAGAGGCTTGAGAGAGGCTTCTTGAGAGATTGAGGAACCTCGTGAGGGTTTTATAGAGATGAGGGAAGAGGTTGGATGAACTCAAAAGGCTTTGAGGGAAGATTAAGTGGGAGCATGGGTGGGTTTATATATGAAAGAAGAGGGAGTTCCTTATTGTTTAGGTTTGAGTCGCCACATATTAAACTAATCAATACCAAAACCCATACCATGATTTTTGACAAAGGGGTGTGGAAACAAATATTTTATAACGCCAATTTCCTAGATTCTTAAAATATCGAGGGTGCTTATGTGTAGGTGAGTCACACTCTAAAGGAAATTCATTTAGAAAGATAAAATGTTTTATAACTCTTCGAGGGTCCACTATAGTGTTGTAAAATAAATCAAAAAATCTAAAATCACATTATTTTACTGATAAAACATATATTTTCTAATCATATCATTTATAGTATTTTATCACATCACTATTGGGTCTTTATTATGTCATAAGACACATTATATATTAAAACTGTATTTAATTTTTACCCAAATATTCAACTGTCTCAGAAAATAATGAAAAATTAACCATTGTATAATTTCGACATCCTGATTCCAAAAAATAATATTCATTTTATCTAAATAATTTTCTAAATATGTGAATTTGTACTTTAAAAATAAAAAACGACATTTATCGAAAATTCATGGGGTTTGAGAAAAACGACTTCCAAACCATAATAAAAATTACCATTGGATTCATAAAATTATACAATCATTTATATTTAATAAAAATAAATATAATAATAATAATATTTTATTAAAATATTATTTAATTCAAAAATCCACTAATTCATCAAAACATATTTCTTAGTAGAATGTTAACTAAAAGTACTATTTATACTTTAAATGCTATTTACAAAGTAAAAATAATAAAATGAAAGTATATTAATTATTATATACAAAAATAATGTACATATTCATAGTTCTAAGATCTTGTTACATAACCCCTTATAATTCCTGCATAAGATCGGAGGGTAAGGTGCGCGATGGTGACATACTGTAACGACCCGAAATTTTTTAAATAAATTTTGTTTCCTAATTTTATGTGTTATTGTTATACTCAACAAAAATGTTTTATTTGATAAACATGATTATAATTAAAATGAGATCAGTGGGTTTTGACTATTATATAACCATCGGTCAACATGACCGCTGTGAACAAAATGTTTTGATTATTGTCTCTAAATATAAGTAATCTTGGTTAATTATTATAGAAAGAAGATTCGATGGCCTCACCTAGTAGTCTTGGACCGATCAAAGCCCATCTAACAGAGCTTGGGAAGGAGGTAGCACCACTGGGCTTTGCTCTGGATCAAATCCAAGCCGAACTTCATCATGTGAAGCTGGAACGAAATCACCTTCGTGAGAAGTTCAAACTGATAGAAATTACTACTCGGGAAATGTTGACTGAGCCGCACCAAGCTTCTATCACCCTAGCACACCTTACTCTTAGGTCCTATGCTGGTATTATAAGGGGTTATGTAACGAGACCATAACTACCTTGTGTAATCCTTGTTTTAAATAAAAATTGGGATTTCTTCTTATGATGAAGTTTATGAATTTTGAAATGACCGGATAAATATAGTATGCATATTTTTGATGAATAGTAAATTATGAATAGTGATTTTATGATTAGGATTAGTAATATGACCAAATGGATTAGTAATCTCACTTAAAGAAAGTTTTAAAATAATCCAGGCACCTTGATTAAGTAATGTGATTCAATAAAATAGTTAAATAACGGTTTCATTAATTATTATTCAAGTATTAGTTTTTTCAGGTGAATAGTGTTTTTAATTAAAAATTTAATTAAAAATAATTAGAAAATTATTTTTATCAAAATGACTTTATTTTTGAACTCAGAGCATCGATATTATGTTATGGTAATTTTTGGGGTTTTTTCTGAAAAAAATGAATTTTCGATGAATAGTGTTTTTATTTAAAAATTAAATTAAAAATATTTAGAAAATTATTTTTATAAAATGGATTTCATTTTTGAAATCAGAGCATTGATATTTTGTTAATGTTAAATTTTGGGATTTTTCTGAGAAAGTTGAATTTTCAGTGAATAGTAAAAATACAGTTTTAGGGTTTCGGTATGTTTAATGACATCATAACGGTGTCATGATGATGTCATGAGATCTTTTGAGGGTTGTCCGGCCAAGGGTGATGAATTATTGTTTTGGGGGCCCCATGTGGTTTAACTCCATGATAAATGACAAGGGAGAGCACATGGGTTTGAGAAAAGCACATGTGAGGTGTCCCTTGGCCATTAATGCCTTGTCCCCTCACTTTCCCTATAAATACCAAGCCCTCCTCTCATCCATTCGACTCCCCACTCATTCCCAACGAATTTCTGGTCTCATTACCTCCCAAGGAGTCCTCCCAAGGTGCCCCCAAGCCCTCAAGGTCCCACCCTTTGAGGTTTAAGAGTTACATTTTAAGGTAAGGGATCCTGACCTCTCTCCTTCTTTTCAAGTAATCTCTTTTATGTCTTTTCTTTTATACTCCATGTTCTTATGTTGGAGTATGTTATTTTATATTCATCCTACTTCCTATTTCATGTTCATATGATGAGATACCCCCCTTTCTCTCATCAATTCGTTTTAAGAATGTTTAAGTGGCGCCGTTAGGCTGCCGAATTTTTAAGGGATTCTTTCACCTTCCTCGTTTTCAAGTTCTATTTTCATTCAAGTCTTTAATGTTCCTTTTTGTTATATTGGGGTATGATCTCTATATATATCATACTGGACTCTTATGTTCATATGATGAGAGACCCCATTTGATCTCTTCAATTCAGTATTTTGATGTTTTAAGTGGCGCCGTTAGGCTGCCGAATTTTTAAGTGGTTCTTCACCCTTCTCGTTTTGAAGTTCTACTTTCATGTCAATTATTTCAAGTTCCTTTTTGTTATATTGGGGTATGATCTCTATATATATCATACTGGACTCTTATGTTCATATGATGAGAGACCCAATTTGATCTCTTCAATTCAGTATTTTGATGTTTTAAGTGGCGCCGTTAGGCTGCCGAATTTTTAAGTGGTTCTTCACCCTTCTCGTTTTGAAGTTCTACTTTCATGTCAATTATTTCAAGTTCCTTTTCTTTATATTGGGGTATGATCTCTATATATATCATACTGGAATCTTATGTTCATATGATGAGAGACCCCATTTGATCTCTTCAATTCAGTATTTTTATGTTTTAAGTGGCGCCGTTAGGCTGCCGAATTTTTAAGTGGTTCTTCACCCTTCTCGTTTTGAAGTTCTACTTTCATGTCAATTCTTTCAAGTTCCTTTTTGTTATGTTGGGGAATTAACTCTATATCTATCATACTGAACTCTTATGTTCACATGATGAGAGATCCTATTTGATCTTTTCAAACCATTGTTTTTTTAGGTTTAAGTAACGCCGTTAGGCTGCCGAACTTTCATAAGAGAAATCTAATTTTTTTTCTTCCTTCCATGTTTTTCATTTCAAATGGTATGTCCTTGAAATCTCATTACCATGATCATGTATACTTCTTATTCTGTCCATGTACTATTTTATGGGTCATTTATGAATGTTTGACCCATTTTACCTCTCTTTTAATGTCTTCTAAAACCTTGGAACATTGCCGTTATGCTGCAGAATTTCTGTCTCAAAATGTCTATCTCTTTTTCTAAAGTCCTTTTATTTTATTAAGTGAATACTCAAAGCTCTTTCTTCTAAAGGGGTATTCACATATATACCAAAATGTTCTATTTTAAATTCTGGGATTTACATACATGAGACCCACCTTCCTTTTCTGTGGGTTTTAAAGTGACGTAAAGATCATGTCTTTAAAGCAGTTTTTAAAACGTTATGATTATGAAATGAAACCCATTTATTTTATTCTATATGGGTTATTTATGAAATGTTTGATGATGATATATGTGGATCACATGATAATAAAGGCAAATTTAAGGGTGCGCCCTGATAGCGCTCCAATGCATTGGGTAAAGACTTAATCTCTAGAGATGACCATTTTAACGACGCCTTGGTGAATAACCTTGGTAATTTTTAACGACACCTTGGGGATGGACCTTGGTGAAACGAAATGATTGTCAATATTAAATGTTGCAGCCACATCTTCATGTTATGAAAAAGTTTTATTTTTATTATGATATGCCTCATGATTTAATTTTCATGCATTAAAGTTCTTTTCATGACTTTATTGATGTATCTCAAGTTCATATGTAAAATGTTTCACTTGTTTCCCTTGCTGGGCCTTATGCTCACCCTTCCTTTTGATGTATGTCCCCAGGTTATGAGATGTAGTAATGAGCCTAGGGTGAACATGAGGAGAATCCTTTCAAGTGTTTAAGAAGAATGTTTTTTTTTTGTTTCATGTTTTATGTTCCTTGTTTCCAAGACACTAAACCTTAAAGATCCTCAGTTCCATGTAATGGAATGAAAAGTTATGTTATAAAAAGACGGGATGCTATAGTTGGTATCAAAGGATGGTTTAGTTATTTGTGGAAATTAGGATATGAAAACTCCAGGAGGAACCCTATAGAAAAGTTTAATATAGGAAATCTTCCTGGTATTTTGGTGAGTATTGAGTAAGGGGTTGCCAAGAAAATACATCCCTATCTGGATACGAGCAGGTAGAGGTGGCTCTGGCACAGATGTACATAGGGGTAAAACCCGAAAACACCGCTTTGAGCTAGACTCGAACGGGAACTGGTACACGACAACGGGCCTTGCTGCACTCTTGGTTACGACACTCCCGGGGGATATGCTTTGGTAAATTCATAAGCTTGGTATGAACCATTGTTAAAGGAACAAAGATAAAATAAAATAGAGGTTCACATAATAATATATGATCATTCATAACCTAGATGGGAACCTAGGAGATCACAACTTAGGGTATACCTTTCATATACAAGTTATCCTTATATGCTTTCAGTTCCTTTTCATGATTATTAGCTAAGTACTTAAGCCCCTAATTATGCTTTCTCTTCTTAGTTAATGGTGGGAAATGGAAGAACATGTTCCGACAACCAATGTGATAGGAAATGCGACGATTTTCGTATTAATATGACAGGGATGATTAGGGGATTAAAATATGATTATTATTTTGGAAGACGTTCATTATTTTGGGAACCATATTTGATCGAGGTAAATAGATTACTACGGTATTTTCATTGAGGAGTAAGGTTGACTTATATTTTGAAGAATCGATTAATTTAAGGTGAACTTATAGTAATTTAGGTTACTTATGGGAATGACTAACCAATCTTGGGTAAAATATGTTTAGGTTAGCTACTTTTTTATAAGATGTTAGGAGTGGTTGATGTTGTCTGGAGATGAACAATGAAGTTGTTTTGGAAGACTATGTTATCAAATTCTTATTGTATTTGGGTTTCAATCTTAGTTTGGTTTGTTTTGAGGAATTTTAAGGACCGTTATTTATGGAATGGTCTATGATGAACTTTGGGTAGTACCATGGAACTTTGATGATTTAAAAGTAGTTTCCATTCCTATGGGATTCTTTATTTTTGAAGAGTTGTTTTACCTTAACCTTTCTGTTTTTGGGATAATGTTTAAAGATAGAAGAAATAGATAGTTAATCTTTTTTAGATTATGTGATTCTATAGAAGATGATTCTTGTGCTTTTATGAGACCAAGTGTTTTTGAATTCTCATCATTTGGAGAAAAGATTAGTGTTGGTAGGGACTTGTTAAAGGATGAAAATCTACTTGAAGGTAGGTATATTTTATTATGTTTTTGTTCTATGTAGTAAATGAAATCCTCAAAATTATGAAAAGAAACGTAAAACAAAAATGTTGTTGGTTTACGTTTCCTACTAGGTAATCAAAGACCGTTTACACACATCATAAGTTTGGAATTTTCTCATGGTTAACTTTCTCCTAATCATGTTCTCTATCACTCTCCCTCAGAACTTGACCCTTTGTTTTTCCTCCATGTCCATGTTTTCCTACATGGAACCCTAGTGTGGGTTAACTCGGGTGACCATTGTACTTCCCTTTCTTTATTTTAAAGTAATATTTTTACTGACTCCTTTTCCGATGTGGGACTTTCAATGAAATTTCAAAACCCAGTTTTAAAATTGCGAGGATGCAATTTCTTAAGGGGGGAAGATTGTAACGACCCGAAATTTTTTAAATAAATTTTGTTTCCTAATTTTATGTGTTATTGTTATACTCAACAAAAATGTTTTATTTGATAAACATGATTATAATTAAAATGAGATCAGTGGGTTTTGACTATTATATAACCATCGGTCAACATGACCGCTGTGAACAAAATGTTTTGATTATTGTCTCTAAATATAAGTAATCTTGGTTAATTATTATAGAAAGAAGATTCGATGGCCTCACCTAGTAGTCTTGGACCGATCGAAGCCCATATAACAGAGCTTGGGAAGGAGGTAGCACCACTGGGCTTTGCTCTGGATCAAATCCAAGCCGAACTTCATCATGTGAAGCTGGAACGAAATCGCCTTCGTGAGAAGTTCAAACTGATAGAAATTACTACTCGGGCAATGTTGACTGAGCCGCCCCAAGCTTCTATCACCCTAGCACACCTTACTCTTAGGTCCTATGCTGGTATTATAAGGGGTTATGTAACGAGACCATAACTACCTTGTGTAATCCTTGTTTTAAATAAAAATTGGGATTTCTTCTTATGATGAAGTTTATGAATTTTGAAATGACCGGATAAATATAGTATGCATATTTTTGATGAATAGTAAATTATGAATAGTGATTTTATGATTAGGATTAGTAATATGACCAAATGGATTAGTAATCTCACTTAAAGAAAGTTTTAAAATAATCTAGGCACCTTGATTAAGTAATGTGATTCAATAAAATAGTTAAATAACGGTTTCATTAATTATTATTCAAGTATTAGTTTTTCGGGTGAATAGTGTTTTTAATTAAAAATTTAATTAAAAATAATTAGAAAATTATTTTTATCAAAATGACTTTATTTTTGAACTCAGAGCATCGATATTATGTTATGGTAATTTTTGGGGTTTTTTCTGAAAAAAATGAATTTTCGATGAATAGTGTTTTTATTTAAAAATTAAATTAAAAATATTTAGAAAATTATTTTTATAAAATGGATTTCATTTTTGAAATCAGAGCATTGATATTTTGTTAATGTTAAATTTTGGGATTTTTCTGAGAAAGTTGAATTTTCAGTGAATAGTAAAAATACAGTTTTAGGGTTTCGGTATGTTTAATGACATCATAACGGTGTCATGATGATGTCATGAGATCTTTTGAGGGTTGGCCGGCCAAGGGTGATGAATTATTGTTTTGGGGGCCCCATGTGGCCTAACTCCATGATAAATGACAAGGGAGAGCACATGGGTTTGAGAAAAGCACATGTGAGGTGTCCCTTGGCCATTAATGCCTTGTCCCCTCACTTTCCCTATAAATACCAAGCCCTCCTCTCATCCATTCGACTCCCCACTCATTCCCAACGAATTTCTGGTCTCATTACATCCCAAGGAGTCCTCCCAAGGTGCCCCCAAGCCCTCAAGGTCCCACCCTTTGAGGTTTAAGAGTTACATTTTAAGGTAAGGGATCCGACCTCTCTCTTTCTTTTCAAGTAATCTCTTTTATGTCTTTTCTTTTATACTCCATGTTCTTATGTTGGAGGATGTTATTTTATATTCATCCTACTGCCTATTTCATGTTAATATGATGAGAGACCCCCCCTTGCTCTCATCAATTCGTTTTAAGAATGTTTAAGTGGCGCCGTTAGGCTGCCGAATTTTTAAGGGATTCTTTCACCTTCCTCGTTTTCAAGTTCTATTTTCATTCAAGTCTTTAATGTTCCTTTTTGTTATATTGGGGTATGATCTCTATATATATCATACTGGAATATTATGTTCATATGATGAGAGACCCCATTTGATCTCTTCAATTCAGTATTTTGATGTTTTAAGTGGCGCCGTTAGGCTGCCGAATTTTTAAGTGGTTCTTCACCCTTCTCGTTTTGAAGTTCTACTTTCATGTCAATTATTTCAAGTTCCTTTTTGTTATATTGGGGTATGATCTCTATATATATCATACTGGACTCTTATGTTCATATGATGAGAGACCCAATTTGATCTCTTCAATTCAGTATTTTGATGTTTTAAGTGGCGTCGTTAGGCTGCCGAATTTTTAAGTGGTTCTTCACCCTTCTCGTTTTGAAGTTCTACTTTCATGTCAATTATTTCAAGTTCCTTTTTGTTATATTGGGGTATGATCTCTATATATATCATACTGGACTCTTATGTTCATATGATGAGAGACCCCATTTTATCTCTTCAATTCAGTATTTTGATGTTTTAAGTGGCGCCGTTAGGCTGCCGAATTTTTAAGTGGTTCTTCACCCTTCTCGTTTTGAAGTTCTACTTTCATGTCAATTCTTTCAAGTTCCTTTTTGTTATGTTGGGGAATTAACTCTATATCTATCATACTGAACTCTTATGTTCACATGATGAGAGATCCTATTTGATCTTTTCAAACCATTGTTTGTTGAGGTTTAAGTAACGCCGTTAGGATGCCGAACTTTCATAAGAGAAATCTAATTTTTTTTCTTCCTTCCATGTTTTTCATTTCAAATGGTATGTACTTGAAATCTCATTACCATGATCATGTATCCTTCTTATTCTGTCCATGTACTATTTTATGGGTCATTTATGAATGTTTGACCCATTTTACCTCTCTTTTAATGTCTTCTAAAACCTCGGAACATTGCCGTTATGCTGCAGAATTTCTGTCTCAAAATGTCTATCTCTTTTTCTAAAGTCCTTTTATTTTTTTAAGTGAATACTCAAATATCTTTCTTCTAAAGGGGTATTCAAATATATACCAAAATGTTATATTTTAAATTTTGGGATTTACATACATGAGACCCACCTTCCTTTTCTGTGGGTTTTAAAGTGACGTAAAGATCATGTCTTTAAAGCAGTTTTTAAAACATTATGATTATGAAATGAAACCCATTTATTTTATTATATATGAGTTATTTATGAAATGTTTGATGATGATATATGTGGCTCACATGATAATAAAGGCAAATTTAAGGGTGCGCCCTGATAGCGCTCCAATGCATTGGGTAAAGACTTAATCTCTAGAGATGACCATTTTAACGACGCCTTGGTGAATAACCTTGGTAATTTTTAACGACACCTTGGGGATGGACCTTGGTGAAACGAAACGATTGTCAATATTAAATGTTGCAGCCACATCTTCATGTTATGAAAAAGTTTTATTTTTATTATGATATGCCTCATGATTTCATTTTCATGCATTAAAGTTCTTTTCATGACTTTATTGTTGTATCTCAAGTTCATATGTAAAATGTTTCACTTGTTTCCCTTGCTGGGCCTTATGCTCACCCTTCCTTTTGATGTATGTCCCCAGGTTATGAGATGCAGTAATGAGCCTAGGGTGAACATGAGGAGAATCCTTTCAAGTGTTTAAGAAGAATGTTTTTTTTGTTTCATGTTTTATGTTCCTTGTTTCCAAGACACTAAACCTTAAAGATCCTCAGTTCCATGTAATGGAATGAAAAGTTATGTTATAAAAAGACGGGATGCTATACATACTCTTGGGGTGGCTCAGATAACATTACTTGAGTGGAAATCTCTTTCAACTTCCAGTTCTATCATAGGCGGTAACATTTTAGCGTAAAATGTTGAAGCTCATCTTGGGGTTGGTCAAGAGAGAAGCCCAATGACACCCCTGCCTTTCTGAGATCTGAAAAATGGTCTTCTTATTGGGCAAGTCTACTAGATGAGGCCATCGCTTCCCTTGTCTAAGTAAATTGGATTTGATAAAACCCAATATTTATACTATTCATGTGATCACTATTCAGCAACTATATTATTAATGGTCATAATTCATAATGGTATATTAAAATCCAAAAACATAAAACCAAAGAAGTTCAAATTTGATATAAACATTTTACAAAATGATACATTTAATTAGATGAAGAGAAATTTTCATTAGTGAATGTTTAGGTCGTTACAATCTTCCCCCATTAAGAAATTTCGCCCTAAAAATTTTATTTTCCTAAAGTAAAATAGGTGTGGGTAACTATTCTTCATTACTTCCTCCAGTTCCCATATCGATTCTTCAAACTTGTGGTTTCTCCACACCACCTTGACGAGGGGAATTGTCTTATTTCGTAGAACATTTTCTCTACGATCTAAGATCTTCACTGGTTTCTCCTCATAAAAGAGATCATCCACTAATTGTACCACCTATGAAGAGAGTTCATGTTAAGGGTCTTGTATGTACTTCCTTAAGAGGGATACATGAAATCCATCAAGTAATTTAGCCATATTAGGTGTAAGTGCTAGTCGATAGGCCACAACCCCGACACGATCAAGAATCTAAAAGGGGCCGATGTACCTAGGGCTTAGCTTATATTTCTTTCCAAATATCATGACCTTCTTCCATAGAGATATGCATAGAAATAACATGTCTTAAACTTTGAACTCAAGGTCTCGTCGATGGTTACCTGCATAACTCTTATGTCGACTCTGGGATGCCTTGATATGCTGCTGAATCGTTTTCACCTTCTCCAACATTTCATCGACCATTTATTGTCCTAGCAGCTTACACTCACTGACATCATCCCAACACACTAATGTTATGAACCTTTTCCCATAAAGGGCTTCATATGGTTCCATTTGGATGCCTGAGTAGAAACTGTTATTGTATGAGAATTCAACCAGTGGAAGATGTTGGTCCCATCTTCCTTTGAAGTCCATAGAACATGATCTTAACATATCCTCCAGTGTCTAAATAGTTTTCTCAAATTGGCTATCAGTTTGAGGATGATAGGCTATACTGATGTTCAATTCAGTTCTTAAATCATGTTTGATACTTTTCCAAAACTTCGAGGTGAATCTTGGATCACGATTGGATACAATATATAGTGGTACTCCATGCAGCCTTAACACTTCTTTGATGTAAATCCATGCAAGTTTATCCAATGAGAAGACTTCTCGAATCATGATAAAGTGAGTTGTCTTCATAAGACGATCCACAATGATCGATATAACATTTTTCCTTTGGATGTCCTTGGAAGTCCAGCGACAAAGTACATGGAAATTTTGTCCCACTTCCATGTTGGTGTGGGTAGTGACTGCATCATAACCTTAGAATTTTGTCTCTCAGCCTACACTTGCTAACATACCAGGAAATTTGATGTATATACATCAATCTTTCTTTTTATATTGTCCAACCAAAAGTTCTCTCAGAGATCTCGATACATCTTTGTGCTCCCTGGTTGAATAGAGAAGGTTGATCTATGTGAGTCATCTAGAATATCCTTCTTTATCTCTATATCGGATGGTACATATAATTATAACCAAAATATCACAATCCCATCCTCTTCAACCATGAACTCATAGGATTTCCCATTTCTGATAGCTTCCACCATTTTCAGAATTTCCCCATCCTTTCTTTGAGCATCCTTTATTTTCTCCAAAAGATACAGTTGAGCAGTCATTTGTGAAAGGATTGATAATGCTGCCTTCTTTATGATTTCCATGTCTATCTTCGTCAAATATAATAAGATTGGGTCCTTTTCAATTCTCATTAATGATAGAACTGCTGAGTCCTTTCTACTTAGAGCATCTCCACCTTGTTCACTTTCCCAGGGTGGTAATGGATTTAGCAATCATAGTATTTGATCAGCTCTAACCATCTTCATTGGAGCTTGTTCAACTCTTTTTATGTGAATATATACTTGAGGATTTTTTTATCTTTATATATTTCACACTTCTCCACAAATAGATTTTGCCTCCAAATTTTAAAGCGAATATCACAACAACCAACTCAAGATCATGTGTTGGATAATTCGAATCTTGAAATTTCAATTTCCTTGAAGCATAGGTAATGAATTTGTCATTATTCATCAACACACATCCCTAGCCCTTTTTTGAAGCATCATTGAATACCACAAAAAGTTCTCCACTCGTGGGTAATGTGAGAACGAGCACAGTGATAAGCCTCTTTTTCAAATCCTTGAATCTTTTTTCGCATTCATCACTCTAATAAAACTTTACTCCCTTCCTAGTTAGCTTGGTATGAGGGTTGGAAAATCTTGAGAAATTTCTCATAAATTGTCGATAATATCCAGATAATCCAAAAAAAGCTACGGATATCCATTATCAAAGTTGTCCTCGACTGTCCCTCTATTACATCTATCTTGGAGGGATCTACAGATATCCCATTACTTTTGATGACATGGACCAAAAATGATACCTCCTTCCACCAGAACTCACATTTTATATACTTTACATAGAGATTATCCTTCCGCAAGGTCTCTAGTATAGTTATTAGATACTCCTCATGATCCTCCTTGGTTTTGGAGTATATTAGAATATCATCTATAAATACTGTCACAAATTTGTCGAGGTAATATTTAAATACTCTAATTGTCAAGTCCATAAAGATTTCCGATTCATTAGTGAGTCCGGAAGGCATTAATATGAATTCATAGTGCCCGTATCTTGTACAAAAGGAGTCTTGAGGATATATTCCTTCTACACCCTTGATAATATCCCATCTGAAAATCTACCTTGGAGAAGTATTTTTCCCCATGTAGCTGATCGAACAAGTCATCATTTCGTGGGATATGATACTTGTTCTTTATCGTGATTTTGTTAAGCTCATGATAATCGATGAAAAGGTGCATTGATCCATCCTTCTTCTTGACGAAGAGGACTCATGCACCCCATGGTGAAGCACTTGGGCATATAAACCCTTTATCCATATTATCCTCTAGTTGTTTATTCGTCTCCTAAAGCTCTATAACAACCATTATATATGGAGTCTTAGCTATTGGTAATTCCCCATGTATAAAATCATTGAGAATTTAACATCTCTTCTAGGAGGAAGACTAGGAAATTCCTTTGGAAACACTTCAGCGAATTCTCCCACAATAGGCATGTATTCAAGGATGGTTTCTTCCTTGGACTCAATCATATGATCCAGACACGCATTCTCATAGGGTAGTAATATCCATGCTTGAGATGATGGAGCTAAAGAAGATTCATCTTCCTCCTTGAACGTGTATAAAATCGGGGGTCGATTATCTATATAGAGAGTGATTTCAATCTCACGGCAATTTATATTGGCTCTATATAAAGAAATCCAACAAAATTCCACCAGAGGGAGTATGACAAGGCTCGCTGGGAAGTTCAGTCCATAGATTATGATAGGGGAGGAGTTATATTCATGTGATTCAATGATTTCCAGATTTTCCATACTCACCAACATATTTACTTCCATTATTTGTGGTGGTTAAAGGATTGTTCTACTAAACTTTTTCGATATAAAAGAATGCATAGAACCAGAATCAAAAAGTACATTCACTGTTATTGAATGAATAACTAGCGTACTTGTAACCACTTCATTTTCGGGGTTCACTTAGGTGGTAGTGATGGAAAAAGCTCTCCCTTTCTGCCTTAGAGGTTGTTGGTTTCCTCTGAAAACCCTTGGATTAGGTAACTAGTTTACAAAGTGTCCTGGTTCTTTGCAGTTGAAGCAGTGAACAATGCGCTGAGAGTTGAACAGAGCATTACTACCCTCTGTTGAATCTGCGGGTTTTTTTCCGACTGTTAATAGCCAGGTTCCCTTATCTTCCACACCTAAAGAATTTCCTCATAACCTTTAGGCAACTTCTGGGGTGCTTCTTTCTACACCTTTGGCAAGTAGGGTGTTGGGTTTTCTTAGCACTGTTGGATTTAGCCATCAGACTGCCAGAATTGAAGTCCACCTTATGCTTCTTATCCCCTTGATACCCCTAAGATTCCCTAATCTCCATTTCAACTTTGAGGGCTCATCAGACAATTTCCTCATAGCTATCGAAGTCACAGATCGCCAAGGCTTTCTATAGGCTAGGTTTCATCCCACCAAAGAAGCAGTCAAACTTGTATTCATGGGTAACGACAAAGCCGAATGTGTATCATGCAAGCCTTGTGACATTTTCCTTGTACGCTCTGATAGTTTCGTCATCTTTTTTCTTGAGGGGAAGGAAGTCCCTTTCCATCTTAATTCAGACGGTGTATGGAAAATATTTATCAAAAAACATCTTTCAGAAGTCCTTCCATTACAACGCCTCGATCTCCTCCTCAATCTTTGTGTTATTGATCAATGTCCACCATTGATCGGCTTCACCCTTTATACAATAAGCAGCTAGAAGAACCTTCTCTTGTTCGGAACATTGAAGGATGGATAAGATGTTTTCAATGGAATTGATCCATTGTTCGGTGATTGAGGGATTATATGATCCATTAAAAGTAGGGGGCCTTTGTCTCATGAATCTCTCGATAGCGACTTGTTCTTTCTTGGGGGTGGGGGGGTTAAACATTCCTCTTGACCCATGTTTCTATTTGGAGCTTGAGTTAACTGAGAGAGAAGCGTGACAAAGTTCGTGATTCCTGCTCCCATCGGATTGGGCATCTCATTAGCACAACCATCACATTGATCTTCACATTGGTTTTTATCCAGAGTCCTCCTATTACAGGACATTATCTAGAATAAAAGGAATGTTAGGGGTAACACATAAATGGTAATCCAAAGACAAGAATAGATGTCTTATAAATAAATTTTATTTCCTTAACTTCTGAATCCATATGCTTCAATCTATGCTATTCATGATCTACTTTCTAACATATATTCTTAGGGGAATTTTTTTAATTCCCTTAATAAGGGTTCATACTAAAATTTTGAATTTACCACAGCATATTCCCCAAGATTTTCGTAACCAAGAGTGAAACAAATCCCATTGTCGTGTACCAAGATACCTCGGGTCAAGCCCAAAACTCCATGTTTGGGTTTTCACCCCTAGGTAAATCTGTGCGAGAGCCACCTATACCTGCTCGTATCCATGTAGGGATGTATTGTGTTGATAAACCATTTACTCAATACTCACCAAAACTTAGGGATGTTTTAATTATACTTAGTCTTGTCTCTAAGGCTTTACTATGGTTTTCTAATCCTAATCCTAAAAATAACTTAACCTATCATCTGATACCAACTATGACAACCCTGATCTTTATTACACACTTAAACATGATTTATTACATAGAAAAATTAACCTGATACAATATAGAATATCAAAAGGTTTAGTGTCTTTTGGTATTATGAACATTACATAACAACTTAAAACATAGGACACAACATCTTATTGAAAACTTCCTTTACATGACCACTACATTCCTTCGTACTTAGCATTACATGAGATAACTTGGGGGCATGCATAAGAAAAGGGTGAGCTATAAAGCCCAGTAAGGAAGTGAAAAAAATCATAAAATTAAAGATACAATACATGTTAGGAAATAGACATATTAATATAGTATAAGAGAATCATGAACATAAAGGCATGATATCACATGATTAACATAACATTGAAATGCGGCAACAACATTTAACATGATTTCAGCTTGAGCCAAGGCTCATTGCACATGGAGCATGAGTAAAACATCATTTCACTTTAATTAGAATTATTAAACCCTCATTGTACTTGACATATCATGATACTAATCTTAACCCATTGCATTGGAGCACTTTTAGGGGCTACCCTTCTTAAACATTTAATTTCATGCATAAATGTGCCACATGGATCATATAACATGGATTAATTAAACCGAATCATTTATTCCAAAATAAAGTAAATTTGGAATTCATAAATGAAAAAATATAATCAATATGAAAATGTTCATAAATGTGAATACCCTAGATAGAGAAATGGGCATGGTAATCACTACATGATGACATTGGCTTGGAAAATCGCAGTGCAATTTCGACAGCGTAACAACATGACATAAGAATTCATAAAAATGGATGATGAGAGAGAAATGGGTGTGTAATCATATGTACAAGAAATTTAAAGTAAGGGGGTAATATAGATACATGTCACAACATAAGTAATGGAATTTTAGGTTCATAATACAAAATAATTGCTGGAATATAAATGAGGAGAGAGAAATTCCTTACGAAATTTTGGTACGGTAACAGGTATACATGGAAGACATAGATGAGAGAGAAAGGGGTCTATAAACATTAAAAAATAGAGAGGAAAGTACGGGGGAGGTGATAAATCATACCCCAAAATTTATAATAGAAAACAAAAGGGCATAACAATATTAAGAAACTTGGATAAAAATGAGAAAAGAGGAAATCCCTTACTTGGAAGTGTGATCCCAAAAGCCTAGGAGAGGATTGAGAGAGGCTTCTTCAGAGATTGGAGTTCCTTGGGAGGTTTATAGAGACATTAGGTCATAGTTTTGACGAACTCTAATGGATTTTAGTGAAGAGGAAGTGGGAGCATGGGTTGGTTTATATAGGAAAGGAGAGGGAATTCCTTATTATTTAGGTTTGTGTTACCATATATTAAACTAATCAATAACACAAAAAAGCCCGTGGTTTTTGCCCATGGTTTTTTCCAAAGGGGAGTGGAAAAAAATATTTTATAAGAAAAATATCCTAAATTCTTACAATATTGAGGGTGCTTATGTGGAGGTGAGTCACACTCTCAAGGAAATTCATTTAAAAAGTTAAAATGTTTTATAACTCTTGGAGGGACCACTAATGTTTTGTAAAATAAATAAAACAATCCTAAAATCAAATTATTTTAATGATAAAACATATATTGGCCAAAAATATCATTTATATTATTTTATTAGATCACTATTGGGTCATTATTATGTCATAAAACACATTATATATATGCAAACAATATTTTATTTTTACCCAAAAATTCGGCTATCTCAGAAAATTATGAAACATTCACCATTGGATAATTTCGATGTCCTTATTCGAAAAATAATATTCATTTTATCTAAATAATTTTCTAAATATGTGAATTTATACCTTTAAAATAAAAACCTACATTTATAAGAAATTCATGGGTTTTGACAAAAAAAGCTTTCAAATCTTAATAAAAATTACAATTGCATTCATAACATTATACGATCATTTATATTTAATAAAAATTAATTTAATAGTAATAATATTTCATTAAAATATTATTTAATTCAAAAATACTTTAATTAATCAAAAAATATTTCTTATTTGAATATTAATTATAAATACTATTTGTACTTTAAAAACTATTTACAATGTAACAATAATAAAATGAATGTATATAAATTATTATATATAAAAATAATGCACATATTCATAGTGATAAGGTCTTATTACATAACCCATTATAATTCCCGCATTAGACCGAAGGGTAAGGTGTGCGATGTCGAAAGACTCTTGGTGTGGCTAAGATAACATTGCTCGGTTGTTAATCTCTATTAACTTCCACTTCTCTCATAGGCAGTTCCATTTGAGTTTAAAATGTTGAAGCTCGGCTTGGGATAGGTCAAGAGTGAAGCCCAATGACGCCAACTCCTTTTTGAGTTCCAAAAAATGGGCTTCATATGGGAAATGTCTACTGGATGAGGCCATCACTTCCTTTTTCTGAGTAAATTGGATTTGTTAAAGCCCTATATTTATACTAATCATGTGATAATTGTTCAATGACTATATTAACAATGGTAAAAATTCTTAAAAGTATTTTAAAATCCAAAAACATAAAACCAAATAAGTTCAAATTTTATATAAAATTTTTACATAATGATACATTTAATTAGATTAAGAGAAATTTTTATTAATGAATGTTTGGGTGATTATAAATATCATATTTCATTTCTCTGAGGATAAATGTAACAATAGTGGTAACCTAAGGATATCACATATAGAAGAGTGAAAAGAGTTATATTATCACTTTTTGTTCATAAAAAGAGATTTTTTAAATGTCTTTTAATCATAAGTGATTAAAAAAACTATTATTTGATTGAAAACAATTAATTAAGGTATTTTTTAGGTTAGGGTTGGATTAAACAACTAATGTTTTCCTAGTTTCGAAGTTACCCACTCTAATTTAGATAATCTAGTAAGATAGAGAATCCAAAAATGCTTCCACTCTCCCCTTTAATTAATAGTGATGCTTAGAATATTCAAAAATAAGATTTAGGAATTATATAAGCTCATCAAAATGTGTGTAAAGGTTATAATGGGCCCTCCGAATATACTTATGAAATTACCAATTAGGTGTTTTTATTCAAAAATACCCAAAGGACCCCACTACCGCTTCCCAAATGCACTATGAGTCACTAAGAACATAACTACTTAGCCCTATCCTATTCCATCATATACATACCAGAACTTGGTGGAGGGAGATAAAGGTCATAGACCAGGTAAATAATAAAAAAAATACAATTCAAAACCAAATACAATCACACTTGATAATAAAAAAACCTATTTGAGTATTGAAACCAGTCCAACTGAAGAGAGAAATAATTCATTCCATTAAGTAAACAAACTCGAGAATTATAAAAAGGATTAATATTCTCTTCCCTAATAACTGAGAGTTATACCACACCACACTACAACAAAATCGCCGTTTAGCGGCGGCTTTGTAGAGGCGGTTCTAGGAACCACCGCTAAAACTTTTTTAAAAAAGGTTTCCAAGAGGTTTATAAAAAACCGCCATAAAACAAATTTTTTTTACCAGTCCCGACCCTTCCCCCTCCTCTTTCTCGACCACTCCGTCCCCCACTTCCCCCGCTTCCCCCGGCCCCCCGCGACCCCTTCCCCCCACGACCCCAGCTTCCCCGCGACCCTGACCACCCCACGACCCCAGCCACCACGCGACCTTGGCAACCCCGGCCCCCCGTGACCCCGGCGACCCCGCGACCCCAGCGAACCTGCTTCCCCGACTACCTATACGAACCGTAGGGTTTGATTTCTTTTTTTTCTTATTTTGATATTAGTTATTTCTTTATTATTATTGTTTCTTATAATAAATTATAATGTATGAAAATGTTTATGAATCTTGAATGTTGAACTGGGTTCATTGAAAGGGTAATAGAAATTTTATTATCACATCCTAATAGTAATGGAAACTGCACTTCAACTTTTAAATCTTCTATCTGAGTCTTAATCCACATATGTTGTCTTGAAGCATGGGTGGAAGGAGCATATTCAAATTCAATAGTGCTTATTTTTACAAAAATTACACTTATCCAAATGCCAAAAAAACATATTTATCCATGACAGAATGCTCCACCATATATTTATTTCATATTATCAACAATCATTCCCAATATTTATCTAAATAACAAAACAAATCATGATACCATTTGATTTCATATTTCAATTCATAGTTCAAAGTCTCATTTATTTATTTATGTATTCTCTTTACATCCATGAAATGAGACACTTTTTAAGCCCTTTGATACTAATTACGAAGAGTAACAACATACATAATATCTGGTCTTGAAGCTGTTAAGTATATTAAACTAATAATAAGATTCTAGAATTCCCTTAGAACCACATTCGTTCCTTATTCATCCTTAGACAATTTAGTACCTACTAAAATTGGTGTAGAAGTTGGATTCAAATCCTCCATTCTAAAAATATTCATCATTTTATAAGAATAATTCTCTAGATATAAAAATATACAATCCTTTCTTTGAGATATTTTTAATTGAAGAAAGTA
Source organism: Viscum album (assembly GCA_963277665.1). Classification (NCBI taxonomy): domain Eukaryota; kingdom Viridiplantae; phylum Streptophyta; class Magnoliopsida; order Santalales; family Viscaceae; genus Viscum; species Viscum album. Next base: position 740,740,872 of record OY728159.1, read on the forward strand.
TCTCATATCACCAAGAATATGCATTTTGAAATTATTTTTCATTTATTTTAGTACTCTTAAAAAACACATTCTTTATTTCTAGAAAAAATAATATCATCTATATAAAAAATAACAATGAGAAAAATCTCATTGTTATCTATAATGTAGAGATTTATATCCACTCTTCTTTTCTTGAATTTCAATTTGATCAAGAATGTATTAATAATAGATTAGTGGGATCTTGTAGATTTCTTTAGACCATATAAGTACTTATTTAACCTAAAAAAATTAATCTTCACTACGAAATAAATCTTAGGGTTCTTCAACATAGAGTTTGTCTTTCAATTCATCACCAAGGAAGGATGCCAAGAAATTTATTTCAAAGATCTTTCAATGGATTTATACTAAAAAGTAATGAAAATTTATTATGGTTTCAAGTCTTGAAACTAGTAAAAATGTCTCATCAATGTTAACTCTTCCAACCTATGAATATACTTGACACAATAATCCTGATTTATTTTTCACAACTTCCCCCTTTTCATTAATTTTTGTTTCGAAAACCCACTTTATTCTGATAATATTATTCCTTTTGGGCTTGGGTTATAATACCAAAGTATCATTCTTTTCTATTTGATTTATCTATCTCTCTCTTCAACATTTCTATTTAAGTTCATCTTGCACATCTCATGGTTAAACATGAGGGAACAATGTTATATGAGAGGTTTTCCTAAAAGTTATTCTAGTTTGAATCTATTTTACATGATCTCCAATGGTATTTAGAACCATAAAATGAATATTAATCCATGGATAAAGTGAAATTTTTTATTATTAATTACCTAATTTTTCTGAATCAACCTCTTCAACTTGAAATCCCTCTGAATATTCAACAATTTTTGAAACTTCACCTTGTTGTTTCACAAAAATATATTCATCATCATCACTTATGGAACATTCTTATTCTTGAGAGTTCAAATTAATTTTATGTTCCATCACTTTCACATGAACATAATCAATAATATTTCCTATTTGTTTTTTATAACATTGATATTCTCTTACATTTGGTGGATAACCTTGGAAGATATCATCTGTACCATTTCTTTCTAACTTGCCTATATTTTCACCTTTAACTTTTTTTTCAAAAGTGCTTCCAAAAACACTTAAATAATTCAACCGTGTATATTTCCTGTAATAAACCTCATATAATGACATATTACAGTCTATCCTATAATGAAAATGATTTTAATATAAACTATTAATCCAATGGATTGTCTTCAGAAATTATGATATGTGTCATGCTCTAATGTCATAGTTTGAGTCAGCTCGTCAAGCACTCTATTCTATCATTTAGTCACAACATTCATTATGTCTGTTTGATGCACTTATTTAATGAGGGATAACAAGTTTCTTATAGGCTTCAAATATTCCAATGGTATACTCAACACAATTATATGTTAAAATATTGTTTAAATAGTAACCACCCTTTTCCTTATTAACCTTCGAGTTTGTCTTTCCAGAAGTTGCTCTCCTATGGCAGACCGACGAGGGATGTCCCAGCCGCTTGAAAACGGAGCATAAATCCATCCAATTATCATAAAAAACCTTCAGTTTTCACCTTTACTCCTCACCGATGGTAATCCATATAAACTCCAACGGCAGTAGAGACACATCCAATTTAACACATATTCGAGGGTTAACATGATGACACAAAGCTGCGGTACGATTATCAGAAAAAAGAAACCTTCCTATCATATTACCAATCAACTGAAGAATAACAGGGTTTTGAAAAGAAGCATAAGTTTAGGTAAACTGACCCAAACTGACATTGATGAAGAATCACGCTTCATATTAAGATTGAAATTCCAGTGAAGGAGAATGAAACTCATCCTGTTGAAGCTTCGCGACGCCCTGGACCATGCCTGAATGAGGTTGGCCTCCGATTCAAAGTGGATCATAATCTGGCGGCTGTCAAGAAAACCAACCACCGCCCATTCCTGTAGTTCCCAAGAACTAAATACGAACCTGTCAAAAGCATCAACGGAAGGTCTCCTAAGCTTGAATCGAGCAACCATTGTGAGGTTCAGAAGCGCCGAAGACTCCAAGAACTCCAAGTTCGAGATTTGAAGGTTAGGGTAACCATCGAGGATTTCCGGTGCTTTAGGGGAAACCAAAACATTTGGAAAAGGAGTGCTAAAATATTATTTATTTTTAGGAATTTATTGATCAATAAGCTTACCTAATCCTTGATTTAGCATATTATTGAGGGTTTTCATGAGTTGGATGGATTTCTTGTTCAATTCCTTTAATTATGATCTATGAGTGGTGAGAGTGGTATATTGACTATTTTGAGCCTTAATTACTTGTCTCAGCATGTCTTTCATGGAAGGATCTTGTAATTTTCCATAATGGTTGATTTTATAAGGTTTGAAATTTTATCTTTAGAATGGAGGGGTTTTGAAGGACTGTTGATAAGCATGTTGGAATACTTACTGTAATGGTGGCCTCTATTTTTGTTGGTTCACATCTACAAATTGTTTGGAGGAAAAATATTTTCATCCATATTTTCTAATTTGTTGGTTCTAGAGTTTCCATCAGGGGATCAACTTTATTATATTATGTTTCTATAATGTTACACTATCGTAAATTTTAATGTCTTTCTGTATTTAGTAGTAACTATGTGTTTTAATTATTTTTATTTTTGTGTAGGCACATTGTGATATACATGGATAAAAGCTGGATCACATTACTGAGGAACACACCTCAGTATGTTAAGGGTTTGAATGAGTTTTTAGATTTTTCAATTTATAATCGATCCATTGAAGGGAGAATAAAATGTTCATGCCCTAAATGTAAATTTAGAACATGATTGAAGAGAGATGAGGTTTATAAATATTTAATACTAAAGCAATTCCCTAGTCAATATTTGTGTTGGATTTGGCAAGGAGAATCAAACGTTACAGAAAGATTTAGAACTGATGTTAATCCATAGAATTAGGTCCCTAGTTCATCGAGAATGGAAACTGAAATGCAAAACCTCATAAATGATGCATTCGACACTTAAAGACACCACTATCAGCCTCAAAACATATCAGAACAACCAGAAGAGGGTGCTACAAATTGCAACATGACAAGTGATGTTTTTGAGACTGTAACACAGGAAGATCAAGATTGTAACATATCATTGGATCCTCCTCTTGATTCTATGGAGCCTAATGTAAGAGAGAACTTCACTGAGGAAAATGCATTTCATGATTTAGTTGACAATGGAAATCAAGAGTTGTATAGTGGGTGTTTGAAATATTCAAATCTTTCATTTATGCTGAAGTTTTACCATATCAAATGTCTATTTGGAATTACAAATAAGGCATTGTACATGATATTTGAATTGATTTGTGGTGCATTTACTGAAGCAAAAATACTAGAATATTTTTATGATATGAAAAAATTTATTAACAAGCTTGGTCTGAACTATACAAAAAATACATGTGTGTCCCAATGATTGTATGCTTTATTGGGGAGATGATTCAAGTAGACAGAATTGCAAGAAATGTTGTTCTTCTAGATGGTAGGAAAAGGGTGATGTTGGAAGTCTGAATGATCATAATTTCATAGAGAATAAGAAAATAAACACACTTGCAAAGGTTTTGCGTTACTTTCCTTTGAACCCTCGATTGCAATGATTATTCATATCATCGAAAACCGCTGAATACATGAAGTGACATTCTATAGATAGTTACAATGATGGGTTAATGAGACATCCACGAGATTCTCAATCGTGGAATATATTTGATTCATTACAAATCGATTTCTTAACTGATCCTAGGAATGTTCGATTGGGATTGGATGCCGATGGATTCAACCCATTTGGGACTTTGAGTACCAGTTATAGCATTTGGCCAGTTGTTTTGATCCCTTATAATCTGCCTCCTAGGATGTTTATTCAACAAACATCTTTTATCCTTTCAATGATTATTCATAGAAAACAAATGCCTAGAAATGATATTGATGTATACTTGTAGCCTTTGATTGACGAATTTCCGGAGTTATGGAGAAATGATGTTGAGACATTTGATGATTCTTCTAAAATAATGTTCTAAATGCAAGCTGTTTTAATGTGGACCATTAGTGACTTCCCTGGGCTTGGGAATTTATCTGGTTGGAACACTCACACGGGTTTGGCTTGCCCTATTTGTAACATTGATTTTGAGCCCAAATGGATACCTCACAATAGAAAATGGTGCTTCTTGTGTCATCGAAGATTTCTCGATGCATCTCATAGATTGCGACTGAATAGATCAAAATTTAATGGTTCCATTGATCGTAGACCACCTCCAAAGTTGTTAACTGGTTATGAAATATTGACACAACTTGAAAATGTTGAAACAGAATTTGGGAAGGTTCATTATTTGAATGAGAGCGGAAAACGGGTCCTAAGTGCATCGTCAAGATAAAATGGAACACAACAATGGAAGAAAAAAATTATATTCTTCAAACTTCCGTATTGGGAATTTAAATTGTTGCAGAATAATCTTGATGTGATTCATATTGAGAAGAATTTCTGTGACAATTTGATATTCACATTGCTTAATGAGTATGGAAAGTCGAAGGATCATCTCAATGCTCGCAAAGACTTACAAGCAATGAACATAAAACACGATCTTTGGCCATATGAGAATGAAAAGTATCCTCTGACAATTTTTGAAATGAATAATAGGGATAAAGATACATTCTTTCGAATATTAAAGAATGTTAAGGTATCTGATGGGTATTCAAGTAACATATGGAGGTGTGTTGACTTGAAGAATCATAAGTTACATGGATTGAAAAGTCACGATTCACATATTTTGTTACAGTAGTTAATACCATTGGCATTGCATACATTATCACCTGAAGAAATTACTGCTGTTGTACTCCAGTTCTGCAAATTTTTAGAAAACTATGTGAGAAATATCTACATCCATTTCATCTTGACAACCTCTAGGAGAGGTTTGTATTGAACCTTTGTGCAATGGATATGATCTTTCCTTCATCGCTTTTTACTGTAATGATGCATTTAACTGTGCATTTCATTGAAGAAGCTAAATTAGGAGGCCCCGTTCATTATCGATGGATGTATCCAATTGAGAGGTACTTTATTTATATGTTTTCCAGTTAAATAAACAATTTTTGGTACTTAATTAATTGCACCATTATGTTTATTTTATTTCACAGATATCTTGGGCATTTGAAATCATACGTGAGAAATAAAGCTCAACCAGAAGGCTGTATTACTGAAGGCTATTTGGCTGAGGAGTGTCTGGCATTTTGTTCTCGATACTTGGATGATATTGAGACAAGATTTAATCAAGTTGGACGTGTTGACGACACATCGACTCAATCTCAAATACAATAGAAATCCAAAATATTTCCTATTATTGGCCGATCAGTTGGGAGGAACTCAAATGTGACATTGACTGAATTGGAATTATTACAGGCACATAGATATGTGCTACTAAATAGTGAAATTGCAGATCCATTTATTGAAGAATTGAGGATACAAACAAAGAGAAAAATGAGAGGCCGAACACGAAATGAGAAAGATATAACGAAAGCTATTAATAAAGAGCTTGTAGAATGGTTTGCACGATATGTAAGTTCATAAATATTGCAATAAATACGAATATTAGTTTGACACATACATTTTTTAAATCTAGTAAAGTATATTTCTTTTTTCAGATCATGAATACTGATACTGGAGAAGAGGTGTCAGAATATTGGAAGTTTCTTTCTAGAGGTCCTCTAAAACACGTTAGAAAGTTCGATGCTTATAATGTAAATGACTTTAGATTTCGTATAGTTGATCAAGAAGTGGGTTTGAAAACAAAGAATAGTGGTATATTTACATTTTCTGAAGTGGAATACTATGGGAAGCTGCATGATATTATTTAATTAAACTACCACGAATATTTTTCGGTTGTTTTATTCAAATTCAAATGTGTCGATTTTATTAGAGGTGTTAAATGAGATTCCTCGCAATTTACTTCTGTGAACTTCTCTCACTTGATGGATGTTGGTGATCGTGAACTGCATGATCCATATATCTTAGCATCGCAAGGAAAAATGGTATATTATGTGAATGATGTTGCCGATGAAGGGTGGAGTGTAGTTGCTCACGTAATACAAAGAGATTTGTATGATATGGGTGATGAAGTGGAAAATTTGACCTCTGAAATTGAAGTTAATCAGCAACAGGAATCAGGATTATTTGTCCATCATGATATTGAAAATATTAGTCTAGCAGGGATGAATGAAGTGGATGAAGCAATGGAGCAGGAAACCGACATGATTGATGGGGAAAATTATTGTATGTACAATTATTTATTTATTCAGCAACCACTTGTTTCATTTCTGCAGTCATTCATTATCACTGATATATATATTTTGTCTGTTAGTACTGCACATCTATTATCATTTTTAATTTTTTTTTCTGCATAATTTTTTTGAAAAATATATTATGAAGTTAATTTTATTTGATTAAATGACAGGAATGCCAAGGAATAAGCGGTATTCTATTCCATCTAGTTTCGAGGAAGATGAAGATCCATCTGGATCCCTCCCCATGACATTTGAGGCACTAGATGCCTACACTCCTGCACCATCTCCCCCTACACCATCTCTCACACCATATTTGGATGTCCCATTAGAGGCTGAGTCGTCGACTCCCTCTTCAAAAGCCTCATCAGTGGGGAAGCGACACGCCCATTCCAGTTCATCACGGACGTACTGGACCGTCACTGTCATAGGAACAAATTTTAATTAAATAAATTTATTTCATTTTTTTATACTAATTGTTTGCTCATTGAAGATGAAAAAAATACAACCGTGGAGAAAAACATAAAATGTGCAGATGTTTGGAATATGACTAGTAAAATGATAGTCGGGCCGTTTGATTCTTATGGGGTCCCGATGGATGATGCCTCGTGGTTACTTGGCCAGATTCTAAGCCAGCTGGCAGCAGAGCCCATTTCCCTTCCTATTTCATATGATGATTGGAGACGCATGCCTCCAATCTGGAAAAATGATGTTTTTGATTCTCAAATAAAGGTAAATTTATTTCATTATGGTTTAATTGAATGTCATGTTACTAATATGTTCAAAATGAATTTCTGTATACAGATGTTCTTCCACTTTATAGTTGCTGATGTGATAGCACGGAAGTGGACATTGAAAAATCTAGGTAAGTGTTGGGACCAAGTTGAATGGAGAAGGAAGTTTGAATAGTTATCCTTTCCAGAGTATTGTGTTTTGTTGTCAAAGAAGATAAATCAATTCACTTTGTAGAAGGATCATAATTCAGACGATTGTTGAGCTGATCCTAAGTTCAAAGAACTTGTGTCAATGGTGACACATTGTTTACAACAATGAAGAATGTAGAAGTATCATCCATTTGAGGATGATTGGTTCATAATGGAGAAGTATCATCCATCTGAGGATAATTGAAGAAGAATGAGGATTTGAAGAAGACCATAAAATTCTTCATGACAGAAATCCATGAAAGCGATTACATGAAGAATAAAATCATATGATTTACATGAAGTGTAGAATGATGGCTGAAGAAGAAGAGAGAATGTGGAAGGGCTTGGCATTCTGAGATAGCCATGCATTTCACATTATATCCAAATCAGACGATGCTTTTCTGATTTGTATTTCACAAATATCATAATTTAGGAGATCTTGTGATGCAAGCCTTATAAAAGAAAGGGGGAGAAATGATGATGCCAATCATATACAGTTTTTATTGGAAGGAATGATGATGCTAGAAGATATGAAAGGTTTAGTAATTTCCATTGTAACTCTGACAATGTTAAAGCTGATCTATCAAAAGTTATATATCACAATAGTGGAGTTTGTGATAAATGATGAAGAATGGTTATGGAAAGCAGTGAAGAGAGAAATGACAAAGCAATGGACAATCTGGGGGCGGCACAAAAGCACAGTTTAAGGTGGTGCCATTTTCAAGTGTTTTCCAAATTTTAGGGCCTGAAAATCGGGAGATGAAGATCTGTTTTTGGCAATGGATGTTGCACGAAATATTGAAGATGGTTTAGAATTTGGCGTGCAAGGCATTATTTAAGGATAGATCATCGGATAATGGCAAAGGCATGGAGTGCACCGAAATTTAGGCAGGTTGCGCGAAAAAATAAAGTGGTGCGTGAAATAGTAGCAGGTTGCGTGAAAAATCTATGGGATACACGAAATAGAGGAATGATGTCTTTCACGCAAAAGGTGTTTCGAGATCAGAAGCTCAAAAATTTGCCAAGGCATGAACTGCCCAAAAATTGGATCATTGCGCGAAATATGATGTCGCTCGAAAGGATGGGTTTACGTGCAATATGAAATGTGGTGTGGAATTTTTCACGCAATTGGTGCTTCATTATTAGAATGATGAAAAATGGAAAAGTCACAAGGTGCGCAAAATATTGGAGCATTGTGCGAAATATGAAATTGAGTGAAAGAGTTTTTACGCGCATGAAGAGGGTTTTATGCACGGATGAGTGGTTTTTGCACCGGGTAAAAAATGCATATAAATACGAGTTGAACCCTTCTCATTTTTGAATTCTCGACACTTAGAAGAAATCCTGAGCTCTGGTGTGTATAAATTATACGCCAAGTGAGTTGCACGAAAAGAAAGAAGTTTGCGCGAAAAGAGGATAGCTGCGTGAAAAATTGAGAAGTTGCACGAAAAGAGAAAAAGTTGCGCGAAAAAGGAAAGTTGTGTGAAAAGGTTTTTCATGCCAAAAGGTAATTTTTACGCGGAAGACACTTGAATTGAGAACAAGATATCATAAAGGCTGCATGGAAAATTTGGGGTCTTCACACATATTCAGTTGTGCGTACGGAAGTTCATACCAGCTTCTGGGTAGGAAAGTGAAGATCTGAACTTCAGAGAATACATATGCTCAATTATAAAGAAGCACTGAAATACTGTAATTCCCTATTTTTGCTAAAAGGGTGCACACACACTTGAGGATTGTTCTCCAAGTGCTACACGAGTGTAAGGGTATATCCTACTCATTGTATTCCACATCAAAGGATTGTTCTCTAGTGGATTCTGTGGTACTGGATTATTTCCGTACCATACCAAGGACGTAGCTAATCTTGTTGAGTAGCGAACCTTGTAAATATTGTGTTCCTGTGGTTGTGTGTGTTCATCAGAGAAGAAAATATTTAACAGGAGGTGAAGGTTGTTTCAATTCAAAGGAAACATAAAAAGAAAAAGATATCACTGCTTCACCCCTCCCCCTCTCAGTGATACTTGGATCCTGACTGGGAACTTCAATTGGTATCAGAGGGTGGTTCCCTTCGTTTATTCATTGCTGAAGGGTTTGAAGAGAAGATGTGATGGAGAATCTAAATTGCGTGAACAGTAAGGGGATTCCAATTTTTGATGGAAATAACTATCACATCTGGAAGGACAAAATGATACCATATCTTATGTCTCTTGGATATGAAGTTCTTGAAACTACAACAGATGGATTTCCTGCTATTGATGACAAGGTCCCTCTTACTCTTGTCAATAAGAAGAATCTTGAGAATGATGGAATAGCTAAAAATGAATTACTCTCATCACTTTCTGAGAGTGAGTTTTTAAGAGTGAAAGGTGTCGCTACAGCTAAAGGCATCTGGGATAAGCTAATGAATATCTATGAAAGAAATACAAAAGTGAAGAAGAAAAAACTACAAATCTGGAGGCTGAAGTATAAAGTCTTGAAAATTGGAGAATCTGAATCTGTTGGGGACTTCTTTACCAGGGTTAATGACATTGTCAGTACAATCAGATGTCTTAGTGAAAATTTAGAAGATGCTATAATTGTTGAAAATATCCTGAGAATTCTACCTGACAAATTTGATGCTAAAGTTTCATCACAAGAAGACAGGGACCCAAAAACATTATCTTTTGATGATTTGCACAGTACTCTCATCATTTATGAGATGAGAATAGAGAAGACCATGAAGAGCAAATCAAAAGCCGATAGAGAAATGTCTTTCAAGGCAGAAAAGAAAGAGAAGTCGAAGAAAATTCTTATTAATGAAGAAGCTGGTGAATCCGACTCTAAAAATGAGGTATTTCAAAATTTTGATGAAATTATATCCTTTTTTTCTAAAAATGTTAAAATAGGCACAAGGAAATACAAAGGGAAACTCCCTTTGAAATGTTTTGAAGGTGGATCAGTTGACCACTTTGCGGCTAATTGCCCTCATAAAGGGAAAGATGATGTCAGTGATAAAGAAGACAGAGGACCAAGAAGATCATGGAAGAAACATGGTCGAAAAGATAAATATTCTGGTAGAGGTCAGAATAAAAAGTTCTTTAAATAAAAAAGAAGAATATTTTTGTCAAAAGAAGAAGAAGATGATGATAGCAAGACTGAATCAGAAAAATATGCTCCTAAGAAATCTAGAGAGAGTACCTTTTTTGCAACAGTGAATAATGATGACTATGAGAGTAGTAGTACTGAAGAATAAGAGACTCAACTTGAACAGTATCTGAAAGAAGAGGTGAAGGAATATTTGAGGAAGATCAAAAAGCTTGAGAAAGAAAACAAGAAGTTGATAAATGAGAATTCCGCATTAAACAATCAAGATGGTTTTACTGATGAGAAAATCAAGATGGAAAAAGATATTGATGATCTGAAAAATTATATTGAGAATACAAAGAATCATAATGATCATCTTGAAGTAAAGCTGAAGGAAAAAGAAGAAGAGTTGGAACTTGTCCAACATAAACTACATAAAGCTAAAGAAATGAATATCAGTTCCAAAAATTCTATCTCAGAAGTTGGCGCATTTTCCGGTAAAAATGAACCAAACAAGGATCTACAAAAGTTACCTTTAAAGGTTGAAATGGAAGACAAAACTGGTTTTGATAAGAACAAGGAGGAAAGACCAAGTATGTGGTCAAAGTCAGCAATGCAGAAAAATCAGAAGTGCATAAAAATCTTGAGTCAAGAAAAACATCTAATACTTCTGGTACTGATGAATCTGAGCTGAAGAAGAGAGTTAGAAATGAAAACATGAAGGTTTTTGAGAAGCGTGTTCACAACTCCGGTCAGCATAAAAGTTTCAGAGGCAAATATTCTTTCTATGGTTACTGCTGGTATTGTGGTGGATTCAGACACATGGAAAGTATGAGTTGGTTCAAAAAACAACATTACAACTATTCCAAAAGTTTTGAAAGACAAGGATTGATGGAAAGTCAACCCTTTAAAAATATAAGGTCTCCAAATAAGTTTCAAAAGATATCTGAGAAGACTGGTGTGAGAGTTGAGAATAGATTCCAACCACTGGAAAATTGTTGTGAAAGATGTGATCAACCTGGAAATCTTGCTAAGTGCTGCCTTAGTGTGTTACCAGAGCAAAAAAAGTTTGTTCATAATCCTCAGAAGAGAAAGTTTTTAAAAACCAAAAGGGACAAGTCTGATAAGTCTGAAAAGAATGACTGCATGGTTCTCTGGCTAGAACACATTGATTTGGCTAGGAAATTGGAAGAAGCACAACAGAAAGTGAAGGAAAAGGAAGAACAAAAAGCACTTGTTGTTGAAACTACTTTGAAATATACAAAAGGAGAACATCCATGGATTATTGCTAGTGGATGTTCGTCTCATATGACAGGAGACTTAAATCTACTGAAGAATGTGAAAGACTTTAAAGAAGGAACTGTAAAATTTGGAAATGATGAATCTCTAAGGATCAAAGGTGTTGGATCAACCATCATTGGAAAAGAAAAGATGAAATCCAGAAAAACACTATATGTTGATGGGCTGAAACATAAATTTCTTAGCGTGTCACAACTCTGTGATGAGGGAAACAAAGTGATCTTCAAAAAAGATGGATTTGTTGTGAAAAGTGAAAATGACGGAAACATAGTTACAAGGGTTCAACATACAAGAGGGAATTTGTTCCAAGTTGGTGAAGTGCAGAACTCTTGTTACATGGGTGTAGTGGATGAAAATCAGTTATGGCATAAAAGGCTGGGGCATATGTGTCAGAGAAATATGTGCAAGCTATCAACACATGACAGTGTCTGAGATATGCCTGATTTATCAAGAAGAAGAGATTGGTGCTGCACTATTTGTGAAAAAGGGAAGATTGCAAACTCCTTTCATAAGAAAGTATAAATTCGTTCAAAACAACCCTTGGAACTCATACATTCTAATATATGTGGACCAATGATAAAGCAAAAAAAAAATGGAGATAAGTACTTCATTACTTTCATTGAGGACTTTACTCACATTACTTGTGTTATGTACATGAGAAATAAGTCAGATGCTCTGAAAATGTTTAAGAGTTTTTGGAGGAAAGCAGAGAAGGAATTTGAGTACTCAGTGAAGAAGTTGAGAACTGATAATGGTGGAGAGTATAAAAATGAAGAGTTTTAAAGTTACATTGAGAAACATGGAATTCAGCATGAGTTCAGTTCACCATACACACCTCAACAAAATGGGGTTGCTGAAAGGAAGAATCGAAGTCTGGTGGAAATGGGAAGAACTATGTTACTTGAACATAGTCTTTCTCATTATAATTGGAGGCATGCCATGAGCACTACTGTGTATATTCAGAACCATTGTTTCTATAGGCCAAACTCTGATATGACTCCATACGAATTGTTCTATGGACAAAATCCAAGTCTGAAACACTTGAGAGTTTTTGGGAGTCCATTTATTATAAAGAAGAAAGGTGGAAATCTGGAAAAGTTTGAGCAAAGAGGAGATGATAGAATTTTTCTTGGCTATGCTCCAGAAGGAAGAGGATACAGATGCCTCAACAAAGAAACAGGAAGAATTATTGATTCTTCAGATGTAAAAGTTGTTGAAAATGCTGAGAAAGAAAAGCAGTCATATGTTGATGTAGAAGTCGATAAGGATAATGAAGATTCTATTAATAACTTTGATAATGATACAGACTATTTTAATCCTACTCAAGAAGAGGAATCCGACTCAGAAATATCGAGTGATAAGGATGAAGTTCAAACAACTCATCCTAGGTTGAGGAAACAAGTGGAGGCTCAGAACATTATTGGAGATTAAAATCAAAGGGTTCAAACAAGAAGAACAACGAATGCTATATCACATACTTCTCATTATTCTAAAGTTGAACCGAATGATGTAAATGAAGCATTTTAGCATCCAGAATGGGTTCATGCTATGAATGAAGAGCTTGATCAGATAGAGAATAATGATACTTGGGAAATTGTACCCAAGCCTGACAAGAAGAAAATTATTGGTACAAAGTGGGTTTTCCAGAACAAGCTAAATGAAGAAGGTAAAGTAATAAAAAACAAGGCAAGATTGGTTTATAAAGGGTATTCAAAAATTAAAGGCATTGATTTTGATGAAACCTTTGATCCTATGGCACGATTAAAAACAATCAGAATATTTATTTCCATTGCTGCACAAAGAGGTTACAAAATCTTTCAAATGGATGTAAAATCTGCATTCTTTAATGGTGACCTTGACGAGGAAGTTTACATTAATCAACCTTGTGGATTTGTTATTGGAAAGGATGAAAATTTTGTGTGCCAGTTGAAGAAGGATTTGTATGGGAAAAAAGGCTCCGAGAGCATGGTATTCTAAATTAGATACTTGCTTGAAGAATATGAACTTTAAGAAAGGGAGAGTTGGAAACAATCTCTACATCAAGGAATGTCAGGAGTTTTCACTGATCGTTATTGTTTATGTCGATGATATAATATTTTTTTTTGTAAATGATGAAAGATCATGTGAAAAATTTGATGATGAGATGAAGAAGTTATTTGATATGTCCATGCTGGGAGAAATGAAGTACTTTCTTGGGCTACAAATTTCACAGAAGAAGAATCATGTTTTTCTATCTCAAGAAAAGTATGCTAAGGAACTTCTGAAGAAGTTTGGCATGGAAAATTCCAAACCAGTTTCCACGCCGATTTCAGTGGGAACCAAGTTTTCTAAAGATGGAGAAGGCAAGGAAGTTGATCAGAAAGAGTTTCAAAAGCTGATTAGAAGTCTTCTATATTTGACTGCCTCAAGAACCGACATCTTCTATGCTGTTACTTTATGTGCAATATTTCAGAGTGCTCTTAATGAATCACATTTGATTGCTGGAAAATAACTCTCAGATATATCAAAGGAACATCAAATTTTGGAATTCGGTATGACGACTCTGAAAATATTGATCTATTTCGGTATTCTGATGCTGATTGGGCAGGAAATGTTGATGATCGAAGATCCACATCTGGTGGAGTATTCTTTCTGTGGAAAAGTTGTGTTAGTTGGCATACCAAGAAACAAAATTCAGTAACTCTTAGAACAACTGAAGATGAGTATGTTGCTGCTACTCAAGCTGCAACTCAACTAATGTGGATGAAGACTCAGCTGGAAGATCTACTTATTGAAGTAAAGCTACCATTGCTCTTGGGTTGTGATAATCAGAGTGCAATCAATCTTACAAGAAATCCTGTACAAAATTCTCGTTCAAAACACATTGATATAAAGTACCAATTCATCAAAGAGCTGGTGGAAAAGAATGAATTGAGGCTGGAGTATGTTCCTACATCTGAACAAGTTGATGATATATTTACAAAACCGTTACCAAAGGAACCATTTGCAAAATTTAGGTTGAACATGGGTGTACAACCTCCTTCTCATTAAGGTTAAGGTACATGTTTCTATCCCCTCTCTCATCTTACCTTTGGATAGTGTTGTCAAGGGGGAGAATTGTTTCATAAATCTATCCATAAGGAAGCATGCATTAAGGGGGAGATGTGGGTAAGCTGTGAATTCATAATGTATGTGTGTGAACTATTCTAAATGTTTGTTGGAGTGGTTGTAGGAAACAATGTTGTTTTCCAGAAAAGTAGAAGTAGTGAAGAATGCTGAAGTAGAAGATTGAAAGATGTTCTGAAGAAGGCTGAGGAGGTACGTTCATGAGATTTCACAGTCACTGATTTTGGACAGCATGGTTTTGGCTGTCAATAATTCTTGTTTCCTACAATGATTTAGCTCACGAAGGCTTAGAATTATTGATAAGTAATCCATTTCAAAAGGTTACAAAGTTCAGTGATTTATGAATCTTGGTTGACAAAAAAATCCAAAGGAGGAGATTGTTGGGACCAAGTTGAATGGAGAAGGAAGTTTGAAGAGTTAGCCTTTGCAGAGTGTTGTATTTTGTTGTCAAATAAGATAAATCAATTCACTTTGTAGAAGGATCACAATTTAGAGGATTGTTGATCTGATCCTAAGTTCAAAGAACTTGTGTCAATGGTGACACATTGTTTACAAAAATGAAGAATGTAGAAGTATCATCCATTTGAGGATGATTGGATCATAATGGAGAAGTATCATCTATCTGAGGATGATTGATGAAGAATGAGGATTTGAAGAAGACCATGAAATTATTCATGATAGAAATCCATACAAGCGATTACTTGAATAATAAAATCATATGATTTGCATGAAGTGTAGAATGATGGCTGAAGAAGAAGAGAGAATGTGGATGGGCTAGTCATTCTGAGGTAGCCATGCATTTCACATTATATCCAAATCAGACGATGCTTTGCTGATTTGTATTTCACAAATATCATAAGTTAGGATAACTTGTGATGCAATCCTTATAAAGGAAAGGGGGAGAAATGATGATGCCAATCATATACAGTTTCGATTGGAAGGAATGATGCTGCTGGAAGATATGGAAGGTTTAGTACTTTCCATTGTAACTCTGACGATGCTAAAGCTAATCTATCAAAGTATATATATCACGATAGTGGAGTTCGTGATGAATGTTGAAGAATGGTTATGGGAAGCAGTGAAGAGTGAAATGAAAAAGCAATGGACAATCTGGGGGCGGCACAAAATCACAGTTTAAGGTGGCGCCGTTTTCAAGTGTTTGCCAAATTTTAGGGCATGAAAATCAGGAGATGAAGATGTGTTTTTGGGAATGGATGTTGCATGAAATATTGAATATGGTTTAGAATTTGGCATGCAAGGCATTATTTAAGGACAAATCATCGAATAATGGAAAAAGCATGGAGTGCGCGGAAATTTAGGCAGGTTGCGCGAAAAAATAAAGCGGTGCGTGAAATAGTAGCGGGTTGCGCGAAAAATCTACGGGATGCACGAAATAAAGGAATGATGTTTTTCACGCAAAAGGTGTTTCGATATTAGAAGTTCAAAAATTTGCAACGGCATGAGCTGCGCGAAAAATTGGATCATTGCGCGAAATATGATGCCGCGTGAAAGGATAGGTTTGCGCGCAATATGGAAGGTGGTGTGGAATTTTGCACGCAATTGGTGCTTCATTCTTAGAATGATGAAAAATGGAAAAGCCATGAGGTATGAAAAATATTGGAGCATTGCGCGAAATATGAAGTTGCGTGAAAGAGTTTTTACGCGCATGAAGAGGGTTTTACGCGCGGATGAGTGGTTTTCACGCTGGGTAAAAAATGCCTATAAATATGAGGTGAACCCTTCTCATTTGTGAATGCTCGACACTTAGAAGAAATCCCATGATCTAGTGCGTGTAAATTATACACTAAGTGAGTTGCGCGAAAAGAATGAAGTTTGCGCGAAAAGAGGATAGCTGCATGAAAAATTGAGAAGCTGCGCGAAAAGAGAAAAAGTTGCGCGAAAAAGGAAAGTTACGCGAAAAGGTTTTTCATTCCAAAAGGGAATTTTTACGCACAAGACATTTGAATTGCGCACAAGATATCCTAAAGGCTGCGTGTAAAATTTGGGGTCTTCGCACATATTCAGTTGTGCATACAGAAGTTCTTACCAGCTTCTGGGTAGGAAAGTGAAGATTTGAACTTCAGAGAATACATCTGCTCAATTGGAAAGAAGCACTGAAATACTGTAATTCCCTATTTGTGCTAAAAGGGTGCACACACACTTGCTGATTGTTTTCCAAGTGATACACGAGTGTAAGGGTATATCCTACTCATTGTATTCCACATCAAAGGATTGTTCTCTAGTGGATTGTGTGGTACTGGATTATTTCCGTACCATACCAAGGACGTAGTTACTCTTGTTGAGTAGTGAACCTTGTAGATCTTGCGTTTTTTGTGGTTGTGTGTGTTCAGCAGAGAAGAAAATCTTTAATAGGAGGCAAAGGTTGTTTCAATTCAAAGGAAACATAAAAAGAAAAAGATATCACTGATTCACCCCCTCCCCCTCTCAGTGATACTTGGATCCTGACTGGGAACTTCAGTAAGAAATGGAAAGATTTCAAATGTAGATTGTGGTGTGATGTCAACGATTCCTCATTGACTGTGAAACAAATGTATGAGAAGCTACCTAATGGGGTACCGAAAAAATAGTGGAAAGTTTTTGTTGACCGACATCATGATGAGAAGCGGATGGTTTTGAAATATATATTATTATATTATCCTCATTTTACATTTATACATGTATATGAAGAGGACATGGAATTTAATACATTACTATTAAATTGCATTTTATTTATTTCAGGATCTCTCAAGAAAGAATGCTTCAAACCGGGCTTGGTAAGTCATCCCTCACACTATAGGCTCAAAGAGCTTTTCTAGAAGCCGAATGACATTTTTAATCTTTTAATTAGTTTAAATATTTATAAGACAATATTATATGTTTAATATATTGAATTGTTGATTTATCTTTTCTTAATGCAGTCACAAAGTTTAGGGCACGAGGCATCTCGAACTGAACTGTGGTTGGATGTTCACAAGAAATCAGATGGAAGTTTTGTTAATGAGCCTACTAAAGAAGTTGGGGTATGAAGTAAATTTTTTATTATAATAACTTATTATCAGTTTTTAATGTGTTAATATATATTGATATTTGATTTATAGGTAAAAATCATAGATCTATGGGATGCCAATCCTGCACATTCCTACTCAGTCTCCCAGGATGACCCGGTTGCTAAAGTCCTTGGGAAAGAGCATCCTGGTAGAGTGCACGAGATGAGTTTGGGACCCATATCATCTGAGTTTTTTAGCAGGCCACCGGGGATGGCAGCTGCATCTACTTTTGAATTTAGTCAGCCCATACCTGGATATGCTCAGAAAGATATTGTTTCTCTACGAAACACAGTTCACCAGCAGGGGGATCAGATATCTGCTTTACAGAAAGAGTTGATTGAAATACGTCAGCATATGAGCATATATTCCCATCGTGGTAGTGCATCGACTTTTGTTATGCAGGTAAATCACAAAAGATCAATAATATTTAATTTTCTAACTTTCATTAGTTTTAAGTTTTAATATAAATATGCAACCGTATTTAATTTTCAATATAATGTTCTTACAGATGACAACAGAAATTGGTGATGAAGGGGGCGAGGGTGAAGATGCATCATCAGACCATGAGTAGTTGTATTTTTCATGTCTTGAAAAAATATGGGAACAATCGGTTTGTATATGTAACATTTGTGGCACATAGTTTCCACCAAACATTTTCATGTCCTAAAATTTCCTTGATTTCTCATGTTTTCTTTTATGAATTTTACAGATTTTTGATGTCTCTTTTGATGTCTTGATTTCTCGAGTGTGGTATACATCATTCCAAATAGGCCTATTTTTGAATTTTTAGTTGAGATTTTGTATGACTAGGAGTTAAAACCATTGTTGATGTGTTGAACAAATTGGGTCATTTCACATGTTATACTATTTTGAATTTAAACTAAGTAATATTCTCTTATGTTGAGATAGTTTTACTATTTTTTAGTGGTGAGGGGGTAGTGGATTCATCCACATATGTTGGTTTTATAGAATACACTTTTCCATATATAATTATATTTTTCTTTATATTATATATGTATTCTCGAGTGTGAGATGTTGTTTTTTTATGACAATGGTTTGATGATTCTCATGTGTGACACTGAGTGTGTGATAGACTGGTGTAGACTATCAATATCAACTGTTGGGGTGTGTTTTTTAATCTATATTAATGAATTCTGTTTTAGTTTTTGAATTATCATTGAGTTTGAAGAAAAAAATACCATTTAAACGCATGAAATGGAGTTGTTTTGAATAGTTTAATAGTTAGGGTGAAATTTAAGCATGAATATAACAAGTATGATTCAAAGAATTTGTCCCATAAATTAAGTATTAGGGACTAAATTTTTTATTGAAGAATCATGAGGATACTTATTAATGATTATAATAGTTGTGGTGGGATTTTTGTAATGACTTGTATTCTAAGGTTTTGTCAGTATATGTGAAATTTGATTTTTTTAGTTCTACAATCAGGTATTCATGGAGAATTTTGTCACGAAATATGATTCCAAATGTTACAAAATCACTAGGATATGTTTTTTGGAAATGATCTGATACCTTAATGGCATCTTGAATCCATGGTGGGTATTGGAGTATGTCTTAGGAGTCCATTCATGGAGGTGGGTGTGAACTTAGGATTTTTTATGATAGGATGGTGGGTGTTTAATTATTTAGAAAAGTAGAGGAAGAACCATAATTGAAAACTCTTATATTTTTCTTCAAATGTAAAAGTAACCATTTAAAGGGTTGATGTGAAATAGAATATAATCATGCATACACATACCTAAGTAAATAAGGTTCATATTTTTTGAATTTTTTTCCATGTCTGATATGTTGTGGTTACCCTATATATATTGGGGTGATCCAATATGATATATAAATTTACTCTTGTATTTAATGTCCCTTACATTAATAATAATAATATAATTGTTGAAGTCACAATGAATACATACTGGTAACAACATAATATATAAAGGGAACATCTTTAACAAAGGGTGATATGTAAGGGTCATCTGGTTCACCATAGTTTATATATAGAGGTCAATCTATTCTAGAAATATTGTAATGTCCTCAATGTATAAAATTCACCCTATAAATGTAATCTTCACTCTCTTATGTGAGACTAATAATATGGATATGTTTTGGAATACATAAGGTTTTCCTTAGGTCACTTAGTATATGTAAGGATCATTTAAAAAACATAAGATTGAGAAAATGGTAAAGTGTAGGGACATTTAAAAGTTACTCTTGGTTACCCAATGTTATATAAACGTCACTAACACTGTCAAATATTTGTGCATAAGATTAAGAATTTGGTACATAATAGTCATCCAATTATTCTAAAAAATTTATTATGTCTTGATCTACCGTATGATATATATAAATCAACATGGGAATTCATAATGGTTAAAATAGATAGTATGCAAAGTTCACGCAGATACATAATGATAATGCATAAGGGATACAAACATTGTGAAAAAGATATATGATATTCAAGATTCATCTTTGAGGATATGTATATGTTAAGAGTATTTCAAAAAAATTATGCCACATGGTTTTTCAAAAATTTAGAAAATAATTTCAAGATAGTCATTTTGGGTGTTTTAAATTAGATTTTTTTTATTGATTAATCAATGTCAAGATGTACGATCAAGTAGAGGCTTAAATACACTTCTCATCCACTTTCCTCCTTAAACCACTTTGATTTTTGGTGATTAATTATGGTTTGTTTGATCATTTATGTTATAATTATTTTCAAATTCCATGGTACATATTTTATTTCATATTCCATTGACTGTAATATCACTAAATAAGGGTATGATATAAATTACACTAAAGCATGAAGTAATTGAGTCAATGTAATGGGTGTTTTGTTTTACTTGTTTAAAGAAGATTCCAAGAGGAAAATTTCAAATTGATATGTGGGGTTTATAGATCTATGAAACTTCTTGAGTTATTTGTTATTCTTTAATGATGTGGGTGAAATTTATGGGTATGACAGGGTAAGGAATTTTTTATTTGTATACTAGATATTTGGATGCATATTGAAGCTTTTGCGCACCACTTTTCTCTAGCATTTATGTTTTGGGTGATCAATGGTAAGTAATTATTTGGTTTTATAGAGTGGGATCTATTACCCCTGGTTAGGATATATGAATTGTATTATGGGTTTATATATATTCCACTTTCTGATTTTGATATGTTAATGGTATTATCTATGTAGATATGAAAATATTTTGTATTTCTGTTTTGATTTCTCTTTCAGGGCAGTGGTGCAGCAGAAGCAATTTTTTTTTCTGGGCTACATTTCGCAGCGGTTTAAAATGCCACCAAATGTACATTGTCGGCAGTTTAAAGCACCTCTAAATGGTGAAAACCGCCGTGAAACGTAAAAAAAATTTGTTTTGTGGCGATTTTAACTGCAGCTACACAATTGCCTCGAAGGTTCTCATTTCGCGGCGGTTATAACTGCCGCGAATAAACCCAAAATCGAGGGCTTGTAAAAACCGCCACTCAACTCAATAAAACCGCTGTGAAATGAGGCAACTACGACGCTTTCCAGAAACCGCCTCGAACCGAAAATAACCGCCGCGAATAGATTGTCGACGCTGTATTAGGTGACGGTTTCTGTAAACCACTGCCAAACCCTTTAGCAGCGGTTTAAACCACCGCCAAATGCAGAAAAAACCGCCTCTAAGCGGCGGTTCTCTTGTAGTTCCATGTGGGTGGAAAATGAGACGAATGAGGGGATAAAAATTTATTACAAACAATGAATGTTAGAAAAGAAATTGGAATTGGAATGAAATGGAATAATATCTTGTAGTTTTCATAAGCTTGTCTAGTTTCAAGTCGAGTCACCACACTCATAGTCTCCACCTTTTCTTCAAGAGTTATGTAATACTTCCCTTTATGCTAGTCAGAATCTTGATATCTTCTCCACATTGAATATTTTAATTCATTCATCTTCTTCCTTGCGAAATTATTCATTATCTGTGATCCGGTCATCCAAAAAATCCACAACTTATCTTTATTTGGTGTTAAAAAAATATTTTATATGGTTTTACCAATTTGGTAGCTTATAATTAATCATATGAATTATGTTTAATCCAAACATTTTTGTTAAAGTGAAAATGAAACTAGCTCAAATCTACTCATGACTTGTCATAATTGTTTTTTAAAATGTCTTGAATAAATCATGATGATAAACATAATGGTTTTACCATGAGGGTCAAGTCAACTGTTCAAATGTATAAAAGACAAGTGATCATATAGTAGGTTCAGTTTATGGTTGATTCAATCCTTATTTCATTGATTGGAATGAACTTGCAGTTTATTGAAATCAACATGTGATAAATCTTAGATTTTAAAAATTTCTAGTAAAAATTGATCTAGGAAAGGCATAGTCAATTAGACATCTACTTATGATAGATCTTTTAAAGATTTATTGAATACCTCATGGTCAATTTGAATGAACGCGTAGTTAGTAAAATATACTTTTGGACTAACCATATATGTTTTTTTGACTACCTCATGGTCAATTTTAATGATCACAAGATTAGTTAGATCAATGTGTGATAAAACCTTATTACTTTGAAGTCACAATCAATTAATCCCTTTGAAATCTACAACAATTCAAGAATTCCTAGATCAACACAATTATTCTTTGATTTTTCTTGGTTAAACTCATCCACCAAAAACATTCATAAAAAACATTCATGATTAAGTGAATTATTTTTTCCAATAATTCCAAGGATCAAATAAAACAATTAAAAACAATGATTTAAGTAAATTTAATTGTTCATTCCTAAATTATGCTATATGTTAAATATTTGATGATTAACTAATATGAGAAACTGATGTGATTAAAAAAATGAAAAAAACAATGAGATACAAGAATGTATTAGCACTATAAGTTGTATTCTATGTTAGGTATTGAGATGATAATGGGGAATGGCTATGGTATTGAGGTCAAGTTCAAGGTTATGTTGATGCATAGATATAGAGTTATTTTACACAAAAATATTTCATTAAATGAACTACAAAAGAACATGACTTTCATAAAGATAAAACTGGACATTAATAATGCAAGAAAAAATAACACTGACTCTTAGAGTGGAATTAAAATCCATAGGATTTTATTAGCACTAGAAAATAATAGATAAATAACACCTTTATTAGTTCTCATAAAAGTGTCGATAAAGGGAACCTTCATTATTTAAAAAATACAACTAATAAAGGGACCTATTATGAGTTATTGAAAATTGATGACAAAGGACCCCCTTTATCAGTTCTTTTAGTTTCACTTGTAAAGAGAATACTATAGGGTACTGTTAAATTTACAACACACTACAATAGAAGAAACATCCACAAAATAGGTTGAAAATATTGAATTTAAATTAATTAAAATTTAAAACATATATAAAATTAGAAAAAACTATTACAATAATTTTAGAAATTGATTTTTACAATTACACAAGTAAGTAAAAATTATCAAAAAAATTTAAAAACATTAATGTTCCTTTGTCTTTTTCCCTGAACTCTTGCCATGCTATTGAATAACAAACCACATCATTTCAAGTAAAATAATTCACCTTTATAAGAAAAAAAATATTATGTTAGTAATACTATAAATAACGAAATTATACACAATGTTTCAATTTTAATATAAACATAGAGTCATACGAGGAACATTGTGTATTAGATTGAGTTATGGTTCATTCTGGCACATCACACAATTTCTTGTTCATATTCATGTATTATCTCTGTGAAAATTAACTAAACAAGTATATGATAAAAATGAAAAGGAAATTAATTAAGTAATAACTGATATAATTTTGTGAAAACAATCTAAGATCGTTTACTATATTTTGGAAATGTGATGAATATTTAAAACAAAAAAGGCACTTATATATTAAAAAACATGCGCTTTCACTCATATTGACCACAGCATGTGTCTGATTGACATGCAATCAATTTTTATATGTCACAAATGACTTATGGATCATTATACTGAAGGATCAAAATAATCTGAATGTGTTTTCTCTATTTTGTGTATGTCACTAAATATTTTTACTAAAATGTCATTTTAAACTCGAAACAGACACTTTGAATAATATTTTTCACATCATGTGTCAATTTGATTTGATATTGGTTATTACATATCAAAAATAACTTATGAATCATTTTAATAAATTATCAAGATAACCTGAGTATGTTTTATTAGTTTTCAGTGAGTAACACACTTTTTTAACTATAATGTAAATTTTAAACTAATAATGGAAAATTTGATTTATACATGGCACATCAGGTATCAGATTGAGGTAAATATGATAAATACATGTTAAAAATTACTTATGTGTCATTTTTATAAAGTATAAAAACAATCTGAATGTGTTTTATTATTTTTCTATATGTCACTTGTATTTTTACTAAAATTGATGTTAGTTTAAAATAAAAATACACACTTGGAGTCACACTGATCACAACATGCATCTGATTAAGGTTTGATAATTTGTACTTACTAAAATTTAATTGTAAACTAATAACAAACAATCTGAATCATATTAGAAAAAACATGTATCAGATTGACGTGAGGCTAATTCCAACATGTCAAAAATTACATGTGGATCATTTTATTAAAGTATCAAAACTGTAAAAAAGTGGTTTCTCAGTTTTTAGTATGTCACTTTTCTTTTTTACTAAAATTAATGTCAATTTTAAATTCAAAAACACATGTGGAGTCATACCAGTAACATCTTATATTGGATTGAGGTTGGAATTATTTGGATTTGTTACAAATGTGGTATGTAACATTTTTCTAAAGTATAATAACAATATGAATGTGTTTTATTGGTTTTTATTTTGTGACTTTTCTTTTTTTAATGAAATGTGATTTTAAACTGGAAACCTTCCCTTTGAGTCATACTGGTCGCATCATATATCAGTTTGATGTAAGGCTCATTCCTACATGTCCAAAATGACTAAAGAATATTTATAATAAATTATCAAGACAATCCAAGTTCATTTTATTGTTTTTCAGTTAGTGACATGATTTGTGAACTAAAATGTCAATTTTAAACTGATGATGGACACTTTGAGTCATAACAGGAACACCATGCATCAGATTGAGGTGCAGTTGATTAAAAAATGTAAAACATAACTTATAAATCATTTTAAAAAAGTATAAAAAAATCCGAATGTGTTTTATTATTTTTGAGTGTGTCACTTGTCTTTTTTACAAAAATTAATGTCAATTTTAAATAAAAAGACATACTTAGATTCATACCGATCACACCGTGTGTTGGTTTGAGGTGCGACTAATTACTACATGTCATAAATGGATTATGTATTGTTTTATAAAATTATAAAAACAATCTTAATGAATTTTTTGGCTTTGAGTATGTCAATTTTCTTTTTTACTAAAATTAATGTCAATTTTAATTAAAAAGACACTTGGATTCATACTAGTCACATCATGCATCAGATTGAGGTGAGGTTGATTTAAAAAAAATCAAAAATTACCCATGGATAATTATCATAAATTATCAAAACAATATGAATTTATTTTAAGGGTGTTTAATGTGTCACTTTTCTTTTATACTAAAATGTCATATTGAACTGGAAACACACACTTTGAGTCACACCTGTCACATCTTGCGAATTTTTGACGTGAGACTGATTCCAAAATGTTAGAAATGAATTACAAACCATTTCATAAATTATCAAGAAAATCCATGTGCGATTTCTATATTTTTATTGAATGACACACTTTTTGGAATAAAATGTCAATTTTAAAGTGATAACGAACACATGGAGTCATTCTAGGAACACCATGCATTAGATTGTGGTTCAGATGATTCCTACACATAGAAAATGAATTAAAAATTGTTTTCCTATAGTATAAAAACAATATGAATGCATTTTATTGGTTTTGAGTATGTCACTTGTAATTTTAAGGAAATTAATTCCAATTTTAAACAAAAATACACACTTAGAGTCATACCAGGAACACCATGAATTAGATCGAGGTTATGATGATTCATACATGTAACAAATGACTTATAGATCATGTTCCCAAAGTATCAAAATAATATGAATGAGTTTTCTTGGTTTTGTGTATCCCACTCTTATTTTTTACGAAAATTAATGTCAACTTTAAATGAAAAGACACACATGGAGTCATTCCTGTAACATCACGCCTCATATTAATGTGAGACTAATTACTACTTGTGAAAAATGACTTATATATTATTTTATTAAATTATAAAAACAATAAAATATGTTTTATTAGTTTTGATTAAGTCACATTCTTTTTTACTAAAATTAATGTCAATTTAAAATAAAAAGACACACTTTGAGTTATACCGATAACACCATTAGTCGGATTGAGGTACAATTTATTATTAGAAATAAAAAGTGACATGTGAATCATTTTAATAAAGTATAAAAACAATCAGAATGAATTAGCTCAGTTTTGAGTATTTCACATGTTTTTAAAAAAAACAAATGTCAATTTAAAAAACATACTTGGAATTATACTGGTCACACCGTGCATCTAATTAAGGTTCGGTTGATTCCTAAACACCAAAAATAATTAATAGATCATTTTTAATGTATCAAAACAATCTAAATGCATTTTATTTGTTTTCAGTATGTCACCTATATTTTATTAAAATATTATTTTTTACTTGAAACATGAACTTTGAGTCATAACTATCACATCATGTGTCGATTTGACATGAGATTATTATTTTTATATCAAAAATAACTTATGAACCATTTTTATAAATCATCAAGACAATATGAGTGTTTTTTCTCAGTTTTCAATGAGCGATACACTTTTTGAACTAAAAATCAATTTTAAACTAATAACAATCACTTTGACTTATACCAAGTACACCTTGTATTAGATTGATTTGAAGCTAATTCCTACACATTAAAATAAATTATTTATCATTTAACTTAAGTATCAAAATAATATAAAAGTGTTATCTCAGTTGTGAGTACGTCCCATGTATTTTTTACAAAAAATAATTTCAATTTTAAATAAAAAGTCACACTTGGTGTCATATTGGGAACAATGTGCCTCAGATTGAGGTGAGGCTGATTTATACACATAAAAAATGACTGAAATACTATTTTCTTAAATTATAGAAATAATCTTAATATGTTTACTTGGTTTTTAGTATGTCACTTTCAATTTTTATTAAAATTAATGTTAATTTTAAATAAAAACACACACTTGGATTCTTATTGGTTACACCATGTGTCCAATTTTGGTGTGGATGATTCCTACACATCAAAAATGATATATGTATTTTTTCCCCTAAAGTATCAATAAATATGATTTTTTTCTTTTTTTAGAATGTCATGTGTTTTTTGAACATAAATTTAAATTATAAACTAAAAACATATAGTTTGATTATAACCGAGAACATTGTGTTTCAGATTCAGGTTTATATGATTGAGTATGTGATGTGTGTTTTAATTTAAATTTTCTACACCATGATAGAAAATGAAATAAATGTTCCATTTGGTTAGAAGAAGAATCCCCATGCTGCTTGAAACACCTCACCCAAAAGAAACATGTTATCTCTTTTCTAGAATTATATAGACATTTAAAGTAAAAAATTTGACTTCTCAAAAGATATGTGAAAAAAATAAATAATTATTAGAACAAAATGATAAGGAAATTAACTTAAAAATAGTAGATAAAATGTTGATAATATTATCAAAATGAGTAGTATAAATTCACCTATTAATGGAATTTGTATACATTCTTGACCCATTTCATCACTGCTATTATATCTATTGCAGCTTCAAGGTCTAATATCTCTTGAGCATGAGAAGCTTTGAACAAACCACCCCAACTCTAGAAAAAGAATCCACCTTTATAAGAAAACAATTCTTATGTTAGTAATACTATAAAGAAAAAAATTATACATAAATATAAAACAACACATTAATAAAATATCCATTTAAAAAAAATACAATTTGAGTAATACCAATCAGAACATGCATCATATTGATGTGATTTCAATTCCAACACATGAAAAATGAATTATGGATCATTTTAATAATGTTTGAAAACAATCTGATCTCATTTGCACAGTTTTGGTTATTTTGAAATGCATTTGTAAATAAAATGGTGCATTTCCATTGAAAACACACCTTAGGTCATATCAAAAACATCACGTCTCAGATTCATTTGCAATCAATCCCTACATGTGAAAAATTAATTATGGATCATTTTCCTAATTTTTTTTTAAAAATTTCGATCTTATTTTCTTAATTTTGATAATTTGATGTCAATTTTAAACTAAAATGAAACTTTTATTTAAAAAACAAAATTTTCAAGACATACTGACCACATCGTGTGTCAAATTAATGTGTAGTAAATTCCTATATTTCATAAATGACTTATGAATAATTTTTCTAAAGGTTAAAAATAGTTCGATCTCGTTTTCTCAGTTTTTAGCATATTACATGAGTTTTGAACTATTATGTTAATTTTACAAAACAAGTATCTAAGAAAATTGATAAATAAATTAACAAAAAAAGTAGATGAAATTAGAAAAAATCTAACTAAATATTTAGTCAGAATTCACCTATTCATGATTCCTATATAAATTCTGACACAATTTATTATGCACATTTTTTCTAAACAAATTGATTTCCTCCATTATACTTCTCCTTGAGAAAGACATTAAAAATAATATATAAGCATTATGATACTAGTTATTCATACCCCAAATATATTTCTAAGATCATATCCCGAACTAGATCTCAAAAATAGTAGACATTCACCTAAATTTGATATCAGAAAATATTCTTACACTGTATACGCTGCCCACTCATCTCTAAAAAAAATATAATTTCTCTTTTGAGTGTGATGGTTGTTTGAAATCATGTAAGTACTAAGAAAAAATAGAGAAAAAATGATTAAGAAATATTTTTATTAAAATTTTAATTACCTTTAGAAGTTTACTATTTTGGGATGCTAGTATTTTAGGGTTTATGTTCTCTCTCAAAACTTTTCAAACATTATATCCACAGTTGTTTTCATTATCTTGCTTCAAACATAAAAGAAACATTGACCAAAATTAATAAATTATTTTGAAATATGTTTTTGTAATTAAATATTTATATATATACCATAATCTATTTATCTTATAAGTAACATAGGATTTTTATGTTCACCCACAGACTTCATGACATGATTTAGTATTTATTTAGCAGCCACCTTATCATAATAAAATTCTTGTTAAAACCCATACTGGAATGTATTATTCGAAGTTTATGTATAAAATTAGTAATTTAGAGTATTAAAAATTCATAATACACATCATGTGTTGTCTGTTTAGTGTATATCCATGCATAGGACCCCCAAAAATAAATATTTGTTTTATCCAAATTGAGTGTGATTAACATCCAATGCTCCCTAAAAAGCAAAAACATATAAATAATTAAAAAAATGTAAATATATTTTATGTGATTAGATTTTATATTTTTTCCCAAGCATTGTAGGACTCAAAAAGAGTTTTTCATCTGTTATTTTTTTCTCAAATGCATCATTTAGCTCATTTTATTTCTTATCAAACTCTTGCTTCTCTAAATAATTTTCTTGTGAGAAATGATACTAGGTTTAGTGAATCAAAATCCAGTTTTTCATTTTTTTTCCTTATTATATAGTAGTAATATAAATTAATTTAGAAAATATGAATATTTATTAACTTTGATGAACATATTATATCAATTTTTCTATAGATGTATTATGAAAATGTACCTTATGTATGTATTCACAACTAAGACTCCCGTCCATTCAAACATGAGAGTATTATTTGTACTCTCAAGACTAGAAATATATATAATGAAAGTTCAATATATTTTTTCTTTATATGGAATGTAATATGTATCTTCATCTTAAAATGCGGTCTTTGTATGAATTTGTAATTATAATTAATGTTTTAATGGAACTGGTGGGGAGATGGTTCTCCTTGAAGGTCATTTTGATTTTTTAGTCGCTTAACTTGATTTTATTGATCTGACCATTCATTTTCCAATATCTTTATCAATTTGTAATACCATACCTCAATTCAAAAAAAATTTCATCAACTATTATAGGGTTTTTATATGAAATAATTTCTTAAAGACATACCTCATGTACTTTTATAATATTAAATTACCATGCTATGAATGTTTCAATAACATAATTGACTATTATAACATCCAGATCATCAAGTGGAATAGGAAACTCAATAGTCAGATCCTAAGATACCTCAATACCTACTATCATGTGATAATTTGGGAGTAATTTTTTGTGTTGACCTCTCTTAGGATATTATACACCATGCCCCTCGCAACAAGGTTCTGTGTGTGTGTTTATAGAAAGAAATAACATACAACTTTACTGTGTATAATTTTAGTAATATAAAGTCATCAGAAGTTGTTTGATCTATATTTAAGAGAAAGAGTAATGAAAAAATTGGTTACCTTGGGTAATTTATGCAGTTGATGGGAGTGATTAGCCTCAAAATATATCGGAATCTTTTGGTTTTTCATGTGAGGATCTTTGTTCCACCGCCTGTTTTCTTTAATCCTTACTCATATATTGGTCTACCAAACTAGACCAAATAATAATATCTTATAGAGAATCTATTTCTTTCTAAAA
Source organism: Viscum album (assembly GCA_963277665.1). Lineage (NCBI taxonomy): Eukaryota > Viridiplantae > Streptophyta > Magnoliopsida > Santalales > Viscaceae > Viscum > Viscum album. The sequence continues at coordinate 740,771,282 of OY728159.1, forward strand.
TCCTTTCATTATCTTATAAGTATCTTATTATAGTTTATTCTTCTCTAAATTCATTTGAGGAGACACTCTAAAACATACACCACAAATGAGACCATATTGTTCTAGCTACTTCAACACTATTGAAAGTAATTTTTATTTCGGTACGGTCATTGAAATTTTTTTATCTTCAAACCATATAAAGAACATATAAACATAAATATATATTTTTATGTAATATTATTATAAATAATAACAAATTACTATTATGTCATACTTATACATGTTTCCCATGCTTATTTTTTGTTTTCATCAACTAGTTTAACCTCTTAATTTATATAAGCCACATTCAATAGCACATGACATGGGATGAAAGTGGCTTTTTATTTTGATTCATCAATTCAAATATAATAAATTATCATTTTTTGTTTCATATCACAAAAAATATTTTATTATTGAGTTAAAATATATGGTGATTTCTTCTCTAGTAAAGTGTACACCATCCTTTCTAGTAATAGGGGTACATTGGTTTTTATGAATATTCATTATATTCAGCACACTTTTTATGTTTTATAAATTGAAAATTTCGAATCAAATTGGATAAAATAAATAATTTCAAATAATACATTATTGATTACAATGAACCTGAAATTATTTCTCATGATGATGACTTTAATAAATAATTCCATGTTTCTTTATTTTGTGTGCATAACTAATTGGTGGGTGATACTTTACTTTCCCTTCACCATCCATGAGATATAACTTCGTAAAAATATTTTTGAAGCCTCTATGATATTTTTAAGTAGTAATTAAGACATATTTCTTATGGATATATTCTAAAAAAAATTAACTCTATAATGAATAATTAAAAACAAATCAAGGATTCATTATAAAAATTTTCAGTAAAATAAAGAAAGTATATCATATCATTGCCTTTATATTTTCACAAAGGGGTTCCTTCATTATAGAGTAAATGTGGCCCCATAAATCTATATCAATTGGCACATTCATCCTCATTGTGACTATCACATAACTAATAAACATTGAATTTTTGGGGTCAATAAGTTGGCTATGTTTATTCCAACCAACCTATACTTTATACCCTTCTTGCATTAATAATTTTATTCAATACTATTATGTTGCATTGTTCTTGTTTTTTCATCGATATTATGTTGATCCCCTAATAATTATACTATTTCAGTATCAATAACATATTATTCCCCATGATTATTAAAATCATCATGTTCAGAATACATTGTCTGCATGAATAGTCAAATAGTTAATTTAGATTATGTTAATATAGTAGAGAACATACAATATTATGAGGAAAACAATAGTATATTAAAAAAAGTTTAACCTTCTCATTTAAATAACTTTTCTTAAAGGTTTAATAGATTTGGATCCTAAATAAAGAATACAAATAACCTCTTTGTGGGCCCCTGTAATGTAAAAGACATTGTCTACATTGGGATTGCCATGAAATGATTGTGATCTCTCAAAAAAAGGGTCATCCTAGATTGAATTTTCATCTGACCCAATAGTTGTTTTAGTAATCAATAGGGAAATCAACCAATATTTTTTTTATATCCTAGACATAAAATACATGAACTACTTGTGATTTAATCATGATTAAATCATCCTTTTCCCCTTCCCCATTGAGATTCACCTTCACAAAGCCTATTATATCAACTTTCACTACACTTCTGTTGTCAACCCATTTTACAATGGAGAATTTACACTGAAAAATTGTATAATATAACTACTATATATGTTTAATAATGATAAAATGTGACATATTCTAATAAATTATATTTATATCCTTATAACAAGATATGTGCATCTCTTCCCCATAAGCATAACTCCACTTTTTTTCATCATACTGCAGTCATGTTGTTCTTTTTTATAGAACGTACAACCATTGATTACAAAAACTACGTAAGATATAACATTTTAATTTGGTCCCATAACTATCCATAAAATATGTTAGACAAGTGAATTATATTTTTTATATAACTACCTATAAACATGATATCAAAATAATCCTATAAACTATTGATTATGTAAATTTGATATCCATCCTTGAGCCCTTAATGGATTCAAATATCTAAGAAATTATTTGTGGGATTCAACATATGGATCAACATATTAACTATTATATAAGATGTAAAGGTGTTATTTCTCTCAATCTATGGTTATAATTGTAACAAAATCTCTTTTATAAATCCCTTCTCCCATTAGGCGTCTGCTATAATGAGAATTTGAGTGACTGATGCTATGAAAATTTAATAGTTAATAGATACCGAAATCAACAGATTCTCTAAAACTATATCATTATGCAATAAAAAATTATGTCTTAATTCCATTATTGATATATCCTTTTATAATCTATATATACCATTCAATGGGTTGTATACATCTGTAATGAACATGACCACATAGTTGAACCTCTCTAACCAAGTGAACCATCAGTTTGACCATTATATTAAAGAATGATGGTGGGAAGAATATTTCTATTTCACATAATATGTGTAGCACACCAAGGTTTTAAAAACATAAATGAAATACATGAAACGTTGTTTTAAGTAGATATTTATAACTAGCCTTTAATTTTTTTTCCACTTATATGTTTTGAATTTCAAAAAACGGTCATCTATAATTGTGTTCAATATATTATTTAGAGTCTAATGGAAACAACTTGTATTTTTTGTGAATAGTCACATATAATTATGAATAGTAATATGAATAGTAATATGACCCCAATGAACTGTAAATTGTATTATTATTTTATTTTTTAAGGCTTTAAGATAATGACATCTTGATTAATTTTTCACTGTGATATAAAAGTAGTTATAGTTTTTAAATTATTAATTTTTGAATTAAGTGTGATTTTATTTAAAAATTAAATTAATGATATTTATAAAATTATTTTTGAAAATTGGGATTCATTTCTGAATTCTACACATCAAAAAATAGTAAGGGTGAATTTATGGGAATTCATTGAAATTCTAGAATTTTTTATGAATAGTAAAATATGATAAAATACAATAAATTATAAATACATGATTTACCGTATCATAACTTATTCAAGGATGATGTAAGACCACTTGGTTAGAAATAACACGCTATCATTACTATTTGTATTCACATGAATTATGATTATTTATAGTCTTGAGAAAAAATATTATAATAATGATTCAAATATTGTTAAATACCTCCTCTCCTCTACTATAAATACAACCCTCATTTCCCTCTTCCTCCCCATCCTCTCAACCCTTGAGAATTACCTATGTTATGTACAATAAATACCCCCTAGTCTCTTTCCCACATTACAGTGTTGTTGGTCTCACCAAAAGTCGAAAACCACAGGCCTGAAGAAGGATCTCAAGGAAAAGAGATCAAGAGGTAAACATCCTCTTATATTTTCTTTCTTTTCTTTCATTTTATGTTATTATTTTTAATTTGATTTTGATTATGTTGGGATATGTCATTACATATCCCACATAATTCCCATATTATGTAAGAGTTATGAGATACCCCCTTTCTCACATCAACTATTTTTATGATATTTTAAGTGATGCCGTTAGGCTGCCAAATTTCCGTGAGAGATTTCTCAAATTTTCTTTTATTTTGAGTTCCTTTGTTCTTTTTCCTCACCTCTTATAATCCAAGATGCATTAAAGATCCATAAATCTTGTATATTTTGTATTTTCTCATGTTAATGTAAAATCCTTTATCAATATTCTTCTCCTCCCCCACATATTCATGGAATTGAAAACATTGTTTGTGATGTGTCGAATTATAGACAACATGGACGATGTGATTTCAATTTGTTTTAATTATTTCATGGATGGTCAGGAAACCATTTCAATGTTTGAACCAGGTTATAATATATGTATTTTTTTTTCTAATCCTGGGTTCTGGAATTCTTTTATACAAATGGTTTTAATTTATAATACAAAATGATGTTGTTATTATCAAAGAACCATTAAAATGACCTAGATGAACATTATTCATGTTTTAAGTTATAAATCATCCTCATGTCAGAATTAAAAATGATAAATGGTATAATTTATTGTTATGGAAATATATAAATACTACTCTATTACAATTCCATAGTTTCACTTCCAATCGACAAGAAAAATCCATCATGAACCGATCATGAAGAACATGTAAAAAACACACCCAAAACAATGGAAGGAACAAAATACTAACAATTAATGGGTGAAATAATGTTATAAAATGATCATATAATATGTTATAAAGATGAATATGTTTCTTTAAGATAATAATAAATCTTTTTTAAATAGTATACAGAAGTTTTATACAAGTTTTATGTAAGAAAAACCAGAGGTAAGGGAATTCTTAACCCGATTTCTATTCTTTGGGTTAACTTTATACTTCATTATTTATGTGGTATTAAAATTGTTTGTGTGAATATTTTAGTTTATAATATATTTAATTATGTTTATTTACAGTCTATATACATATTACATCTACTCTTTTAAGTCTCACTTCAATTATATGTTTTTTGTAAGGGGTTTTACTTTTAAAATCCTATTTTAAAAATTCTGTTTTACAAGATTTAAAAGCAATGTTTTTATGAAATTATTCATATTGTATGATTATGTTCTGGTTCTTGGGTATTATTTGTGATGAATTTTGGGACCTATATCTCCCTCCAATTCATTGTGTTTGTTTATTTTTTAGGTTTGCCGCATGGTTACTCCAAGTGTAACTGCGATGGTTAAACAAATTGTAAGGTGGTCGTGAGGGTTACAAATTATTAGGTAGCCGAGAAGGTTAAATGATTATGTAAGTAATTACCAAAGATACCTTTATTGTTATATTTATTTTCTTATGTATTGTGTAAATCTTGTTTAAATCTCATGTTTCACAAAGATAGTATATATGAGGGATGAGTATGACTTTTGAAAATGTTTTCATACGTTACAAGTATTCATGGACTAATGTGCTTATTCCTTTGTTTACATCTCTTACTGAGCTTTTTGTTCTCATCCAATGATTTTTGAAATGATTTTCACAGTTCATAAGGATTTTTAAGACCAATAATGAAGGCAAGTTAAATGTTTGAGGAATTTTCAAAGAAATCATGTTTTAAGCATTAATGTTTTTTATTTTGAAAAAATGGAAAATGTTTTTATGGTATCCACTCTGTAACAATGTGTAATGTTATGAATGTATTATGTCTCTATTCTCTAAATCTCTAAACATGAATAGATCCTCATTTTAAAATAAATTTATTTCTTGACTAAAATCAAGATTATGTAATGTAATAGTGCCGGGTCCTTATAATATGTCTGCAACCTCCTTATTCCTAATTGGAAACTTCATCAGCTATATAACTTCACTGCATATGACATTGAAAAAGAAGCAGAGTCTGGTTAATATATGTGATACATTTTTAGGTAGAAAAAAAATTAAATCAATGAGGATCAAATATTGTATCAAAACAGGATAGTCGTGTGATTTTAGTTCCAATAACTTCAATTTTTTCATTGAAACGACATTCTGGATATTTGATGAATACCCCTATAAAACTTTTACACAATTAAGGAAAATGTAATTGTCAATTTTTTATTTCTGGATATACTGTAAGTAATGAGAGGAATAAAACTATGCCCTTTACCCTTTACGAGTGTCATCTCTTCCCTTATCCCCATGTCAATCATGTATAACCTTGCCTTGCTGCCATCTTTTGTTTTAGTAGGAAAATTTAGTAACATTCCAATAACACTATCAAATATATTTTTTGTACATGAATAACATAAATAAATTTTCTGCATAAAAATAATTAAAATATGACAATTCAAATAAAATTGATATTTTTTTCTAACCGGATTTCATAAGGTTTTATGAAAATCTTTTACTGAAAATAGTTTCAATATCTTTAACTTTATCAAACTATTGATCGCCCATTAATGGAGATGGGTTTGTAACTTGTTTGATATTCCACTAAAATAATGTTTTCTAGGATTGGTATTTATGTTTTTAAGGTAAAATATTTCAATATCATAGAAATAGAGTCTTCAAGGAATGTTTCAAATAAACTACATGTGAAAATTATTCAAAAATGGGACACCCCAACATGTCTTAAAACCTATAGCCTGAAAATTTTCTATTAGTAGGAAAGTGATTTATCATCATGTAAAACAAGACCCTCAATGAGGATTCTTCCCTTATTTGAGAATATTGTATTATAACACCTATATCCTACATAAATTTCTGACCTTTGATCAATGGATCCAAATAGACTTCAATATCCATACCAGGTTACTTTGGTCCAGATATAAACAGGGAAAATATAATGTATTTTCACTTCATGAATAACCATGGTGGAAAGTTATAATTCACCAATATGATAGGACATGCTTTGTGAGTACTAATCTATACACAAAAATGATTAATTCCATTTATAGATAACTTAGTAAAAATTTTCTTAGCTCATTTCAAAATTTAATATTCTCATAATAATTTTTTCACACTAAAGAGAATCTTCTAGATGACATAGGTTCCCATATATAATTATTATATCTTCATGCCATGTTAATTGTATCATAGTTTCCTGACATCCATATAGTCTTCTAAACCCAAAAATGATAAAAAAATACCATACATATTTCAAAGGACTTGATTATTTTTTCTTGTATTGATCTGCACCACACTTACGGAATTTTATGAGTGATTCATGGTCCTTGAAAAATAATTTTCAATGATTGGGAAAACCATGTATTTCTTTAGAGACCATGCTCCTTGAATAAAATATTTATTTAGCACCAAATGTTCGACAAGGAAGTTCATTTTCTTTTGGTAGCATATAATTCTAGAGACTAAGTAGTTCTGTAAAGTTGGTGGCACTCCATCTACTTCAAACTTTCAAATTTTATAACTTCAACATAGCTAAAAATGTTTTTTATTAAGTTAAAGCAGTATAAAATATCTTCTTAACATAGTTATTTAACTTCTCAAACAACTTTGGACAATCAAAAAGGTCATATTCAATTTCCATTGTCATTTATTCCATGAAACATCCACCACCATTTACACTGTTATTCATATAAAATGATCAATATGTCGTAGTATCATCCTAATTGGTGAACATAATCATATTTACCTATTTTTAGTACAAAATTTATAGCTTTGTTCTATTCTGAGACAAATAAAATGTTCTTCCACCTCTTTCAGACTAATTTTTCTTTAATAACAACAATGTAAACATGAAAAAATGATTTGATAGGGGTCATATGAATTTTCTATTTCAAACTTGATGAACTATTTAACTCTTTATTCATAATATTTTTTCATAAAATTATCATGAATTAATTTTATATTCATATCCATCCTATTAGGTTCACAAAATATCCATTTTTTTATAAAAAATAAATAAATGCACATAAGATATTCATTATCGAATGTGAAGGGAACCCAACATTTGATTGATTCAAATAAATTCAAAATGACTTGAAGGAAATGGTTTATTAAATTTAAGAATAGAATTACTCCAAGACGGTAGGTTTTATCATCTAAATTAGTCCAAAATTATCATTATTACCCAGAATGGGATGAATACTGGTTGGGGTAGTTCAATAAACATATGTGCATGTCCATAAGAGATGGGGGAATGAGTCTCAAGGAAAAAATGAAATAATAACCATTTAGAAGATGAAGCTAATGAGGAAGACAATTTTATCTTTAAATATAAATGTTATTGGGCTAGTAGATAGTGAAGCATTAGAAAATAATTCTTAGTATTCGGTTAAAGATGAAAAATTTCTCAGGCACACAGTGGTTTGAAAGACGTGCTGATCATACAATACATGTTCACAATGACCATACTATTTTATACCCCTTTACCATTTCATAATGGGTTGATATATATAATCACCTTGTCTTCAGTATACATGAAACACTATCGCTTGAATAGAAAAACTATTTCACCGAGGCAAAATTTTTCTCTCCTAAAAAAAACAGATGCCTGATTTCATAGTCCCACTTATTTTAGACACTATAGAGAGCCTCCTAGTTGGTATAAAAGGAATAAAAACCATATTATTAGTAGTGATTCATGATTTATGTCTTTATTTGATGCATTACTTGTATCCTTATAACACCCTAAGATTTAAGTATTTACATTCCACTAAATAAATACTTTGTGGGGTAAATTTTGTCAAATTCAACACTAAACTAAAAAAAACTACAAAATACCATATTATAGATAAAAGTAAACATTAATATATTATGAGTATAGAATTTTAAACATCAATATGAAAATTACTATACCTATAAAACCACAAGAAATTAAAAAGATATTAATATTATTTTTTATAAAAATATGTATTATAATTTGATATACATATATATTTTAAATAAGAATTTAATAATTTTTAATAGTATAGATTTGATGAACTTTATTGAGGATGATTAACAAATATGACTTTGTTAAAATAATCAATGTTAAAAGAAAAATTTCAATAATAACTTTTTGATATTTTAACACCCCACTTCAAATCGTTTTTTAATTTCACATAAAAACTGACTATTTTTTTTCAAAAAACCTAATGGGATATAAACCCACATTTATATAAAAACCATTAGCATCTAGTAATTTTTTAAATCATATTTAAAAATCATCAACAATAAATTAAATGTTTAAAACTTTTTCCATGTAGATATGTACACTTTTGAAATGTTTAAAGGATTACAAGTTCACTTTGAAATCACTTCATGAGTTTCAAAACAGTAAATCAATTTTAGTTCATTTTAATGGAAAAATTAATTTTTTTCATTAAAAAACCCACTTTTACATTTAAATCTGATTTTATATTTTCAAAAAAGAAACTTAAAATAGGCATGAGAATAAAAATGATAAGTAGGCCACTGGCCAGTTTAAAGAAAATCATGATTATTAAATATTTCATAAACTTTTTTTAAAGATGGCTTGAATAAAACATTTTTCTTAAGATAAAGTTAAATTATCAATTTAAATCCTATGACAATGAGAAAGGATTTCTCTGGTATGTTAGGTCAAGGCTCAAGGATCCTCACAGTCTTAGTGATCATGGCTACCAGGTGTGCACATTACCCTAGGGTTATGGGCCTAAGGGAGGTAGGATTCCACCGCTATAAGTGCATCCCTACCACACCAATGTTTAATTAGTGTTTTGATTATAGGTTCCATTATTAGGTTGAGATATACATGCCTAACATGATTGTCCTAGTGTACCCACCTAAATATAAAGGTTCCCATGGGATTATTTTAAAATTTAATAAAAAAACTATTCATATATCAAAAACCAATTTCATCAAATAACTTACAAGAATCCATAAATACAATCTTTCACATTCCATACAATGTATTCAATAATAAAAAACAATAAGGTTTTACAAATATTAATGACATTGAAAAATATTTTCTAAAATATCATGAGGTGTTAAAATGAGTATGTATGTGATATCAGGCATAGGATTTATTATAAATCTAAATGTGAGTCGAATTAGAGGTTTTCTAGTACCTAGGGTGAGATAACGATAAAAGATTTGGTTTCTGTTTGGAATGTAACAAACCACGAATTTACACCATGTTTTTAGTTTTTACATTATTTTGAGTGTTTAAGGTAATGAGATGATTTGTATTATTTAGGAATTTTGAAAGAGTGATTAGATAGGACGTTGGTAAGTTAAAATGATAATTTTCAGTGAAAATTTCGCCAGAGGAGGAATACATAACGTTTTTTCATGATATTGGGTGCAGTGAGATGGAAACCACATCACACATGTTGTTCACATTATTTATTTATACTTTTTTTTATTGTGTCAAGTTTGTTAAATATGTTTACATGTTTTAATATTAATTATTTTATGAAATTGAAGTTTGGGCTTGTGTTCTTTAATTATGTACATTATTTCATTTATATAAGTTCATGATTAGAAATTCTATAGGTTCCAAATCATTTTATGATCCATAAAGGAATGTAGCTATCATAGGTTTGGGTTTTGTTACCTCACATTATTTTGATAAATTAAAATGAATATTAACATATCCTAAACCTTTGTTTAGTAAAGGAAATTACTATTCAACATATATTTTTGTTCTGATATATAGAGTACTTTTAGAAAACCGGAATTTAATTTTAAATCACGACTTTAGATGGTATGAATATACTTGTTTATGTATTCCTTTTTATACCTTGTCTTGTATTACAAAGAAATTCATTTCATTTCACTATAACTTAAATGAATTATAAGTTAATGAAACATACTTAAATGTGATTTAGCGAGTACATCAGTGATGAGATAATGGTTGGGTTTATTAAGTGGGCAATAATGATTTGTTGTGATATCATATTAGTTACCGTCAACTTTTTTATTTTTGAAACTAAACTAAAAAGTTATTAAGTAATAAATGTGTCTGTTTTCTTATAGAATTATGTTTGGATTTGGTTTTATATAATTACATTAAATAAATAGTTTGTTATCATGAAACTACAACTTTAAGTATTTTAATTCTTTAAATGTTTTTAATAAATCATAATTTTACATTACTACAAGGACAAGTTCTTTGTATATTTTAAAGATCAAAATTTTAAAACATAATTTTCATCAAATTTGGGTTATACATGTGCATATTACCTTTAAATTAACTATTTTACTTAAAAAAAGTTTGTTAATATTTTTTTAATTTAGAAAATTGAATTAAATGAGAATCATTCATTTTATAAATTAGAGAATCTTAATTGGTACTTGAGTAAAACATTATTCCATATTTATGTTATTATAACTAAGAACTGGTTATAGATAATGCTATGTTTAATAATTTACCTAGTTTAATACTAGGATGAGTTAGTTATTTCCTATTCACCGTTTAGTACCATGTTTGGATTGACTTTAGTGAACAATAAACTATACATTCACAACAACTTATGCCTCATGTTGATTAATATTAGTATATTTGAAAATTAATGATTATTTCTCATTTGGATTGATATTTATATGGTCAATTATTTTCTGTATTTTAACCCACTCATTCAATAAAAATTAAATATTTTTATTATTTGAAGAACCACATTAAGGGGTTAGTCGGAACCCTCACAGAAATCACCAAAAAAAAAGCACCAAGAGAAACAAAGTATCTTTATAAAGACTCAGATTTGTTCATGTAATTTTTTCTTATTTTATGGGAATATTATGAGTCTACAAAAATTGACGGCGCATGATTCCGAGGCCTGGAGTGCCCGAAATAAATTACTGAACTTTTTTTGGTACATTTAGTAAACGTGCATGCAAATTTTTGTAACTTTTGAACCAGTGCTCGGAACTGAAATCTGAGGGCACCGTTGAACTTACAACGCTGATATTATTTTAATGAGAACTTCACTTTGATCGCAGTAGGTCAAGGGTGAAAGTTTGTTTTCATGTTTTTCGTGGGAGAGATTAAAAAAATAATAAAATAAAACAAACATGTTTATTTTATTTTAATGAAATCTACTTTATGAATTTAGTGGTGGGAACCACCCAAGCTTGAAACCTCCCATTTGAAATTAGTGGTGGGGACCACCCGCCCCTTGAAATCCCTCTTTTATATGGGGTAACCCTTGGAATTCCCCAATTAATGTGCCAAAAAATTAATTGATTAATTATTAAACTCAATCTTATTAATTTGGTACCTCATCTCTCGTGGGGGAAGGGATTGGCAAAGGGGAGGAAATTTGGGAGAACTCTACCCAATTAAGAACACTCTCCCCAATGAAGAGCATCCGCTAGAATTGAAGAACGAGGATGATGCTTGAGCCCGGATTGGAAGCATCTTACAGGAGAAATGAATGCTGACATCACCATCTTCATCGAATTCGTCTTCTTCCTTGAGACACCTCCATATGAGAGAATGAGGTAGGGATTTTAAATTGAATTAGGATTAAATCTTATTTTTTTTTGATTTCTTTATTATTTGGATACACAACAACGATGGCCAAACAAACATGGCCATCGTTATGCACTTATACCTTGCCTCTTCCCTTTTTATTCTTCACGTGTTCTTTATGCATTCTTCAATGCTTAATAATTAATCATGATAGAAACACAATATTTTTTTGAGCACAATGTATGGACACAGAGACCTCGACCCGAGGATAGTGAATATGAAATCGTCATAATTTTTGGGCATAGAATGAAGTTGTGGTGACCCGCGGAAGAGGTGGGAGGCTGGCACACTGGCCGACTGCATGGAGGTAGGGAAACGGACGTCCGCACTGCCAGATGAGCAGGAGGCCACGTTCTGTAGGCTACATACGGAATGCCGACAGACCGCATGGCGAGGCGGTGGTGCATGTCCGCCCCGCCATAACAGGAGATCGTGGATTCTTGGTCGTGGCGGAGGCCGAAGGGTGGCAGACACCCAGCAGGTGGCGGAGGACAGCGACGCCGTCTAGACTATGGGAGGAGGACCAGATGACGATCCGACCGGCTGTGTTGCATCGAGCAGGACCAGCTACGGTGGGTCCTGCTTCCAAAGGCAGGACAACCCTTTGGCCATTCGGGAGACCTGGGAGGTGCCTCCCCTCCCGGGTTCAGCTAGGGCAGACCCCACCATAGTGGGTCGGGATTCCCCTTCTCGGGCCAAACCAGACCACAGCCCAGTGGGTGGGACTGCCGAGTCCCAGGCCAACCGGGTCAGACCGGACCCGGGCCTATCTAGACCTAGTTTCACCTTTTTTTCCATAACATGTGATCTGGGCGTCTGTTTGATGAACAGTCTATGGTGAAAGAATCCATGGATCGAGATGGTACTTTTGGTATACTCCACTTGAGTTTTCCGTATTGTTGAATTGCTACTGGGTTGTACTGAACCCGAATACAACCAGGCCCTCGGAACGGAAATGCTAAAAGCTTACAGGACGTCAGTTGCGTTGGGTCCCTTTTGACATGACAGACCTTTAGGATATTTATTCATGGGACTTTGTGGCAGTTGATTATCGACCGATGGATTGAGGAGTGTAACCACCTCGAATCAAGCATGCTTAGTGCGGGAACCCTGTGGGTGACTATAATGTGAAGTAAGAACATCGATCCTATGTGGGTTAAAATCTATCAGATCCTCTGTGGGTCAGTGCTCAGTGATCGTATGTGGGTCAGCGCATACCGATCCTACGTGGTTCAGATCCTGTGTGGGTCAGCGCTCAGTGATCCTATGTGGGTTAGCGCATACCGATCATGTGTGGGTTAGATCGTATGTGGGTCAGCGGGAGTTAGTTACCTATCGATATTGTGTGGGTCAGCAGGTGTTAGTTTCCTGTCAATCCTGTGTGGGTCAAAAGTAGTTCTACTTTACAGAATAATATGTTCTAGATTATGAATAATTATCTGTACTTATGCACCGAAGTTATACCTGGTTCGAGCTGAGTCTTACCTTCGCGGTGATACCAGTTTGGTATTCTTCTTGTGGAATTACCTTTGTGGTACCTACCTTCGTGGTGATACCCGTGTGGTATTCTTTGGTGTGAGATGAGTCTTACCTTCGTGGTGATACCTATGTGGTATTCTTCTTGTGGCGTTACCTTTTTGGTACCTACCTTCATGGTGATACCTATGTGGTATTCTTCGGTGTGAGCTGAGTCTTAACTTCATGGTGATATCTGTGTGGTATTCTTCTTGTGGCGTTACCTTTGTGGTACCAACCTTCGTGGTGATACCTATGTGGTATTCTTCAGTGTGGAATTACCATTGTGGTACTACCCTTTGTTGTGTTACCTTCATGGTATTCTATCCTTCATGGAATAGTTGGGATTTGGGCTAATGAGTTGGGCCTTGTGTTTCCTCATGAATGAGATGGGTATACTTGATAACTTAAGTATATGTATGGGCATATACCTAATTAGGGTTAACTATTGTTTCCATGCTTTTTGTTTTATCCTTTGTGGGTATTGAGAGACCTTCAGGGGGTCTTAGGGTCCCTAATGAGTATTGTTATACTCACCCCTGCACGGGCTACGCCCGTACCTTGGTATGTCTTGTGCAGGCAACCGACAACGCTGACTGAGGAAGAGGGTACCGAGACTGGAGGCTACTCATAGGTGAACCTTAGATGAAGCATATTGCAGAGATAACCGTTTGAGAGCTTTACCTACCCTTTAGGTAGGGTCCTTAGTGAGTGTTCATAGGAGCTATTTCCAATTTTACTTGTACTTTCCAGCATTACTTTTACATTTCACTTGGGCTTGTATTCTACCCCCTTTACTTACTGCACTCACTCTATTTACTACATATTTTACTTTGTGCTTGCATCTTGTTGTGTGCATGGTTGGATGAGATTACAGATTATTAAGGCAATGCCTTCACGATTTTAGGGATATGCCTTTCTGGTGCTAGTCACCAGCCCCTGGCCTATGGAAGGCGGGCTTGGGGTAATCATGGCACGAGCCCCGGGGGACGGGTTGTGAAAAATTGGTATCAAAGGATTTTGGTTCTACTGAATAACTATAACTCTGATATTTTGATTCAGCAATAGTGTTAAGTGTAATGAGTGTGGTATTCAGTTTGGGGATTCCAGTGTTGGTGCGGCGACCGGCGTATCCATACACTAGGACCCTGAGTTCTGATTTCTGACTCAGTGCACAAAAAAACTGATTGGGTGTGTGTCTTTGAAAAGTTTTCTTTGTGAACTCTTTGAGTCGGCTCACTAGGTATAACTTATTGACCGTGATGCACGAGTTCCATTTTAGGATTTTTCCATGTATAAAGCTGGTCAGGGTTCCGGGTAGAGTACTTTATGACCGCCAAACTTGTGATGAGGCTTCAGTGCAGGGCCCCCTTATGGAAGTTGTACCATTTGGTGGTGTACCAGCAACACCACTACCCGTTGGGAAGCCGATGGCACCAACCCCAGAAGTAGAGGGTGCATGCTACTTGAGCGCGTTGCACAAGTTCCAGTGTCAGAGGCCATCGCGGTTCCGGGGTGAGATGGATCCATAGGCAGCTGATGATTGGATGGAGGTTGTGGTTAGAGTTTTCTGACTGGTATGGACGCCAACTGATCTCATGGTGATCCTTTCCACCAGTCTTCTTCAGGAAGCAGGGGGAAGAGGGTGGAGATTGATTCCCAAGGTTCACGATGAGGTCAATCTCATCTGGATAGAATTCAAGAGCCTTTTCAGGGTAGAGTTTTTACAAGCGACTCTACACTCTGTGTGTATACAGGAGCTTCTCCACTTGCAGCAGGGCAGCATGATAGTGGCTCAGTATTTAGAGAGGTTCACCAACCTCTCGTGCTACTCCACTAACATGATGAGGGACCCTTTCTTCAGGGCTCAAACCTTAGAATAGGGGATCATACATGATATTAGAGCTTAGATGAGTTCTATCAGCATCCTGACGCATGTGGGGGTGTTAGAGTGAGAACTCTTAGTGGAGAGCTTCTTTACTGAGTAGTCACCAGCAGCGAGACCCACCACCGGACGTCACATAGTAGAGTCATCTATAGTTGGTAGTAGAAATATGACATAGAGGTCCAAGAGGAATAGAAATACATGGGAATGAACACTGGATATAGGGTCAGTTATGTGGGGATGTCGAGAGAGAGATAGATAGGCGAAGAACAGGCAGTGTTACACATGGGGCGGGCAGGGTCACATGGCTCATGACTGCCTGAACCACCGTACGGATGATCAGAAGATGATCGATGGACCTCCTGGATAGAGGAAAAGATTCAATCGATGAGGTTATTAGGTAAGAGGTAGACATGGTAGATGAGCTAGTCGTGTAGTAGGTGGTGGGAAGTGATTCGATATTCTACCACCAGCACCTCTAGGTGGTCCACCCCAACCATAGGGAGCAGGAGGCCCGGGACAAGATCAACTCTAAGAAGTTGAGGCCTATGTCCAAAACGCTCCAGAGATGATATGAGGTATGATCTGTGTCTAGTCCACCTTAGTTGCGGTACTTATAGACAAAAGTTTTAGTCACTCATTTATTTCCAAGCTCAGAGATACCGGTGGAGTCGTTGGATCGATCCTTATGGCTAGAGACACCTATGGGAGTAGATTAGATGATTACGCACTAGTTCCGAAAGTGTGAGCTTACTCTAGGAGGTGAGAGGTTCGGCTGGGATCTTCTAGTAGCAGCGTCGAGGCCTTACAACGTCATCTTGGGTATGGAATGGTTATCCACAAGCCATGATCAGATTGACTGTTTTTGGCACAAAGTGCGGTGTGTCTGCACAGATGGGACTTGGTTTTATTTCACTCGTGAGTAGGGGACCTTTGCAGTATAATATGGACTTACCCAGAAGAGGGTGCAACCAATCACACATCAGTTTGCTAACATTACCCTCAGAGCGGTTGATTTAGAGAGTCTGAGATATTCTATAGTGGTGGACCATTATGCTGATATTTTTTCAGAAGATGTTCTGGGTCTACCTCCTCATAGAGAGGTGGAATTTTTTATCAACTTGTACCCTGATATGACCCTGATATCTATGAAATCATATCTGATGGCTTCTGCGGTGATTCAAGATATGCGGGTACAAATGGAGGACTTACAGGGAAAGGGGTTCATTAGGCCCAGTCACTAGTGGAAAAAACGTTTATTACGACATCATTTTTCACGTCGGTTCTTTATAATCGATGTGCAAAGATTTAAAAATAAATTTTTCACATCGGTTATTTTATAACTGATGTTATAAATCAATAAGAATCCATTTTTGATGGTGGTTATAAAATAACTGACGTAAAAAATACCAAGATTATCTTTATTATGTTGGTTATTTTATAACCATCGTGGAAATCCAATCCGGGCGCTTTATCACGTTGGTTATTTTATAACTGATGTGATAAAGGAAATCTTATCAATTTATCATGTCAGTTATCAAAAGAACTGACGTTATAAAGTTCCAATTATCACATCAACTATAAAATAACCGACGTGATAAATTCTTTTCTACGTCGGTTATTAAATAACCGACGTTAAGAAAATAAAAAAATAGTTTTTCACGTCAGTTATAAAATAACCAATGTGATAAAACTTTTAAATGATTTATCACACCCTGTATTCTATCATTCTATTTTCTTCGATATGGAGACCTGTGACTCGTCTCTCCCACGTGAAAAAACTAGAAAGGACTCTTCAAAGTCGTGACCTCCAGACTCGTTTTTCCAACATCATTCATCCCTTTTATTGTCACCATATCTATCAGGTCGACACGCAACACTCAAGTAAGATTCACACATCTCGGTTTCAGATTTTATTTGTCGTGATGCCGTAAACTAATTTTTTGAGATGAAATTTTTCTACCTTTGTTCTTGCTATCATGGTAAGTTTCACAGTGTTCATTTATACCATGCTAAATTATTTTTTTTAAAAGAAACCATGGAAGTCATATCATGCAACTTTATGATTTTTTTGTGTTCTATCATGTGTGTGCACACGTATAGGGAGTGTCGAAGGGGGTGGGGCCTGTCTAGAGGAGTGGGGGTTGTCCACGGGGTGGGGGTGTCAAAGGGGGTGGGGGTGGTGGCCAGGGGGTGCATGGGCTGTCCAAGGGGACTAAGGTGTCCAGGGGGGGGGGGGGTTCCAGGGGGTGAGGGGGCTGTCCAAGGGAATAGGGGTGCCTAGGGGTGAGGGGGTGGTGTCCAGGGGGTGAGTGGGATGTCCATGGGGGTAGGGGTGTCTAGGGGGTGGAGGTGTGTCCAGGGGGTGGGGGTGGATGTCTAGAGGGGTGGGGGGGATTTCTAGAGGGGTTGGGGTGTCCAAGGGGTGTCAAAGGGGGTGGGAGGTGGTGTCCAGTAGGGGTGTAGGGGCTGTCTAAGGGCGGTGGGGGTGTCCTGGGGGGTGGGTGAATTTTAGATGGGTGGGGGGCTTTCTAGGGAGGGGGGGTCTATCTAGAGGGGTGGGGGTGTCTAGGGGGTGTCAAAGAGGGTGGGGGTGGTGTCTCGGGGGGGGGGGGGGGGGTGCGGGGGTGTCCATGGGGGTTAGGGGGTGGTGTTCAGGGGGTGAGGGGCCTGTCCAAAGGGAGTAGGGGTGTCTAGGGGTGGGGGGTGTCCAGAGGGTGAGTGGGCTGTCCAAGGGGGTGGGGGGCGGGGGGGGGGGGGGGGGGCTGTCTAGAAGGTGGGGGATGTCCAGAGGGGTGGGGGTGCCCTTTAGGGGGGCGGGGGGCTATCCAGGGGGGCGGTGGTGTCTAGGGGGTGTCCAAGGAGGGGGTGTCGAATGGGGTGGGGGGTTGGACAACTCCCTCACCCCCTGAACACCACTCCCCCACCCCCCTAGACACCGCCCATCCCCATGGACATCCCCCACACCCCTTGGACATTCCCCTACCCCTAGACATCACCACCCCTGGAGACCCTGGACAAACCCTACCCCCATGGACAACCCCCATGGACAGACCCCAACCCCCTTGGACACCCTCTTGATATATATATATATATATATATATATCCCAACGGTTTCATTGAAACCATTGGAATATTTTGACTTCGGGTAGTGTATGCCATTGGTTCCTATAGAATAAATGGTATAAGGCTATTTCAATGAACATCATGCTAATGGTGTGTGAAACCATTGGGTACCCCAATGGTTTCATGGGTTATATCATTAGTTTCAAATCATTGGGATCTGTATAATTTTTAGTAGTGAATGTATACATATTTTAATATTTAAACTTCATATTTATTTTTTACGGAAGGGTGAATTTGGTATCCAGTTACACCAGGATATATTCTTCATGTACCTTAAGAAGAAACGATCCAAGATGAATTTAAAAATGTTATATCTAACTATATTTTCTTTTTAAAATTATTTTCATGTATATTTTTTTTTCAAATACGCAGAGATTTGTTTTATATTTCAAAATTGTTTTTGCATTCAGATTTTGATATTTTTAATATAAATATATATTTATCTTATCTTAACAATATGTATAATTTTTATATTTTCTATATGTTAATAATGAGTCGACGTTGGATTACGGCACATCGAATGAGTAATGAATATGAGGACGGTGTTGTTTCTTTTTTGGAATTTGCTAAATGAAATGTTCCAAGCAGTGAATTTTTTTTCTATCCATGCCTGAAATGCTTGAATATGAAGAAGTTGAGAAGTAGAGAGATCAAATATCATCTGATATGTCATTGTTTTAATCCGAGTTACAACCCTCGGATTTGGAATGGTGAAACTGGAAAGAATGTCAGATCTACTGATGATGATGATTCACAAGATGATAACTCAGATGGAATTGAATAATGACTCGTGATATTATAGTAGAAAAAATTGAGATAGAACCAACAATTTCACATCTATATGGTGATGCTGAAAAGCCACTGTATCCCAGTTGCACAGATTTTACAGTTTTTTCAGCGGTGTTAAGATTGATTATCCTGAAGGAGAAACATGGATGGAGTGACAAAAATTTTACAGAGCTGCTACAATTGATGAAATACATTCTTCAAAGAAATAACAATCTTCCAGATTCACATTATAAGGCCAAGAAAATATTATGCTCGATGGGATTGGGATACAAGAAAATACATTCCTGTCCGAATGAATTTATGATATATAGGAAGGAATATGAATTTCTACCAGAGTGTCCAAAATGTGGGACATCACAGTATAAGTTGAAATAAATATCACAAGCTAATGTAGAGATTACAAAGACCCCTTCCAAGGTATTTTGTTATCTTCCAATAATTCATCATTTTAAATGTTTATTTGCTAATTTACAGAATAAAAAAAGGTTAATATGGCATGCTGATGAGCGGATATGTGATGGAAAAATATGTCGTCCAAATGATTGTTCACAATGGAATAAAATTGAAGAGTAGTATTCTACATTAGGAAATGAAATTAGAAATCTCAAACTAGGGTTTTGAACAAATGGAATGAATCTATACCAAACCCTCAGTAGCACACATAGATCCTGGCCGGTTTTATTGGTAATTTACAACCTCTCTCCTGAAGTTTGTATGAAGCACAAATATGTCATGTTGAGTATATTGATCTCTGGTTTGAAGCAACCAAGAAATGATATTGATTTTTTCTTTTCACCATTGATTGATGATTTGAAACTTTTATGGGAGGATGGTATTAGGGTGTATGATTCTTATAAAATGGAATATTTTCAACTGCATGCAGTGCTTATGTTCACTATAAATGACTTTTCAACATATGGAAATTTATCTGGATACAGTGTTAAGGGGAATAAATAATTTCCAATTTGTGAACAACAAACTTCACATTTTCAATTGCATTATGGGATGAAAATAGTGTACATGGGTCATCAAAAGTTTTCTCCAATGGATCACTCTTATAGAAGACTAATAAATGTATTCAATGGCTCACATGAATTTAATATTGCTCTAAAACATTTATCCCCTGATGTGCATTTTGAGAGGGTGGAAAATCGTGATGTGATGTCGGGAAAGACACAAAAATCTTGTAATGATAGACATATTTGGGAGAAAAGGACAATATTTTTTGAGCTACCATATTGGAGATATCATGAAGTTAAACATAATGTTGATGCCATGCTTGTGGAGAATAATATCAATGATAGTTTGATTGGAACATTGTAACCTATTAAACAAAAGAAAAAAGATGGGTTGAATGCAATATTAGACTTACTATTAATGGTAATACGTTCGGATTTAGCTCCCAATCCTAATGGAAGATGAACATTTCTTCCCCTAGCTTGTCATACATTATCCAAGAGAGAGAAAATAGATTTTTTCAGTGTCTTCATGATATCAAAGTGCCTCAAGGTTATTCTTAAAATGTATAAATTTTTGTCTCATTGAAGGATTTGAAGTTGATAGGTATGAAATCTCATTATTTTCATATCATGATGCAACAACTTCTACCAGTTTCATTGCGTGGAATATTTCCCATAAGTGTTAGAAAGACTATAATGAAGTTGTGTTATTTTTTCAATTCAATTTTTAATAAGGTGATGATGTGAATGCTTTGAGAATTTTGGAAAAGGATGCAATTTCTATACTTTGTCAATTGGAAATGTATTTTCCTCCATCTTTTTTTGATATAATGGTGCATTTAATGATTCATCTAGTTTGAGAAATAAATCTTCGTGGACCTATATATCGTCTTTTGATGTATCCTTTTTTAAAGGTATAGAAAAATATTGAAGGGGTATGTTAAGAATCCATATCGACCTGAAGCCTCCATTGTTAAAAAGTATATTTATAAGGAGGTCACAGAGTTTTGTACGAGCTACTTGGTTGCGGCAGAGAAAATAGTTTTTCATCCATCTCACCAAGAACAAGTTAATAACGAGGGAAAGGGGATTCATGGCTTGAAAGTCAAATTGTTGTCAGCTAAATAGATGAAGATGTTAGAATTATAAATCTTGAATAATATAGAGGATGGTCAATGTATATCACATTGAATATTAATCAGTTGAAATAATGTCATCCAAAGAAGAAAGAAATGTGGATTTTTAATGAGCACAACAAAACATTTTTGTCATGGATTAAAAAGACATTTCTTGGTAGATCAGATGTATTAGAGACATTAGGATATAAAGTGGGTGGTCCATGTTTAAATGTGATAACATGGTTCGATTATGACATTAATGGCTATACATTTTATATGAAAGCTCAGGACAATATAAGTGAAGTTCAGAATAGTGGTGTACTGGTGTTTGCAGAAGAAATGTGTTTTTAGAGTTCTAAATAAAAAACCCAATTTCTGCATCAAGTGAATATTATGGAGTTATTGAAGAAATATGGGAAGTTGATTAATTTAAAATTAAAGTCCTTATTTTTAACTATAAATGGTTTATCAGTAACAACAATGTCAGACACGATGAATTTGGAATGACAGTTGTTAATCTGAAGAGATTGGAAGAAAAAACTGATTCTTTTATAATGGAAACACGTGAAAAACAGATTTTCTATGTAGTTAATCAATCATATATACAAGGGTATTTTGTTTTACAAGATAAAAAACAATATTTTGGTGAGGATAAACTTGATGAAGATGTTGATTTATGTGAGATCCCTCCTTCCATGGAAAATATTAGTAGAACATAATGATGACCATGTTGAAGACAAGGTTTGTTCCATAAGGAATGATCATGATGAAGGAATTTCGAAAAAAAATCCATTTTTACATTCCTAATATTACAGGTAACATATTTTTATTTCTTGTTTACATTCATTATTTTCATAAAATTTTAGATATTGTAATTTTTTTTCTTTATTAAAATGCGTATTAAAAAAAATAAGTAGATGTTTTTGTTTATTTTAATTTTTTTTAGTGTATTCTACCATGTTTACTATAGTTTACCATTTTTTACCATAGTTTACATTTATGTAATTTATAAATTTATCAATTTTGTTGAATGAAAATTACACTACCATGTTTACTACGTTTACCATATTTAACATTGTTTAACATGCGTACCATATTAACCATGTTTACTATTACATAACTTAGTTCAATTTTCCATTTTCTATTTACATTATCATTGTATTATTTGAATTTGTATATTTGTAATAAATGTTTGTTTTTTTTATTTGAAGGATAATGACAGATCAAACAGTTTATCAACCACATGATTCTGTAGATGAGCATAATGATCATACCTATGGGGAGGAATGTTCACATTCTCCTATTGATGTTACACAATCTTCCTCATGTGCTCCCATAACGATAAAGAGTTCAAGAGTTAGTAAATGTGGGTGCACAAGTTTACCAAAATTATCCCTTTCCCATACGCAGGACCATAGGATACTTATTGAGTTTGATGAGAATTATATTCCTAGATGTCCAAATGCAAAATATTTTAAGGGTTTTGTATCAACTCAAGGTAAGAGAAAAGTAATCATTTTGTATGATGATTGGAGAAGTGTAGACAAAGCGATAATATCTCAGTCGTGGGAGACAATTTGGGAAAGTTGTTTTGATATTGTGTGCCTATTCTTTAAATGTTTCTAGTATAATATGTTTTACCTCTTTTTTATCAGATGAAATTTGATATTCCTGACACTGGAGAAGTCAAGAAGAAATGCTTATCACTGGCTACTAGGAGATGGCGGGATTTCAAATCAAACCTCACATCTGATTTCATTTTTGTTCATATGATTCTTGACAATCCATGTCATGTACATCCTTTCATAGATGAATACACATGGAGACAATTAGTTGAAATTATAAGAAAAGATTCATTTTTGGTAAGGGCAATGTAAACTTTTATAAGATTTATTATATAAATGATATTATTAATGTTTTGTTAGTGATTTTTTATTCTGTATTTACAAAAAACAAGGAAATATAATCAGGAGATACAATCTAAAAATTTATACCCTTATAGTTTATCCTGGGGAGGGTATACATTATTGGAATAAAAAATTATTGTGGAGAAATTACAAAAACTGAGAGTTGATTCTTCAAGCTTTGGGGAGTTTTCCCCTCCATCCCCTCCATCTAGACATGAAAAATGGAAGAGAGATCAGATTGGAAAAAAGGGGAAATATATTTCAAATGATTCCAGAATCTTAGATGAGGGGATTGTAAGATATTTATTTTATTTATTTAAGTTAACTATATTCTTCATATAATTTGAATCATTACAAAAATTTTCAATTAATTAATATAGGATTCTCTTGAGGAGAAGAGCTCACAGGGGGTACTAACAGCTACTGGGAGCCAAGATATTTTATCTGCAGGATTGGGAAAGCCCGAACATCCTGGTCTTGTACGAGGATAGCTGATGGGTGTATTGGTAAGAAAAGTGTTTCCACATTCTTAAACTTCTTCCGTTGAGGGTGCTTATAAAAAAATAGAATCTTTGGAGGCTGAAGTTCATAATATTAATGTGAAGATGGAGGAAAAGATTAGAGCATTGGTACAGTCTATGTTTGCAGACATGCAAAGAAAATTTCAGACTGCAGCTCCCACTCCTCCACCTCCCCCTTACAAACCCCATTATCTATCCTCCACCTCTGCCAGTAGCTCCCACTCCCCCACCTCATCCTGGAGACCCCATTTCTTATCCTACTACTCCATTGTAGCATCCTACTGACCGCGAGTTGTATATTGATGACCCATAACATCATATAGTTGCATATGGGCTGGTATATTGTATCTGAGATATAGTTCATCATCAATAGTTAGAGGTAGATCATAATAGGGTCACTGTAAAAGATATTATAGATAGATCAACTCATGTACCATTACCTACAGATGTGGTGATGACAGTTAGACATAGTATCAACCATTTTTTAACTTGGCCATCCAGACTTCTGTGACTCAATACCATAGTGGTATGTATGTTATATATTCTATTTTATTTTTTTTATTGAAGTTTTTTTAACATTTGAAAACTAATATATTATTCTATTTTTTTCAAAATAATACTTCAAAGGTAATGAAATAATGTATAGACAAAAACAAAGAAAAATGGCTATGACATCGGATACAAATTCTAGTAGTCTTGATAGATTGTCAAGATATTCAAATTTTTTGGGGGATCATTATGAGTTTCCAATGGAAGCCCATGTTTTTGGACGTGCAATAACTATGGGGATTTTAAAAACTGATATCATGGACCTTGTTACTAGAGATAAGTTGGGAAACAACGTGGTGAAATTTTTTTCTATGTAAGTCTAAACACCTTTTCCCTGCGTTATATTTATTAAAAATGTATACTTATGTCTATTTTTTATTAGGTATTATTATAACATGTGTGAGAAGAATGAGTAGAAATACGTATATGGATTCATGGACCCGCAGTTGATTTCTCCTAAAGCACATGCATTGGATGAGGAATAGATAATG
This sequence comes from Viscum album, assembly GCA_963277665.1. Taxonomy (NCBI): domain Eukaryota; kingdom Viridiplantae; phylum Streptophyta; class Magnoliopsida; order Santalales; family Viscaceae; genus Viscum; species Viscum album. The sequence goes on from OY728159.1 coordinate 740,796,053, forward strand.
GTTTATATTGTTAAAGGATTTGAACAGAATATAATCACATAGTTTTGGATGATTCCTTTTTGTGAGAGGTATGAAACATATCTCTAGAAAAGAGTTCATTATATTTTAACATAAAAAACAACTAACATTAAATTATCTTTTATCAGTGATCATTGGATGTTAGGTGTTTTTTTCCTAAGGGAGAAAACACTTTATTGGATATGATCTGTCTATGGGGATGTGCGGAAAAGTTTTAAGAATATGTTGGAAAAGTAAGTTTCAATTTCTTAATAGTTTTATATATTATAACGAATTATAAATTTATTTTATTTGTATAATTTTTTAACAGGAGATGGGTCTAAATTCGAAAAAACACAAAGAAAAGGAGTGCCAAGATCAAATATGTAGATGTAAAGGTAAATATCCATTTATAATTTTTACTTTTTGAGGTATTACATAAAAATAATATTTTGAATTTACACTCATTCAAATTGATTTTTCAGGAAAAAAAGGCTTTGTCCAATGCAGATATTATATGTTAAGATTTATGTATGAAATAATTACAACTCAAACACTTGTGAACTTTGACATGGTAATATTTCCTTCTAAACTTTTACATTATAAGATTTCCTTTTAAACTTTTCCATAATATTTCATTTGATTTATTCATTATACATCTTAACTACTATCCTTTTAATATATATCTATTTTATGACCCTCAACCCTATAGTGCTCAAGAGGTTAAACACTTACAAGTGGAATGATCAAATTATTTTACAGGTTTGATTAGATTTTAGTTTGTTTGTAGTGTAAAATGTAATTTTTAATATTGTCATTATACTTGTGTATTTGGTAGTCATTTAGGTTGTATATAGGCTTTTTTTGTGGACATTGTATGTTATGAATTTTATATATGTGATTGTTTAATTTTGTGCTACTTATTGTTTTGGTCTAGTTCTGATGGCTTTTCGAGTATGGATTATGGTCTGGGGGGGGGGGGGTGGGGGGTTTTAGGTCTGTGGGAGGGCTTTCCAGTTTAGTGGCGGGGGGGGGGGGGATGTCCAGGAAGGTGGGAGGGTTGTCCCGGGGGTGTCCACGGGTGTGTGTGTGTGGGGGGGGGGGGGTGTTCAGGAGGTCCATGAGGGTGGGGGTAGTCCAGGGGTGTGTGCGGGGGGGGGGGGGGGGTTAGGGGTGTGGGAGGGGTGTCCAGGGGTGTGGGAGGGGTTTTCTAGGGTGTCCATGGGGGTGGGGGGTGTCTAGAATGGTGGGAGGGCTGTCCAGGGTGTGGGGGGGCTGTCCAGGAGGGTGGGGGGTGTCCAGGGTTTTGGGTAGGCAGTTTAGTGGGGTGGGAGGGGGGAGGGGTTCGAAAGGTGTGGGAGGGCTGTCTAGGGTGTGGGGGAGGGTTGTCTAGTGGGGTGGGTGGGGGTGGGGGGTGTCCAAATGGGTGAGAGGGTTGTCCTGTGGTTTCTAGGGGTGGGGTGGGGTGGGGTGGGGGGTTTCTAGGGGTGTAGGAGGGTTGTCCAGGGGTGTGGGGAGGGCTGCCCAGTGGGGTGGGTGATTTCTAGTGGATTTGGAGGGCTGTCCAGTGGGGTGGGGGGGGGGGGTGTCCAGGGAGTTCATGGGGGTGGGGGCCAGTCTAGGGGTGTGTGTTTGTGGGGGGGGGGGGTGTTCAGGGTGTCCAAGGGGGGTGGGGGTGTCCAGGAGGGTGGTATGGCTCTCCAGGTGGGTGGGGGTCTGTCTAGGAGAGTGGGGTGTCCAGGGTTGTCGGCAAGCTATTTAGTGGGGTGGGGGGGGGGGGTGGGGGGTTCCAAGGGTATGGGAGGGTTGTCCAGGGGGTCAGGGAGGGTTGTCCAGTGGGTGTCCATGTGGGGTGTCTAGTAGGGTGGGGGGCAGTCCAGGGGGTTTTTAGGGGTTGGGGGGGAAGGGGGGAGGGGGTGTTTTTAGGGGTGTGGGAGGGCTGTCAGGGGTGTGGGGAGGGATGTCCAGTGGGGTGGGGTGAGGTGGTGATTTCCAGGGGTGTGGGAGGGTTGTTCAGTGGGGTGGGGGGGGGGTGTCTAGGGTGTCCATGAGGGTGGGGGGCAGTCCAGAGGTTTTCCATGGGTGTATGTGTGTGGTGGGGGTGTCAAGGGTTTCCATGGGGGTGGGGGTGTCCAGGAGGGTGGGAGGGCTGTCCAGGGGGTGGGGGCTATCTAGGCGGGTTGGGGGTGTCTAGGGTTGTGGGAATGCTGTTTAGTGGGGTGTGGGGTTTCAAGGGGTGTGGGAGGGCTGTCCGTGGGGTGGGGGAGGGTTGTCTCGTGGGGGGGGGGGGGTGGGGGTGTCTAGAAGGGTGGGATGGCTATCCAGGGTATTGTGTGTGTGTGTGTGTGGGGGGGGGGGGGGTGTCTAGAAGGGTGGGATGGCTATCCAGGGTATTGTGTGTGTGTGTGTGTGGGGGGGGGTGTCCTGGGTGTACATGAGGGTGTGGAGTAGTCTAGGGGGTGTCCATGGGTGTGTGTGTGTGGGGGGGGGGGTTGTCTAGGGATTCTATGGGGGTGGGGATGTCCAGGAGGTTAGGAGGGCTGTCCCGGGGGGTGGGGGCTGTCTAGGAGGGTGGGGGTGTCCATGGTGGTGGGAAGGCTATTTAGTGGGGTGGGGGGTTTCCAGGGGTGTGGGAGGGTGTCAAGGGGGCGGCGAAGGGTTTTCCAACGAGGTGGGGGTGTTTTGGTATGTTTTTTTTCTGTTTCAAGTATTCTTTTGGATTGGCATAGTTGTGGGGGGTGTCCAGGGGTGTGGGGGGATTTCTAGGAGGGTGGGGGCAGTCTAGGTGTGTGTGGAGGGGGGGTGTCTAGTGGGGTGGGGGGTTCCATGGGTGTGTGTGTGGGGGGGGGGGTGTCCAGGTGGGGTGTGAGGGTTTTGCTCCATTTTTCTTCTGTTTTGTGTATTCTTTTGGCTGGTCATAGTTGTGTGTGTGTGTAGGGGGGGTGTCCAGGGGTGTGGGGGTATCTCTAGGAGGGTGGGGGGGGGGGGGTGGCAGTCCAGGGGTGTGTGTGTGGGGGGGGGGGGGGGGGGGGGCTATCCAGGTGGGTGGGGGCGGGGGTTGGTCTGTTTTTGTTCGGTTTTAGTTATTCTTTTGGATGGGCATAGCTGTTGGGGGTGTCCAAGTGTGTGGGGGGATGTCTAGGAGGGTGGGGGCAGTCCCGGGGTGTTGGGGGTGTCCATTGGGGTGGGGTGTTTCCAGGGGTGTGTGTGTGGGGGGGGGGGGGGTTATGGTATGTTTTTATTATGTTTCTTATATTCTTCTGGTTGGGCATAATTGTGGTCGAATGGTTAAATTAAAAAAAAGTGGGTTTTAGGTCAGTTATTTTATAACTGACGTAAAAAATCTACCGGGATTAATTTTTATGTTGGTTATTTCCTAACCGATGTAATAAATGGAAACGAATAGTTTTTTATGTCAGTTATTTTAAAGCTGACGTAGTAGATATGTTTTCACACCAGTTATTATTTGACCGACGTGGAAAACCGCTTGACAAACTACTTTATCACGTCAGTTATTTTCATAACCGATGTGATAAATGCTTTAGATGTGTGATTTAGGATGTCATTTATATAATAAATGACGTGATAAAGTATATACAATATCAATTTTTTAATAACCAAAGTAATACATCAGGACTCCGAAGAAATTTCCATGTCTGTTTTTGAGTAACCGATGTTAAAAACGCTTCATTTTTTTTGTTTTTTACGTCGGTTTTAAAATAACCGATGTAGAAAACATTATTTATAACATATTATATAATAACATTGACCAAAAACTGATGTAAAAACTAAAAAATAACCACTGTAAAAAACATTTTCTGCACTAGTGAGTGTTTCTCCTTGGGCAACCTCGATTTTGTTCCCCAAGAAGGCGGATTGGAGTTTCAAACTCTGTGTGGAATATCAGCTCCTGAACCAAGTGACCGTGAATAAAAATTACCCACTCCTGGGAATTGATGATATATTTGTTCATTTGAAGGGAGCACGATGGTTTTCGAAGATAGAACTCAGGTCAGGCTATCTCCAGCTCAGGGTACGAGATGAGAATGTGCAGAAGACGACCTTCAAATGTCAGTATGGACATTATGAGTTCTTGGTTATGCCATTCGGTGTGACCAACTCCTCAGTAGTGCTCATGTGATTCAAAAACATGATCTTCCTGCCATACCTCAATCTCTTTATGGTAGTCTTCATCAACGACATCTTGATATACTCAGTGATGGAGGAGGAGCAGGCCTATGATCTGCAGATAGTTTTGGACACACTCCAATAGCACCAAATTTATGGTAAGATCTCGAAGTGCCATTTCTAGATACGAGAGGTCTAATTATAGGAAAACATCATCTTAGAGGATAGAGTTGTAGTAGATCCAGTGAAGATTGAGGCTGTTCTTTCTAGGGATCCACCGAGGATTCTGATGGAGGTGAAGAGTTTCTTGGGTTTGGATAGTTACTACCGGAGGTCTGTGCCTGAATTTCTTGTAGTTTTGTCACCCTTCTCAGTGTTAAAAAAGAAGGGGAAACCCTTTGTGTGGTTGGAGGGATTCCAGTGGATTTTATAGGAGCTGAGGCAGAGACTGACGAGTACCCCCATCTTGAGGCTACTGGAGGAGGGCGTTGGGTACGTAGTCTACTATGACACATCAGGGACCGGACTCAGATCTGTCCAGATGCAGGAGCGAGCAGTGATCATGTATGGTTCTCGACTGCTGGATCATCATGAGAAGAAATATGGTACCCATGAACTAGAGTTAGCAGTAGTGGTATTCTCCTTGAATATGGGGCAACATTACTTGATGGGCGAACGTTTTACAGACTACCCTGATGATAAGAGTCTCAGGTATATCTTCTCTCAGATGGACTTGAACATAAGACATCGACATTGGCTTGAGTTCCTCTAGGAATATGACTTCGAGATAGTCTATAATCTTATGAAGGGGAACGTAGTAGCAGATGCACTCAGCAAGAGATCTGGTAAACAGTTTCTAAGTGAGGTTACATAACTATTATCTGATTTTCGGATATCCTACATGGATCAAGATGGAGCATCTTATCTTCAGTCTCTGACAGTCACTCCCTCACTCCTTCAGTGAGTCATGAAGTCGCAACATGGGAACACTGACTTCGAGGCTCTACGTGCTCAAATATCCACAGGATAGGCACCTGATGGATTTTCTGAAGGTTGGGAGAACGTCATCTTCTTCAGATGGTGTACTATGATGCAAGTAAAGATACGTGAGGAAGTGTTGATGGAGTTCCATACATCCCCTCTAGCGGTACATCTAGGAGTATCAAAGATATACCAGGACCTTCGGCTTCAGCACTGGTGGCAAGGAATGAATAAAAAAGTAGAATAGTTTATCTCATGGTGCCTCACTTGTCAGCAAGTGATAGTAGAGCACCAGGTTCCAAAAGGATTAGTTTATCCACTAGAAGTGCTAGATTGGAAGTGGGATGGAATTTCCATGGACTTTGTGAAAGGAATTCCACGCACGTTCAGGGGACATGATTCTATCTGGGTGATCGTTGATCGACTCACTAAGTTGGTCCACTTCCTACCCATCAAAGATCAGGGTTGAGTAGAGGGATTGTAACACCTATACATGCAATAGATTGTATGACTTCATGGAGTTCCATCTATGATTGTCTCCGATCATGATTCCCATTTTACTTCCTGGCTATGGAAGGGGTTGTAAGATGTGTTCGGGACACAACTTAGGTTAAGCACCACTTTCCATCCTCAGATGGATGGTCAGACAGAGCGTACCATTCAGACGCTAGAGGACATGCTTTGTGCATATATCCTTGATTTCGGCCATAGTTGGGAGGATCACATTCCTTTAGTGGAGTTCACATAAAATAATAGTTATCACTCCACTATCGGTGTGGCACCATTTGAGGCATTGTACGGTCAGCCTTGAAAATCACCTTTGTGCTGGACTGACCTAGGGGATTCAACATTCATGGGACCATAGATGGTACGAGCTACTATGGAGAAAGTGCAGATCATCAAGGAGAGGATGAAGACTACACAGAGCAGGGAGAAGTCTTATGTTGACAGGAGATAAAGACCTCTGGAGTTCAAGGATAGTGACCATGTGTTTCTACGGGTCTCACCTCGATGAGGGTTGTGAATATTTTCTCGGGGTGGCTGGTTATCTCTCAGGTTTATCCGACCATTTCAGGTCCTCAACAGAGTTGGTGAGGTGGCATACCTCCTATCCCTTCCACCGCAGTTGGATAAGGTGCACGAAGTCTTTCATGTATCCGAGCTAAGGAGATACGTGCATGACCCATCTCACGTCATCGACCACGGCGAGCTGGACATCGATGATGGGGCGACGTTTTTGTAGGTTCCAGTACAGATTGAGGATCAACAAGAGAGAGTCCTTTATGGGCGGTCGATTCCCCTGGTGCGTGTTTGTTGGCAGCACAAGAACCTCTAGGAGAGAACATGGGAGTGAGAGGCTGAAATTCATGCTCATTACCCCCAATTGTTTCCCTAGTTTGTATTGTGGATTTCTGGGACGCAAATCCCTGTGGTGGGGAAAATGTAAAGACCTGTATTTTTCCATGTAATTTTTTTAATTATATGGGAATATTACGAGTCCATGAAAAATGTAGTGCATTATTCCGAGGCCCAGAGTGTCTAAAATGAATTTCTAAACTTTTTTAGGTACGTTCAGTAAATGTGCGAGTGGGTTTTTGTAACTTTTGAACCGGTTCTCAGAATTTAAATACGAGGGCACCGTTTAACCCACAGTGCTGATATTCGCTTAAGGATACCTTCACCTCGACTACAGTATGTTGAGGGTGAAAGTTAGTTTTCATGTTTTTAATGGAAGATATTAAAAAAATAATAAAATAAAAAAACAAGTTTTATTTCATTTTAATGAAACCACCTTTTTGAATTTCGTGGTGGGAACCTCCCGAACATGAAACCTCCCATTTGAAATTAGTGGTAGGGACCACCCAACCCTTAAAATCCCTCTTTAATATGGGGTAACCCTTGGAATTTTCTAATTAATGTGCCAACAAATTAATTGATTAATTAGTAAACCTAATCTTATTAATTTGGCACCTCATCTCTCGCGGGGGAAGGGATTGGCAAATGAGAGGAGATTTGGGAGAACTCTCTCCAATTAAGAACACTCTCTCCAACGAAGATAATCCTCCGGAATCGAAGAATGTGGACAATGGTTGAGCCCAGATCAAATGTATCTGACAGAAGCAACAAACGCTGATGGCACTATCTTCATCGACTTCGTCTTCTTCATCACAACACCTCCTACGGGCGAACAAGGTAAGGATTTTAAATTGAATTATGAATAAATCTGATTTTTGTTGATTTATTCATACTTTGGATCCACAACGATGATGGACAAACAAACATGGCCATCATCCCAAACTTATACCTTGCCTCTTACCTTTTTATTCTTTGTGCGGTCTTCATTCGTTCTTCAATACCTAATAATTATGCATGATGGAAACACAATATTTTATTGAGTGAGATGTATGGATGTAGAGCCCTTGACCCGAGGATTGTGAATATGCGTTCATCATATTTTTCGGGCTTAGAAAGAAGTTGCGGTGACCCGCGGAAGAGGCAGGTGGCCGGGACACCGGCCAGCCACGTGGAGGTATGGAGGTGCGCTTTCACACCGCCAGATGAGTAGGAGGTCATCGGCCCATCAGCCATGATGGAGAAGGGTGGCCGCCGACATGATGGCCGACCATGTGGAGAGGTGCAAACTTGTGTCCACACTGCTGTAGTAGGAGACCGCGACCGTTTGACCGCGACAGAGGATAAAGGGAATTCGACACCTGATTGGCCATGGAGGATAGAGACACCGTCGCGCCGCTGAGAGGAGGACCGACTGGCCGTGGTGCACCGACCAAGACCCACTCTAGCGGGTCCTACTTATAAAGATCAAACGACCCTTTGGCTGTTTGGGTGACCTGGGAGGCACCACCTCTCATAGGTTCGGCTAGGGTGGACCCCACTGTGACAGTCCTCCCGCCCTAGTTGGCTGCGCTAGTAAGCCGGACCCAGCGAGCTAGGCTTCCCCTTTGCGGGTCTGGCTGGACCGCGGCCCAGCGGGCCGGGATGCCCCTTCGTGGGTCAGGCCGGACCATGGCCCAGCTAGCCATGACCGATGAGGCCAGGACAACCGAGGCCCAGGACAACTGGGCCAGAACTGATCCAGTTCTGGTCATGCTGGGTCGAACCGATTGGGTCAGACCAGACCTGGGCCCATCTGGACCTAGTTTTACCTTTTTTTTCCATAACTTGTGATCTGGGTGTTCGATCGACGAACTGTCCACGGCTCTAGAATCCTTGGATAGAGATTGTAATTTTGGTATAATCCACTTGAATTTTCAATAAAGTTAGTGCGTGTTCGAGTTGGATTGAACCCGAATCCAACCGGGCCATCGAAACAGAAATGATAATAACTTATAGACCGTGCATCTGATTGACGTGCCGTTAGTTGCATTGGGTCTCTTTTGACATGAATGAACATTAGAGTACTTCTTCACGAGACTTAGTGGTAGTTGAGTGTCTAACTATGGCTTGAAGATCAAAACCTATCAGAATAAAGCATTCTTAGTGCGGGAACCCTACGGATGATTGTGACGTAAAGAAAGAACATCGATCTTATGTGGGTCAACCTCTATCGGATCTTGTCTGGGTCAGCGCTAAGCGATCCTGTGTGGGTTAGTGCATACCGATCCTGTGTGGGCCATATCCTGTGTGGGTCAGTGCTCAACGATCCTATGTGGGTCAGCGCATACCGATCCTGTGTGGGTCTGATCCTGTGTGGGTCAGCCGATGTTAGTTATCTATCGATCCTGTGTGGGTTAGTGGGGGTTAGTTACCTATCGATCATGTGTGGGTCAGAAGTAGTGCTATTTAACAGAATAAGATGATCTAGCTTATGAATAATAATCTGTACTTCTGTACCCATGTTATACCTGGGGTGAGCTGAGTCATACCTTCGTGGTGATACCTGTGTGGTATTCTTCTTGTGGAAATACCTTTGTGGTACCTACCTTCGTGGTGATACCAATGTGGTATTCTTTGGTGTTAGATGAGTCTTACCTTTATGGTGGTACCTATGTGGTATTCTTCATGTGGAGTTACCTTTATGGTACCTACCTTCATGGTGATACCTGTGTGGTATTCTTCAGTGTGAGCTAAGTCTTACCTTCATGGTGATACCTATGAGGTATTCTTCTTATGGTGTTACCTTTGTGGTACCTACCTTCATGGTGATACTTGTGTGGTATTCTCCAGTGTGGCATTACCTTTGTGGTACTTACCTTTGTGGTGTTACCTTCATGGTATTCTTTCCTTCTAGGAACAGTTGAGCTTTGGGCTAATGAGCTAGTCCTTGTGTTTCCTCATGAATGAGATGGGTATGCTTGATAACTTAGGTATATGTATGGGTATATAACTAAGTATGGTTGACTATTATTTCTATTATTTATAGTTTATCCTTTTTGGATTTTGAGAGACCTTCGGTGGTCTCAGGGTCGCTACTGAGTATTGTTATTCTCACCCCTGCATGAGCTACACCCGCACCTTGTTGTGTCTTGTGCAGACGACAGACAGTGCTGACTAAGGACGAGGGTACCAGGACTGGAGGATGCTTGGAGGTGGAACTTAGATGAGGTGTACTGCAAAGACGACCGTTCGAGAGCTGTACCTACCCTTCAAGTGGGGTCCTTGGAGGGTGTTCACATGAGTTGTTTCCAATTTTACTTGTACTTTCCAGCTTTACTTGTACTTTCCAGTTGGGCTTGTATTCCTTCCCCTTTACTTAATATCGTCCCTCTGGTTACTACATAGTTTACTCCGTACTTGTATCTTGCTATGTGCTTTCTTGCATGAGTTTACATATTATAAAGGCAATGCCTTACCAGTTTTAAGGATATGGCTTTTCGGTGCCAGTAGCCCGTCCTTGGCCTATAAAAGGCGGGTTTGGGGTAGTCACGACATGGGCCATGGGGGACGGGTCCTAACAATCTTCCCAAATGAAAATGTAATAACAACCAACCAGCTAGATCAACCAAAATATAGACAACCTACTAGACTCAAGGACACACATGAAGATTAGTACAATGCGAAAAAGAAAATGCACAGTGAATGTTCATGTATGTATAACTATAGCCCACCTAAGAACATGCTTAAACTTTTGGTCATTAATAATGTACAGATTTCACAACTCGCTGCACAAGGATTGAAAAATATAAATATAAATATAAATATATAGAAATAGAAATAGAAATAGAAATAGAAATAAAAATAGAAATAGAAATAGAAATAGAAATAGAAATATAAATATAAATAGAAATATAAATAGAAATATAAATAGAAATAGAAATAGAAATAGAAATAGAAATAGAAATAGAAATATAAATTTAAATATAAATACAAATACAAATATTAATAAAAATAAAAATAAAAATAAAAATAAAAATAAAAATAAAAATATAAGTATAAATATAAACATAAAAATAAAAATAAAAATAAAAATATGTATAAAAATAAATATAAAAATAAATAAATATATAAATATAAATATAAATATAAATATAAATATAAATATAAATATAAATATAAATATAAATATAAATATAAATATAAATATAAATATAAATATAAATATAAATATAAATATAAATATAAATATAAATATAAATATAAATATAAATATAAATATAAATATAAATATAAATATAAATATAAATATAAATATAAATATAAATATAAATATAAATATAAATATAAATATAAATATAAATATAAATATAAATATAAATATAAATATAAATATAAATATAAATATAAATATAAATATAAACATAAATATAAATATAAATATAAATATAAATATAAAAATAAAAATAAAAATAAAAATAAAAATAAAAATAAAAACAAAAACAAAAATACAAAAAAAAAAAAATAAAAAAAAAATAAAAAAAAAAAAATAAAAAATAAAAAAAAAAAAAAATAAAAATAAAAATAAAAATAAAAATAAAAATAAAAATAAATATAAATATAAATATAAATATAAATATTAATAAAAATATAAATACAAATATAAAAATACAAATATTAATAAAAAATATAAATATAAATATAAATATAAATATAAATATAAATATAAATATAAATATAAATATAAATATAAATATAAATATAAATATAAATATAAATATTAATAAAAATAAAAATAAAAATAAAAATAAAAATAAAAATAAAAATAAAAATAAAAATAAAAATAAAAATAAAAATATAACTATAATTATAATTATAGTAAATATATTCAATATATAAAAAAATTTATTATAAGATTATAATTATTTAAAAATATATTATTATATAACTACTTTAAAAAATGATATTTATTTATTTATAATTATAAATATATATATTTATAATTATAGTAAATATACATTTATAAATATACTTATTTATAAATATTTTTGTTTAAAAATATATTTCTAACATTTTTAAAGAATATATAATCTTAAATGCATGCATGTTAAGAATGAGGAAAATTGAATAATTAAAAATGAGTGGACATTAAAAATACTGAAAAAATGGACAACTTTTATTAATTAAATATAAATTATTTAGAAAATATGAATATATATATTTAAATAAAGATGAATATATATTAGAAATTATAAAACATAGTAAATTAATAAATATAAATGAAATATTATAAAATGAATAAATTCCCAAAAAAATAATTTAAAATGAAATAATATTACCGAACTAAAATAATATTAAAAATAAATAAATAAAATTTACCAATTAAAAAGATAATATAGTAAATTTATGATGTTACTAAATGAAATTATAAAATTAGTAATCAAATTTGAATAAGTTGCATAATTATTATGTGTATGTGTTTCAATATAATATTTCATTAATTACATAAATATTTGACTCTGCATGTTGTATAAAAAAATTTATTAATTAAATATATGTATTTTTGAAATCAATGTAACACACATTTGATATTTGTTAAATTATAAAATCAAATGACATTAAATTAATGTCTATTACTTGATAAAATTTGTTAGTATTTTTAATTAATATTAATTTTTAAATACAGACCATTCATTACCGAATATTTGACTTATTTGATATAGAAATAAATATTTTGTATTATATAAACCATATTTTTTTTTGAAATATTATATATATATATATATATATAAATATAAATATATTATATTTATTAATGAATGATTATGTATAAAAACCACTAAAAATGAATAAGACATTATTATGTTGTTAACTATTACATTTTATTCATTTTCTATATTTATATTTAATATATATTATTTATTAATGTTTATTATTAATATATATATATATATATATTAAACTTACTCATTTTTATTAATTATTGTTTCATTAATAATTTTTTGAATAATTTTAAAGTTTATTCTTTTATATTTTTATTATTATTACAATTTATTAATTTATTATGTTTTTTGTCTAATTATTATAATTTATTCATTTTATATATCTATATTTTATATAGAGTATTTATTAATATTTATAATATATATATATATATATATATATTAAATTAATTCATTTTAATTAATAATTTTTTAATATTTTTCTTAATTTACTCATTTTTAATTTTTAATTTTATAATTTATATTATTTTATTCATTTTATATATCTATATTTAATATTCAATATTTATTAATATTTATAATATATATATGTATATTAAATATGATCATTTTTATTAATAAATATTTGATTAATAAATTTTGAAATATTTTTCTTAATTTATTCATTTTTAATTTTTATTTGTTTAATTACTAAATTTTATCTATTTTTTATATCTATAGTTAATCTATTTTATTTATTTATATTTTTAATTCATATATGTATGTATTTATTATATTTATTAACTATTATTTAAATAAAAAATTATTTTTTTGTAATGTCATAATTTTTAATTTTTAATTGTTCAATTATTTCATTTTTTTATTTTTAATAATAGTATTCTTTTATTGGTTTGTATAAATTTTTTTCCAACGGACCGGGTTGGGTTCTGTTCGACCTGAATACGAAGGTGGTCGAAGTCCCGGGTTAAAGATAGGGTGGGAAAATGACGATGTGGGCCCATAGAGGGTCTATATAAGTGTCATGAATATACGCGGGACGCCATCCCTGTAACAAGATTATGATAAATGGTATTGGTAGAATGATATAAAAAGAAGGTCCCTATCTTGTGTTGTTTCGATGTGGGTCTCAACAAGCGATCGATACCTTTATCAGGTCGAAAAAATAACAAATAAAGGATACCCTTTATTAGTGCTAAGAAGAAATTATTGATAAAGGGTATGCTTTATCAGCACTAAAAATAAAGGGCTGATAAAGGGTTCCTCTTATCAGCACTAAAAAAACCCAGATAAAGTGTACCTTTTATTAGTGCTTCTTTTAGATATGATAAAAGGAACCCATTATCAATTTTTTAGCACTGATAAAGGACACCTTTAGTAGTGATTTTTTCTTTCTCTAATAAAATCCAGTACAATATATAACATGTTTTTTATTAGTGATGCTATCATATCATGTAATTTAATATTGAGATGTTGTTAGGTGGCTAATTCCTTATTTAGATCCTCTATGAGCATGCATTGGCTCTAAGACACTTCCTCAACGTACTTCGCATGGCTATGTTGGCAGATTAACATAATGTTAATCTCCAAACGTCCCATATATTTTTCTCAATCATCATATGGATTTATCAGACCTTTCTTTTATGGAATAATAAAAAACACTTCACCATTGGTGCAACCGTGGAATGAAAGCACAAATTATCTAATGAAACAATAAAATCATGTTTTTTTGACATTTTCAAAATATAGACTTATTTATTCCCAATTACTAAAAAATAAGTAAATTATCATGAATTATCCGAATAAGGGATTATATTAAATAAATAAAAGTAAAAAATATGAGAATTTTTGGTTGAATATGGTCTAATGTGTGGTGTTTTTTATAATAGGTTCAAGCTAATTTTCTCTCTTCGAAACTGAAGATAGTGAGGCGCCATGTGTTTCTATCTCTTTCGTAGGGGATTTTGATCACGATAGAGTTTGAAGGTTATTCCATGAAACGTTTTCATTATTCTTCTTATCTTATTTCATATGAGGTGGTTAGGTTATAATTTATCTTGGAAGTGTTTCCCTCATTAACCCAAAACATTGTCACAATGTTTAGATTTCTGATGTATCTTGAGTTTTTGAAAAAGGATGAGGTGAAAAAGAATATTCTTAAATAGAATTAAAGTTTTAGAAAGTGGATTAATCATAAATTCATAGGGTGTAAATTTATAGGTAGTGGTTCTTAGAATTTTTGGGTAGTCAACATTTCGATTAGTGGGGAGTTAGTCACATGTTTCTTCTTTACATTTCTCTAGAACTCGATGTTATTTGGATTTTTTTGAAAATATGACGTGGTTTCATTTATTTTAGTGGTTCTATCCATGATTTATTTTATTTTTCTACCATAATTTGTGGTTATCATGGGACACAAAGTATTTTTAATATAAAACATCAGTAGTATTTACGTTTGAAGCCATATAAACAATATTTGGGTTATACGGTATTTAGGAAGCAAATTTGGGGTGAATTAAATAGAGTATAACCCATTATTTTTCTCATACTCTAGTATATAGGGATGATCATGCTCATAGAGGTGGTTATCATCAGAGCTTGTGAGGTCGAGGAGTAGAACACAGTTATATGTATACCATGGTGTTTTCATCTCTAAGTGGATATGACTTCTCTTGAAAAACCATAAGATTATTTTATACCTTATCTTTTTCATTGTTTGATTTTGGACCTTGTAATTTGTTTGTTGTTCCAACCTAGGTCTCATATTTATTACTGAAGGTGGAGAGACTTCAAGTGACCATAGTGTTGAAAACTCCATTTAGAGGTCATTCTATCTTGTTTGAGGTGTGTTCTAGATATAATCTAATGATGGGGCATCATCAGTCATTAGAGGATTTCTTTTTTATAGACACAACCATGAAATGTCATTCTTGGTATGTATTGTTTGTGTTATCCATGTTCTATTATTGATTAAATCCATATTAGAATTTTGTTCCTCGATGAGATATGTGAGAATATAGTGTTCATCAGTAAGCAGGTTCATCAGATGGATTACAGATGTTTTGGCCATTTTTCATCTTAGTTGGAAGAGTTGATATTGAATTCAAAGTAAGTGTAGTTGAAATTGTTTTCAAGAGTTATTAAATACTTCCCTTAAGTTTTTTCTAAAAAGGTAATGACACTACTACCATGACGTGACATCATGTTTGGTATAGAGTTAGAGAATACTGCCTCTCCAATATGCAGGTCTCTGTTTTAGATGGGACCTTTCGAATTATATGAGTTACATATTTAGGTCAATTATATTTCAAAAGGGTTTCATCCCTCTTAGCGCATCACCTTGAGTTTATTTTATGTTGTTCAAGAGTAAGTCATATAGTATTTTAATGTTTTGAATATGATATCATTGGTTAAATCTAGAAACAGTAAGGAATGACTATCTCATTCCATGGATTAATAATTTATACAATAAATTTAAGGGAGCTAGCTGGTGGAAATATCCTTAGGACTTGATGTCAGTCCTTCCTACCCAATGTGGAACTAAAATACTTCCCTTTTTGATTGGTATTAGATACTTCAGTTAATAGTTTTTCTTATGGAATAGGTTGTGCTTTTTCTTCAATGTTTCATTTTTTGGTTATCCGGTGAAGGAATTTATATTTTTTGGCTTCTTGTGTTTGGTTATGGCTCCCAAAATTGGTCATGTATCCCTTGATTTCATCCCTTCTCCACCATCCTGATCAAACATACAAAACCCCATATTTTTCATGTGCATTGGTTTTTCAGGGTGGTTTGGGATTGTGAAGGTGGAAGTTGAAGGTATGAAAGATTCTTTATATGGTGTTTGTCTTGGATGGTTTAATTTCATTTATAGGTTGGGGTTGGAGAGCCTGGTGTTGTGGATATTTGACAACATGGTATATCATTCCCCTTGTCAGAATTTTCTCATTTACTTTATTTTACTTTTTTGGTGATTTTCAATTTTCCATCTTAGATGTTTAATAATTTCCTAATGATTTTGGTTTTGATTGTTTTTTTGATCATTTTTTTTGTTCTTGGTTCATTTATTTTAATGTGGATTCATTAGTTTGATTCTACACTAGGTCTCCTTGATGGTGTTTATTTTTTGATAGCTTATTCTCCATGAAGTGTTGATTAAAAATGATAATTGATTTGGCTTCATGATGTTTTTAGGGGTGAGAAGTCACCAGTGACTAGGATTGTGATTTTAAACTCTGTTGAAAATATATATGACTTTGGTCAGCAGTCTTAGTTAGTACATATCTCAAAGTGACCTTTGGCCCCCCACCCATTCCCATTTCATAATTTTTAATTCAAACTTTTAGTTTAGTAATGTAATAATGTCTATATAGGGGTATTTCAGACATTGGTGTCTATAGAGTGTAATGGTTCCTGATCAACCTCAAAGTGTTCTTTTGAAAAACAATAAAAACATAATTTTAGAAGAGAGGGTGATGGAGGAAGGAACCCTAATACTTCTTATGGATATAATTATGGACACTTTGAGTTTAGGGTTATTCCCATTGGTTTTATAAACACCCCAACTATTTTCATGGGATTGATGTACTCAGCATTTCATAAGTTCATGGATCAGTTTTTGGTAGTTTTCATTGATGGAATCAATATATATTTAGATTTGAGGAGGAATAATATGGGAACCTAAGAGTTTTATTGGAAGTTATTTAGTGAAAATAACTATATAGTAAGATATGAAACTGAAAGTTATAGATGTGTGAGGTATGTTTACTTAGTAATTTTATATCTTAACAGATATTATATGTTGATCCTTTAAGGATTAAAGTAGTTTTTTATTGGTTTTATCCAAAGAATATTACATAGGTTCATATTTTCCATAGTATAACTATATAATACAAATGATTAATGTTCAAATTCTCTCATATTTTGTCATATTTGATATATTTGATAAAAAAATTCCATTCCATTAAATAGAAATATATGTATAATGTTTTGTTTGACAACCTAAAATAGAATCTAATAAGTGATCCTTTACTTTAGTTTATAGAGGATGGAGTTATGTTTATGGTTTTATATTATACATCCTATCATATTATATTTTGTGCTATAATAAACAAGGTAGAAGTGATATCTCATAGATCTTAATAGTTACATCCCCATGAATATTACTTTTCCACCCATGATCTTGAGTTAACCATGGTTATACTTTCCTTGAAGATGTAGTGACATTATTTTATTAGAGAGCACTTTTTTGTCTTAAATATTATTAGATCTATTGGAATATATTCTCTTAGGGATATATGAATATACATAGAGGATTATATATTAAGTAATTAAATGGGTATGACTTTGAGATATCCTATGTTCCAGTTAAAGGAAATTCTATATCCAATGTCACGAGTAGGAAGTCTCAAGGAGATATTTCTTTAGAGTCTATAGATGCATTGAATATGATAGAAGAACATGAATATTTACATCTGAACATAGAAGAATCTAGTGGTGTAATATTCTATTATAATATGACTTCAGATTCTTATTTTATTATATAGTTGGAGGAGATTCATTTAGGGGATTCTGATGTGGATGTTAAGATGGATAATTTTATTTATAAATATTATTTTGAGGGATATATAGAGGATGATAAACATTAGGTATTTTTTCATGGTAGTATATTGATTCCATTGGTAGTTTGAGTGGTGATTATTTGTTTTTTTTTTCATATCTCACCTTTAGTAACATATCCTTGTATTACCAATATGTATCTTTATTTGAGGAATTAGTTCTCTTGTCCATGTTTGGAGTTGTTAGTGGCTAATTTTGTGTCTTAGTGTTTATTTTTTTAGTGAGTGAAAAATAATAATCAGGTTCCAGTGGGTTTTTTTCCGCCATTTGATAATAATTAATTTAAATTAGAGGATATTTCAATATATTTTATTATTTTTTTACATCAAGATCAGTAAGGATTTGATTCTCTCAGAGTTATTATTTATCTATGAAAAAAATAATCTCATTTATTGATAATCAAAGAGTCATTTATAGTGGATTCTTTTTCAATATTTTATAATTAGGATGTAGAGAGACTCAATAGGTTTTCAGGATGATTATTTATAATTAAGATCCTTGAATTACATCAAGAGTGTTGATGATTCTTTGATATTAATTTTTCTCTTAATTATTCCTTATCATTAATTTTCACTATAAATGGATGTTCATAATAAGTGGATTATACATATGTTAATGGAAATGTTCAATGAATTTTTTTTATTTTAGAGTATTATGGGGATAAAAATTGAATTTACTTGAGTTTACCTATATTAATAGTTATCACACTTATATCAATATAGTTATGTTTTATCCATTGTGAAAGAAAACTTTATGATCTCCATTACACTGGTTTAATATTTGAGATTAAGTGATACTTAGACAAGATTTCGTATAGAACATGATAGTAAAAGTTTAGGTGAATCTTAATCCAATGAATGAATATAAGGGCCATCATAATTTCTATATTGGTTGAAAGACAATACCTATAGAGATCAACGTTGGGGATAATGTGTTTTTGAATGTTTATTTTTATAATGGATACAATTTTTTTAATCATGTGAGTAAAATTTATTCTCCAATTTTTAGTCCTTTAGAGATGTTTGAGTGAGTTTATAAAGTAGAGTATCTGTTATCTCTTCCTACTCAAATAGATTTTATCTTCAATGATTTCCTTGCATCATAACTTTAATAATATCTTTATGATATATCCCATTTCATTTATTAAGGTGTGTTATATATTTATGGGGATATGATGTTCATAGATAAGCTTACTGAGATTTACTATCATCATGAGGATGTGTTTCATGGGTTTATCCATCTCCTAATTCATGTGTTTTGGAGGAATAAGTCTTTTAGGAGTGCATGTGGGAGTAAGAGTTTCAAATGCATGCTCAATATCCAATGTCTTTATTAATCTTATCTTCCAACGATGGTGATATTTTCTTTACATTCATAATATTAAAGCTATTTATACCAATTGAGATTTATTTTTTTCCATTATGTGGGAAAGATCCATATTTCAAAGGTGTCTCATGGGTTATCTAGTTTTTAGTATTTTGTTTTCTCTCTATTATTTTTATTCTCAAGGATGAGTATTATTTAAGGAGTATCTTATGTAGAGGTCCAAATTTTACTTGGTCATCTAAATTGTGGTTTTAGATTTTTAGAGGTTATTTATAGTTAGTTAATGTTTAATAGTGGAAGAATATTGGAATTTTGGACCATTTTTTAGTTTTTATCATAAATAATTTTTTGAAATATTTTATTATTATTTGATTTGGATAATTAACAATGATAGATAAATGAAGATATCAGATTCCAAATGTTGTTTTTTGATCCTTGATGTTGTGATGTGAAGGGATACATTGCGGTGAAGAGATAACTTCTGGATATTTTATTATTACTTAATTTGATATTTTTGTATCATGATACCATCCATTATGTTGTGTTTTTTTCTAGGGTTTATTAGGGCTGAGAGAGATGTGAGTGATACACCATGGTAATCAATCGTTCAAGCATTGCTGTGTGATAAGGGGTGTTGTGATTTGATCTTATTTGGATATATAAATTTTACAATGGTTGTTTCCCCTGATATTTGGAAAGATTTCATTGTGATTTTTATAACTAATCACCATTGCATTGTGATGAAGTTCTTCATGACATGATTCTATTAACCAAGATTTTAATTATAAATTTTAATTAATTATCAGGATTATTTCCTTTTCTTACATTATCTCAAAACCTTTAGTGACCCAGGGATTTATGGGATACCTTATAATTCCCTCTTATATGGTGTTCAACATACCCCTTCACTTGAGGCCATAGTTTATCAAGAAAGGTAATTATCCCCTTTTCTTTTATTATTATTATTATTAGTATTGTTATTTTTTTTCTATTGTGGATTATTTATTTTGTGATTTAGGTGGTGGGTTGATATGATTTGGGGTTATTTGAAGTCACTTTCACCTTTATTTTTTTTGATCATTGATTTCTTTCTCTTTATTATTGAGTGGAGTTATAATTGAGGTAGGGGTTTTGGAATATATTACTTATATTTTAGGTTAAATATAAAATTTTAATTATTTTATTTTATTTTTTCAAGAATTTGGAATTTACCAAATAAAGATGAATTATTCTTCTAAAAGTAAATTTGAATGTTCAAAGTGACTCACATTCGTTTATAATGTTTCCTTATTGATGCTTCATATTGTATTGATGATTATTATTTTGTTAAAATTATTTTTGTGATTGTGTATAGATACATGTTTATAATAGATAAGTTATTGAATGATATTGAAGGCACAATTTAAATATCTAAATTATTATTATTTATTTATAGCATAAATTTTTAAGTATTCATATGAAAATAATAACATATAAAGGAATTTAGTTAGATATTATGATCTGTTGTTTACAATTGTGATTTTATTATTATTTTGAAATGTTAAAGAATTTTTTATTGGGTATGTAAATTAAATATGGTAATAAAAGATAGAATGTAATTTTTTTATTGTTGTATTTATTGTGCCTAGTGTAAAGGGATATGAGAAAATATGAATTATTATTTCGGGGAAAATGTGTTTTTTGTTATGTTGTTGTTGTGTACTAATTTTTCTGATATAGAAATAGTGGTTTAAGGTTTATTTTATTGAAATTATGTTGTTTATAAAGTGAATATGGTCATATAATTTATTATTGTTTTTAAGCAGTTTTTATGGTCATATATGGTAGATGTTAAAGATATGTAAAAATGTTGAATAAATTAAATAAAATTTGGGAATGAGATACAATGATATGATTGTTTGGATAAAATTAGAAAATTCAGTGGTGTATAAATGAAATATTTTAAATTGAAATTAATATATTGAAGTGTAATATCATATTTATGAAACCATAGTTTCTAAATCTAAAGGTTAATAGGTAATATAATGCGAGTCATAATTTGGTAACATGGAATTGGTATTAAAATATGAATTGGGATGATATTGTGTGAATATTTAATTGGATCCATAGATAGGTGATTTTTTTGTATATAGGTGGTTTATGATATTGATGTGAGGTGGTTTTGGTAAGGTGTTATATGTGGTTATAGATATACAACATCATAGAGATGAACCTTAGTATATTCCAAATTTCTATTCAATATTAGTTGTATATCTATTTTTCCTATGAACCACCACCCAGTTTTGGTAATATGACTAATTCCCATTTGAGGTTTTGGGTTTTGGGAATACACTAAACATATAGGATATTTTTTATTCTAAAACCTATCTATTCTCCCTTAGATTCTATATATTATAGATAAACTATAGGTTGTGATATTTTATGGTTATTCCATATGGTGACACGGTGGTGTTGAGGATGAGGTAGTGATGCAGGATGTGGTGATGATGTGTTTATATGGTTTTTATGTGCATTATGTGGTTGTGTCTTATAGTATGTTATTGTGGGATATAGTGTATTTCTATATTTATAATTTTTTTTCTATGATGTGGCATGAGTATGTGGTTTTTTGACACAAAAGGGATGGGATAACTGAGATATATGTCATTAGGAAATGAGGGTGACTAGTTTAGTAGGAAAGTTGGTGTGTATTTTATTTCAATAAATATTCTTATGGTTAATATATTTCTATACTTGTATGTGGATTTAGTGAGTGATACATAGTGCGGTTGTATAGTAGTTGACTGAGTTTAGGTTACAAATTAGTTTTACTATTTATTCACTAAGGAATTTATATGATTTTCCCACATTCTCATGATAGTTTCAAAGGATGATTCAAGTTTGTATACTCATATTCTAACCTTTATAATATATATATAATTTTTATATATTCTTAGGGTAGATTTATTGATTAGGATAGACACTAATAACTTGTGACGTAGGGGCTTGTGGAGTTGGATTCGTAGCTGTAGGAGGTGATTGTGGTATTATCTTACTTTTGAGACTTTGTTTCACAATAACTTGAATAAATTGTGGGATTGTGGTTGATTTATACTAATATTTTTTTTGATTATACTATTTATTATTGAGAATTCACAGGTAAAGGCATCCTATATTATGTGATCATATATTTGATTCTAGTCACCATATTATGGCTTATTGAAAATAATATTTGAGGGTTAAACATTTATTCACTACTTACCAAGGTAGGTTTCAAATAGAGGTGGTTGATGACACCATACTCCTACATATTTCCTAAAATATCTCTTGTTATTTATTTCTTTTTTATTATCACATCATATTTTTTTAATTTAATGGAATAAATTAATCATTGATTTGTAATGTTCTACATTTTCAAATGATGTTGAATTTGTTTTTATTTTGGGGGTCATGTTATGTATTCTATACCTTATCCATATATATGACAAACACACACACACACACATATTAAGAAGGTAAATTTCATATTGAAAAGTTTGGGTCATTATAGTTAGTCAATATGGTTTCCTTTATTGGTCAGTTTAGTATTAAGAAACTTAAATAATGTAGTTATTTTATCATGACTTGTGTATTAAACAACAAACATATTTCTTTTCTTGAATAATTTTTAGGAAGGCATGTTCAAGACATATTGAAAGCTAGAGAAAAGGCATGTATCGATGTTTGTTTATTTTTAAAACTTTTAATATTACAATTTTCATACGATGATCTTTTTTTAAAAGATATTATATTATTATAATATGAATATATATGAGAGATATATAAATAATTTAATGAATAAAGTATGAAATATATCATTATGAAATTATTCAATATTGAACATGTATTTTTAATAAAAAATCCCCAAATTTTTGTTAATAATATTTTAAACTTGATTATTTATTAATGTTGATTAGTAAATCACATAATGAGGATAATATATAGGTCAATAAAACTAATTTATTATCTCATTTGTACCAAAAAATGACTTGGTTTGGGCATTATGTAATAATTTTTCCTTTTAAATGATAAACACTAAAGAACTCATATGTTTGTATTACTCAATTGTGATGAAATAATTTCATAACAATAATATGTTTTGATATTAATTTCAGTTATGAATCCATTGTATGTTATTGAATATATTTTGAAATTATTATTTTAGTATATTCTATGATAATTAAAAAATATAAATTTAAGAAATAGACCAAAAAATATTGAATAGTATTGATTAAAAAATTTTCACTTTTTTTCCTTAAATTTGTAAGTTACATTCCTAAAATTTTATAGTAGGAGACTCATTCATTAATTTTAAATTAGATAATATTTTTTTAAATATTTAATTATATAATGAAGATAATTAAAAAAAATTTAAATATATTAATTCCTTATATATATTTTTTAAATGTAACAATAATTATTTCTTAAATAAATTCCAGTTTCATACATGTGCATATAATGTGAAAAAAGACAATGAATAGTTATTTGTTCTTAAAATGAAGATTCTAGCCTGAAAATAATCTTTACATTTATGGGATGAGTGATAAAATTACTAAAATATATTATTCTAGATAGAATTTTTGGATAATGATTAATTGTTAAATATTTTGAAAAACAATTTTTTGCTTGATCATCAAATTAAAAAAATTATTGATGTAAAATATAAATCCCATCTAAAAAAATGAACTTTTATATTAGGGAATAAAGGGAATCACATTTATTATTCTATATAATTTTCTTCAATAACTGATTTTGTAGATTATAAAAGTTTAATAAAAATAAAATTAAAATTAAGTAATAATTTTTTTGATTATTAAAGTGATATTTGAATTAAAAACATACAAATGCTATCTATATGAGTTATTTAAATCATTAATTATCTTGGTAATAATGAAATATTTTTTATGACACATTTCACTTAAGAATTTAGTTTGATATTTTAATAGAGGATAATTTTCTCAACAATTTTTCCAAAATTCTAGAGAATTATGAATAAAAGATATAAATGATGATGGGAATGATGAATATAATAGAGATGAATATAATGAGAGTGTGATTATTAATTAATGAAATAATTTACATTGGATAATATCTTGTAATTAATTTTAGTATCCACTGATATAGGATTTTTATTAGTATATAATTATAAATAAGAAACATTATTTAGTTTTTTTCATATTCTAATTTTAATGTGAAAAATTCATGAAAGGAAAATTATATTGACTACATGGACCTCATTTTACTTAAAGATTACAATATAATTACTTTTTTGGTGTAATAATATTCACTTATAATGGTAATTCCAAGTTGAGAATATATATTAGTATCATTAATAGGGTTTGGAAAACTAGCTAGTCTTTCCCAAATGGGTCATATTTTCATGTAATGAATATTAATCTAGATAAAATTTTAAAAATAATATTTTATTACCATGAAAAATTAAATCTTTCCATGCATAGTTCATGATTAAAGGCTTAATAGGTTTTCCCGTATTTGAAAATAATTTTTTAAAATAAAAAAAAAATAATTTAATAAAAATTAACTTTAATCATTTTTTATTTTTTAAGGGGAATAAATTAAATTTATATTGTTCCAATGTGATTCCCTAATACTCCATAGTATAGTGCTCACAATGGAATCATAGAGTGTTACATATTAGTTGAGTAAAATTTTCATGTACTGAAAATATAATTTTTATGAAATTTTGGCACTTAGTTAAATTATTAAATTTTGTGTTCTAGAATTTTTAAAATATTTCTTCCTGTTTTTTGATCTATGATTCATGAATTTATCAATTAAACTCTTTAATGTTTAATAGTAAATATATTTTTGATATAAATATTTTTTTCTATCACATTATTTAAAGCAATATTATCGTTTATCCATATTATTTTAAGAAAATAAATAAAAATGTTCCACATAATAGATCACATGTGTTTACACATATGTTATAAAATTCACAAAAAAAAAACAATTTAAATGATAATATTTTTTTGAATCAATGTAATATTTTATTTATAAGTGTTTGAAGTAAGAAAAACCCTTGAAAAAACCAAAGATGCCATAAACAAACTTTTGAGAGTCTGAACTAACAAAAAACCCTAAAAGATGAAAAATCCCATCATACAAAATTCTACACAAAAAACCCAAGGAGATATCATACCATACTCAATTAATAATGGTTACATATCCCAAGTCAAAAAATCCCCATGTATAAAAATTATAGGGGATATAATAAAACAAGAACCCACTAATTCCCCAAATAATCTCAAAGTTGTGTTTGAAGATTAAAAAATATAGTTTTCTGAGTAAAAAACCTACTTGTAAAAATAGATAGACCATTACCCAAAAAACCCATCTAATCCACACAAACCAAATACCCAAAATCAACCATAGATTGACTATCATATTATATAACTAAGGATCATGACACCTAACACCAACACACCCCTTGGTGTTTGAAAGATCCAGTCATCACCTCAGTATATCAACCACCTCTATATCCATAAATCTGTATTAGTTTTTTTACATCTAATAAAGATAGATACTTTGAGTCCCAAAAAAACCATTAGTGGATGAAAAACCAAAGATGGATCAATAATAATATAATAAACAAGAAAAAGAATACTGTCCAGTCATTTTAACCCGACCCAGTATATATTAGTTATCACCATGCCAACCAATATCAAATGATCTTTGTTACATCTAACAAATGAAAGAAACTAGGAAATGTTTTAATAACAAAACATTCTAGCCACACATAGGGACCACCAGTTAAGAAAAACCAAAAAACACCAGAAAAAAGAACACTAAAATGAGAAAAATTCAATAAAAATTCCTTGTTCATCATCTTCATGATTTTAAGTGGTTTTTAATCCTTGAAACTGACCTCAGAATATTACTTCTCAAATTAGACACCTTTAGGAATATCAAAACAAACCCTGTTATCTACCTGAAGATAGATACATTAGATAAGGTAAAAATAGATAATGAGCATCATTAGAGAATACTTGGAAGTGACTGAACAACACCATAAAATGGTAACCAAATAAAAAACCCAATAAAAATTGAACATCCATAAAAATCATGAATGAAAACCCACCACGTTTCACAACAATATAAGGCACAAATATCAAAATCAAAAATCATGGGGAATGACTGAGATCTCAATTATGGATGCGGTTTGTAGCCATTCCATATCCAAACCACTATCCTATCATCACCAAATACATGGAAAAGTGAAGAACCATAATAGTCTATGAGATCCTCCATGCACACAAGAAAACATCACAACATGATGCCCACTCCCCCTTTACCCTTTCTAAAACCAAAGACATCCCTTACCTAGTGTGTTATAGTAGAAACAATCAGTTGTAACCAAGAAATTGAACCAAAATCAAGATGAATTCATTTTATCATTCTTCTAGATGCATATAAAAATAAGGATATATCTATAACTATTATAGAATAAAAAAAATAAGAATATTGATGAATAAATTGGGTGCTTTAAGCCTTCCTTCCACACTCTATCATGGATTAAGGATGGTGTGAAACCTATTTCGATGAGTGTAGGGGACTCTCAATAAAGGTGTATTTTTTATATAAAAAACCCTACTCTCAACCTCTTTTTCAACAAATAATAGTGTTGATAAAATATTTAGTTGAGAGGTGATGTTGACCACATTCATTAAATTCTCCCACTTGGTCCAGACTGATTATAAATAATATATAGACTAATTATACCTCTTTAATAGTAAGAACAATACATGAATCATAGATGCATATAACCTGGATTAATGAGTATTACATGTATCACAATGTATTATATTTCTTAAATTACCATGTAAATAAAGATCAACCACATGGTTTATTATATATCCCAAAAATAGTTCAAAAAATGAATGTGTATAAAATATTTAAAATTATGAAATATATATATTATGTTTCAAAAATATTCATACAAAAAATGAAATTATATTGTGAAATTTCATCCCATAAAATTT
The DNA here is from genome assembly GCA_963277665.1 of Viscum album. Lineage (NCBI taxonomy): Eukaryota > Viridiplantae > Streptophyta > Magnoliopsida > Santalales > Viscaceae > Viscum > Viscum album. The sequence goes on from OY728159.1 coordinate 740,823,177, forward strand.
TCAAGATTCCAGAATCGGAATGGATTCATTCCTTTAGTAAAAGGATCTATAATATTCAATTCAGTACTTATATGCTTAATAAACACTCTCTTATCTTTAACATGTTCCTTTATGGATAAGTACATAATGTCAATTTTTTACTTTGACCACTAGATTTTTTATTCTTAGTTGTAAAGATTGAATATTAATTTTTCTAATAAATGATCAATTTCCTAGAAATAGAATCAATAAATAGCATCCCTAAAATGAAACTCTATAGTTATACACTGTGAGAATTTAAATTAAAACATGAAGAAAACTCAGATTCTATAGTAGAATTATATATCCATGCATGTTCGACACTTTTATATGATAAAAATATTCCAACCATAAAAAATATATACCCAAAAGTTGATTTGAATAAATAAGGAGAACTAACAAAATATCACACTTAATAGATGAAAATTTACAAGATATTAGTCCATTAATGAAAAAGAATGTATTCTTTTTTCCTATGTAGGTATCAACAATACCTTTTTCAGAAATTTACATTGATTTATACCTGTATTACTCTAACATCATCATAACATTCCAATTGAAAATTAAATGTGTGGCCATTTACTAACTCAAGTATAGATGAAACTACATATAACATAAGCATTTGGGATGGTTAAAATTTGTTCTAATTATAAATTATTTTTAGGAAATTTATTAAATTTGAGATTACCATCCTTAATAATGGGTATTATACTTGGTTCACATTATTACATCATAAATAATGTAAAAAATTTATAAATAATGGACTTTTAAGATAATCCTAGAATTCCACACAACCGTTCACATTGAATTTTAATTTCAATGACATAGGATGAATCACCCATATCATTCATGTCAAAGTATTTAGAGAGAAAATTATTCATCTCATATAAAAATCCCTATTAATTAGTGGTAATTAAATCATCATATATGTATAAAATAAGGTAATATATTTTACTCCCACTCAAATTTTGGGATATACAATGATAAAAAAATGTTTCCTTAAAAAAAAGAATAAACGACATAAAAAAATCATAAATAACAATATAGAATTCATTTTTAAAGATATATATAGAACTATTAATCTTTTAAACTAAATTCTCACAATTAATAGATGATAATCCTTATGGTTGTTTCAGGTAAAAGTCATCATCGAATTACAATCTAGAAATAAAATTTCCAAATCTATATGTTTTAATTGAAAATAAAAATAATATACCAATTCCAATACAACACATAAATAATCCTTCATAGATATTGGAGACAATTTATCAATACAATTGATTCCTTCCTTTTTATTGAATTATTTTGAAACTAGCCATGCCTTCTATATATCAATGTTTCCAAATGATTTTTTCTTCATTTTAAAAACACATTTACACCCAAAAATTTTCACGCTAATAGGTAACTAAAAAAGTTTTCAAACTCAATTTATCTTTATGGAATTCATCACTTCAATCATGGAATCATACCATATTTTTGAGTCATTACAACTCATAGATTATGAAAAAATTTTAGGGTCATTTTAATCTCCAATACTATAGTTAAATTTTGGTATATACACTATATAATCACTAATAATTTCATATTATTTCATCCTAGTAGACCATATTAATGCTTCAAATTTACTTTCACAAGAGAAATGTCATTCAACTAGTTTTTAATAGTTTTATATTCTTGAACAACCTGAATGATAAGTTTATTCTCAATATATTATGGAATAATATTTATTTGAACAAAACTTGATAAACAAGGAGCATGGGGAACAATTATTAGTGTATCAACTGATAGAGAGTTCTAAGCTTCTGAATGATATTTCTTAGAAGATTTATTGACCTGTTCACTCATAGTAATCAATTTATTTTTTAATAATTTCATATTTATTTATTCCACAATTCTAGTATTCAATGATTGAAAATAAAATCCGTATCCTACAGAAAATTAAACATAACTAATTATGTAACTAGTTATGATCCTCAAATCCAACATATGTTACTATGGGTTATAAAATCATGCCTTTGAAAGGAATCCCAGAACATCCATATGTCACAAAATCAGTTTCCATTCCCAAATCAATTCAAAATTTGTTTTTGAAAAAACCTTTATTGGAACCAGATTTAGAATGTATGATATTATTTTAGGTTCTTTATTCCATAAGAATCTAGATATATTATATTGAATATAAAGAATACATACCATTTTATTAATGTCAGATTCATTATTTTAGCTATACTATTATGGTATGGTGAACTAATGATTGTTTATTGGTAAATAATAATATTTACCTAATAAACTTCACAAATGTACTTGGATGTTTTCAATCTTTATTTTATCTCCCATAATATTCCACATCCTTATTTTACCACAAACTTTTAACATATATATATATATATATTAGTTTTTTTCCGCTTCATCTACAAAGACATTAAAGGCATCAAGAGCTTCATTTTCACTATGAATTAGTTCAAGATACATATATCATGAATCATCATCTATGAATGAAATCATGAATTTATGTCCATTTAAATATATATCTGAACTACATATATACATATACATGATTTTAAATGTATTTATTGTTCAATTTTCTCTATTATTTTGTATATTTTTTTATTTCACTTAATAATACCCAAACACTTTTCAAAATTAGTAAAATCAAGTATACTGAGTACTTCATTATGTATTAATCTTTAAATTATTTATTTGAATAAATGACCTAATATTTATTGACACAATATAAAAGTGTTTTCATTTATAATAATTATTTTAATCCCACTATGAAGATACAATACATCATTACCTTGTAAATTAATTTTGAAAATTCCAATTACAAAGTGCCATATCCAACAGTTTTATTTTGATAAAATAAAGATAAATTAGTTTTATAGAAAATGGATGTAAAATTTAATAGAAAATGTTCAGATATATAAATTAATTTTCTTGTGAAATTTATAATATAAAAGGTCCTTTTTAAATACAAGCTAAATTACATATTTAACATTTGAGTACATCTTCCAACCACTTACACATGTGAGATCACCCTGTACACTTAATTGATTCAAAATAAAATTCCCATCAGATTCCTTAGGTTTTGTATACCATAAAAGGTATGTGAAATATTGATTTTATAATTAGAGTGAATAAACCAATTGTTATAATCTTTATCAATCATATAAGATTCATAAAAAAATAAAGAGATTGAAATACCTTTTTTCTAATCCATTTCAGAAATTTCAGACAACCTTTATTTGTATTTTATTTTCTTTATAGAAGAAATAAATGAGTTCATTATTAGTGTTAGGTTAGGGAAAAACTTTCCCCCTTCACACTACCTCGACCATTATCATGATATTTTACATGAGTTTTATTTTTATGGTGCATAACTAACATACCTTTTTCACCCAATTCCACCTAAATCCTTTTTACCTTTTTAATAAACACAATCATTAATTCCTTAATTGACTATATATCCTTATATGTATTTTAATTTATTTTAAATTGATGATATTAACTAAAAAATAATATGGTCATAATGCTATAGTATTATAGGCATTTTTTATAACCACTGCTAATTTATTTTTTTAATATTATTTATAATACAGTAGAAGCTTCAAAAAATAGCCTCTATTCATGAAATAATTTTATATTTAGAATAAGTTTCATTAAAATCACCACTATATCCTTTTAAAAAATTACCATATTAATCTATCCCCCACTCTTTGATCCCCCTCCCTTGACACTGATCACTCAATCTGGAGACTGCCCCTGACTGCCACTCCGTCGACAACGACCCCCAAAACTCCCTCCCTCGATGTCATCCAGTGACTGCGATGATTCCCCTTGATGGTTCTTATACCCACAATAGTGTCCCCTATTCTTCATTTATTTGTGACCACCACCCTTGATGGTAGCATAATCCTAACCTATTACCCATGACCCTATCCCCCTCTCTACCTTCTTGATTTCTCCAAATCATGTACATAAACAAGTCATATGTTTCTTGTCTCATATCCCCAACCTCTATATTGTATATTTCCCTTTCGTTAGCTTTGTAAAATTCTTCCATGACATCTAAACCTATTATTATGACGGTTAGTATTTATTCATTTATTTTATTTATAATTTTCATATCATATTAAATCATATTTATGATAATTTTATGTTTTGTTAAATCAATAACCTATCATTGTCAATGATGAAGTTGGGTGGAGTTAAAATTTATTATACTAGTTTAATTAATAATTTATATATTTTTATTTTTATTTATAGCAAGAATAGTATAAATCCAATACATGTGGATAAAATTTTGAGAAATTTAAATTAAACTACACCATAATATTCCAAGAGTTTGGAATAAGTTTTAGATTATGAAATTGAAAATAGATTAGTGGATGATAGAATAAAACTTCCCTTTCCTAATTATAAATTCAAGTGATTAATTAATAGAGGAAAAGTTTATGAGAACTTGATTTTGATTTTTTATCTTGATATGTATTTTTTATTTGGCTTAGAGAATCGAGCATTTTAGAAATCTAAAATAGTGACTATCTTGTCAATGAAACACAAAGTGACCCATGAGAGGATAATTCAGTTTAAAACATGATAAATGATGAATTTTTATTTGAAAGATACAATGTTAAATATTTTTTTATATCAACATAACATTAAATTGACCCTAGTAGTTTAATCATTTTTTGAACTATAGTGACCAAAAAATGAGTTTTATGAATTAGTTGGAGATGGAAGACAATAACTCTATAAAGGGTGTGCCAAGTATTTGAAGTTACATTTTTCTACTTATGTTGTATCATATAAAGTGTCCCAATGGAATTTCTCAAAAAGTAGTGTCCATGATTTTAAAGTTTCATCATGATTCATTTAGTGAAATAGATACCCCTTCATCATTATATGAGATGAAGAAAATCATCAACATAGTTAGAGTTGATTATTCAATGATACTTTTATACTATAATTATTTCATGATTTTTTTGGTAAAAGAGTATGATAAGGAATAATGGATAATATTTCATACAAGTATATCAATGTTGATGAGAAACAATGAGAGTAAAAATCAATGCAACACTAGGAAGAAGAAAAAGAAAACTTCCACAAACACATTTCATTAATTCACTCTGAAACCATCCTTGCAAAGATTATTCATATTATCCAATACTATGTATAATATGAATTGGAATACTCAGGATGGTAAGAATGAAGTCTTTTTGAGACATCCAAAATATTCAACATCATGGAAGGTGTTTGATTCATTATAACTATATTTTTTCTTCAGATCCAAAGAATGTATGTTAGGGTTTTTAATCAAATGGTTTTTGTCCTTTTAGTAGTATAAATACTAATTATAGAATATAGAAATTTTTTTGATACCATATAATCTTTCTCCAAGGATGTGTATGATAAATACTTCTTTCATTATTTTAATGATTATTTATGGAAACAAAATTCATATGAATAACATTAATGTATACCTTTGACCTCTAATTGAATAATTGTAAGAAATATGGGATGATTTTGTAGAGACATATGATACATCAATGTGAAAACAATTAAGAATTAATACTTTTTTAATATTTAAAACCATAAACATTATTAGTCTAGAAAAATTATCTAGTTGGAACACTCATATTGGTTTGTCATGTCATGTTTGTAATTTTTATTTTGAACATCAATGATTACCTCATTATAGAAAATCAATTTTTATGTGTCATAATCAATTTCTAGATGCTTCTTATAAATCTAGTTTGGAATCGTCATTATTAAATATACACATTGAATTTATAAATTCACTGAAGGTGTGATATAGTTTGGAAATCTCAAGACAATTAATGGATTTCACTATAGAATTTGGAAAATTAAATCAATTTAAAAAAGGAAGAATGGTATGAGAAATAATATTTGAACCAACTAGAACACAAAATTATTAGAAAATAAATATATTTTTCAAACTTCCATACTGGGAGTTTAATTTGAAACATCATAATCTTGACATAATGAATATTGAGAATAATGCATGTGACAATGTAATTTTTTACATTTCTTAATGGGAAGGTTAAATTAAAGGATCATATTAATGATCATATATATTTTTAATTAATGAATATAAAGTGTGGTTTGTGGGAAAATGATAATTCCAAATATCCTATAGGTGTTTTTACAATGAAAAATCTTGAGAAAGTTGAATTCCTTATATTATTAGATAATTTAAATGTTCCAGATAGATATTTAAGTAACATTTCATAGTGCATTGAATTAAGACATCAAATATTACATGGATTTAAAATTAATGACTCACATATTCTGATGGAGTAGTTATTGAAATTATGATTACATAATAAGTTACCTAAAAAAGTAATTTTAGTTATAATTGAGTGGTGTACCTTATTTAGAGATATTTATAGGAAAACTATAAATCAAATAGATTTTGATAAAAGTCAATACTGAATTGTTTTAAAAATTTTCCATTTGGAGATGTTTTACCCTTAATTTTTTGTAGTCATGAATTATTTGACAATAAATTTGGTTGAAGAAGATATAATTGGTTTACCAGTACACTATTGATGGATGAATTGAATTGGGGGGTAAGTTAATATTATTTTTATTTTTATTAATGAATTAATTTTTATCAAATCATTTTGTAAAAATTTTAAATATGTTTATTAATTTTTGTCCTCGTGTAGTTAGGTAATTTGAAATCATATGTAAGGAATTAATCTGAACTAGAAGGATTGATTACAAATAGTTAGATAACCAAAGTGTGATTGACCTTATGTTATAGGTATTTGTATTATATTGTGAATAGATTAAATTGTGTGGGATGTTTGGATGACATCTCCAATAATTATCATTCTGAAAAATAGTCATTGTTATTTTAAACTATTTTATAACTAGTTAGAAAGGGTTTAAATTGTACACTGATTGAATTAGAGTTACTACAATCACATAGATATTTGATTCTCAGTAGTCTTATTTCAGATCTATTTATTCAATAATTGAGATTACAAACAAAGACATGACTAGGAGGTCAATATTGAAATGAGTTGGAACAAACAAAATTTATTAATTAGGAGGTCATTGAATAGTTCTTTCATCATGTAAGTATATACACATATTCATATTATTAGCGTGTAGTTATTTTTCCTATGTTAAAATTTAAAATGTTTATATTTTTGTTTAGATAATGAATGTTGAGAATTTATCTGAAATATAAAATTATTTTATATTTTTGTATTGTGGTCCTATAAGGTATGAAAAAATATTTGATGCTTATAATATTCCTGGATTCATGTTTCATATAATTTATCATAAAAAGGATTTAATAATCAACATAGTAGTTTATATACACTTATAGAGGTGGGATACTTTGGATATATGATTTATATAAACAAATTAAAACATTATGGTTAATTTTTAGTCGTATTTTTCAAATTCATGTGGGTTGACATTGATAGGGGTATAATTAATTTTTCATTACATTTCACTTTTTCAAAATTATCTTACTTGATCCATAACAATGATCATGAAGAGCGTGATACAATTCTATTGGATTTAAAAGTGAAGATGAATTATTATGTAGATGATTAAATATATAAATGTTGGAGTGATTTTGTATACTCAAAATAGATTTACATAAATGATATGAGAGATGGAGGTCAATTGGTACTATTAGGAAATGAACCTCATCAACCAAAAAATTTTCATTGGTTTTTTCTTGAAAAAAATGAATCAATAGAACATTCTAGAGATAATGAAAATGAAGAACTCATAATAATATAGGATGATAATAATGAATATATTGAATATGAAGATAATTGAAGAAAAAAATTGGTAATGAAACTATATTACAATTTATCAATTATAAGTATTTCATACAAATATACATTGTTCTATTTTTTCCTTTTATATAAAAAACTTTTACTTCATATTATTTTGTACATTTAATATATTCTAAACCATTTGAATTATAGGAATTCCTATTATAGTTTTTAAAAATTTCCTAGATGATTAACATCTTAGTGCCCACCACCACTACATTCAACTTTAGTGGATCCGAGTGGTTCCTGAGTATGAGAGACTTCTAGTGAGCCAGTAGCATCCACAAATAATATTAGTACCCCACTATCTAATGCACCTATGGTGATGAAGTAGTTGGTCACCCCTCTATTTAGGGAATATTGGTGAGTTACCATTTGATGTATGTATGCCATTCTACAAAAAACTATATATTTTATTAATTTAAAGGAATTTTTTAAACAGATAAAGATAACAATAGAAGATATATAATTATAAACATAGTAGATTTATGGGACCTAAAAAACTAAAAAATTATCATTAAATATGATGTGTTCAGCGTATCTACTGGTGATGCTGTTGGAATATATTGATATATTCCTGGGTATCCTACTCACAAGACTATGAGATTTCTCATTAATTATAAATATTAAAGGAATATTGTCATAGCTTGGAAGAATGTGGTGTTTGATAGCCAAGTAAGGGTAATATTAATTTAATACTTATTTATAACAAATTTAAATGGAATGAGTTAAATTATTAATATACTTATAAAATGTTATATTTTTAATTTATATATTTTTTTCTCATTTTGATGTACATGAATCCATTTCATGCCCATGGACCCTAAAATATTTTGGCATTAAATAAAGAGACATTAAATGGAGATTATGACATGAGTTTAATAACACATCTATGATATCCCGATTAATGTATGAGAAGGTTCTTGAAGGCGCATCTCATGAGTAGTGGAATTAGTTTGTCAATATTCATAGAGATGAATCTCATGGGTAATTGCATATTTTACTGTATCTTAGTAACATAAATATAATAAAATTATAATTTTTATTATTGTCACTATTTTTACAGGAATTCTGTAAAAATTATAGTGAACCATGAAAAAGTCATTACCCATATAATTATCTTTACATATTTATAAAGTCTAATGAATTATTTCACATGGTTTGTTGGACATAGAGGAGTTTTAAATATCATAGGAAACCTTACCGCATTTTTTAAGGAACCTACCAGAGACATTGGAGTAATTAATTCTTGATTAATGTTCAATGTTATTTCATAAGTATAAAACTATAATAATGAAAAATTAATTACAACAACAAAAAATTCATAAAACCAATTAAACTGGATTGGCTAAATGGATCCAATAGTGCCAATTAGCTCTTTTGGATCCACTTGATTAATGTAGTTGGACCCAATTAATTGGGTTTATGTATTTTTTGTTGTTATGATTTATTTTCATTTATTATGTTATTATTGTAATGAAAAAAATTAAATATCAATAAAATAATTTACTAATTAGAGAATATTATAACATTAAGATAATTTAAAAAATTATTGTTAATATTGATATATTAACAGGTTAAAATTTAATAAGCCTAGTATGTGAACCCTTCAAAATCATCATCAATTTCCTAGAATAATGAAGTTGTAATATTTTACCAGAAGGTGTATCCTGAGTGTGTATAGGGGTGGTTTATAGTCCTACTCCATCCACTGTCTTTGGTAGGGAATCTTATTTATTTACTTCTACATATAGTGGGTGTTTATGCAGTGTTGTTGATCAGGAAACACAAAGATAAATTTCAAGGTTGGAAGAAAAATCACAAGAACATGAATATTAAAATTAAACATAGTATTAGTGGTGATCAACAATTGAAAAATCCTTTGTATCAGTATTTTAGAGTATGCGGGGTGTGATCCCTGGGGATTCTAACCAAGGTAAATTCTAAACTCAATCCATGACTCAGTATACACTTTTAAAACATATAAATATTTTAAAGTTGTGTGTGAGGGGATAAAAAATAAACAAACATCATTATATGAAAATTAAATTAATGAAAAATTACTGTAGATTGAATTTTGAAATGTAGTAACGGATGTGAGATCAATACAAGTTATGGTTTTCCTAGGATTCTTGTAAACATGTTTTTAGTGTTTTAAGAAACTAAAACTTTAATGTAATGGATAAAACCAAAAAAATGACCTTAAATTGATATGAATTCATGTGATAACCACTATTTAGTTATTTTTAATATCTATAAGTAGAAAAAACATATATTCGATGTGTGGTGTGCTCGAAATGGCTGAATAATAAGTTTTAAAAGATATCAAAGTATTTAAAAACATGTATCAGGGGTAAAGACCAGGAAAAAACATCATTTGGAAATGAAATCATAGAAAAATCACCATCAATTTATTTTTTGAAATATAGGAACTGACTCCATTTCAATCTAAGTTACAGTTTTCCAAGGATGCCCTTAAACTTTTTTTGTTCTTTTAAAACACTAATACATGCTGGTAATGGTCAAAACCATTGTAAATGACCTAAAATTGATATTGAATCATGGGAATACTATTTTTGAATTATTTTTGATTTTTATATGCAGAAAAAATGTCCATCTGATGTGTAGTGTGATCAAAAGCTTTCAATAAGTAGTTCTAAAATAATTTATAGTTAATACAAATTTTTGTTAGGGGGAAAACCAAGAAAACCACATAATATGGAAATGAAATTATAAGAAAATAAACAACAATAATTTATTGAAATGTATGAACTGACATGTCAATCCATGTTATGGTTTCCTTGGATTCCCACAAATATGTTTTTAGTTTTTTAAAACATAAAACCGTGCATGTAACATTAAATACCATATGAAACGACCTTTTATTAACATGGGATCACGGTAATACTGCTATTGAATTATTTTATAGGTTTATGAGTGGAAAAAACATTGGTATAATGTGTGGTGTGTTCATAATGTCCCAATAATTAGTTTTGAATGATATCAATGTCTTTAAAAACATGAGTCTGGGTGTCCAAACCAAGAAAATGGAATTAGATGGCCCTTGAATCAAATAAAAAATGACTTTTTATTGATTTTTGAATTATATCAATCAATTACACATCAATCTAAGTTAATGTTTTCTTGAGATTCCTATATATATGTTTTTATGGTTTGAAAACACTAAAACATTCATGTAATGGTCAAAATGTGATGACTCATATTTTCCATGTGTTTTTTTGGATATTGTATAAAATACTTTAGAGACGATGCATTGAGATAGAGTTTTATTCTAAGTCCCGATGTGCTCAGAATAAATGTTAAAACAATATTAAATATATTAAATAGCATGGTTACACAATTTTCCTATGAAAGTGTAATAACTTATGAATGGAGGCTCAGATCAGATATCTAAGGTAACGATTGAATTTAAAATGCCAGATTTACCCTAGGCACAACTTAACCTTTGTCATCATAGGTCATTTTTGGAAACATTATTGCAGAAATAAAATGGATATAATAATTTAATATAATTTTTATTTGTTTAATGATGCATAGACCAAAATTACCTCTTTAAATTGGAACTTATGAAAAATTTGTAGGGTTAGACACATAACCCTTGAAATTTATGAGATCCACTATAGTCATTGTAGGAGATCTTATTGGTGGATGATGATTGGACCAGAGATTGATGAATGGTACATAACATGATCAAAATATCTCACTAATGAATGTGACACAAGTTTATTATTTGTCTATGATTTATATGAATTGGGGTTGGTCAGTTGTTTGATTTTTTCTTTTCCTTATTCTTGATTCCTATGACTAGCATGAATAAATTAATGAACAGATTGATTAACAGATCTTATGAATTGTGGGTGGGTTTATTAGAGGGTGATAATGGGATAATTACATTTATATTATGATTTATTCCTTATCATTCTCTTGAAAAATAATCTATAATGACATGAACATTGATCTAGGTTTTTTACTCTCATTTTTCCTATTCTTTTATCCCATAGTTATTCATTCACCATGAGCATTCTTCATTTAGCCTATGGTTCAACATATATTGATCAATTGATCGTTTAATAGTTTTTTATGAGTGAAAAAATCTGAAATCATTGATCTGGGTTAAACAAGATACAATGGTGGTGTGACACCATAGTTGGCAGTGGATCAGATGATATAGATGCCCGATTTTGGAGTTCTTTATCACTCAATGAAGAATGACGAACTAGTACATTATCTGATTGGATTGAATAAATATTGTTGTTCGGTGATGGAAATATTTTTCGGTACTTGATTCAGGAATTTTCAGCAATTCGTGGATAGAATCGGAGGCCGAAGCGGTGGAGAAGATGTCCATATCATGGTTCTATAATTTTGGGAAATTCCTAGTTACACGACATTTAAACCAGATCTACACGCTATGGGGTCCACCCTTAGTGGTGGATAGTTTTAGTGAGAATGTTAAGAATCACAGGTTGGGTGACCCCATCATCACAGTGTGTGGTCTCTCCCAGGAAACTCAGTATGTACCTCAGAGTGGACACAGACATGGGTTGGATTACCCAGGTTAGAGTACATTGTGTACTCCCCCACACAAACATAGCTTGGACTAGGTAGATGAGATAAGACATATAAAAGTACATGGGAATATATACATGGGATAATTCCATATAATGGAATATTGTTAGACTACATGGGAAACCGACATGACATGTACTTTTACAGACATGGCTTGATGACACATGTTATTTACACGGACAATACCCAAGGTCAAGGGAAACAATGTGTGAACCCTAATACATTACGTGTAATCTTTTATACATGGCTTGGAGCCCTTGTACTGTATATCATGGACAAGTATCATTAGGATATATTCCCATTATCCTTTCCTTGAATGTTAATATGAAATCTTCTTCTACTCCTAGGACATCGATCCATTCATAATGAATTATTTGATAGTATTTGGAATCCCCATGAGGGGCCTGTAGTGAGATCCTCTTTTCATATTCATGCCCTAGGTGGAGTTCTTGGTATCATAATGACTAAAAAAATGTGGGTACCAATCCAATTATTATCAAGTTAATCCAAATAAAGTTTCTTGGAAACTCTCCATGGCCTTAGGAGTGATCCTCATCTATGTACCATATATCTATAGACGTCATTATTACTATTAGACTCGAGAGTCTGTTCTTTTGGACACATACTATGTGGAATATTTGATCTGGAATTCTTGGATAGTGTAATAAGATTGTGATTTACCTTTATATTACATGTTTTTGTTGATTATATCTAGATATTCTTGTTATATGTATTTTAGATATAAAATTGTGCCAAAGTGATTGTATTTCTTTATTGTATTATTTTTAGTTTAGAGGTGTCATACTAGGTATTATTATAATGACCCCTACCTAGGATTTTCCCGCATGTGTTTTGTCTTGGTAATATAGTTGACCATTTGAAAGAGTTGTTGAGGGACCAGGACTAGAGGATGCTTATTGAGACTAGATTAACTAAGGTGTGTTCCCACAACTTTTTGGTAGTAGTCCCCTTTAATTACTTTCAGGTAAGACCAGGGTTTCATACTATTTGTGTTTGGTCTTTATTTACCCATATTTATTTACTATACTTCCTACAATACTCTATTTGTGGGATTTAGATGTTTGTATACATGGTTTTTTAGTTATTATTATCTTTAAACATTGTATAGGCTTGGAGATGTGTTCTTGTGTACAGGTAATTAGGATAAGGCATCCTGTGATAGTAATATTCCTTCTCGATGCTAGTCACCAGCCCCTTAGCTATTGGAGGTAGTATTGGGGAGTCACAACATGAGACCTACTAGGACGGTTCATGATAGGTGGTATCAAAGTACTCAGTTCTACCTTAGGAGTGAGAGTTTGTATGATTAGTTTGGGGAAACAATATTAAGTGTTTGTAGTTTGAATTTCAAGATAGGGAATCCAGTATTGGGGCGGTGTCCAATGTATCCATACACTGGGACCCTGGTAACCTTCTTTTCTACTCAGTACCTAAGATCACTAGTTGTAATGAAAATAATTGAACATATATCATATAGGAATGAGTTTTGGTTTCCATGTCCTTCTTGAGTGAGCTCTTCAGATATACTCATTGACCGTGACACAACTTGTTTATTTTAGAATGCCTCTATGATGTATACCTACTAGAATTCAACATCATTATCATGAGTATCATCCCCTCATTGATGATTTGTTGATATACAGACCAGTTCCAGAGATATTACATTCAGGTGGTGCACCAGCTATCGAGCCACCTGTGGTGCAACACGAGGTACCAGCCATACAATTGGATGAGTTTTGATGCCATAAGAACTCTAGTTTTCTTAGAGGTACTTGTTATTATAGATCGAGGAAGACCTATGGTGTAGAATGAAGTAATTTTGTGGTTTGCGCCTGATTAGTACAAACTGTGGGACTTTTCCCAGCAAACAATTCATGCAGAAAATAAAGTTACAAAAATTGATTTTAAATTCACTTGAACCACCACATTAACCCGAAATCAACCCTAGATCGACCCAAATAAAATCCTATAATTTTTTTAGGCTCCCTTAGGTTTTCCTTAGGCTCTCATCCTCCGTTCTTGGTGATTTGAAGCCCAATTTTCACATCTGTATCTCTCCAAGTATGTGGTTTATTCTTAGTTAATTTACCATCTATCTTTCATTATTCTCCCATTCATTTTGGGGGTTTTTATCGTATGTTTTTTGGATATAGATCTATATTTTTTGAATATAAATCTATTTATTTCGGATAAATATCTAGATATGTTGAATCTAGACCTAGGATTTTTGGATCTAGATATAGAATTAAGAGATATTGTTTCTTTTAATCATGGATTTGGTTTTTTGATATAAATCATGTTCATTATAACATTCTTGATAGCTCCACTTCATATTGGGTGATTATCCATGATAAAATTGAGGAATTGAACCATGACCTCATGCTATGTGGTTGTTCTGCTCAAATTGGGGATATTTTTGGAGAGCGTTCTTTAACACTATTCTTGAGGTAGGTGGTCTAAAATTCAAATCCCACAGTCCTATTTTTTTATTATGTGCATGAATATTTTATAATTTCTATACCTATTTAGAAATTGTATTTCTATGTAGAATTAATTAATTATAAAATTTTAAAATTATGGGATTTAGGGATCATTGAACGCGATAATTTATTGGAGAATAAATTATGATATTTTGGGATTTTAGAATTGTATAATTAATAGTGGGAATTAATTATTGAGTTATTGATATGGTTGTACCTAATTAATTAATTTTAAATTAATTAATGGGAATAGTTTGGATAATAAAATTGTGATTTTGGAAAATTAATTTTTGAATTATTTATGTCAAGACAAAGATCGTTGAGATTAAATAATTAATTTAAAATTTAATTACTTTTGTATTGTGGTTGTTGAATGGGTATAATTAATTGTATATTTAATTGTTAGAGATATCATGGATATTAAATTGATTGACATGAAACAATTAATTGAGGAATTAATTGGGGTGATTGATTTAATAGAGACAAAACATTTAACTACTCGAATTAATTGGGGATATAGAATTGATTAAGATATAACAATTAATTGAAGAATTAATTTGGGTTATTAATTTTATTAAGTTGGAATAATTAATTGATGAATTAATTATGTGGGGTTTTATGATTGTGGGTTTTAATTAATTAATTTAAATATTAATTAATGTGAGAAATGACATTATTTAATTGTTGATTTAAATAAAGGGTTTAATTAATGGATGAATTAATCAATGTGAGTAAGGAGATTATTTAATTACTGAATTAAATAAAGGGATTAATTAATTTTTAATTAAATAAAGGAATGTGACATGGAAAACTAATTAGTGAAATATTTGAAAGGAATGAATAAGATTAATTAATTATGAATTCATTATTTGAATGTGGAATGAAAAATTGATTAGAAAATAAATTGAATGGATTGAATGTGGTTAATTCATTGTAAATTAATTATTGGGGTTGATGTGGAATATTTATTGGATAATTAATTTGAGGGTTTGTATGTGTCAATTAATTATAAAATTAATTAATGGAAAATGTTGTGAATTAATTAATTTAATAAGTAATTAATATGGGTTTTTGTGTTAATACAATTGAATGATTTAGATTAATTAATTGGTGAATTAATTAATGAGTATTTTTTATATGAAACAATTGAGTGAATTTGGTTAATTATATGGGGAAAATACATAACATGGATAATTGGGATAGTTATTTGTTGAATTTAGATGATTATTTATAGAATTAATAATGTGATATTGAGTTGTAAATTAAAGATAATTAATTATAAAATTAATTATGTGATATTGAATTATTGATTTGAGATAATTAATTATAGAGTTAATTATGTGATATTGAGATTGATGATTCTAGATACTTAATTGTATAATTAATTACGAGTTATTGAGATATTTAGTTAGATAATTAATTTTGTATTAATTTTGGGATTTTGGGTTTGTGGGTATTTATTAATTAATTGATAAATTAAATAATGGGATTGACATGCTTAATTAATTTGGGAAATTAATTAAAGGGATTTATGTGATAAACTAATTGTTGAATTAGTAATGTAATTTATGTGTTTATTAAGTTTTTGAATCAACAAATACAATTGAATTAATTAATTAATTGATGCACTAATTAATGTAGTTGATGTGATTAATTAATCTTCCAATTAATTAATATTATTGATGTGATTAGTTAATTGTTAAATTAACTATAGGAGATGATGTGATTAGTTAATTGTTGAATTAACTATAGTAATTAATGTTATTAGTTAATTGATGAACTAAATCGAGTGTAAGTGATTAATTAAGAGCTAGGTTAACTAAAGAGAATCATGTTCTTAATTAATTAGGGGATTAATTAAGGGGTTTCATGTGAAGACTAATTATTGAGTTAAATATGAGGATGTAATGATTAATTAATTGATATATTAATTATGTGATATTGGGGTAAGAGGTTTAATATTGATTAATCATACTTTAAATGATTATGTTCTATATGCGATAATGTAAATTAATGTTAATTCACCTTGATAAATGATATACCTATGATATGTGTGAAATAGTGAGTGGAAACATGCTTATCTGGCCGACTATTAGGAATTTTAACATGCTCATTCAATTATGTAATATTAAACGGTGAATGGTAACATGATCATTTAGCTAACTATTATGAATAGTAACATGGTCATTCAATTATGTATTATTAAATGGTGAATGGTAACATTCTCATTCAGCCAACTATTATGAATAGTAACATACTTATTAAATTATGTATTATTAAATGGTGAATGATAACATGGTCATTCAACATGAATTAGAGTATGGTTACATGGTCATTCAAATTGTGTGATTAAATGAATGGTAACATGGTCATTCATTTTTTTAATAAGGTTGGTAACATGGTTATCCAAAATTTCTTATTTAATAAATGTTAACATGGTCATTCATTGTGAAACAAGGATGGTAACATGGTCATCTAAATTATGTGATTCAATAAATAGTAACATGGTCATTTATTGTGAAATAATAATGGTAATAATGGTATTCCGAGATATGAACTCACATGATAATAATTCGAACTCTGATATGAGTCAAATCAGGTTCCAAGATATCATATCACATTCGAATACTAAATATGAAGCAAGTATTAAGATATGATATTACCTAGGGAATGCTTCAGGCTCTTGTATGAGATTAAGTAAGGATTGAGGTACAAGTATCCTCGAGAACCCCAGAGTTAATATAATTAAATAATTAATAAATGATAATTTCATAACTATTTATTTGTGAGTTTTACTTATTTATTTATAAAACTTCATACACTGTTTGATTTGATTGTTTTAGACTCCATTGGTGATGGCTTACTGAGTTGTACTTACACCCTACTTAGGCAGTCTGATCGGTACCTGAATAGATTACTTGATTACAGGGCAAGATAAGGGTAATGTCCCAATGTTAGATAGATGAATTGTGGACGGAGCATGGATGAGGGAGCCAATAATGGTTCAAGACCCATTTGGAAGAGTTTTCAGTGTCTATTTATTTTGGGTTTTACATATTGACACTTGGAACATAAATTAGCATATCATGTTTTCCTTTTCTGTTAAATATTGTATTTCCACTTTTGGTTGTATTGTGATATTGGTTCTATTTATGCTTATATATATGCTTCAGCTGTTGTTTATTTATTTTTGCTGGGTTTTTACTCTGATAAAAGGGGGTATAGTCTCCCCATGGATGGCTTACCAGACCCTCACTACTAGTCTGTAACCTCTAGTGTATGGGGAGGCATGCTTGAGGTCATGTGACCAACAAGTTCGGGGAACCATTGGGTGGAACCTAGGCCGAGATGTTACAATATTCTAATCATGGTTAAAAACTTTCAGAGATAGAGGCCACCACAGGTTATGATTAGAGCTTGACCCACAGGTGGCTAAAGACTATCTTGAGTCGGTGACCCAAGTTTTCCATCTAGCCAGGACATCGGTTGACCAGATAGTGGTCCTGGAAGTGAGACTTCTTCATGTATTAGTAGACTAATGGTGGGGTTTAGTGACCCAAATATATGATGAGGTGACTTTACCATGTTTATTGTATGATCATCTCTTCATAGAGGATATCTCTCTAGCTACGTTGTGGGTTGTACGTATCCAGGATCTTCTGCAGCTCCAGTAGAGAATCACGATAGTTGTTGAGTATTCATTGATGTTTACCAATATATATAGGTACATGATGGATATGGTTCATTATCATTTCATTAGGGCTCAGATCTTCAATAGAGTTCTCTATAGAGACATCTGATCTAGTGTTATACCTATATACATTCCTACTTATGATGTTGTAACAACCTGGACATTTTAAATGGTATTTCTTTCCTGGTGAAATGTGTGTAATATTACTCAAGAAAACTATATATCTTTAATAATAATTTGAGTGTAAATTGAAAGGTGACCATCAGTTTTTAACCCTTGTATAACCATTGGTCAATATTACCATTTGAAACTATACTCTAGGTAATAATTTTAATTTTATAATTAGTGTTTATTAGTAAAAACGTAAAATGATAATTAATTCTCAAAGGATTAATTTTGGAATCAACCAGTAGGGTTATACAATATGAAGTCCATTTTTCAGATCATTGTAGGGAGTTACAATGACTGGGGTTATCACTTGACCAATTCGATACCAAGATTCAACAAATGAATCTTGAATGATTTCACCTACATGAGATGTTAAAGTTAGTGGAAATTACAACTTGGGTGATGTTAGTCGAGCACCCCATAAATATATCACCATCACACACCTTAACCTTAGGTCACATGTAATTATTATAAGGGGTTATGTATCAAGTCCCTAGTTACTTAAAGTGTGATTCCATTATATAAATTAAATTTTTATTCTATCAATTTTAGGAAAAGTTTTTCTTAATAAAATTTAGATGGTAATTGATAAGTTGATTTTTCAGACAGAAATTGTATTTTTGAGAAAAGATAGAAATATTTATAATAAAATAATATATTATGAATAATTCATTTTTCAATGAAATAGTATGATAAAAACACTATTATTTAAATATAAATGTTATTTTTTTCAAGTGTGAGAAATTTTACAATGCATTTTTAATCCACCATTATTTATAATAAATAAGGATTTATATACTGAAAAGATAGAATTATCATATTTAGATAATTATTTTGGTAAAATATGTATCATTTTTGAAATAATCATGTCAAAATTAGGTTATTCTGAATTTTTGACAATTTTCTAAAAAATATTATTTTTTATGAATAGAAGAAATGCAGTTGATGTTTTTCTGTATGTTTAATGAATTCATAATTATGTTATAATAATGTAATAAGTAATTTAACCAAATACAAGACATAAGATACCTTATTTTATTAATATAAAATATTTTAAAATATTTTAATCAATTTCCAAATGTACAATTGACATTCCAAATTCAAAAATGGAAACTTTAACATTAAAAATACTATTTTGTGGAAACTTTACTTCTCCATGCCAGAAAATTTAATATAAAATTATAGTAGGCTCTTTTTGATTAAAATATAAAAAATATGATCTGGTTGTCTAATAGCGCATAAAAATACATTGGGTAAGCCCATAGTTTTTTATTTTCTACAACATAGATTTATAATGCCTATATTTGAAAATTAATAAATAAATCATAAACTTTTGCTATAAATATCCACCCATTAATCCATTTAAATTCATTAAAAATATATCCATCATGAAATATATGGTAGTTTTAATTCCAAAGGATTGCTCCCAAGGTTTACCCAATCCTCAAGGTCTCAACCCCCACGTTTTAGGAACAACTATTCAGGGTAGGTGAAATACCCTTCTTTTCTCTTCATTTTAAGAACCTATTTTTTCATATGTATTATAAATGTTTTGTATAATAAATATTATTTAATTTTTATTCATTATATTATTGTAAAATTATGTTTTATCAATGGGTTACCCCTATACCATTTTCTTTGTACCCTTTTTTTAAAACACATTTTATACCCGTTATGCTGCCAGATTTACTTCTAACAAATTCTCTCTTCTTCTTAAGAAATTCCATTTTTTTGAATAAACCAACCACTTTATTTTATAGGGGTATTAACCAAGACTATTTTTTTATTTTATTCTAATATTTACATATATAAATCTCTCATTCCATTTCTTTTAGTTAAAAATGACATGATGATCATGATTTTAAGAGCTTTTTAAACACCATAATTCAGATATGAAGCCCATTTTTTATCCATGGGTTATTTATGAAATGATTTATTATGATCTATGTGGCTCACATTAAAATTAAGACATATGAAGGGTGTTCCATGATATTTATCAAATGCATTGGGTAATAAATTTAATACCTAGAGATGATAAGCTTTATGATACCTTGGTGAATAACCTTGATAATTTTTATAACACCTCGGTGAAAAACCTCAGTGATATTCTTATGAATATCTTATTTAAAAGTTATATCCACATCCATGTTATGATTCATGTTCTTATTATTATTATGATATTCCTATTTCTAATGACTTATCATCATGAATCATGTTCTTTTTGATATTCCTCAAGATTAGGTGTAAAATGTTTCCCTTTCTTTCCCTTACTGGGTCTTATGCAACCATTTCATATTATTTATGTCACCATGATATTAGATATAGTAAATGTACATAATATGAACCTATTATGGATCATTTTAAGTGGATTAGAATAATTTTTTAATTATTCATGTAATATGTACCTTACTTCCAAGTAACTAAAATCTAAAAGAACCTCCGTTTACACTACGTAAATGAAAAGTTAGGTAATAAAAAAGTGGTATTCCATAGTTGGTATCAAAGAAATGATTAGTTATATATGGAAATTTGGATTTCAAAATGTTAGGAAGAACCCTAGGGACATGTTTAGATATAATAAAACATCTGGGTATTTTAGTGAAGTGTTAAGTAAGTGATTTCCTAGAAATGAATTCCATGTCTAGATAAGAACAAGTGGATGTGGCTCTAGTACATATATATATAGGGGTAAAACCCAAAAAATGCTTTGAGATAGACACGAATTCGAACTCTTGCACAACAAAGGGGGTTTCCGGGCTCCTATTTTGACACTAATGGAGGATAATTTTGGTTAACCATAAGATTTTTATGAACCACTATGAAGGATATATATAAAATGTAATTTTTGTACAAAAATAAGATATTTCAGAATTTAGAATTATCAGTTTATTAAAAGAAACACATATCTCACTAGGGTTTTTTAATTTTAGAGAATGAGATTAAATATAAAGAACCATATACATGGTAAGAAAAATAGACCATGAAATGAATTCCCATTGATAGACCCTGGAATGGAAAACTTCATGAGAATGATGAATTAACTGACTTGAGTTATGAGAAATAACATGAATCAATACAAGAGACTAGATTCAACTTGATTGGAAAAAATATACATTAAGTACTTTATGCTTCAATGAACAACTTATTTTAGTGGATATAATGACCTATTTATTGATGAAAAATTGATAATATCTATAGAAAAGATCTTTGATGTATTGTGTTTTTTGGAACAAGAGAAAGTCACCATGGCTGTGTGCCTCTTAGAGGGAGAAGTTGGTCACTTGTGGACATTGATTAAAAACAAAAAACCAAGAAGATATATTTATTCTATGGATTGGGAAGAGTTTATGGGAACCCTTTTTAAAAAATATTTCCCTCGTTCATTGAGAACAAAAATGGATAAGGGATTCCTAGAGTTGAAGTAGTAGGAAAATGAATATGTGGAAATCTATGAGATGAACTTTAAAAGATTTTCTTATTACACATATATAATTTTCATGGATAGTAATGGAATTTTTGATAGATTCTTTGTTGGAATAATACCCCATATATGGAAGAATATATCCAATCGAGACTATGATAGTTGTGAGGAGATAATACAAAGTTATATGAAGGTTCAATTAGAGTTTGAATAGATGAATTGGTCCCATATATCGAATGAAAAGAAGATATCAATAAAGAAAATCTTAGGGAGGAAATTTGATAAAAAAATAGGAAGAAATAAATTAAAACTTCCAACATGAAACAAAAGTGGGGAGAAGAATTCAAGGATCTACTTTTTCAGGAGTGGGAAATGTTAAAAGCATGGAAGGGATGGGCATATTTCTTGAAATTGTCATTGTGAGGTGAAGCCTTAGATTATCAACACTAACGATAAAGGGAATATGGTTGAAGACCTACCTGAAGTCCAATTCTTCATGTATAGATAGATTAGGTACTTTTTCAATCAATTAAAAAATAAAAAGACAGTGGAGGGAATCACCATCAGCCTCAGTATAGGCCATGAGAGCAAGGTCATGACTTATCTATCACGACAAATGAAGTTGAATTTGAAAATGATGTGGTAGTATATACTCTTGTTGTACTCTCAAAGATAGAATGTACTTTGTTCGATTAATATTCTATGCATTCCATTATTTCCTCCAATTTTTTAAAGAATATTGAATCAATCCCTAAACATATAGAAGTAGAGTTATTATCTAAGAATTCAGGAGGGACTATCCAATCATTAATAGTGTGTAGAAACTCATGAATCCACTTTGGTGGGCATAATATAATCACAAATATAGTAGTCATTCCTATGATATAATTTGAAACTATACTAGGGGATCTCAAAGTTTAATAATAAGATATACTATAGAAGCAATGGAATATCAGTAATATTTAATGGAAAACCAACTGTTGTTTCTAAAAGAGAGATATCTCGACCTAAGATTTGTCTAGAAGCACCTCCCTTGGACTTATTTATAGAAATCATAGGTTATGATGAAGAAGGAAATGAAATTATATGAATAGTAAATGTACCCATCATTCTGGAACACATTGACATAATTCTTGAGGTGTTACCTTAATCTACCCTAGAAATATGAAGATTTCTCCCTGAAACTTCTCACTAGATCAAAAAAGATATAAATGGCCCCATAAATAATGAAAAATGTTGAATTGGAGGAATTAAAGAAATATCTTCAATATCTTTTCTAAAAGGGGTTTTTTCTAACCAAGTGTGTCTCTTTTGGGAGAACATATTATCTTTTTAAAGAATAAGGATGGATCAATGTACTTATGAATTGATTATAGAGAATATAACAAGATCATAGTGATGAATAAATACCATCTTCCAAGTATTTATGATCTTTTTGGCCAGCTTCGTGGGGCTCAATTATTCCATAAGATTGATCTTCAATATGGTTATCATCAATTGATGGTGATAAAAGAATATATTATAAATATTTACTTCTGGTCAAGATATGAGCATTATGAGTTTGTTGTTATGACTTTTGGATTGGCTAACGACACTACTATATTCATGGGTTTTTTTGAATAGAGTCTTTAATGAATACCTTGATAAATTGGTGGAAGTTTTTATTGATGATATTTGAATATATTTTAAATTTAAAGAGGGTCAAGAAAATCATCTATGGTTTATATTTAAATCTATGAGGATAGAGAAGATATCTTGAAAATTCAGAGAATGTAAATTTTGGTTACACCAAGTTGATTTGTTAGTGCATATTGTAACCAATTAAGGAATCTTAGCTAATCCTACCAAGGAAAAGGTTTTGGAAGAGTTTCCTCATCATAAAAAAATTAATTATATTCATTTTTTACTTGGTTTAGAAGGATATTATAAGAGTTTTGTGAAATAATTTTTATATCTTTTGAATCCAATAACCTTGTTAAGTTGAAAAGGGGATAAGTTCATCTGGAAAGAGGAGTGTGAAGAAATTTTCCATGAGTGAAAAAAGAGAATTTTCAATACACCTATACTAAATTTACCCTCCATAAGATAAGGATTCATTATTTTTAATGATCAATATCAGAAAGGCCTTGGGTGCATCCTTAATAAAAACAATAAAGTGATTTCCCATGCATGTTGATGGTTTAAGTCTCATGAAAAGAATTTTTCTGCATATGACCTGGAGCAAGCCATGATTATTTTTTCTTTGAAAATATGGTGGTACTATATTTATGGGTAGAAATGTGATATATACATAGACCACACAAGTTTGAAGTATATTTTTACAAAAAAATAATTGAATATGAGATAGAGGAGATGGTAGCAAATTCTTGATGATTATGAATTTTATATTCCTTATGACCCTAGAAGATAAAACAAAGTTTCTTATGAATTAAGTAGAAAAGAAAATATTGTTATGAAAATGATGAGGAATCAAGTATATCCATTAATCAATGACCTATTATGGTTAGACATGGAAATCATGAGGTATGTGACATCATTGAACCAATACCAATTGATTTATCAACCATTATTACTAGAGAAGATCAAGAATTCTCAAATAGAAGATCATTTATTATAGAAGAAGACAGAAGCTGTGAAAAATGGGAAGTTTCCAGAGTTAAATATTGATCAATAAAGTGCAAACAAATTTCCTACAAGGCTATGTGTTCCATTTATTCAAAAAATAAAGAAGGATATGATGGTTGAAGCTCATATCACTACATTATATATACATATTGGAATCTCTAAAATGAATAGGTACCTTCATGATCATTATTGGTGGGATAACAAGAAAATGAAGATTTTTTAATAAACTACAAGGTGTTCAATTTGTCAAAAAGTGAAGAAAAAGTGACAAATTCCTAATTGGCTATTGCAACCACTACCCATACCAACAAAGAAGTGCGACAATATCACTATTGAATTTGTCACTATTATTCTAAGAGCATCCAAAGGAGATAATACGATATGGGTTATAGTGGATCATCTCACAAAGGCTCCCCATGTCATTCCTATTTAGGAGGATTTCTATCTTGAACAACTAGCCATGATTTACAAAAAAGGAATTGGTGATTTTGAATAGAGTTCCCCTTTCTATCGTTTCTAATCATGGTCCAAGGTTCACATAAAAATTATTGAGAAGTATTTAACATGATATGAGAACTATATTGAATTTTAGTATGAAATATCACCACCAAACTGATGGGTAATTTGTAAAAATATAAAAACACTCGAGGAAATACTGATAACATGCTCAATAAGAATTTAAAGGTGGATGGGATCAACACCTACCATTATTTGAGTTCTTATACAACAAAATATTCTATTCGGGTATTAAAATGAAAACCTATGAGGATATATATGGGAAGCAATGTAGGAGTCATACTTGTTGGGTTGAATTTGGTCAGATACTGATTATTGGGATTTATCTTGAGCAAGAGATGATAGAAAAGCTCAATTCCATCCAACAACACATAAGGGCAGCTCAGTGTTGGTAGAATATCTATACTGACAACCATTCATGTGAATTTGAGTGTGATGTTGGTGAAAACGTATTCCTTCAAATTTTAGTATGGAAGAGAGTCATGTGGTTGGGGAATAATGTGAATGTTAGATCCATGTAAATTGGCCCCTATGAAATTCTTTCTCATATAGGATCAGTGTCATATCAGTTTTCAATTTCACCAAATCTAGTTCAAGTTGATTTTGTATTCCATGTATCTCTGTTGAGGAATTACATACCTGATCCTTCACATTTACTGAATCCTAATGTGGTACAACTAGAACATGACCTCTCTTATGAGGAGTAGTCGGTAGAGATCTTACACAATAGAGTGAAGGTTTTATACAACAAGGCTACCCACCTCTTAAAATTCTTATAGAGGAATGGTAAATATGAAGAAGTGATGTGGGAACTAGAGGAAAAAATGATATAGAAGTACCTAACCATTTTCACAACTAAGAGATGGAATTTAATTTTCTGGGATAAAATTTCTTAAGTGGGGAATAATGAAACAACCTAGAATTTTTAAATGATATTTGTTTTGTGAGAAAATGTGCGTTAGAATACTAAAAAATCTATATATCTTCAATAATGGCATGAGTATAAATTTAAATTTGACCATTAAGATTCAATTGTTATATTAACATTGTTCAATTATGACCATTGGTCATTATGACAATTCAAAACTATACTCTTGATAATAATTGTATTGTTATAATTAGTGTCTACAAGTAGAAATGACAAAGGATAATTAAGTTAGAAAAAATAAATGATGGCGTCAACTAGTAAGGTTGTTCCATATGAAGGACATTTTTTGGATCTTGGAAGGGAGGTAGAATCTCTAGGGCTTACTTTTGAACAATACCAATCCAGGCATCAACAAGTGGAACTTTTACGAAATCACCTACATTAGAAATTCAAGTTAGTGGAAATTACCACTTGGGATGTGTTAGTTGAGTTGCCCCATGAATCTATCACCATCAAAATCCTTAACATTAGCTCACATGTGGTTTCTATTTGGGTTTATTTGTCAAGTAACTAGTCACTTAATGTGTAATTCTATTATATAATTAAAATTTATATTCCATCAAATTTGTTTTAAGAATAATTTTCCTTAATAAAATTAAGACTAAATTTGATAAAGTGATTTTTTCAGAAAGAAAATGTACTTTACAAAAAATATATAAATATTTATAATAAAATAATAATTATGAATAATAATTATTTTAATGAAATAATATGATAAAAACACCTTAATTTATATATAAATGAAAAAATAATTTTTTTCTAGTGTCGTAAATTTTACTATGCATTTTTAATTCATTATTATTTTTAATAAATAAGGGTTTTTATATTTAAAAGTTTGAATTCACATATTTAAAAAAATATTATGATAAAATAAATATCATTTTTGAAATAATCATGTCAAAATTATGTTAGGGTGAATTTACGACAACTTTCAAAAATACATTATTTTCATGAATAGTAAAAATAAAGTTTGAGTTTTTCGGTATGTTTAATAACATAATAATTATTTCATAATGATTTAATAACTAATTAACCACAATAAATGAAATAAAATATTTTATTTTATTTATATGAAGTATTTATATTGATTTTAATTAATTTCCAAACCTATAATTTACTATAAAATTTTAAAATGGAAACTGAAACTTTAAAAATATTATTTTCTAGAAGATTTAATTTTCTATGATAAAAAAAGTAATATAAAATTATGGTCGACTCTTTTGTATTAAAATATAAAAACATATTACCCAATTTTATTTTAAAATGTTAAAATACCATGGGTAAGCCCATGGATTTTCATTTTCCACAACCTAGGTTTCTAAGGCCTATATTTTGAAATTAATAAAAAATCCTCTACTTTTTTATAAATACCAACATATTTATCATTTTTCATTCAATCAAAATCCATAATTCATGAATCTATGGTAGTTTTACCTCCCTAGGATTCCTACCATGGTTTCATTAGTCCCCAAGGTCCCAATCCATAAGTTTTAGTAATAACTATTTAAGGTAAGGGAAATATCCTTCTTTTCTCTTCATTTCAAGAACCCCTTTTTGTATAGTATTATGAATGTTATAGTCACTCTCTATTATTTTATTTTTATTAATTAACTTACTTCCAAATTAGGTTTTATCAATGGGATACCCCTATCTCCTCTTGATTTAACCTTCTATAAAACCATGTTTTACACCCCTTATGCTAACGAATTCACTTCTCAATGTTTCTCTCTTCTCCTCAATAAATTAAATTTTATTTTACTTTTCTGAATACCCAAACCCCTTTATTTTCCAGGGGTATTCACAAATTTGTAAAAATTATTTATTTTATTTTGGTATTGATATATATAAAACCTGTATTCCCTTTTCACGTGTTAAAAATTACTTAATGATCATAATTTTTGAAAACTTTTGAAATGCCATAATTTAGATATGTAACCCATTTTATTTTATTTTACATGGGTTATTTAGGAAATTATTTAATATTATCTATATATATCACATGAAAATTAAAACATATAAAGAGTGTGCTATGATATTTCTCTAATGCATTGGGTAAAGAATTTAATTTCTATAGATGACAAGTTTTATGATACATTGGTGAATAACCTTAGTAATTTTCTTGACACCTCGGTGAAAAAACATGGTGATATGCCTATGAATGTCTCATTTAAATTTTTATTAACATTTTCACATTATGATTCTTTTTATTATTATAATGAATTCATATTTCTCATTATTTATCGTTATGACTCATGTTCTTATTGATATTCCTCAAGATCATGTGAAAACTGTTTCCCTTACTTTACCTTACTTGGAATTATGCTCACCCTCTCCTTTGAAATGTGTCCCCAGGTTTTGAGATGCAATAAATGTACTTATGATGAACCTATGAAAAATACTTTCAAGTGTATTAGAATAATGTTTTATGTTTTCATGTATTATTCACCTTATTTCCAAGAAACAAAACATTAATAGATCTCATATTTTACTATGTAAATGAAAAGATATGTAATAAAAAAGTGGAATGAAATAGATGGGGTGATAGAGAGTGATTTGGTGGTAGAGAGTTTCTTAGATGAGAAGATATATCAAGTGGTAAATCAGGAGTAGATACCTCTGCAACAGGGAGCCAACATCTGTCATAGGGACCTAGACATGTCCAAAGTTTTATGAGGAGGTCCCAAGATGGAGGATATGAAGTTCATGGCTCATAGACTAAGTCCTCTCATCCTAGAGAAAGGATGTTATACTCATGTCATGTAAGGGGACATATTTCATGAGATTTTCCGACCCTTCATATTATTGATAGGGAAACCATGGATAGATCACTAAGGTAGAGAAAATGATAGGAGTAGGTAGGTCTGCCAGGTGGAAGATGTCACTGAGGAGTTGGGAGACCAGTAAGAGGTGGTAGATACTTTGAATTAATACTCCCACCACCGCTAGGTGGTCCAAAAAAAGACCAGAGTATTAAATTATAGGGGCAGAGAAAACTACAGGCAGTCAAATCTTTTGACCCATAGACTCTAGGAATGATTCGGGGTATGATATGTGTATTTTCTACCTTAGTTGTTGTACTAAAATAAATAGGTTCTAGTCAATATTTTCCATCCACATACCTTGTATGATTTTTATAGGTTTTTTTGAACCCTTTACTCAATGTTTATGCTTATAGACACATACTAGAGAAGACTCTTTGATCATTCACTTTTGCCGATAATGTGACCTAACTCTTGGAGGTGAGATATTCTGTTGGAATGTCTTAGTACCCACGCCAAGGATTTATGATATCATTATTGGTATGTAAAAGTGATCCATAGTTCATTATCAGATTAACTATTTTAGGAGAAGGATGTGGTGTATCCATAATGAAGGAACCAAGTTATCCTTTTTTGGTTAAAAGGAAACCCATGTAGTGCAGGATGGGCTCATGCATTGGAGGGTGCAACTGATTTCTCATTTGTTGGATAGTCTGGCCCTTGGTGTTGTCGATGTTATGAGTTTCCAGTTTTCTGTATTGGTGCTGGAGTATCAGGATGTATTCTATGAAGATGTTCTAGGATTACATCCCCACTAAGATATAGACTTCTACACTGATCTACACCCTAGGAGGAAAAAAATATCTTTTCCAGAATATTGGTTGTATCCTCTAGAGGTTCAAGAGATGAGAGTTCAGTTGGAGGACCTATAGATAAAGGGATTCTTTAGACCCAATTATTCACATCGGGTGGCCACAGTTTTGTTTTCTATGAATAAAGAGATGAGATTGAGGTTGTGTGTGGACTTCTGGTGCTTGAATTAAGTGACTATGAAGAACAAGTATCTACAACCAAGGATTAGTGACACATTTGATCAGTTGAGAGGGGCACGATGGTTATCGAAGTTTTACCTAAGGTCAAACTATCACCAGTTATGAGTATGTGATGAGGATATATCAAATAAAAGATTTAGATGTCGTTATTGTCACTATGAGTACTTAGTGACTCCCTTTTTCATATCAAATTCCCAATTAGTGTTCGTGGGACTCATGAACCAGATCTTTCCTCTTTTCTTAGACCGGTTCATGGTAGTCTTAATCGATGATATCCTTGTGCCCTCGACATCCGAGGAGGAGCACATGAGACACTCGAGGATAGTTCTATATGTACTCTAAGAACACTATATTTAAGAAAATATATCAATGTTACAGTTCTGGATTTAGGTGGTACACTTTTTGGGACATGTTATCATAGTGCATGGAGTGGAAGTAGACCTAGAAAAGGTTGATGCTGTGTTAGCTTGGGATCCACCCAAGAGAATAATGAAAGTGTGGATATTCCTTGGGTTGGTGTGATATTATTGAATATTAATACCTTAATTGTCTAGGATATCTACACCCATGACATCTTTCACCCGAAAGGGGAATCCTTTCTTGTGGAGAGAGAAGTGGGAGCAGGATTTTCTGCAGTTGAGGTAGATATTTGTGAGTGATCGCATCTTGAGATTACCATAGGAGGTCATTGAGTATGTAGTGTTCTATAATGCATTAAGAACTGGGTTTTTTTGTGTTATAATGTAGATATAGGCAATTATTTCTTAATCCTAACACCTAATGAGACCACAAGAGTAGAACTATGTGACCCATGATCTTGAGTTAGCAGCAGTAGTCTTCTCATTGATGATGTAGTGACACATTCTGATCAATGGGTGATTTATAGTCTATGCTGATAATAAGAGTCTCTTACACATCTTCTCTCTGAAGGATATTAACTTTACATAGAGGCTATGGGTATAGTTTCTCTAGGATTATGACTTTGATACTGTCAACACTCCTGGGAAGAGGAATGTGGTGTCATATTCTCTCAGTAAGAGAGCATTCTTGTACATGATCAACGAGGAATCAGATAAGTTATACTCATTGAAGTTATCCTTGGTGGATGAAAATAGAGAATCTTACCTCCAGTTTATATTTTTTATACCTCCACTCTTACTGTGATTTTGGGAGTCACAAATATAGGATACCGACTGTAAGACTCTACGTACTCAAATATCCACTAAACATGCTTCTGATGGATTTTATGAAGGTGAGGAGAAAGTCATTCTTTTCAAAGGATACACGATGATACCTGTGAATTTTGAGGAGGAAGTTTTGAGAAAGGTTCATACATATCATTTGGCGGTACATCCAGAAGTGAAAAATATGTACCCGAACCTCTGAAATTAATTTCAGTAGCCCGGTATGAAGAAAGGAGTTGTAGAGTTTGTCACTTGATTCCTTACTTATAAGCAAGGGAAGGCATAGATCACCCCTTGGTGGTGATAGAGTGGAATTTAAATGGGATATACATGGAATTCAAGAAGATATTTCCACATACGTCTAGGGGACATGATTCCATTTTCGTGACTGTAGAGTGAATCACCAAATCATCCCACATCTTTGAAATTCAAGAGTAGAGTTTAGTAGTGTCTATGTGCATGAGATATTATGAATACATGGATTTCCATTGATGATCATTTCTGACTATGCTGACATCTTGACATCCATGTTGGGGAAGGGATTGCAGGAGGAATTTGGGACTCATTTATTCTTGGGTACAATGTTCCACCCCCCAAATTGATGGACATAATAGTATACCATTCGGTTTTTAATACAAATGCTGCGAGCATGCATAGTGAACTTTGGACATATTTGGGAGTATAACCTACCAATGGTGGAGTTTATATACAAAAAAAGATACCATTCCACCATCGGTATGATACCATTCGAGGCTTTGTATGGTGACACAATAGGTCACCACTTTCCTTGACTGACTTAGAAGATTCATTACTGATGGGCCCATAGTTGGTGTAAGATACTACCAAGAAGGTGTAGATCATCTAGGAGAAGACGAAGACTACATAGATCCATCAAAATTATTTTTCTAATAGACGGAAGAGACCTTTGGAGTTCAAGGATGGGGAATATGTGTTCCTACGAGTTTCACCTTGACATGGATTATGGAGAATTGGCCAAGGCAACAGGATATATTCATGATTCATTGGATCTTTCCAAATACTACATAGAGTTGGAAAGTTGGTGTACCTCTTAGCTCTATATTGGTAGTTATACTGAATAGACTCTATATTACACATGTCATAGATGAGGAGGTATATGTATGCCACATCACACCATATCTATTGGGGAAAGATGAACATTTAGGATGGAGATACCTTTGATGAGTAACAGGTAGAATTCGAGGATTGGTAGGAGAGGACCCATTGTAGGTGATTGATTCCTTTAGTTTGTGTCTGTTTTCCCATGAGAATATTTAGGAGAGAATTTTGGAGTGGGAGGCCAATATTAATGCTCAGTACCCACATCTCTTTGAGTAGCCCTTGTTTTGGTTTTTTGGTATGTAAATCCCCATGGTGGATATTATTTAATGACTCAGTTTTTTCATGTATTATTTTTGGATTTTATATAAATTATTTTTTGAGACTAGGATCTAAGTTGTCATGTGATTCAATGGCTTGATGTTCACTGAATAAATGTTTTAGATATATTTAATATATTAAAATTTACATATGCAAAATTTTCTTAAAAATTTGGAATAACTTCTAAATGGAGGCTCAAATTATATACCAAAGGGAACTATTGAATTAAGAATATGGGTTTTATCCTCCGAATGACTTAACCTTAGTCAAATTAGGTAATTTGTGGAAAATTTATCGGGCATGTAAAATGTATAAAATGTAATAAATAAATATTTTTTTTTATTTTTTTTAATGATGCATCTACCTAACTTCCCTATTTAAATATGTACTTAAACAAAATTATAAGGGTTAGGTGCATACCACTATGAATTAAAGAGATCAATTGGATCCATTGGAGGAGTTCCCATTGGTGGACAATGACTATATTTCATATCAACAAACAATTAAAGACATGATCAGAAGATGAAACCAACAAACACAATGAAACGTTCTTCTTCATCAATGATTGATCTGATTCAAGGTAGGTATGTTGTTTTATTAGTTTCCTTTCCACATTATTGAATTATATGATTAATGTGAATCAGATGATGAATGGATATATTAATGGATCATACGTATTATAGGATTTTATTATTATGGGGTGATTTTGAGAGAATTAATTTGGATTGAAAATTTATTCATTATTATTCTTGTGAAAATGAATCGAGATCGACACAAATATCAATCAAGGTTCATTCCTAAAATATTTTATTGTGGATTTTCTCCCCTAGTTCTTCATTCATCATGGACATTAATCATTTTTCCTGGGGTTCAACATATCCCAATCAATAGATTGTTTCACACATGTTTCTTAGTGAAATGATCCAAAATCCTATATCTAGTATTGGAAGGACACAAAGGTGGTGCAATTACGGAGTTGGCAGTGGATCAAATTGATGTAGATACCTGATTTTCATATTCTTTATAGTTGAATGAATAATGACGAACTAATCCATATTTAGTGTGGATTGAAGGACTAAATCTATTGTTTTGGTGATAATAAGATTCATCGAGACTAGATTCACAATTTTCCAAATTTTTTTTGTTAGAAGTAGAGGTCGAAGAAGCAGAGAAGATTCATAGATCACAGACATGGAAATCTAAGAAATTATGAGTTACATAGTGTGTAAACCATATTTATACACTGTGTGGGCCCCCTTTTCACAAGATAACGTTTTGGTATAAAGTTAAGTTTCAGAAATCATGTGAACCCTATCACATGGCATGTGGTATCTCCTACAAAACTCATCTTGTACTATAGAAGGTACAAAAACATAGGTTGGAGTACATGGGTTGGAGTACATCATGTACTCCCCCACATGGACACAACCTAGACTAGGTACACAGGCTAAGCCATGTACTATACACGGGAAATGTACATGATCTAAAGTCATGCACTGGAACACAGGTAGACAAGAAAGGTATCTGACATGCTGTGTACTTCTACACATACATGACATGGTGACACGTGGTGTTTACACAGGTAGGACCTATGGTCACGAGACACGATGTGTGACCCTACTAAATTCCATTTACTCTTTTATACGTGGCTTGGATTCCTTGTCCTATGTGTCCTGGACATGTTTAATTAGGGTATATTCCCTTTATCCTCTCCCTAAAGGTTATTAAAATATCATCTCCTACTCATACGATAGAGATCCCTTCATAAGGAATTCCTAGATAGAGTTGTTGAAACCCCTATGAGGGAACCAGAGTGAGATCCTCTATTAATCTTCGAGCCCTTAGTGGATTTCTTAGTATATTCATGATCAATAGTATGTAGGAATAGATCCTCTACTTAATTGGTTAATTAAGATTGAGTTTGTTGGTATTTCCTCATCGCCTTGGGAGTGATCCTCATCTGTGTATCATATCTATTAATGCATCATCAGTGATATCAAACTCAAGAGTGATTTCTCATATATGTGTGCTATGTAAAACATTTGAGGTTGGATCCTTGGATGGTATACTTATGGTTTTGAATTACCTTTAGGTGGTGCGTATTGTTTAAGTATATCTAGATATGTTATATGTGCTGTAGACATATACCTATGTAGATGTGACTATATTACTTTTTTTGTATTATTTTTTTTGGGGTGTCCTAATAGGTATTGTTATAATCACCCCTGCATGGTATTTGACCGCATGTGTCATGTATTGTGTAAAATATTGAAATTTTTATAGCATTATAGACATACCAAGACCAGACAGTGCTTAGTGAGACAATACAGATTGATGTGTGTTCTTGTAACTTTTTGATATAATTCCCCATTACTTACTTTCATGTTAGAATTGGGGTTCAGACTCTTTGTGGTGGTCTTGTATTTGGACCTATTTAATTTACTATAATTTCTATTGTACTATGGAAATACTATTTAGATTTATGCATGCATGGATGTTCCATTTTATTTACATTTCATCAAATTATAGGCTTGGAGATGCGTGTATGTGTATATGTACTTAGGCTAAGTCCTACAATGTTAGTGATATTCCTACTCGGAGTTAGTTGATATCCCTTGGAATTTTAGAGGCGGGCTTGGGGAGTTGTGGCACAGGCCCCAATGGGATGATTCATTTCAAAAAAGCACAAGAAATGATCTTGGATTGACATTAACTCAGGGGACAACCACCATTGAATTATTTTTATTTGTATAAGTAGAAATGTTTTCCATTTAATATGCAGTGTGCTAAGAAAGACACAATAAGCTGTTTTAAAAGTTATGAAACTATTTTAAAACATGTTTCATTGGGTCAAAACCAAGAAAATGACAATAAATGACTGTGAAATCTTTGTAAAAGGACCATTGATTCATTTATGAAATTTAGGAACTAACCCCACATCAATCTAAGTTATAGTCTTCCCGAGACTCCCATCAACATATTTTTAGTGTTTTTAAAAACTAAAATGTGTGTGTAATGGTAAAAACCATATAAAATTACCTTATATTGGTATGGAATCATGTGAAAACTATGGATGAATTATTTTTGAAGTGTATGAGCAGAAAACATGTCCATCTGGCATGCGATGCATTGGGAATGACTCAATATCAAATTTTAAAAGTTATCAAAGTCTTTAAAAACATCAATCAGGAGGTAAAACCTAGAAAAAAAAATCATATGGACAAAGATTATTATTTTTAATTTATTTTTTAATAGTTGGGATTAAATACACATCAATACGAGTTACAATTTTCTAGGGATTCTAGTAACATGTTTTTAGTGTATTAAAACACTAAAACAGTTCTGTAATAGTAAAAACCATAGTAAAAAACACCATATTGTTTTGATATCGAGAGAAAAAATTTCTAGAATTATTTTGGATGTGCACACATAGATAAAACATCTATCTGACATGATGTCTGCCCTGAAAGACTCAACATGCAGTTTTATAAGATAAAAAAGTCTTAAAAACATGCATGAGGGGTTCAAAACAAAGAAAATGAAATCTTGTGTCTATAAAAAAAAATGGAATTGACTGTCAATTTATTTTAAAAATGTAGGATATTAACTCATGTTAATTTGAGTCACAGTTTTCCTAGGATGACTGTAAAAACTTTTTTAGTGTTTTAAAACATTGAAATGTGTGTGCAACAGTCAAAACCATATAAAAAACCACATATTTATGTGAAACCATGGGGAAATTTTTCTTGAATTATTTTTATGTGTAGATAAAAAAACACATCCATTTGATGTGTGATGTTCCCATAATGACTCAATAAGTAGTTTTAAAGGATACCTGAGTCTTTTAAAACAAGCATAATGGGGTTGAAACCAAGAAAAAAACATTGGATATCCATGAAATGATAATAAAATGTCTGTATATTGATTGAAAAAATGCGGGAACTAACTCCATAGAAAAATGTGTTACGAGGTTCCTAGGATGTATATAAATGAGTTTTTAGTGTTCTGAAAAATTAAAACATCTGTTTAGTGGTAAAAACCCGATAAAAAGACCATAGATTGATATGGAATCATGGAAAAAACACCTTTTAATTATTTTTTACATTTATGAGTTCAAAATATGTCCATAAGATGTGTGGTGTTCTAATAATGGATCATTAATTAGTTTCAAAATATACCAAAGTTCTTAAAAACCTTTATAGGGAGGTCAATACTAAGAAAAAGTGTTATATGACCATGAAATTACATGAAAACGATAATATATTTATTTTTTAAATTTTTGAACGGATCTATCTGAGTTACAGTTTTCCGAATATTCCATGAAAATCATATTTGTTGTATTTTAAAATAATAAAATGAGTGTGTAATATTAAAAAACCATATAAAAGGACAATAGATTTACCTAAAATCATGGGACGACCACCATTGGATTATTTTTTAAATATAGGAAATGCTTCCATATCAATGTACTTAAAATTTTTTAATGAGTAATTTCAAGCACATATAACATCAGTATAAAGATTTATTAGATTGTTATATACTTTTACCTTTTGAGTTCCATGTATTGAATCATATATTTAATATGTAATTATAATTTTTTAAAGTGTTCTCCATGATATTTTATTTATTTTAATATTAATTTTATCTTTTTTATTAAAAAAATAACAAATGTGTATGAAATTTCAAGTACATTATGTACATATTCTATATTTTTAATAATTTTCATAAATGTTTTGGTTTTTATTGTATGTAAAAGATACCAGTATTAGGAAGACAGTTTACCAATCCGATCCACAATACTCTTAATAAGGTATTCATGATGGCTCATAGTTTTTATTATGTGGTGATATATTATCAAGGATTCTATTGTAATTTTTTTTAAGATCAGCTCTTATTTTTTTATTATAACTGATGAAATAATTTGGACAGTTTCATGCATGATGAATCTATATAGGGTGGTACTTTTATGTAGTTGAGGTGTTGGGATGGACTTATTAGTCTTGACTTGATGGTGAATGTTTTTACATAATATATATATACACACATATGATTACTAAGCTTATGGTTGAATAATGTTTTTGTATTTATGACTATGGATGTGTGGATTTATCAATGTATGATGATTTTATTATATATTTATGGTTTATTTTATTATATGACTAAGATTTTAGTATGGATATGTTTTTTTATTAAATAGTTTTAAAAGAATAATTTCATATGTTTAGTGGTGATTTCTAATAATTTTCACCATGTATAACTACTACTAATTAATTTAGCAGAAGTTAAGGTGGTTTCAATTATTTTTTGTCTTGAGGAAGGTAAAGTATGGATAAATTATTTAGCAGTAGTTATGTCAATTTCCCCTATTCTTTTTTTATTAAAAAATTACCACCCAATGAATATATAATGGCCATTAATACATAAAAATGACACATATAATAACTGAATCTAAACAATACAAACCACCGCAAAATGATTTCTGACCAGGAAATATGTGATAGTCTAAATAACTATTTCTAAACAATATATAAATGATTTAAAATACATTATGTAGTAAAAAACTACATCTAAAAATCTATTTTTGTAGTATTTGATATGGAAGAGTATTTAGAATATAGTTCACCAAAAAGGAATCAAATATATCAAGCTTAAGATTCTTCAATTGAGCCACTATAACCCTTATTTCTATGATATCGAATCACACACTTTTCATGATGGTGAGTATAATTAATTATAACTTCATGATTAATGTACTTTAAAAATATTTATATGAATAGATGAACTGGTCATGAATATCCTTTAGCAAGTCATGAACTTTGTTAATCTCTTCAACTAGACAAAAAATTGTAGAACTTAATTTAGTTTATATAAACGTTGCACTGAGATGGTTTGATCACTCCCAATGTTAATATAAATCTATTTAATCAATTTTTTTTTATTTACTATGGGTTGTTCTTCTTTCTGAATGGAATAATTAATATCCATCCATCTAAAATAAAGGATAATTCTCTTCATCCGAAATTTTTAATTATCACCCTTTAGTTCAGGAATATCGTAACATATGTCAGAAAAAGAAGGTGGTAGAACTTCAAATTAAACACAAACTTAAAATAAAATAAAATAATATAAAAAATTAAATTATTTTAATATTTATCTATAATTTATAATTTCATCTAGGTGAAATTCTAAAATTAATAGATTCGTATACATAATTTTAATTTATCAAGTACTAAAATAATTCACAAATTTTGACATATAACAAGATAATTTAAGAAACATTATTAAAAAATATGAAAAAATTTATTCATAATACTAGTGGGTAAATAATGAAAAATAAATTTAATAATTCATCCACAATGAAAACATAATAAAAAACTGTGGAATAAATTTTATTATAATAGATTGAGGCCAATATCACTTTGAGAAGAAAAAATAATGTCTTATTTTAATAGGAAGGGGTAACCTTTATATGACCTAGAGGCCCAAATACCCAATGCATCATTTCTCAAAGGCCCAACAACCCGTAGAAAAAACATAGACAAAAAAACTAGTTGGAGAAGACAACAACATGTTATATCATCAGATAAGAAGACCCCCACCCCCACCAGTACACATCACTATATGAGTCCAACATGAGAATTACATTTACCCCCTTACAAGAAATGTTTCATCATGAATGAATTATTAATCTCGGAAGGGAAGCCATACATTGATGAAGTGAGAGGAGGGGTGGACGATGAATAACAACACACTCATCTCTTTATCGTGCTTCTAATCCAGTGATGTTTGTATGGACCTCACTTATCACCTGCCTAATATAGGAAATATTCAAACTATATCTAGGTTAAAAAGTCTCAATCATGTCACCCCACCATCAATCAATGAGGAAGGAAGTTCGGATGATGAATTTCAACACACATATACCTCAAAATGAGGCTTCCCACCCTGTAGTTGCACTACACTATCGACCTGATGCACCAAATCAAACATCGAATTTTAGCTATGAGACATGCTAACCATAAAAGATGAAATGGAGGTCCCATAGTTAAAGAACAAAAAGCAATACCTGAGGGTCCACCACCTACAAAAATATCACCCCAAGGCTCATGTCAAAGGCCCTTTACCCCCACCTTTGTTGATCAATGACCCAAGTACTAATGCACTTCCCATTGATGGTGTCACTACTACAAGAAGAACCGACATAGGTGCAGAGACCACCACTAACCACTAGAATGCAATGTGTGACCCTGTCATCTCCTCCTAAAGAACTCAGAATCTGACCTCCTAGAACTCGTGAGAACCCAAACTATCTCTACCAAAATCACCCAAGGACGACATTGAAGCCACAAACGTCCCGATAACACCCTTATCACTAGATCCAGCACCAACATAACCTAGTACCAACTCTAATAGATCTAAACATCATCACCAAGAAATGAGACATCGAGCCTGCACCACATTTCTCTGTGCCAATTTCACTGATTGCCTTTATAACGACCTGAACTATTATAAATAAAATTCACCTTATGATTTAATGTCCTATTATATAATAGGTTATATAAATCACATAAACTTATTTGGTTTTATTATATCTTATTGGATTTAAAATAACATTAAAGATATTTACCATTGATAACAAAGACGTTGAACAATTATCACATTATTATCATAAATATATGGTTTTAACAAATCCAATTGACATAGACAAAGGAAGTAATGACCTCAACCATTAGGATCATACCCTATGAATCCAATTTATCGATGATTCTTATAGAGATATCATTATTGGTATTTTCCATTGAACAATACCTAGATGATATCCAAGAACTTAAGCACAATCGAAACCATTTATGGGATAAGTTAAAGCTCATCAAGATCACGACCCAAGTTATGTTCACCAAACCACCCCATGAAAGTCTCACCATCATGCACTTTACCCTTAGGATGTTTCCTGGTGCAATAATGGTATATTTATCAAGACCATATAAATCTATGTACATAAATTTTTTTTATATAATAATTAATATATTTTAATTTTATTATTTTTAATTCAAAAAAGGTTTGTTTTTTATTCAATGAAAAATTTATATTTTTGAAGAATATTTAAATACAATTAAGGAATTTATTTTTATGAATTAATTGATTATTGGAAAAAATAATATTTTAATAAAATATTTTTATTAAATAATTTTACTAAATAAAAATTATCATATACTTTTTATGAAGTCAAATGCAATTTTTATAAGGGTTCAAAAACTGTTATTGTAAAAAAACCCAGTATTTCTCAATAAATTTTGATTCTTATTTTAAAAGTGAAAATGAACATATATAGAAAATAATTTTAATAAAATTAATATTATTTTTTGTAATCATAACATTGAAATTATTCAATGGTGAATTTTTCATATTTCATATGAGACTGTCAAATTTGTGGGTAAAATATTAAATACTGTATAAATATACGGTGTGTATTATGACATCATAATGAACTAAAAGTGATTTAATAAATAATATAAAGTGTATAAATAGAAAAAATTATTTTTAAATATAAAATAATTTGATATAATGTTTATTTGATTAATTTTATAAAGCCCTTATGAAGCATCTAAAACCAGTTATATATTTTATGTTTTTAAAATCATTTCTTTAAGGGTATGACTCACTTACACATAAGAAAGGGTATTAAATTATAATTTAGGCTATTGGACTTATAAAATAATAAAAAAACTACCATTTGGTAGAAACCATGGTAAAAAACCATGGTAAGGTTTGTGTTTTTTGTTAGCTTATTATATAGAGTCCAAAACCTATGTTTGGGAAATATTAAACAATTTCTCACTCATTTCCTATATAAACCCACCCATGATCCCATTTTTCTTCACTAAAAATCCCAGTATCACATTCCCACACTAAAATCCTCTTTCTATAGTCTTACCATGGTTCACCCAAGCTCTCAATAAGCTCCTCCAAAGTATTTGGGGTCACACACTCACGGAAGGGATCTTTTTATTCTCCTTTTTTGTTTAAGTTTCTTCATTATCTTATACCTTATATTTACAATTCATATTGGCAGGATTTGTTTTTACATGCCCCCATTACTTCTGATTTTATGTAAAAATTATGAGAGGCCCCTTTCTCTCTTATCAACCCATTTAATGATTTTTATGTGACGTTGTTATGCTGCCAATATTTCACCACAATTTTCAATAGAAAAACAATTGTGTAGTGAATTCTATACCCATTTCATATCAAGGGTATTCCCATTTAGAAACTTATAGTTATTTTAATTGGGACATTCATGTTTATATTCCAAACTTCTTGATTCTGGAATAAATTATTATGATGAATGAATCCATGATACATTATCTATATGGAGCCCTTAAGAATGATAATGAAATGAAAGTGATGGGTGCGCCAAAAATTATATAGAACTCTAATGAATTGGGTAATTTTTAGTCTCATGAGACGTCATGTTGGGATATAGAGTAAACTTGATTCATTTATTGTAATTTTTCCATTATTATTTATTGGAAGTTAGCCTTGACCTATTTTTATGATGCAGTGTTTTAATATGTTACCAAATTTACTATGTTGTCATGCTTTATCTTGTCTTATTGTTCATGTTTATGATTATCATCCCATTTTCCCCCATTTACATGCCTTTTGTCTAACATGAAATATATTATTCATTTTATGCTTTGTTTGTTCCCGTACCAGGCTTTATATATCACCCATTTCTTATGTATGTCCACTGGTTATCTCATACAGTTTTAAGAGCGAGCATGTTAATAATGTTTTTAATAAAGATGTTGTTTTTCATATTTTAAATTGTCATTTAATGTACCAAATTTATGAAGACACTATACATATAGATATTCTTAGTTTTATAATGTGTAGTATTATGTAATACATGATGTATTAATGAGAAATAAATATTAGAGTTTTTATAGTTGGTATCAAAGGAAAAGTTTATTTATTTATGGGGTTAGGATTAGAAAACTATAGAGAAAGCCTTAGTGATAGAATAAATCTAAGAAAATATCCATAAATTTGGGTAATTTAAAATTATGTGGTTTATCAAGAAAATACATATTAATCTAGATACTACAAGTGGATGTGGCTCTAGAATAGAAGTACATTGGGTTAAAACATGAAAACACCACATTGAGCAAGACTCAACTGAGAACTAGTGAACGACAGTGGGCTTTATTAAACACCTATTTTGATGATCTAAGGGGATATATATTTTTAAGTTTTTAAGATCATTATATACTATTATTAAGGTAACAAAAAATGCCTATAAGAATATATGTTAGGAAATATATCACAGATAACATTGATTAAAGCCTATAAATTCATAAGTTAAGAAATACATGTAATTTATAAGCCATACTTTTAATTTCCTTGGATTCCCCCTTTATGTGTTTAATAGTATAAAAATACTCATCCCTAATTTTAATTTTATTCTATCCAGCGGTGTCAAATAAGAGGAATCGTGTTAATAAACAATTTGATGAGTAATGTGATGAGTACCTAACTAGAATCCCAACTCGATGGGGGAATGAATAAAAAAATTTATACTGAGTACCTTCTCATCTGTCTTATGTTCTGAATTTAAACCTAGATCAAGAGGAGAATCAAAATCCCACTAATAGAGAACACGATATTATTGAGAGATTTATGAAACAAATCCCCCTAACTTTCAGGGGATATTTTAATCCCTTAATCAAAAAACAATGGATCAACTTCATTAAGAGGATCTTATCCATCCTTCAATGTTCCAAAAAAGATACGGTTATACTGGATGTTTATCGTATGGAGGGATAAGCTGATCAGTGGTGGAAATTGATCTTGAATATGAAGCCTGAAGAAGAGATCAAAGCGATAGGGTGGAAGGAATTACAAAATATGTTTTTTGATAAATATTTTATTCACAATACCCTTCTTAAAATGGAACAGGATTTACATGTCCTTGAGAAAAAAATATTTTGAATCTATCAGGGGGTATAAGGAAAACATCAAAAGACTTGAATGATATGCCTTTATTTTGTTATTACACCAGAATTCAAGGTTAACCTTTTCTCTGTTGTGATAATAGATGTTCTATGAAGATCCATGGAGATCTGAGACCTTTATAGCTATGAAGAAATTGTTTGATGTTCCATGAATGTTGAAATAGAGATATGGAAATATCAAGAGTATCATAAGGATAAGAAGAAGAAAGTTGAGTTTAATTCTCGGAGTCTAATGGAGAAATATAATAGTTCTATGAAATTTCAAAATCCCACTTGTCAAAGGTTCACAAATAAGCACCATTTTAATTCCCTAAGGACAATGGGGAAATGATTTAGGGGTGGGAAGGAAGTATACTTAGCTAGAATTTGTCGATAGAAAAAATTCACTAATGTGATGGATTAAAGGAATGATTTTCTAAACCCTCAATGCACTTTTCATTCCTTCCAATCCAAGGGACCAAGGAAATTTTCAAACCAATTCCCCAAGACAAGTTTTTTTGAGATAACCAATATCCTCTAAGGCATCAAGAGTGAGAATTTTCCATCACAGTTGTTGAGGTGGATCTATAAAATGAAGTGGGGACAAGGATTCTAGTTATTTAGTCAATAATAGAGCATGCAATTTTTTATGTATATATGCATTCCTTTATATCACAAAATTTTAGTAGCACTTTTGAAACACCACCAAAAATCATGGAATTAGAGTTGTCATTGAAAACCAAAAGTGGATAAATTATTACATCCCAGAAATATAACTCCTCCCCTATAACTATCTGCAGAATGAAATTCTTAAAGAACCTTGTGATACTCCCTTTTGTGGAATTTAATATAATTTTGGTCAGGGATTAGTTTTCCCAATATAGAGCCAACATAAATTTCCGAGAGAATGAAATCACGCTCCGTATCATGAATTAACCCCCGATTCTATACATAAGTAAGAAGGTTGATGAATCTTGTTTAGAACTAACATCTCAAGAATAAATAATATTTACCTATGAGAAAGTATATAAACATCAAATGATAGAATCTATGGAAATAATAATCCTTGAAGTTATGCCCATTTCGAGGGAATACACTGATGCGTTTCTTAAATAATTTTCTAGTCTTCCTCCTTGTTGAAAGGTTTAATTTTCAATAAATATTATACATGGGTAATTAAAATTATCCAAAAATCCATATATA
This sequence comes from Viscum album, assembly GCA_963277665.1. NCBI lineage: Eukaryota > Viridiplantae > Streptophyta > Magnoliopsida > Santalales > Viscaceae > Viscum > Viscum album. The sequence goes on from OY728159.1 coordinate 740,868,051, forward strand.
TTGATTTTTTGGAACTTGATGTGATTAAAAAACAGTTACTAGAGAATCTGGATAAAGGGTTCATACTTTCATGTGCTTCACTATGGGGTGAACTAGCCCTATTCATCATGAAGAAGGATGGGTCAAGGCACCTTTTCATTGATTATTGTGAGATAAATAATATCAAAATAAAAAACATGTATCCACTAAAATAGATTGATGAATATTTTGATCAGCTATGTGGAGCACAATGCATTTCCAAGGTGGATCTATGGTCAGAATTTTAACATGTTAGGGTGAAGGATGAAGATATCCCCAAGACTATTTTCATACAAGTTACATATAATATGATTTCATAGTAATGACATTCATACTCACTAATTCCCCAACAATATTTATGGAATTTATGAATATAGTCTTTAAAGTTTACCTCAAAAAATTGTGGTAGTATTTATAGAAGATATTCTCATATACTCTAAAAGAAAGGAGAAGCATGAGGAGTATCTTAGCACTGTGATAAAGATCTAATGAAAGGATAAGATTTATTCCAAGTACAGAAAATGTGAATTTTGGTTGAAGTAATTATAATTATTGGGGAATATCATCACAAAAAATGGGATATATGTGGACCCTTCAAAGATAGAAGAAATTGAAGGATGGTCGATACCAACATCTATGATAGATATCCATATTTTCCTTGGATTAGATGGGTACTTTCAGTAATTTGTGGGAAATTTCTCATGATTTTCAGACCCTCTTACCAAGTCAACTCATAAAAGAGTCAAGTTTTATTGGAATGAGCAATGTAAAGAGTGATTCAAGGATTTGAAAATGAGGATTATCACTTCATATGTACTCCATTACCCATCAGTATAGAAAATTTCCTTCCATTTAGAAATTATGAGAATTAGGGATTGAGTAGAGTGTCAATGAAAAATGGTAAAGTCATATCCTATGATTGACGGTGGTTAAAATTTAAAAAATAGAACTACCCAATGCATTATTTGGTGTTGGATGCAGTGAACTTCTCTTTGAAAATATAGAGACATTATTTATTTTGGGAGAAGATTGAAATATATATTGATTAAAGAAGCCTCAACTATATATTCACATATAAAGAGGTTAATATGAACCAATATAGATGGATAGAGATGATCACGGAATTTGAATGATCAATCCACTAATATCTTGGGAAAGTGAATAAAGTGGAAGATTCAATATGTAGAATAGATCTATCAATTTTATCATCGATGAGAATTGAAATGGATTTGATCTTATTAGATATAGAAAGGATAAACATGGGAATCATGAAGGAAGATACATCATCAATACTTTCATAAATGATGTATCAACCGTCCCTTCTGGAGATGATAAAGGATGATAAAAGAAATTTTGTGAGAATTACGAAAAAAGTGGAAAAATTAAGAAAATTTATATCTTTGGAGTTCGATGTTAATGAAGTAGGTATTGTATGATTTGGGTCACAGTTATGTGTACCATCAAATCCTAAGATAAATAAGGAGTCGTTGGATGATGCATATAGTTTGAATTTCTATATCCATTAAGAAGAACAAAGATGTATCGAGATATCTGAGAGTAATATTGGTGGGATAATATAAATAAGGATATTGGAAAATATATATCAATATTTCTTGTATGTCAAGGAGTGAAAGTAGAAAGGAAAAAATCCAAGAGGATGATAAAACCATTACAAATACCTACATGAAAATGTGAAAATATAACCATTGACATTTTCAATCAACTTCATAAGACATTAAGAGAAAATAATTCTATATGGGATGTATTAGATCATCTAAAAAGGGCTTTAGAATTCATTGCGATTCAAGAAAACATTTAAATCAATCAAAATGAAAGGATATATATTTGAGAAGTGGTCAAGTTTCACTAAACACCACAATCGATTGTATCCGATCTAGATCCCCAATTTATCTCCATGTTCTATATGAGTATACGACATGATCTAAATACCATGTTGGACTGCAGCATGTATTATCACCCCCAAACCAATGGTCAATCTAAATGGACTATCCAAAAACTTGGGGACATGTTGAGAGCATGGTCAATTGACTTCAATGAAGGATGGAACCAACATCTTCCTCTAGTTGAGTTCTCATACAATAATAGTTTCCAACCATGAATAAAAATGGCTCCCAATGATTCGCTTTATGGGAAGTGGTTAAAAACACCTACATGTTGGGATGATGTTCAAGAATGAAAACTGCTAGGTTATGAAATGGTTGAGGAGATGGTGGAAAATTTTAAGACCATTCAGCAGCACAACAAGGTTGCTCATAGTCGACATAATATCTTTAGTAACAATCATCAATGAGAAATAGTGTTTTATTATGGGGACATGGTATTCATACACATATCTTTTTGTAATAAAGTCATGAGATTTTTGAATAAGGTAAATCTTATTCCAAGATATATCAGACCTTTTGATATCCTTGATCGCATCGAAGAGGTGGCCTATCGACTGACAATCCCACCCAACCTATATCAAGTATGTGGTTTATTCCATGTATCCCCCTTGTGGGAGTACATACCATAACCCTCACATGTAATCAATTTATAGGTTGTACCATTATACAATGTTCTTTCTTATAAAGATTATCCAGTGGAAACTTTTGATAGTAAATAAAATGTTTTACATAATTAGACAATGAACATTATTAAAGTGTTGTGGAGAAACCCAGAGTTTGTTCAAAAATCATGGGATCCATAAGAGCTGATGAAACAAAGTTACACTTATTTTTTCTTGTGTGGTAAACGAAAATTTTTGGGAGAAATTTTTGATGGAGGGAATATTCTACTGACCCTGAATGTTATAAATAAAATTCCCCATCTGATTTAATATCTTATTATGTAATATGGTTATATAAAACAATGTACTTATTTGGTTTTATTATATACTCTCATATTCCGAATATCGTTATGAATTTTTACTGTTAATAATATTGATATTGAATAATGATCACATGGTTGGTATAAATAAGTGTTTTAGAAAATCTAATTAACATACACAGAGGAAGTGATGGCCTTAAATGATAGGATCGTACCATATAAAGCCAATTTATCAGAGATTATGAGGGGGATATAATAATTAGCAGTTTTTATTTTCCAAGACCAATTTGAGATCCAACAACATAATCATGAGAGAAATCGTTTATGGGAGATTTTCAAGCTCATCAAGATCATGGTCAAAACAATCTTCATCGAACCACCCCATAATAATCTCACCATCGCACAACTTACACTTTGAATGTTTATTGGTGTATTAAATGTATATGTATCAAAAACCTAGAGATATGAGTATCTGCATTATTTTTTATAGAATTATGAATTTTTATTTCATGTTATTATTTTTACTATATAAATGATTATTATTTTTATTCAATAAAAAATTGAATTTTTGAGAAATATTCAAATTAAATTAAGGAATTTATTTTATTGAAATAATTGATTTTTTAAATAAATAATATTTTAATAAAATATATTATATAATTTTTAATAAATATTAATGATCATATAATTTTTATGAATTCAAATGTAATTTTTATAAGGTTTCGAAAAATATTATTGGCAAAAAACCCAACGTTTGTCAATAAATGTTGATTTTTATTTTAAAATAGAAAATGAACATATTTGAAAGACTATTTTGATAAAATAAATATTATTTTTTGAATCATAACATCAAAATTATCTAATGGTGAATTTCTCATAATTTACTGAGTCAATCAAATTTTCTGTTAAAAACTAAATACTATATAAATATATGGTGTGTATTATGAAATCATAATGACCCAAAAATGATTTGATAAATACTATAAAGGGTATGAATGACAAAATATATTTTTTCCTTTTAAAAGAATTTTGTTTTATTATTATTATATTTATTTTATAAAGCCTTTTTGAATCCTCCAAACCATTAATAAATTTTAAGGTTTTAGAATCATTTCTTTAAGGGTGTGACTCACTTCCACATAAGTAAGTTTATTATTTTATAAATTTCACCCCTTGGACTACTAAAATAATTGAATACACTCCCATGTTTTATAAAAAATGAGGGAAAACCATGGAATGGTTTTTGGTTTTATTTTATATAGTCTAAAACCTTTGTTTAAGAAATATTAAATAAATCCCCACTCATTTCCTATATAAAAGACCCATTATGTCATTTATATTCACTAAAAATACATATAGAATGTCATTAATACACTATACCCTTTATATAGTATTTTTAAGGTTCCTCCAATCTCTCATGAAACTCCTCCCAAACATTTGGAGTCACACACTCAAGTAAGAGACCTTTTCCTTTTCCTTTTTATTCAAGTTTCTTCATTATCTTATGCCTTATATCTTAAATTCCTATTGACAGTATATGTTTTTACATGTCCTTATTACTTCCATTTTTAGGTTCAAATGATGATATACCCATTTCTCTATCATCAACCCATTTTATGAATTTTTAATTGACGCCATTATGCTATTGAAATTTCACCACAATATTCCATGAAAAAACAATTAATTAGTGAATTATATACCCATTTAATATCAAGGATATTCACAATTCTACACTTAAAATTATTTGAATTTTAACTTAAATATATGTATTCCACACCCCTTTATCATGTAATAAATTAATTTTGTGAATGAATCCATGTTTTACGATTTATGTGGAACACTTAAGCATGATAATGAAATGAAAGTGATGGGTATGTTTAGAATTATATAGTGCCTCAATGCATTGGTTAATGTTTAGTCTCATGATACATAATGTTAGAACATGGAGTGAACCTGATTCCATTATTGGATGTTTTCTATTATGATCTCTTGGAATTTGTCCTTGACTTATGTTTATGATGTAGTGTTTCAATATTTTTCCACATTTCCCAAGATATTATTCTATATCATGTTTTGTTGTTCATGTTTAGGATTTTCACCCCTTTTATTCCCCATTGATATTACTATTTTCTAACATGAATTATCTTCTTCATGTTATGGCTTGTCTGTTGCCTTACCGAGATTTATATATCAACCCTATCTTTTGTATGTCCCCAGTTTATCCCATGAAATTTTAAGTGCGATCACGTTATGGATGTTTTCAATAAATATGTTGTTTATACTGTTTTATATTGTTGTGTAATGTACATGATTACCAAAGACCCTAGAATATTAAACATTAAGAGTTGTATTGAGTGTAAAATTATGTAAAAAATCATTCAATAATGTTAAATAAAGAGTATAGTTGTTATATCATTGGTCTTCTAGATCTAAAAACCAAGATGAAGCCAGAATAGTGACGCCGAGGGAGGTGATCAGTGTGCAGAAAAGTGAACAATGAATTGGACTTTATATAGAATGTTCTTCACCCATAAACTACCACACACACCACTAATCGAGCCTAAATCCTTATCCATCAAACATAATTTAGATTTTCCTCATCGAGAACACCGACACAGAGCCAAAGAGCACAAACCAATAGATATGAAGTTCCAAATTTTTGGGACAATAACAACACAAGAGGGAAGAAGGACGAATATGAACATGCTTCCCATGGAAGCCAAGTTGTGTAAAAATCCTAAGAGGAGCTCCAAATATATTTGAGTGATGCCATATGTTCAAAATCCTAAAAACAATCGAGGTGATTCCTCGTAGTGTCAAAAAGATCATAAATATCACCAAAATCCCCGCCTAAGAGCCCTTCAATGAGAGAGATCCTGACCTATCCATTAATTAATCTTTTTGAAATAATAATAATATATAAATTTTCTTATATTTCACACATAATATGTTACCTAATATTATTTTATTAGATATTATATGGAAAATACCAAAATACATAAAATTTACAGGGACTATAATTAAATAAATTTCAATTGAATAAAATTAAAGATATATAAGAAATATATTTAATTATAGGAAAAATACATCATGAAAAATCTGTAAAAATGAGATAAAATTTAAACATCAATGTTAAAAATTATATGTAATTTATAAGTTTAATTTTTAATTTAACTAGATTATGTTTTATAGTTAAACTATAATTGAATGTAAGATGTTGATAATTTTAATATTATTCAATTACATCTTTTATTTTATTTAGATTAGAAGATAAAACATTATCATGAAATTTATAAAGAAATTAACTACTCTAAATTATTCGTGGGAATACATGATCTTAAATTCCATTATAAAATAATTTCAAATTCCTAAAAAATAATAGATGCGTAAATAAATGCACCAACAGATGTACTATTATTTAGATAATGCATAAAAATAATAAAAATATCAAAATGAGTAATCTAAAGTTGGGTAGCCATTATCCATTGTAAAAAAATTATGATACACAAACAATATCACTATCAAGGATTAAAATATTTTGATTTGAAATATTAATATGATTTTTTGAAAAAATTAAAATTCAAAATAACTACCTAAAGCGACCAGGTCTAGGATATAAGGAAAAAATAGAACAGTAATAGAACTTGTTTATTATGTTGATATATATTTTTTTAATTATAATTAATTTTTTTAAAAATTATTGAACCAAAAAAACTCAAAAAATAGGAAGTGGAAAACCAAAATCAAGTATGAATTAAAACGGAAAATAATAATGATGACTTTTTTATTTTAAAAAGATCATGAGAAAACAATTTATAATCACCAAAACAAGAAATCCCACTTAACTAAATGGACACACCAACTCAGACAGTAAGATGATAACATCACAAAAAAATATTTTAAAATGGGATGTTTTTCTAAATTTTTTAGTTTATTAGATGTAGGTTTTTTATGTAAATGGGTGTCAAGAGCTCCAAAGGATTCAGTGCTCTTGAAACTAACTGAATGATTTGGTTCATTGGCGTTATTTTTTTAAAATTTTATAAATATACATTTCAAATTATATAATATCATAAATATAATATATTTAATTAAATAGGATTATATTATGTATATATGATTATAAATACATTTATATTCTATTTTTATCACTATAATTATATAATATAAAAATATAATTATATTTTTATAAATATAAATATAAGTGGAATTATAAAAATAGAACTATAAATATTAACATAATATATATTATATCTAATCCCAAAAATGATTTTATATATAATATAAAAATATTTATTTAAATATAATTACAAATATATTTAAATAGGTTTAGGTTTTAAATGGGTATTTGGTTTTCGGTTTGGGTTCAGATTTGGGTATTGTTAAATGAGTATTAATCAAGTTCGAATATTTTACTTTTTATTTGTGTTTTGGTTTGAATATAATTTAGTGAAAATGATTTAAATAATTATAAATATAATTGTACAAATATATATATATAAATATGTTCATTTTTAATATATATAATTATATAAATCATGATAAATTTATATTTAAATGTTTTTGTTATAAACATGTGTTAACCAATCGCGAGACACTCATTTTTTGGAAGATACTCATTGGTTTCACATGTGAATATTGAGATATAAAAATGTTCCACTAATTCTTCATTCCCCCAAAAATATAATTTTATCAATTTGATGTTAGTATCCGAGTAAGGGGAACACCATATGTGATGTACATTTTTGGTGATGAAAAAACCTGTATCTTGGGAGAAGATATTTACCAGACTTTCATGACTAGAAATGATGTTTCATGGAATTTCTAAATGATGATTCAATTTGGTATGTTGATTTGTTTAATTTTATTAATAAATTTAAAAATAAGTTAAGTGTTTCTAATTTTAAAAATTTATATCTAAATATAGTTCTAAAACAATTCTTAATTTCTCAATAATTAGATATTTTTATATATAAAATATGAAACACAGAAATAAATCAGCATCGATTCCTCTTGGTACGACCACTCAGTTTATGAACCTCAAACCCACTTAATGTACTACATTTTCACTACTCCAACAAAATAGATACAAGATAAGGTTCATCCTCATGTGGTTCCTCGACCTCAATATAGGGAACAAACAACTGTGGTGATGATGTTGATGTGTACTACTATGCTACAGTTGGAAGCTAAATATGTGGTGTTGGAGGTGTCTCCTCACATTGATGAGTAAAGGATTTCCCAACATCATGTATGGATTTATATTCCAACAATTATAGATTCATGATAGGATCCTATAAATATAATTAAAATGGTATAGATACATTAAATAAGTCATCGTATAAGGAATTATAACCAATGGTCTGTATAATATGTGATATCCTTTCCATGTTCCACCCCATTGGAGGTACAAATATGTAAATAATAAGACCATATTCATAATATTTGGGATATTATCTCTGGTGTTCAAGATCCTCTTTCTAATATGTAGGATCCTCTATCTTTAGTGTATAATCATCTACATAAGCCTCTCTCAGCTGTTTTTCTCCCATCCCTTGCCTCTACCCCCTTCAAATTCCTTATCTCTGCCCTTCGGCTGATGGTGGAGATGGAGGTGGCTTTGAAAATGTATCATTCTCCACGAGAAAAACATGTACATCATCATCCTTAGGTTTCAAAACCAGAGATTGTGTATTATAATATAACCATGGATCCTCCTCATTGACACTCTCATGTATTAAACAAAGAAGATCTCTGAGACCCTACAGATTTGGGTGATCCACATCCCTCCTGATAAATGTATCCTACCAAGGATCAATAGTATACATAATCCACTCTATCTTGTCTGATTTAAAATCAAATAAAATTATAATTAATTCAAAATATGAAAAAGATATAATAAAATCTGATATATATTCCAACTATTGAATGCCTATTATATGGTGTGTAAGATACATAAGAGTGTTTCTATCTAATATTCCTAGTATCCATTATCAGTTAGATAAAAGTGTGCAGTGAGATATCTATTTCAAATTATATTATATTGGGAAACAAGTCCCAACACTTGATATAATGTGAATAAGAGCATGGCCTCTCCAATTCTTGACTACCTACATGCATAATAGTATATGATACATCAAACCTCCCTAGTGTAAGGTGTATATGATGCATATTTCCAAACTATATCAAGAATCAGTATCACTAGTGCTAATTAATGATGTCAAATTGGATGAGTATCTATTTATGATGTGGTATTATGAACATGTGCTTTTAGACTCAATGTAAACCTTCAATGAAAAGACAGACGATCTCTTAGATTTTTCCAATTATACCTTAGATAACACATTAGCTGAGAGGATGGGAGGCCATGCTCATGAAACTATTTTGGGGGAAACTATTTCCTACTCTAGTAATAACTTATATATTTAATATGAATTCATGAATCCTTTATTAAATCCCAAGTAAAAAATAGGACTCCTTTGTTTTAACAATTAGTTACTTAGCATGTGTTTATTTTAAATTCATCTGTATATATACAAGGTTGTTAATCAATAGGTAATTCTATATATATCCAAGGCTTTCCATCAATGGAATCATTTTTAATATAGATTAGACATTCATATATCGTTTATTATAATGATCCTAGTTTTAAGAAACATAGTATGGTGCTCTGTAATTTATAGTCATCTATGAAGATGGGAGTGGATTTGATGTTGGGATTGGGCCCATAATAGGGGATTACTATGTATCCTTGTGAAAGGAATAAAAATACAAGTATTTTTATTCCACTTTATTATAAACATTAAACCTTGTATGGTCATCTGATAAGGGAAAACCATGTATTTTAATGTTATATAGAAAGGAAATTTAGGGAAAAGATGCCTTGCCAAGAGCTGCTATGGGAATTACAACAAAGTGGCCAAATAGACATGGAATGGATGCAGTCTCCCTTGATGAATATACCCATACTAGGGATATGTCCCAGATATGACTATACTGAATTTTTGTTGCGGGGTTTAGACCTCAAGGAGGCTTCTTACATATCTTGTTTGGGTAGGAATCAGAGCACACATTCTTCATAAGGGTAGGGATTACACATATGAAAGAGACCCACATTCCTCCTCAAGAATATATAATTTTGAGGTATTTTATACATGGTTGGGGATTATACTGAATAGGAGGCCTAATTGAAGTAGAGTGGAAGACCCATAAAGTAGTTCTTCTCCCAAGACAGATATTTGATTGTGTAGATGTCGTAATCATTACTAACCTATAATCTCACATAATTCATGTCAATTAGAGAAACAAGAGGAAGTAGAAGATCCTGAAAACAACATAACATTCTTCTTCCACTGATAGACGAGGATGAGGTTATGAGAGAGTGAAATGGCCTTGAGGTGCCTATCTCATCTCTTGTTTTCATAACCAGGGTCAGTCATTACACAACCAAGTAGGTAAATTTTACTAGATAGATTTGGTTCATACATCATGAGGGATTCCTAGTCTAGGATTCACCCTCCTCCCCTTTAGACAAGTGGAGGAGAATAAGGGGATGGGAATGCAAGCCAATGGTGTAGATGCTCAGCCCGAGTAGCTAGTTTCTACCATAACTAAGGTTAGAATACTCATTACCATAAGAATCTATGATCAAGAACATTTTGGGGATCTCTTTTTGAATATCCAATAAAAATACAGATGTTAATTACATTTTAATGGTATTAAATTTTCATTTATGATCTTATGGTCCTGACTTAGTGAATTTTAATTTTGAACATCCATTCTCATCATTCGTGCACTTCATGTCTTATGTACACCAATTTAGGCCCAATGATTAATCTAATTTTAAGGAATGTAATTATAAATATTTTATTTTGATATTTTTTTTAAATTTATCTACCCTTAAATATGAACATTTTTCATTCATGGATCAATGTAGGATTCATAAATGAAGATGGAGATATTTGGCGATGAAAGGAAACAATTCTGGAGAAGGCTGACTGGAAGCCATCCCACTGATGAGAATATGGGGCCCAACATACAGGCCCAAAGAATTAAAAACATCTTGGGATTCTAGAATACATACATAGGAACAAATCCTGCTTCAGGAGAAAATGCCAATTTGGCCTACATGGTGGTTATATAGGCGTCCCAAGTTGAAGATAAAATTCTGAGCTAGATTCTGCGGCCCAGAAAAACCGTCCACCATTTTACACATATCACGTTAACCATAAACTATTTTGGGCTGAAACATTACAGACGGTTAGGGGACATCAGGAGACACATTTGTGTCTTCTAAGGACCACTCCAATTCATCCATCTATAAGGTCTTTTAGGTGCATCTGTTCGGTGGAAGCAAGATGGATTCCACCATGGGTCAAGGGTGGAAAAATCAACTCTCCCTCAACTTTCCACCCACCTATGGCCAACAAATATTAATTGAGGAGACTTATACTATTGGAGGCTCGACCCAATGATTCAAAAATTACTATTTATGGTAGTGGTGGTGGAGGATTTGAGGATCTTGGGTGCTTGGTTTCATTGTAGTGTTATGATGCCGCTTTGTGTTTGTAATCGCATTTCTTTCTCATGTAAGTTGTTTAATTCACCTTAGATTCTTAATAAAAGTTCATTAATTACTCTTATTATCTTCTTATACATATAACGTTGATATCTTTGGTTCATGGTGTGAATTTATTCACACCATACTTTGTGATATTTATCACAAAATGGTGGATTGATCGATTTTTGTTATTGTTTTTACTTCTTCAATTCCGCACTCGTAAGTCTACTTACTGATTCCGTTGAAGACATGTCATCAATGGAGGGATGACTCTTTTATGGGTTGATACAAGGGAGTTTCAAGGGACTGGATTGGATGTTATTTCTGACTCCATTAATGGCTAATCACTTATTTTAAATGAGATTTTTATTTGATGATTTTAAAACCTCTTCATCCTTATTGAATTTAAGGTCACACATTGCAAGTGATTATACGAACCTTTACCTTGGAGTGCTCAAAACATTGATCCTTAAAGTTTATAGGTGATTAGTATTAGGTTGTGTAGGCATTAAACTAGTAAGTGATGATTTTGTTTGATCTTTTTAAATGAACCCATCTCAAATATAAGAAACTGAAATCATTAAAAAAGGAATTCATCCAATCCACCCCGACCTATAACCTAGGATCAACTCATTACCTTAATTTGAATTAAATTAAATATTTTAGTGATCATTTAAAACCATATTAAATCAACCCAATTTTCCAACTTCATAGCCAAAAAAATCCATAGAATGTACGTGTCTGTAGGTACTTCTTAGGTCTCTGAGGATTCGACAACCCAAGATAGACTACAAGGACTGTCCTACATTCTTCTTTTTGGTGAATTTGAGCATTAATAAAATTTTTGCACCGTTTGCAGGGACCCAAGTAAGTCATATCAACCACCAGTCTATTCCCTCCCATTTCTTCTATTATCACCCAAGATCTCTTATCTTGTACTTTTCTCGTTTTTTTCTTTTCGTGCATGTCTTCCTACACCCGCGATCAATCAAACCATCTAGTTAGGGTGGAATGTCCTATGGTTGGGGAGTCAAGTGAACCTATGGGATTTTTTCCATTAAACCATAATCCTCTTGATATTACAGAGTCCAAAATTGATCACATTTCAATGGAAGGTCTTCAAAGAAACCAACTCATAAACCCAGGTGGAAACCAAAATGGAAATCCAAATGAGGCAGCCCCAAACTTGGGGAATGTGGTCGATCAAACCATGAATGAATACCTCACAAATTCTTGGACCAATGCCCCATCATTAATTAGACATAATTACCTAAGAGATTCCAACTACATCTTTAAAACCCATGTCCTAAACCATCTTCCCACATTCCATGGAATGGAGTCCGAGATTACCTACCTTCACATTAAGGAGTTCAATGACATTATTGAAACCATGTGTCCCCCACATCAACTAGAATCTGATAAGATGAGGCTATTTCATTTTTCTTTAAAGGATCGAGCTAAAAATTGGCTAAAGAATTTGATACCATCATCCATAATCTCTTGGGACCAATTATAAATAGAAATCTATAGAAAATACTTTCCCCGCCACAAAACAATTGCACTTAAAAATATCATCAAAAACTTTTTTGAAAAAGAGGGAGAGTCATTCTATGAAACATGAGAGAGGTTCAAAAACACTCTGAAAATGGTTCCACACCATGGTTTTTTTATACTTGAACAAGTGAGAATTTTTTTTGAACGTTTGGGTTTGGGGAACAAACAATTCATTGTCATGATGTGTAATGGAACCTTTAAAAACAAAGCCCCAAATGATGCTTACGAGTATCTGGAAAGCCTTGATGAACAAAACCAAACATAGGGAACTTCAAATTATTCTAAAAATACACAAATAACTAATGAAATTCATAAAATTAAAGAAGAGGAAATTATTAGGGATAAAATTGCAGAACTCTCTAGGAAGGTTAAAGAGATAGACCTTAAGAAAGTACATGAAATCCAAACTGTAGACCCTGTTTGCACAATTTCTAAAAAACATGACCATAAGACAGAAAACTACCCAACTATTCCATCCATAAATGATGTTATTTTAGGAGGACCCCCAACAGAAGTAAATTCCTTGAACTTTCAAAACCCTCAATACCAAAACAACTTCAACCCAAGGTATAATGACCACCCAGGCTTCCGCTGGAAAGATAACCAACAACCTAGCCAACCACAGGGACACAATCCTTACCCCCATCTGAACTACGAATCCCACAACCGCTTCCAAACATAACCTATCCAATACCAACAGCCACCCGTCCATTTTCAAAAAACCATCCCACCTCCAAAATATCACCCTAGGATAAACCAATATTCTCAAGCACCAACCCAAACTTTTCCATGAATCCTAATTGAAAAATTGTGTAAAAAAGTGGAAAGGTTGAACTTGAAAGTCCCTTTACTAAAACAGGAACTTCAAACCATCAAAACTGGAAAGGCACCCATGACTAATCAGGTAGTACCATCCTCAAATTTAAAGGGAGAGTCAATTTTCACTCAAACAACTCATGAAAAACTAAATGCTGTGACTGTTTTACGAATTGGGAAATCAATTGAGAAACCTGAACAATTAATTCAGAACCCATATGAAGATTCAAAAATGTATGAAAATTCAAATGAACCAAATTATCAAACTGAAAAACATGATAACATTGTCAAAGAAACAACTCTTCAACAAACAACCCCACAACCTACACCATTTCCTCAACACATGAGGAGGAAAACCAAGCCTGAATTGAGTGAAACATTGAAGTAAATCTTCTCACAAGTCAAGTTAAACATTCAAATTCTCGATGAAATCCAAACCATACCTTCCTACTCAAAGCACCTTAAGGACTTGTGCAATTTTAAAAGAAAAATTTCACATAAAAATCATGTCCTTTTGGAAGCTAATGTGAGTACCACCATTTAATGGACCATTCCTTATAATTTGAAAGACCCAGGTTTCCCTTACACCAATGTTGTACTAGGAGAGAGCAAAGTTGCCAAGGCCTTGTGTGACCTAGGTGCTAGTGTCAATCTCATCCCCTATGATGTGTACTGCCAATTATGCCTAGAAGAGCTCCAACCCACATCTTTCACACTTCAACTTGCTGATCGTAGCATTAGGGTTCAAAAGGGGATTTTAAAGGAAGTTCTGGTAAAGGTTGAAAAATTCATCTACCTTGCTGAATTCATTGTGCTTGACAACCATCCAAACTTAGAAAATACGGAACAAACACCAATAATCCATGGTCGTCCCTTCCTTGCAACAATCAACTCTTTTATCCAAGTACGAAATGGGAAAATGACCATCAACTTTGGAAACATGATTCTAGAATTGAACATCTATAATTCAAGTTCAGAAATAGGGGAAGGTGAGTACATTCAGGAAGTAAAAATAATAGCAAGCATAGATAATAAATCTATAGAACATCAAGGAATATTTGATGGATGTTTAAGTCAGGATGAGATTGATTTCCTTTGTTCACATGAAGGATGTTTATCTCCTTGGCTTAAATCATTTCCTAATTTCTCTTATGATGAAGTCTTAGGTCCAAAAATCAGTGAAACCATTCAAGAAACCACTTTCAAGGAGACCTCTCCATCTTCCTTCCCTAAATCTGATCAAGCCAATCTAGTAGATGAACCTTCTACATGTGGGGAGTCAATCCTATCTAAAACTCTAGGAATCAAAATTGATCTCGATCCAATGTCCCAATCTTCTGCTGAAATTCTTAACTAACCTGATCTTGAATTTAAGGAACTTCCTACTGCACTCATGTATGCCTTCCTAGGGGACAATCAAACACATCCTATTTTCATTTCCACCTCCCTTGAAGCAAATCATGAGAGGATGATTCTATATATCCTTAGGAAACATAAGAAAGCCATTGGTTAGACCCTGTATCATATTCATGGGATTAGCCCACTTATTGGGACTCATAGGATTGTTCTGGAATCTGATTCAAATCCATGTCATCAACCTCAACAGCGACTCAATCCTGATATCATAATGTAGTGAGAAAATAACTTCTGAAATTGTTAAATGCTGGTATCATATATCCCATAGCTGAGAGTGAGTGGGTGTGCTCAATCCAATTAGTTCCAAAAAGGCTGGAATCACAGTGATAACCAACGAGGATAGAGATATTCTTCCAACTAGGGTAAGTAGTGGATGGAGGGTTTTCATTGACTATAGGAATAAAAACTCATTCACCAAGAAGGACCATTTTACCTTACCATTAATCAACCAATTCCTTGAGAGAGTGGCAGGTCATGCCTTCTACTATTTCTTAGATGGGTACTTAGGGTAAAATCAAATTGAGGTCTCCCTAGAGGATCAAGGTAAGGCTACATTCACATGTCCAATCGGCACCTTGGATTTCAAACTCATGCCCTTCAGTTTATATAATGCCCCTAGAACCTTCGAGCGGTGCATGATGGGAATATTCTAAGACATGGTATGAGATTTTCTAGAGGTCTTCATAGATGACTTCTATGTGTTTGGGGATACATTTGAGGGATTTATGAGGAATTTGGAGAGAGTCTTGTCAATATTTGAAGAAAATAATCTGGTCCTAAGCTGGGAAAAATGGCATTTCACGGTAAAACAGGGACTAGTTCTAGGCCATCTCATCTCAGGTAGGGAGATTGAAGTGGATAAAGCTAAGGTTGACATCATTCATCACCTTCCATTACCCAAAACTGTCAAGGAAGTGAGGTCTTTCTTAGGACATGCTGGTTTCTATAGAAGATTCATCAAGGACTTTAGTTCAATCTCTCAACCCCTTTGTGCTCTCCTACTAAAGGATGCTACATTTGTTTGGACGTAAATATGTGAGGGTTAATTATCAACCCTAAAATCCTCTCTCACCTCTCCCCCATTATGAAATATCCAAATTGGAACCTTCCTTTCAAACTTATGTTTAATTCTAGTGACTTTACTGTAGGAGCTGTGTTAGGACAATGTTGTGATGAAACTATTTATGTCATTACTTATGCAAGAAAATCCTTAAATGATTCCCAAATCAACTACACCACCACTAAAATACCTCTTCCAAAAACAAGATTCTTAGGCGAGACTAATTAGGTGGGTCCTTCTCTTACAAGAATTTGAACTCACAATCAAGGATGAAAAGGGTGTTGAAAATGTTTTAGCTGATCACCTCTCTAGGATGGAATTGAAAGACAACTCAAATCACCTTTCAGTGACTGATTCATTTTCTGATGAACACCTATACTCTATGAGTGATAGACCTTCGTATTCTGACATAGACGATTTCTTAGTTATATGAGTCATTCCAAAATTCATAGGGACTCAAGCTCAAAGGAAATTTGTTTCTGATGTTAGACACTATGTGTTTGATGATCCATGCCTATATAAGTTTTTTCCTAACCAAGTCATTAAGAGGTTTATCCTAGAATCTGAACAAGAGTCCATCCTTAAATTCTGTCATAGTAAGGCATGCAGAGGTCACTTTTCATCTAAGAAAACATATACTAATATTCTTCAGTGTGGTCTCTTCTTTCCCACCCTCTCAAGGGACAACTACATATTTTGTCAAAGCTGTCCTAGGTGTCAACAAGTAGGGTTCATCACAAAAAGGAATAAAATGCCACTCACTCCCATCTTAGTAGTTGAAATCTTTAACTTTTGGGGAATTGATTTAATAGGTCCCTTCCCAAACTATAGGGGATATCTTTACATTATATTAGCTATTGATTATGTCTAAAAAGGTGTTGAGGCCACTCCCACAAAATCCAATGATCATCTAACTATGATTAGATTCCTAAAATAAAACATCTTCTCTAGATTTGGAATTCCCAGAGCTATCATTAGTGATTGTGGAACTCATTTTTGGAGTCACTCATTTTCATCACTCATGGACAAGTATGGAATTTATCACAAAGTGTCCACTGCTTACCACCCACATACCAATGGTCAAGATGAGTTAGCCAATCGAGAAATCAAACAAATTCTCGAGAAAAACAATAAACCATCTAAGAAATATTGGTCAAGCAAACTATTAGATGCTCTTTGGGTCTATCAAACCGCATATAAAACCATTTTAGGAATGTCCCCATATAGTTTGGTTTATGGTAAAGTGTGCCATTTTCTAGTGGAGATTGAACATAAGGATTTTTTGGCAATTAAGAAAATGAATTATGACCTCTCATTGGATGAAAAAAAGGAAATTAGATCTCAATGAACTTGGGGAACTTAGGATAGAGGATTATGAAAATTAAAGGATTAATAAATCTAAAGTACAAGCCTACCAATCTCGAAATCTTAAAACCAAACACATTGTACCGGGTAAACATATTCTTTTTTATAGTTCTAAACTTCATTTATACCTGGTAAAGTTGAGGTCTAGATGGTCATGTTCATACATAGCGCATAAGGTATACCCCCATGGGGCTGTAGAAATTCAATATCCCACCAATGGTCAAACCTTTAAAGTTAATGGTCATAGAGTCAAACCATTCATTGAACCATTCCAAAAAAATGAAGTTGATGAAACCTTGTGTGAACCAACTTTAGATGAGGAAAATATTTAAATAATTAAAGGTCTATGTCGAGATAGAAACATTAAACCAAAGCGCTGCATGGGAGGAAACCAGTGATTTTCATCTTTGTGAATATTTAAAAAAAAGGATTAATGAATCATTTTGATATTTAAAAAAATATACTGTTGACATGTTCTTCTATTATGAGTATGGATAAGTATGAAAGGGGACCACCATATTCATCCATGTCACGTGGTGTGATCCTTGAGTAATACCATACCTAGAAATTTAAAAAATGAAGACAATGTATCATCAGTTCATTTTATTTTTATGTGTTTGCAGGTTAAAATAAAAATATCAAAAAAAAAAAAAATAATAAAAAAGGGACACGTTATAGGTCATGGGTTAAACCCCATCACAATCAGAGAAGCTGTGGGGAATCAATCCTGGGACTGAAGGGGGATAGGGGCTCGCGCTTACAATTGACCTACGGTTTTTTGTGCTTTATTATTCAATAATTTATATATATACTTATATTTTGATTTCTTTATTATATATATATAGCTTTTGTTTTTTTTTGTTTTTTTCCTTTTTTCTCTACTAGGGAATTCTCAGAGTGACCTCGAGATCAAGGGATAAAAAGGGACCAACAAGAATTTCAACTTCAACCACCAGGTGACATCATTCCATGATCCTCATTGTCAATTTCTTTTTTGAACTCTCATTATCTACCTCTACCCCCTTTTAAATTTTATTTTCTCTAAACACTGGGGACAATGTTATTTTAAGTTGGGGGGAGATAAAATAAAAAATTCTTTTGTGTGAAAAAAAAGAATGATTTGAAATAAAATGTGTGTAAATGGTAGGAAAAATTCCTTTAACTTTGATCATGATAATACACATTGAACAATTTGAAACCTAATATTAAATAATTTAGCATTCCCTGATTATGATTTTAATCCTTGTATAATTTCATGAGCATTGATTTTTTGAAAGTTTGGTTGTCTATTTTGATATTTCATCATTTATATTTTCATCAAAATAAGAAAAACATATCACAATGCACGTCCTTTGGATAGTGGGGTATTAGTTTGATTTCATGAGTTCCCCCTAATATATAGCATAGGTTTGGTAATCATTTTAGTTTTAATATGATTATTCAATAAAAAATTAAGAAAACAATAAATTTACGTGTAGAGCAATGAAATGACCTAATGCGTGGCTTTCAACACTTGGGGATCAGAACACCATAGTTTTCTGGCCCAGAGTTAGTAATTTTATCTATATTTTTGGTAATTTAATTTTTTTTTGATTGAGTTAACTCGAGATCATGCCTGAGTATGTGGGTCTCATTTGGTTCCATAAGGTCTTTGAGCTTGGGAGTCATCGGCAAAGTCTCGCTACAAGGGTTGACTCTTTTGAGTGAAATTTCAATTACCATGGAAAAATTCAAAAAAAAAAACAAATACAATAATAAAATTGAATACTCATATTAATATTGAAATGTGATTCCACCTAGCGATTCTATCATTTCCCTCTTTAAAAAAGATGAACCCCCATGTCTAATGCGATGCACAACACATCATTACTCTTAATTGATATCGGATGAAATATGGAGATGAATTTGAACAAAGGAATGGTCTCAGGATTGGGATCTGCTTATGAAACTATCATGTATTAAAATATTTTTATGGGTTTCAAAATTGTTTGGTATAAGGGTTTTTGGTGATCATTGTGTATTAAAATTTTTTTCGAAAAGGGAATTCAAATTTCATATTGTTGAGATACATTTTGTCCGGGACTAGAAAATATCAAGTTGGGGGGGGGGGTGTTATTAGCAAATAAAAATACATATTTTAATTAAATTTTAATTGTATTAAATTTTCATTCATGATCTTATGGGCCTGAGTTAGTGAATTTTAATTTTGAACATCCATTCTCATCATTCTTGCACTTCATGCCTTCTGTACACCAATTTAGGCCCAATGATTCATCTGATTTTATGGAATTTAATTATCAATATTTTAATTTGGTATTTTTGGGAAATTTATTTAAACATCAATATGAACATTTTTCATTCAGGGATCAATGTAGTATTCATAAAGGAAGATGGAGATATTTGGTGATGAAAGGAAACAATTCTGGAGAAGACAGATTGAACACCATCCCACTGATGAGAATGTGGGGCTCAACATTCTGGCCCAATGAAGTCCAAATTTCATGGGATTCTAGAAGACATATAGAGGGACAAATAGTTATTTATGAGAAAATTCTAATTAGTCATCCATCATGGTTATTCAGGCGTCCCGAGTTGAATATAAAATTCTGGTCCAGATTCTGCGGCCCAGAAAAACATCCCACCATGTTACACATAGCATGTTAAAAATAAACTATTTTGTGCCGAAACATTACATATGGTTAGAATAAATTAGGAGCTTTATTTTTAACTACTATTTCCCACTCCAATTCGTCCATCTATAATTCTTCCTAGCGTATCTTTGCGGTGGAAGCAAGATGGCTTCCACCTCGGGTCAAGGGTTGAAAAATCAACTCTCCCTCAAATTTCCACCCACCTATGTCCTAAAAAAATAAATTGAGGAGATTTGGACTATTCAAGGATCTACCCAAGGATTAAAAAGTTCCTATTTAAGGCAGTGGTGGTGGAGGATTTGAGGATCTTGGGTGCTTGGTTTCATTGTAGTGTTATGCTTCCGCTTTGGGTTTGTAATCGCATTTCTTTCTCATGTAAGTTGTTTAATTCACCTTAGTTTCTTCATAAAAGTTACTATTTTACTCTTATTATTTTATTCTACATATCACATCGATTCCTTTGGTTTAGGGTGTGAATTTATTCACACCATACTTTGTGATATTTATCACACAACGGTGGAGTGATCGATTTTTGTTGTTGTTTTTACTTCTTCAATTCCACCCTCGTAAATCTACTTCCCGCTTCCGTTGAAGACATTTCATCAATGGATGTCTAAATATTTTATTGGTTGATCCAAGGGACTATAAAGGGGCTGGATTTGATGTTATTTCTCACTCCATTAATGTCTAATCACTTCTTTTAAATGATATTTTTATTTGATGATTTTAAAACCTCTTCATCCATATTTAATTTAAGAGCACACATTTCAAGTGCTAATACGAAACATTACCTTGGGGTTCTCAAAACATTGATCATTCATGTGTATAGGTGATTATTATTAGGGTTTGTAGGCATTAAACCAGTATGTGATGTTTTTTTGATCTTCTTAAATGAACCCATCTAAAATATAAGAAATTGAAATCATTAAAAAAGGAATTCATCCAATCCACCCTGAGCGATAACCTGGGATCAACTCATTACCATAATTTGAATTAACTTAAATCTGTTAGTGATCCTTTAAAACCATCTTAAATTAACCCAAGTTGGACACTTATTATAAAAAAACAATACATATAATGTACGTTTCTGTAGGTAATTTTTAGGTCTCTGAGGATTTGACAACCGAAGCTATATTACAAATACCGTCCTACCTTCTTCTTTTGGGTAAATTTAAGCATTTATCACCCATATTAGGTAGTTTAATAGTATGACAAATTTACAAATGGGGTGTTTTATCAATAGGGTGTAATCTGATCATACATATCGGGTATCTTTGGAAGAGTTCATGGATTAAAAGTTTACAATGGTGTCGGTTTTGGCCTTAGTACCTCATGGGAGTGATTGATGGAGAGGGTTTTTTTAATAGTTCATGAAGGGATCAAGGTAAGGATGAATGCCACACTAAAGGGTACTGTAATGAACTAATGTTTTATCTATTGGAATTTTCTTATAATTATGTTATATAATAAAATTAAATCACTCTACAATGGTATAATATGTACTATGTCACCTTTAAAGATATTATTACCACTTTGGTGTCTTGAATTTCCAAAATATGACATACATGGGTGTGATCCGTAAGATGTTTGGAGTTTGATAAGAAAAGACTAATTTTTGGTGAATACTAACTAAGCCTTATGAATAGTTATGTTACCCTTACGAATAGTAATATGACCCTTATAAATAGTGAATTGACTCAAATAATAGTAACCTCACCCTTCAATGTATAAATAAAATTTTGAAGTATTATAAGTGATAATAAGACCATAATAAAAGGATTAGTATTTTCGTAAGTCATAAATAATTAATTAAAAATAATAAAATAATTAAAAGAAAAACTATTTTCTAAAAATTTGGTCATAAATTAACTATTTTATGTCTTCTAGTTTTAATATAATTTCACAAGACCTTATATAATTTTCGAAATCATTTTTAAATCAGTTATAGTTTTAAAATTTGTATTTTCAAGTAAACTATGATTTTAATTAACAATTAAATTAATCATATTTAGAAAATTATTTTTGAAAATTGGATTTTATATTTGGATTCAACACATTGAGAATTATTTAGGGGGAATTTTTGGGATTTTTCTAAAATAATTGAATTTTTTTATAAATAGTAAAATATGATAATTTAACGTATATATAAATTTTATGTTAAATAAACTATTTATTGATTCATGGATGATATAATAACCCTGTGTTAGAAATAAAATGAACATATTACTATTTTTATTCCTGGAATCATCACTATTTTTTGTCTTATGGGAAAATAATAAACTGATGATTAAAATATTAAGAAAACCCTCCTCCCCTCCACTATAAAACCACCCACACCCCCTCTTCCCCTCACTACTATCAAGCCCTATGACTACCCGAAATTCTACCAAAATATCTCCCCAATATACTCCCCCATGTCCAACAACTATTTTTATTTTCCAAAGGCCAAATCCTACCCCCTTAACACATTCTCAAGTAAAATTAAATCAAGAGGTAAATTCGTCTTTTCTTTTCATTCCTTTTCTTTTCATGTTCCTTTGTTCTCTTTTATTTTTTAACCTCTCTTATTTTAAATTTTATGAAAAATAAAGTACCATAAATGCACAGGAATGTTGTTATTCTAATTATTTAATTCATTATCATCTCTCCTTTCCCCTTATTTTATACGAAAGAAATGAAAACACCATCCGAGATGTGTTAATTTATCACATTCAAGGATGAGGGGTTATCAATTTGTATTACCATATTTAATTATGGTCATAAAACAATATTTATGGTTGAAAAATAATAATAAATTTTAGTTTTATCTTATGTGATATTCTGGAATCCTTCTACACACATGATGTAAAATAACAATACAAAACAAGTTAACTATGAGAAAAACCTCCAAATTAATCCAAGCATTTATCATTAATGATTTATATAATGATTTAACATCACTCCAAATAAAGAAATGAATTTTTCAGCCATATAATATTTTTTATGTTGACTAATTTCATATAAATTCAGCTCTGGACAACCATTCTCATCATACATGTTTATCCGATCATGAATATAAGTGAACTGATCATTGAAACCAAGGAAGAAAACGCTCCTAAACAATGAAATTAAACCTCTTAACTCATCATAAAATAAATGGATAAAATTAATGAGGTTATAATAAATAAATAACATGTATTAAAGGTTTTATAATTATTAATTAATGAACTTAATTTTATTATTCAGGTCATTATGATCATGATAAGAACACCATCAGACTTAAGGTAATGGATCCTCTCTTTCTCAAATTTATTCAAGAATCTCCTATTTGTTATATCCTTTTATGTGTAGTTCATAATAATGGGATATAATTTATCACCTCAAAAATACTTCCTTAATTATTCCTAAAAGTATATAAACACTTTTTTCTCTCATTAATCCTTCCTAAGTACACCCGGTACCATGCAGATATTCCGTAAGCGATTCTACACGAACCTCCATTATTCCTTCAGGTTATTCTTAATATTTTTTACCCAAATTAAATACTATATTATATTTATGTACATATTATAATTTCTATTTATATGTTTTAAATCATGTATCAATATCCATTATCCATTATCATTCAGGTATGTACATGCTTTTAAGTGATTCCCTCCTTAATACTTCCCAATAAGCAAACCCCTTTAAGGGAAGTTCCCAAATTCATACCCAATTTCTTGTGCACTATACCATATGTTTCAAGCCACCATTTCTTTTTATAAAACCATTTTTTTAATATGAAAACATTCTTGTATCACATATGGTTTTTAAAAAATGATTTTTCTCTTTTCTATTTGAAATAATTGTTAGTATTTTCCTTAAAACCGTACTAAAATGATTTAATGCTAAAAATTCATTAATACACTTTTTACATCTTGTCAATTATTTTTGACATCAATTACCATTATATATTCCTATTTTAGCTTATTAATGTCCATATAGTTTTCAATTACTTTCTTTCATCGACACTTTTATGATACACCCATTCATTATACTTTATGACATGATTGTGATACCCCTTTATTTCCATGGGTGCAATTATTCTTCTGATTGTTTCATTATAATACTATAAGTGAAAAAAAAATCATGAACATGTTTAGATGGGTGTATTGGGATAGCACTCCAATTCATCGGGTAAATTTGAGTCTCATGAGACATTATGTGCAACAGTCTTGGCAGTAAGCCTTGACTCTTACTACCATGTACAATGGTCTTGGTGGTTAACCATGAATTGTACTAATATATGTGAAATGATCCTTGAATCATGCAAAAGTTATGTTTTTTATTGTTTACACATCACTATGAATTCATGTTTATAATATACCTTGTTTATATGTTATGATTCCATATGTTTCATGCCTTTTTATTTCATTATGTTATGCCTTCTAACCCATGCTCTAAAGCCTTATTTATCATGTTTATTTCCTTACTGTGATTTTTAGATCATCCCTTTGTACATGTTGTCCCCAGGTTATCCTATGAAGATGAATGAGAACAATGGAAGTTAGAAGCTCTTCTTGAAGAAAAAATAAATAAATTTTATATTTAGTCTCATGTTTTTAGTTTATTGTACCTAGTCTTCCAAGACAATAGACTTCATGATACTTGGATTATAATATGATGTTTTATTATTATTAAAATCATGTAACGATATGTGTAAAAGTATAGGGTCACTATAATTGATATCATAAGATGATCTAGTTATTTTTGGAGATTAGGAATATAGAACTTTAATAAGAACCTTAATAATAAGACTAAGTATAAGAAAACAACCCTATATTTTGGTAAGTGTAGAGTAACTATATTTTCAAGAAAATACATCCATGTATGGATAGAAACAGGTTGAGGTGTCTCTTAAACAAATGTATCTAGGGGTAAAACAAGAAAAAAACGCTTTTAGATAGACTCGAACTGGAAATGGTGCACGATAACGAGCCTTACTGCACTCTTGGTGTGGCACTCCTAGGGGATATGCTTTGGGAAATTTACGAGCTTAGTACAAACCTTTATTAAGGGAATAAAAAAAATCCCATAAGAATATATGTTATGAAATAGATCAAGGATAACCTATATTTAAACCAAGTAAATCACAAGTTAGGATATACTTCTCCTTTATAAGTTTATCCTTTTATATTCAAATTTTCCTTTTATATATTATGTTTTAGAGCCCTCTAATTATATGTTATTTTTCTTAGTTAATGGAGGGTAATATAAGAACATGTGCCAACAATAAATGTGATAGGGATTGTGATGATTTATGTAATGATTTTCCAAATATGTTGGGAGTGGGTGATCAAAACTTTATGACAGTACTTTCTCATTTAGATCAAGTTATGAATATTAACTTGAATCAAATGGAACACCATCCTCCCACAATGAAAGGGAATGTTTCTATAGATTCCCTCATGTGGGAAAGGAATCTCATATTTAGTGGATATTCCGATCCCGTCCTTGTGAAACAGTGGATTACTTCAGTTGAAAAGATATTATTTATCCCCTATTTCTCAGAAGAAGAAAAAGTTTTACGGGTGGTCTATAGTTCTGATGGGAAAGTTGATCAATGGTGGATGCTGATCAAGAATACAAATCCCTTGGATAAAATTGATTCTGTAGATTGGGAGGAAATCAAGAGAATGTTTTTCAATAAATTGTTTCCCCGAACCCTCCCTCTATAGATATAAAGATAGTTCCTTCGACTCAACAAAAAGGAAGATGAGTCAATTGGGTCGTATAAAGCAAACTTTACAAGGCTTACAAGGTGCACCTATGGCTCTGTCATGAACACCGAAAGCATGGTGGATCACTTATTTAGTAGACTAAAGTAGAGACTAAAAAAATAGTTGGCAATTCAAGAATTTCACATTTATGAAGAGATTGTACACTGTGCCATCATGGTTGAAATAGTGATCAGAAATTCACAATGGTCTTGTGGGCCCAGTGACAAAATTGGAAAATGGAATCTAATGTGGGTAGTTTTTGAAAATAAATTCCATGATTGAATGAAGCTTGACCATCCCACATGTAAAAATTATGGGAAGAAGAATCATGGGAACAATCTAAAGGGACCCAATACTTGCTTCAAATGTAGGAAGATTGGTAATCTGGCTAAAAACTGCAGACGAGATATAAAGAATACCACTAATGTGGAAGAATAAAGGAAGGTTCAGATAAATTATTAGCTAGTGGTGTAGTGTTATAGCTACAAGTAACATGGGCATTATGAAAACAATGTTCTTAAGCTAAGTGTTGTTGTAGTAAATCAATAACAACCTCCAAGGAAACAAGGAAGGTATTATACTATCACGACTACTGAGGTAGATCCGGAAAATGATGTGGTGACATGTAAACTAGTTATTAATTAAAGAATAGTGAATGTACTATTTGATTATGGTTCTACACATTCTTTCATATCTTTCATGTTTAGTAGAACTATTCAAACACCTCCTCAAAATTTGTAGGATATGTTATCGATGAGAACAAATAATGGGGAAATTATTGCATCTAAGGTTTATAACTCATCCTTGGTGGATGTTTGTAAAATAAAATTATCAAAAAATCTTGTCATCCTTCTTTTAGTAATGTTTGATGTTATCTTGGGCATGGATTTACTATCTTTATAAAAATCCAACAAACTTTTTTGGGAAAGTGAGAGAACTCTTTACATCCCAAAGCATTCTATAATTCATTAAAATTTTAAGGAGGAATATGAATCTCCTTTATAATAATTATCTCAAGTGTGGATATTAATTACTTATGAGTTGGTATGTATAGCTCAAATGATTGAGGCAATGGAGAGAATCACGACTGAAGACAATCCCAATGTAAGGGATTACACTGATGTATTCCCTAAAGTGGTTCATGGTCTTCTTCATGATATAGAGGTTGAGTTATCAATTGAAATTATTCATGGATACCTAACTTTATCATAGAAAACTTTTATAATGGGAACCATAGAGCTCAAAGAACTGAAGAAGTTGTTATAGGAGAGTCTAGAGAAGGGTTTTATGTGTCTGAGTGCTTCACCATGGGGTGCACCATTCCTCTTAATCAAGAAGAAGGATGGATAAATGAGCCTCTACCCTGATTATCATGGGAACAATAAAATCCCAATAAAGAAAAAGAATCCCCTACCATAGATATATAACTTTTTCAATCAGCTTATTGGGTCCAGTTATTTCTCTAAGGTGAACGTTCAGTTGGAATATCACCAATTAATGGTAAATAATGAAGATATTTCCAATACTTCCTTTTGAACGTGGTATGGACACTATGAGTTCATAGTGATTCCCTTCAGACTCACTAATGCTCAATAAAATTTCAAGTATTTAATGAATAGAGTCTTTATAGATTACCTAAAAATTTCATAGTAGTATTTATTGATGATATTCTGATATACTATAAAAGTAAGGAGAAACATAAGGAGCATATGAATACATTGATAAAGTATTTTCCAAGGGAGAATCCTTATGCAACGTACAATAAATGTGAGTTCTAGATGGAGGAAGTGTCATTCTTGGGTCATGTTATCGCGAGTAAATGGTTATATGTGGACCCCTCCAAGAAAAAGGCAATCAAAGAGTTGCCCACACTGACATTTTTAATGATGTTATGTAGGTTTCTGAGTCTAGAAAGGTATTATTGATGGTTTTTGAATAACTTTTAATGATTTCAAACCTCAATTAAAAAGATTACATTGAATGGAGTGAAGTTTTTATAGACTCAAGAATGTGAATACTGCTTTAAGGTGTTGAAAAAAAGGCTTATCACTGTGCCAATATTCACACTCCCAACAATTGGAGAACTCTTTGGGGTGTATAGTGATGATTAAAAGAAGGGATTAGGAAATGTGCTTATGAAAAATGATAATCAAATATCCTATGCCTCAAGATAGCTGCGAATACATGAACCAAAAAATCATACGCATGATCTGGAGTTAGTGGCAGTGATATTTGCATTAAAAATCTGGAAGCATTATCTCTCTGGGGAGAAGTGTGAGATATACACTGATCACAAGTTACTAAAATATATATATATTCAAACAAAAAGAGCTTAATATGCACTGGTGAAGGTGGATAGAGATCATCATGGATTTTGACTGCTCAATCCACTACCATCTCAATAAGGCAAACAAGGTGGTAGATGCTCTAAGAAGAAAGGATCCTATATCTTTTTCAATTATGAGAATAGAAATGGATCCAATATTCTTATATTTGTAAAAGATGAACACATGAATCATTAAGGGCGGAACATCATCAATCCTTTCTCAAATGATTTCTCAACCATCCATTATGGAGAAAATAAAGGATTCTCAAAGAAAAGATTTGGAAATTCAGAATAGTGTGGAAGCTATTAGAAATAGGAAATCCTCTGAGTTCAATATTGATAAGGAAGGAGTTGTAATATTTTGGTTACACTTATGTGTACCATATTATCTAGAGATAAATAATGAGCTTTTGAATAATGCACATAGCTAAAACATCTCTATTCACCGAGGAAGCAAAAAAGTTGTATCGAGACCTCCGAGAGAACTTTTGGTGGGACAATATGAATAAGGAGATAGCTGAGTATACATAAAAGTTCCTGGTATGTCAACAAGTGGAGGATAAAAGATATAAGTCTAAGGGGATGATTAAACTACTACCCATACCAACATGGAAGTGGGAGAACATCACCATGGACTTTGTCACTAGACTTCCAAGGACATCTAGAAGAAACAATTCTATATAGGTTATTGTGGATCATCATAAAAATACAACTCAATTTATCATGATTTGAGAGGACTTCTCATCAGATCAACTTGCATGAATATATATCAAATATGTGACACGGCTGTATGGAGTACCACTATCTATTACAACCGATCAAGATAGGAGACTCACCTCGAAGTTCTGAAAAAGTCTCCAACACGATCTAAGCACTAAACAGAACTTCAGTATGGCCTATCATCCTCAAACTGATGGCTAATCTAAGAGAACTATCTAGAAACTAGAATATATGTTGAGAGCATGTTTTATGGACTTTAAATAATGAAGAGACCAACATCTTTCACTAGTTAAATTCTTTTACAACAACAGTTTCCACTCGAGCATCCGAATGGAACCATACTAAGAACTTTATGGGGAAAAGGTGTAGAACACCAGTGTGTTGGGATGAATCCAGTGAGCGTAAGCTTCCATGACCTGAAATGGTCAAGGAAATGGTGGAGAAGGTGAAACAAATTTGGGAGCAGATCAAGGCATCGCAAAGTTTGTAAAAGAGTTATGCAGATAATCGTCGACGAGGCCTTGAGTTCAAAGTTGGATACATGGTATTTCTACGCATATCTCCATGGAAGAATGTCATGAGGTTTGGGAAGAAAAGAACGTTAAGTCTTAGGTATATTTGACCCTTCGAGATTCTTGATCATGTCGGGGTTGTGGCCTATCGACTGACACTTCTTCCTACCATGTCTAAATTACATGATGTTTTCCATGTTTCCATCTTAAGGAAGTACATACAAGATCCTTCACATGTACTCTCTTTACAGGTGGTACAGTTAGATAATGATATTTCATACGAGGATTAGCTAGAGAAGATCTTGGATCGTAGTGATAAAGATCTATGAAATAAGACTACTCACCGGGTAAAAGTACTATGGCATAACCATAAGTACAAAGAGGCAACATGTGAACTGGAGGAGGAAATGCATGAAATGTACCTTCACATGTTTAAGGCTTAAAATGTAAAAAAAATTTTAGAAGGAGAAATTTCATACGGAGGAATAATGTAACGACCCAATGTTTTATCAATGGAAATTACCAACTTATAATTAAGTCATATAATCCCATGAAATCACAAAATAATGAACTACTAAGTACTTTGTGACCTTTAAACATTATATTTCCACTTTTGTGTCTTGAATTTTAAAAATATGACACACATAGTTGCGATCATAATGATGTTTGGAGTTTGACAAGACAAAATTAATTTTTGGGGAATAGTAACTGACATTTCTGAATAATTATTTTAAAACTATTAGTATGTAATAATGCCCTTATGAATAGTAAATTGACTAAGAGAATAGTAACCTCACCCTTGAATGTATAAATAAAATTTAGGAGTCTTATAAGTGATAACATGACCATAGTAAAAGTATTGGTATTTTTGTAAGACATAAATAAATAATTATAGTTAGTTAATTAATTAAAAGAAAATGTATTTTCCTAAATTTTTTTCATAAATTAACAAGTTTATGTCTTTTAGATTTAATATAATTTTATAATGCCTTATTTAATTTTTTAAAACATTTTAAAATGAGTTATATTTTTAAAATTTTTATTTTTCAAGTAAATTATGATTTTAATTAAAAATTAAATTAATCATATTTATAAAATTATTTTTAAAAAATGGAGTTTATTTTTCTATTATAGATGTAAAAAAAATTCGGTGAATTTTTGTTATTTTTATAAAATAATAGAATTTTTTAATGAGTAGTAAAATCTGGTAATTTATCGTATATATACATTATATGTTAAATACACTATTTATTGATTCATGGTTGATATAAGAACCTTGGGTTCTAAATCACATACAGACATTACTATTTTTCTTCATTCAATCATCACTATTTATTTTCTTATTGGAAAATTATAAACTAATGAATAAAATATTAAGAAAACCCTCCTCCCCTCTACTATAAAAACCACCCACACTCCCCTCTTCTATTCATTACTCTCATGTCTTCTCCTTTCCCTAAATTCTACGAAAATATCTCCCCAAGATCCTCCCCCACTTCTATCATCCCATTTTTTTCCTCATAATACCAAATCCTCTCCCCTTAAGAAGCTCTCAAGGATGAATAAATTAATAGGTAAATTATTTTTTTTCCTTTCTTTCATTTTCTTTAAATGTTCCTTTGTTATCTTTTCTTTTCTAACACCCCTTCATCCGAATGGTATAAAAAATTCATTACCCTAAATGTACTGATATTTCATTCACTCTGATGGTATAGTACATTATCATCAATCTTTTCCCCTTCTTTTATATGAAAGAAACAAAAACACCACTGAATATGTGTTAATTTATCACATTCAAGGATGAAGATTTATCAATTTCTATTACCAAATTAAATTATGGACATGAAATCATTTTTATGATTTAAAAAAAATATTAAATATATATTTTATCTGATGTGATGTTCTATAATTATTCTACACACATTATGTAAAATAATAATACAAAACAAGTTAATTATGATCAAAATCACCAAATTAATCCATGTTTTTATAATTAATGTATTATATAATGATTCACATTCACTCCAAATAACCAAATGAATTTTATAACCATGTAATATTATGGATGTTTGATAATTTCATATAACTTTAATTCTTTATTACCATTCTCAACATACATGTTTATCCCAACATGAATATGAGTGAACCGACCATTAAAACTAGGGAAGAAAATGCTCCCAAAGAATGAAAGTAAACCTCTTAACTCATCAAGAAAGACATGGATGAACTAAATAAGGTTATAATAAATAAATAAAATGCAATTGAGGCTATTTAATTATTAATTAATGAACCAAATTTTATTATTCAGGTCATAAAATTAAGTTAAGAACACCACCAGACATAAGCTAAGGGATCCTTTATTTCTCACATTTATTCAAAAATCCCCTCTCTGTTATTTACTTATATTTTAGGTTCTTAATGACGGGGTATGATTTTTTACTACCCCAATACTTCCCTCATGATGTATAAAAGAATATAACCCCATTTACCTCTCATTAATCCCTCCTAAGTACTCCTGGAACCATGCCAAAATCCCGTAAGGGATTCTACTAGAACCTCTATTATTCCTTTGGGTTATTCTAACTCTCTTTTTTTCCAAAAGAAATTATGAATTATGTTTATTTAAATATTCTAATTTCTATTTATATGTCTAAAATCACGTATCATGATCCATTATACATTATATTTTGGTGATATACATGATTTTAAGTGATTCCCTCCTCAATACATCCCGATAAGCAAACCCCTTTAATGGAACTTCTGTAATTCATACCCAATCTCAAGTTCACTCTAACATATGTTTTAATCCACCATTGTTTTTATAAAATATTTTTTTGGTTATTAAAACCTTCTTGGACCACTTCTGGGTTTGTACAAAATAATTTTCCCATTTCTATTTTAAATTCTTGTTACTATTTTCCCTAAAACTCCACTAAAATTTTTTAATGCTAAAAATTATTAAATACTATTTTTAAATTTTTGTCACTTTCTTTCTGACATAACTTACCATTATATATTCCTATTTTACCTTATAAATGTCCTTGTATGTTTTAATACCTATCATTCATGGACACTTTTTTGATACGCCCATTCATTATACTTTAAGATATAATTATGATACCCATTTCATTCCATAGGTGTCCTTATGTTTATGAATGTTTATGTATGATTATATATGTGGAAATCATTTTAGTGAACATGTTAAGATGGGTGCGCTCAGATATCCCTCCAATGCATTGGGTATATTTGAGTCTCATGAGATGTTATATGAAATAGTCCTGGCGGTTGGCCTTGACTCGTGCTACCATGTGCATTGGTCTTGGTGTTTAAACTTGACCTTTGCTTATCTTTGTGAAACAAGACTTGAATAATGATAAATCCATGTTTTATATTTCTTACACATTTCTAGGAATTTATTTTTATAATACCACATGTTTATATGTTATGATTCCATATGTTCCATTCCTTTTTAAATCATTATGTTATGCCTTCTAACCCTTGTTCTAAAGCTCAATTTATTATATTTATTCCCTTGAGGGGATTTTTATATCATCCCTTTTTTTTCATATTATCCCATGGTTATCCTATTAAGATGTATGAGAACAATGGAATTTATGAGATCTTTTTGAATACTAAATAAATAAATGTTATATTTACTCACATGTTTTCAATTTCATGTACCCAGTCTACCAAGACACTAGACTTCATGATCCTTATCTTGTGATATGATGTTTTATTATGATTAATGTCAATTAAAGATATGTGTAAATGTCTTGGGTCACAGTAGCTACTGATGATGAAGCACTCCATCCCTCATACTAATAGTTATAGAGGATGGTGGTCCACAAAGAGTTCATTCACATATGATTCATGAAATGGGCATCGACAAAGAATTTTTTTCTATGCGGAAGGCTATATACAATGGGTTTAGAAAGAAGGGGATAATATACAAAGGTATTTATCTATAAAACAGATTCCTTTTCCCTAAAAAAAATGATTACATATTTAAAATCAATTAATTAGGTTCTATTCTCTCTATCTACTCATGTATCCATATATGTCTCCCTCTTCCTATACGGTATGTTTATAAGGGTAAACATTTAACCATTATAGAGATCATCAGATGTAATAAAAAATAACCTCCTCTGAAGTATTTTATAGGATGCCTTTTAGGGTCCATATAAACATAGATAAGGGACCATGACTATAAAATGTGTCATAATCAACTCATTTTTCACCCTGTAAGTCAACCGGTTTTTGGTCTGCTCCAAGATTTCTTATGTGGAAGCTTTCTCCGCAAAAAATTTTACATTGTGAACAAAATTTCCACACATTGAAGAATCTCATTAATCAAATGGTATCTTCCATAAATGGTATCTTATGCTTTGTGGTCAAATCAATCCATCATATGTGTATTGTATTCCTTATAGTCACTGATGTGCTTCATGGCGTGCATAGTGGCTTATGTTCTCCATGACCCTCATATTATGCTATTTAGTTCGCCAAAATTTTCTATG
This sequence comes from Viscum album, assembly GCA_963277665.1. Classification (NCBI taxonomy): domain Eukaryota; kingdom Viridiplantae; phylum Streptophyta; class Magnoliopsida; order Santalales; family Viscaceae; genus Viscum; species Viscum album. The sequence goes on from OY728159.1 coordinate 740,902,130, forward strand.
CGGGGTATTTTTTTTGTGTTAAATAAAAAATTTACTTCTCTTAATATAATATTTCATTTTCTTTTTTGCAGTATATGAATTCTTCACAGGCTACTGATGAAAAGTGGAACACCATGGTTGAAAGCATTGATAATAACCCAAAACATAACATCACCACTCATTATCAAATATTAGGAGGACTTATGGGTGCTTGAATTTGAGGGTATCATATCCCATATAATCCTCATATTTATGGATTTAGGTTTCCATCGAATGAACCTATCCCAACACTTCATCGAACAAATAACCACTGACGTGGATAATTAAGTGTAACACCACACCCCAAGAAAATATATCTGTGAAGAAAAACTTTATTTAGGAGACCTTATCTAAGGGGTTTGTTATCAATTACACCCCTTTATCATTGGAGGAAATAGTATGAGCACTTAAATCATATAACCATTATTATCATTCCATAATGAAGAAATCGATGACTGGTGAGATGAAATGAATGTTGTTAAAATTGGATATTCCTCATGGAGGATCATTCGGTCTGAAGTGAGGATTAATCTTTTTGGTTTTCCAAATTTTTAATGAGTTTAATGAAGTGTTGAAATCCATCATACTGTATAAGAATATTAGGGAATCACATAATTTTTCTCAATGAAATAGATTCATCATTCCTCACTTGGGTAGATAGTAGATCCCAAATACCAATATGTTCCACTTGCAACACATATAAGTTGGTATTAAACATTGGGATATCTGGATGATCATGGATGAAACCATCATCTATGATAAATATAATGAGTTCCTTCCCATATTTTATTGTTGTATGACCCTGAGAGATCCCTTCTGATCATGGGGGAATTGCTCAACTTAGCAAATAATCCTACAGAAGTTGAATCCCGCCTCTAGTTAGATGTACCATTTTTTAATTATATTTAAGTCTTTTACAAAACAAATGATCATCATCCTTGTGAAGGAAGACCGAGGAAATGATCAAAGTACTCAGAGACATGCTAATAATTACAATATAACACTCGAAGAAGTTTCGTCCAATCAGTGGGGTGTGAAATTTTCACCTAATGTTGAATGATTGGTTCTACCTAAAACATTATCAGAAATGATTTTGAGTGGATAGTTGCTATTGGTGCATGAGTCAAGCACTGGTTTCATAGTTCCAAACCTTTTTATGGAAGGCAATTTGGTGACTGGAAGACCTGACAATATGGTACTCCCCATATTGGCATATTTATACCATCTACTGGGACGAAATAGCAAGGGGATCCTCCCTATAGGTTCATGGGCACCTTAAAACCTCCCTGAGGATGGGTAGTAGCTCAGATGGTAGGTTATGAATTTATAAATTACCAAAAAATTATAGATTCTTGATTAAGTCCCTATTTATAGTGTATCAGTGGGGTGAATCCATTGACAATGGAGTAGAGTTATTTGATGGAAATTCTCAATTATCTCAACAATTTCGTATGAAACCATTATTATTCTCCCACCAGAACCCCAGTAAATGTACCTTATGGTGATAATATGAGATGGGGGAGCCTCATTTTATTGGAAGAGGGTGTTCTAATTTCTATAATTGATGTAAGTATTATCTATAAATAGTATTGGACTTTCATATTTTCACATGATTTCCACTGCGTCGAAATAAGGTACCCAATGTTTATTAACTGTGAACATCAAGATTATAATATGATTACCTATCGATATATTTGGATGATATTCACATGGTATGAAAAGGTATCTTGGATTGAACTTCTTCCCACATATATAATTCATGAGCTTGAGAAATCATATTCTAAATTTGGATCCACTCGTACCCAAATGTCCAACTTGAAAATCCAATATCCATTATTGAGGGTCTGCCCGTAGATGAGTCTAGAGAGGGTGGGGAGTGTGTGATAGAGAAAATTAGGTTGATAAAGTGGATTTCAACAAGGAATCCCCTCATTTATGAGATTTTGAAGAATAGGTTGAGAAATTGGGGTCTAACCACTCAAAATACTAGTTATTCCCATGTGGAACAAGTTACCGATCCATCTTCCCAAGTGTCTATCCCCATAGAGGATATGTATCCCATGGTTTGGAGGGAGTGGGATACATGGAGTAATTATATACATATTGACCTAACTTGGTGCTTCCCCTAGGAGAATGGAAAACTTCTGATTGGGTTTGGTGGTATATCGGCAACCAAAATCATTTATTACACAGAGTATCCTAATTTAGTTGAATGTTAAATTAGAGACCTTGAAGCCCCAATCCATTCAATCCAAAATAAATTAATATTTCTAGATTTTGTAATTGAGATGTTGTTACCATATCAAATAGAGGTATAAGATAGTGTCATTGGGTTATGGGGGAATTATGGGGAATATTTTCTAGTTTAATGTGAACCCATTGAATTTCCTTCTTCCTCAAAATTGGAACCTCAGAAGCACTCCTCTCTAAGGGGATTAGTTCCTGAGATGATTAGAATACAAGGGTGGTGACTTAATCCCACCAAACCTACATGATTGGAATCTTTTATATTATCTATCCCTATATTGGTAGCATTTCCCATAAATTTGAATGAATGTGACTCTTTGAGAAGGGGTGATTCTATTAAGGATTTCTATGGTTTACTTCAAGTAGAATAAATTTACATGCCTGGATATGGGATGATCACCACATATGAACAAATATATTTCTATGAAAATAATGAAGTGGTAGTGTATATCATGAGGAGATGGAATCCTCCATTCATTCACTCAAAGAAATGATTCACTAGTCCAACCAAGTGTGAGAAATGGTGGTAAAAATGGTGGTAGAGGTCGATTTCAGTGAAGAGGTAATATAATATCTTATATTGACTCTATTTTTCCTCTCACTATAATATTTTGACCCATTTTCTCCCCCCTTAATTTTTTAGGAGGCAAGTGGTGAGCCTTTAACCAATATTTATCTAAAATATATGGAGGGAGGAATTACTATTGAGGTGGATGTTCTTGGGGATAAAAGGGTTATTAAAAAAGGCTCTCTCGGAGATTCCCATTATTTGATGGTTATGATTGGAGACCGAACAATAGTATTCCCAACTATTTATCCATCTAATATGTCACATATGGAATTATCTTCATGAGAACTCACACTGCGCAGGCAAGTGAGGGTGTTGGAAATTCAAATACGATCTAGGACAGCAAGTTATCATTATATCCTTCTCACTTAATTTTCATGTTATATGTCTAGTCATGTTAATGAGTCAACTTATATAGGTATTTTCATATGTTTTACAAGTTATAAGGTTTAACTATTTGAGAGACTATTCCCCCTTTTCCTGTGGAGCTAAATATGGTGGGAATAAGGGTTCCTTGGAAATATGAACTGAATGAAGATATATGGTGGAAAGGTTCCATTGGCGGACCAAAATTAAAGGGAACAAATTATCTATCTTCAGGTCCAAATTAAATCCCCATAGAAGGTAGAAATGTGGAGGAGGTAGAAATGCATACCCAAGAATATTTATGTCCAGCTGTTTCTCTATGTTTTCTCATGGGTTTCCTTGATAGCTTAGTATTTGTGAGGAGACTTATGGATTTTAATATCCTGGAAGAACATGTACATGAGTTTCCTGCCTCCTTGAAAGAATTTTATTCTATGAGAAACCCACAAGATGGAGAGGCGGTTCTTGTAATACCTTGTAGTGGGGTGATAATAACTGAGGAGGTTGGAACCTCAACAAATTATAGTGAGTCTCTGAACTTCTAAACAACATGATATTTAATCATAATAAGTAATGATGTCCAGATATGCATTTAAAGATCATACGTACAAGTGTTTCAGATCCCAAATACATTAAATATCAAACTAGTTGTGGTGGTCATGACTTTAAGATATGTTGAGACCTATCAACAATAAAATTATAATGACATGACTTTCAAGGTTTACTTGGTCCTAGAATACATTATTCTCATTGAGAATGAATCTTATGTGGACTAGGAGACTCTTGATAAATTTATCATTTCCATCTAGATAGTGAGGAGGAATATATAGAAATGATTTCACCCCACAGTTAAATATTCCATCAAAATTTCCCATGGTGCATCAAAAAGTTTCTTTGCTTGGTTAGGGAGGGGTTGACTACCATACCATACACACACTAAGGTGGAGTATTTAGTTTTCATATGAGATAAGGAAAGTATGTTGTATTATAAATTAAAAACTAAAATGTCTATGGACTAATTTTCTACAACAAGAAACATTTTGATTAATGAGTCCTCTGAACAAGCTGAATTAGCATCCTAACACCAGAGATGAGTTTTAGAACAGAGGAAATTGGTAGAACATCTCTTTCAAGATATATATTAGATGAAAAAATAATTGTATCATATTGAAGAAGTATATAATTAAGAGTCGAAATTAGTTCAAGAGGAAGAGAAGGCTATGTATAATGTTATTGAGAGGGTAGAGGTGCTATCAGATGATTTGTAAATAGATGATGAAATACTGTAAATCCTTCATTGAGTGATATATGACTCTCAACATGTAATTATTCAAATCAATAAATCAGTCAAAAAATATTTTAAGAACATGGATCTGCTTAGATGGGGAGACTTAGAGTTGTGGATGATATTTTTTCTCTTCAATAAATAAAATAAAGATATTTTTATCCCCATTCATTTTTATATTTCTTCTATAATTCCCTTGAAATTTTTATAGTAATAAAGGAGATAAATCACTTGTTAGAATGTCCATGTATTAGTTCATTTATGTTTTAATAATTTTAAATTTGCAAAATATTTTTAGATCATATAACATTGAGAGATGAGAATATAATTTTCCACAGTTCACTCTTTATGATTTTTCAACCTTATTGTTTTTCATATTTTCATTGGTAGTTTTTGGGATTGCAAGACCAAACAATGCAACTGATGTTCTACGTCAAACACCATTGACCAGTAGTTGTGAGGGTGATAATCCCAAACAAGGATTACATTCCCTAAATTTAAAATTACCAACATAGATCCAACTCACATGTAGGTAGAATGGAATTTTTTTCTTAGCATGTGTCCATAAACCAGATTCCATGTTACAGAGTCTTCTGCATAGATCAAAATCAAACACAATTAATTATAGATTAATATTCTAAGACACGTATAGTTTTTTTCAAATAGATCGACATAGATATATCTCTCATGTTTAGGGAAGGAAGTTCCCACAAAAAGTGGGCCACCTGAGCAGTTTTGAGTCATGTGGGATGGACTTAGATGTTATAAAATTTAGGGTTATGCCTTGTGGGAAAGTTTCATATCTTTGAATAAATTATGTTACAGCTCAATTGTGCTCATAAAAGTGACTCTCTGGGCTCTCTAATCTCAATTTAGTCAAGATCAGTGTGATAAACAAGAGGGAACTAGGTAAATCATCTGAATCCACAAAGGAGTGCATGATAGGGAATAGTTCAAAAACATTTCCCGTTAATTAGATTTCATGGTGGTACATGATTGGAGTCAATGGGATCTCATGGTCAGACAAGATATCCATGACCAATGAATCATTTGTAACAGATGAGACCTCTATATAGATAAAAATATTTCAAATAGGATTGGAATTCTCATTATTTTTTTATAATATTGGAACAATGTGAATTTATAAAGAACATACCTTTTCCTGGATCCAACTCTCATTTATTTAATAAGTCATGTAGAATTGACTGTGTGTCATGAAGTTTAATTTCATTCTAAAAGGACTTTTCCAATACAGTTTAAAATCCTGTTATGGGGACATTTCCATACAATTTAATTTCACGTGGCTTGGATGAGAAGATTAGTGATTATCCATTCCACTCTGATTTGACCGATATTATTCCATCATCCTTCCGGAATGAGAGGGAAGGTTGTCATTTTTTAGAATTGTGGCCTTTGGATCTAAATAGGTGATATGGAACAATTATTAATGGATTTATTGTGAACAATGTCTAAAAATATGTTCCTACCATAATGTTATTAGGGTTGTGGAGATAAAAGAGGTATCTCCTGAGGAAGAATGTTGTTCTAGTTGATAGGCCTTTTGAGGGTAACTTATGAAGATACAAAGTAGCATATTGTGCATATCCATGAAATGGTGTCCTTAGGAATGTGACATTCCATCACTTATGGTTAGGAAAATCTTTTGGAGATTCAGATTTTACAAGATAGTGAGTTCGATTTCTATAAGGAAGGTACCTAAACAAGGAAGGTGAATTTCAAGTCCAAATCACCCAAGAATCGGGAGAAATGTTTCTTATAGGTACCTACCAATACACTTGGAAATTATTATTTTTTATTGTGGCCAAGTTCGAGACATAGGGTCCATGCATCACTATGTTTCTCATCAATGTGAGAATCAATCCACAAGAAGTTCTAGAATAGATTCCACACAATTGACTAAATTTTCATTAGGAGACGATGAATTTTTATTTAAATATAAGATTTTCATTGGGGTGAGAATATATATTGGCCCCAATACAAAATTCTAGTTTGTACATAAGATATTGGGTTTATTTTTTAATATTGCAACTAGACCAGGGGGTAGTATCTAAGTGGTTCTACATATATCGTCAAATAGAGAATCAAGACATATGTTGTTATAGAAAAGAGGATTGAAGGGAGATGAAAACCCATGATAGTGGTACTATTGGTTTAGGGCCCTAGAAATTCTTAATTTAACATCATTTAAGAGACATAAACCATGTAGTTTAACATCACACGGTAAATATATCTCGCATGTATTTTAAGGTATTTCATCTAAGACAATGTTAACCTTGATGTGAACTGATGCACCTTAATATTTGGGGAAGCCTTTAATAAAACACCTAATCTCACGTGATCTATGAACGGTGTGAGAAAAATGGAGTGGGAAAGGTTTCTTTCAACACATATAGGTGATTATAAGGAAGAATAGGGGTCTTCAATTATGTGGTGGGTGGGCCAGGATGTAGGATCAAGGAATCCCTATGTAACATACATGGGTGAGAATAAAACCGTATGTAGTTCTAGGAAACCATGAAGTTTAATTTCATATGGATAGGATGAAGGATATAAATTCCATATAAATGATGAGTTATATAAATATTATTAGGCCATAGATGTTCCAAAATGATTTAAACATGGGGGATTAGATTGAAAACCAAGAACTTGGAAATTTTCGGATAAAGAAAAATGATATGAGATAAGTATGCATGGAGTTATAAAATGACATGTTCAAAAAGTGGTTCCCAACATAATGTTTTTGAGGATTATGGAGATAAAATAAGTCTCTCTTGAGGAGGAATTTTCCTTATGTTTATAGGAATTTTGAGGGAGACTTATACAGAGATAAACTATGGGCATATTGTAGATAGTCAAAACAAAGGTGTCCTCAGGAATCTTACATTCCATCACTAATGGACAAGGAAGTTTTTGGGGATCTGAAATTTTCCCATGAAAAGGAGTATAATGTGTGTAAGGGATTTTTTTGAGCACACAAATAACATTTGGACCAGTATTTCCCATAGAATGTAAAGTTCCCTACGTAGATCTTTTATTTGTATACCAGAGAGGTGTATCTTATTTACATCATCACTGGGCCTATACCATGATTTATATAAATCACTACATATCCCAATGAGGATGAGAATCAAGACACACATAGTTCTAAAATAGAGGTGTGGAAGGAGACTAGTGCCAAGGGTTATAATCCACTCGTGAATGAATTAAAAATGTTATACAGTTTTACATAGTTAAATAAGGAAGTGAAAAATGAAACTTAATATCATAAGACAAAGACATATTTTTTGGGATTGCAACTATGGTGGAGGCCCAAACATTCTTCCTCATGTTGGATCAAGATGGATCCCATTCTAATGGAAATTGGTAAGTCTAGAGTTTTAATGTCATGTGAAAAGATGTTGTCATACAGTTCAACATCATGTAACTAGGTTGTTACCACATAGTTTAAAGTCTTGCGACTAGGATGATGTCGCATTGTTTAACATCTTGTGACTAGGATGTTTTATATTCTTTTTAAAGTCATGCATACAATACTAATGATTCTACACAGTTTAATATTGTGCAGCAAAGATGAAGGGAAACCATGCAGTTTAACATCATATGACTAGGATAATGGTTTGAGGATTACACCTACAAAGGAAGTTGATTGGTTTATCACTTGAAGTATTTTTTGTGAAATATTGCATTGGTAGGGGGTATAGTGCATTACCCATCCAATGATATTGGTGATTAAGCTCCATTAAGATGGACTTTTGGAATGATGTAAGGTTATTCCCATTTGGGTTCAATCTTTGGTGGTTTCTTCCAAGGTATCATTGGAGTCTACCTATTAAAATCCAATTTTCCCTAAATGAATGAAGGGAGATGAAATTTATTATTGACGACTCATGTTAAATTTTTTTAGTATATTTACAAATAATGTAGGGTATAAAACCTTTTTTCATCATGTTTTCAAAGTCATTAAATTACTTCTATGATTGTTCATCATCTAAGATTTACCCATAAATAGCTATTATGAGTGAGTGAAATTGGATCTGAAAGGGAATCACATTTTTTTAAAAGCCAACGAATTCATGGATTCTTGAGTAGTAGTTCCGGTTATAGTTAGGTTGGTCCATAAGGTGTAAAGAATATTTTTGATCTAAGATTTATCTTATTTTTATACCATTTTATGGATAATGTTTGATATAGATTTATTGGAATCCTCTATCAGTCCATTTACACCGCGAGGTAGTAGGAAGAATTGTTGGATTTGATGTTGTACTCATTGTATAATTTCATAAATTCATAAGACCGGAAGTTGGTTCTATTATCTATTAGTATTGTATGAGGGGCACCAAATTTGGTGATGATGTTTGAATTCATGAAATTGATGATACTTTTGGTCCAACTTCTTTAAGGGGTATCACCTCATCCCATTTAGAATAGAAGTCATTAACAGTATGTATGTAATTGATCTTCTTGGTTGTAGCTTGAGGTTATGTCCCAATGAAATCCATCCCCCATATAGAGAATGGATTGAAGTATTTATCTCTATGTATAAACTCTTGGGGTTGATGGATGAAGTTGGAATGTACTTGGTAGGAAGGACATTTTATGAAAAACTATGTAAAATCACGCATCATCAAAGGACATAAATACCCAATCCTCTTGATTTTGTGAGAAATCTTGGTTCATGATTGATGGGAACCTCAAGCACTAAAATGAACTTCTTCCATGGTGGAAATCATATTTCCTCTATCAATGCATATTCGAATAATTCTATTGGAGATTCTCTTATAAAGAACCCTTTTATTACCCAAGATATCATAAAGGGTGAAATTGACTTCCCATCATGGAATAGTGTTTATATATCATTCTAGAAGAAGGACCCCATTTTTGGGGTATTTAAGGATGGACGTCATCCAATCATTTTCATCATTTTTAGGTTTAGGGTTAGGATTGATCTAACTGATCGATTTCATCACACTTTGAAAAAATAATGATAATTTTCTACGATGGGTGATCAAGATGAGTATTTCATCTTGATTTGGATTTTCCAAGGATATAGTATCATTTCCCAACACGTCCTCTAAATAATTTGTTGAATTCAAGATGTGAATTAGTGTTGGATCGTAGGGGAATTCTTCTATAAACCCTAGAACATAATTAAGTATGGGGATCAAATATTGTTTTTTTGATATCATAATTACCACATTGATTTTTTTGAGCATGGGGTGTCTTATTCACTTTTTGGTTGCACTTCTAGGTACACCATCAAAGTAAATTTACAATATTTGTATAGAGTCCCAAACAAAAAATGTTTCCTCATTTGGAAGTTTTGTACTCATTAAAACTTCTTCCATAGAGGGATGTTCCCCCAGGAAATTATCTATGGCCAATCCTTTAATCACCTTATGCGGTATGAAACAAATATCAAACTATTGCAGAATAACCTCCCATTTTTTGAAACACTTAGTCAACATGGGATGATTGATGATATATTTTATTCAATCATTTTGAGTGATCAAATGGACCTCATGTTGTTGTAGGTAATAAATTAATTTTTTAATCATGAAAATAAACTCTAAACATTTCTTATTGATATATGAATCCTAGTTCTCAATGATTATCATGGTGAGGTTGAGATGATAAATTTTTTTCTCAATAAAAACATCATTTTTTCCTAGGTAAGGAACCTATATACTGTTCTTAGGCTGTGACATATAGGATGAGAGGCTTTCGTTAGACTGGTAGCATTAGAATACGGGGATTCAAGATATATATCTTAAGTATGTAGAATGGTTCTTGAGAGTCATTAATTCACTGGAACATAACCCATTTCATCATCTACCTCATAAAGGGTAAGCACTTTATTAGAAGGTTTTCTATAAAGCATCTGATGTATGCAAGTTTACCCTTCAATGCTCTCAACTCATTGAAGATTAGATGAGGGGACATACAATGAATTTACTTAGTCTTCTAAGGGTTGAATTTAAATCCATGATGGTGTATGAAAAAGATGAAATTTTTTCCTTAAGTAATTTAGAATTCACATTTCAAGAGATTCATATTCAAGATTTGTCGTTGAAGTTTGTTGAAGATGATTTCCAAATAGACAAGGTGATTAGAAATTTTCATTGACTTTACCCCAAAATCATCTACATAACCCTCAAATTATTTCCCCATGAAGGGTTTGAAGATGCAATATATGGCCCATTGGTATGTATCTACCACATTATTTGAATCAAAAGGCATCACCCAATAGAAGAATAATCCCTGGGGGGCATTGAAGGTGGCGGCTTATTCATCTTCTAGATCCATTCATATTTGATTGTACCCCATATAGCCATTCCTGAATGAAATGGATTTTAGTATGTTGTTTCACTGATTGAAAGTTCAGTAATCAAAACATGGAATTAATCTTTTAGGTAGTGCCAGTTGAGGTAAATGAAATTGATGAAAACCTGGATATTCTGCATAATTTTCTTAATAAAAATTATATTTGAGATCTATTTTAGGTATTCTAATTTCTGAATTTTGTTGGATTTAATGAGATTATAAACTTTGTATTTGACCTTTGAAGCATTATTTAGATGTGTCCTTCTGGGTACCTTCTTGTAGACATTATGGTCTTTTGGTAGATCGAGTTCATGGGTATCCAAATTAGGATCAATGAATAGAATATCTCTATAATTCCAGGAAAACACATATTGACACAGCTTTTGAAAGGAGTTTTAAATTTCTTGTTCATATAGGGGAATAACTACACTGATTATCATTGGTTACATATCCTCTTATGTACCCAAATTTATCTATCATAGTTCATAAATAGTGGTATAGAATCCTTCTTCGATTATTAGAGGATCATCTCTTAGGTCATCTTATTTCTCTTATTCCTTTCCCTCTTCCACTTCCTTATTTTACATGTTAAGATGTGTGAGAGATGAATGAGAATCAGTAAGGTCAAAAGAAAGATCAGTGTCTTGAGAGTTATCTTCCAATAGTTATATCATAGCTTCTATAAGACCAATGGATGAACTGGTGGCCTACGTAAGTTATGAGTATAAGGTTAGAGAATTTCCATTTAAGGTGTTACTACCAATGTATTAATTGTATATTTCTTCAATGCGCTAAATTTTAAATGATTTAGTATATATTCTGAATACTTGTCAATATGTCTATGAATGTGGAATAATTTCTTCAATTTAATAGATGGGAAGAACATGTTCATCATTATAGTCTTTGAATGGGTTAACAAGTGTCATTTCTAGACTAGTTGGAATGTTAACTTGAGAAACACCATTAGTTATGGGTTTCATCCCTTATCTTCTTAAGAAGCCTACATCAATATGTTGAGATTCCCAAAAGTCGAATAATGATTTTTCCCTTGCAATGTCCTATTATGTCCATTTTGATAGTATTTAGGGCATTGATCATATGGTGAAGTTATTTTTGCAGTTGATGAAACTAATACCTTCCTTGAAAGACATTAGAATATGTATATTGATATATGAATAAGAACATAGATTTTGAAACCAGGTCTCTGAACTAAGAAATGAGATTAATGAAGATGAGGGGTTTTTATTCCCTTTTTTCATATCCTTGAAGTGTTAGAACATAAGGAAAAATCTGCTTCGGGGTATCCCAGCTGGAAAGGAATTTTGATAGGATTGAAGTTGAATCCTAATCAATTATCAGTTAAGGCTCGATGAATTTCAATGTTATATACTCTCATGGTTATGTACATGGTCCTGATATGTTCTTGAATAACATCATCTCGATTTTACTTGTAGAAGAGATATCTAAATTAAATTTTTAATTATCAACCTATGCACAATATTCAACATTGATGGCCACATCAACTTCAAATTCTAGAGGGCCCACTAGAGCCACTATGAATGATTCGAGTAGATCCTTAGAAAGAATAAGGGAATCCAAAATTGAATGCTTTACTGAAATTATGTCCAATTTATTTAGGATGTAATACTTTTGGGCTAGGAGTATAGGTATCCCTATGGGGGAATGGTAACCTTTGAGAAATTTTTTAATATGATATTCATAGGGAATATAAAATAGGTCACTGAGCAGATGTGAATGGAATGTTTTCTACCATTGGATCGAGGAACCTTGGATTTCCCAATTTCATGGGATGGAAAATTTATCACCTAGTCAGCAACTATTCTTCCAAATTGATTGGTTTAAAATGATTTTAGCATGTTTTGAGGAATATAATTACTCTTTATGGGATTTTCTAAGGGATTTACCATGTGTTTTATTAGCATAGATAACTCTAGTAGGGATGAGAGCAACATATTGTATTCAGTCATCGTTTCAGCTCTATCTATTTCCTTGGATCCTAAAGCCTCAATTAATGTCTTCCAAATTTGGTTTGGGAATATAGGGTTCCAAATAAATCGCATCATCATATAAGGAGCCCATTAAATGAATAAAATTTATGGATGTAAATAAGAATTGTTCTTCTGATGAGGACTCTATTTGATGTGTTAGTCCTCATTTACCATTTTTCGAGGTGGTAACCATCCTCTTGGTACTGAAGGTATGATGTCCAATAGAGTTGAGAATAAATTTTTCCTAGGTGAATGTTCATCTTACAAATTTTTTCCCCACACATCTAGCCAGGCCTTTTCTTATAAGATTGGAATTAGGAGGGTTGCGAGGTTGAAGTAGTTAGTTATGATATAAAAAAAGTGACTAGGACCAAAGTTGGTTGTTTCAACTATGATATAAGATTAAAATGATTTTATTTGACCATCCTTTAGTAATACAATCATCAAACATACATGAATTATTTTATTTGACTTATTTTCATTCAACCTCTTCCTCCCAAGCAGTGATAGAAACACATGCAACTTATGCCAATGGTTTTCCCAATTTCACCTGCAAAAAATAGACCATGTTTTATAGGATATATTTTAAAACAATTAATTCTTAGATTGTATAGAAAAATATTTTTTGAAAGGGTAAATAATCCATGTGATCTTAAATAATGACATGATTGATAATTTTGGGCTCTGTTAGTGTTCGAAAGCTGTTCTTCAAGGATGCTAACAATTGTCTAAGAACATTATCATCCGAGAAAGAATAAAAAATTATTTTAAAACATCAATTGGTGAGTGTTTTGGATATATATTATCATCTCGATGATGTTGTTTCTGATTATATTGTACCCCTCGAGAGGGTTATTCATGATACAATGTTGATTTAGAACAAGAACTATTACCTAGGATGGTTTTAATGTGATAGTTGTAGTTTTTTATTTTCTTGTCCTCTTTTAATGGGTTACCAGTAGTGGATTGGATTTATCTCTAGTCTATAAGATGGAGTCTTTCAATATTTTCATAAATGTAGTACGGTCCAAAATCCAATCTTGTAATTTACTAGAATGAGTGTTTTTCACAACACATGACAAAGGTTTTCTATGAAAATAACTAATAAATCTTTCTTTGGAGATTTCACATTCAAGGAGAAAGTTAGATCCTTCCACATAGAAATGATGTTTTAGAAACTCTCATTTTCTCACTATTTTCAATTCAAGAGTTCTATAACTATTTTATTTTGTAGTGTTGGTATTAAATAGTAATTAAATTTTCAATAGAGGTCTTCCAATCCTTTGATCTACACTAAAGGTAAATTAGTGTACCATATGAAGGCTGGTCCTTGAAATGTGTTTACAAAAGACAAGAGTTTGTAGGCTTATTATTGCAATACAGTTCCCATAATGGGGAGACACTGATATACATAATGTGTAAAATTGTGGTCTGGATCTCCAAAACTATTAAACATTGGAAACATAGGATTTCCAAAATTAGGCAGGGGAACTGTAATATCAACCCATTTCAGGTAATATTTTATTTTCAAAAACATGGTGAATATTTACCTTCCATAGCATCAAGTTAGGATGACAATAATTTAATAGTGTCAACAAGTCCTATGGTAATGAAAAAATGAGTAGGGCCTGAAGTATATCGACAACATGCTGAACTAGATGTGTTGGTGCTATCTTCACATATCATTGATCTATCTGGATGTATTTGGACAAATATTTGTCTGGTTGTTTGGAATATTGAGGGAAATATCATTATTTGGATGTCACTGGTTCTAAATATATTTTTCTTTATTCTTGTATTTAGAGAACATTACAAATATAATTTATCTAGTATGAAGATATCCTCTTGTCAAGAGACATCAGCTGAGGGGGTGAAATGAGGTTCTATTTAGATAACATGTCCAATAAGAATATTACCCTTGAGTAGTTTTTTATTAATCATCTCTAGTTATCTCATTTCTGTCTTGCATTGAGCTACTATTTCCTTGAGTGTAAGGGGTTAAACACCCTTATGTAATAAATGGTATTAAACTCTGACCTTATGTAAGATCTCCACCATTTCTAGAGTCATCTCAGGTGTGGTTTTAGCTAATTTTTTAAGTTTTTATGTACCTTTGTTTTAGAGTAGTATATTGGGGTGAGTTTTGGGGAATTTATAAGAAAAAATAATGGATAATGGGCTATGCACAGTTTGCGCATGGTTTGATGAACCGTTCTACTAAACCGTGCCAACCATGCAAACCTGGATTGAGAGGTCAGTATAGTTTGTGCATAGTATGACAAACTATCCAACTAAATCATGCCAACCCTGCAAACCTAGATAGAGAGTTCCAATCGATTGTCACAATTTTTCCCCTAACCATGTGCCTCACCCTAGGAAACCATGCATGCTTAATTAAATATCCAAAAATCTATATTAAAACCACCCAAACCCCCAATACTCCAATATTTTGACCTTGGCTCAGGCTTGAAAAATTCTACATGAGCCCAAATTCTTTCAAATGGATTTTAAGGTGATACGAACATCATTCTTTGAAATAAAAAACCCAAATTAAAGATCCACTCTCTTCTCAGTAAGTAGATTTCATCATGTTTCTTCTCCCATTCATTTCTCTACCTCTCCTTGATCCCTTCATGGAATATCTCCACCGTTTCCATGGATATAAACCTATGAGTTGATATCTAGATATAGGATCGTGGATCTAGATCTAGATTTTCAAAATATTTATTCCTTTGAGCTTAATTTTGGTTTATGTATTTATATCCAATGCTTGATTGATGACATTGTTCCGCTCAAATTTTGGGGATTTCCATTGGGCTAACATCCATCAATAAACCAAGGTAGGTGGTCTAAATTAGACTCCCATATTCTGGGATTTGATATGTGAATGTATGTTTATGGATTTTATAGCTTCCCTTGATAATTTATTTCCTAAATTAGAGTAATTAGGAATGTGGAATTGACTTGTGATATCCTTAGTGATCAATTGATAATTGAATCATGGAACAAATTAAGGGGGGTTTGCCAAATAGATATTTTTCTGGAAATTGGTAATGGTTTGCGATATTATAATTGAGATATTTAATTGATTGTGTTAAGATAAATAATTGGGGGAAAGTAATTATGAAAATATGTTTGGATATGTAAGATAATTAATTGTGAGAACTAATTATGTGCCATGATGTTGATTAATGATAATTAATTGTGAGAATTAATTATGACAAGTTGAGATTTGATATGGATAATGAATTGTGAATAAATAATAATGGAATGAGATTTTTTTTGGTTGATTAATTAATTAATGAATAAATTAATGGGTTATATGCTTAGTTAATTATTGAGTTAACTAATTAACTTTGAAATGTTTAACTAATAATTGAATTAGTAATTTAATTATGTGGCTAATTATTGTGAATTAAAGAATGATTAATGGATGATATATTTTTGGTTCTAGACATAGAACTCTAGACTAATTAGAATTTGTGAATTGGACATGGATTTTCTCCATAATAGTTATACAAGATTGAGATTATGGGGTGTTAGGCATGATATCCTACATTGAATGAGATATGGAGTGTTAGGAAGGGAGATATACATTGAATGAGATATGGGGTTCTTGACACGATGTTCAATACCAAATGAAAGATAATAATGAATGATGATTCAAATGGAAAACATGACTTGAAACCAGGACTAATGTGATGATTAAAGATTAAATGAAAATAAGATAACTATTTAATTATGCGTTGTATTTATTTCTTTGTAGAACTATATACAATATCTTTTGACTGGTCGTGTTTTAGACATCATTGGTGGTGGAATACTGAGTTGTGCTCACACCCTATTCGGGTCGCCGGATCGACACCTGAGTAGAATTTGTTGTTGCAAGAAAGGATAAGGGCAAGGAATTGGGATAGGGTTCTATTTGGGATTGAAGAGTGGGAAACGGAACCGAACTTGGTTCGGGACCCGCTTGGGAGTCTTTGTTTCTTTACTTTTAGTTTCATCGTAGAAACTTGAAATTCACATTTTCATAACATGTTTTACCTTTCATTTGAGTGTGGTATTCTCTTGTTTTGAATATCATATGACATGGTATTGTTTTTGTTATTTATATGCTTATGCACTTGGGTATTTTTGTTTGATTCTTTTGGTGTTTTATTCTAATAAAAGAGGGTATAGTATCTGCATGACTGACTTACCAGACCCTCAATACTATTCAGAACCCTATGGAATATGAGGAGTTTCTCATGAGGGCATGTGGCCCATAGGATTGGGCCTACATTTAATGGCACTCTGTCTGGGATTTCAAAAATTCCCATTTTTTTAGATGATGCTCATCGATGAGGCAATGAAACATTTGATGAAATTCCCAAATTTTGGGAAATCCTCCGATTTATCATATGCACACCTTCATTGGTAATTTTAGTGTGGACCATATTTTAAATAGAAATATACTCATCTTATTATCCCACATTGACATGATGTACTACAATATTTTTAAAATTGGAACCAATGATGTTTACCAACATAAAAAACATTGTGATCATTTCAACAGTCTCTAAATAGTGAGAGATCTGGTTTCTCTGGGAGCGTCTACCAGAAGAGTTGTGATTTCTATTATTGGTCATGCTCCTAACATACCATTTTTATTTATGATTATTAGAGGATATTATCATTTTTTAAAGAATCACTTTATTGCTATCTGGTGAAGGGTAATTTTAAAGGAACCTCTAGATATTATTTCCACGTACCTCAAGAAGAAACTACATCACGGGATGAGATGAACCTATAAGATTAATTTTTAGAACTTACCCAAACTAAGAAGAGAAAGAATTTCAATGAGGATGAGGTAATAATTGACCCAAATCTTCAAAATGGGGTCTCCCTATTCTACTTTCTCAAAATTTATGGCTTGATTTTTTATCCTAGAAGGTTGGGTTGAAAATACCCCCAACCAAGAGGGATGGTGTTTCACTTGTATTGTCGTGGCTGTAAATTGTAGAAATACTCTTATGATTATATGGAGAATTTTTTGGACATGGTCTTGGTGCATTGTATTATTTACCCCAGATCCATTTTCATTGAAAGATATTGGCACTACATGACAATTGGATCCCTTAAGTGAGAGGATAGAATGATATTTTCAGTTTCTGGACATAAGAGTCTTTCAATGGATCTCCATATTCTATCCCAACACTATTTATATTTATTACAAAAGAGATACTACTGAGCATATCATCTTCTATGAGTAGAATCTATTTATTAAATCCAATCTGCTGCTATGAGATTAAATGCTTCTACATTTTCAAGCAATACTGATCAGGGAAAGAGGGGAAATAAAACAGCAAATTCTTGTCCCATGTTCTGATATGAACATTGTATTGGGAGTTGGAGGTCAGCTAATTCATTTATTTTAATGAATTTAGACATTTTCACTAAAGGTTTTCTTACTATTTTCTAATCTTGGGTGCTGTGTAGGTAGGAGGTCTACTGATTTTATTTGGCGGTGCATATATTATATTACCTTAACATAATTTGGGTATTCATTGTAAGGAAATAGTTTTTCCAAACAATGAAGAGTGTCATATTTTTTGGTGAATTTCAGGAGAAAAATCATTCCAAAAATACCTTTAGAATGATAAATTGAGGTATGGATAAATGACAAAACATTACTAGTATACAATCCTTAGTTAACTATCACCTTATAAGAAACATGTATTCTTTATCTTTCATAAGAGGTTACTCAAAGTAATCTATCCAAACTTGGTGTGTCTCTATTATTTTATTGTAAATAGATGGATGGTAGGGTATTCCTCTATAGAGTTGGAAGGTAAGAAATACAATGGTAGTTTGGTGAATGACTGTTTCCTTGGGCTATATCCCAATTTATAAATAATATCACTTGTTAATGAAAAGGAATCATTCATGACTAGCCTCATTTTCCCAAGCACCGTGTGGTAAGATGGATTTCCCATAGTTTACTTGTCAAGGGGATAACTGTCTTGAAGAAATTAGGTTTCAATGTTTTTTTATCTTTATAGCGAACTCCATGATATGGGGGACAACCATTACAGATTAAAATCTAACAACAAGGAGAATGTCTATAACATATACTATTATGTGGATCGTACGGGCCGATATTAGTAATGGGAGAACCTTTTGTCTTTTGAACTTCTAGACATGAGGAAAGCTAAAATATCACTCATCAGGAGATGGGCTATTAAGATTGATGAGAATATAGACATGAAGTAAGTCTTTATGGAAAGATGTCTAAAAAGGACCTTAGAAACTGATGGTAGCAAGATTGTGGGAGTACCTACACATTTTCTTCTACTATCTATGTAATTTGTAAAAAAAGTTACTGAATACTATCGGTGATGAATTTCAATATAGAATCTTGTTTTATCAGATTTTGTGTCAATATTAGAATTTATTGACATGTATTTGGAATTTTGGTAGGGGTTTGTGCCTTCCCCAGAGTCGTCACCAGGGTAGTCTGATAGCATTTAGTTAGAACAAGGACATGAACCTCACACGGTGTTCCATTTATCATGTAATTTTGGCCATGAAACTCCTTGAATTGTGCTACTGAGTCATTTCAAATTCAAAAGTAGGGCTGTGTGCCCAACTCCAAGTCACTACTGATTTGATCATTATGTCCTATATAACATGAAGAAGGTGGAAACAAATAGAGTTTTTTCCATCCATCATTTCTAGGATGTTAGGGGTTGAACTATTTATTTGGAATGGTAATGTATTCTAATTTTGTAGCTATATTAGGGATGTGTTCATACTATTGTCATCTATTAATTTCTAGGATATACCGACAATCATTATATGAGGGGGTAGAGATATGGGTCAACCCCCTTTTTGTAGTTGGAAGCTTACAACTTATTTCTATTGGTACTTCCAAACTGTGTTGGCAAGCTTGATGGATGGGGGAAGGGTTGTGTTCCTTATCACCATTTTCAACTTTTTATTACTATTTTACTTTACTAGATACTACTAAACCATGCTAAAAGGCATTGTTTATGCAGGAAGATGTGTCTACCTAATCAAGGTTTCCGCTTATATTTGATTATCATGCTTCTCTGGAGGGAACATATGTGTGGACCTAATCTTAGATGATTGGATTATTCCTTCATTGGTCCTTCCTGAGTGCCTGAGTCTTGGTTACCCAAGATAGACTCTCAAGGGTGGTACCCTCATCCTAGTGAGAGTTCATTACTGTGTGGCATTGTCATTGGGGGATGCTTTTATGATCCCTTTGGTAGGATCCCTGTGACATTTATATGAGTCAATTTGTGACCTCATAATCCACCTCAATAAGATAACAGTGGAACTTGTTGGCATGTTCTGGGGATAGGATTGCAAAAGGGTTTGATACGACAACTGGAGTCATTTACTTTTGGGCCACCAGCATTCTTTCAGTGGATGGTTGGTGGGGATTAATGATCTTGAGGGATTAAAAATATACCTATAGGGTTGGGATGGTTACGTTTATGTGGTACTCTAAAAACAATGTCTTTGAAACATGACATTGGAGACACTAGGTTGGAGACAATTCCCTTCAGTTTTTTGAGGACCCTATTTGTTTGACAGTCAATACAGAAGTACGGGTTGGTTAAAAAGATGACATTGGATTTAATTGATTTCTATTCAATGGTTATTAGATACATATGAAATACATAAAGAATAAAACCCTATAAAAGAAAAATCTCAATAGAAAAAGCATGAATAATCAATTTTTTATCCCTGTTTGGCCATATTTTATTTTTTGATAGCATGAAAGGGGCCTGACATGTAGGATAAACAATCATCTAGTTTATGGATTCATGTCAGTTTTACAAATTTTTATTTCTAAAAAAGTCTCATTCCCATTATGATTATGATTCAATGTGGAACTTATTTACAGAGGTAGAAAATTACTTTTATTTTTCCAATGCGACCTTAGAAAACCCATTAGTCAAGAGGATGAGAGGTTAGGCTCATAACAAAATTTTTGGGGGAACAATTTCATACACCGAGACAATTTTAAAGATCTTTGATGTATTGATAAATCTTTTATTAAATACCAAGTATAAAAAAGGACTCACTTGTATTAAGAATCAATTAAATAGCATGATTTGATTTCAGAACCATATGTATGTATCTGAGGTTCTTCATTGACAAAGAAAGTTGGATGTGTCCATGGTTCTCCATTGATGGTACAATTTTGTATAATGATTATATATTATTATATCATTTATTACCATTATGTTGGTTTTAAGCCTCAAAGTGTGGCACTCTGAAATATTTCATTATCTAGGAAGGTGTGAGTTGTTTTGATATCGTGATATAAACCATTATATTGGCTTCCTACATATCCTTGGGAAAGGAATCAGAAATGATGTAGTTTGATTCCACTTAATGGGACACATAAAACTTTTTAAGGACATTTTATGAGGACCAAAATCTTTAGTTTAATGTCATGTAGAAATGATGTTTGGGAAACAGTTTCCATCTTAAAGATATGGTGTTGAAATTTTTCAAAAGTGTACAGAGGGACTTAGAAGGGATGTAGCCTCATAGGCTATATTTGACCCTACTGGGGATATGGGACATATAATATCTGTCTGGATTTGGGTTTTCAGTTTTATACCCCAAGGAGGCCTCTTGCATATCTCATTTAGAAATGAAAAATGTCCCACATTTTTCCAAAGGGTTGGGGAATACCCCTTTGTAGGAGGCCAATTTTCCTCATTAGGAATATGACCCTTTTTGGGGATGAAAACTTGGTTGGGTATTTTATTGAATAGGAGGCCCATTTTTAGGCAAGGGGAAGATCTATAAAGGAATTTCTGTTCCAAGAAATATATATTTATCATACAAATTTCATGATTGTTACTAACCTCAAAGACAATGTGATTCATGATCAGTGTGAGAAACAATATGAAGTGGAAGATCTAAAAACAAAAAAATATCCATCATCTATTGGTGGACGAGGCTTGGGATATCAGAGAAAGAAAGGGCCATGAGGTTCTGATATCCTCTCTTGTTTTTGTATTCAAGGTCAAGACGTACACACCCATATAGTTATGGCCTACAAGAGATACAAGGTTCTTACTCCAGGAATGATGCCTAGTTGGGGATCCTGCTTGCTCCCATTTCAATAGGTGGAAGAGAGGAAGAGGATGGGCCTATAGGTGATAAGTGTAGCTGACTGGCCCAAGGGTCCAACTGGAACTATACATATGGTAGTAATTTTCATTACCATAAGAATTTATGATCAATAACATTCCAAGTAACCACCTTATTGGTAATGTAAAATGTATGAGCTCATTTACCATGGGATGGTATGATTGAGAGGGTTTACTCTAATCACATATATCTGGAGGATTTCGAGGTGGTCTTGTCTTGAATGTTTAAGAAGGATCCCATTTGGATCATAGCACTTCACAGGAGATGTTGATGGAGGGGGTTGTTTGAAAATTTCAAGGAGGGGTTGAGGTAAGGTCGAACGTTATAAAGAAGGGTACCAATAATGAAGGAATATATCCCTCACACTGATTTTAATGCAAGATGGTGGTCTAAAAAGACTCCATACACATATGATTCATGAAAATTTCATCTAATTTTTTTCCATGTATAAGGCTTTATGAAAAGTGTTTGGTAAATAGATGATAGTCTACAAAGGGATTATTCTACAAGGAATATTCTTATTCCCTGTGGTAAATGATTTCATAATGGAAATTGATTGCTCAAGGTATCTTCTCTCTATCTATATATGTAGAAGTCTCTATGTCCATCTCCCAATATAGGGGTTTTATAGTGGAATAGATGTAACTATTCTTGGGTTGAACAAAAGTAATGGAAAAACCACCACTCATGAAGTATTTTTCTTTTCAAGTTGTCTAAAGATGTTGTCTCACCCCGAAAACAAATATTTCTTTGTAAGGGGTGTTAAAATAAAATACCTCTCCCCAAAAATGGTTTTTTTGTTTGTGGGGTGAAAAACAAGTTATATCTTACCCCCAAAATTAGATTTTCATTTTCGGGGGTAAAAAATATAACACCTCACTCCAAAAATGATTTTCAGTTTGTGGGGTGGAAAAAGTTACACTTCACCCCACAAATAGATTTTTATTTATGGAGGTCCAAAATCTCACACATCTTGTCACAAACAATATGCAATTTGTGGGGGCTCCATCCGGAGTGCTATGAGGGAGTTCTATGAGGGAGAGCTATGTGGGAGTGTTATACAAAGCACTATTTGGAGAGGACACACACATAGTTGGTGTAATATGAAGAAGGAATGTTCTTTTGTAGCTTTGGGTTCTTAACAATTTTAATATTAAAAAAATAACTCAATTTATTTTTATCTATCCATTAGAAAAAACATGAAATCATTTTAATCTTCCATGAAAACTTTTCTGCACCCAATAATAGCACCATTGCTCCATGGTCTCAAACCATAGTTTTGCAGTATAGTAGAAGCAATGTGAATAAGAATCCATTATATAGGGTCAATGAAACCTGGAATTAAAACTCAAAAAATAAATTAATTATTACAATAATGTTACTAAGTTATCATTATAATATCATATAAAATTATGTTTCTATAAACAAATTTAATGTTAAACTAATATTAACGGGGTGTATAATGTCAAAAATCTATAAAAAACAATGCACAATATTACATGGGGTGTACACGTAATGTTGATACTTACTCCAAATTATTGAAAAAAGAAATATATGATAATTTTATAAATGATTTTAATAAATTTACAAAACAACAAATATTAATGATGTAAATATGAAAATTTCACTAAGGAAAGTATCGAAAAAGGTGTCAGGGAAGTGATGTGATGAATCATAGAGAAATGCATTGAAAATGATCCCAAGAATAGATATATATATAATTTCCATATATCATAACATCTTCCATGCCTCTAATAATCATGATATATAGTGGAATCTATAAAAATGGGACAATATAATAGTCCCCAACTAGGTATATCTATTTAGTAAAGATCTTCAAGTAATGGTAGGCACATCAGATGTGTTTAGGTGGTAAAGTAGTCTACACTCATCATGAATATAATCAACCATGTAATATAATCATGTGTGTGTGGAATTATCATATCCTCATTTTAATCATCAGGAATCATTCATAAATACACATCAAACAATACCATTCATAATCCAGAGCATTGGAAGAGATGCAATATGCTGACGATGTTAATTCCTAGTAGACAATGTATAACCTCATGGTAGTCACCAATAGTTTTGCATGTAACTTTCTGCTCATGAATGGGTATACCAAGAAAGTAATACATGTCCTATAAAGTAATATTCATCTCCCCCATATGTTGATGTAATTTCCATGTCTGAGGTCACCATATCATAGCCTATGTAGCAATAAAATCATGATCTATAGTCGTAATGTCACACATGGGGACTCCCGAAAATCCATCAAATCTGAGGTATGGAATGATAAATTCTAGAGGTTCATCATGGTAAAAATTATACACCTTCCAGATAGAAATATTTCTAACTTGTTTTCATACAAACATGTAATATGGAACTTTATATTATTTGGTATATAAAAGAGAATCCTCCATCAAAACGTTTGAATAGAAAGAATTTAATAATGAAAAAGTTTACTAATAACAACATATTTTCTTATAAAAAATAGGTATAATAAGACATAACCAGGGAATCCATCTAATGGTCTACCCTAGAGAGAGTTTTATCATTTCTAACATCCTCAATAGGAATCAAGATTTGATTAATGATGATACAAAAAGAGGTGTTGACCAGAATCAACAATGAAGATGATTATCACTCAATTAATGGTTTTGAGAATGAGATATAGAAAATAAATAGACCCTCACACATAAATTATTAGGAAAAAATAACTTAAATATTCACTCTATGTTTCTCTGAACAATCTGACAAGAAGGAGATCCTTTATGATCAACTGAAGTTGTTCATAGATTGCGTTCCATTAATTTTTCTTCCAACTCTTCAATCTCTCAATTTTATGTTACATATTGAGTTATGATTCTGTTTTATTTAAATTTAAAAATCACTTTTCTAGTACTATAAATAGGATTACTATAATAATTTTCTTCTTTTATTATATATATTACCCCTGTTGAAATTTTGAACCGGTTTGGTATGTCCTATAATTACTTGGATTAAACTCTTGTTTTATTTTTTCCTTATATTTATTTTTTATTTTTCACTAATTGTCTAAAATTCACTTGAAAATTATTATTTTTATTTTAACTGGATAATTTTCAAACTATGTTTTAAAAATTTACAGTGATAATTTACATTAACAAGAGATATATATACATGTTAAGTTTTATATGAGTATAATTGTTTATAAGGATAAAGAGATTCAATTTTTTTAATTGGGATTAGATCATTACATTGAGAAAAATTTCGAAAATAAAAAGTTATACATATATATACTATATTTTTTATTTTTTTATTTTTAAATTGAATAATTTAATTTAAAAATTATATTTTAACCGAAATTTTTAGTTGAAGCTCGATTCGTCCCCCCACCTAAGTATTCCCCTGGGAGAAACAAATAATGATGAATATTTTAATATGATATTTATCATTTCATTATTCTAGAAATTCATTATTAATTATTTTTTTAATGAAAATTAAATTTATCATATTAATTTAATTGAATATTTATAAGAAAATTATTGATTAAATCATTCTCTGATTTATGAATTGGAATAAAATATCTTCAAAAAATGAGTTTCCAATTGTTTTTCCATAAAAATAGAGTATATTATTTATGATATCAACTTGATGTTTCGTTTTTTATAAATTAAAATTGTAAAACCTTATTTTGTTGTCATGATATTGGTGAAATTAGATAGTCATGTTTAATTCTTCACATTTAATGATTCTAATTTAAACAATAATTACATGCAATTTTTTTTACTTTATTACCTAGAGTACATCAATTATTTGAGATATTTGATGAACAAATTATACATATAGGTAAACATATCCATGTGTGACAATCCTAGTTGCACAAAAAATGCCTTCATATATGTGCCCACTAACTGGGAAAATCCATTTCATTTAAAATATGGGTTGACTTTGGGCTCCAACATGGTCACAACCATGTCATGTTTGGTAGTAGTTTAAGTGTTTCAACTAACAGAACAATGTTATAATATTAAATTAAAGGAATAAATAGATAACTATAGAATTCTTTAATACTTTTTAGTTGATAAACTGGATTAAAAAACTCGTCCCAAGATAAGTATATAGAATCACATGCTCTGATCAAATGTGCATAAGGATACCAAAATGCTTGGACGTTACTATAATTACAATAACACTATTCTAGAAAAAGGAAAAGCACATTACCACTGATACCAATGAAGGGATGATGCAACATAATGAACATATATATCTTATAAATAGTTCCAAATTAATTTATAGGAAATGTTACATCCTCCTAAGAACCCTATAAATGTCTCACTAAAATGGTGATTGTATCTTATCCATATATTCAGAAACTCTTCGACCTACATTCCTCATTATAAAAAATAGTTTAGTATATGATAGTAGTTATATGGAGGATTGATTATCATACATATATATTAAAAACTTTTATATGAATATTAAATACATTATAGAAACACATACCCAGGGAGCATATTTTTTTAGTTCCTTTGGATAATTGGAACACAATCATTTTAATTCGTGAAAGATCTTCATTGTATCCAATAAATATCTTAACATTTACTAATATTAAATAAAAAAAAATTATTTATAACCTAGGTAAAGTAAAAATAAGAAATGGTGAGCTCCGAAACACAATAAGGGTAAAAACGGGAAATACGTAAGCATAACACGAGCATAAGGGAATGAGAACTTGAACATAACTTTTGAAAACAAGAACTTATATATCAAAAGATCATAATCATGAGGCATAGAAAAAATATTTGGAGTTTATAAGATATTAATAGTATGTAAATCAATGAACATGATCTATGAGTTCATAACATAGGAATTAGATATAGATTTTTGGATTACACATCATCTTAGAACATTGTTAACTTGTATTAATAGAAGCAGATTCCCTCGTTAAATTACGGACATTAAATCATGCCCTAAAATATATATATGGACTTTCCACTAGGCCCAAATTTAACCTTATGGACCTGAAATCCAAGTCTACATAATTTTTTTTAACAAGTAATCATGTTCACGCATAACATTACGAACATGTGATTAGGTTCATGCATAACATTGTGAACATGTAATCAGGTTCACACATCACATTGTGAACATGTAATCAAGTTCACACATAACATATTAATTCATGATTTATCTATATTTTCCAAATTAATTTGAGGGAGATATAGGTCCAACCCATCTAATAATAAAAATCATATTTATGTGTTCCACAAGATCAAAAAACATTCATCATATCATAACCTATTAAATGAAACAAATTTCACAAAAATTTCATCATATCATAACCCATATAAGAAGTATACGGTTAATAATAATTTATTCATTTCATCATAGCATAACCCATAGAAAAATAATAAGGTTTCATAATAATTTTATCAGGGTATAACCTGTGAATAATGAAATGACTTTCAAAGTAATTTTATCATGGTATTAACCAAGGAAAAAATGGGTTTTAGAAACATCATTTCCTCATAAACATGAATAATTTAGAGAAAGAATAATAATTTTATTCTTTGATCACATGCCCATTAAGGTATAGGTAACAAAACATATTTTATCTTAGATGAAGAATGATTTTAATCGATCATTTGATACATTTCTATATCCTTTTCACATTAAAATACACTTTTCATAAAATAAAATATTTTGAAAATTATTTTATCTGAAAATAAAAATAAAAAAATATAAAGAAATATTAAAAGAAAATAATGGTCATGATTATGGGAAGTTTGTTTTTCATAATTTACACAACAATACAAATTTCACTTTCACTTTTTTTGGTAAAATCCAAACAAGCATTGTTTGGAAATTGAAATGAATATTCCTCTCATATTTTTTTTTGTGAAAAGTTAAAAATGGGTAAATATTTATTTTAAAATACATAGTATAATTGATTTTTTTTGAAAACCTTTATTTTGAATATAATGTTTTGGAAGAAAAATGATTTGTTGACCGAAGAGGGAATTAAAGTCAGATTTTCATAAAATATTCTAAATAGTTTTAGGTAAAAAAGTGGAAAAATGGAATTATTACATGAAAATATAATTAAAAAATATATTATAATGGTATTTATTAGTTTCTTGAGAGATGTATCATATTATTTTATCAACGAAAACATAGTCATAAAGAATCCTAATAAATGATGCAATTGTAGCATATAATCATTTCCAATTTGGTAACATTGAATCCTAATCCCCATGAAAGAAAAAGAAAAATATGAAATAAATATATAATGATGATAAATAAATCCTTTATATTACATTTTAAATGGTATTTATATAATCCTAATTAAATTATATAGTTACATAACAGAATGTACGTCTTAAATAAAGAAAATTGAGACAAAATTCACTTATCACTTTTGTAACTTTTGAACTATAAACCCCATGAAATAGATATAATTAAATTGTTATCTATATCCCCTTGAAGTTATAAACATCATAAAAAAAATTCATGGGATGTATATATATAAAATAAATGAAATATGTGGTGAATATGGCATGTGTATCATAAAAGTAAAAAGTGAAACTGAAATATATTACCTTAAGTATGGACTTTCATTGTACACATTAAAACTTCACGTATAAAAAATATATGTTTATTATAAATTTATTAAATAACAATATTTATTTCTATAATGACCCAAATTATTTTTTATGACCTTTTATTACATTTTAATTAACAATTTCATGTTAAAGTCATGTTTCAGGTAATAACTACTTTGTTTTTCATATTTGTTTTCATTTTTTATTTTTGGTCATATTACTTTGATCATGGGTCCATTATATCAAGAATAATAATCAATAAATAATTATATTTTTATACATCAATATTACTTTTAATAAAAATCATGAAATATGGTTTTTATAAATGAAGTACATTATGATCCTGGAGATGGTAGGTCATATGTACACATGAGAAACATTTCCAATTCTAAATGATCTTTATAGAAAGAAAGTATGATTTAATCATTAACTAATGATATTAATATCATAAATAAAATATTATTTATTTCAATATACTTATAAATGTCACCTATGTGATGTGGTTAATAAAATAGGGTGCCTCATTGCTTCAGGAAGGCGGTAGTCCACATGTACATGAACAATGTTATCATCTTTTAGGGAGAGAAATAGTAAGAAATAAAATAATATATTATCCTTTTATAAAGAAACATATGTCATGAATATCATAATTATTTCATATATATGACATATATTTATCTTTTTTATATTCCATTTAAGGTGATAGTGAAAAATTAATCACATCACTTCGCGAGGTGGTAGTCAGCCGTACACACGAGAGACGATATCATATCCCATATAAAATGGATTGTAAATGGTATATATTATATAATGACTATAATTGTATAATTATGCTATAAGTATAATATTTATACTTTATATCCATCATCATACCAAACATTTGAAGGTTGAAATGGAAAAATAAATGACATTGGTTCGCAAGACAGTAGTCTCCCATACACATGAATGATGATTTTGTAACATATTTGATGGAAGTGGATTTTGAGTCAGAAGTTATAATTTATAAATTAACATTCATTAAGTTTTTTAATTCATAAATAATTACATAAAACATGTATATTAACATTTTTATATCCTAAGAGTTTTAGCATGTAATTATAGAAAACATTACTCTTTACCATACATAGAATAAGTTTTAAAGTATTAAGAATATAAAAAATAAATTATTCATTATGAAAAATGTATTGAGTATGAGGATTAATACTAGACTCAACTTTATTATAACAGGATTTAGAATTTATTCATGTCTATCATACTTAAAAATTCCAGGACTATCATACTGATATAGGGACAAATACAATCAGACTAACACACATAAGGATTATCATATTGAGATTGTTAAGAATGTACAACATAATAACTTATGTTTATAATAAGAATAAAAATACTTGTTTCTATCTTAAGGAAAATGTTAAACACTAAAATGGTGTTAATCAATACACCGTTAGAAATTCAGTTACACGTGATATTTCAAGCGCTATTTATCCAAGGCCATTGCAAAAAACATAGGAATATTACCATTGAGAGATTTACTAAAAATACCGAGTAATTTGATGAGTTTAGAGCTAGTTGATTACATTAAATCTCAAGTTTTCATAAGAACACTTAGTGTGAACTACTTTAATATTTATTTGTGTTTCTTTAGTGAGTTTTGTTCTTAAGGAATCATTTTTAGGTTATTTCCTTAAGAAAATTTATAATTATATCCATGTATGATCATTATTACAATTAAAAGATTATGTGGATGGGAAGATAGTGAATCAGATCTCTCAGAGTGAGGTATTTTGGGTATAGGAAGAGAAATTCTGATCATCATATCAAGGGAATCTTAGGATAGGAATAGAGAATTGATCTGATCGATGTATCGAGGTATTTCTGAGCAGGGAAAGACATAATTTATTGTGAGTATAAAAAAATGGATACCCTTAGTCAAGATTTTTTAATACCTTAATCTTAAGGTTAAAAGTGGTATATTTTTTAAATAATATCCTATAATTAATTATTTCATTAATATAGCTATTATATTGCTTGTTTCTTTATAATTTATTATTGTAGTGCATTTAATATTGAATGATTTGTAATCATACCAAGATTTATGTAATTTTTTTATATTTTGAACTATGATTATGATAATTACACTCTAATATAAATCATATCTATAGTGACTATGATTATTTTTACTCTGTTATATTCATACATTTTTGGAATTTGATTTTATGACTCTGATAATCAAACTGATTCTTTATCTGATAATCATAGTTAAGGAGTTTTTGTGTCTAGTTTAGTTTAAATATTTTAAAATATGTTTTTAAAACCAAAATACCCCTCTTCCAATTTTATCCATATATGATAATTCTTATGATCCTAAAATTGGTATAAAAATATGTTTCTACTACTTATACTTGCGTAGTTTTTACTTCTTCTATTATTTATTAGTTCTTTATTGTTATCTTTAATAAATTTTGTTCGTAATTGTTTTTACACTTAAGTGTACTTGTGTAAAAAAATAATATTTTTTTAAGATAGAATGTTCTAATGTTGGTTCTATAGAAAGTATATATCAAAACAGACTACCTATCTTTGATGGTGCATATTATGAGTATAAGGGAGATGGGATGAAATTATTTTTATCGATGCTGGAGTTGAAAATTTTGTTATGATTACTGAAGACTAAAATATTTATGAAAAAAAGTCACTCCTTTTGCATATTAACATAAATAAGATTATCTGTTAAATTAAAGAGTAATTAATACTCTTTTCTTTTCAATTACTATAAGTATTTACAGTCATATATCATAATATGAAGTGAAAATATTATATAGAAATATATTGAAGGTACAAAATTTTGAAATTATAATAGTTTTGACTCTATAAGAGCTATTATTTAATTAGAATGTTAAGATTTTGAGTTTTTAGCTTGATAATCAGTTAAAAATATGCACCAAAGTTCTATGATAATAATTAATAGTTTACAATATACTTATAAAAAAGGTATTGATAATGAAATCCATGTGGAAAATATTATTGATATCATTACCATTGGGTGATATTAAAAAAGAACAACTATTCATGAAAAAATAAAGCTTAATAATATTTCTCTTAATGATCTTATTGGAAGTATTATGAAATAAAAAGGTAAAATCCAGAGATCTACTATGAAAGATGGAAAAAAATGGAGGTGTTCTTTTGAAACTACTTCCTTACCTTCTGATGTTCAATCACACTAGAAAGTTATAAAATATTTAAGGAAGAAGGATATTGTTATTCAATCCTATTATAGGACTTTAGAACATTTTGGGGATGAATTAGCTAATCTCCCTAAAAGAATGAATAAAATATTGGGAAATAAATATTTTCAGTATTGATACAAGAAAGTTTATAAGGTTAAAAGTGATAATAAAGATGAAGTTACATGCTATGTGTGTAAGAAATACCAAAATATCCGACCGGATTATCCCATGATAAAAAAGTAATGCTTTTAAATAAAAGAATTCAAAAAGAAATGGAAAAATAATTCCAATTAAAAATGAAGGAAATTATTGAAAACATCTTAAATGTGGAGTGCCAGTGGAGGTTATTATTCTGAAATTCGATCTGGGAATGATAGTTTTGGATAGAAGAATATAAGACTTTTTGAGGAAGTACCCCTTGAAAATCATTGTCTCATTGCTAAGGCACGAACTGCTGAATCTATTACAAATATGTCGTCAAATAAAAATTATACTAATGAGAAAATTCAAATACATCTGATGAAGAATTGTACTTAGTAGAAGATAATTATTTACCTACATATGATGAGGTTTCTTGATTTTCTCAACTTTTAGAAAATGAAAATTGTAATTTTTTTAAAAAAAATTATGATGCTAAAACTAAACTAGCTAAAGCTGATTCAAGAATAAAAGTTTTGACTAATAATATATTAGATCATTATAAATATCTTGATTAAACTAATTTAAAAAAATAATTTATTTCAAAGGATTCTGTAATATCTATTTTTGGGAAATTTGTTTTAAAAGGAAAATATTGTTCTAAAAGTTTTAATATTGAGGATCGAAATTTAGTTGTATAATGAAAATCTAAAATTTCTAGTTTTAAAAAGAATTTATCAAATTTTATCACTGTTAAGGAATAGTTTTATAAGATTTACAGACAAATTAGACCTCCAAATAATAGTTCTGGAATATGTTTTAAAAGGAAAAATCATTTTTTAGTAACAATTAATTTATTTAAAAAAGTGCACATTTTTTCACTAAGTGACAAAGTGGTAGGAACTAGAAGAAAGATTGTTCATTAAAAAAAATTTCAATATCTTGGATTTTAAAAATCTTATTTTCAAAAACAAATATTGATTCCCGATATTTCTTCTTCTAACAATACCAGAACCAATAAGGTTTTGGTTCAAAAATAATAATGTTTTTGTCTTCAAGAAATCAAATATAATACAAATAATAATAAAAATGGTATATGTATAATAGGTGTTCCAGGAATATGACTTGAAACAAAGACTTATTCAAG
Source organism: Viscum album (assembly GCA_963277665.1). Taxonomy (NCBI): domain Eukaryota; kingdom Viridiplantae; phylum Streptophyta; class Magnoliopsida; order Santalales; family Viscaceae; genus Viscum; species Viscum album. The sequence continues at coordinate 740,935,250 of OY728159.1, forward strand.
AATATAATTAATTTGAAAGGTGGAGAAGTAAATTTCATATATAATGGTCAAGGAGAGATTATTGGAATAGGTAACATTGTTATTATTTAAAAAACACTTATTTCAAATTCTTTATTTATTAATGGTTTTAAGACAAACCATAAAATCACAAGTCAATTATTTTTTTAAGGTTACCTTGTGATCTTTAGGAATGATAAATTTTTATTACATTATTATAAGGATGAATTAATTATTTCAACCAATTAACATGAGAATGTTTACACAATTAACATATAAGACCTTATAAGCCAAGACTTACCTCTCATTAGTAAAATGTAAGACCACTTTGGTTATGTAAAAAAGGATAAGAAAACTATTACCTTAGTATATTTTCTTAGTTTACTAGTAAAGGAATTGTTAAGGATCTACCATATCCCAGGGTTGATACTTTAAAATTGTGTAACCCTAGTAAATATGGTAAGAAACACAAGTCATGTTTTAAATATATTAGTGAAGTCTAAACTTCTGAGGATTAACTATTACAATAAATGGAATTATTTGGTCCAATAAATATATTGAAATTATTGGTAGAAAATACTATGTAAATTTATTAGTTTTTTATTACACTATATATACTTGTGTCTATTTTCTATTGAATAACTCCAATGCTTTTTTTATATTAAACATTTTATATCCAAAGTTAAAAATGTAAAAACCACTCCATGATTAATATTCATTGTGTTTATGGTGGAGTATTTAAAAATTATGATTTTAAAAGTTTTTACAATAAGAAAGGTGTTGATCATAACTTTTTATCACCATGAAGCCCCCCCCCCAAAAAAAAACTTTGTAGTTGAAAAATGAGATTAAATTATTTAAGAAATAACTAGAATCATGAAGAATTAATACTCAATATCTAAACATTTTTTGGGTGAAGTGGTAAGTATTTCCTGCTATATTATAAATCATGTTTTAATTATACATTTTCTACAATAAACTCTATATGATTTCTAGATAGGAACAATTTTTTTTAAATAATAGTTTTTGGTTTGAAAGTATTAATCCTGAATATGAATGATACTTTACATATATTTGAACCCAAATCCAATGAAGGAATATTTTTAAAATATTTCACTAATTTTCTATCTTATATAGTTTTTAACAAAAATTCTTATACTATTGAGAAAACCATACAATTGAAGTTTAATGAAACTGATACTTATTTTTTAGATAAATTCAATATACATCCTTTGATATTATTTCAAAATCTGATTTTCAACTATTTATAGAAAGTAATTACCCTAAATAAAAAACTCAAGAATATATTTCTAAAGTTTTTCCTTAGGAATATTTTCTACCGATTGTTAAAGAATGGAATTTTGAAAACCCAATAAATCCATTGTTTCTTAGGAATAATCCTTGTGAAAGTATCATTGGTTATGCAGATCAAAAAGTTAGGACTACAAGTTCTTTAAGGAATGAAATAAAAAATATACCTTTCTTATCCCAATTTGAGCCTAAGAATATTGATGTGGATTTAGGTGATTAGGATTGTATTATGAAAATGAAATATTAACTCAATGAGTTTTAAAGGAAAGAGTTAAAACTTTAGTTGAATGACCTAAATAAACTTCAATAATTTGAGATAAATCCAATTTTGGAAACAATGTGATGAAAATGGAATAATATTTAGAATTAAAGATAAACATATTAACAAGTGATTAAATGAATAAGATGGATTTGGTAATGAAGATAATTTTTCTTTGGTAGAAATACTTGAAGATATTATAATACTTTTATGCTTTGCATCATTCTTAATTTCAATTTTTTTTTCAAATGGATGTGAACTGCTCTTTTTCTTAATGGATAAGTTCAGTAAGAAGTTTATGTTGAAAAAACCAGTTTTAGAAAATAAAAAACATCTAAAAAATGTTTATAAAATAACCAAATATTTATATAGACTTAAACAATTCCATAGAGCTTTTTATGACAGATTAAATGGATTTTTATTATAATATAATTTTTTAAGGGAGATATAGATCAAACTATTTTTATAGAATAATTTAAAAGAAATATTATTTTTGTACAAATATATGTTGATAATATTACATTTGGTTCAACTAAATAATATTTAACTTATCCCATTGTGAATATTATGATGTCTTAGTTTGAAATGTGTCTGATGGGTGAGGTAATTTTTTTAGGTTTTCGAATTTCACAAAAACTAAAAGAAAGTTTTATATCTCAAAATAAGTATATAAAATATATTCTCAAAAAATTTGGATATGATAATAATAAAATTATATGTACTCCCGTTGGTACATATAATTCTTTTAATCTTGATGAGGCTGGGCAACTAGTTGATTAAAATATTTTTAGAGGTATGACTGGATGTTTATGTTACATATATACTAGTCATCTAAATTAAATTTTTATTCTATTCATACATGAAATATACAAAGAAAATCTAAAATAATACTATTTAAAATATGTAAAATTAATTTCTTTATCTTAAACAAACAATGGATTTATGACTTTCTTTTATTCTAGAAATGTTTTTGTGTTAATTTTTTTAGATTATATATTTTGTGGATGTCGAGTGGATAAGAAAATTACACATGGAACTTTTTATTTCTTAGGATATTATTTAGTTTCTTGTTCATGTATGAAACAAAAATTAGTAGAAATTTCAATGGCAGAAGCCAAATACATCGTAGCATGATGTTTTTGGGATTATGTGTTGTGGATGCAACACACACTCACATACTATGGAATGGGTTTCACTAAAAATCAAATACCTTATGATAATACAAGTGAAATCACCTTAAGTAAAAACCCTTTACATCACTCACGTGATAATAACATATATATTAGACACTATTTCATTTAGGATGACAAAATTAATGGAGATATCATTTTTGAATTCATTGTAATGATATATTAACATGTTGATGTTTTTAAAAAACTTACTTTTGCCAAAATATTTGAATATATTTAATTGAATCTAGAAATTATCTCCCTAAATTAATGATTCATATATACATTTTTTTAAAAATACCCTTGCATTAAGTTAATATTTTTCATACAGGGAGTATATATTTTTTAGTTTTTTCAAAACAATTTAGTTTTTCTTAAAACTTTTAGTTTTCTAAAAAAGATAGTTTTTCTAAAAAAAAATTGGAAATGATTTTTCTAGATTTACACTTTTAATAAAAAAATTTAGATATAGAATTTTCAAATAGTTTTCCCAGACTTTGAAGTCATTATAAATTTTTAAGTCAAGTCTTTTCTAAAAACTTTTTATTTTTCAAAAATCAGTTTTTAATCATTTTTGTATTTCCAAAATTTTGTATTCATTTTTTTTGTAAATAATATAGTAATTATTTTTTATAATGAAAATATCATAATCCTACTTTTATTTTTAAAACTATCACATTCTATTTATAAAAATCAAGAAGAACAGTTTAACCATACTGATGGTGATTTTCACTCCCAAAGTTAGTCTTCCATTATTTTAGTTTTTTTACTATATAATTATTTTTGATTTTTAATTTTTATTGTTAATGTTGTTTTTGGTTTGTAAAAAAATGTTTTTTTAAATATAAAAATTTCCCACAATCAGATTCTTCTTTAATATGACAACAATTTTAAAAAATTCTGGAGTTCAAAACAATTTTAAAAACTATCTTTAGATCAATATTAGATGTTAGATTAGAATATTTTTTCAACTTAACCATTGGTTATCATATTTAAGATAAATTTTCACCACCAATGCCTATATAAAGGATGGTTCATTGGTGTACCACATCAGTTGTTCAATTTTTTTCAGTCAACATTGTTTTATCTGTCTTGTTTTCTATCTCGATTTCATTATTTTACATCTATTCTTTGGTTCCAGATCTATATATCATGGTGAAAAAGTAATATTTTGAAAAGTTTTATGTATTTATGGAAAGTTTCATATAGGGATATTGGTTTTATAAATCTTTATCTACTATTATGAAGATAATAAATTTCCATGGTTGGGAATTTGTTTGTGTTGAAAAAATAGATACAGACCTTGATATTTACTATTCTGATATAGTTCTGAAATTTTATGTTCCCATTCGGTTTTCTAGAAACATGAAAGATATAATGTTTCTTTTATGATTTATGGGAAAATATACAAGGTATCTTACAAGAAACTTACAAACTTGGTAGGAATACCTTCAGAAGGTGAAGTATACTATCCTTCTCAGAAGCTTCCAAATAGTCTCTGTATTTTTAACAAGAATAAAGTCAATGAATATTTGTTTTAAAATATTAAATGTTTATAAATGTACCCCTTCCGAATGTGAATAATAGTATAGTTTCCCTTTGGAATCAATGGTTTTTGATTATGAGAAAAGGATATAGTGATACATAAAAAGTACCATATGTTTTCATATTTTATTTTTTATTAAATATGATAAAGATAGATTTTGTTAAGTTTATCCTTATAACTATGTATAATATTAAAATAGACTCAATAAAATATGAGATAATCATTTTTTTGGACTTTATAAGAAAAGAAGTGGTAAAGGGAATGAAAATTTTCAATGTGGAAAACAAATCGTACCTAATGAGGGAGAATAATTTATTTATTAGCAATGATATGATGAATAAAATATGTTTGGTCATTGAAAAAAAAAAATTGGTTTTTTGAGAAAGTTTATGGTGTTTCATCGAAGGAATATCCATTACAAAAATCTGAAAAGGTTGATGAGAAGAATAAGAGGAATTTTGAGACCTCTACTCCTAAGAAATAAAATAAGCACAAAACGATTCAGGATGATGTATTCAATGAGATGAAAATGTGTAAGGATGAGAAGAAACTAGGGTATCCAAAATATTGAATCGACCCAACAAAGAATTTAGGCTTCTTAATTCTTAAAAGAAGAATATAAAAAATAGAAAAAAATAAGAGGTTGTGAGACATTGTGCCATGTGAAAATTTATTAAAAGAATTAGAAAGGGAATTTGGGAAGGTTATCCTTCCCACATAATAAACCAATGAATTCAATTTTTATGTGGGGTTAGTATTTGAAGAATCAAATGTGTTTCAAGAAAAAATTTCTTCTGTCATGGATAAATGAAAAGAAAATGTGGTATTTAAAGAATCAGTCCATACTGTTCAAGAAAATGAATCACCACCATTATCACCTAGAAAAGGAGATCTATGAATATATTAATAGTTAAAAAAATAGCTCAAAAAAATGATTATGATGAAGTTTATGGAGAAGGAAAATAAGGAAAATAAGAATAAGAAAAATATTAAATAGAATGATTTGAGATATAATAATATAAAGAATATGAAAATTTTGAAATACAAATCCTTGAAGAATTAGAAGAGGAAAGGGATGAGAATGAAGAGGTTGATGTGGAATAAAATCAGTTTGAAAAAGAATCAACATATTCCTCATCAAAATCAGATATTCCTTTTAAGTATGACAAGGAAGGTAAAGCTGTTAGTTTTTATGAATATGTATACTCATTAAAAGAAGAAGCACAATCGTTATCGAAGAAAGAGGAGGAGGATCAAATTACAAAAAATAAATATGATGATAATTATAAGATTGATGAATACATAAATATCCTCGAAAAAAATTATGATAAGAAAATTTCTATGGAAGTTGAAAAGAATGTTTGAAATTTAGATAAGAAGAAAGGGAATGAAATGGAAGTATCTAAAAACTGAACCAAACCTCCCCTTCCTGACCCTAACTGATCAGATTTTGCTGGAACTATATCTTATAATGGATTTTACAATATTTTTCATGTCGTGAGAAGGCTATAAGATACTATTCCTTAATTTCGTAATCTTGAATCTTGAATTTATATTATGCAAGAAAGCATCAATAAAAAATCGTTGAAAATTTATTTTTTGAAAGGATCAATAATCTAGAACAAATTTGAGTTTAATACTTTACTTGAAAGTCACCAAACTCATAATAGATCTTGTAATCAGATGGTAAAATGGTCTAACCAGGTTGATTTATAAATCTGGATGAATGTAAAATAATTTTGATGATGTGAAGGATTTTATGGTATAATCGGTTTAATATTTCAATCAGTTATCAAAAGACATGAAAGACTATGTAAAGTTTGTTGAACAGTTAATGTATTCCACCGATGAACGAACTAAAGAGTTGAATTTTTTGAAATAGATGATTTGATATATAGAGTGAGAGATGAAAAGGCTTTTATCATGTGAGGTTAAATTGATTGTTTTGAAAGAAAAAAATGAAATTTACGATGAAGAAAAAATCATGAAAGCTCCAAATCTGAATCAAGAAAGAAGTTTTGAGAAGATAAAGAAAGATCGAAAGGAGTTATAGATGATGAATTAATTTTTTAAAAACATAGAAATGAAATATTTTTTTCTTTTGAACTCTCATTTTTTAGTTTGGTAAAAAAATTGAATTGTTTGTAATGAATGGTTTATCTTTTCATCCAACTATTTTTTGTTTAAATGTCTTAAAATTACTATTGGTTACATGTTCTTTATTTTTATACATGGTTTATAAGTTTTTTAATGAATTTCTTCATCTTTTATTTTTTTCAACCATTTCATGAAACATTTTAATTTTCACCATTCATTTTTGTAAATTAAAAAGGGGGAGAAGATTTTATAAATGGGAGTGGAATTTAAAAAGGGATAAGTATTATTAATTGGGGAGATGTTTTTTAAGGGGATGTTGTAATATAAAGAGAGGATATTTTTTTAATTGTGAGAGAATGATTCTTTGGGGGATAAGAATTACAAAGGGGGATAATACTTCATAATGAAGAACCATTATAAAATTTTCCATCTTATTCAACTTCATATTCATAAGAGTAACACACATAGGGGATGTTAATTATTAAGGAATAACAATGAATATGAAGATGTTCTGAAAAGAACAATGGGCAGTAAGTTTAACAAATTTTTTTCATTTATTTGTTGTGGTTTTTTCTTTCAAAAAATGGAGATATTGTTGAGTTAGAAGTTATACTTCACTCTTTTCCATTCATTTAGTTTTGGAAATCTGAAAATCATACTTAAAACATGTTCACTAATTTTTATGTCCTGGTAATTTTGGCATGTTTTTATAAAAAATGTTACTTTTTACCATATATAGAATATGTTATAATGTTTTTTGAATATAAATAATACATTATTCATTACGATGATCATATTGAGTATGAGTTTGATTATCAGACTCACCTTTATTATTATATAAGATAAAATTTAGTCATGTATATCATGCTCACAAAAGTAATGAATATAAATCTTATATTAGTATCGATACAATCATACTGACACTCATAAGTATTACCATACTTACATTGTTTTGTATGTCCATCAGTATGATTGAGGTTTATAATTAGAATAAAAATACTTATTTCTATCATAAGGAAAACTTTTAACACTATAATGGTGTCAAATCAATATGATATCATACATTTAGTTACAAGTGAGCTATCGAGAACCTGATGTATGAGGCCTTTTAAATAGACTTTGAAATACAACCATTAAGATATTGCCTATAAATACAAATTAATTTGAAGAGTTTATAGATAATTGATTACATTCAATCATTGGTGTTTAGAAGGATTATTAGTGAGAACTACTCATTCTTAGTAAATGTATTTATTTAGAGAGTTTTCTTCTTATGGAATAATTTTTTGGTTTTTTTCTTAATAATTTTATTAATTATATTTTTGTTCGGTCATTTTTACGATCAAAGGATTCTGGGGATCAGATGAGGGTGAATCTGATCCATTAGACTAAAGAATTCCAGTGATAAGAAGTTAGAGATGATTATTGCGTGGATGGATTCTTGGGGTTGGAAGACAAAACTAATATAATCATCGTATCAATGGATTTCCCAGTAAGGAAATGAAAATATTACTATAAGTATAAAATATTGTATACCTTTAGTCAAGTTTATTCAATACCTTACCCATAATGTTAAAAGAGATAAATTTTATAATAATAGACTGTAATTCATCCATACTTTTACAAAGATATTGTATTGATTCTTTCTTTGTAAGTTACTGTTCGACTTCATTTAATATAGAAATATTATTATTTTTAATAATCTTTCTATTAAATTTGTTTTATTGTATTAACATTGATTAAGATAATTACACTCTAATATAAATAAAATCTATTGTGATTATGACTATTTTTACTATAATATAACCAGACATTTTTTTATTCTAATTTTGTTACTATGATAATTGGACCCAGTCTATGTTATATAATCACACTTAAATAGGCATTTTTTTACTTTAAATATTTTAAACTAAGTTTTTTGAACAACAAATGACATCCCCACTTGTATGTATAACCATCTATGCTGATTCATAGGATCCTACAGAATATATGGTAGTAGGTCATTCCATTAAAATAAAAACATATCAATATATATAATATACTAAGGATATTATATCATAATGGTTTGATAATAATTTAAGTAGCTGGAAAAGGAAATAAAACTAAAATGGTTGTTGATGAACGCAACCTATTCATCATGTATCCTAATATTTTCACAAATATCCTTCCTAAGTTGGATTTATGTCTAAAGTAAGGAATCTAGTATGAGAGGAGGGAAGTTGTGAAGTAATTTGGTTCGATATTTAATGAACTAAAAGGGTGTGAAGGTGTGAGTATTACAGGAGAGTGGGTGGTCTTTTATAAGTGAGGTGAGTGACACACTTGTAATATTTTTAAATAATTAGAAAATAACCATGTTTTTATCATTATAAAAGTATAAAAAATGAATTATTATTGAGAATATAAATGTTAAAGTATAAATATTTCCAAAAAAGGGTTTTGGAAAAATTTTGGGAAATTTTTTACCTTTATCTTTTTAATTTAACCCCAGGTAAATCCTTTTTTAGCTATCACCACGGTAAATAATATTTATTACTTTTACTATTAATTTGGGTAAAAAAACTAAGTCGAACTTATTAGATAATATAAATTATGATGATTCCAAATATGAAATCCATTTTTTAAAATTTCATTAATATAGTTGGAAGAATTTATTTTAAATTTAATCCCATAGATATGATGATAAAATGGGATTTTAAAGAGAAAGTGTTCAAATGTTAGCAATGTATTTATATAAAAATTCAATATGAAATCGATTCAAATGACCTAAATTAGACTAATTCATGTATATATTAAATAATGTTTCTTTAAAACAAATATAAAATATAATTTAAATTAATATATAATTTAAAATAAAATTCATTTTTCAATTAAAATTTAAAAGTTTCCACTGTTAATCAAAAAATAAATCATTTTAGTAAATATAAAAAATTCACCCTAAGATAATTTTGAAATTATAATTTTAAAAATGAAGTTCCTTTTATCAAATTAGTTTTTTATAATTTAAAAAAATTAATTTTAGTATTGTTCACCAAAAGAAAAAAACATCTTTTTGAGAAAATTGTATTTTGGAAACATATATACACTACCAAAAATTATGTATTTTACTATAAATATTTTTTTAATGTAAAACCATTGTGATTAATATGAAATAACTATTGATCTTTATTCATATCACTAATTTTAATGAATAGTTTATAATGATCATGTTTTAAAAACTTTATTAATAATATATCATGGTTTCATAAAAACACAGTTTCATGTGTAACATAAGATAACCTATTGTCTCTTGTATATTAGGATTAACATGGTGTTGAATGTAACACAAGAAACAAAAGAAACTAGATTTATTTAAAAAATAATAATCTATAAAACCTTTAGGTGTTACATTCAATCCCCTTAAAATGAATTTCAAATTTGAGATTCATCACTTGAGTAACAAAAAATGAGGATACTTCGTCCTCATTTCATTCTAAGGTACCCATGTTGCTTTCCTATGCTGGTGGTTTCACTAAAAATAAATTATTAGGTGAGTGGTCCTGTTTTGTAGAAATTTATCTATATAATCTAGAATCTCTACCTATCATTCCTCATAAGATATCTCATGCTCCTGTGGTAGGACCTCTGAGTTAAGTATATGTGATAGATCATTTATGTACTTCTTCAAGAGTGATACATAGAATACATCATTAAAATGAGAAGGGGTCAGTTGATTTGGAAAATGATAATGTAATATCCTGACATGATCAACTGATTTAATGGGATTGAAATATTTGGGGATTATTTTTCCCTTATTTATTCTGTATAGAAATTCATAGAAAGATTTTCCAAATAACTTAAAATTCATTACCTAATGAAAAATTATCCGAATAACATTTCTATCATCTTTCTACATTACATAAATATTGTTGATTGGCTCTAACCTTTACTTATATCTCATCATATAACTCAAGTCCCAATAGATTTATTTCCTTAACTTCATTCGAGTATGTATAAATGGATTCAAATAGAGCCATCAAAATGATCATGTGAAATATATTATTTTAAGGATACTCAATTAGAAGAAGGTATGATCAAAACCAAATTCTAAATCCATTGATCATAATATTAGAATATCCTATAGGGTTTTAATTGTTCTCATAGTTTCGAAAATCAACTCTATATCAAGATATTTCTGAAGGCTTCACTAAAACATTGATGAAAATTTCGGATCTTGACAATATAAAATTGGATGTGTCACTCCATGAATCCTTAACTCTTCCTTTAATTATATTCTAGATAGGGGACCTAGATATAAATATTCTCTTGTAAAAACTAATTGTTCGGAATTCATAAAGTGATCAACTACAACCCATGATCACCTCAAAATCAAAGAGAGTTGACCCCTAAATGTTACCAATAGAATTCCACATTAAATTAATTTTTCAATAAAACATATATGAAACCAATCGGTTATATTGGAATAAATTTATCTTAAAATACAATTAATCTTAATAAAATACCATCACACAAAACCTTAAAAGGGGTGTCAATGAGTTTGAAGTTATGTTCAATATTAAACTCATAAAACTATTTTGGTATCCATAACACATAATTTAATCTTACCCAGAGACATAAATTATTCCAATAAACAATTATAACTTTATTACATAAACATGATCTTATCTTATAAAAAAACATTTTTAATATAATCCTGGGTTCATACTTGTACTAGTAGAATATTAAATTCGATTTCATTATTCTATATTAGATGTATAAGAAGATAATAACTTGAAATTTCACTAAAGTAGAAACACTAATTTTTTTCATAGGGCTCATTCATACAAAATCAAACATGAAATTTAAAACTAAGGAGGAGAGGATAAGAATTACCTAATATCATGATTCAATTAATCCATTTCGATTCCATATGAATTCCCCTTTTAATTTTTTATTAGAGGTTTTAGCGGATTATCATCCATATTATCCCTTAAATTGGGTTATCGATTTACATAATTCCCAAACTCCTTGAAAATTAAATGATTAAGTGTAGGCGGTGCATTATTTTAAGCTCTCTATTTATTCATTTTACTAACATAGATCTTATCATAACTTCTACATTCATTTTCTTGATGACTAGAATTACCACACTTCAAGCAACCTCTTATTCCATTAAGTAACTCATCAAAGTTCTCCTTCACATAGTTTTGGAAATTAAGTTTTTTAAAATTCATATTCATTACGTGTGACATATTATTAAATTTTCCTTGGAATCCCATTTTACTTTTATTATCATAAAAAAAGAGTGTTTCTAACTTCTATTTCAACTTTTAGTGTGCATTGAACAATCTATTAGTAGAATCAAGATTCCCTTATGGATAACACTATTAATAGATTTTTTTTCTAGCCACTGAAGATTTGTTCAACCTTACTTTTAAGATTAATTATATTACCCAAATAGTTCCTCGTAAGTATCATAAAATTTTATTCATAAGTACCGATATATTCCTCACCCCTTTGATTAAAAACAAAGAATTAATTCCCTTTTATTATACAAAAAATACAAGAAAAGTATATGTAAAAAAATAGTAATTTAAAATCATCTCACTTCATGGAGTTAATTTATTCTCATTACCTCTTATTCATTGTAAGATTCTACCATTGATCTTCCTCACCTTCCAAATAGTAGAAAACCAAAATGACTTTTCCATCTAATAAAAAATAGAGAATGGAAAATATCTTCTCATTGGTACTGATCCATTTCTCAGTAACTAATGGATAAACTAAACCACTAATAGATGGTGAGTGTTTCTTTATGAAGGAATCAAAATAACATTGTTCTCTCATTTTATCAATTTTAAGTCTATAATGATTCTTTTGTTTAGAAACTTGTGTGATAATTTCAACAAGGTTTTTCATTTCATCTTCCATAACATTGAGTTTCTCAAAAGGATAATCATTACATTGTCTGTTTCATTCGACATTAACATGATTTATTTAGGTTAAAACCATTGACTAAAACAAACCAAATATATTTCAAGTAACAATAATCATACCATAGAACAACATAATCATGAAAAATAATTTATAATATGTCTCAATCATGACTCCATTTCAATTTATAACACCTTAGGAATAACATAGGTCATTCATAGTGTCCATATATCTAAATCCATTATGATGGTTCATAAAGGGTTTTTTAATTTACAAATCATATCCTCGGGAGTGTCAAAATAAGTGTACAAAAAGGTCCATTTTTGTTCACTAAGTGACAAATGAGTTCATATCCATGTGCCCTTTTTGGATTTATTACACATTGGTACCTATGTTCCTAAGACATATACACTTTTAGTATCCAGAAATGGATATAATATCATGGAAACCACTCGCTCCCAGAATATTTTCATGTACCTTGACTCATCCATAAAATTATCTTCATATTCACCCCTTGAGATATTGTAGAAATATTCCTTGTGGTCTCACTAATGTTTTCTCATAATTTTTTATTAAGGTTAACTAAACCTTTCATATTATACCAATTATAGTGACCTATACAGATCATACATGGATAAGGAACATTTTTAGATTAGTATTCATTAAATTAAACAAACACACACCTGAGGACCATAATAGTTTAGTTCCATTGGAAACTTGTAACATAATCTTATTAGTTCAAGAAATATCTTTACTGTATCCCATATATATCTCAAATTTATTACTCTATCGTAAAAAAATATTCAAAACCTAGGAAGTGAAAAATAAAAAAGGGTGAGCTATAATTATTAGTATAGTTAAACAAGGGGAATTCATAGTCATAACATGAGCATGGGGGTATGAGAACAAGATAATAACATTTGAGAACCATAACCTATATATCAATGATCATAATATTGTGTGATTACCTAAATATTAGATGTTTAAAGACATGAATCATAAGGAAATCAAAAAACATGATCCATGAGGGCATAAAATTGGCATAATAAAAATATATGTGGTATATAGACTAGTTGAGAACATTGTGAATATATATAAATAGAATTAGGATCTCTAATTAACTTGAGGACATGAAATTAGGCCCCCACACAAACTTATGGACAATAAATATGTGCTTTTCACAACCTTACAAACATAAAATCTAAGTGTACATATAAAATATTGAACATCTAATTTGGTTTGTGCATAATGTTGTGAACATGCCATCGGGTCCACACATAAAATTATGAACATATAAACATGTTCATGCATAACATTGTGAAAATCTAGTCTTGTTCAATGAATAATACGTCTCTTGAGTTACCCATATTTACCCAATTCATTTGGGGGATATATAGGTCCCACCCATCTCTTAATGAAAACCATATTTTTGTGTGCCACATGATCGGGAAAAATTAATCATATCATGAACTATTAAATGATATGAGTTTCAAAAATATTGCATCATATCATAACCCATAGAAAAAATATAGGTTACATGATAATTTCATCATTTCATCATAGAATAAAATTTGGAAAATAAACTGGGCTTCATAATAACTTTATCATGGTATAACCAATGAAAAAATAAATAGGTTTCATAAGAAGTTTATCTTGGTATAACCCCTGGATTGGAAATGGGTTTCATAAAACTCCATACATCATAAAAATAAAGCATTAAGAGAAAGAAAAAGAATGTTATCCTTGTGTAATATTCCTAGACATTCATATGTTACATCAATAGTGTCATCTTACATAGAAAATTATTTGAATCAAACATTGAAATTTTTTTTGAGGAAAATATCCTTTCCGTTGTGGAAAGCACTTTCTGAAAAATAAAAAATTTTGAGAATAATTTTCATTAAAAATAACATTTAAAACATATAAAGATGATTTAATGAAAATAATAGTCATGATGACGGGATGTTTTTTTCATTTCTTATGCATTAAAAGAAATATTCCATTCACATTATTGGTAAAATACAAATTATAATTGTTTTGAAAGAGACAAGAAGATTCTTTTCAATCTTTTTTTTAATAATTAAATCATGGGTAAAAATGTATTTTAAAATTCATATGAGAACAAAATATCATTTTGAAAAACTTTCTTTGAAAACATGGTTTTAAAATAAAACATATTTTCCAATCAAAGAGATAAATAAAGTCGGGTATTTGTAAAAACATTTTAGAATTTATTTTACGTAAAAAAGAGTAGAAAATTATAATAATTCTTAAAAATATGTCTAATAATCATAGGGAAATAAAATTACTAAGTTTCTTGAGAGAAGTATCATAATATTTTATCATCTTAAACATACTAATATACCATTTGGATAAACAATGAGATTGTAACATAAAATTATTAACACTTTGGTAACTTTGAATCTTAATCCCCGTAAAGGAATAACATAAAATGTGACATTACATATAATTAAGATAAATATATTTATGATATTAAATGTACAAGGGTCTATATATACACCCCATGAAATAATATAGGCTCATAAAAAACATATTTATACAAGAAGACAAATTAAGACAAAAATCCAATACCACTTTGGTCACTTTTGAACCATAAAACCCACATAAAATTGATAATAAAATGTCTATTTATATCCCAACAATTTAATTGATAAAAGTCATAAAATAAATATATATGAAGTAAATACACCATATAAATGAAATTGGTGGTGAAAATGGCATGTGTCTCACGTAAGTAAAAATTGAGACAAAAATCCCTTACCTTAAGTCTTGAATTCCATCATACACATTAAAACGTCTTATATATTAAATACAAGTTTATTATAAATATTTTAAGAAAATAATATTATATATATCAAACCATATATTATTTTCTTATGAAATTTTATTTCCTGTTTATTAACTCTTTCATGTTAAAGTTACGTTTTAGGGAATAACTGCTTGGTTTTTCATATATGTATGAATTTTTTATTATTGATCTTTATTAATTGATCATTGTTATATCATATAAAGAATAATAATAATGAAATAATTATAATATTTATTCATAAATTATACTTTTAATACCAATAACAAATGATGGGTTTTAAAAATGAAGTACATTATGATCATGGAGACAGCAGGCCGTACGTACGCATGAGTAACGTTTTTATTTCTCTAATGTCATTATGGGAAGAATTTAAGAAATATTTTATATTAATGTAAGGATAATAATATCATAAATAATATATTATTTCATTAAAAATACTCATACATGTCATCATTTTTGTTTGGGGATGAAAATAGTGAGTCACATCGCTTCGTGATGGCGGTAGTCCACACATTCATGAACGATGTTATCATCTTTCAATGAATAAATATTTAGAAATAAAATGATATATTATCTTATAGGAATAGAAAATATTTTATAAATATCATAATTAGGTCAGTTATGTGACATATATTTATATTTATTGTCTTTAGTTTAAAGCATTATTGGAAATCTAATCACACAACAACATAAGGAGGTAGGCCACCATACACACGAGCGGCGTTACCATATCCCATATGAAATAGAATGTAAAAGGTATATATTTTTATTATATAATTAATCAATATTTATACATATATTATAAATATCATATATACACTTTATATAAATCATCATACACAACCATGAGAGGTGGTAATTAAAAAATGAGTGACATCATTTCATGAGGTGGTTGTCCTTTGTATACACTAATGATGATTTCATAACCCATTTTATGTAAGTGGATATACATTTTTTTAATTAAAATAACATAACAAAATTTTAGTAATTTTAAGATATTCAGTTTATTATATCAGTACGGTATGATAATAATTTATGGAGTTGGCTAAATAAATTAAATAGAAACGTTCATTGAAGAACAATACCTCTTGTTCGGGTATCTTCCTTAATTTTTCACAAAGACCCTCCCTAGGTTAGATTTATGCATAAAATAAGGATTCTAGGATGAGAGGAGGGAATTTTATAAGTGTTTTAGTAAGGTATTGGATAAACAGAAAGGTAGTGAAGGTGTGAATAAGAGAGGATAGGGGAAACCTTTTTTATGTGAGGTGAGCATCACACTTGTATTTTGTTTGAAAAGATTGAATCACACCAATGTTTTTATCCTGAAAAAAGATTAAATATAGATTATTATTCATCATATAACTAATATGGTTAATATATACCCATCCAATGGGTGTTGGAAACATTTTGTTTTATTTTTTACCCTTATCCTTCTAGTTTAACCCTCGATAAATCTATTTTTACCTTAACTGTGATAAATAATTTTTACTCTATTTAATATTCATTTTTGTCAAAAATTAAGGTGACCATATCTTATAATATAATTTATTCTGATTAAAAATATGTAATATATTTTTTTAATTCCATTAACATCAGTGGAAAATTTTAATTTAGAATTAGTCATTTATACATGACGAGAAACAAGGTTTTTAGAGAAGAAATGTTCAAACGTTTACAATGTTTTTAATTCAAAGTTCAATATAAAACTGATTCCAATAAAAAAATGGTTTTATAGAATTTTAATTGAACTAATTTTACTTAAAAATAATTTAAAATATTTCTTACCTTTTTAAATAATAATAAAAATACAGTTTCCAATTAAAATTTTATATTTTTCACTATTTTCAGAAAATGAAATATTTTAGAAAAAATCCAAAAAATTTACCCTAAGATAATTTTGAAATTATTATTTAAAAAATTAATTTCATTTCATCAAATTAATTCTCTAAAAGTGTCAAAAATTAATTTTATTAACGTTCATAAAAAGACATAAAATCATTTTAAGAAAATAGTATTTTTGAAACATATAATAACTCTAAAAAATATTATGTATTTTTTTATAATTTTTTTTATATAAATCCACTCTTAAAAATATTTAAAAAGTAATTATTATTATTCAAATCAATAATTCTAATGTCTATGTTATAACAGTCTCGTTCAAATAACACTATTAATAATATATCAAGGTTTTTTTAAAACTCAGTGTTGTGTGTAATGGAATCTAACCCTGTTTTGCATGTAGTAAAATGTTTACTTAGTGTTGAATGTAACATAATATATTAAATAGAATTAATTTATTTTAAAAATAATAATTCATAAAACTGAGTATGTTACTGATGTTATCTTTCAGAAGACATGTAATTATAATGTAAAGCATTATATTAACATTATACTATACTAATGGTTATTCTAAAAATATAATATAATATTTTTAATTAATTGTGAAGTGTACCTCTAAAAATTCCTTAAAACCACAATTAAAAAATCTATAGTAATGTTTATTATATATCAATATCTCTTACTAACGTCAAATTCTAGAGAAAATTCATTATTTGGTATTTTATTCATGTATTCATATTCTTCTTTATTAGATGTAAAAAAAACATTGAAATGCTCATACATCCTTTTTCATTGTGGAAATTATTATACAAAACAAGAGATAATCAGAAAAAACATGACACTAACTACAATAATAATTTTTCCATCAAAAAAGGATATTGATACTATGTTTTATGGATTTTTTCTTCATAGACTCATACTTTAACTTATTTCTCACATTTCCTACAATGTATTGAATATAGTTTTTATGATAACCATGGGGTAGTCTCTCAAAATGGTATTGAGATTGTATTTCCTCCTTGATTTCTCAATGATGATCATCAATCAGAAAAATTCAATCTACATTGATCATAAAATATCAATGTTAATCTATGAACCAACTATAACATAAGAAGTTTTCACTTTAAACAGTTAAAAATTACCATGGTGGAGGGCCTATATTACTATATTGTGTATAAGTAATCAATAATTTCACAGTATACCATTTATATAAAAATATTCCTATTGAAATCCCATAGTTTGAACAACTTGGATCGATTAGGAGTGCCACATGAACTTATGCACGCCCCCCCACATGCATAAGGTTTCCAACTAGCATTGAGTGTCTAAGTCTATCAGTGGGGAGACTATACCTCAGTATCAATCCTTGAACTATTAATAATAAATAAATATAATAGAGTTACCTGTAAAAAAACCAAATAATCATAATGTTATAACTCATCGAACACAAGTCATAATGAAAATAAAAAATGGATACCTAAGTGGAAAACCAGACTAGAGAAATGTTCAAGTAAATATTGAATAAATAAAACTACAAAAATTCTCTAGGGCTTATCCTGATTCTACTCTCGACTCCATGATCCTTAACCGAACTATCTACCATGTGCACCTTTAACTTTATTGGATCGCAACACATGAAGCATTCTTGTAAACTGAGATTCATATACAAGATGTAAGTAAAAAAACCAAGTAGGACACCAATTATGCATCATTAAAAAATATGCACATGTATAATAGATGTATTGCATGAAAATAATAAATGAAAATAACAGAATTATAGTTATACACTCTCATACCAAGAAAGCCTGTGCTAACCAAGCAACCAGAAATCCCCAGCCATACCTGCTTCCACTCCATCGTGAAAGGATAGCCAGTAGATGTAAAATGTGAGAAAGGAATAACCACAAGGCTCATATTCAAGTCTCTCAGTTGTCTCAAGACATGGAGTTAGATCAAGCTCCAAGATTACTGTATCTTGACTACTTCCCAATTCCATCTTTTAGGCCTTTTTACCCCATATGTGCCCTGGGTCTAGCCTCCAGGCCATCATAACCATAACGTTGCTACCTTGGGCCAGTCTTCGAGGGCTTTATACATATACTGTGTTCTCATGTTAATCATTATCACAATCAAAAGTCTTTGACACTCCCCTATAAGGGATAATCATCACATAATGTTCCACATATACCACGTAAAGAAAATAACCTCCAAAGTCATGATAACACACATAAAATGGTAGATCATACATTGAAAGAATAAAATATCATCATGAAAGTATAATTTTAATATATAACTAAATGTGATCATAATCAAGAATGTAAACCCGATACTCTAGCAATATTGATGGAATCACCCCTCATAATGAGTCTTACATGACACACAAAGAAACACATGTGATCATAATGAATCATTTTCAAACAAGGTATATAATCAAAAGAATTATACCCCAGAAAAAAGTGTAAATGAGATCTCAAAATAGTAAGGAACTTTCCACCTCAAGGTTGTTGATGAATAACTCCAATGTTCTTTAAGGATTGAGGATTGAACCATGTCACGCATCAATAGAGAACTTGGTCATGCACCATGGATGTCTATTTTAGTTCTATTTTATCAATGGAAGTGATTTATAATAGAGAGTAAAGATAATTAAAAGTCAATAAGGTCATTCAAGAATCACATACCTTGAGGATACTACGAATAGAATCAATTCAATGGAATAATATTGTAAGTAATTCCAATAACCTATATATGTTGTCAATTAATTAAAAAAAATAATGAATTCATTATTGATTCTAGAATAGGTCCTTAGGTAGAGTTAACTATTATAGATTTACCATCAATATATACATGGAAAATAGATTTAATAAGAGAATAACGAATAATAAAGGTATCTTGATGATTTTTCTTAAAATAATTATCCGAAACTCCCACCATTATTGAAACTTCTATCTACAATCAAGGTGGTTATCATTGACATATTGAATCATCCATAAATCTTCTAAGGAATCATCAATGAATTATGGATTCATCATCAATACTTCATCAAGAAGAGGTCATGTAATATGTTTCAATATCACTTACTCATAGAACACTTGTATACAATAGAAGACAATGATTTAATGAAGCAATGAATTAATATTTAAAGATCTTTCACTATTATACAAATAAATGGAGAAAAAATCACTATATCCTCAATAAATTCATATATCTAACATATATCCATTCGAATATCATAAGGAAGAATAGAGATTTGGAATAAATCTTGATAAACAGACCTTTATTAGATTCACTGGACTACTCAAACATTGAAGACACAAGGATAGAAGTATCGGAAAATATAAAGACCAAGTTGTGGGTCTCAAATTTGAATTAGAAGAATTAGGGCCTTAATAAAATAATAAATAATCATCCAATACATATAAAATTAAAACCCATGCAGTGCATTAATTACACCGCAGGCCGGGTTCACCAGCTAGCTGACATGCCTATAAGAACAACCTAGGATCTTCCAATTCTGCCAGATGGATTATAGGGTATATTGTATATAAAAACCCACTAAAACCCCACTGGCTAGATGATGGGTTCCACCAGCCAGTTGATGGTTGTTTTCCTACTACCCCATGGATGAGACCTTTCTCAAGAATTCCAACTTCAATTATTAGACTCTTAGACACCAAATTCTATCCTCTTAATGACCCATATCATTGAATAATAAAATAATAAGGGTATTTTAATAAGATTAAAATATCTCATATATTAGAATAAATTTATAATTTTACAATTCTTACCTTCTAATGGCTTCTCATCCTCAAGAAGTACCTCCAATGGTAATACTGAATCAACTTGGGCCACTACACCTAAGAATCAACTTCTCGTTCCCATGATTCCTCATGGATCTATCCATGAATCCATTTTATGGATACTAGTGGTGCCATATTTAGTATAAGGACATTCTAACTTTAGAATATAATCTATAACAGGTAATCCACATACAATTCACCAAGTTTTTTTGAACAATCTAACAGTCGATGAAATTAATAAGATATGAAATGTAACTCTAGAGCTATTAAACATGTAAAATATTATGGATAACTCATTAGTAAGAAGGAAGAATCCAAAGATATGCCCATATCTCATCTTTCTTGGTGAAATGAAGTGTCCAACAGAGCATGACTCTAGAATCCCTTGATTCCTAAAATTTCTATATTATAATTGAGGAGTTAATATCAGGGAAACATTGTAACCTACAACAAACTCAATAGGTATCATACTATGGATTTCATAATAATCCCACCAACTTTGAGCTATGATCTTCCTCCTCTAAATTATCTTCACTCTCTTTCCGGCCTGCAATACCATATATAACCCGAAAACTGATGTATCACTAGACACATTCCAAAAAATCCGTGAATGAAATTTCATACTACTAAGATCCTTTTATGGAATCATCTGTATTGAATCTTGATAACTATTTTTTCGTATACAAACCCATCCAATGCTAGGTGATCATAACACAGTTTGCAGATGTATAGGGCACATGCTTGAAGCATAACATCTTGTATGAAAATCATCTCCTCAGATTCTATGCTGGTCTAGGGATGTTAGGTTATGCTCAATATTAACTAAGCATATAAAAAATTTAATAATTACCACAAAAACTATGGTACAAAATGAGTGTCCCTATCAGATATTATTCCCAAGGGAACTCTATATAATAATTCTATCTCATGGATTTACAATGTTCCCATCTCGTCTGCTGAGTGAGTCTCACAGTTTGTTTAGAATTGATGAACTTTCATCAATTTATCTAAAATTAATTAGACATGATAATTGATCCGTAAGGTCATAGGAAATTCCATAATAATGTCTATCATGATGTCCTCCAACTTTCATAATGTAATATTATGTGGCTGGAGAGAACCAACAGGGTGCTGGTGCTTGATGTTTATCCTATTATTGGTAAGGAATTAGGAAACCAATCTTGAAATGTTCTCTCCCCCCTATCCACTAGAAATATCACCTAATGTATTGATGCATATTTTTTTAATTTAGGATGTACCACCCTTTTTGAGGTGTGGAAGTATCTCATCATATCTTCCTTGTTGGATGTAGGGACTATAATTATTTCATTTACCATGATCAAATCTTTGTAACCCATTGACTATGAGGGTGATGGGTCTCACATTTCTAACTGATCCTACATCACAACACAATCTAGGTTATAATCTTGA
This sequence comes from Viscum album, assembly GCA_963277665.1. Lineage (NCBI taxonomy): Eukaryota > Viridiplantae > Streptophyta > Magnoliopsida > Santalales > Viscaceae > Viscum > Viscum album. Next base: position 740,957,445 of record OY728159.1, read on the forward strand.
TGATCCATCACCCTATCTATGATATATTATGCGACCCCAAAAGAGGAACAAGTAATAAATCATTGTTCCTTAGACTAATCCATCCTCCTGTCGAGGAACAAGAACATTTGATTCAATTAATCCTTATAAGGATGCTCACCAATATCATAAGACACCTGTATTTTATGGCTAAAAGAATCTATAAAAATGTTACCCTTACTAGGTTCATAGATCATCTCAATGTTGAACATCTATTGATACTTCATTAGGTTACTGAACATTATATTTATAAACCGTTGTGTGAAAATATAATGGAGGCTCTTATGGTCCATGTAGAAAAAAACCACTTGTTGAAGAGATAGTTTCCCCAACACTTTTTTGCGAGGACCACCACTTCTATCTCCATGTTGTGGGTAAGATAATTACACTCACGAGGTCATAGATTACATGACCCATAATCTACAAACCTTTTCCTCTGGATGAGTATTGTATCCAAACCAATTACAAATGCATTGTAATATTTGACATAACTGACACTAGGCTCATCTACGATTGACATTGGAGCTATAGTAAACCTCCTCTTCATATCATGGAATTAATCTTAAAATTAGTCCGAACACTTGAACATCACTCTATTATTTTTCAGTGGAATCTTTGGTGATGATAGATGGGAGGAGTCTTGGATATAGCATCAGTAGTAACTAGATAAACCAGGAAATATAATAATTTTGAACATGTTCCTGGGACATGTCCAGGACATCTCAACCTCCACTTTCTCTGGGTCAATTGATATACCTATCTTAGGCTCCGCATACCCATATAATTTCACTTCTTGAATATAAAAATTTCACTTTTACATCTTGTAATATATGTAATGTGATCAAAGTGTACTTATAACTATCTAAATATTTATGGAATGATTCTCTAGGGTGGGAAATTAAATAGGGATTTCCTCAATGAACACCGTGATGAACAATTCGAGATATGGGTTAAATATCTTGTTATTGAGATCCATGAACCTTACCAAAACATTTTCTAGACCAAAGGATATTATAATTTACTTTTATATATCAATCCTACTATAAAAAATTTCTTTGGGGTGTCCTCTTCTATAATTCACAAGTAGAGATAACTCGATCAAAGATGAAATTTTGAGAACCACTAGGTGCACCAAAGATGGTAAAAAAGATAAGTGATACTAGGAAAAGAATATATATATTCTTAACCATCCCATAGTTCAACTTCTGGTAATATATTTAGAGTATAATAACACAATTCTACTTATTGGTGAACAAAATAAGTGCACCCCATAGTGAAGTACTATGCTTGATAAAGCCTTTCTAATCCAAGTTCTTGAGCTACACCTTGAGATTATTCAGCTCATCTATCCCTATAAAATAAGATTGTATTGAAATATGATGAAAACCAAACACAAGATCAATCTCAATTTTATCTACTCTATTAGGGGGAAATCATGAGAAATCTATAAAGACATCCGGATATATATCTATGATAGGATGAAAAGAGAAGGGGTTACAACTTCTCCTAACAAAAACATAATCTATACGATGATCATCCTAATCTAATTCAAGTATAATATAACTATACCTACATCCAGTTCCCATTATCTAGTTATCAAGTACCTCCATACATTTCTTGATGTAAATGAAACTTTTTTCTAAGAGAAATCAGTGTGATATCAAAAGTTTCTCAGTGAGTCTATATAAAGAATAAAATTGAAGCACATCATATCATCAGTAACATAGTCTCAAAGATGTCCATAACTCGAATCTAATATAAAAAACTCCATAAATCATTGAATAAGGTCCACTTTTGTGCCCAAATGGTGTGTTGAGAGAAATTAATAGAGAAGAAAACCTGACCAGTAAACCAATTCTAACAAAACATACGATTATATAATGGAATGAAAAGAAATCATATAAAACAAAGAATTACTTATAGTATTGGTAATCATAATCATAGATCTCATAGTATATGGTCCCTCACCACCATTTGAAAGAGTATAATCCACTACCTAAACTTGGTCTTCCTCAGATTCCTTCCCCTATCCCTAAGATGCATGAATAGTGTAACTCATCATCATATAAGCCTATTGCCGAGAACCCCTAATGGATCCCCATTTCCCAAAAAACATCTACCTCTATCCCATATTTAATCATGACTATAATTCTATGGGGAATAATTGATTAATGTTTGACGTCTTTACTATTTTATGAAATTTGTTTTGTGGCACTGAGAAGTCCCCATGTTAATATCTGACATTTCTATAGTTGAAGCATTGTGGATTAACTAAAATTTAACTCATGAAGTTTAAATTTTCTCTACCTAAATATCACTTCTCTTCTATATTTTTCCTGGTACTATTCTTCCTACTTCTAGTAAAATTACTTACTATACCAGTAGGAGGTTCACCCACTTGAGAACTAAAAGGAAAAAGAAGACCAATTACTTGATTCTCCTCTGGGTCCTTCTTGATGATAAAGGGATTTTGTAAAACTTTATTATAAGTTTATTATTTAAAAATAAAAACCTACCATATTAATTTAAGATTAAGTTAAATCTATAAGTTCCTTTCCTTCTATGCCTCAATTCTAATCAAGAGCAGAGCTAAGCAGAGAAGAAAATTGCAACAAGAAGAGTATTAAGATACCATTATGCACCATTACTATAGCTCTGAGAAATCCTATGATCTATCTAGATTAATCATATTAGTAAATAATTACAAAAAATAATAGGGGTTTTATGGCCTTCTAGGTGATATCGTCATATATGTTGGCTTGTCTTTTGATCTCCACCACCTCTTGGTGGGTCCTGACAGCATTAATTTTTCATGCTTCAGCTTCCTATCCTCAAATTTCCCAACAAGGTCAAATAAATGACTGGTATTATAAATAAATTCCTCTACATCCTTCAGTCCATTAGTACCACAAAATAATTTTAGTTTCTAGATCTATAAGTCATAGGCGTAGTCAATCTTGGACCTTGGCACCTCTCCACCTATGAAATGAATAAGTAGAAAGAATCTTGACTAGAGTGGGCCTATTTCCTATGAAAATGGAAATGCTGAGGGGAAATTATCTACAATTACCTTTTATACAATAGGTGGTGAAACATGTTTGTACACCCAAGTATGAGTACAATGACTCACATCAGTTGGAGGTATCATCAGTCTTCTATGGGGCCAAATCTTTTATAACATTAAGGGAAAATTTTAAAATATTTAATAAATACGCTAATCAGTCTAAGGGATCAAAAAAACGTTTCCCTATGAGGATACCAAAAACCCAATATATATCCTTACTCAAACTAATCATGGAAATACATCCATTTATGATAGTCACAATCATATATATACAAACATAAAAATATTCTTATCTTATTCAAATTAATTCCAACAATGATATATCTCAATAGAAATGACTAATAGATATATCATAGAATAGAGTATGAGTATATCTAAAATAGATAGATCAAATCATGGAAAAAAATTTAACAAAATAACATGCATCACATCAATAATTATATATATAGAATTTGATCATATGTGCCCAGTTATGATTTATGAATTCATCCAAAATATCATAAAATTGTAACAAAAATAATTGATTGGTTACTTAGCACATGAGATGGATAGGAACATAGAAACTCCCTCAATGGAGTCCCATAAAAATATATCCTTTCATCTATATCCAATATTAGTCAAATAAAAATAATAATTTTTTTAGGTTTCCATTTTTCAACACCTCGGCCCAAACCACCAGGTCCGATTCAGACTGACACATAAGCTCATGTGCACATCCCTGTATGTTAGAGCCCACAAACTAGTAGTGAGGGTCTAAGTCCATCAGTAGGGATAAAATACCCTTATAAACAATACATTCATAATTAACAATAAATAAGTATAATATAGTAACATGTGGAAAAACTAAATAATCATAATTTCATAACTTATGGAACACCATCCATAAAAATAATAAATAAAGGGATCCCTAAGTGGAAATACAAATTGAAGTAATGTACATACATATAATAAATAATTAAAACCATGGAAATCCTCTAGATTACATCATGGTACCACTCCAAGATCAATGTTCATAGTCTCAACCACATTTCATGGATCACTTTACTTTACCTGGATCCATATATATATGAGGTCCAAATGCGCACTAGGATTCCCTTATAGTTTGTGAGTAAGAAAACCCAGTAGGACACCACCAATGTGTCCTCGAAAAATGTGCATATCTATAATGGTTTTATTCCCTGATAATAATAAATGAACAAACATGCATAAAATCATGCAAACATATACCAAGAAATCATTCACTAACAAAGATTCCACAAACCCCCAGACTATACATGTTTTTGAAATATGCTTTAATGATAGTCATTGGATGTAATAAGTGACCAAGGACTAGCCATAAGTCTCATAGTCACATCTAATGACAGTATCAATCCACATGTTGGATCAGTCCCCCATATCATCATTTCCCAGCTCCATTACGGGTTAGGCCTCTAGGATGTATTTCCCCATTTGTGACTCATGTCAGGAATCCAAGCCATCATACCCCTAATGATGCTACATCAGTTCATGAATCATGCATGTCACGCTACTACCCTATATGTAGGTCTATCATCATCATCATCTCAAATCATGAACACTACCCCTCTATGGTATAACCATCACATTATATTCCGCTTTTTCCATGTAATAAGAACAACCTTCAAATGCCTGGTATCATACATTAAAAGGAGTATTATACAAGGAAATTATAAAAATTCATCATTAGAATATAGTAGAAACATATAAAAACATGTGTTCATTATTAAACATAGAAACATGAAACTCATAAAATAATCATGGAATCAATCATCATAACAGGTCTCATGGGATATAGTCACACACCTATAGGAGATTAAAATAAAGCATGGTAAAATAAAGAATTAAATTAAAAGAATTATACCATGAAAACATGTGTATAAAAGATACCCAAATGGGAACAAATTTATTACATCAATGGGGTTGACCAAGAAATAAATTGTTCATAAAGTATTGAGGATCAAACCACATGGTAAATCCATGGATAACATTATCACACATTAAAAATTTCTATTATGGGTCTCTTTCATCAAATGGATAGATTTATATTATATAATCAAGTGAATTCAATGTCAATATGGTTTTTTAGAATCACCTACCTTGAGGAGTTTATCAAAAAATAAATTTTTAGGTGTATTAATGGAAGGAATTCCAACTAAAAATATCCATTATCAATTAAGTATTGGATCATGAATTATTTTTTGATTATAGGAGAGAGTATCTTGGGTCTTGAAAATGATTATTTATCCATCATCAATCCATTAATAAAAAAGATATTCAAGAAGAGAGTCTTGAATAATAAAGATATATTGATAATTTTTCATAAAATACTTACCTAAAACATCCACCATTCTTGAGAATTCAATATCCAATGAATGGGGGTTGTCATTGAAACATCAAATATTACACCATTAAACTTAGGAATCATCAATAGATTAAGGATAAATCATTAATTTGAAATTTACAAGTGGTATAGGAATATGATTTAATAAAATTTCACCTAGAGTGAAAAAAATTATTTATTGATCTTGATTTGAAAAAGGAATGACATACAAATTCTATATATGCCACCATTATAAAAATTGAGTTCTAATCATTATTGGATATTCATCTAAACCAATGATCCAACATAGATCCATTCACATCTCATATGGAAGAAGTAGGATTTGGAAAATATTTGGGGAAAACTCCCCATTCTCAGATTTTATGGATTATTAAATAGTTGAATACACAAGGGGAGAAGTATTGGATAGTCTAATAACCAAACGGAGGGGGTATCAAAGTAGAATTAAAAGAAATAGGGATAGAATTTTATAATAAATAATGGTACAAATAAATAGGAACTAAAATTTGTGTGGTGCATAAATTTCACACAAAGATGGGGTGCATCAGCTACTAGATAGACCTTGTCAGTGAGTCAGTGGCTCCACCAGCTAGATGGTAATGGCCACCAACTGGTCAGCATGTGAAGAGGAACCACCTAGTATCCATTAGTTTTGTCTGCTATCCAATGGGGTCTTCTATAACTAGAAGACCCACTATAACCCTCTTGGTTTGCCAATGAATTACAATGGCCAACAAACAGTTATTTACTATCCACAAGAAGTCTAATAGATTCCTTAAGTATTCTATCTTCAATTACTATTCCTTTATGAACCAGAAGACTCCCTCTTAATTAACCATAACAAAAAATAAAAATCATGGAATGTAATTTTAATAAACTCAAAATATATCAAAAATTTTAAAAAAATGAAAATGTTACAATTCTCCTTGATTAATGGCCCATCATCCTTGATAAGTACCTTTAAAGGATATACTCAAAAAATTAGTCCACTGAGCCTAAACATCAACCTCTCACAACAACGTCTCCTCCTGGATCCATCTTTGATGATATACAATCTAGACCATTAGTACCATCTTCCCTGAAAAGAATTTCTCACTCCTATCTAACTTCTTCACTAGTAAATAAACAAATTATTTATTAGGTTCCTTATCAACATCCTCACAAACAATGAAACACATAAAATAGGGTATATACCTCTAGAGTTATAACACATGAAAAAAACATTCATACTTCAATATTGAGAATGAATATCTAGATGGTGCACCACTATCCCAGCCCTTTCTATGGTCTCGAAGGCCCCAACATAGCTCGATGATATCTTACCTTTCTTCCTCAGACATCTATATCCTAACTAAGGAGTCACACTTAGGGAAACCCAGTAACCTATACATAAATCTATATTTCATAAACTATTAACATATAACGTTTTCTAGGCCTGAGATATGATCAACCTCTTTAGAATCATCTTTACATTGTTAAAGGTATCTTTCACAATACTATCCCCCATAACCAATACCTCTCATAACTCATTCTAATAATGTATTGATTGAAATTTACTATAATAAAAAGAATCATAGGGTTCTATATGAATCTAGACCCAGTAATTGTTTTTTGAAAACTAAACCAAGACTAAGCGATCATCACATGATCCACTAAAATATATTGCACAAGTTTGAAGAATTTTCTTCAGTTTACGATTCAACCCCTTATAATGTCCAATTATTTGAGGATAGTATGCTATGCTCAATCTTAGTCCAGCCAATCAGAAATTATAAAATACCTACTAAAACTTTGATATAAGATGTGAATCTTTGTTTGATCTTATGATAAAGGGCACTATATGTCAGAATACAATGTTATAGACATATATCATTCCCCGTTCGTTTACTTAGTGAGTCTCAAGGACTAGTATGAAATGGGAAACTTTTCTCAACCAATATAAATCATATAGATAGTTTCATGGATTCTATTGGTCCTATTTAATGATATATCAAGCTCTATCATGATTTCCTCCCACATAGAAAAAGCAGAAGATGTTTCTTTTGAAAAGTATCAGGGAAGTTGTTCTTTTCCTTTATCGTATAGAAGGTAAGGCATCAAGAAATGAATCCAGTAATGTCTCTCCTCATCCTTGACCACGAGAAGTGTAACATGAAGTCATGATATATATATCATTCAATCCAATATGTACCACCCACATAGAGTTTTTGAAGTATCTCATTATATCTCTTGAGATATAAGAATGGACTAAAAATCTTCCATATACCATGACCACATCCTCCTCATCCATCAATCACTCCGGTATCAAATCACTTTTTAAAAGCTTTTCTCACATCAAATGTACTCTGGGTCATAATCTTAAAAACTATTTTACTAGTATATGAGAGAATATTTTATTACCAAATGGGTAAAAGTCATCGATCCCTATTCCTTAGAAGTTTTCATACTTCATTCAGCCAACAAGCTCATTAAGTTCCAACACTACTTAAAAGGCTACTCACTAAGCTCCCAAGCTACCTACATACTAAATTTAAGAGTATCTTCAATGAAGTTAATTTTAATAGATTCATAGGATATCAGAAAATTGATTTTTTAAATATTCTACCCTGAACCTCTGCCTCAAATTCAAGTTCAAATGTAAGAATACACAATAAAGGATCTTCCATTCGATGTTGACAAAAAATCCTCTCTATAAAGAGATGGTGTCGACAACACATCAGAATGAGGAATAGAATTGGAATATCTAAGTATTGTTTAGGTTAGTTACTCTCAAGTGGATATTGTTGATGTGACCAATAAACTACTACCCACTCCTCTATATTTATAACATACCCAAACCAAATCCTGATGCATCACATTATATATAAGACATGATTCTAAGCTCAAGAAGAATCAACAATGGAGTTGTAGTCAACCTTCTATTTAACTCATTATATTCATTTTTACTATGGTAAAACCATTAAGAATTCAGTATCTTCATCATCAATGTATTTATGGGTGTTGATAGATGGGAGAATTACTGGATAAAATATCGGTAGTATCTAGTTAAACCAAGAGAGATCCCAATATCAAACACATTCTAGGGATGTGTTGAAGAAATGAATACCATTTTTTTCTATACATCCACAAATATACCTATCTTAGACACCACATTCCCAATAAATTTCACTTCCTGAATCCAAAATTAACACTTGAAAATCATAACATATCGCAAATGTGATTGAAGTATGCTAAGTACTATCTTAAGATGTCTTGAATGCTACTCTGGGGTTAGTGAGTATATGAGGATATTATAGATGAAAATTGTGATGAATGAGACCAGTTATTTGTGGATGATATTATTCATGAGAGTTATGAACACTATAAGTATGACCATCAATCTAAATGGAATCACAAGGTGCTCTTACATCTAACACCATATTCAAAACACTATCTTAGAGTTGTCCTATTCTTTAACCCAATACTAGTGAATAAATGATCAAAGATAAATCCTAGAGAACCCCCTGGATTCTACTAACAGATCAATAAGATCATTAATATTAGGGGAAGGATATATATCTTTCACTATAACTCGATTCAGCTTCCCAAAATCTATGTTGAGTTTTAGAATGAAATCCTTATTTTAATAGAAAAAAATATGTGCAATGTGATATGAAGTACTCATATTGATAATTCATTTCTACACTATGTCACAAGATGCACCTGGATCTCTTTAATAATGGATAAAACCATATAATGAGGGTGTAATGAAATTTTTTTTACACCCTATACAATCTCTATCTATATTTAAAATAATCCATCTCAGAAATTCTTATGATTTTATCTATAAAGAAATCTTGATAGAGATCTACATTTTTTGGAAAATGGTGGGGATTCCAATGATGTTGGTAAAATTTCCAAGCCCAGAATCTATGTTGTGATCATCTTGATATGACTCCATTATGAACCAACTATACCTACTTCCATTTACCATTATTCATTCATCACGTGCATCTCTCCTTTCATAAAAGTATATGATTCCCAGCTTTGATGTAAATCAATGTGTTCTCAGAAGATGCTGGTACAATCCATACCAAGAATCACATGTAATATCATTTTCTCTAGACTCTTGATGTCTCAAAAATTTCCATAACAGAAAATGATTATTGGAATCTTTGGATGTCACTGAAGAAGGTACACTTTCATTCCCAATGGTGTATCAATGGAATTTAACTTATAAGACAACCTGACTGGTAATTCATGTTTAGTAACAACTTATGAAAATATGAATGAAGGAGAATAACTGACATCATAAAAGGTAGTGGTTAAAGTCATGGAAATGAAAACCATACCTAAAATAGTAGATAGTTCCTCCCCACCATATATTTTATTCTAATATACTATATAAATATGACGTAGCATTGCCTCATGACCCTCTCTCTAAGATACATTACCAATCTGATTCGTCATCATCAAAAACTAATTCTGAGGACCCTGGATGGATTCCTAGTTCTATGAATGTGTTTTCCTAGATCCATTTTAATAACATGATCTCAATGTTTTGTGGAATAATTTATGATGATTCCCCTTCTTTCCACATTTTCATCATTTTCTATTTAGTTCATAGAAATCTCACTGTTAGTTTCTAATTTTTCGACATTTAAATCATTATAGATCAATTTTTGATGAAACCAAAGAATCCAGAATCTTCTTCACCCACATTCCACTACTTGTCTTCACATACCCATTCTTCCTATTATTACTATCAAAAAAATTACTCACTATAGTAGTAGGAGGTCCACCCTCACGAGGAAGGAAAGGCATAAGAAGACTAACTACTCAATACTTATTCGGGACCTTCTAAATCGTCATGGCCTGGCTTAGAATATATGTGTATATCACTAGGTCAAAAATCCAAAAATACCATCAAAAGTTATGAAAAATTCTAATATCAAACATCTTGGACCTATATTCCTCATTTCTATCCAAGATAAGATCAAAGTAGAAATACTATATGAAATAATAGGAGTATGCAGATTCCATGATAGACCCCTACTAGAACTCCTTGAACTCCTATACTCTATCTAGACTCATTTTATCCGGAATGAATACCTAAAGAACATGTTATTGAAGGTCACCTAAGTGAGACCCTCACATATTCCATCATATCTCATTATTCCTAACCACCTACTGGAAGGTCCCTACAACATGAAGTCTGCTAGCCTCACCTTCCTATCCTTAGTTTCCTTGATGTGGTTGAAGAAACCTTCAATGATGTCGATCCGGTCATTCATATCCTTCGGTCCAATATTTACCTAAAAGGCTGGTGGTTTTGGAGCTAAAATTCTTTAGTGTAGTCAACTGTGGACTACATTGCCCCTCCTCCATAGGAAATAACAAGAAGGAATCCTAGATTGAGTGGGCCTACTACCTTTGCCACTAGAGTTGATATAGGAGTATCCTCTACATCACCATTCTCATTATCTAGTTTTGGAACATGGGAGTACTCCCTAGCTATAGTTCATTGACCCATTTTAGGTGGTTATCCCATCAATATTCCATGAAAAGGAAATATTAAAAGAAATAATGAAAACACATAGAAAATTTATGAGAGATGCTAATATATCTAAGGGATCACACAATGGTTTCCATAGGAGGATACCCAAAACCAAAGGTATAACCCTCCTAGACCTAACCAATGTTCTCCATCCCTAAATGTTGGTCCTCATTATATATATACAAACTAAACAAAATTATGATGTTATATTAATTAATTATAGCATAAATATATAAACATTGAAATGAAAAAAAAGATATATAACATAATAGAGTATGATTCTATCTCAATAAAATAGTACAAATAAAGGCATTAAATTAAAAGAATTAATATGAGTCATAGAAATATGTATATATATTTCATGTGATCCTATGTGTTTAATTATAATTCAAGAAAACAACAAAAATATCATAAAACTATGACAATAATTCTTCAATGGTAAATCATAGGTCAATTACAAACGATCTAGTTAGAAACACAGAAACTCCCATACCCATGTCCCATAAAGCTATCTCCATTATTCCATGCCCCATGTTAGTCAAATAATATTATAAAAAATATTATTTCATTAAATTTTGTAACATTCTATCCCAAACCATTGGGTCTGATCTTGAGTTACACATAACCTCATGCATGCCTCTCTGTACACATGAGGTTTTCAACTAGCATCAAGGATCTATATTCATCCATGGGGAGACTATACCCTCGATATCAATACCTTAATAATTAATAATAATTGAGTCAAATAGAGTAACATGTAAATAAAACTAAATAATCTTAATTTCCTAACTCATGGAATAGAAGTCATACAAATAAGAAAAAGGGACCCCTAAAAGGAAGGCCAAACCAGAATAATGTATAGAAAAAAAATAAATAAATTAAACCATGGTAATCCTCCGGTGCCCATTCTAGTACCACTCCTAGATCTATAATACTCAGCTCAAATATGTTCCATGCACCCCTTTACCATTTTGGGATCCCTATACATGAAGTCTTCATGAAAACTGAGATACCCATATAGGGTTTGATTAATAAAACCCATTACAACACAACCAACGAATCCTTAATACATTTTCACATGTATAACCTGTGTGTTACATGATAATAATAATTTCCCAAACACAAAAATAATTAAACCATCACATATCATGTGATAATTCACTAACCAATCCTACAACCACCCCACCCATACCTACTTTAGCTGCATTCCAAAAGGATAGTCCAAAGATAGGAAAAGTGAGTAAGGACAGGCCACAAGGCTCATAGTCAAATCTCGTGGTGGTTTCAAGGGATCAATTTAGATCAGGACCCAAGACCATTGTATCTATACTTAGTTATTATCCAAGTTTCTAGGTCTTCATACCCTATTCATGGCTCACATTAGGTTGACATGCTATCACGCCACTAACACCACTAGCTCAGGTTTGGCCTTTAGGCCGCAACCCTATGCTCAAGTCTATCGTCATCATCATCCAATCTGTGTGTATACCTAATGAATAATAATCCCACGATGGTCCACCTATCCCAAGTATGAAGAAAAACCTCAAATAGAAAGAATAAACACTTAAAAGGGTAGATCGTATAAGAAACTAATATCACATCATCATGATAATATGGTTACAACATATAAAAACATGTTATTATCATAAAACATGAAAATACATTTCTCTTGATATACTCAGGGAACCAAGAATCATAATGAGTCTTAAGGGATACACACATACCCAACAATATACGATCATAAACAAACATAGTCAAATAAGGAATTCGATCACAATAATCATACCACAGAAACAAGTGTATATGAAATCACCAAATGAAAAGGAATTCCTTATGTTATGGTTGTTGACAAAGAAACCTAATGTTCCTGAAGGATAAATGATTGAACTAGATCACACACCCATAATGAACATTCTTTCATGTCATGGATGTATATTATTATTAGAGTTTATTGAAGGAAGAGTTTTAGAATGAAGAAACAAAATAATAACTTTTCAAGAATTTCATTATAGATTCACTTACCCTAGTGAGTCAATTAGTGGAATCAGTTCTACAGTATTTTGGTGGAAGGAATGAAAATTCACCAGATCCATCATCAATCAAAGAATAAATCATGAATTAATTTATTGATTCTAGAAGAGGGCCAATGGTCTAACCAATGATTATCGATTTATTATTAATATATCAATGTTAAATAGATTGAATATGAGATTCAAGAAGAATAAATGTATCCAGATGATCGTTCTTAAAAGTATCATTCAGAATGTACATTGTTCTGGAGAATTATAGCACTAATCAGGGGGGTGCAATTGAAATGTATAATTTTCCATCAATCTACCAAGGAAAAATAAACATATTAAAGATATCGTCGATCCTACATCGGGAAGATATCTTTGAAGACGATTCAATAATACTTACCCATAAAAAGCTCATATATTTTTATAGATATTTATTTGATCAAGATATGGTGTCAAAATTCTATATCTATAAATGTTCTATAAATTAATTTAGAAAACTATTGGATATTCATGTAATTAAAACATCTAACACAAATCCATTCACATATCATAAGGAATAAGTGGATTTTGAATAGATCTATAGAAAAATCATTGTTCTTATATTTAATTTTTTTTAAATGTTTAAGAAGCAAGGGGAGAAGTATTATAATGTCTATATACCAAGGGGAGGTCTCAAATTTGAATTAGAACCAGTTTGGTTATAATTGGATAATAAAAATCGGTAAAAATCAATTATAGTTTAAACCCAGAAGGTGTATTAATTGCACCCCCAGATTCGGCAAACCCGCGAGCCAGTGGAACCGCCAACATGGTGATGATTGGGAAACAGTGGGATGGTGATTTGACACCAGCAGCCTGGTAGAGGAATATTGGTAGGCTGGTTGGGTCTTGTATAGCCAACATACTTACTCTAACCCTATCAAATGCCTGGTTATTTCCATATGACAGCCTATGGTTGTTTTCCAGGAACACTAAGGTTAAACCATTTCAATTATGTTCCACCTTGAATTTTTAAACCCTTAATGGCCAAAACCTATCCTCATAATCACCTATATTAGAGAATAAAAAAGTTTTAACAGAGTTTTAACAAGCTCAAAATTTCTTATAAATCAAAATAAAATGATAATGTTACACCATAAATCTAGATAAAAAACATACACTCTCTAAAAGTATCCACACATAGTATGAATATCAAAAATAATCTATCAACCACTACATTTGACTGATCAACTTGGTTATGTTGGTTAACATGATAAATTTCATTAAACTGATATATAATTATATTTTTGTGACATAAGAGAACCATAAGTTGTGGTAAAAATCAATAAGAGTCATCCTAGTCACCATAAAATTTTACAATAGTAGTTTTTAATACTTCTTATTCCATCAAATAAGAAATATGATACTTTAAATTCTATTTGATTCTATCCACCATTATAATTATAGGAATTCCATGGAATTATCTTGAAATTTTAATAATAATAGTTAAAATGAATTAAAAATCTATCGAGGAGTGATCCTATGATAGGCATGGGTTTACAAAAGTATAGAGATTAAATATAGTAATGTACCAATAGTGAAAATTGTAATCAATTAAAACACAAAAATTAATCCGATAGCCCGAATTAAACTTTTCACACTGAATCATATTAAGATCTATATTTGACTATTTTACTACATAGATATAATTTCATTCAATGATATTTTGTTTTATCACTAATTTCATTGCTTCTTTAATGTCAAAATCTCTTCTAATTTTTATTTCACCATCATAAAACACTAAATTCATGCAACCAATAATGCATGGAAATTATCAACTAGGAGAATAGTTGACCACTAAAATTGTGGCCAGCATTTCATTAATTAGTTTGACGATGATTCCAATGGTGGAGGACAATTAAATGGTTATTGAAACCACAAAATGGTGGGATCAAGATATTCTTTATCATTTTGCTGTTGTTCTATATCCTCATCATTTTCTTATTCTGAATTTTCAACATCCTCAAAAGTTTACACTTTCTAATATAAATTATATGGAAGACTACTCACAAGAACTACACTTTCTCTATTATACATCACATATTGTGTCCATGAAATTGAATACTAAGGTTACAATCAAAAAACTACAATCACTAATGGATATTCTTGAGATCTTCCTGTATGAGGATATTATGTTATATTGTTAAGCTATAATGGACCAACTTCCAATGATAATAGAACATCTTCCACAGTTTCTATAGTGACATATAACTCTATTAGTTTATTTTAGTATTTATTCTTAACCAATGAAAATATATATACCTAGTCATCATTATTAGTAATTGAATATGATATAATCCAAAAACTATATTTAAATTATAGATGTTTGTATATGATAGACTATACTGCTCGATTAATCATCGATTTTACAAATAGATGAATTTCTCTTTGAACAAGTTCTAGAGTTATCAAAATTCAAGAATAACAACACTTTTTGATTTTCAAATATAACTACATCCTTGTTTAGTTTCAATTATATGCATGTTTTAATAAATATATTAATCCACATTTTTTATCTAGAATAAGATTTTTTTTATTAATTATACCTGATCAAATAAACAAAATATAAAATAAAAATATTAGAAAAATTAATTTTAATTATATATATTATAATTAAGACTAGGAAAAGATATTAGAATGTTTTTTAGTCATCTCAAAAGAACAAATATTTCCCAGTTTTAATTTCCATAAGTAATTATGGTTCAAAAAGTGAATATGAATTATCCAAATCATATTCCCCAATAGTATCAAACTATGTGTCTATTTAGGAATATTTTTAATGTATTGAGTGATTATTTACTTAAAAATAATATTAACCTTCCATATTTAATACTGTTAGGTGCATATTTTATGGAACCGTCTTTTACTTGAAGTATCCATAAAGGGATTTCATTGTTTGGAAACTGCAATGTTTGCATTACCAAATGATTTGAATGTTTTTTTATTTTTAGAGTCGTCCCTAAATCATTAATTTTTCATAGTTCTAATTACTATAAGTAATAATGGATCCTAAAGAGTATATAAAAAATATAAAACATATCCTTTGGGGGTTTCAAATGAGGTATAAATTTATGCATGTTTTTAAAGAATGAAGTAATGATTGAGTTAATTACCAATACACCCCTTTTAGGGTTACCACACCTCGGGTGTATCTTTGTTTGAGCCTACATCTACTAATAGAATATAGACAAGGACATTAGTTCCTAGAAACCACAATATTTACTTCAAAATTTAATTCTGATTTTTTTTTATTTTTAGGTTCATCCCTAAATAAAAAGTGTCTCACAGTCCTAATTTCTATAAGTAATTATGGGTTTTAAAGTGAATATAAATAATTCAAAGTATATCAAATAGGAGTATCAAACTAGGTATGCAGTCAGGCCTCATTATCATTCACTAAGTGATGAATGAGTTAATACATAAGACACCACTTTTAGGGATTATACCAATAGGTGCATATATGATAGAGTCCAGGTGAACTTATATTATACAGACATGGATCTCATTAATTCAAAACCAGAATCTTTACTTTTCCAAAATATCAAATGTTTTCTTTATTTTTATGTAATCCTTAAATAAGTAATGTTTCATCATCTAAATATCAACATGTAATTATGGTTAGTAAAGAGAATATGAATTATCCAAGTAATGTCCCGTGGGAGTGTCAAACTAGGTGTTCATTTATGCCACTTATTCTTGTATTGGGTGTTGATTGATTCAATATTCAATATTCCCCTTTCAAGGATACTACTCAAAGGTGTCTATGTGCAATAACCTTCAACCACATTTAATATCTATACAAGAATTTAATTTTTTGGAAACCATAGTATTTACTTTACTAAAATTTTATGATTTTTAAACTTATTACTTGAGTTTTTAACTAATATTTTCTTGTCCAAAAAATAAATTAATAATTCCTATGATACTAATTATATAAACCCATATTTTTGAATTTCTGATTACTAAAGAAACTATAATAATAATAATAATAATAATATTAATAATATTAATAAATTATTAAGTACTATTAATTTAAGAAGCATGTTAAAAACATACGTAATTAAAAAAACATTATAAAAATAATTTAAACATGTTTACATTATAATAACGTATTATAATACATTATTTTTAACAATATCCAAAAAATTTAATAATTAAACCTGCAATGTATTACTATTCCATATTTTAACATTAATTTTAATAACATTACCAATAATAATACATTAAAATATTAACTACCAATTTATAAAAATAACTAAATATGTAAACTCAATATAAACATGTGATTTTACAATTAAAAAAAATTCTAAATTAATAAAATTTCAAATAAAAAAACAACTTAATTATAATACAAATATATATTCCTATAAAATATTAATTAACCATGAAACTTAAAGTATTCCTAATTAAAAAATTATATAAATAATTTAAATGTGGTAAAAATACTATAACATATTATAAAATATTATTACTAACAACGTTCATGCAGTTTTATAACTAAACCTAAAATTTATTAATATTCTATAATTAATCATGCAATATAATGAAATTCCTAATAAGGGTAATGTAAGGGTTCCCTTTTAACAGAATTAAAAATTTGTTTTTATATTTAATAAAGGGTCTTAACCCTAGCTTCTTTTCCAAATAATAATAATAAATTTTAAACTATGAACTAGAGAATTAAATAAATAATTAAATATGAAAATTAAAAATGAACACGTGCATTCAAAATTATCTAAAAAATTATAACATAAAAAATAACTAATAAAAAATCTCACTATTAACTAGATAATACTATATATAATTAAATATGAAATTCATATTAAACACACTACTAAAACATTTAATAAAAAATTAAATAAAAAATTAAATAATGAAAAAAATTCTTATATAAAAAAAGGAATCCCACTAAATAATTAAGACCACAAAACATAAATCATTTAAGGGAATCCATGAAAAAATATATAACTTCTATAGAGAATGGAGTTGTTTAATTGGTTCTCTCTTTTCTTATGTGAGAGAATCGAATGATTTGGTGCTCCCACCCTAAAATACTGAGTGAAAAATCATTTAGTTCTTGAAACTCCCATTTACCTAAAAAACAAATTCCTACTTAATTTTAAAAAATACCATTTTAAAATAATTTTCAAAATATACTACACACCACAAACAATAAACATAAAAAGTAAACACCCAAAGAAATCATGGTAATAAAAGAAAAATTATTGAAATGACAATATAATATGACTCTTCTTTGGTGAACACTGGTTATTAAAGAACCATCTATATCTATATCAATTCATCTTCATCTTAACTCATAATAAATATTTTATAAACGATTCAAAAAGAATATTTAAAATAATTTATAAAATTATAAATTTATAATAATACCTTTTTACAAGCTATATGTTTATCCCCTGATACCTAACTCACATTTTCATGTCATGGAAAAAATTTACACTATTTTTTCATAAAACAAAAATTATGAAACAAATTAAAATACTACCATAAAAGATATTTTGATTTGATAATTGGAAAATATTATTTTATATTATATAAAAATAATATATTATTAAACTATTCTTAACATTAAAAATTTTATTTTCTAAATGAATTTTTTAATACTTATCATTCATATATATTGGGGTGTTTGTGGAAGAATAAAACTTCTTCTAAACCACTTATAATATTTATAATGGTTTATTCATGTAAAATAATAACAATAAAAGTACATAATCAGTGTGACTCTTGTATATATCTCTACATGGGAGATAGATGAATGTTTACTCACAGGAATTAATAGAGTTTTTGAATTGAGTGCCTCATCTACAAATTACGGTCAATATAATATGATTGGTCTAAAATTCCATCAATTCCTGACAGTGATAAAAAAAGGATATTTATGTGAAAAGGTTAAGTGAGTGTTTTTTTGAGTGTTTTTGGATAAAAATACATACTAAATAACTAAAACACCCTAAACTAGGAGCTCGAATCCCAAGACTTGATGAAGATGAATCATTGCCTCAAGTTTTATCCTCAATTTTAATGTCATATTTATACGTGATGTGGTATAATAGAAAATATTGAGGTACACTTTTTTTCTCAAAACATAAACCAAATGAATTCATTTGAAAGAAATATCTCTTTAAATAAAAACCATATTTAAAATAGACCGTATTATTGAAATTATTTATTTTATAAATATACCATTTTTAGAAAATAAACTAGAAACATTATTATAAAATATATAAATTTGAAATTTTAGATTGTTTTTTTAAAAAGGAGGACTTAAAAACCTTATGAAATAAAAAATTATGATTAAGAATTTATGTCATGGATATAAATTATTTTTTGGGTGGATGTTATAGATATTAAAATGAAAAAATAAAATACAATGTTGTAAGGGATTATTGATTATGTCATGCCTTTAACATAATAAATGAGATTAAGGTCTTACTATTTTCAAAATAATTTTTTTAGTATAATTTATGTTTTATTTAAAAAATAGTTAAAATATATATCGTAAGTAACAAATTATCATTTATCCCATATGATTTAAGATTAAAGGAAATTTTAAACTATGTATTTTATAAATTTATCTTCATGTTTTAGAGAGATGTTGTGATTTGTTGATAAAGAAATTTAGAAACAAATAATTTAATGGATGAGTATTATGTTGTAGTTATTAAATCGATAAATGAGGATAGTTTTATTTGAATAGAAATAATAGTACGATATGATGAATTTAGCAATTCCTTGACTATTTTATTAGATATATTTTTATATTTTGTAATATAATAATCATTTGGAAATGATTTTAAATTAAACATTATTTTGGATGTTTAATTTTTTATAAAAAATATTTCATTACAACGTTGTATTTTATACCAAATTATTGATTGTAACTGAATATTATTATTTAAATTCAGATAAATTGGGATGAGTTAAGAAGATATATTTCGACTCAATTGGATAATGTTTAATATCTAAATAGGGATATGGACATGTTTCAGGATTATGGTGGTTTTGTTCAACATGGAGAGATACTGTCCAATAATAGAATCACATGATGTTCATAAAATAGCTATATAGATAGTAGATAAAATATGGGTAAGTGATAGATATTATAGTGGATATTTTAGTGATATATTTCTAGATAATTATTGGGTAATTTCAAAACACTCGCACATTTATAAAAATGAGAACAATAAGAGATTGTAGACTATCAACCTCATGAATAAGGATCTTATTAGAACCCCAATAAAGATGTAACAATTTTTTCATCTCTGCTGATCAAACTTGTTAATTTTTTTACATTGAGTTTTTATTTTTAACTATCGTATTAATTATTCAAATATATAAGTGGATTACAACCAATAATATATTTTTTGGATTTAATCATAATAAATTAGTGGGTTTTATGAGTTTTAGTACATCATAAAATTACCACTAAATACTGTATGGGTGTATCCCAATGTGGGAGAACCAAATTTTAATTTATGATTATGTTTTCTTTTATCGATTTCATGATCAGTGAGGAAGAGATACATATTATTAATAATTATTGAAAAATATCATTTGATGGAATATTTTAATTTGACACATCCTGACTCATCTGCTTTCATATTATCAAAATAAAGTGGTACTTATAGTTGGTATTATGTCATATGATTAAAATTGGAATAGATTTCAAGTCCAAATATTCTTTTCCCAATGTGGTTTATCTATTCAATACATATAGAATTGGTTGTTTCTCAAAGGGGTATTTTTGTCATTGATCAATAAAAACTTCTACCATAAATGAATCAAACAATGCAGTTTTTATGAAATCATAGAATGGATGAGTCCATAGTCTTCATAAATGTATTTATGGTAAACGTGGTTAGTAGAGTGATCATGTAAATATATAACAAAAAATAAGATTCTAACTATAATGTATTCAATACTTAATGTGATTTTTTATCAAATATAATTTACCTAAAGAGATTTGGTATATTTCCTCAAACACATTGTGAAAAAATATGATGAAAATCCATAAAAGTGATACATAGATGAGATAATACAAATTATAAATGATTTGGAACAAATATAAACATACGAGGATACACCAAACAAAATTTTCATGATGTATTCTTTGATTGGGTAACATTTATTATATATTAAATATCTATAATTAGTGAAACATTTAAAGATGTTAATATTATAATATATATATATATATATTAAAAATATATTATTTTTTACTTGAAAAAAAAGACTTAGAAAATTTGGAAAAGGATCCTAGTATACTCTCACTATATGACATTTTTGTGGCATCCACCAACCCATTCCTTGAATAAAACTGAGCCGAGGTCCACCTCACCTAAGGTGACTCCCTCTATGACAGAGGATACAAACTAGTGAAAAGGGAATATCTATAATTTTGGTGACTATAACCAATATACCACTTAATCGTAAATAATATTGGACAAATAAATGGTAAAAAAATTATGTAATATGGATATTATAACTATGTACGAACCACAATGTACCATACCAAATCATATAAAAATATGAGAAAGAAATATAGTGTACTATAGTTTGACATATGATAACTATATTAGCTAAATGATTGATCAAATACAAAACATCCCTAAAATAAAAAATATAGGCACAAAAAATCCTATATTTTTCTATCCACATTATACTATCTCAAATTCTATCCATCCTTCAATATCACTCATAAATTACAAATCCCTTTACCTTATCTTTATTTATAATCATATTGTTTTTAAGGGTACTAAGGTGCTCATACGAGGTGTGGGTTCAACTTAGTATGCCACCACAAATGGTGGCCCTCAAAATTGTAGAATATATAAGTTTATACACTATGGAATATGTATAAAATCAAAATGAAAAACAAAAACAATAATATGAATCACATCATCTAGTGATAAAATTACACTAGTTAATGAATCTATATTCTTTATCCCATGTTAGTATAAGTCTGGATATATCACCTGTAATATCCAATGGCTGGAATAACAACCCAAATATCAAGTATGTGTTTATAATGTCACATTACAAAAAAAATTTAAGAGTGGTAACAACATCCCATATCATAATAATATCTAGTGGTCATGACATACCATAGAATTAAATTATATATTGAAAATGATTTATCATACCATAACAATTTCGAGTGGGCATGACGTCCCCTATGATAACAATATTAAGAGGGTATGATTTGATATATTGTAACAATATCATAAAGGTATGACCTGCTATACTATAATAATATCATTTTGTAATCATATTTTTAAATTATTAATTAATTCACTATCATTAAATATAATTTATGAGAAGGGAAATGTATGTATTGAGGTAGTGTAATATCATTGAAATACTCAATAGAGTTCTCATATGCAATAAAAACATTGGGAATTATACTAATGAGTTTTATATATGGATGATGGTGTCATGAGGTTGATGAATTTTTGATAAAATACTATATATATAAGAATAACCTTTATATGTATAATATAAGAATTAATCTATTGGTTACCAGGTATATAAGAGTAAAATTTACTTATGTAGGAGTATCCGTATCATACAAAAGAGTAATATACCAGATATTTAAGAGTAACTAAAATTTTCCAATGGATTCAAAAGAGCACATAAAAGGATGAATGAGATCTGAAGATGTACTAGAAATATATTAAGACATTTCAAAGTAATCAGGATCACATGGATGACTAATATAATGATATATAAGTATAACCGAGAATTTTAAATGAATAAAAGATAGTTGAATGGTTTCATAGGTGAAACCTAAGATAATGTTAGAGTTATTCAGAGGATACACAAGAGTAACAAACTCTCAAGTAAGGATTTAAATTTTTTATGGAGGGAAGTTACGTATGAAATACATATTGCGGAGCTTTTTTGAGGATGAAAAAATTGAAATCTAAATGAATAATTAAATTGAGAATTATTATAAGAATTTAATTAAGATGATGATGTATTATTCTTAAATGAAGATATATCATGATGCTTTATGATTAGACATGATTCAAAATGAGATTATTATGGTGGTGTGATTTAAAGGATATAAATATTTAACATAATGTTTTACTACTTAATATTGTTTGTGGGTACAACCATAAACATGTTGAAAATGAAGTGTAGGTTTTGGGGAATCCTTAATGAGAAAAATAAGAGGAAATATAAGGAAAATTAATTTATTTTAGGAGGAGATATTTGTGATAATTCATGTACTATAAATATGCATATTTTAAATCAGTTTTGACTATTAAAACTAAAGAATTTGACAATATATATTTTTAATAGTTTAAATGAGTGAATCATAGGTTTTTTTTTGATAAAATAGTTGAGGAATATTTTGAATGTAGGAAGGAAAGAATTGTGAAAGAAACTTACATAATAATTTATATCAAGAGGATATCGGGGAGAAGACCCATATGGTTATTTAAATGAACTGAAATTTAGATAATTTTAAACCGTAAATAATTTATTATATATTTTTAATTATGGAAATTAATTCTTGTGATTATGTGTTGTGTATATAAATAACAAATAAAAAGAAGGAAATACAAAGATTAGATATGTCTATAGAGAACTTACTTTAAAAATTCCATTATCATTAACGGAAATGAAGCACGAATAACTCGGAAAAAGAAGAGAGGATTTGAGAGAGATAGAGAGATCAATGTTTTCATATTAATACTATATTATATATAAATTAAGACCGTAAATAATCGAGAATATTTTCTAATTTCACCACTAAAAGGCCCCAAAAATATTAATGTGAAAGAATAAAATGTAGAGTTTTGTATATTTTACATATGTTGAACATTATTAAATTAATAGATAAAGATAAAAATTCATATCACTATTGTTTTTAATTATGTAATAGTTGAAGACCATTTTAAGGAAGAAGGTTAATCATTATGATTCGATGAAATCCTGAATTACACAAGAGATATTGCACCTAGTGTGAGGTTGAAAATATTATTATTTATTATATAAAACCAATATATAGAACCAATGGATGGTTGTAACTATCATGAATTTTTTTCAGGGGTTAAAAATGATGCATTCCATAGTTTTATTCACCATAAGACATTGTTAAAACACATGTCTCTTAAACATGACATGAACACATCAAGGATGTAGTTGACCACATTTTTTGTGAACCTTGAAAATAAAATGTATTGTTTTCCATGTTTATTTTCTTCTTTACATGTGGTTTGGTGTGTTGGTATTTAATCTTATTTAGTAATCCAAATAGGTGTAGATATTTGAATACTAAGAGGAATAATTTAATGTGAAAAGAATTCATTCAAATTAGTTCTCACCAAATCACCCCTCTCAATGTGACTGTGCGATCAAGTAGGCAGTTTACATAAGAATATAAATTGGTAATTATCATGCCACAAACATTTACTTTAAAATAAAATTTTACTCGATAGATTTGTCAGCAAAAGGCATCTAGCTTTAAGAAAACTACAATATACTATAACAATATTATTATTTAATTGTGGTCATTATAACCTAGTTTTTAGATTAAAAGTATGAATAAGAATAAAAAAATTATAAAAAAAACATAAAGGATTTATATTGTTAAAATATATTTATTATTTCCTAATAAATATATACTCAATTTTATATAAAGTCATATTTTTATTCAAAAAAATGTTTTCTTCAAAAATATGTTTTCAATAAAAATGGTTTTTATTGAAATTTTGTGCACAAATGTTATTATTAATTTATTCTTATTTTGAAAATTTTATATTATGGAATGGGTGTAATTTTTTTACTCATCATGTCAATATTATATTATGTTGAATATTTTTTTATTTTTTTATAAAATATTTGATTTTAGTGAATATTGGAAAATAACGATTTTTGTAAAAATGACATTTATTTCTTTTATGTTAATTAATTTAAAAGTAATATTTTTATTCAATTTTTATGAAACATAAGATCCATTTTATCTAATATAATATGAATAATTTTATAGGAATAAATATTATATTTAATTTTGGTATACATTAATTTTTATGTTTTAAAATGAAATTTCGAAATAACTGTTCTTCTTAACTTTTTACACATTAATATTAACATTAATTTTTGAAAATTATATAAATTAAATCCTAAAAAATGGATTCTATATTTTTATTTAGAATGTTCAAATTTTTTAAATTGGTCCATTTTATTTTTATTCATTATGAATAGTAACCCTGGTAAATATTTGTCACCTTGATAAGTGTAAAATTAATTTAAAACTATGAGAAATGACCAAGAAAAATACCTAACACACGAATTAACCATATTTTTTTGATTTTCTCCCATAAAATATATCCTATATTAATAAATATGGCAATTTGTTACCACTTTCCTCCGATTGTAAAATTTATATCATTTTAAGAAAATGATAAATATAAAATGTCACTATCTTGATTTTAATTTCTTTTATATGTTTTTATAGGGATTGAAAGAAGTTATGATCGAATATAGAAGGTTATTTTGAAAAAAAATGTATATTATAGTATTGTTTTAATCTTTATTGATTATATAAGTACCTTAAATTCTTAGATAGCACTGATACAACACTTGTTCAAGGAGTAGAAAATGAAGGTAAAAGATTTAAAAAATATTTAAATTAATAATATGTAGAAAACTTATAGCACGAGTCAAATTTAATAGTTAATTATAAAGAATAATTAATTTTAAATGTATTTATCTTCAAAGTTAATTGTCTTCGTAATGCATTTGAAACAAATTAAATGAATAGTCCCAAAAATGGATTTAATTATATGTTATTATAAACAATATTTTAATAAATAATTCAAAAAAATATTAAATAAGAAAATTTGGATGAAACATCATCCCAAATTTCATCCATGGACCATTTTTTATCCAATTACCACCTTATAAGTAAAATTATGACCCGTAAAGGCATAAGAATGTGTTATAATGGTTAAGGATAAAAAGGTTAACAAGGGTTTTAAATCAAAAGATAGGGATTGAGATTAACATGTATAAATTTTATTGGTTAAAGTTAATTTTTCCTTATCATGTCCAAATTTCACAATTCTGTCCATTTTTCTTCACTATATATGATTATGATATA
Source organism: Viscum album (assembly GCA_963277665.1). Lineage (NCBI taxonomy): Eukaryota > Viridiplantae > Streptophyta > Magnoliopsida > Santalales > Viscaceae > Viscum > Viscum album. The sequence continues at coordinate 740,983,614 of OY728159.1, forward strand.
TATTATATTTAAATATTTTGAGTAATTTCATGTATGTCCTTTACCTCACTTATAAAAGGGAGGATAATCATCTCTTTCATTCATAAGTATTGAGAAATATATCTCAAAAAATAATTACCCTAATAACATACAACTTTAATTACCTTATTTATTTAGGTTCTTTAATTATTCTGTGAACATCCTAGGAATTCTTAAGGTTTAAGCTAAATGAGGTCTCTCAAATAAGTGGTAATCGTCTTTACTAGCTATTTCACTATTTATTTCTTCATATACATCCTTTAAATATGATGTAACCATAATAAGATATTTAATCCACTATCTTAAATATACAAAATTTTATTATGATTTTGTTAAAAGAATTTTACACCTCTATTTCATCCCATGCAAAATGAAAACATCACCCGTGCGTATGTAGGACCTACCGTCTCCCTGCAGTGACATAATTTGTTTTCATAACCACATTATATAGATGGTTATAAATATATAAATAAGAAATATATATGTGATTTATGATATAATTATGAATTTTAAAATTAAATATATCATTTATCTTCTTAAACATCCAATAGTTTAATAAATGATAATATTGCTCGTATGTATGTGTCAACTACCACTTCCACGAAGCCCTATGATTCATTTTTCATGTTCGGATTTCATGGATGATTATAAATATGTATATAATAAATATATATGATATTTATATCAGGATTAACAATCTTTATATGGTTGAACCATGATCAATATGCAAGGACCATAACTTCTGGACTGAAACACTCCTGAAAAATGAACCAATTATAACTCGGAAGAGTGAATTTAATAAATATTTAATAATATATGGTGGATAAATTGTTTTATATAGAAAATATATTATATTAAATTTATTAATATGGTTCTTTAATAGTATTATAATATATTTTAATTTACTATATAGGTGGTTAAAATCACTTACAAGGTATTTCATACTTTGAGGAAAGAGTTCTCCATCTTGATATTGTTTTTTAGACATATTTGATATTATGTGCATATTTACAATTTTTTATTGTATATACTTCTAATTTTAAAAGTTATATCATGTATACTTATTAATGGTCGGAATTTTAATTTATATTTAAATTATTTCATCTGATTGGCTTTGATTAGAAAGTTATCAAAGTGGTAAGGTTTTATCGTCTCAAAATTTCTTCTTCAGGGCATATGCTATATTATAAACCTATCATTTATTATGAGGTTTATAAAATCAAACTATTTTATTATATAAAATTAATATATTTATATTCATTGTATTTAGTGTTTCATTTTTAGTAATTTCATTCATGGGGGTTATGATTCAAAAGTTATCAAAGCATTAAGGGTTTATTTCACAATCTCATTCATATTCAAGAATGTGTATGATTAAAATTATTTTTGGTGATTTAAATGATATTTATATATTTAAAGATAAGTATTTTATTTACTATGTAAATTTAATGAAATTAATGGTTCTCCTTTCATTTTTCACTCTATAGGTACTTAATATTACAAAAATAATGTTTTTTGAAAAACTGACAATTTGTTTTATTTAGTTAGGGATCTTTTTCTTCCATTCTAATATTTTCTTTAAAATTGTTTAAATCATGTATCTAAAACTATATAATTATTTATTAATGTAATTTTACAAAATTTATAATTTTTGTAATTTTTTTTAAAATTAATCTTCATGTCATTTTCCGAACAAGTTACTTCTTACAAAAGGTGTGAATAATTTTTTAACAATTACCACACGAATGACTTTTCCCATCACTATGAATATTATTTTATTTTATGCTTATTGTACATTTTTATGTTTTTATTTTCAAATAATTGTTTTCATAACATTATAGAAATATTTATATTTTAAATAAGATATTAAGAAAATAAAAAGGGTATTTTCCTAAAAAAATATTTCAGTAATCATTTAAAACTAATTTCATCCATTATAATGAATTTTGATGAATCTTATGCTTTAATAGGGATATAATATAATGATACCATCTAAAATATATCTATTTATGTATTATTGTTATGTTGTTCTATTTATTAACTGGGGGAAATATTACCATTCCATATTCTAGTATTATTAATGATTTTTATATTGATTCTTTATTGAATTGTTATTAATTTATTTTATATGATGAATGAATTAGACTTAATAAGCGATGGGTGTGTCCTATTATTTTGCCTTGCTACATGACACGGTCACATGAGACAAACTAGACTTGGTATTTGGTGTATTCTTTCTCAATTATTTATGATCTCTTGGAAAAATTCCTTGAATGTAAGTTTATGATGTTTGACATTATGCATTCCATCATTTTAAAATTAGTTAGTGTTATCCATGTGATTAGTTATGTTTTTATGTAATCTATTGATATATTTTTATTTTTTTATATTATTTATATGATATATTATATTATATCATATTTCACACAATTTATTCATGCTTTGTTTATTCTATGATAGTTTTTGTTCTACACTATCCTTTACTGTGCATCTGAGTTCAAAAAAATTTATGTTTTACTTTACCAAGGATACCAAGAAGGGTTTTGTAAATGATAAATGGGATATACCATAAAAATGATAAATTTATAACTGTAATATTATATTTTAATTAATTTTAATAAATACAATGTGATAATAATTTATTTTGAACTAATGTAGAAAGATTATCTCTATATATGGGTTACTAGAGTTAGGGTGTTAAAGTCAGTATCACAAAAATATTTTTAGATCTGTTGGGAACTATATTTTGGAAATGATATATTGTATAAAATTTCCATATTATTTAATATAAGGATAAGTGTAATTATATGATAATATCATAATTATTTGAAAAAGTATAGATTTAATGGTTTTCCTAGAAAATACATCTCTATTTGGATACTATAAAGTAGATGTAGTGTGTTATAAATGCACCTAGGTGTAATAAGTTGGAAAGGGAAATAATTGTTATTAAACTAATCCTAAATGGTACGTGATGAGTAGGAATAATATTGATCTCATATATAGGTACTCTTAGGGGATAAACTTTTATTATTTCACGTTTTCATTATTAACATTTGTGATGAATGAGAGGATAAAACCAATGTAATCATATAATATGGCATAGTGATATGGGATAATCCTAAAGTGTAATATATTGATAGATTTAATTTTTATCAAAAGTTTAAAGGAATAGATAAAATTTTAGGTTAATATGATGATATTTTATGATTATTAAGGATATTTTGCGATAAATTTATGTTAATACAACCCTTAGTTTAGTATGTGTTTTAGTGAAAATGTTATTTGTGAAAGAATTATTTATTATTTTTTAGACATAAATTGATATTCATTTATATAATTTAGGTATATTATGATTTTGATGTCAATATGGTTAATTTGAATGAAATGGTTATCATATTTTGGGAATAAATGTTTTAATTTATTGATAACCTTGTGATTAAAAATTGATTTGTTGGATATGTGATTATTGTAATTTTTGAATAAGTGCATTATATTGGAAAATTTTTGTAATTATGGTAAAACAAAAATGTGGAATAAGTATTAAGTAAATTTAGGAAGCATATATGATTTTCTTGGGTTTTATGGTGGTTTGGGAAATTTTAGAAATGGATAAGAATTATTAAGAGAATATATGATCATGGTATTGACATGTATTGTATTTGATGTGATGAGATAATATTAATTATTCTGAGGAAAAATGTTAATATGGTTCTTGTAAAACAAATATGATCATATATTTTGTATTATTGTGTTTTAAAATTTTTAGACATATTTTAGAGCAGTCTTATGGATAACGATTTATGGAACAATTTAAGATGATCTTTGGGTTTTATTATAGAGGTTTTATAGAATAATGTATTATTTCATCATATAATGATTTATCCATCTTTCGTAACCTTTTCTATATATTTTTGTTTTAGTAAATATGGGGACACATAAAGAATGATTGTTAATTATTTTATTGATTTTATGATACATTAAAAGTAATTTTTTTCTTCTATAAAGAAATATTAATTTTGAATATTCATTTTTGGGGAAATAGATGAGATATAAGTGAAAATCAATCATAGAACAACCAAATGATGTAATTGTACTTATGAAATGGAAATACTTGAGATAAAATCTGGGTGGGGGTGAAACTCTTTTTTATTGTAGTCGTCCTTTTGAAAGTACTGTGCGGAATAATAACAACGAAAACTATAAATCTTATTTGGTACTTTGGGGGACTGATTTGGGCCTATGGGTCTTATAGAATTTAGTCCTCCAATGTCTATAAGGCTATAGGGCCGTCCGGACATAAGGGCTTCAGGACTCAACGATTTCGGGTCTCCAATGGCCTTCATGCCATAGAGATTTTGAGCTACTAAGACTAAGAAGCAGCCTAAGAAGACTATACACGAGCAGGCCGGTAAGATGATTCAAAGAAAAGTATAAACCACCATAGCAGAGCTAATCAGATTTGATGGATGAGAGGTTATGAAAATCTCAATTGATACCAAGCACCATGCATCTCTACATAGGGAAATTCTAGTTGATCAGCCATGAAAGGTGGGGAGAAAGGCTTCATTAAGATGAATATGTTGGGGAGGGGTTGTTTCATGTGTGTCAGATCTTAGGATTTCAGGGTCATGTATTCGGACTTGTGCCTCTAGGCCTTCAGGTCATGTATGGGCCTTGTGCCTTGGGCCTACGTGTCATGTAAGGGTTCCCCATTAACCCTTAATAAAGGGATATTAGCCAAAAATAAAAATAAAAATATAATGCAATTGGGATTTCATTGTAAGTAAGTATATTTTCTCATGTTCTCTATGTTGAGATAAAAATAACCCCTCAACTATAGGAAAAGGACCTTGATATAAAAATTTCATTTTTCAATCTATTTCCATTGAATTTATGGTCTTCTTAATCCCTTATTGAAATATGGTTTTGTGGTAATTAATATTCTCATGATCATAGTTTCTATCACTCTGTATTTTCCTAGAACATTATTTTACCCCCATATCGATATTTTCACTTAATACTAATTTAATCCTTATCTGGGAACCAAATTACATTTTATTTTAGATATCCTTTATGTTTCCCATTCACCCATTTCAAGGTAAGTTTTATTATCCCTTTGTACGATGTGGGATTTCCAAAAATGTGTTTTCAAATATTAAAATTTTGACTACCATGATAAAAATTATGAGGGAACAATTTATTTAGGTTGGGGGGGGGGGTGGAATGGAAGAATATAACACCCTCAAAATTTAGTTTTAATGAATACTATGCTTGATAACTTACTAAACATGCAACACTATCTTTGAAAGAATCACCTTCAACTATAAAAATAATATTATGTAAATGTGACCATTAAGATAACCATTAAATTGGTGCTATGGATAGAAATAAGAATATTATATGAAATATGTTTAAATATTTTATATAATGAGAAATTTTTTTATTTATCCATAAAAATATTTATTTTTTTTCTTCAGTAAACTCATTTTTGTCTTCAAAAAATTATTTTCTTCCGAAATGATTTTTATTGATTTTTTGCCTGAATGTTATAATTATTTCCAATTTTCATATAAATTTTAATTGAGGTAATGAATATATTTCATTAAATTATTATTCCAATATTATATTAAACTGATTTTTTTGGGTTTTTCTAAAAAGTTGTTAATTTTTAGAGAATGAAAAAAACTTATGATTTTTGTAAAATTGTCATTTTTTTTCTTCAATAAAAGTAATTTAAAGGTCCCTTTAGGTGTGTAATAATCATGGAAGAGAAAGTGGGAAACTCAAAGGAATATGATGTACCAGTTGAGGGTACTGATGCGAAATTAAGGCCATGGCTTGATTCTACTTAGGTTGATTATGTGGGGCACAAGGAACTTTTTGATCTATGTAATTCCAAGAAAGACCACTCAGGTTATAGTGGGATTCCCTAGGAACCCTTTTATCTGAAGAATAATTTTGTGGAAGTTGTTAAATCGATGATGAATGTGGATTTCTATGATTTTGGTCTTCCTTCTGCATGAATAATCATTCAAAAAGGTCGTGTTGCACATGTTTCTCCCAACAAGGAAGCCATCGAAGAAAGGATCAAGCTCTGTAGGTAATTGAATATCCTGAGGGTTTTGAATCCGAAGGGTGAGAGGGCTTGGAGGTTTGTGGATCTGGTGAACATGATTTTAGAGATATGGGGTTTTGGGGTCTAGCACATGAATTACATGGGAATGGAATACTTTCAAATAGTTTTCTTATCTGAAGATTTGAAGAGGAATTCTTAGAGCTTCGTTTCTACACCATTGAAGCCTGGAATTCATAGGATTCAGGAGTGGGATTGTAATTTCGATCCAATTTATGTGAGGAACACTCATACACGGATATGGATCCCAATTATGAAGGCTTCATTGGATTTATTGGCACCCTAAGATCATGTGTGATATTGCTTCCTCTTTTGGAAACCCCATCAAGGTTGACAGACAGAATAGATTATCCACAATTTTGGAACTATTCTCAGGTACTGGTTTAAGTGTACACAGATACTACTCTAGCTGATGAGTTGGTTCTTACCACAAAGGATGATAGTTTTAAGGTGGAAATTCATTATGAAAGGAATCCTAAGTTCTGTTTAGATTATAGTGTTTTTGGTGACTTTTTCCAGGAATGGAATAGGTCTAAATTTTGTAGTTTCTGTTACATCGAGGGCCACGATAAGAAGTCACGTAGGAAGAGAAGTGATAAACATAAGGGGGCATCTTGAGGTGCTTCATCCTCTCATATTTTGGATTCAATAGAATAGGATCAAGTGTTGGATCTGTTGGTGGCTTCTGTTGTCGAGATTGTTGATATTGAGAAGTTTTCTACGGATTTGAGTATATTTCATATTTATAGGAAAATAAGGATGGTTGAAAAAGATATTTAAATTTTACTTAGTAACTGAAGTTTTGGTTCCTATTGACCATAATGTGTATAGTCTAGTTGCTAACAAAGACGATTATTTTTCCAACCCTCCTCACAAGACCCTAGTTACAACACTCTGAAAAAAATCCCATTATGGGTAAGTTCATTTTTATGTCACATAGGCAATATGAAAAAGAGCCGGAAAAACCCCCCATTTATCATTTTCATCCTTATGCAAATATTTTAGTTGAGACTATCCTTGAGAAACAAGTTTATGGGGTTGCATCGACTTTGTTGAGCCCTATGGGTGGACATGGATCTTTCTTTCATGATTTTATAGTAAACATCACTACTTTGTAGAAGGTTGTTTCATGAACACAATCGAGAGACATGAAATATTTCTTATGAAACATTCTCTATGGCATCACATTAGCTGGTAGATGAAGATACCTCTCGATGTGCCTCATCCAATGACTCCATGTTGAGGAATATCCACCTCAGATACTAGAGGAATTTTTCTCTAATGCCCCTAGTGGGAAAGCTAACAAGAAAAGAATATCACATAATTCTCCATTTGGTATTACTCATTAGCCCAAAATATTCATACCTCTTTGCGGGAAGCTTTGATTTGTTGGTTTTGATGATCTATATGAACTTTATGAGAAGAATGATATTCCCTTAGTGGAAGTGTGTCCTAAAGGGAAGTGAAAAGGAAAGAATAAGAAGGCAATGTTGGAAGCACAAATAAAGGGTGGGCCTCACACCATGGGAAAAACAACCTTGTCTAAATGAAGATCATCTTTTGGAATTGTCAAGGGTTTAGGAATGCTCCCATGGACAAGGCCCTAAGGAATTTCTTTATGACTAGAAAGCCATTATTTATTCCTTTATCTAAACCGAAAATGACATTTGATATATGGGACACTTTTAAATGGGTGACTCTTGGTTACTCGTTTGTCTCGTAGAATCTGAATGATAGTGGGGCTGAAACTCTTTGGATTCACAAGCATGATAACATTAATACGATCTCTTGGTTTTGGAATCAGAAGGTTGTATATATTGTTTTTGGTATTTATGGATCCTCTATTATCAGTTATTTTGTGTATGCATCCAACTTCTACGTCAAAAGAAGGGAGTTGTGGTGATATTTTTGAACCATATATACTTAGCTTGCACACAATTGGGTTTCCATGGGGGAGTTCAATACCATTATCTAGCCTGATGAGAAAACTAGCACTCATTTCAATAGATTAGAAGCCACTGATTTATCCTCATGCATCGATAGCTGTCATCCTACTAAAGTATCAATCACGGGTGAAAATTCACATGGTGCAGGTACACCCCCAATGGGCATCATGCTAGTAAATAGGACACGTGCTTTCTCAAAATTGATAACATGCATAATGCTATTGTGGTCTCGCGAATGACTTTACCCAAGTACCAATCTGATCATAGTTTGATTTTAGTGGATATTTTTACTAGTCTATTGTAATCCTCTCCTCATACATTTAGATTTAGGAACACTTGGCTGGTTATTCTCAGATGCATGGAGATCATTTACAATGCCTTGATGATGGAGGTGATTGGAAGCCTCATTGCAATCCTGTCTAGAAAGTTAAAACATGTGAAGAAGTAGATTAAGGATTGGAGAAAGTCATCATTTTCATATCTAGAAAACCACATTACGGCGGCGGAACAACACCTCTTGCATTTCCAAAATTCATTTCAAAATTAGTATGTCCCAACCAGGTATGAGATTCATTCCCTTTTTCACCCTAATGACCATATTACCCTTCAAGAAAGGGTAGATAAGAGCCAATAAAATGTTAAATGGTTGCAATATGGGGGTAGGAACTCAATGTTTTTCAAAATTTTTTACATCAAGTGAAGAATACACATCAAATTATCACTGCTATTGAAATCAATGGATCCGTATAAAACTTAAAAGCTGAAATCTCCAATGTTGTTGTAAGCTATTTTGATGACTTATACTACAAGAAATGGAATCATGACATGTCCCACATGCTTGATAATATTCAGGACACCATTACTGGACAACATAATTAGATGTTAGTGGTGGCACCAACGAAGAAGGAAATAAAGGGTGCACTATTTTCCAGGAATATTGAAGTGTAGCTGGGCCTGATGATTTCGTTCAAAAATTATTTATATTCTATTGGGACATTGTGCACCGTTAATTGTTTAGTACTATGGGTGAATTTTTCAATCATGCAACCATGCGTTACAATGTCAATGCATGTATCATTTCCTTGCTTCCAAATAAAGAAGGCACCTTGGTTATCAAATACATTAGGCCAATTTCTATTGGGAATGTGATACCCAAATTCATCAGCAAGATCATTGCCTTAAGGATTAATAATATTTCCGGTGAATTAATTACCCCCAATAAATTTAGGTTTGTGACCGGGGGAACATTCATAGCTATATTCTAACGACATCGAAAAGTGTTAACATTATGGGGGGTCTGACAAGGGGATCACCTGTCTAGACTTCTTTTTGCTCGGGATGAAGACTACCTAAGCGTGTGTTTAAATGACCCTGTGTAAGATGGTTTATATAGGAAAATCAAAGATAGAAGGGATTACTTCACCCCATATCACCCCTTTTACACTGATGACCGACTTATTTTTTGAAAGGCAGATAAAATTACAAATTATTGCATTCCAAAGATATTTTCTCACTATAAAGACATTTCTCGGTAGGTGATTAGATGGAATAAGTCTTTTATTGTGTTCAGGAAATGGATGACCATCCACAGACAGAAGAAAATATCCAAGAAACTTGGGGTGAGGAAACAAACCCTTCCTTTCATTTACCTTGGCATGCCACTTTTTTAGGAAAGATTAAAATGTGTTTATCTTGAAAGTATTTACTCCAGAATAATTTCTCATATGGTGACCTGGAAAAGAAAATCTACCTCCGAAGTGGGTTGAATTGATTTGGTGAATTTTGTGATTACTTTATGTTTTTCTATTCCTTCTCTGTATATAAATGGCCTAGAAAACTCATTAAATAATTTCATGTTTTAATCAAGAATTTTATTTAGACTCGATGAATTTATGAGAGAATTCATATTACTATTTATTGTAAAGAATGTATCATGATAGTTGACATGGGAGGTATGGGTGTCAAGGATTTGAGTTTATTAAATGATGCTCTTATTAGTAAGTTCACACATAACCTGGTTTCTGGAAGTGATGTGTCGCTAGAATTTCTTTCATAGAGTTTTCTATACATGTTATAAAATGGGAACTCCATTTATGTCGTCTCCTATAATTGGCCTTCCATCAAGAATGCCTACCATGGAATTATTCGACGCTCTACTTAGATGTTATGTCCAAGTACTAGTCTTAATATGTGGACAAGCCGGTGGATGGACAGACCTATACATGAGATAATGAATGTTTCATACCCCATGAAAACTCTCTCAATCAATAATTTATATCATAATCATGATCTTCAAGGTTGTTTACCTAGCCCAATTTAGTTGTAGGTACCATGATACAGTTACAATGCTTAGGAATTTATGGCATGGACTCTGAAATTGGATGAGATCCTCACTTACATGGAGTTCTATAGGAATCTGTGTGATGGATCTACTCCCACTCCTACTTGGATGCACAGATTTAGAAAGTATTTCATTCTTCTAGCTCGATACCTTCTTGTATGGTGGGTCTGGAAATACAGATTGCCTGTGAAAATTTTTTTACAATGAACTGGGATGAATATTACACCCATCTTCTACTTATTCATGCAGGCCGATGAAACTATATTTTTTTCTCTCATGAAATTATTCATCCCAAATCTGGTATCATTTGTAGGCACTGTTTGGAACTTCCTTCCAGATGGTTAGCCCTGATAGGTTCATGTGTTCCATCCATGGTGTTGGACACAGTGAACAGATTTATGCACTATTCCTGCTACATATGAGTTTATCTGGAAGGCATGAAATAACATTTAGTTTGATAAATACAAGTCCTCTTTGAAGGCTGGGATGAATGTGATATATAGGAAGGTTTTATCCTCCTCTAAAATTCAAAAAGCATGTAATGAATAACACTATTTTTGATGTGATTATTATGAAGAATCTTTGTCTTCCTAGCAGGGTCAAGAAGCCCATGGTGATAAAATCAATCAGATGGATCCCACCTATCTTCCCATGGTTTAATGTGAATGTGGATGAGGTAGACTCAGGTGCAACAAAAATTTCAGGATGTGGTGGAATCTTCCACACCCATCAGGGATTCATTAAAGGTTTGTTTTAGTACAATATTTGAATTTGATCTTAAATTGAAGATGAGATTTGGGAAATGATCAAGACCATCAAATATGTGATTCAACACGATTGGATGCATATCCGGGTGAATCAGATTCTACCACCACGGTGAAAATTTTGTAGACAAATTCATAGAATGTTCCTTGGAAAGATATTCTGTCATGAAGTGCATGTCTTGGTGCTCCTGATCGTTTGCAGTTGGACGTCACCCATATCCAAAGGGAGGCAAACCAGGTTGCAGATTCTCTTTCCATGTGGGCTATCATAGAGGTTTTGTTGAGATGGTAATTTATTTATCTAGATTATTTCTCCCATTTTGTTGAATCGTATATGCATGGTGTTTTTTACTCACATCTTTCTAATCTTTTTTGTTCTTCCACTTTTTCTAATTTGTATTAATTTGATAGGGATGTGTTTTTCTCAAACCCTAAACATTCTTGTTAAAGTTATCATTATATATAATATTTGTTTTTAAAGTAACATGAGAACTATTTTGTTAATAAAATCTAAATAATTTCAAAGTAATTTACATTATATTTTATTTTGGTATAAGTTCATTTTTATGCCTAAAAATACAATTTATCAAGAAACTATTTTTCATTGTATTTTACACATTTATATTAATATTCATTTAGTTCAATTCTAGAATATGAATTATAAAATATTTATATCATATTCAAAATTAGTAGGTTCAAATTTGGTAAATATTTCTCTTTTATTTTAAATCATTATTTATAGTAACCATGGTAAATCATTGTCACCTTGGTAAGTGTAAAAGATGAAAAATGAGGTGAAAACAATGATAAATGGACCAAAAAAATCAACGAAACATTAAATTATGTTATTTTATGCATGTTTTAATAGAATATTTTCCATATATATTATAATATAATAATTTATTTCTACTTTCCTTTTATTAAAACATTTATATTATTTAAAGGAAATGGTATATAAAAAATGTGACTTTTTAGATTTTAGTTTCTCTTATTTGTGTTAATCGAGATTAGAAGATGTAATGAAAAAAATGAAATTTTATTTTTAACATAAATAAATTATTCCTATGATATTAATTTTTAGTGATTATATAGTTAGCTTAAAATCTTACATAACACTGATAAAACGCTTGTGGAATTTGTAGAATAATAAATATTTATGATTTAAAAAACAACAAAATTAATATTCATTGGATGAATTTTATAACTAAAATGATTGACTGAAAATTAATTTTTTATTATGATAGATCCCCTTTTAAGGGATATGGGAAAACCCACCATGACATCAAAGACATAAACAAAAAAATGACCCCAAAGGTCTAAAATTCCAAGACAATAAACAACCCACACAAGAAGAGAAAAGACCATCCTTTCATAAAATACATTAATTCCAGTTTCCACCATCCTTTCCCCAAACCTCATCTGCTGCAGCCACTTGTAGATGATCTGTTTGTTGAATCTCTTGAAAGGAAGACAATTGAAGCCAAAGAAAAACATAAAACCATGAAATCCCAACCAAAAAAGAAAAATATTCCATATAATGAACCCCCGATTCCACATAACAACTTCCTAAAAACAACTTCACGATTAATCACCGGACCTTCCAAATTCAACGCCTCCCTAATTAAAACTAATACAACAAGCTTCAAAGACATCAAAATCCTAATAATAAGACAAAAAATCGATGTTCAAAAACATCACCACATTTAAGGTTTCTAGAATTACAGAAAATGGAATGGAACACATTTTAATCATCCCATAAATAAGAATCACACAATAGATTAACCCAAATCTAAAACACGAACAATAGATTCACAACCCAATCCAAAATATGAAGGAAAAAATCGAACAAAACAATCCAACGCCGACCACCCAAATTCTATAGCTCACTAGAAGAGGCCCCCGCTACAATCTAGAACCCAAATCCCATCTCTGCCATTTAGAATTCTCATGGTGACCACAATATTGTTCCAACAAACTCCCAATCGACACATAATAGGGAAACAACACTCAGACTGCAGAAGGATGATCTCAGCCATTGGAATAGTACCACGCTGCCATGGGAAGCCAGAGCTAGTGAAGGTGTAATGAGGTGTGAAATTGTACAAAAAATGGTGTGAATCTCCCAGAAAACCGATCCCATGTAGTCACGTGATGTCATTCATGCGTATGTGTAAACTACAATATCTTCAAAGTGATGTAATTCATTTTTCATGTCCAAATTTAACATATTATTATATAAATATATAATTAATAAATATGATATTTATATTATTATTATCAATATATATATGATGTATCCATGATCAAGAAGTGAGGAAAATAAAATCTGAACTAAAAAAAGCATGAAAAACGAAATAGTTATCACATGGAACTATGATTTTACTGAAGGTTTGTTAATAAAAAAATGATAAGTTCTTATAAGTGGATATTATATGATATTTTAATTATAAATATGGTTATTTAGTTAAATTATAATAAATTTTAATTTATTAAATATGGGATTAAAATCACTTATATTTAAATTCGTACTTCAGGTAAGGGTTTTTCATCTCAAAATTATTTTGTTGATACATGTTTGATGTTATGCACCTATTTACATTTTTGAAGTGTGTATAAAACACATTTTACATGGTATATCAAATTTATTATTTAATTTGTGGTATTTAATGTTATAAACAAAATTATTTTATTCAAGGTGTTTTGATATGAAAGTTACCAAAGAGGTAAGTGTTTATCATCCCAAGTTATCTTCTTTGGGGAATATTTTATGTTATATATATTTCATTTATTATGAGGTGTATTTACTTAAAATTTGATATTTCATATCATTAATCTCTCTATTTTCATGGAATCCAATGTTTCAATTAAGGTTATTTATTTCATGGGGGTTATGATGAAAATGTTACTAAAGTGGTAATGGTTTATTTCACAATTTCATCCTTATTCCATATTATTTATGTTTACTTTTATATTAGTGGAGTTTTAAGTGATCATTATTTATTAAAAAACATATATTTTATTATAATATTTTTATTTATTGAAACTAAAAGCCTTTTTTTCATGTTTGTCTCTATTGGTACTCAAAATACAAAAATATGAGTTTATGGAAGATTGAATGTTTTTATACAGTTGGGAATATTTTTACTCTATGTCTCTGTTTTGTAAAAAATGTTTTGATGAGTGTTTTTACAATTATTTATTGATTTGTTAAAGTCGATTTATCCAAGTTTGTATTTTTATAAAATGTTTTGAAAGGAATATTATATCATTTTCCAAATGAGTTACTTTTTATGAAAGGTGTTTACAAAATATTTGTTTTAATGTTTACCACATGAATGAATCTTCTTATAAAAATTAATATTTTTTTCCTTATGTAATACAGTAAAATTTTCCAGGGTTGTTTTTGAATAAAAATTTTCCCAAATTTTCTGAAATTTTTTATATTTTGAAAAAGTGTTTTCAAAATGAAAAGGGATTTTTCCAAAGAAATGTTACAATGATATTTTAAAAGTAATTTCATATATTAAAATATAATTTGACGAATCTGGTGCATTAATGGGTATATAATATAATAATACCATCCACATAACTTATCTGAATGGCTTATAATCATGTTGTTCTATTTATTGAATTGGAAAATATTTACATTTCTTATGTTATTTTGAAATAATAATGTTCATGTTGATTATTTATTGAATTTTAATTTGTTTCTTTCATATGATAAATGAATTAGACTTAGTTAGTAATGATTGGGGACTACTATTACTCCTAAATTCATTTGTATGTATTATGAGACAAACAAGACTGGGTATTGGGTGTTTTCCTACATAATTATTTAGGATGTATTGGAACAAGTCCTTGATAGTAAGATTATAATGTCTTACACTATGCACTCTAGAATTATGAAATTATTTATTACTATCAATGTGATTAATTATATTTTTATTTCATCCATGTATATATTTCACTATTATGATATTATTCATCTGACAAATTTTCTTTTTGTTACTTTATACCATATTATTTCTGCTTTATTTATTCTATGATTGCATTTATTGTATGTTTTCCCTTACTGGGCATCTAAGCTCACTATTTATTATGTTTTCTTTTCCCCAGGATAACAATAAGGGATTTATTAATGATTTGATAGACATAATATAATAATTGATAAATTTATCACTAGAATATTCTTTTTTATTTAAAATTTTGAAATAAAATATGAGAATCTTGTATCTATATAGTCTCCCAAGACTACTAATCTATTCAATCCTATCAAGTGTGGCCTCTTTTATTTTGAGGGAATGTTGTAAGATAACTATTGAAAATGGTTTACTAGAGAAATGGTGTAATTTTCATGACATCCTTTTCTGTAAAAATATCTGGTAAGGGAGTATGATATCTCATTTTGATTCAATCATAACCTTATATTCATTTTATTTTACATGTATTAAAAAGTAAATATCAAGGTATCTAAAATAAAATATCAATGAATGTAGCATAACATTCCGAACAAATATTAACATGGTATCCAATTCCAATTTCAATTCAGTACTAGGTTTGGTCTCTCACACAATACCCCATCTCTCTATTACATATCCACAGTTGAAAAAAAGAAAACATTTTAATTTAAAGGTGTATGGTCTTCACTTCATAAAAATATTAAAACCAATGATAACATTGAAATATATAACAAAATATATCATAACTCATCCCAAGTTTACACTTAGGATATACCCAAAAATAAAAAAGCTCCCCCCTCATCAAGTGGCTTCGAAAATTACCTTTTAAGGTCCACGAAGTCATAATGATTCAAAGGAACCCTAACCTTGAGTTCCAAGTATAATATTCTTATTAATTTACATTAGGATCATGATAATTAATTTAACTAAGTATCCAATCTAAGACTAGTCCCTAGGTTAACTCCTTTAATAAATTAATTCCTCTTCATTAAAAGAATCTGAAGGGAACCTTTCATGGTCTTATTTGTCCAATAATACTAAAGAAAGAAAATATTAGAATGAAATTATGGATCTTATAACACTTAACCACATTATTATAGTCACTATTGACCATAGAGTCAGATTCTCTCACACTAATGACCACTAACAACTTGAATTGTATCATCCTATATTTTAAATGAATAATTTTTATAAAATTATTCACTAAAAAAAGTTTTTTTTAACTTTTTTATGCTGAAATCCAATAATTCACGTACAAATATATATTTACCCATATTTATTTATTCATTTATTAAATGAATTATTTGCATAAGAAACTAGAGTATATAATATATTATGAAAAACATAAAAAACACATAATAAAAAACATAACTCTATTTAAAAACAATCGAATATTACATATATAAATAAATATAAACAATAAAATTAAAATTATTATAAATTTATTAAAAAATAAAAAATGTATATAATTGGAAAATCCAAAAGGGCGTAGCTGATTACAAATATCACTCTTTATAATAACAAAGTAATAAGAAGAAAAAAAGTTAGAGATATTATTTGATTATTAAATAAGATTTGGGAAATTAGAGATAAAAAATATAATAATTATAAAATAAATAAATAAGAAGAATCTAAAATATTTGTAAATCCAAAATGACTACTGGAATAGTAAACCTAACCATTTGAATAGTAGCATAACCATTAAAAGTATAACTATACCATAGGAATAAAATAATGACATGTAAATAACAAGTAAAAATATTGAAATAAGTCTATATAAATATTTAAATGATGTTAAATAGACATTAAAATTAATAATCTAAAAGATGGTATACATTTATATTTTTTAGAAACTGTAGTTTTAATTATTCTGTAAAAAATTTGTTTCTTATTTTACTAAATAAATATTAAAATTATCTAATTTAATATATTAATTAAATAAAATGAATATTATTTTTGGAATTAGTTCATTAAAATTTCAAAGATTTATTTATTGGTATTTTTCTAAAAAAATATGAATTTTTATAAGAATATCACAAATACGCTTTCAAAATAATATTTTCTATGACATTATCATAATGTGATATCATTGTAATAAATTATATTATAGTTATCTTAACCTGAAATAGATTTAAATAGTAAAATTATTCGTTTTAGAAATAATAAATTCAAATTATTATCCTAAAAGGTAATGTTTCAATGTCTAAAATTGGAAAGTGTTCTATTAAAAAGCTATATTTAATTTTTTCTTCCCATATTTTTTCAAACTACTTAATTTTTTGGTTGAAGGGATTAAAAGTTATAAAACCATGTATTTTTTTATAAAATAATATTTATATCCTCATATAATACCGCTATTACTTGACTTGGTCTTTAAATCATATTTTATTCATGATTTTAACCAAAAATACCATTCCATATCAAGTATCGATACCCCAATAATCTAGATATAAAATCACTTGTAAATTATTTTCCAATAAAAAATATTTAATCAATAAACATATAATAATACTCCTAGGAAACTTAGATAAATTTATGTTTCATCTAACTACAAGACTCTAAAAGAATTAAGGCCTTATTGAATAATCAAACTTTAATAACAATGTTACATTATTTCATATTCCATTATATTTCACAACATCCATTCATTAATTTATATTATAAATTATATAAAAACATGAAAAAATAAATTAATGTTTTTATAAACATGAAATAACAAATATTGTGTCACTATAAAGTTGTCATAAGGTATTTATAATATATATACTATTTGTCTCCCCACTTTGTGGATGTTCCATTTAATAGTTTGTTTAACAACCTATGAGGACATTCGATTCCTTTATGAATGGTCATTTTAGATTAAATATATATACTTAATTATTGTAATAAAACCAAAAATTTATTTTAAACTATTTATAATTTATATATTGTTTATCTCTCATTCTTTTACCAATGTCTTGTCAATTTTTGATTCATCACATATGAAGAAGTTTTCAATCCACTTAATTATCATTTCTTTCATGGATGGTTATCATATATTACGTATAACATTTATGTATGCCATTTTAGTTATTTTTTTACTTATTAATGAAATTTATAAAATGTATAAATAATAATTATTAAAAAACATGAAATAAAAACAATAATGGGATAATTCAAAAAAAATGTCCTCAAACTAAGTTATCATTAATTAAATGGTAATTAATAAATCCTAATGATTATAACTGATCAATAATAACATAAATGAATGAAATTTACTATTTTATAATTTAAAATCATTATTTAATTTCTTATTATTGTTTTTATGCATCCACATACCTAATAATTCAAATCGTATACCTTTGTGTTCAAGTCAAAACATACAAAGTTTGAATGGGGTTTTATAATTTAAATTTCCTCTATTTTGAATTCACTTATCTAATATTATTCATCAAAATTTTATGAACAATATTATATTTAATAAATGTTAATTAATACATTTTTCATATATTGAGATATTATTTTAATTATTAATATTCAGTTTTTTTGATGAATACACTATATCGAATCTTATTCCATATACTATATGAAATACTTTCTTTTTATCTATATTTCTTAAAAACGTTTTTTATGTATTTTTCAATTTATTTATAAAAAAATTTATTTTACGATTAGGTATATTTTATTACATAAATTTTATATAATAAAAGCCCTCCCATGATGATAAATAAAAAAATAGTAGAAAGAAATTCATTTCAAATTTTCGTGTGAATGCACTTAACAGTAAATAATCTACGAGTTCAAAAACAAAGTTAAGCCACATTTTTTTATTTACTATAAATATCCAATTTTTATATTTAATTAATTTTCCCCTGAATTAACTTTCATTAACTATTTATATTATGATTTATGAGATTATTATGGAGCCCATTTATTTTAATATCAGGTTATAGATATTTTGCCTATGAATTTATATAAGGTCATTATATTTATTTTCATTATATATAGATCGCATGATTTAAGAAGTATTTTGATGTGATGTGTGGGCCTAGAATAATATATATCTCTGATAAATTGGTAGAATATATACATCTAATGAGATTATTATGCATGAAAATTTTTCATTTAAATTTGATCATAATTTTTTGCATTTGCATGATGTAGTTAGCATTGTACATAATGTTTTGAATTGTCATAATTTTGTTAGCTTTGTCTATTATGTTATAAAGTCTTGGAACTGATCCCTAACTAATATTTATGATTATTAATTATTATGGATATGAAACATTCCATTCATTATTCTTGTGGTTCTTGTGATTATGGTCTTATTAATATGATTTGATGTTGATGTACACTGATATAAGCTTGATTCATGTATCAAGTTCATCCACATTCCCATCTTTTTTCTAGGATTTATACTCACATTTTCATTGATATATGTTCATGTATTATAATGTTAATTAATATGAGTTCCATAAACTCATATAAGGCGTATTAGGATAGATTTTATTAATTTATTATGGTATTTCATATATTGGTGATGAAATATGTACCTTGTTACTAAAGTCACTACATCTAAAATTTTAGGAATGATTGAATGTAATAGCTTGTCATATTATAAATGAATAGAATGTATATATTTTAGTAGATATAAAAATGTAGTTATGGTGGTTTACTAATTGATACTAGAGTAAGGGTTGGTTACTTTTTAGAAATTTGGTAAAGAAACATTTGGATATTTAGCCTCAAGTTGATAACCATTTGTTTTAGAGTACGAGTTCAAGTATAACTAGTATAACCACATATAGATAAATATCCAATACGTATATATTGATTCATATTAAGTATTAGGATATTTAGTGTTTATGATAACCTCAAGGGTTAATAATGTGGTAAGATTAACAATTTGAAAACATTAACAAGAATTTTGAACATTAAAAATTGTGAGGATGTAATTTATTTTATATGGATAAAATGTAACATCCTAAATTCCCAATGTATAGTTTTTATAAATTTTTACTTGAATATTTTGTTTTTAACAATTTAATTTAACAATTTTATACTATAATCCAATAATTTAGATATAAAATGTTATATTTACCCTTAATTATTATTTTTTCAATAATTTAGTTAATAGTTTCCTTAAGAAAGTAGAGTATAAGTATACGATAAAAAAAACATTCCACATGTTAGAAAAATAAACACCACTTTATTACACCAATATAAAATGTTAAATTTGGAGAAGAAGTATACTCCTTTGAATTAAAACTAATATAACTAGATAATGAAAAATAAAGTATAATTCGAAAATACATAGAGTCATGGTTTACTAGAAATGCCACACCTATGAATAAAACTGTAAAAAAATTTAGGAATATAATTAAAATATATTAAATCATGTAATTAAATTTTCTAGAAAAACCATTGATTTATGAATGAAGCAAGCAAGAGGTACTTATAGGAAATAAATATTTATTATAAGAATTGGAATAGTAAACCAAACTATTGGAATAGTAACCTGATCATTATAATTGTAACTTGGCCACTGAAATAAAAAAACGACATTTAAATAATTTTTAAAAAATAAAAATTTTTAAATAATTTTTTTTAAATAATATGATTTTTTTAATTAGACAACTCAAAGAAAGTACAAATGTATATTTCTAATAAAGTGTATTTTTATTCATTTTATAAAATCTATAATTTTATAATAATAATAAAATATGACAATAACCAAATATAGAATATTATTTCGATGATATAAATTAATGTTTTTTAATAAATATGTTAAAATTATCCCAAAGTTATTGTTGGTAATTTTTTTTTTGTAAAACATGAATTTTATGTTGAAAGTAAATTTTTTTTAAAATGATTTGTTCTATGATATAACAATGATGTGATAATGTCCAAATAAAATATATAATGTTTATGTCACCCTAGAATATATTAAATACATTAAATAATTCATTTTAAAAAAATAAGTTCGCATTAAAAACCTTACAAATAATTTCTAAAGGATAAATAGAAAACATATTCAATTATAAAATTATATTATATTATTTTTATTCCTTTATTTTGTATAATCTACTAAATTCAGGGGTGGAAGTATTAAAAGTACATAAAAATTGTTTTATTAAATTTATATTATTCATCATTTAAAATGGTTATACTTGATTAAAAAAATAAATTAATGGAATATACTTTTACATTTTTATTTTAAATTACATAAGTTGGCTACAGATGAGGTGAACACATAATGAAATAAATATATTCAAAGGGTTAGGGGTTAAACATTAACCCATATTATTATTTGAAAAGTTCTATATGTTCAATACGATTAAATTTTTTTACTATTTATTTTTTATCAAATACTCTTGTTCATTTTCCTTTTAATTTTTTGGGGATCTACAGACCCATAGTTGAAATGAAAAACCATTATGCACAAGTCATACCTTATAAAGTTTAATGGTGTTTTCTTTTCGAAATTGTATCTTTATTTTGGATAACCTATATAATATTATACATTAATATTTTATGACCAATATTATACCCCATTTATGATTATTTATTCACTTTTATATATTGGGATATCATTCTCATTCTCAATATTCCCTTTTGTGGACTATAGAATTCTATGAAACACTTTGTTTTTCTCTATTTTATTTTAGAATATTTTTATAATTATTAGTTTTAATTTATATAGATAATGTATTCTGGGATTTTATATTTATTAAAACACCTTAAATAATTTTCAAAGGCCTCTTTTGAAAGGATTTAATGAAATCATGACATGAAAAATCATTTCAAGCCAAATTTTTAGAAAATTTTTCAAATGATGATTTTTAACTTTTAAATATTGACTAAAACTATATTTTATCATTTTCAATGAACATTACTTATATATACTCCATAAATTTTCATGGGAATAACCTTTAATAAATATAGTTTTTCTATTATGAATAAGATTATTATGGGACTCATTTATTTTTAATATGTTGTTATACATATTATGCGTATAAATTTATATATGTACACTACATTAATTTTAAATCTATACATGACATATGACATTGAACATATTATGATGTGATTGGGGGATTATAATTATATATCCATCTAATTAATTGGGTAAAGATTTTATATTTAATGATATTATTATGGATGGATATGATCAAGTTGATATTCTTCCGAATGGTATACATAAACAAGATGTAGTTAGATTTTTCTATAATGTTATATATAACATGATGCAATTAATGTTTTACATTATGTTATTAAGTGGTAAAAGTAATCATTAACTTTTTTGGTATATTTCATTGATATTAATATTCTGAATTCCATGCCTTATTCTTATGATTCTAATCCTATGCTTATGATACAATAGTGATGAAAGTTCTCATCCATGTACGCATAAACAATTGCTCATGTTCTTCTATAATATTTATCCTCACATAGGGATTTTAAATCAACTTTTTATCAACGCATGTCCCCATGTGATCACATGAATTGAGAGGGGTTCATTCAATATATAGGATGTCTTTGATGAAGTATTTAATTAAATTATTATTGAATTATGGATATTGATAATTTAATATATACTTATTTCCCAACAACAAAAAACATATGATTATATAAATTGTTCAATGTAAAAATGTATATAATTATATGTGTAAATAATTTATATAACTCATTAGGTTTGGATGTTTAGCTCTATTAGATTCTGAAAAATTATCCTTACCCCACTCTCAGTGCAATAAAAAACACAATTTTCACTAGTGATTTTTTTTCCATACTATTTTTTTTTACATTATGATGTCATTTTTTAATTTATGTCTATAAAGGTGAGATTAAAAATTTAAGATTCAATGTCGAATTTTATAAATCGATTTCTAAATTTAAATTTAAAATCTGTATATAGGAATTTAAAACCCATTGTTGAATATTATCCCCAAGGGTCTTTAGCCTCGGTTTTCAAATAAATCAACGTCGAATGTCAGGAATCATCAGTCTTGGGAATTAGTTTTTATAAAAACCGATGCAAAATGTCAGATTCGACATGGTTTTTAACATCATTTTTAGATGAAAAATGACGAGAAAATTAATTTTTTATAAAACAATACATGTAGGTTTTGAAAAAACACTAACATTAAAACATTTATACTTTTAATATTAGAATATATTAGGTTGACAAGGGTTTAATTTGAGAAGTCATGAAGCTAAAATAGACTTATTGATCAAAAGTTTTGTTCATCGTAAGGTGTACCTCCTTCAGTTTAAATCGATACAAATCTTTTAAATGAAAATGTGAGAAACAAGAACAAACAATTATACACCAAATGAAAAAAATAAACATAAATATTTAACCTAATTTAAATTCATTTATTCTCTTCCTTTGAATCGATATGTTGTTTATTGTTATTTCACATCTTTTTAAGGAAGAACACATGCAATAATGAAGACGGTGACTGATAAATAATTTCACACCTTTGTCAATGGATCTCAGGAAGATTTTTTATCCTTGTATCTATATTATAATAATTCATCATAATCATAAGAAAAAATATCAATATTTTTAGTGGTAATGAAAATAATAATAATGAAATTAAATGAAGAGAAAACAACACTATACAAATCGTCAATTGAAGAATTATTAAAATTTTGATTATATCAAAGATGTAAAAAATGTTTAAATAAAGAGAATTAATATGTATATATTCTAAATGAAAATATTTATAGTGGTGATGATTTAATATTTAGGAGGTATTATGAAAATAGAAACATGCGTTGTGAAAAATTGAAATATCAAACCCACGTATTTGAAATTCACATTTAAAATATAGTAGATATATAATAGATGTTAATATTATTCTCATGTTGGGTTATTAACAGTAGATATTGAAAAATGTAAATAAGTAAAATCTAACGTCATTTATTTGAAATACTAACACTATAATGTGATATTTAATAGAAGTTACAGGAAAAAATCAATGTTAAAAATCACGCCTTATAATGTTCAAATTTCGACGTCCATAACATTTGATCTGTAAGTCTATTTTAGTTGAACTACCATTAAAATAAACGATTTAGAAATTATCTACAAATTTTATTTTTTTAACATCAGTTATATGATAAGTGATTCAAAAAATTGACTTTTAACGTCCATTACTAAAAAAATGACGTTAAAAATGAAGTCTTATAATATTAAACATTTGATGTTGATAAATTTTGATATGTAAGTCCGTTTTAGCTCCACAATCTATAAAATAAAATCATGAAATATTTGAAAAACTTTTATTTTATTTATAACAATTGTTATGTAAAACAATAATCCAAAAATGTGACTTTTAACATTAGTTACTAAAAAATAAACATTAAAAATGAAGTCTTATAATTTTCATATTTCTATATCCATAACATAGGATCCATAAGTCAAATTTAGCTCCACAACTTCTAAAATCTAATATTGAGAAATTCTCTAAAACCTTTTTTTTATTTTTGACATTAGTTGTGTGAAAAATAAATAACAAAAAGTTAATTTTAACATCAGTTATTAAAAAACAGACCATAAAATTAAATTCTTAAAATGTTTAACTTCCAACATCAATAACTTTTAATATATAAGTCTATTTTAGCTCCACGACCTATCAAATTTAATATTTAAAAATTTTATACAACTTTTTATTTATTTTTAACAATAATTAATTGAAAAATTCATGCCAAAAAGGGACTTTTAACATTTGTCTTTAAGAGATAACAATAAAATTCCAATATTAAAGACTATTTTATCATAGTGTTGGGTTCAATTAATGTCATTCAAACAAACTTTTCAAAACCAAAAAGTTACCCATCACATGAAAACACATAACATATAATAATAATGTCTATATACCAACTACTTTGATTTATTAGGACACCACCTGTCTTATATTCCCAGTTAGGACCCAAGTATCACTGAGAGGAAGAGGGGGTGAATTAGTGATATCTTTTTCTTTTCTTGTTTCCTTATTTTTTAGACAAATTTCACATCCTATTAAATATTTTATTCCCCACTGAACCCAAAAAACCATAGGATCACAAGATTTACAAGGTTCACTACTCAACAAGAGTAGCTACATCCTCGGAAGTATAGAAACAATCCAGTACCACACAATCCACTAGAAAAAAATCCTTTGATGTGGAATACAACGAGTAATATATGCTCTTACAATCGTGTATCACTTTAAAAACAATCCAATAGTGGGTGTGCTACCTCTTAGCACAAATAGGATAAAACAATGTTTCTGTGCTTCTTTATGAATTTTCAAAAATAAAATATTTCAAAAAAATTCTTCACTTTCATACCCAGAAGCTAGTAAGAACTTCCTGGTGCAAACAGCTTGCATGCCACACCCTGCTTGCGTGCCTCCCTACTTGCGCGCCACCTACTTGTGCTCCACTCAACTTGCACGTCTACCCGCTTGCACACAACTAACTACCTATGTGCCACTATTGTGTACAACTCAAAACTTGCATGCCACCTTTGGATTATAAACAAAAAACTTCTTGAACAAACCTCCCGGCTTTACATGCCTCTTACAACTTGCGCACCACTTCTGCTTGCATGTCACTCTGCTTGCGTGCCACCCAGCTTGCATGCCTAATAAATAACTCCTTACTTGCGCGACACTTCTGCTTACATGACACTTTCTACTGCTTGCGCGATCATAGCTCAAATTTTTCTCTTAAGTGTT
Organism: Viscum album; assembly: GCA_963277665.1. NCBI lineage: Eukaryota > Viridiplantae > Streptophyta > Magnoliopsida > Santalales > Viscaceae > Viscum > Viscum album. Next base: position 741,009,487 of record OY728159.1, read on the forward strand.
GATCATTGAAAAATGAGGAGGTTAGTCATCTATTTATAATAAAATTGGTTACTTGTGTGCCAAATACATTTGTACGCTGTTCCTACTTGTGCGATACTCCATCACTTGCACGCCGCTCCATCACTTGTGCACCATTCCATCACTAGCGCGACAGTTTCTTTCTTTTGTAATATTTTGATATGATGATGTTGAAATATGACTTTCGTGCAACATACACTTGCACTCCACTTATACTTGCATGCCAAACTCGCACGCCACTTATAATTTCATACCAATCTTTAAATTTCACACCACTTTATTTCTTTTGTCATATTTTGTTGTGATTATTTTGAAATATGACTTTCGCTCAACATACACTTGCGGTCCACATATACTTGCATTCCACTTTTGAATTGCAGGCCATATTCTTTCATTTTCGAAAAACACTTCTTTACTCCCCCTATCCTTTATATGACTTGTTTCACCAGTTCTTCAGACTTTTGATATTTTTGAAATAAAAATAAAAAATCATCATGATAGTATTCAAGGATTTTACAATGTGAATTGATTTATACTCTTTTGAAAAAGAAGACAAAACCCTGCAAAAAGAATACTCTTCGAAGATCCACCTCCATCCAACATGGTCATAACAATATCCCCCTTTGGATTTTGATTCTGACCAAGATTCATAAATCACTGAACTTAGTAACCTCAAGAAATGGATTACTTATCAATAATTCTAAGCCTATGTGAGATAAATCTTTGTAGGAAACAAGAATTATTGACATCCAAAACCCTGATGTCTAAAAGAAGTGACTATAAAACTTTATCTCCTTAGCCTTCTTCAGAACATCTTCCATGCTTCTACATCGTGATTCATCAATTATTCAATTTTTATGGAATACAAAAACATTGTTTCCTACAACTACTCCAACAAATAGTTTGAATAGTTCACACACATACATGATGGACTCATATCTTACCCACAACTCCCTCTTTATGCATGCTTTATAAGGATAGATTTATGAAACAATTATCCCCATTGATAACACTCCCCAAAGGTAAGATGGGAGAGAAGACAGACACACGTACCTCAAACTTGATGACAAGGAGGTTGGAAACCCATGTTCAACCTCAATTTAGAAAATGGTTCATTCAGTAATGGTTTTGTATATATGTCAGAAACCTGTTTTGATGTAGGAACATACTCCAGCTTCAATTCATTATTCTCCACCTACTCTTTGATGAAGTGGTACTTTATGTCAATATGTTTTGAAAAAAAAATTTGTACTAGGTTCCATGTAAGATTGATTGCACTCTGATTATCACATCCCCACAGTAAGGGTAGCTTAACTTGAACAAGTATATATTCCGAATACATATTCACCCATATAAGTTGGGTAAAATCTTTAGTGGAAGAAACATACTCAGATTCAGCTGTGCTAAGAGTAACTAAATTCTATTTCTTTGTATGCCAACTAACACAACTTTTCTCCAGATAGAAAACTCCATCAGATGTGTACCTTATATCATCAAAATTTACAACCCAATCAGCATTTGAATACCCAAAAAAATCAATATTTTATGTTCCATCATACCTGATTCTATAATTTTTATTCCTTTTATATATCAGAGAATCCTCCTTCCAACAATTAAATGTGATTCTTTAGGAGCACTCTAAAACATTTCACATAAGGTAACAACATAGACAATTTCGGGTCATGAGGTATTCAAATATAATAAACTTTTAATCAGCTTTATAAACACTTTCTGATCAACTTTCTTGATTTCTCAACCTTTATACAACATTGGTCCCACTGAAATTGGTTTGGAAAAAGGTTCTAAATTTTCCATGCCAAACTTCTTCATAAGTTCCTTAGCATACTTATCTTGAGAAAAAAATGTGTTCCTCTTCATTAATATTTGTAACCCAAGAAAGTATTTCATTTCTCACAGCATGGACATATCAAAAAAATTATTCATCTCTTTAGAAAATATTTCACAAGATCTTTTGTCAATTACAACAAAGATAATGTCATCAACATAGGCAATTACAATGAGGGAAGACTCCTGAAATTCCTTGAAGTAAAGATTTCTGTCAACTCTTCCTTTATTGAAACTCATCTTTCTTAAGCAAGTATCAAGTTTGGAATATCATGCTGTCGTAGATTGTTTTACCCCATACAAGGATTTATTCAGCTTAAGCACAAAACTTTCATCTTTCCCAACAATAAATCCACAAGGTTTTTCAATGTAAATTTCTTCATCAAGATTTCAATTTAGAAATGCAGACTTCACATCCACTTGAAATATCTTGTAACCTTGTTGTGAAGCAATAGAAAGAAATATTATGATTGTAGACAATCTAGAAACTAGCGCAAAGGTCTCATCAAAATCAACACCTTCCATTTTTGAGTAACCTTTTCACAGTAATCTTTCCTTGTTCCTTATCACTTCACCTTCTTCATTCAGTTTGTTTCGGAAAACCCTATTTTGTACCAATAACATTTTCATCATCCGGATTGGGTACGAGTTCCCAAGTATCATTCTTTTCTATCTTATCAGGCTTTTCATTCACAGACTAAATCCATTATGGATGATCAAAGTAATCATTCACATCATTGGCTCCACATATGAATACAAAAAAGAATGTTTAAAAAAAAAATTCTTCTAGTTTTAACCCTCTAGTGTTGATCACCAATAATGTTTTGAGCCTCTACTTTCTTCCTCAGCCTAGGATGAGCTATTCGAATTTCATCCTCATCACTTGAAATTGCTGAGTCTAATTCTTCTTCTTTAGTAGGATTACCACTATTGGTAACATTATCAGAATCCTTAACAATACATTATTTTTTCTCCTCAACTTCTATATCAGCAAAAGTATACTTTTCTATCTCAACACTTTGAATAACATTCACATCAAAAGAATCAAAGATTCTTCTTATTTCTTGGTTGAATCATCTGTATCCGCTTCCTTTTGCAGCATAGCCAAGAAAAATTCTAACATCTCCTCTTTGTTCAAACTTTCCAAGATTTACACCCTTTTTTATGATGCATGGACTCCCAAAAACTCTTTAGTTTTTTAAACTTGGAGTTTTTTCATAAAACATTTCATATGGAGTCATATCTGAATATGGTCTACAGAAGAATCATTTCCGAATATACATGGAATTACTAATGGATTGCCTCAGATAATAATGAGAGAGACTATGTTCAAGTAACATAGTTCTCCCCACCTCCACTGGACTTCTATTATTCCTTTCAAAAACCCCATTTTGTTGAGGAGTGTATGGTGAACTGAAATCATGCTGAATTCCATGCTAGAAAAATGTAACTTTCAATCTTTTCATTTTAACACTCTCTACCATTATCAGTTCTCATCTTTATTCTGAATACTGTCATTCTTTCTATTTTTTCCTCCTAAAAGTCTTAAATATTTTCAGATAATCTGACTTATATATCATGTACATAACAAATGTAATGCGAGTAAAGTCATCAATGGAAGTAATGAAGTACTTATTTTCATTTGTTGATTTCTTTCTCATCAGTCCATAAATATTAGAATGTATAAGTTCCAATGGTTGTTTTGAACTATTGTCAACTCTCTTATGCATAGAATTTGTAATCTTCCATTTTTCACAAATAGTGCAACACCAATCTCTTCTTCTTGATAAATCAGGCATATCTCGGACACTGTATCGCATTGATAACTTGCACATGATTATATAACACATATATCTGAGTCTTTTTTTCCATAAATAATTTTCATGCACCATACCCATGCAACAAGTGTTTTGTACTTCATCAACTTGGAACAAGTTCCCTTTTTTATGTTAGCATCTTGTAATTACCTTTCTATCATTTTCACGATTCACAACAAAACCATATTTTCTAAAGATAACTGTGTTTCCCTCATCACAGAGTTGTGAAACAATCAGCTGATTATGTCTCAACCCATAAACATATAACATTTTACTAGATTTCATTTTTTTCCCAGATATGGCTCATCCAACACCTTTGAATCTCAGAGACCCATCATTTCAAAATTTAACTGTTCCTTCTTTGAAGTCTTTCACATTCCTCGGTAACATTAGGTCTCCTGTCATATGATAAGAACACCCACTATCAAGAATCTGTGGATTTTCTCCTCTTATAGAATTCAAGAAATTTTCAATAGTAAGAGCTTTTTTTTCTTCCTTTTCATTCTTCACCTCTAGCTTCTGAGATTTGTTAAGAACCTTTTGTTTTGCTGGAAATAAAACACAACATCCCTTAGAAATATGTCTAGGATGTTTAAATCTTTCAAAAATATTTTCCGATGATTAAAACTTATTTTTAACATTCATAGAATCCTTTTTAGCTTTCTTCTGAACTTCCTTCTCGTACATACCTTTTTGAGAGGATTGACTCCCCCTCAAAACTTATCTTTCATAACATGTGGAATAGAAGTAATTCTATTGATTGAAACAACAGATGTTTTTAGTTTATCTGAATCCACCACAATAACAGCAGTTACCATAGAATGAATATTTCCCTATAAAACTTCTATACTGACCGGAGTTGTGAACATGCTTCTCAAAGACCTTCTTAATAGGACTATACTGACTGTCAATCTTCTGGTTTTCAATCGTAACTTTCTTCTTCAGCTCAGATTCATGTTTAGACTTATCAGTTTAAGAAATGTTAGAAATATTTCTGGACTCAAGATTTTAATGCACTTCTAACTTTTCAACATTGCTGACTTTGGCCACATACATAGTCTTTCCATCTCTGTTCTTATCATAATAAGTTTTTTCTTTCCTCTAAACCTTTGAAGGCAAATTTTTTGGATCCTTCTTTTGTTCATTTTTAGTAGAACTTTCACCGACATCTGAGATAGATTTCTTGAAATAGATATTTATTTCTTTAGCTTTAGAAAGTTTCTATTGGAAAAGTTCCAAATCATCTTCTTTTGCCTTCAGAATTATATCATGATGTTCATTACGATTCTTTGCATTCTCAATATAATTCTTCAGATCATTAATATATTTTTCCATCTTGATTTTCTCATCCAGAAAACCTTATTTATTTTTTAATGTGGAATTTTCATTTATGAAGTTCTTGTTTTCCTTCTCAAGCCTTATGATCTTCCTAAAACATTCTTTCAACTCTTCTTTCAGATGATATTCAAGTTGAGTTTCTTCTTCTCTAGAACTGTGGTTCCCATAATATTAATTATTCACTACTATAATAAAGGTATTCTCTCTAGCCATTTTTAGAAAATTATTTCATAGATTCATCTTCACTATCTTATTCATCTTCATCTGTAGATAAAAATATTGTTCTTTTTGATTTGAAGAAATTCTTATCCTTTCCCTTTGAAAAATATTTATCTTTGTCAGCATGCTTCTTCCACGACCTTCTTTTCCTTCTCTCATCATCATTACTATCTTCTTTTTTTTCTTTTGAGGATATTTAGCCGTAAAGTGAAAACCACTACACAGACAAAACACTTCAAGGGAATTTTACCCCTGTATTTCCCTTCACCTATTTGCACATTCTTAGGAAAAAAAGTATACCATTTCATCAAAAATTTTACATACCTCATATTTAGAATCGAACTCACCAGCCTCATTATAAAAAAGAGTCTACTTTGACAACTCTCTTTGCATCCTTGAATGAAATTTCTCTATCAACTTTTTTTTCTCTTCACAGTCTTCTTCCTTATAACTTCATACGTAATTAGAGTGTTATGAAAATCATCCAGAGATAATATTTTATGGTATCTATCTTCTAATGAATACACTTTAGCATCAAATTGTTTGAAAGAATTATCAAGATATTTTAAACAACTGTAAAATCATCCAACATTTCACCAAGACATCAGATTGTACTAAAAATTTCATTTATCCTAGTAAAGATGTACCCAACAGATTCAGATTCACCCATTTTCAAGTTTACATACTTCTACCTCCAGATTTTTAGTTTTTCGTTATTCACTTCTTTTATTTCCTTCATATATTTTCTTCAACTTATCCCAAATTCCTTTAGATGTAGTGACACATTTCACTCTTAAAAACTCACTCTTATAAAGAGATGAGAGTAATGAATTTTTAGCTCTTCCATAATTCTCAATATTATTCTTATTAGCATGTGTAAGAGGAACCTTGTCATCAATAGGAGGATATCCATTAGTTTTAGTTTCAAGAACATCATACCCAAGAGATATAAGATAAGGAATCATTCTATCTATCCAGATATGATAATTCTTTCCATCAAATATCGGAATCCCCTTACTATTCACAACATTCTAATTTTCCCTCACAACTTCTCTTCAAAACATCAGCAAAGAACAAATGAAGGGAACCTGGCTCTGATACCAATTTAAGTTCCCAGTCAGGATCCAAGTATCACTAAGTAGGGGAGTGGATGAATCAGTGATATATTTTTCTTTTTATGTTTCTTTTTTTGAACAACCTTCAACACTTATTAAAGAGTTTCTTCACTATAGAACACACACAGCCACATGAACACAATATTTACAAGGTTCACTACTAAACAATAGTAGCTATGTCATTGATATGGTACGAAAACAATCCAGTACCACACAATCTTCTATAAAAAAATTATTTGATGTGGAATACAATGATTAGGATATTCCCTTACACTCATGTATCACTTTAAAAACAATACAATAGTGTGTGTGCTCCCTCTTAGAACAAATAGGGTACAATAATGTTTCTGTGCTTCTTTATGAATTATCACAAATTAAATATTTCAAAACAATTCTTCACTTTCCTTCCCAGAATCTAGTAAGAACCTCCTGGTGCATATAGCTTGCACGCCACACCCTGTTTGTGCACCTCCCTGCTTGCACACCACCTACTTGCACGCCACTCATCTTGAACGCCTGCCTGCTTGCATGCCACAAATTACTTCTGTGCCACTATTATGCACAACTCATAACTTGCGTTCCACCTTTGGATTATACACATCACACTTCTTGAACACACATCCCTACTTTGCACGTCTCTTAAAACTTGTGCACCACTTCTGCTTGTGCACCACTCTGCTTGTGCGCCACCCAGCTTGCGCTCCTTAAAAATAACTCCTTACTTGGGAGACACTTCAGCTTGCATGCCACTTTCTACTACCTTCATGATCAGAGCTCAAATTTTTCTCTTAAGTGTTGAGCATTGAAAAATGAGGACGGTAGTCATCTATTTATAGGCATTTTGTGACTTTATCTACAAATACAATTGTGCACCATTCCTACTTGTACGTCACTCCATCACTTGCGCACCACTCCATCACTTGTGGACTATTCCATCAGTAGCACGAGACTTTATTTCCTTATAACTATTTTGATATGAGGATGTTGGAATATGACTTTTGCACAACATAAACATTCACGCCACATATACTTGCGCGCCACACTTTCACGCCACTTATACTTTCACAAAAATATTTAACTTGTGCGCCACTTTTTTTCCTTTATCATATTTTGATGTCATGATCTTGAAATATGAATTTCGCAGAACATACACTTGTGTTCCACATATACTTGCACGCCACACATGCATGCCACTTTTGACTTGCACACCAATTTATTTCCTTTTCCAAAAACACTTGTTTAATCCTGTTATCCTTTATTAGGCTTTCATCACAAGTTCTCCAAACTTACAGTATTTGTGAAATAAAAATCAGGAAAGCATCGTCATAGTATTCAAGGATTTTACAAAGTTAATTGATTGATACTCTTTTGACAACAAAAGACAAAACTCTGCAAAAATCATACTCTTCAAAATTCCTTCTCCATGTAACCTGGTCCCAACACTATCGAAGGCTATTATAAAAATCCAGTCAAATTTACCAAAAACCATAAATCAGATATAACCACTTATTTTTTGAATTTTTAATAGAGAGAAGTGTAACCACAAAAGAAACCAATAATAGAGCAGTTTCAAACCATATAATTACCACTGCAAGTCCAATGTGATCGCTAAAACATTGATACGATCCAAAATGAGGGAGATCTCTAACTTGGAAGAGAGGAAAATTAGTGGGGGTGGGGGTGTATACTTTATACAAAATAAGGGGGAATGGAGGATTTGATAAAAAATTAATTTCATTAAATCTAAAAAAATTATATTTCTTTCCATAAGGCGCCTGATGGATGTCCCTTGGTTACCCAGTAGCTGCCTATGCTATTTCTCACGCCTTTAGAAAACTCACCAAGTATGTAATATTGTTCCACAATGTATACGACATTCTATTTATCATTTTTATGTAATTAGTTTTTTAAAAACTATCTAGTACTACTAGAATCCCATTACTAACCACCTTATAATTGCAAGAACTCAGTATCAACTGTTAAGTACCATTCTACATCAGTTTAAAAATAATACCGCACCCACCTCTAATGCTAGTAGTTCACCCAAACCACCACACTCTATTAAATAATTCTATAATAAATAACCAAATATTTATATTTAAATTCATATTTTATAAGTAACCTATTTTTTATAAATCCAAATTCGATTTTTTCATTATTATTCAACATTCAAATTCAGTACTCATGTTGAAAACATCCTCGTATCTGATCCCACGTGAGCCCAATTTTGTCATGAACAATCCTGGATAACATTCCTAAATAGTACCCAAATTAGCACTAACATGAACCTGAGGGAAATCCTGATCCCTAGGGGATGGAATCTGGTTCCTATGAATCAAAAATTAACCAGAGGTCCCAATTTTTTCCTAAGGGTAACACAATAATATAAAGAAATGGATATAAAAAAAATGAACAATTGGTCTGAAAAACAATCCACAAGGGATAAAAACACAAGTAACTATATACATGTCCTAAAGCAGGTATGTTAACCCAGGCCATCAGAGTAGACCACTAGGACATAAACCCAGAAACTTCAGGTAATTAGTAGATCACACATACCACTCATCACCACACAATCCCAAGGTTTTATAATAAAGATCGTCCACCACATATGAGTGATGATTTCTCTTATCATTAAAATAAAATACAAAATTATATAAATTCCTAAAAGAAATTATAGGGTGTGAATAAAAAATCCTATTATGATCTCTCCAAGAATTTAATAAGAAATCTATAACAAGTAAATGAAAATTTTTAAATTTTAAATAAAACATGTCATAGAAATATTATCCCATATTGAACGAAAACCCGATTTATAAAAAATTTAAATGGATAAAACTAAATTGGTTCTAAATTTATTTTTCTCAAAATCAAGATGTTATAGGAATATTAATCAAAACATGAATGAATAAAAATTTCTATCAAAACTAATGTGAGTAAATAATTTAATAAACACTAGCATATGTAAATAATCTCAAATAATTTTCAAACATAGCATAATAGTAAAAATACATTGGGTATTATTAGCACATGGATTCTCACACATATCAATGAATTACAGATCTCAGTGTGCAAACATTACCAGGTCTAGGAGAAGGGAAAAAGATATGTTCTGAAGGACTAATCACTCTACCCCCAAGATAGTTTAGTATACATGTTCATCATCAATCCATTTTAATGTAGATATAATACAATCCAATCATGTATTCTTACCAAATAACTACCTAGGACCCCATGTTCATTAAGGAAATTAATTAATATTTTAGGGGTCTATAATTTAATATAATAAATATCAAACAGTTCAAATTCTCATTTTAATTTTCCTTAAGATCTTTTTTCAAAAACATTAAATTCATTTAAAAACACAAGAAACAAATGGTTTTTATAAAAAGCATATATAATTATTTTCAAGGTATCTCACTTAAGATTATAAATCATTTAATACCATTTATGTCATTAATATTAGGCTCAAGACATTCATTTAAAACCAAAATCATTTTTTCAGAAACCATACTTTATTTTAAAATCTATTTTCCATGGATTTCTTCATATAGACCATCAATTTTCAAATATTTTATAAATTGGGTCAATTTAATCATTATAAATCATTTGTAAAAAATATTTAAAATAAAAAATTATCAAAGAATTCGATTGATGTAGATTTCATTTTAAAACCACCTACCATAATAATGATCAACAATCACCCACATGTGATGGACCAAAAAAGACTCAGGTGCTAGAAAAATCAAAGGATAATCCTAGAATCACAATTTATTTATTCAATATCTAAATATATCAATAATATGAGAATTAACCACTCTCAAAATGTGAGAGTGAATTGGAAAGTATAAAAAATGACCAATTAGAGATAACACATACTATAAGATAATCAAATCAATAATCAGAACTTTCACCCACAAATAAATAATATCAAGAGAGATAAAATCATCTATATTGACACTATAAAGAGATTAGGGTTGAATAAAATTCCAGGAATGGTATTTGGAGTTCATCCTTGAATTAAATATAATAGAAAAGAAAACATTACCGTATTGTTTTTTTGGCTCGGTTGGTGTCACCTCTTAGCCAATGACCTCTATGGGATACCTGATGGCATCCTCCAGAATGCATGGAATTTTGGAAGTACCACTGGTTTTATGATTGAACTCATTATCTAGCCAGTGGAACTCATGTATAAAGTTTTTCTAAAATCTTGTGTCCACTTGGCTAAATTCCTCAAACACCTTATGACCTATGAAACTAGAAACAAAACCACTCCTAGACCCCTCTAAAAATTAAAATAAGGGCCGAAAACTAAGAACCATTGTGCATAACCATCAGGTGACATAATTCACTAGGTATAAACCTGAAAACAAAGTGAAATAAGACAAAAAGTTTCGTACCTAAAATATTGTAATGATATGTTTCAATCTCCCCGTAAAAAATACTTTATTTTTATAGAAATACTATTAAGAAGATTCCACCACAAATAGATGAGGCAACTAATCTCTCATAAAATTTTCACTTTCCCATGCCTTGTGTGAAATAGAGATGTACTTCCATAACACCTAAACTAAGGGTATGAAATTTCTATAAAGAACCATTTTCTGAGTATCGATAATCCAAATAATATTCTCAGTCATGGATAAATCATGTTCCACATCATGGTCCTCCTGCCTCAAGACATGGGATGGAATAGAGATAAACATCATAAGACGTGACACATGAAACATGTTACGGATTGATGTCATATTAGGTTATAAATCCAAATGGTAATACAACCTACCAATATTCTCAACAACCTCAAATAGTTCCACATATATTGGTTATATCTCTTCTTATTTACCAAGTTGTTGGGGACCCAAAAATTGTGAAACACTTAATAAAAATGGATCACCAACTGATAAATCCAAAGGGTTTCAAAGACAATCATCAAATTATATAATGATTTTCCATTACCATTCTCTAAAAAATCAATATAATCTTTATCATTATACTTTGGACCAAACATGTTCTAACAAAGCTTCACCATCCTCTAACCAATAGAGGGAATATCTGCAAAGTTGAATATACAAGGCCTTAATGTGTTCCATCTTTATGAATGAAATGTAACTATTGTTGTAAGTAATCTCAACTAGTCCTAAGCCTATATCCCAAGATACACCAAAGTATAGGAAAAAATACCATAATTTTTTTCAATAATATGTACATATCATTATATTTGACAATATCTATGAGGATGGTATGACATTATCAACATTACATGGGATCCCATAACCTCTTGGAGGACTCTCAAAAATAAAGAAGTGAATCGAGGATCACTATTAGAAAATATAATTGAGTTAAATTCATTAAATCTATTGATTTACAAAAAATACATATTTCCCAATTCCTTAAATTTGGTCATATCCTAAATGGGAATAAATTGAGCTGGTTTATTAGTTAGCTAATTACCACCCATGTCAAATTATTTCTATGAGGAATAAATCAAAACCCAACCACACAATCCATAGATATACCATCCCACTTCTTAGTCCACACATGAAAGTGAAAAAACAATCTTAAGGATTATTATTATCAACTATAATATATCGAAAAGTATAAAAATGTTAAAAAAAATTAGAAAACTCCTAAAGAAGCGCATACATTTCATATATAGAAATTTTATCTTATTATATGAATATTCTATAGATAAAAAGACAATACATGAAAGAATAATATATTTCTCATGCCATTATAAACTTCGATATGTTAAAAATGGGTATATAGGTGAACTACAACATCTCCCACTAAGTTTTTCATAACTAAAACCTTATTAGTGATTCACACAACCTCACTTTTTTTGGAATTTTTCTAATTGGAAATGTGCCTATCTTGTTTGAGGATTTTTTTCTCTCTATTTCTTTCAGACGACTTGAAGCTTAGAGCATGGAGAATGGGGACCCTATTTTTGAAACCCGAATGGCTTCATTTACATAAATGGCCTTTGGAAATTATTGTATCATGTGTAATAAATTCATTTTCTCAGGTATGGTTTCATCTTTAAGGACTAAAGTTTCTCCTATAGCATCCAAATATTTTTCAGGATATTAGAATAGTAATTGGGAATCCTATTCACCTTGATAAGGAGAATGAGGATGGTGGTTTGGTCACATTGTCAGGATTTTGGTGGAGGTTGATCTCAGGTTTCCTATGATTGATAAGGTATCACTTTCTACACCTTCTGATAACATGAAAATTAATGTCGAATGATGAAGAAATCCTCTATTCTACAATTAATATATGGTTGTTGGGCATTATTTAGAGCTATGTCGGAAGAATGTGTCATATAAGGAATGTGGGATGAGAGGTCATCCAACAAATCTTTATTGAAGGAATTAAAATACGAAAGACACTTCTTTGTCAAAGCCCACTCTTCATAATGGAGATTCACTTGATGAGCCTGTTCCTACTGTGGATGATGTGTTGATTACTGGGAAATTTCATTTCTATGTGTCCTATTTTAAATGTAATGGATTTATGATGGATGTGTCTCCGAAGAGAGTGCACAGTAGATCCTCTTTTACTAGGGTTGATTTGGATAAAGTGGTTACCTCAGTCAAGGCCCCTACACATTATATGGAATTTATGATCCTAATCTCTCTCAGGTTAGTGTCTCTAATCAGAATGATTAACAACTGTATGTGGTCTGTCATTAGGAAATCCAGAAGCTCTTTCTGGCCTCTGAATTTCTTGAGAAATGGAGGAACATTTCTGATAATTAAAGAGGTATTGTTGGTACATATCCTAGGTATCTAAGAAGTGGTAGGCATGCCTCTTATAAGGATTTAATCTTAAGCACTGAGGAAAAATGATTGATAGTGTGGGTTTCACCTCTGTAACCTAAATATGAGACCATGTAAGGACTATTATAATCATTCTTACTTTGTGTTTACCATATCATATTCTAAGGTGTCATGGAAGGTGGATGTAGATATCGTTAATATTTTTAATCAGGATAAGTCTCAATATGAGTGGGAGATTCCTGGTGACTCTGATTATAGAAATGATACATTATATAATGATATGTAGACCAATTATATATGGGATGAGGTAAATTCTGATTCTTTAACCTAGTCTATCACTTTTCTATAGATTTTATTTCCTAATAAATTGTCAAGAGATTTTTTTATGGCTGTAAATTCTTCGTAAAACTCTTATTAGGCATAGAATACATAATAAATGTCTTCAAAATATGGGGAAATAGACAAAATAAACGGTGATCATAAATACCATGTAATGGTAAACAAGGTAGATATCGACCTAATATCAGCATAAGGGTATGATAACATTAGTATAACATTTGAAAAACATAACCTTAATATCATAGAATAGAAACATCATTTATGATATAAAGAAATGTATTTTATAAGAAATGAATCATAAATAAGTCAAATAATATAAGACATGAAATCATGACATTATCATAAGACATAGATTTTTGGCGTTCATATAAGCATAGAAAATATTACATCATGGATACCCACCCAGAAATTCATAACACCATACGGCAAAAAAGGCATTTAGCGGCGGTTTGGTTTTACGTTTCGCGGTGGTTTAAACCGCCGCTAAATAGATTGGTGGCGGTTTTGAAAAACCGCCCCGAAATCATGCGTCAGGAAACTATTCGCGGCGGTTTGCAAAACCGTCGCAGAACATTTCGCGGAGGTCTTTTCGCGGCGGTTTTTTTATTTTTTCCAAAGACTTTACCACTCCAGCAAGCTCGTCATGTTTTTAATAAACAGAATTTAAGATATTTATATATATTAATTGAGAAAACAAATAATACATAAATAATAGATATAAACTCAATAATATATAATATATAATAATAATAATAAATAACACATAATTAATAATTATAAATAAATAATAAATAATAAAAATAAATAAATAATAAATAATAAAAATAATAAATAAATAATAAATAATAAATAAATAATAAATAATAAATAATAAATAAATATAAATATAAATAATAAATAATAAATAATAAATAATAAATAATAAATAATAAATAATAAATAATAAATAATAAAATATAAACAATAAACAATAAATAATAATAATAATAATAAATAATAAATAATAAATAATAAATAATAAACAATAAACAATAAATAATAAATAATAAACAATAGATAATAAATAATTCATAATAATAAATAAATAATAATAAATAATAATAATAAATAAATAATAATAAATAATAAATAATAAATAATAAATAAATAATAATAAATAAATAAGAATAAATAATAAATAAATAACAATAAAGAGTAAACAATAAACAATAAACAATAAATAAAAAATAATAAAAAATAATAATAAATAATAATAAACAAATAATAAAGAACAAATATTAATTATTAAATAATAAATAATAAACAATAAATAATAATAAATAATAAATAATAAACAGTAAATAATAATAAACAATAAATAATAAATAATAAATAAAAATAAAAATAAAAATAAATAATAAATAAATAATAAATAATAAAAAATAAAAATATTAAATAATAATAAACAATAAATAATAATAAACAATAAACAATAAATAATAAAAAATAAATAACAAATAATAAAAAATAAATAATAAATAATAAATAATAAGTAATAAATAATAAATAATAAATAATAAACAATAAGTAATAAATAATAAATAATAAATAATAAATAATAAATAATATATAATAAATAATATATAATAAATAATAATAAATAATAATAAATAAATAATAATAAATAAATAATAATAAATAAATAATAATAAATAAATAATAAATAATAAATAATATATAATAAATAATAAATAATAAATAATAAATAATAAATAATAAATAATAAATAATAAATAAATAACAATAAAAAGTAAATAATAAACAATAAACAATGAATAATAATAAATAATAAATAATAATAAAAAAATAATAAAGAATAAAGAATAAAGAATAAAGAATAAAGAATAAATAGGAAATAACAAATGATAATAAATAATAAACAATAAATAATAATACACAATAAATAATAAATAATAATAAAAAATAAATAATGAACAATAAATAATAACAAACAATAAATAATAATAAACAATAAAAAATAAATAATAATAAATAATAATAAATAATAATAAATAATAATAAATAAAAATAAAAATAAATAAATAATAAATAATAAATAATAAATAATAAATAATAAATAATAAATAATAAATAATAAATAATAAATAATAAATAATAAATAATAAATAATAAATAATAAATAATAAATAATAAATAATAAACAATAAATAATAAACAATAAATAATAAGTAATAAATAATAAGTAATAAATAATAAATAATAAATAAAAAATAATAAAAAATAAAAAATAAATAAAAAATAATAAATAATAATAAATAATAATAATAAATAATAAATAATAAATACGAAATAAAAAAATATTTAATAATAAATAACACAAAGTAAATAAAATATTATTATTAATAATTAATAAATAATAAATAATAATTAATAATTAAGAAATAAGAAATAAGAAATAAGAAATAATATATAATATATAATAAATAGTAAATAATAAATAATAAATAATAAAAAATAAAAAATAAAAAATAAAAAATAAATATAAATATAAATAATAAATAATAAAGAATAAAGAATAAAGAATAAAGAATAAAGAATAAAGAATAAAGAATAAATAATATTTAAATATAAATAATAAACAATAAACAATAAATAATAAATTATAAATAATAAATAACAAATAATAAATAATAAATAATAAATAAATATAAATAATAAATAAATAATACATATAAATATAAGTAATAAATAATAAATAAATATTAATAATAAATAACAAATAATAAATAATAAATAACCAGTAACAAATAATAGATATTAAATAAATGAAAGTATATTATAAATAGTAATTAATAAATAATAAATGAGACACATGAAAAAGTATGAAAAGACGTCATAAGGGATGAAAAATCATGAAAACGCATGAAAACGGATGGAGAAGCATGAAGAATGAGGCTTCAGAAAGAATGAAAACGCATGACAACTCTGAAAAACCCCTTAAGAATTCAACCTAATCATCATAATAACCCACAAAAAACCATTGATAAAGATAACAAGTCATGGAAACTTAAATAAACAAAAATAAATGGAGCAACCGTTAAAACCCGTCAAAACGATCATAAAGTGACAAAAACATTGGACTCACATTAACAGAGATAACTTATGATTCGAGAGTCCGTTTTAGATCTGTGACCAGTCAAATCAAGGATCCTGAAACAATCTTCGACCTGATAGGTGAAAGAGTCCAAATGGACAGGCGGATCAGAAGTTACGACCATTTAAAAAAAAGCTGACGGGGAACGGGTGCTAGAAACGATGCATTGAAAAACATAACAAAACCGATACCCCCTAAAAAGGACATAACTTATGATCCATGAGTGCATGTTGGCACCGCGACCAGTCAAACTGAATCTCATGGAACGAGCTACAATCTGGAAAGTGGAGGAGTCCAAACCGACACGCAGAACGAAAGTTAGGTCCATTTGAAGACAAGTTCGACGGGACACTGGTGAAGAAAACATGGTTTCAGAGGCCTTAGGAGAGGTTTTGGGGGTCAAAAAACATGTCGTTAACTTTCTTATGTTGAATTGGTGTGTATCTCTCTTTGTTGGGTTCGATTTGATATGTGGTAGAGCCCAAACGGACACCCGAAGCAAAAGTTATGGCCGTTTGAAGTTGGAGAACTTTTTTCAACTTTTTTATAACTCTCATATATTCCTCACCTTATAATTTCTCAGGGTTTTGATTATATTTACCTCTAGATCTCTTCATGAGCTTCGATTTGACTTGTCGTGGCGCTCCAACGGACGCCTGGATCAAAAGTTATGGTCATTATAGTGATTTCGGGGTTTCTCGTGTTTTTTTATTTTTTTCTTTTCATTTCGCGGCGGTTTTAACCAAACCGCCGCTATTTCATAGCAGTTTTTTAAAAAACTGGTGCTAATCCTTGAAAAATTAGAAGAAAATTAAAAATTTAAAAAAAAATTAAGGCATTTCGTGGAAGTTTAAAAACCGCCGTGAAAAAACCACCGCTAAACGACCATTTTATTGTAGTGACATGTTATGTTTCGGTTGACCACTAGTGTAAATTCATCAGGATTGGGATAACCTATGATGTACCCTATTTTGAGTTTGGGATAACCTACCATGTACCCTCTTTTGGGTTTGGGATAACATCCTATATATACTCTTCTTTCGATCTTGGGATAACCACATATGTACCCTCTTGTTTTGGATATGGGATAACCTATCCTATACCCTTATAGTGTATAAAAAATTAGTCATTTCCCAAAGCATTAGAGGGAAATATAATTAAGCAACCACCCATAACATAACGAGAATCATACAGATGTGTGCCATAAGAAAACAAAATATTCATCATACCAGAACCCATGAAATAAAATGGGTTTCATAAAAACTTTATCATAGCATAACATGTGGAATTGAGATGGATTTCATAATCATTTCATCAAATAATTGTAGAATATCTTATAGAAAAGGAATGACTTTCATAAACATATATTGATCATAAATATAAAAAATACACATAAAGAATATGGGTGGTATCAATAGATCATATCTATAGTGAAGCTTATGTAACATCAATGAATGTCATATTATATGGAAAATTATTTATAAATAACTCTTGGAACATTTCTTGAGGAAAATATAAATTTTTTACTTTGAAATTACTTATTTAAAATCTAAATAATTCATAAATATTAAAGAAAAAAAATATCTTTTAAAAAAACATTGGAAACATTTAATGTAGGATTTAAATCCTTAAGTGTTCATCTTTTTAGAAAATACTTATCATGTCATACATAGTAAAACAAATATTCCTTTCACACTTTAGTAAAAAGTAAAAAGATCCCTGTTTGGAAAATGAAAAGAAGTTTCAATTTAAAGTTTTTTGTAAAAATTAAAGCACGGATAACGTTTTCATCAAAAAATCATCTAAAAATTTAAAATACATTATTTAATTTTTTTTATAAAACATGGACATGGAAAGAATTTATTTTCAACTAAAGATAAAAATATGTTTATTTTTTATACAAAAATCATATCGGTATATCGTGTAATTACATAGAGGGATATAAAAGGGAAACATGTATTGTA
Source organism: Viscum album (assembly GCA_963277665.1). Classification (NCBI taxonomy): domain Eukaryota; kingdom Viridiplantae; phylum Streptophyta; class Magnoliopsida; order Santalales; family Viscaceae; genus Viscum; species Viscum album. Next base: position 741,028,081 of record OY728159.1, read on the forward strand.
CAAAAACAACCAAATTATAATAAAATGCATGAGTTCCTAAAGAGATAGATCAAAATATTTTATCATAAAAAATTTAATCACAAACAATCTGAATAAATAAATGGGTTGTAACACAAAATTTAAACACTTTGGTAACATTTGAATAATAATCTCCATAAAAGAAAAATAGTTATATGGATATTTATATATGATATTTTTCAGGATAATAATAAAAAAAATTCATGGGAATCATATAAACACCGCAAAAAAACAATTTGTGTATAAGGAACATGTTCCATATAAATAAAAGTTAGGCAAAGATCCCTTACCCAAAGTAACGAATTTCTTAATACACACCAGAAACACATGTATAATAAATATATTATTATTATAAAAAACTTATAGAACCATAATAATATATATAATACTATATATTATTTACTTATCACATTTTATTACTTCTATATTATCACTTTCCTTTTTAAAATCAAATTTCGGGTAATAGCTACTTCATTTTTATGTATATTTGGTTTCATATTTTTGGACATTTTACATTGAAAATGGTTATATCATATAAAGAATTTTAAATATCATATAAATATCATATATATTACCTATAATTTTATTTAGAGTAATCCATAAAAGTTATAGATTGAAAATGAATTACACCATTCATGGAGGCAGTTGGTCGTACATACCCATGAAAGCTGTTTCCTTTTTCTCCATGGATGGAATGGAAGAAATTAAGATGAAAAATCAACTATAATTTATAATTTTTATGTCATCGATATAATATACATTCATTAAAGCTATTTTTTTACCATCCATGTCAAAATAAAATGAAAAAATGAGTTGCATCGCTTCGTGGAAGAGGTAGTCCAGATGTACACACGCGCATCGTTATCCTTTTCCAACAAGTTAGAAGGTAATAAATTATATGGGATATTATAATTCCTAAATTCAAATTACTTAATATATGTAATATATATACTATTAATACATCATTATATTCACCCATGAGACTTAGTGAAGGAAATAAAATTACAACGGTTCATGGGGTGGTAGGCCAACGTAGCCACATTTGACAGTTTCATTTCACATTTTATAGAATATGAGATGGATATAAGATATTATACTTAAATAAAAAAATCTAAGTATATTTTATATACTTACATCCTTATATCATCATATTTGACAAATATTTTATCAAGGTGGAAGAATCAATAAAATAAAAAGTCTCAGTTAAGAACAATACCTTTTCTTATAAAATCCCCTTAGATTTGCACCAAAAGAGCTACTAGGAGGGTTTAATTATAAAAATAAATCCTCTAATTTATTTTAAGGGTTTTAATTTATGGATTTGGTTATGTATTTTATATACCAAAAGGATCTTGGAGCGTGGAGAGGAGATGAGAGGATATGTACTAATATAAGTGGGGGAAGGAAACCACATGGAAACTACATCACGATTTTCCAAAAGAATCCATAATGATAAAGTCATTAAAATGAAAATTAATTCAAAATTGACCAAATATTCTAATTTGGGATAGTATAATATTAAAATATGGACATACAATAGGATTTATACAATTTTTATTGCTAAAAATATCTATATCTTTTGGTTTAATCACCCTGGTAAACCTATTTTAACCTCATCTGTAGTAATTAATTTTTAATATTTTTAGTATTCATTATGACAAGAAATTAAGTATAAATTTTTATATAAATTTAATTATTATGATTAAGAATATTTAATTTGTATTACCAAATTAAATTCAAAAAAGTGTCGGAATTTAATATAATATTAAACCCATAGATGAGAAAAAAAATTCTCTTTTCCAAAGAAAAAGTTTTTATAAGTATAAAAATATTTATATTAAAATTATAAATTAATTTGATTCTAGTGACCTAAATTAGAATAATAATGATACAATTTAACTAAATTTTCACTTAATTATTTTATAAAATTATGTAGCTTTTTAAATATTTTAATCAAATAGTATGTTTTCAACAAAAATCTGTATTTTTCACTATTCATCTAAAACTTAATCATTTTAGATATTATCAAAAAATCACTCTATGATAAGTTTGAAATATTGATTTAAAATATGAAGTTAATTTTTTAAAATAAATTCTCTAAAAGTTTAAAATTTTACGTTTATTTTTTATTCACATAAAGTAATATATATCATTTTTTTGAGAGAAAATCATATTCGAAGCATATAAAGATGTTACCAAAAATTAAATACGTATTTATTGATATATTTTATTTATAAAAACCCTTCACAATTTGTTTTTTTAAATTATTCCAATTCATTTAGACAGTTTTAATGGTTTTGTTATAAATATAACATTAAATGATAATATTTTAATAGAATATTGTGGTTTGTTTAAACTCAATGTTTTATGTAGTACAAGAAATCAAAGAAACTAATTTTATTTGAAAAAGTATTTCATAAAATATAAGGTTGTTACATTATACCCCCTTAAAATGATTTTCTCCCACATAATTACATCACTTGGATACAAACAATTGGGGATACTCTTGCCTCATCATATCCCCAGGTTCTCATGTAGATTCCTCAAATTTTTGGTTTTGCTAGAAAAATTTGACCATGTGAGTGGTCTTGTTTATTATAAATTTCTCACTGTGATCTAGAATCTTCAGAATTTGTTCTTTATAATAAATATCACAATCTAGTGGTATGACCTCTGAGTTCAGTATATGGGAAGGATTAGTTTTATACTTCCTTAGGACAGATACGTGGAACACATCACTGACTTCAGAGAGGCTTAGTGGAATCCCCAAGTGATAAACAATATCCCTACATGATCAAGAATATCAAAGGGTCGAATATAATTAGTGTTATAATTTTATTTAATTTAAAATTTCACTACCATATTCTATTTATAAATTAATAGAAAATCCTTTTTCTATATTTGAACTCCAAATCTCATCATTGATTATTAACATAAATTTTATGTTAACATTGAGATGCCATTATGTGTTACATAATGGATTTAATGTTCTTTACCATTTTTTTCTAGATCAAGTCTACATACATTTTACTCTCTAACTTTATCCCATCACATTGGATTTTTTCACTTGATTGTTTAGTTGTATTCATAAGGATCTAGATGAATTCATGATTGAAATATATTATTATAAGAAAGCTAAACTATAGGAAAGTGTGGATCACAACCACCTATGAAATCTATAGAATAATTTCTTAACATACCCTAAATGGTTTTAATGGTCTTATCATATGAAATATTTATATAAGGACGATACATCAAACTAAAACTCCACTTATTATTCAGATCATGAGGAATACATTTTCATAACATCAAGGTAAAACTTGGTTTCTAATCCAATGGAATAGAATGTAGTAATCCATAAATCATTAACACTTACTTAATGTATATCATAGAAAGCTAATACAGATAGAAGTATTATTTTGTAGAAATGAAGTGTCTTGAATTTGTATATAAATCCACTACAACCCATATAACATTATTCCCTTTATATTATTTGGGGAGTCCTGTGAAAACAATCCATGGTTATATTTTCACATTCCCATGATGGTATGGGTAATGGTTATAACACCCCATTAGACTATTATATCTCAAAAATATCTTGACGATGTACCTAACATCGAGATAATTTTTTTAAAACCTCCATTCATGACATCCCACCATAAATACTCATTAAAATAGCGATACATTTTTGTACTTACAGGATGGATTGAGAATAATGACCTACGAGCTTCTTTTAATTGATCCTTCTTCAAATCAGGTATGGAAATTACACATATATTATTCCTAAAACTTATAATTCAATCCTAATCAATTTTAAACCCTAATAAAATATATATCCTACTTCTATAACTCTAATTCATTCTTCTGTGCCCCATTAGTCTTCACTTGGATAGATGGTTGAACACTCATTTGAGAAAGAGAAGATTTCTCCACGTTTTTCAGTATTTCAAGATCCATCCTTTTGTAAATCCATAAATATTGGATCATTTGTGATCCTAATAATATATAAGATAATATAATCCTTTTGACTCAAATAACTGAACCCCATGTTCAATTTCCCTGGGTGGTAATGTATTGAGCATCCATAATATTTAATCATCTCCAACCACCTACTCTCGTAAAAGTTTAACTCTTTATATATGAATATATTATTTAAGCTCCTATGATAAGTATATATATCAAAAATTTATCTATAATTATAATTACTCCATATATTTAATGAAAATTTACCACAGCTAACTCCAGATAATAATTATAGCAATTTTCTCAGGAATCATCATTTTTAACGAGTTATAATCTATCACCATATCCTTAAATCCCATGGTTATCTCAATGATAAAACATATGTTCCCAAAATGAATTAATATTTATCCATCTCATTATTTTTTTTAAAATGATTCACACTAACCAAGAAATCATATAGTCTAGTGGTAGACGTTTCACCCTTATCATCCTTCAGTTGTGGGTTCAATCCCCTCAACTTTTTAGGATGTGACATTTTGTATTTTTTACTAAAACAACAGGAATATAAATATTATAAAATCCATAAGAAGATAATATAAATACTTAATCATAAATGGAAAGATAATCCTAGAAGGATATCAATACCTTCAAATTTATGAAAGGATCATTCCTCCTTAAATAATATTTCATGTTGAACATAGGAGTTACAAATACCTTGTTTGTATAATATGTCTCCCAAAATGCCATTAATAAACTTAATATCCAATCAATTAGAACCTAAAAAAGGGTTTATAAGACTTTAAACTTATGATAATCCTTTAAATGATAGACCAATTATGTTATACAAAAATCTTATGTTAATGTAGATATATATTCTTTAAAAATTATCACAATCATTAGATGTTTCCTGATATGTATAACCAAAACACCATTGGTAAATATACTACTATAACATAATTATTGAATCCCAAAACATATACAATTAAAGATTTTCACATAAATCGTTTGAATATAATAGGACCTTACTTTGGTCTAGGTAATAACCTATATTTTTGGGTATTGAATCAAATAATACCAAAATTCACCACATATAAAACATTGAATTCCTTATAAACTCATTGCTCTATAACCTTCATTTCCACATAGAAACAATATTACCCACTATTTGATAATTTATTCTAGGTTATTCTTCCCCCTTTCTTGACATGTATAAATATGATTCTTCTTCCTTATATGTACATTTACACATGAGATTTCAAAAAATTATATCTTCCTCTTATTTGATGTGTAATGAATCTCAACAAAGTTCATGTTGTTAATCACATATTATGATAGAGGACTAGTCAATATCACAATATTTTTTACTCCAGTAATCATTGAATTAGATGTGAAAAATCACTAAATTTTCCATCACATTCAGTGTTAACATGATTCATCCTTGCTTCATATAATAAAATAAACAACAAAGAAAAGTATGTGAAACAATACTCATATGGGGAAACCACATAGTCCTGAAAAATCATTTATAGGATATATAAATCATGAAACCTTACTCTAAATCTATAATGTCTTAGGTTTAACCTATGTCATTCATGTTCCTAAAATTATTAAATCCTTCATGATGGTTCCTAAAGAGTTTTTGAATTTACAAAACATATCCCCTGGTAGTGCCCAACTCGATGTGCTTCAAGGCCCACTGTCGTTCACTTAGTGATGGTCCAGTCAAACCACAATGCACCCTTTTAGGAGTTTTTACCCCAAGGTAAAACTATTCCAAAGCCACATCTACATGTAGTATCTAAAAGTGGATTCAATTTCTTGGAAACCACTTTCTATATACTTCACCAAAATTCCAAGATATTTTTATATACTTAGATATGTCCATATGGTTCTCACTAATGTTTTCTTGTCCTAAATTATAGAGGTTAAATAAAAATTACAATGTTACCAACTATAAAGACCCTCACTTTTCATGCACTGAATTTTCAACATATTTGAATAGTATTCATTAAATTACAAGATGGTATATATCAGAATCATATTAGATTAGTGGATTTTTAAACATGGATATAAAAAAAATTATTGATAGGTGAACTACATAATATCCACTAAGTTATTTATAGTTATAACCCTTTTTAGACATATTAAACATAGTAAATTTATTCAAATCTTGGGGAAATGGAGTATAATAATGGGTGAGATCAAATTGAATGAAAGTTTAAATTAAGGAGATCTCAATATAACCTGAAATTAAGGGTATAGAAACATTTTTATAACATTTTATAACCACAATTTCATAGAATAAATCATAAAATTGAGTAATTGAATAAATCCTGATAGTTTATAAGACATGAATCATAAAGGAATCAAGGAATATAATCCATGAGATAATAAAATTCACATATGACATTTATTTTTGGCCTACACATAATTATAGAAAATATTATCTCAAGGCTACCCACCAAGACGTTCAAAACATGTCAGGATAATGATAACCACTTTGGCACTTGATTCAATCTTGGGATAACCTCCCATGTACCCTCTTTTTGGATTGGAATAACCTTCCATTTACCCTATTTTGGTATTGAGTTACCCTTATGTGTACCCTCTTATTTTAGGAAATAGATAACCTCTATTATACCGTATTGTTTCAGGATGGTGATACCCTCCCACATATCCTTTGAGCTGAAAGAAAATTAATTATTTACCAATTCATTAGAGGTCTATGTAATTATTTTCCCACTAATAACATAATTATAATCATATATATATATATTACACAAGATTAAAAAACATTCATCATATCATAACCCATTAAAATAAATAGGGATTATAAACATTTCATCATAGAATAAACCATGTAAAATAGATGGTTTTCGTAAATGGTTCATCATCTCATCAATTCATAAACAATAGAAAAGGAACGAGTTTCATAAAAATAGTTTCATAATTAATATGAACCTTCCATGGAAATAATAAGAATAGTATCATTGAATCTTATCCCCAATAAATCCTAGGTAACATTAAAGGATACCCTCTTAGTTGGAAAATGATTTTTAAAGATCACTTGTAATATTTTTCTTGGAAAATATGTTTTTACATGTATTTATCTTCAAAGTTAATTGTCTTCGTAATGCATTTGAAACAAATTAAATGAATAGTCCAAAAAATGGATTTAATTATATGTTATTATAAAAAATATTTTAATAAATAATTCAAAAAAATATTAAATAAGAAAATTTGGATGAAACATCATCCCAAATTTCATCCATTGACCATTTTTATCCAATTACCACCTTTTAAGTAAAATTATGACCCGTAAAGGCATAAGAATGTGTTATAATGGTTAAGGATAAAAAGGTTAACAAGGGTTTTAAATCAAACGATAGGGATTGAGATTAACATGTATAAATTTTATTGGTTAAAGTTAATTTTTCCTTATCATGTCCAAATTTCACAATTATGTCCATTTTTCTTCACTATATATGATTATGATATATATTATATTTAAATATTTTGAGTAATTTCATGTATGTCCTTTACCTCACTTATAAAAGGGAGGATAATCATCTCTTTAATTCATAAGTATTGAGAAATATATCTCAAAAAATAATTACCCTAATAACATACAACTTTAATTACCTTATTTATTTAGGTTCTTTAATTATTCTGTGAACATCCTAGGAATTATTAAGGTTTAAGCTAAATGAGGTCTCTCAAATAAGTGGTAATCTTATTTACTAGATATTTCACTATTTATTTCTTCATATACATCCTTTAAATATGATGTAACCATAATAAAATATTTAATCCACTATCTTAAATATACAAAATTTTATTATGATTTTGTTAAAAGAATTTTACACCTCTATTTCATCCCATGTAAAATGAAAACATCACTCGTGCGTATGTAGGACCTACCGTCTCCCTGCAGTGACATAATTTGTTTTCATAACCACATTATATAGATGGTTATAAATATATAAATAAGAAATATATATGTGATTTATGATATAATTATTAATTTTAAAATTAAATATATCATTTATCTTCTTAAACATCCAATAGTTTAATAAATGATAATATTTCTTGTATGTACGTGTCAACTACCACTTCCAAGAAGCCCTATGATTCATTTTTCATGTTCGGCTTTCATGGATGATTATAAATATGTATATAATGAATATATACGATATTTATATCAGTATTAACAATCTTTATATCGTTGAACCGTGATCAATATGCAAGGACCATAACTTCTGGACTGAAACACTCCTGAAAAATGAACCAATTATAACTCGGAAGAGTGAATTTAATAAATATTTACTAATACATGGTGGATAAATTGTTTTATATAGAAAATATATTATATTAAATTTATTAATATGGTTCTTTAATAGTATTATAATATATTTTAATTTACTATATAGGTGGTTAAAATCACTTACAAGGTATTTCATACTTTGAGGAAAGAGTTCTCCATCTTGATGTTGTTTTTTAGACATATTTGATATTATGTGCATATTTACGATTTTTTATTGTATATACTTCTAATTTTGAAATTTATATCATGTATACTTATTAATGGTCAGAATTTTAATTTATATTTAAATTATTTCATCTGATTGGCTTTGATTAGAAAGTTATCAAAGTGGTAAGGTTTTATCATCTCAAAATTTCTTCTTCAGGGCATATGCTATATTATAAAACTATAATTTATTATGAGGTCTATAAAATCAAACTATTTTATTATATAAAATTAATATATTTATATTCATTGTATTTAGTGTTTCATTTTTAGTAATTTCATTCATGGGGGTTATGATACAAAAATTATCAAAGCATTAAGGGTTTATTTCACAATCTCATTCATATTCAAGAATGTGTATGATTATATTTATTTTTGGTGATTTAAATGATATTTATATCTTAAAAGATAAGTATTTTATTTACTATGTAAATTTAATAAAATTAATGGTTCTCCTTTCATTTTTCACTCTATAGGTACTTAAAATTACAAAAATAATGTTGTTTGAAAAACTGACAATTTGTTTTATTTAATTAGGGATCTTTTTCTTCCATTCTAATATTTTCTTTAAAATTATTTAAATCATGTTTCTAAAACTATATAATGATTTATTAACGTAATTTTACAAAATTTATAATTTTTATAATTTTTTTTAAAATTAATCTTCATGTCATTTTCCGAACAAGTTACTTCTTACAAAAGGTGTGAAGAATTTTTTAACATTTACTGCATGAATGACTTTTCCCATCACTATGAATATTATTTTATTTTATGCTTATTGTACATTTTTCCATTTTTATTTTCAAATAATTATTTTCATAACATTATAGAAATTTTTATATTTTAAATATGATATTAAGAAAATAAAAAGGGTATTTTCCTAAAAAAATATTTCCGTAATCATTTAAAACTAATTTCATCCATTATAATGAATTTTGATGAATCTTATGCTTTGATAGGGATATAATATAATGATACCATCTAAAATATTTCTATTTATGTATTATTGTTATGTTGTTCTATTTATTAACTGGGGGAAATATTACCATTTCATATTCTAGTATTATTAATGATTTTTATATTGATTCTGTATTGAATTGTTATTAATTTATTTTATATGATGAATGAATTAGACTTAATAAGCGATGGGTGTGTCCTATTATTTTGCCTTGCTACATGACACGATCACATGAGACAAACTAGACTTGGTATTTGGTGTATTCTTTCTCAATTATTTATGATATCTTGGAAAAATTCGTTGAATGTGAGTTTATGATGTTTGCCATTATGCATTCCATCATTTTAAAATTAGTTAATGTTATCCATGTGATTAATTATGTTTTTATGTAATCCATTGATATATATTTTTTATATTTTTTATATGATATATTATATTATATCATATTTCACACAATTTATTCATGCTTTATTTATTCTATGATAGTTTTTGTTCTACACTATCCTTTACTGTGCATCTGAGTTCAAAAAAATTTATGTTTTCCTTTAGCAAGGATACCAAGAAGGGGTTTGTAAATGATAAATGGGATATACCAAAAAAAATGATAAATTTATAACTGTAATATTATATTTTAATTAATTTTAATAAATATAATGTGATAATAATTTATTTTTAACTAATGTAGAATGATTACCACTATATATGGGTTACTAGAGTTGGGGTGGTAAAGTCAGTATCACAAAAATATTTTTAGACCTGTTGGGAACTATATTTTGGAAATGATATATTGTATAAAATTACCATATTATTTAATATAAGGATAAGTGTAATTATATGATAATATCATAATTATTTGGAAAAGTATAGATTTAATTGTTTTCCTAGAAAATACATCTCTATTGGGATACTAGAAAGTAGATGTAGTGTGTTATAAATGCACCTAGGGGTAATAAGTTTGAAAGGGAAATAATTGTTATTAAACTAATCCTAAATGGTACGTGATGAGTATGACTAATATTGATCTCCTATATAGGTACTCTTAGGGGATAAACTTTTATTATTTCACGTTTTCATTATTAACCATTATGATGAATGAGAGGATAAAACCAATGTAATCATATAATATGGCATAGTGATATGGGATAAACCTAAAGTGTAATATATTGATAGATTTAATTTTTATCAAACGTTTAAAGGAATTGATAAAATTTTAGGTTAATATGATGATATTTTATGATTATTAAAGATATTTTGCGATAAATTTATGTTAATACAACCCTTAGTTTAGTATGTGTTTTAGTGAAAATGTTATTTGTGAAAGAATTATTTATTATTTTTTATACATAAATTGATATTCATTTATATAATTTAGGTATATTATGATATTGATGTTAATATGGTTAATTTGAATGAAATGGTTATCATATTTTAGGAATACATGTTTTAATTTATTGATAACCTTGTGATTAAAAATTGATTTGTTGGATATGTGATTATTGTTATTTTTGAATAAGTGCATTATATTGGAAAAATTATGTAATTATGGTAAAACGAAAATGTGGAATAAGTATTAAGTAAATTTAGGAAGCATATATGATTTTCTTGTGGTTTTATGGTGGTTTGGGTAATTTTAGAAAAGGATAAGAATTTTTAAGAGAATATATGATCATGGTATTCACATGTATTGTATGTGATGTGATGAGATAATATTCATTATTCTAAGGAAAAATGTTAATATGGTTCTTGTAAAACAAATATGATCATATATTTTGTATTATTGTGTTTTAAAAATTTTAGACATATTTTAGAGGAGTCTTATGGATAACGATTTATGGAACAATTTAAGATGATCTTTGGGTTTTATTATAGAGGTTTTATCGAATAATGTATTATTTCATCATATAATGATTTATCCATCTTTCATAACCTTTTCTATATATTTTTGTTTTAGTAAATATGGGGACACATAAAGAATGATTGTTAATTATTTTATTGATTTTATGATACATTAAAATTAATTTTTTTTTCTTCCATAAAGAAATATTAATTTTGAATATTCATTTTTTTGGGGAAATAGATGATATATAAGTGAAAATCAATCATAGAACAACCAAATGATGTAATTATACTTATGAAATTGAAATACTTGAGATAAAATCTGGGTGGGGGTGAAACTCTTTGTTATTGTAGTAGTCCTTTTGAAAGTACTATGCAGAATAATAACAACGAAAACTATAAATATTATTTGGTACTTTGGGGGACTTATTTGTGCCTATGGGTCTTAGGGAATTTAGTCCTCCAAAGGCTATAAGGCTATAGGGCCATCCGGACATAAGGACTTCAGGCCTCAACGATTTTGGGTCTCCAATGGCCTTCATTCCATAGAGATTTTGAGCTACTAAGACTAAGAAGCAGCCTAAGAAGAATATACACGAGCAGGCCAGTAAGATGATTCAAAGAAAAGTATAAACCACCAGAGCAGAGCTAATCAGATTTGATGGATGAGAGGTTATGAAAAGCTCAATTGATACCAAGCACCATGCATCTCTACATAGGGAAATTCTAGTTGATCAGCCATGAAAGGTGGGGAGAAAGGATTCATTAAGATGAATATGTTGGGGAAGGGTTGTTTCATGTGTGTCAGATCTTAGGCTTTCAAGGTCATGTATTCAGACTTGTGCCTCTAGGCCTTCAGGTCATGTATGGGCCTTGTGCCTTGGGCCTACGTGTCATGTAAGGGTTCCCCATTAACCATTAATAAAGGGATATTAGCCAAAAATAAAAATAAAAATATAAGGCAATTGGGATTTCATTGTAAGTAAGTATATTTTCTCATGTTCTCTATGTTGAGAGAAAAATAACCCCTCAACTATAGGAAAAGGACCTTGATATAAAAATTTCATTTTTCCATCTATTTCCATTGAATTCATGGTCTTCTTATTCCCTTATTGAAATATGGTTTTGTGGTAATTAATATTCTCATGATCATATTTTCTATCACTCTGTATTTTTCCTAGAACATTATTTTTACCCCCATATCGATATTTTCACTTAATACTAATTTAATCCTTATCTGGGAACCAAATTACATTTTATTTTAGATATCCTTTATGTTTCCCATTCACCCATTTCAAGGTAAGTTTTATTATCCCTTTGTACGATGTGGGATTTCCAAAAATTTGTTTTCAAATATTAAAATTTCGACTACCATGATAAAAATTATGAGGGAACAATTTATTTAGGTTGGGGGGGTGGAATGGAAGAATATAACACCCTCAAAATTTAGTTTTAATGAATACTATGCTTGATAACTTACTTAACATGCAACACTATCTTTAAAAGAAACACCTTCAACTATAAAAATAATATTCTGTAAATGTGACCATTAAGATAGCCATTAAATTGGTGCTATGGATAGAAATAAGAACATTATATGAAATATTTTTAAATATTTTATATAATGAGAAATTTTTTTTATTTATCCATAAAAATATTTAATTTGTTTTCAGTAAACTCATTTTTGGCTTCAAAAAATTATTTTCTTCCGAAATGGTTTTTATTGATTTTTTGCCTGAATGTTATAATTATTTCCATTTTTCTTATAAATTTTAATTGAGGTAATGAATATATTTCTTTAAATTATTATTCCAATATTATATTAAACTGATTTTTTGGGTTTTTCTAAAAAGTTGTTAATTTTTAGAGAATGAAAAAAAATTATGAGTTTTGTAAAATTGCTATTTGTTTTCTTCAATCAAAGTAATTTAAAGGTCCCTTTAGGTGTGTAATAATCATGGAAGAGAAAGTGGGAAAATCAAAGGAATATGATGTACCGGTTGAGGCTACTGATGCAAAATTAAGGCCATGGCTTGATTCTACTTAGGTTGATTATGTGGGGCACAAGGAACTTTTTGATCTATGTAATTCCAAGAAAGACCACTCAGGTTCTAGTGGGATTCCCGAGGAACCCTTTGATCTAAAGAATAATTTTGTGGAAGTTGTTAAATCGATGATGAATGTGGATTTCTATGATTTTGGTCTTCCTTCTGCATGAATAATCATTCAAAAAGGTCGTGTTGCACATGTTTCTCCCAACCAGGAAGCCATCGAAGAAAGGATCAAGCTCTGTAGGTAATTGAATATCCTAAGGGTTTTGAATCTGAAGGGTGAGAGGGCTTGGAGGTTTGTGGATCTGGTGAACATGATTTTAGAGATCTGGGGTTTTGGGGTCTAGCACATGAATTACATGGGAATGGAATACTTTCAAATAGTTTTCTTATCTGATTATTTGAAGAGGAATTCTTGGAGCTTCGTTTCTATACCCTTGAAGCCTGGAATTCATAGGATTCAGGAGTGGGATTGTAATTTCGATCCATTTTATGTGAGGAAAACTCATACACTGATACGGATCCCAATTATGAAGGCTCCATTGGCTTTATTGGCACCCTAAGATCATGTGTGATATTGCTTCCGCTTTTGGAAACCCCATCAAGATTGACAGACAAAATAGATTATCCACAATTTTGGAACTATTATCAGGTACTAGTTTGAGTGTACAGAGATACTACTCTAGCTGATGAGGTGGTTCTTACCACAAAGGATGGTAGTTTTAAGTTGGAAATTCATTATGAAAGGAATCATAAGTTCTGTTTAGATTATAGTGTTTTTGTTGACTTTTTCCAGGAATGGAATAGGTCTAAATTTTGTAGTTTCTGTTACATCGAGGGCCACGATAAGAAGTCACGTAGGAAGAGAAGTGATAAACATAAGGGGGAATCATGAGGTGCTTCATCCTCTCAGATTTTGGATTTAACAGAATAGGATCAAGTGTTGGATCTGTTGGTGGCTTCTATTGTCGAGATTGTTGATATTGAGAAGTTTTCTATGGATTTGAGTATATTTCATATTTATAAGAAAATAAGGATCGTTAAAAAGAATATTTAACTTTTACTTAGTAACTGAGGTTTTGGTTCCTACTACCCATAATGTGCATAGTCTAGTTGCTAACAAAGAGGATTCTTCTTCCAACCCTCCTCAAAGGACCCTAGTTACAACACTATGAAAAAAATCCCATTATGGGTAAGGTCGTTTTTATGGCACGTATGAAATATGAAAAAGAGCCGGAAAAACCCCCCATTTAGCATTTTCATCCTTATGCAAATATTTTAGTTGAGACTATCCTTGAGAAACAAGTTTATGGGGTTGGATCGACTTTGTTGAGCCCTATGGGTGGACATGGATCATTCTTTCATGATTTTATAGTAAACATCACTACTTTGTAGAAGGTTTTTTAATGAACACAATCGAGAGACATGAAAGATTTATTAGGAAACATTCTCTATGGCATCACATTAGCAGGTAGATGCAGATACCTATCGATGTGCCTCGTCCAATGACTCCATGTTGAGGAATATCCACCTCAGATACTAGAGGAATATTTCTCTAATGTCCCTAGTGGGAAAGCTACCAAGAAAAGAATATCACATGATTCTCCATTTGGTATTACTCATTAGCCCAAAATATTCATACCTCTTTGAGGGAAGCTTTAATTTGATGATTTTGATGCTCTATATGAACTTTCTGAGAAGAATGATATTCCCTTAGAGGAAGTGTTTCCTAAAGGGAAGTGAAAAGGAAAGAATAAGAAGACAATGTTGGAAGCAAAAATAAAGGGTGGGCCTCACACCATGGGAAAAACAACCTTGTCTAAATGAAGATCATCTTTTTGAATTTTCAAGGGTTTGGGAATGCTCCCATGGCCAAGGCCCTAAGGAATTTCTTTCTGACTAGAAAGCCATTATTTATTCCTTTATCTAAACCGAAAATGACATTTGATATATGGGACACTTTTAAATGGGTGACTCTTGGTTACTCTTTTGTCTCATAGAATCTGAATGATAGTGGGGATGAAACTCTTTGGATTCACAAGCATGATAACATTAATAAGATCTCTTGGTTTTGGAATCAGAAGGTTGTATATATTGTTTTTGGTATTTATCGATCCTCTATTATCAGTTATTTTGTGTATGCATCCAACTTCTACGTCAAAATAAGGGAGTTGTGGTGATATTTTTGAACCATATATACTTAGCTTGCACACAATTGGGTTTCCATGGGGGAGTTCAATACCATTCTCCAGCCTGATGAGAAAACTAGCACTCATTTCAATAGATTGGAAGCCACTGATTTATCCTCTTGCATCGATAGCTCTCATCCTCCTAAAGTATCAATCACGGGTGAAAATTCACATGGTGCAGGTACACCCCCAATGGGCATCATGATAGTAAATAGGACACGTGCTTTCTCAAAATTGATAACATGCATAATGCTATTGTGGTCTCACGAATGAATTTACCCAAGTACCACTCCGATCATAGTTCGATTTTAGTGGATATTTTTACTAGTCTGTTGCAATCCTCTCCTCATTCATTTAGATTTGGGAACACTTGGCAGGTTATTATCAGATGCATGGAGATCATTTCCAATGCCTTGATGATGGAGGTGATTGGAAGCCTCCTTGCAATCCAGTCTAGAAAGTTAAAACATGTGAAGAAGTAGATTAAGGATTGGAGAAAGTCATCATTTTCATATCTAGAAAACCACATTACGGCGGCGGAACAACACCTCTTGCATTGCCAGAATTCATGTCAAAATTAGTACGTCCCAACCAGGGATGAGATTCAGGCCCTTTTTCACCCTGATGACCATATTACCCTTCAAGAAAGGGTAGCTAAAAGCCAATAAAATGTTAAATGGTTGCAATAAGGGGGTAGGAACTCAATGTTTATCAAATTTTTTACATAAAGTGAAGAAGACACATCAAATTATCACTGCTATTGAAATCAATAGATCCGTATAAAACTTAGAAGCTGAAATCTCTAAAGTTGTTGTAAGTTATTTTGATGACTTATACTACAAGAAATGGAATCATGACATGTCCCACATGCTTGATAATATTCAGGACACCATTACTGGACAACATAATTAGATGTTAGTGGTGGCACCAACAAAGAAAGAAATAAATGATGCACTATTTTCCATGAATATTGAAGTGTAGCTGGGCCTGATAATTTCGTTAAAAAATTATTTATATTCTATTAAGACATTGTGAACCATGAATTATTTAGTGCTATGGGTGAATTTTTCAATCATGCAACCATGCCTTACAATGTCAATTCATGTATCATTGCCTTGCTTCCAAATAAAGAAGGCACCTTGGATATTAAATACATTAGGCCAATTTCTATTGGGAATGTGATACCCAAATTCATCAGCAAGATAATTTCCCTAAGGATTAATAATATTGCTGGTGAATTAATTACCCCCAATAAATTTAGGTTTGTGACCGGGGGAACATTCATAGATATATTCTAACGACATCGAAAAGTGTTAACATTATGGGGGGTCTGACAAGGGGATCACCTATCTAGACTTCTTTTTTCTCGGGATGAAGACTACCTAAGTGTGTGTTTAAATGACCTTGTGTAAGATGGTTTATATAGGAAAATCAATGATAGAAGGGATTACTTCACCCCATATCACCTCTTTTACACCGATGACTGACTTATTTTTTGAAAGGAAGATAAAATTACAAATTCTTGCATTTCGAAGCTATTTTCTCACTATAAAGTCATTTATGGGTAGGTGATTAGATGGAATAAGTCTTTTATTGTGTTCAAAAAATGGATGACAATCCACAGATAGAACAAAATATCCAAGAACCTTGGGGTGAGGAAACAAACCCTTCCTTTCATTTATCTTGGCATGCCACTTTTTTAGGA
This sequence comes from Viscum album, assembly GCA_963277665.1. Classification (NCBI taxonomy): domain Eukaryota; kingdom Viridiplantae; phylum Streptophyta; class Magnoliopsida; order Santalales; family Viscaceae; genus Viscum; species Viscum album. Next base: position 741,045,329 of record OY728159.1, read on the forward strand.
AAGATTAAAATGTGTTTATCTTGAAAGTATTTACTCCAGAATCATTTCTCATATGGTGACCTGGAAAAGAAAATCTACCTCCGAAGTGGGTTGAATTGATTTGGTGAATTTTGTGATTACTTTATGTTTTTCTATTCCTTCTCTGTATATAAATGGCCTAGAAAACTCATTAAATAATTTCATGTTTTAATCAAGAATTTTATTTAGACTCGATGAATTTATGAGATAATTCATATTACTATTTATTGTAAAGAATGTATCATGATAGTTGACATGGGAGGTATGGGTGTCAAGGATTTGAGTTTATTAAATGATGCTCTAATTAGTAAGTTCACACAGAACCTGGTTTCTGGAAGTGATGTGTCACTAGAATTTCTTTCATAGAGGTTTCTATACATGTTGTAAAATGGGAACTCCATTTATGTCATCTCCTCTAATTGGCCTTCCATCAAGCATGCCTACCATGGAATTATCCGATGCTCTACATAGATGTTATGTCCAAGTACTAGTCTTAATATGTGGACAAGGCGGTGGATGGAAAGACCTATAGATGAGATAATGAATGTTACATACCCCATGAAAACTCTCTCAATCACTAATTTATATAATAATCATGATCTTCAAGGTTGTTTACCTTGCCCAGTTTAGTTGCAGGTACCATGATACAGTTACAATGCCTAGGTATTTATGGCATGGACTCTGAAATTGGATGGGATCCTCACTTACATGGAGTTCTATAGGAATATGTGTGATGGATCTACTCCCACTCCTACTTGGATGCACAGATTTCGAAAGTATTTCATTCCTCTAGCTCGATACCTTCTTGTATGGTGGGTCTGGAAATACAGATTGCCTGTGAAAATTTTGTTACAGTGAACTGGGATGCATATTGCACCCATCTTCTACTTATTCATGTAGGCCGATGAAACTATATTTTTTTCTCTCATGAAATTATTCATCCCAAATATGGTATCATTTGTAGGCACTGTTTGGCACTTCCTTCCAGATGGTTAGCCCTGATAGGTTCATGTGTTCCATCCATGGTGTTGGACATAGTGAACAAATTTATGCACTATTGCTGCTACATATGAGTTTATCTGGAAGGCATGAAATAACATTTCCTTTGATAACTACAAGTCCTCTTTGAAGGCTGGGATGAATGTGATATATAAGAAGGTTTTATCCCCCTCTAAAATTCAAAAAGAATGTAATGAATAACACTATTTTTGATGTGATTATTATAAAGAATCTTTGTCTTCCTAGCAGGGTCAAGAAGCCCATAGTGTTAAAATCAATCAGATGGATCCCACCTATCTGCCCATGGTTTAATGTGAATGTGGATGGGGTGGACTCTGGTGCAACAGAAATTTCAGGATGTGGTGGAATCTTCCACACCCATCAGGGATTCATTAAAGGATTGTTTTAGTACTATATCTGTATTTGATCTTAAATTGAAGATGAGATTTGAGAAATGATCAAGACCATCAAATATGTGATTCAACACGATTGGATGCATATCCGGGTGAATCAGATTCTACCACCGCGGTGGAAATTTTGTAGACGAATTCATAGAATGTTCCTTGGAAAGATATTCTGTCATGAAGTGCATGTCTTGGTGCTCTTGATCGGTTGCAGTTGGACGTCACTCATATCCAAAGGGAGGCAAACCAGGTTGCAGATTCTCTTTCCAAGTGGGCTATCATAGAGGTTTTGTTGAGATGGTCATTTATTTCTCTAGATTATTTCTCCCATTTTGTTGAATCGGATATGCATGGTGTTTTTTACTCACATCTTTCTATTCTTTTTTGTTCTTCCACTTTTTCTAATTTGTATTAATTTGATAGGGATGGGTTTTTCTCCGACCCTAAACATTCTTGTTAAAGTTATCATTATATATAATATTTGTGTTTAAAGTAACATGAGAACTATTTTATTAATAAAATCTAAATAATTTCAAAGTAATTTACATTATATTTTATTTTGGTATAAGTTCATTTTTTTGCCTAAAAATACAATTTATCAAGAAACTATTTTTCATTGTAGTTTACACATTTATATTAATATTCATTTAGTTCAATTCTAGAATATGAATTATAAAATATTTATATCATATTCAAAATTAGAAGGTTAAAATTTGGTAAATATTTTTGTTTTATTTTAAATCATTATTTATAGTAACCATGGTAAATCTTTGTCACCTTGGTAAGTGTAAAAGATGAAAAATGAGGTGAAAACAATGATAAATGGACCAAAAAAATCAACGAAACATTAAATTATGTTATTTTATGCATGTTTTAATAAAATATTTTCCACATATATTATAATATAATAATTTATTTCTACTTTCCTTTTTTTAAAACATTTATATTATTTCAAGGAAATGGTATATAAAAAATGTGACTTTTTAGATTTTAGTTTCTCTTATTTGTGTTAATCGAGATTAGAAGATGTAATGAAAAAAATGAAATTTTATTTTTAACATAAATAAATTATTCTTATGATAATTATTTTTAGTTATTATATAGTGACCTTAAAATCGTACATAACATTGATAAAACGCTTGTGGAATTTGTAGAATAATAAATATTTATGATTTAAAAAACAACAAAAATAATTTTCATTGGATGAATTTTATAACTAAAATGACTGACTGAAAATTAATTTTTTATTTTGATAGATCCCCTTTTAAGGGATATGGGAAAACCCACCATGACATCAAAGACATAAACAAAAAAATGACCCCAAAGGTCTAAAATTCCAAGACAATAAACAACCCACACAAGAAGAGAAAAGACCATCCCTGCATAAAAAACATTAATTCCAGTTTCCAACATCCATCACTGCTCGGCAACATGTTCCCTGAAAAAGTGAATGGGAATGGTACAAATGGAAACAGCCATAACCTCTCAAAAATCCAAATTTGTATGGAAATGGTAGAGTGAAAATTCATTTCCCCAAACCTCATCTGGTGCAGCCACTTGTAGATGATCTGTTTGTTGAATCTCTTGAAAGGAAGACAATCGAAGCCAAAGAAAAACATAAAACCTTGAAATCCAAACCAAAAAGGAAAAATATTCCATATAATGAACCTCCTATTCCACATAACAACTTCCTAAAAACAACATCACGATTAATCATCGGACCTTCCAACTTCAACGCCTCCCTGATTAAAACTAACACAACAAGATTCAAAGACATCAAAATCCTAATAATAAGACAAAAAATCGATGTTCAAAAACATCACCACATTTAAGGTTTCTAGAATTACAGAAAATGGAATGGAACTCATTTTAAGTATCCCGTAAATAAGAATCACACAATAGATTAACCCAAATCTAAAACACGAACAATAGATTCACAACCCAATCCAAAACATGAAGGAAAAAATCGAACACAACAATCCAACGCCGACCACCCAAATTCTATAGCTCACTAGAAGAGGCCCCCGCTAGAATATAGAACCCAAATCCCATCTCTGCCATCTAGACTTCTCACGGAGACCACAATATTGTTCCAACAAAATCCCAATCGACACATAATAGGGAAACAACGCTCAGACTTCAGAAGTATGATCTCAACCATTGGAATAGCACCATGTTGCCATGGGAAGCCAGAGCTAGTGAAGGTGTAATGAGGTGTGAAATTGTCCAAAAAATGGTGTGAATATCCCAGAAAACCGATCCCATGAAGTCACGTGATGTCATTCATGCGTATGTGTAAACTACAATATCTTCAAAGTGATGTGATTCATTTTTCATGTCCGAATTTAAAATATTATTATATAAATATATAATTAATAAATATGATATTTATATTATTATTATCAATATATATATGATATATCCATGATCAAGAAGTGAGGAAAATAAAATCTGAACTAAAAAAAGTATGAAAAACGAAATAGTTATCACATGGAACTATGATTTTACAGAAGGGTTGTTAATAAAAAATTGATAAGTTATTATAAGTGGATATTATATGATATTTTAATTATAAATATGGTTATTTATTGAAATTATAATAAATTTTAATTTATTAAAAATGGGATTAAAATCACTTATATTTAAATTCGTACTTCAGGTAAGGGTTTTTCATCTCAAAATTATTTTGGTGATACATGTTTGATGTTATGCACCTATTTACATTTTTTAAGTGTGTATAAAACCCATTTTACATGGTATATCAAATTTATTATTTAATTTGTGGTATTTAATGTTATAAAAAAAATTATTTTATTCAAGGTGTTTTGATATAAATGTTACCAAAGAGGTAAGTGTTTATCATCCCAAGTTATCTTCTTTGGGGAATATTTTATGTTATATATATTTCATTTATTATGAGGTGTATTTACTTAAAATTTGATATTTCATATCATTAATCTCTCTATTTTCATGGAATCCAATGTTTCAATTAATGTTATTTATTTCATGGGGGTTATGATGAAAATGTTACTAAAGTGGTAATGGTTTATTTCACAATTTCATCCTTATTCAGGATTATTTATGTTTAAATTTATAATTGTGGAGTTGTAAGTGATCATTATTTATTAAAAAACATATATTTTATTATAATATTTTTATTTATTGAAACTAAAAGTCTTGTTTTCATGTTCGTCTCTATTTGTACTCAAAATACAAAAATATGAGTTTATGGAAGACTGAATGTTTTTATACAGTTGGGAATATTTTTACTCTATGTCTCTGTTTTGTATAAAATGTTTTGATGAGTGTTTTTACAATTATTTAGTGATTTGTTAAATTCGATTTATCCAAGTTTGTATTTTTATAAAATGTTGTGAAAGGAATATTATATCATTTTCCAAATGAGTTATTTTTTATGAAAGGTGTTTACAAAATATTTGTTTTAAAGTTTACCACATGAATGAATCTTCTTATAAAAATGAATATTTTTTTCCTTAAGTAATATGGTAAAATTTTCCAGGGTTGTTTTTGAATAAAAATTTTCCCAAATATTCTGAATTTTTTTATATTTTGAAAATGTGTTTTCAAAATGAAAAGGCATTTTTCAAAGAAATGTTACAATGATATTTTAAAAGTAATTTCATATATTAAAATATAATTTGACGAATCTGAGGCATTAATGGGTATATAATATAATAATACCATCCACATAACTTATCTGGATGGCTTATAATCATGTTGTTCTATTTATTGAATTGGAAAATATTTACATTTCTTATGTTATTTTAAAATAATAATGTTCATGTTGATTATTTATTGAATTGTAATTTGTTTCTTTCATATGATAAATGAATTAGACTTAGTTAGTGATGATTGGGGACTACTATTACTCCTAAATTCATTTGTATGTATCATAAGACAAACAAGACTGGGTATTGGGTGTTTTCCTACATAATTATTTAGGATGTATTGGAACAAGTCCTTGATAGTAAGATTATAATGTCTTACACTATGCACTATAGAATTATGAAATTAGTTATTACTATCAATGTGATTAATTATATTTTTATTTCATCCATGTATATATTTCACTATTATGATATTATTCATCTGAAATATTTGATTATTGTTACATTATACCATATTAATTCTGCTTTATTTATTCTATGATTTCATTTATTGTATATTTTCCCTTACTGGTCATCTAAGCTCACTATTTATTATGTTTTCTTTTCCCTAGGATAACAATAAGGGATTTATGAATGATTTAACAGACATTATATAATAATTGATAAATTTATCACTAGAATATTCTATTTTATTTAAAATTTTGAAATAAAATATGAGAATCTTGTATCTATATAGTCTCCCAAGACTACTAATCTATTCAATCCTATCAAATGTGACCTATTTTATTTTGAGGGAATGTTGTAAGATAACTATTGAAAATGGTTTACTAGCGAAATGGTGTTATATTCATGACATCCTATTTTGTAAAAATATCTGGTAAGGGAGTATGATATCTCATTTTGATTCAATCATAACCTTATATTCATTTTATTTTACATGTATTAAAAAGTAAATATCAAGGTATCTAAAATAAAATATCAATGGATGTATCATAACATTCTGAACAAATATTAACATGGTATCCAATTCCAATTTCAATTCAGTACTAGGTTGGGTCTCTCACACAATAGCCCAACTCTTTATTACATATCCACAGTTGAAAAATAGAAAACATTTTAATTTAAAGGTGAATGGTATTCACTTCATAAAAATATTAAAACCAATGATAACATGGAAAAATATAACAAAATATATCATAACTCATCCCATGTTTACACTTAGGATATACCCAAAAATAAAAAATCTCCCCCCTCATCAAGTGGCTTCGAAAATTACCTTTTAAGGTACACTAAGTCATAATGATTCAAAGGAACCCTAACCTTGAGTTACAAGTATAATATTCTTATTAATTTACATTAGGATCATGATAATTAATTTAACTAAGTATCCAATCTAAGACTAGTCCCTAGGTTATCTCCTTTAATAAATTAATTCCTCTTCATTAAAAGAATTTGAAGGGAACCTTTCATGTTCTTATTTGTCCAATAATACTAAAGAAAGAAAATATTAGAGTGAAATTATGGATCTTATAACACTTAACCACATTATTATAGTCACTATTGACCATAGAGTCAAATTCTCCCACACTAATGACCACTAACAACTTGAATTGTATCATCCCATATTTTAAATGAATAATTTTTATAAAATTATTCACTATAAAAAGTTGTTTTTAATTTTTTTATGTTGAAATCCAATAATTCATGTACAAATATATATTTACCCATATTTATTTATTCATTTATTAAATTAATTATTTACATAAGAAACTAGAGTATATAATATATTATGAAAAAACATAAAAAACACATAATAAAAAACACAACTCTATTTAAAAACAATCGAATATTACAAATATAAATAAATATAAACAATAAAATTAAATTTATTATAAATTTATTATAAAATAAAAAACTGTATATAATTGGAAAATCCAAAAGGTCGTAGCTGATTACAAATATCACTCTTTAGAATAACAAAGTAATAAGAAGAAAAAAAATTAGAGATATTATTTGATTATTAAATAAGATTTGGGAAATTAGAGATAAAAAATATGATAATTATAAAATAAATAAATAAGAAGAATATAAAATATTTTTAAATCCAAAATGACAACTGGAATAGTAAACCTAACCGTTTGAATAGTAGCATAACCATTAAAAGTATAACTATACCATAGGAATAGAATAATGACATGTAAATAACAAGTAAAAAGATTGAAATAAGTCTATATAAATATTTAAATGATGTTAAATAGACATTAAAATTAATAATCTAAAAGATGGTATAAATTAATATTTTTTAGAAACTGTAGTTTTAATTATTCTGTAAAAAAGTTGTTTCTTATTTTATTAAATAAATATTAAAATTATCTAATTTAATACATTAATTAAATAAAATGAATATTATTTTTGGAATTAGTTCATTAAAATTTCAAAGATTTATTTATTGGTATTTTTCTAAAACAATATGAATTTTTATATGAATATCACAAATACGCTTTCAAAATAATATTTTCTATGACATTATCATAATGTGATATCATTGTAATAAATTATATTGTAGATATCTTAACCTGAAATAGATTTAAATAGTAAAATTATTCGCTTTAGAAATAATAAATTCATATTATTATCCTAAAAGGTAATGTTTCAATGTCTAAAATTGTAAAGTGTTCTATTAAAAAGCTATATTTATTTTTTTCTTCCCATATTTTTTCAAACTACTTAGTTTTTTGGTTTAAGGGATTAAAATTTATAAAACCATGTATTTTTTTATAAAATAATATTTATATCCTCATATAATACCACTATTACTTTCCTTGGTCTTTAAATCATATTTTATTCATAATTTTAACCAAAAATACCATTCCATATCAAGTATCGATACCCCAATCATCTACATATAAAATCACTTGTAAATTATTTTCCAATAAAAAATATTTAATCAATAAACATATAATAATCCTCCTAGGAAACTTAGATAAATTTATGTTTCATCTAACTACAAGACTCTAAAATAATTAAGGCCTTATTGAATTATCAAACTTTAATAACAATGTTACATTATTTCATATTCCATTATATTTCATAACATCCATTCATTAATTTCTATTACAAATTATATTAAAACATGAAAAAATAAATTAATGTGTTTATAAGCATGAAATAACAAATATTGTGTCACTATAAAGTTGTCATAAGGTATTTATAATATATATACTATTTTTCTCCCCACTTTGTGGAGGTTCCATTTAATAGTTGGTTTAACCACCTATGAGGACATTCGATTCCTTTATGAGTGGTCATTTTAGATTAAATATATAGACTTAATTATTGTAATAAAACCAAAAATTTATTTTAAACTATTTATAATTTATATATTGTTTATCTCCCATTCTTTTACCAATGTCTTGTCAATTTTTGATTCATCATATATGAAGAAGTTTTCAATCCACTTAATTATCATTTCTTTCATGGATGGTTATCATATATTACGTATAACATTTAGGTATGCCATTTTAGTTATTTTTATACTTATTAATGAAATTTATAAAATGTATAAATAATAATTATTAAAAAACATGAAATAAAAACAATAATGGGATAATTCAAAAAAACATTGTCCTCAAACTAAATTATCATTAATTAAATGGTAATAAATAAATCCTAATTATTATAACTGATCAATAATAACATAAATGATTGAAATTTACTATTTTATAATTTAAAACCATTATTTAATTTCATATTATTGTTTTTATACATCCACATACCTAATAATTCAAATCGTATACCTTTGTGTTCACGTCAAAACATACAAAGTTTGAATGGGGTTTTATAATTTAAATTTCCTCTATTTTGAATTCACTTATCTAATATTATTCATCAATATTTTATGAACAATATTATATTTAATAAATGTTCATTAATACATTTATCATATATTGAGATATTATTTTAATTATTAATATTCAGTTTTTTTGATGAATACACTGTATCGAATCTTATTCCATATACTATATGAAATACTTTCTTTTTATCAATATTTCTTAAAAACGTTTTTTATGTATTTTTCAATTTATTTTAAAAAAATTTATATTACGATTAGGTATATTTTATTACATAAATTTTGTATAATGAAATCCCTCCCATGATGATAAATAAAAAATAGTAGAAAAAAATTCATTTCAAATTTTCTTGTGAATTCACTTAACAGTAAATAATCTACGAGTTCAAAAACAAAGTTAAGCCACTTTTTTTTATTTACTATAAATATCCAATTTTTATATTCAATTAATTTTCCCCTGAATTAACTTTCATTAACTATTTATATTATGATTTATGAGATTATTATGGAGCCCATTTATTTTAATATCAAGTTATATATATTTTTTCCTATGAATTTATATATGGTCATTGTATTCATTTTCATTATATATAGATCACATGATTTAAGAAGTATTATGATGTGACGTGTGGGCCAAGAATAATATATATCTCTGATAAATTGGTAGAATATATACATCTAATGAGATTATTATGCACGAAAATTTTTCATTTAAATTTGATCATAAGTTTTTGCATTTGCATGATGTAGTTAACATTGTACATAATGTTATGAATAGTCATAATTTTGTTAGCTTTGTCTATTAGGTTATAAAGTCTTGAAACTGATCCATAACTAATATTTATGATGATTAATTATTATGGATATGAAACATTCCTTTCATTATTCTTGTGGTTCTTATGATTATGATCTTATTAATATGATTTGATGTTGATGTACACTGATATAAACTTGATTCATGTATCAAGTTCATCCACATTCCCATCTTTTTTCTAGGATTTATACTCACATTTTCATTGATATATGTTCATGTATTATAATGTTAATTAATATGAGTTCCATAAAATTATATAAGGCATATTATGATAGATTTTATTAATTTATTATGGTATTACATATATTGGTGATGAAATATGTACCTTGTTACTAAAGGCACTACAACTAAAATTTTAGGAATGATTGAATGTAATAGCTTGTCATATTATAAATGAATAGAATGTATATATTTTAGTAGATATAAAAATGTAGTTATGGTGGTTTACTAATTGATACTAGAGTAAGGGTTGGTTAATTTTTAGAAATTTGGTATAGAAACATTTGGATATTTAGCCTCAAGTTGATAACCATTTGTTTTAGAGTACGAGTTCAAGTATAACTAGTATAACCACATATAGATAAATATCCAATACGTATATATTGATTCATATTAAGTATTAGGATATTTAGTGTTTATGATAACCTCAAGGGTTATTAATGTGGTAAGATTAACAATTTGAAAACATTAACAAGAATTTTGAACATTAAAAATTGTGAGGATGTAATTTAATTTATATGGATAAAATGTAAAATCTAAATTCCCAATGTATAATTTTTATAAATTTTTTACTTGAATATTTTGTTTTTAACAATTTAATTTAACAATTTTATATTATAATCCAATAATTTAGATATAAAATGATATATTTACCCTTAATTATTATTTTTTCAATAATTTAGTTAATAGTTTCCTCAAGAAAGTAGAGTATAAGTATACGATATAAAAAAACATTCGATATGTTAGAAAAATAAACACCACTTTATTACACCAATATATAATGTTAAATTTGGAGAAGAAGTATACTCCTTTGAATTAAAACTAATATAACTAGATAATGAAAAAGAAAGTATAATTCGAAAATACACAGAGTCATGGTTTACTAGAAATGCCACACCTATGAATAAAACTATAAAAAATTTTGGAATATAATTAAAATATATTAAATCGTGTAATTAAATTTTCTAGAAAAACCATTGATTTATGAATGAAGCAAGCAAGAGGTACTTATAGGAAATAAATATTTATTATAAGAATTGGAATAGTAAACCAAACTATTGTAATAGTAACCTGATCATTATAATTGTAACTTGGCCACTGAAATAAAAAAATGACATATAAATAATTTTTTTTAAAAATAAAATATGTAAATATAAATTTTTAAATAATATGATTTTTTTAATTAGACAACTCAAAGAATGTAAAAATGTATATTTTTAATAAAGTGTATTTTTTTTTACTTTATAAAATCCATAATTTTATAATAATAATAAAATATGACAATAACCAAATATAGAATATTATTTCGATGATATAAATTAATGTTTTTTAATAAATATGTTAAAATTATCCCAAAGTTATTGTTGGTAATTTTTTTTGTAAAACATGAATTTTATGTTGAAAAGTAAAAATACATTTTTTTAAAATGATTTGTTGTATGATATAACAATGATGTGATAATGTCCTAATAAAATATATAATGTTTATGTCACCCTATAATATATTAAATACGATAAATAATTCATTTTTAAAAAATAAGTTCGCATTAAAAACCTAAAAAATAATTTCTAAAGGATAAATAGAAAACATATTCAATTATAAAATTATATTATATTATTTTTATTCCTTTATTTTGTATAATCTAATAAATTCAGTGGTGGAAGTATTTAAAGTACATAAAAATTGTTTTATTAAATTTATATTAGTCATCGTCTAAAATGGTTATACTTGATTAAAAAAATAAATTAATGGAATATACTTTTACATTTGTATTTTAAATTACATAAGTTGGCTACAGATGAGGTGAACACATAATGAAATAAATAGATTCAAAGGGTTAGGGGTTAAACATTAACCCATATTATTATTTGAAAAGTTCTATATGTTCAATACGATGAAATTTTTTTACTATTGATTTTTTATCAAATACACATGTTCATTTTCCTTTTAATTTTTTGGGGATCTACAGACCCATAGTTGAAATGAAAAAACATTATGCACAAGTCATTCCATATAAAGTTTAATGGTGTTTTCTTTTCTAAATTGTCTCTTTATTTTGGATAACCTATATAATTTTATACATTAATATTTTATGACCAATATTATACCCCATTTGTGATTATTTATTCATTTTTATATATTGGGATATCATTCTCATTCTCAATATTCCCTTTTGTGGACTATAAAATTCAATGATACACTTTGTTTTTCTCTATTTTCATTTAGAATATTTTTATAATTATTAATTTTAATTTATATAGATAATGTATTCTGGGATTTTATATTTATTAAAACACCTTAAATAATTTTCAAAGGCCTCTTTTGAAAGGATTTAATGAAATCATGACATGAAAAGTCATTTCAAGTCAACTTGTTAGAAACTTTTTCGAATGATGATTCTTAACTTTTAAATATTGACTAAAACTATATTTTATCATTTTCAATGAACATTACTTATATAAACTCCTTAAATTTTCATGGGAATAACCTTTAATAAATATAGTTTTTCTATTATGAATAAGATTATTATGGGACTCAGTTATTTTTAATATGTTGTTATACATATTATGTGTATAAATTTATATATGTACACTACATTAATTTTAAATATATACATGACATATGACATTGAACATATTATGATGTGATGGGGGGATTATAATTATATATCCACTTAATTAATTGGGCAAAGATTTATATTTAATGATATTATTATGGATGGATATGATCAAGTTGATATTATTCCGAATGGTATACATAGACAAGATGTAGTTAGATTTGTCTATAATGTTATATATAACATGATGCAATTAATGTTTTACATTATGTTATGAAGTGGTAAAAGTAATCCTTAACTTTTTTAGTATATTTCATTGATATTAATATTCCGAATTCCATGCCTTATTCTTATGATTCTAATCCTATGCTTATGATACAATAGTGATGAAAGTTCTCATCCATGTACGCATAAACAATTGCTCATGTTCTTCCATAATATTTATCCTCACATAGGGATTTTAACTCACCCTTTTATCAACGCATGTCCCCATGTGATCACATGAATTGAGAGGGGTTAATTCAATATATAGGATGTCTTTGATGAAGTATTTAATTAAATTATTATTGAATTATGGATATTGATGATTTAATATATACTTATTTCCCAACAGAAAAAAACTTATGATTATATAAATTGTTCAATGTAATAATGTATATAATTATATGTGTAAATAATTTATATAACTCATTAGGTTTGGATGTTTAGCTCTATTAGATTTTGAAAAATGATCCTTACCCCACTCTCAGTGCAACAAAATACACAATTTTTACTAGTGAATTTTTCTTCCATACTATTTTTTTACATTATGATGTCATTTTTTAATTTATGTCTATAAAGGTGAGATTAAAAATTTAAGTTTCAATGTCAATTTTTATAAATCGATTTCTAAATTTAAATTTAAAATATGTATATAGGAATTTAAAACCCATTGTTGAATATTATCCCCAAGGGTCTTTAGCCATAGTTTTCATATAAATCAATGTCGAAAGTCAGGAATCATCAGTCTTGGGCATTAGTTTTTATAAAAACCGATGCAAAATGTCAGATTCGACATGGTTTTTAACATCATTTTTAGATGAAAAATGACGTGAAAATTAATTTTTTATAAAACAATACATGTAGGTTTTGAAAAAACACTAACATTAAAACATTTATACTATTAATATTAGAATATATTAGGTTTACAAGGGTTTAATTTGAGAAGTCATGAAGCTAAAATAGACTTATGGATCAAAAGTTATGTTCATCGTAAGGTGTACCTCCTTCAATTTAAATCGATACAAATATTTTAAATGAAAATTTGAGAAACAAGAACAAACAATAATACACCAAATGAAAAAAATAAACATAAATATTTAACCTAATTTAAATTCATTTATTCTCTTCCTTTGAATCGATATGTTTTTTATTTCTATTTCACATCTTTTTAAGGAAGAACACATGAAATAATGAAGACGTTGACTGATAAAGAATTTCACACCTTTGTCAACGGATCTCAGGAATATTTTTTATCCTTGTATCCATATTATAATAATTCATCATAATCATAAGAAAAAATATCAATATTTTTAGTGGTAATGAAAATAATAATAATGAAATTAAATGAAGAGAAAACAACCCTGTACAAATCGTCAATTGAAGAATTGTTAAAATTTTGATTATATCAAAGATGTAAAAAATGTTTAAATAAAGAGAATGAGGATGTATATATTCTAAATGAAAATATTTATAGTGGTGATGATTTAATATTTAGGAGGTATTATGAAAATAGAAACATGCGTTGTGAAAAATTGAAATATCAAACCCACATATTTGAAATTCACATTTAAAATATGGTAAATATATAATAGATGTTAACACAATTCTCATGCTGGGTTATTAACATTAGATATTGAAAAATGTAAAAAAGTAAAATCTAACGTCATTTATTTGAAAAACTAACACCATAATGTGATATTTAATAGAAGTTACAGAAAAAAATCAATGTTAGAAATCACGCCTTATAATGTTCAAATTTCGACATCCATAACATTTGATCTGTACGTCTATTTTAGTTGAACTACCATTAAAATAAACGATTTAGAAATTATCTACAAATTTTATTTTTTTAACATCAGTTATATGATAAGTGATTCAAAAAATTGACATTTAACGTCTATTACTAAAAAAATGACGTTAAAAATGAAGTCTTATAATATTAAACATTTGATGTCGATAAATTTTGATTTGTAAGTCCGTTTTAGCTCCACAATCTATAAAATAAAATCATGAAATATTTAAAAAACATTTATTTTATTTATAACAATGGTTATGTGAAAAAATGATCCAAAAATGTGACTTTTAACATTAGTTACTAAAAAAATCAACATTAAAAATCAAGTCTTATAATTTTCATTTTCCTATATCCATAACATAGGATCCATAAGTCAATTTTAGCTCCAAAACTTCTAAAATATAAGATTGAGAAATTCTATAAAACTTTTTTTTTATTTTTGACATTATTTGTGTGAAAAATAAATAACAAAAAGTTACTTTTAACATCAGTTATTAAAAAACAGACCTTAAAATTCAATTCTTATAATGTTCAACTTCCAACATCAATAACTTTTGATACATAAGTCTATTTTAGCTCCACGACCTATCAAATTTAATATTTAAAAATTTTATACAACTGTTTATTTATTTTTAACAATAATTATTTGAAAAATTCATGCCAAAAAGGGACTTTTAACATCAGTCTTTAAGAGATAACAATAAAATTCCAATATTAAAGACTATTTTATCATATTGTTGGGTTCATCTAATGTCATTCAAACAAACTTTTCAAAACCAAAAAGTAACACATCACAAGAAAACACATATAATATAATAATAATGTCTATATACCAACTACCTTGATTTATTAGGACACCACCTGTCTTATGTTCCCAGTCAGGACCCAAGTATCACTGAGAGGAAGAGGGGGTGAATTAGTGATATCTTTTTATTTTCTTGTTTCCTTATTTTTTAGACAACCTTCACATCCTATTAAATATTTTATTCCCCACTGAACCCAAAAAACCATAGGATCACAAGATTTACAAGGTTCACTACTCAAAAAGAGTAGCTACATCCTCGGAAGTATAGAAACAATCCAGTACCACACAATTCACTAGAAAAAAAATCCTTTGATGTGGAATACAACGATTAATATATGCTCTTACAATCATGTATCACTTTAAAAACAATCCAATAGTGGGTGTGCTACCTCTTATCACAAATAGGATAAAACAATGTTTCTGTGATTCTTTATGAATTTTCAAAAATAAAATCTTTCAAAACAATTATTCACTTTCATACCCAGAAGCTAGTAAGAACCTCCTGGTACAAACATCTTGCATTCCACACCCTGCTTGCGTGCCTCCCTACTTGTGTGCCACCTAATTGTGCTCCACTCAACTTGCGCGTCTACCCGCTTTCACGCAACTAACTACCTGTGTGCCACTATTGTGTACATCTCAAAACATGCATGCCACCTTTGGCATATAAACAAAAAACATCTTGAACAAACCTCCCAGATTTACATGCCTCTTACAACTTGCGCTCCACTTCTGCTTTCATGTCACTCTGCTTGTGTGCCACCCAGCTTGCATGCCTAATAAATAACTCCTTACTTGCGCGACACTTCTTCTTACATGACACTTTCTACTGCTTGCACGATCAGAGCTCAAATTTTTCTCTTAAGTGTTGATCATTGAAAAATGTGGAGGCTAGTCATCTATTTATAAGAAAATTGGTGACTTGTGTGCCAAATACATTTGTACGCTGTTCCTACTTGGGCGCTACTCCATCACTTGCACGTCGCTCCATCACTTGTGCACCATTCCATCACTAGCGCGACAGTTTCTTTCTTTTGTCATATTTTGATATGATGATGTTGAAATATGACTTTCGTGCAACATACACTTGCACACCACATATACTTGCATTCCAAACTTGCACGCCACTTATAATTTCATGCCAATATTTAAATTTCACACCACTTTATTTCTTTTTTCATATTTTGTTGTGATGATTTTGAAATATGACTTGTGCTCAACATACACTTGCGCTCCACATATACTTGCGTTCCACTTTTGACTTGCAGGACACATTCTTTCCTTTTCCAAAAACACTTCTTTACTCCCCTTATCCTTTATATGACTTGTTTCAAAATTTCTTTATACTTTTGATATTTTTTAAATAAAAATAAAAAAGCATCGTGATAGTATTCAAGTCTTTTACAATGTGAATTGATTTATACTCTTTTGAAAAAGAAGACAAAACCCTGAAAAAAGAATACTCTTCTAAGATCCACCTCCATCCAACATGGCCTAATAGTATCCCCCTTTGGATTTTGATTCCGACCAAGATTCATAAATCACTGAACATAGTAACCTCAAGAAATGGATTACTTATCAATAATTATAAGCCTATGTGAGATAAATATTTGTAGGAAAAAAGAATTATTGACATCCAAAACCCTGATGTCTAAAAGCAGTGACTATAAAACATCATCTCCTTAGCCTTCTTCAGAACATCTTCCAAGCTTCTACATCGTGATTCATCAATTATTCAATTTTTATGGAATACAAAAACATTGTTTCCTACAACTACTCCAACAAATAGTTTGAATAGTTCACACACATACATGATGGACTCATAGCTTACCCACAACTCCCTCTTTATGCATGCTTTATAAGGATAGATTTATGAAACAGTTATCCCCATTGATAACACTACCCAAAGGTAAGATGGGAGAGCGGACAGACACACGTACCTCAAACTTGATGACAAAGAGGTTGGACACCCTTGTTCGACATCAATTTAGCAAATGGTTCATTCAGTAATGGTTTTGTAAATATGTCAGAAACTTGTTTTGATGTAGGAACATACTCCAGCTTCAATTCATTATTCTCCACCTTCTCTTTGATGAAGTGGTAATTTATTTCAATATGTTTTGAACAAAAATTTTGTACTAGGTTCAATGTAAGATTGATTGCACTCTGATTATCACATCCCCACAGTAAGGGTAGCTTAACTTGAACAAGTAGATATTACGACTACGTCTTCACCCACATAAGTTGGGTAACATCTTTAGTGGAAGAAACATACTCAGATTCAGCTGTGCTAAAAGTAACTGAATTCTGTTTCTTTGTATGCCAAATAAAACAACTTTTCTCCAGATAGAAAACTCCATCAGATGTGTTTCTTATATCATCAAAATTTACAACCCAATCAGCATTTGAATACCCAAACAAATCAATATTTTATGTTCCATCATTCCTGATTCTATAATTTTTTATGCCTTGGATATATCAGAGAATCCTCCTTCCAAATATTAGATGTGATTCTTTAGGAGGACTCTAAAACATTTCACATAAGGTAACAACATAGAAAATTTCGGGTCATGAGGTATTCAAATACAATAAACTTTTAATCAGCTTTATAAACACTTTCTGATCAACTTTCTTGCTTTCTCAACCTTTATACAACATTGGACCCACTGAAATTGGTTTGGAAAAAGGTTCTGAATTTTCCATTCCAAACTTCTTTAGAAGTTCCTTAGCATACTTATCTTGAGAAAAAAATGTGTTCCTCTTCATTAATATTTGTAACCCAAGAAAGTATTTCATTTCTCCCAGCATGGAAATATCAAAAAAATTATTCATCTCTTTAGAAAATATTTCACAAGATCTTTTGTCAATTACAACAAAGATAATGTCATCAACATAGGCAATTACAATGAGTGAAGACTCCTGACATTCCTTGAAGTAAAGATTTCTATCAACTCTTCCTTTATTGAAACTCATCTTTCTTAAGCAAGTATCAGGTTTGGAATATCATGCTGTCGGAGCTTGTTTTACCCCATACAAGGATTTATTCATCTTAAACACATAACTTTAATCTTTCCCAACAATAAATCCAAAAGGTTTTTCAATGTAAATTTCTTCATCAATATTTCTATTTAGAAATGCAGACTTCACATCCACTTGAAATATCTTGTAACCTTGTTGTGCAGCAATAGAAAGAAATATTATGATTGTATAAAATCTTGACACTGGAGCAAAGGTCTCATCAAAATCAACACCTTCGATTTTTGAGTAACCTTTTCACACTAATCTTTCCTTGTTCCTTATCACTTCGCCTTCTTCATTCAGTTTGTTTCGGAAAACCCTATTTTGTACCAATAACATTTTCTTCATCTGGCTTGGGTACGAGTTCCCAAGTATCATTCTTTTCTATCTTATCAGGCTTTTCATTCACAGACTAAATCCATTATGGATGATCAAAGGAATCATTCACATCATTGGCTCCACATATGAATACAAAAAAGTATGTATAAAAACATTTTTTTCTTGTAGTTTGAACCCTCTAGTGTTGATCACCAATAATGTTTTGAGCCTCTAATTTCTTCCTCAGCCTAGGATGAGCTATTGGAATTTCATCCTCATCACTTGAAATTGCTGAGTCTGATTCTTCTTCTTTAGTAGGATTACCACTATTGGTAACATTATCAGAATCATTAACAATACATTATTTTTCCTACTCAACTTCTATATCAGCAAAAGTATGCTTTTCTATCTCAACATTTTGAATAACTTTCACATCAAAAGAATCAACGATTCTTCCTATTGCTTTGTTGAATCATCTGTATCCTCTTCCTTTTGCATTATAGCTAAGAAAAATTCCAACATCTCCTCTTTGTTCAAACTTTCCAAGATTTACACCCTTTTTTAATGATGCATGGACTCCAAAAAACTCTTTCGTTTTTTAAACATGGAGTTTTTTCATAAAACATTTCATATGGAGTCATATCTGAATATGGTCTATAGAATAATCGTTTCTGAATATACATGGAATTACTAATGGATTGCCTTGGATAATAATGAGAGAGACTATGTTCAAGTAACATAGTTCTCCCCACCTCCACTGGACTTCTAGTATTCCTTTCAGAAACCCCATTTTGTTGAGGAGTGTATGGTGAACTGAAATCATGCCGAATTCCGTGCTAAAAAAATGTAACTTTCAATCTCTTCATTTTAACACTCTCTACCATTATCAGTTCTCAACTTTCTTCTGAATAATGTCATTCTTTCTATGTTTTCCTCCTAAAATTCTTAAATATTTTCAGAGAATCTGACTTATATATCATGTACATAACACATGTAATGCGAGTAAATTAATCAATGGAAGTAATGAAGTACTTATTTTCATTTGTTGATTTCTTTATCATCAGTCCATAAATATTAGAATGTATAAGTTCCAAGGGTTGTTTTGAACTATTGTAAACTCTCTTATGCATATAATTTTTAATCTTCCCTTTTTCAAAAATAGTGCAACCCCAATCTCTTCTGCTTGATAAATCAGGCATATCTCGAACACTACAACGCATTGATAACTTGGACATGATTCTCTGACACATATATCTGATCCTTTTTTTCCATAAATAATTTTCATGCACCATACCCATGCAATAAGTGTTTTGTACTTCATCAACTTGGAACAAGTTCCCTTTTTTATGATAGAATCTTGTAATTACCTTTCTATCATTTTCACTTTTCACAACAAAACCATATTTTCTAAAGATAACTGTGTTTCCCTCATCACAGAGTTATGAAAAAATCAGCAGATTATGTCTCAACCCATCAACATATAACGTTTTACTAGATTTCATTTTTTCCCAATGATGGCTCATTCAACACCTTTGATCCTCAGAGACCCATCATTTAAAAATTTAACTGTTCCTTCTTTGAAGTCTTTCACATTCCTCAACAACATTAGGTCTCCTGTCATATGATAAGAACACCAACTATCAAGAATCCGTGGATTTTCTCCTTTTGTAGAATTCAAGGAATTTTCAACAGTAAGAGCTTTTTTTTCTTCCTTTTCATTCTTCACCTCTATCTTCTGAGATTTGTTAAGCACCTTTTGTTTTGCTAGAAATAAAACACAACATCCCTTAAAAATATTTCTAGGATGTTTACATCTTTAAAAAATATTTTCCAATGATTGGAACTTATTTTTAACATTCATAGAAGCCTTTTTAGCTTTCTTCTGAACTTCCTTCTCGTACATACCTTTTTTAGAGGATTGACTCCCCCTCAAAACTTGTCTTTCATAACATGTGGAATAGAAGTAATGCTGTTGATTGAAACAACACATGTTTTTAGTGTGTCTCAATCCACCACAATAATAGCAGTTACCATAGAATGAATATTTCCCTATAAAAATTCTATACTGACCGGAGTTGTGAACATGCTTCTCAACGACCTTCTTAATAGCACTATGCTGACTATCAATCCTCTGGTTTTCAATCGTAACTTTCTTCTTCAACTCAGATTCATGTTTAGACTTATCAGTGTAAGAAATGTTAGAAATATTTCTGGACTCAAGATTTTTATGCACTTCTAACTTTTCAGCATTGCTGACTTTGGCCACATACATAGTCTTTCCACCTCTGTTCTTATCATAATAAGTTTTTTCTTTCCTCTAAAACTTTGAAGGTAACTTTTTTGGATACTTCTTTTGTTCGTTTTTACTAGAACTTTCACCAACATATGAGATAGATTTCTTGAAATAGATATTTATTTCTTTATCTTTAGAATGTTTCTGTTGGAAAAGTTCCAACTCTTATTCTTTTGCCTTCAGAATTATATCATGATATTCATTACGATTCTTTGCATTCTAAATATAATTCTTCAGATCATCAATATATTTTTCCATCTTGATTTTCTCGTCCAGAAAACCTTCTTTATTTTTTAATGTGGAATTTTCATTTATGAAGTTCGTGTTTTCCTTCTCAAGCCTTATGATCTTCCTAAAACAATCTTTCAACACTTCTTTCAGATGATATTCAAGTTTAGTTTCTTCTTCTCTAGAACTGTGGTTCCCGTAATATTAATTATTCACTACTATAATAAAGGTATTCTCTCTAGTCATTTTTAGAAAATTATTTCATAGATTTATCTTCACTATCTTATTCATCTTCATCTGTAGATAAAAAACATGTTCTTTTTGATTTGAAGAAATTATTATCCTTTCCCTTTGAAAAATATTTATCTTTGTCAGCATGCTTCTTCCACGACCTTCTTTGCCTTCTCTCATCATCATTACTATCTTCTTTTTTTCTTTTGAGGATATTTAGCCGTAAAGTGAAAACCACTCCACACTCAAAACATTTCAAGGGAATTTAACCGCTGTATTTCCCTTCACCTATTTTCACATTCTTAGAAAAAAAGAATACAATTTCATTAAAAATTTTACATACCTCATATTTAGAATCGAATTCACCAGCCTCATTATAAAAAAGAGTCTACTTTGACAACTATCTTTGCAGCCTTGAATGAAATTTCTCTATCAACTTTTTTTTTCTCTTCACAGTCTTCTTCCATATAAGTTCATAAGTAATTAGAGTGTTATGAAAATCATCCAGAGATAATACTTTATGGTATCTATCTTCTAATGAATACACTTTAGCATCAAATTGTTTGAAAGAATTATCAAGATATTTTCAACAACTGTAAAATCTTCCAACATTTCACCAAGACATCAGATTGTACTAAAAATTTCATTTATCCTGGTAAAGATGTACCCAACAGATTCAGATTCTCCCATTTTCAAGTCTACATACTGTTACCTCCAGATTTGTAGTTTTTCGTTATTCACTTCTTTTATTTCCTTCATAGATTTTCTTCAACTTATCCCAAATGCCTTTAGATGTAGTGACACATTTCACTCTTAAAAACTCACTCTTATAAAGAGATGAGAGTAATGCATTTTTACCTCTTCCATAATTCTCAATATTCTTCTTATTGGCATGTGTAAGAGGAACCTTGTCATCAATAGGAGGATATCCATTAGTTTTAGTTTCAAGAACATCATACCCAAGAGACATAACATAAGGAATCATTCTATATATCCAGATATGATAATTCTTTCCATAAAATAGCGGAATCCCCTTATTGTTCACAACATTCAAATTTTCCCTCACAACTTCTCTTCAAAACATCATCAAAGAACAAATGAAGGGAACCTGGCTCTGATACCAATTGAAGTTCCTAGTCAGGATCCAAGTATCACTAACTGGGGTAGTGGATGAATCAGTGATATATTTTTCTTTTTATGTTTCTTTCTTTTTGAACAACCTTCGACACATATTAAAGAGTTTCTTCCCTATAGAACACACACTGCCACATGAGCACAATATTTACAAGGTTCACTACTCAACAATAGTAGCTATGTCATTGATATGGTATGAAAAAAATCCAGTACCACACAATCCACAAGAAAAAAATTATTTAATGTGGAATACAATGATTAGGATATTCCCTTACACTCATGTAGCACTTTAAAAACAACACAATAGTGTGTGTGCTCCCTATTAGAACAAATAGGGTACAATAATGTTTCTGTGCTTCTTTATGAATTATCACAAATAAAATCTTTCAGAACAATTCTTCACTTTCCTACCCAGAAGCTGGTAAGAATCTCCTAGTGCATATAGCTTGCACGCCACACCCTGCTTGTACACCTCCCTGCTTGCACACCACCTACTTGCACGCCACTCATCTTGCACGCCTACCTGCTTGCATGCCACACACTACTTCTGTGCCACTATTATGAACAACTCACAACTTGCGTTCCACCTTTGGATTATACACATCACACTTCTTGAACACACATCCCTACTTTGCACGCCTCTTAAAACTTGTGCACCACTTCTGCTTGTGCACCACCCAGCTGGCGCTCCTTAAAAATAACTCCTTACTTGGGAGACACTTCATCTTGCATGCCACTTTCTACTACCTTCATGATCAGAGCTCAAATTTTTCTCTTAAGTATTGAGCATTGAGAAATGAGGAGGGTAGTCATATATTTATAGGCATTTTGAGACTTTATATCCAAATACAATTGTGCACCATTCCTACTTGTACGTCACTCCACCACTTGCGCACCACTCCATCACTTGTGGACTATTCCATCAGTAGCACGACACTTTATTTCCTTATTCGTATTTTGATATGAGGATGTTGAAATATGAATTTTGCACAACATAAACATGCACACCACATATACTTGCGCGCCACACTTTCCCGCCACTTATACTTTCACACAAATATTTAACTTGTGCGCCACTTTTTTTCCTTTCTCATATTTTGATATGATGATCTTGAAATATGACTTTCGCAGAACATACACTTGTGTGCCACATATACTTGCACGCCACACATGCATGCCACTTTTGACTTGCACACCACTTTCTTTCCTTTTCCAAAAACACTTGTTTAATCCTCTTATCCTTTATTAGGCTTTCATCACAAGTTCTCCAAACTTACAGTATTTGTGAAATAAAAATCAGGAAAGCATCGTCATAGTATTCAAGGATTTTACAAAGTTAATTGATTGATACTCTTTTGACAACAAAAGACAAAACTCTGCAAAAATCATACTCTTCAAAATTCCTTCTCCATGTAACCTGGTCCCAACACTATCGAAGGCTATTATAAAAATCCAGTCAAATTTACCAAAAACCATAAATCAGATATAACCACTTATTTTTTGAATTTTTAATAGAGAGAAGTGTAACCACAAATGAAACGAATAATAGAGCAGTTTCAAACCATATAATTACCACTGCAAGTCCAATGTGATCGCTAAAACATTGATATGATCCAAAATGAGGGAGATCTCTAACATAGAAGAGAGGAAAATGAGTGGTGGTGGGGGTGTATACTTTATACAAAATAAGGGGGAATGGAGGATTTGATAAAAAATTAATTTCATTAAATCTAAAAAAATTATCTTTCTTTCCATAAGGCGCCTGATGGATGTCCCTTGGTTACCCAGTAGCTGCCTGTGCTATTTCTCATTCCTTTAGAAAACTCACCAGGTATGTAATATAGTTCCACAAGGTATACAACATTCTATTAATCATTTTTATGTAATTATTTTTTTAAACTGTCTATTATTACTAGAATCCCATTACTAACCACCTTATAATTGCAAGAACTCAGTATCAACTATTAAGTACCATTCTACATCAGTTTAAAAAAAATACCGCACCCACTACTAATGCTACTAGTTCACCCAAACCACCATACTCTATTACATAATTCTATAATAAATACCCAAATATTTATATTTAAATTCATATTTTATAAGTAACCTATTTTTTATTAATCCAAATTTGATTTTTTCTTTATTATTCAACATTCAAATTCAGTACTCAAGTTGAAAACATCCCCGTATCTGATGCCACGTGAGCCCAATTTTGTCATGAACAATCCTGGATAACATTCCTAAATAATAGCCAAATTAATACTAACATGAACCTGAGGGAAATCCTGATCCCTATAGGATGGAATCTGGTTCCTATGAATCAAAAATTAACCAGCAGTCCCAATTTTTCCCTAAGGATAACTCAATAATATAAAGAAATGGATATAAAAAAATGAACAATTGGTCTGAAAAACACTCCACAAGGGATAAAAATACAAGTAAGTATATACATGTCCTAGAGTAGGTATGTTAACCCAGGCCATCAGAGGAGACCACTAGGACATAAACCCAGAAACATAAGGTAATTAGTAGAGCACACATACCACTCATCACCACACAATCCCAAGGTTTTATAATAAAGATCATCCACCACATATGAGTGATGATTTCTATTATCATTAAATTAGAATACAAAATTATATAAATTCCTAAAAGAAATTATAGGGTGTGAATAAAAAATCCTATTATGATCTCACCAAGAATTTAATAACAAATCTATAACAAGTAAATGAAATTTTTTAAATTTTAAATAAAACATGTCATAGAAATATTATCACATATTGAATGAAAACCAGATTTATAAAAAAATTAAATGGATAAAACTAAATTAGTTCCAAATTTATTTTTCTTAAAATCAAGATGTTATAGGAATATTAATCAAAACATGAATGAATAAAAATTTATATCAAAACTAATGTGAGTAAATAATTTACTAAACACTAGCATATGTAAATAATTTCAAATAATTTTCAAACATAGCATAATAGTAAAAATACATTGGGTATTATTAGCACATGGATTCTCACACATATCAATGAATTACAGATCTCAGTGTGCAAACATTACCAGGTCTAGGAGAAGGGAAAAAAGATATGTTCTGAAGGACTAATCACTCTACCCCCAAGATAGTTTAGTATACATGTTCATCATCAATCCATTTTAATGTAGATATAATACAATCCAATCGTGTATTCTTACCAAATAACTACCTAGGACCCCATGTTCATTAAGGAAATTAATTAATATTTTAGGGGTCTATAATTTAATATAATAAATATCAAACAGTTCAAATTCTCATTTTAATTTTCCTTAAGATCTTTTTTCAAAAACATTAAATTCATTTAAAAACACAAGAAACAAATGGTTTTTATAAAAAGCATATATATTTCTTTTCAAGGTATCTCACTTAAGATTATAAATCATTTAATACCATTTATGTCATTAATATTAGCCTCAAGACATTCATTTAAAACCAAAATCATTTTTTCAGAAACCATACATTATTTTGAAATCTATTTTCCATGGATTTCTTCATATAGACCATCAATTTTCAAATATTTTATAAATTTGGTCAATTTAATCATTATAAATCATTTGTAAAAAACATTTAAAATAAAAAATTATCAAAGGATTCTATTGATGTAGATTTCATTTTAAATCCACCTACCATAATAATGATCAACAATCACCCACATGTGATGGACCAAAAAAGACTCAGGTGCTAGAAAAATCAAAGGATAATCCTAGAATCACAATTTATTTATTCAAGATCTAAAAATATCAATAATATGAGAATTAAACACTCTCAAAATGTGAGAGAGAATAGAAAAGTATAATCCATGACCAATTATAGATAACACATACTGGAAGATAATCAAATCAATAATCAAAACTTTCACCCACAAATAAATAATATCAAGAGAGATAAAATCATCTATATTGACACTATAAAGAGATTAGGGTTGAATAAAATTCGAGGAATGGTATTTGGAGTTCATCCTTGAATTAAATATAACAGAAAAGAAAACATTACTGTATTGTTTTTTTTGGCTCGGTTGGTGTCACCGGATAGCTAATGACCTCTATGGGATACCTGATGGCATCCTCCAGAATGCATTGAATTTTGGAAGTACCACTGGTTTTCTGATTGAACTCATTATCTAGCCAGTGGAACTCATGTATAAAGTTTTGCCACAATCTTGTGTCCACTGTGCTAAATTCCTCAAACACCTTATGACCTCTGAAACTAGAAACAAAACCACTCCTAGACCCCTCTAAAAATTAAAATAAGGGCAGAAAACCAAGAATCATTGTGCATAACCATCAAGTGACATAATGCACTAGGTTTAAACCTGAAAAAATAGTGAAATAAGACAAAAAGCTTCGTAGCTAAAAGATTGTAATGATATGTTTCAATCTCCCCGTAAAAATTACCTTATTTTCATAGAAATACTATTAAGAAGATTCCAACACAAATAGATGAGGCAACTAATCTCTCATAAAATTTTCACTTTCCCATGCCTTGTGTGAAATAGAGATGTACATCCATAACACCTAAACTAAGGGTATGAAATTTCTATAAAGAACCATTTTCTGAGTATCGATAATCCAAATAATACTCTCAGTCATGGATAAATCATGTTCCACATCATGGTCCTCCTACCTCAAGACATGGGATGGAATAGAGATAAACTTCATAAGACGTGAAACATGAAACATGTTACGGATTGATGTCATATTAGGTTATAAATCCAAATGGTAATACATCCTACCAATATTCTAAACAACCTCAAATAGTTCCACATATATTGGTTATATCTCTTCTTATTTATCATGTTGTTGGGGACCCAAAAATTGTGAAACACTTAATAAAAATGGATCACCAACTGATAAATCCAAAGGGTTTTAAAGACAATCATCATAATATATAATTATTTTCCATTACCATTCTCTAAAAAATCAATATAATCTTTATCATTATACTTTGGACCAAACATGTTCTAACAAAGCTTCCCCATCCTCTAACCAATAGAGGGAATATCTGCAAAGTTGAATATACAAGGCCTTAATGTGTTCCATCTTTATGAATGACAAGTAACTATTGTTGTAAGTAAACTCAACTAGTCCTAAGCCTATATCCCAAGATACCCCAAAGTATAGGAAACATACCATAAGTTTTTTCAATAATATATACATATCATTATATTTGACCATATCTATGAGAATGGTATGGCATTATCAACATTACATGGGATCCCATAACCTCTTGGAGGACTCTCAAACATAAAGAAGTGAATTGAGGATCACTATTAGAAAATATAACTGAGTTAAATTCATTAAATCTATTGATTTACAAAAAATACAGATTTCCCAATTCCTTAAATTTGGTCATATCCTAAATGGGAATAAATTGAGCTGGTTTATTAGTTAGCTAATTACCACCCATGTCAAATTATTTCCATGAGGTATAAATCAAAACCCAACCACACAATCCATAGATATACCATCCCACTTCTTAGTCCATACATGAAAGTGAAAAAACAATCCTAAAGGATTATTATTATCAACTATAATATATCGACAAGTATAATAATGTTAAATTTTTTTAGAAAACTCCTAAAGAAGTGCAGACATTTCATATATAAAATTTTTATCTTTTTATATGAATATTCTATAGATAAAAGGATAATACATGAAAGAATAATATATTTCTCATGCCATTATAAACTTCGATATGTTAAAAATGGGTATATAGGTGAACTACATCATCTCCCACTATGTTTTTCATAACTAAAACCCTATTAGTGATTCACACAACCTCACTTTATTGGAATTTTTCTAATTGGAAATGTTCCTATCTTGTTTGAGGATTTTTTTCTCTCTATTTCTTTCAGACGACTTGAAGCTTAGAGCATGGAGAATGGGGACCCTATTTTTGAAACCCGAATGGCTTCATTTACATAAATGGCCTTTCGAAATTATTGTATCATGAGTAATAAATTCATTTTCTCAGGTCTGGTTTCGTCTTTAAGGACTAAAGTTTCTCCTATAGCATCCAAATATTTTTCAGGATATTAGAATAGTAATTGGGAATCCTATTCACCTTGATAAGGAGAATGAGGATGGTGGTTTGGTCACATTGTCAGGATTTTGGTGGAGGTTGATCTCAGTTTTCCTATGATTGATAAGGTATCCCTTTCTACACCTTCCGATAACATGAAAATTAATGTCGAATGATGAAGAAATCCTCTATTATACAATTAATATATGGTTGTTGGGCATTATTTAGAGCTATGTCGGAAGAATGTATCATATAAGGAATGTGGGATGAGAGATCATCCAACAAATCTTTATTGAAGGAATTAAAATACGAAAGACACTTCTTTGTCAAAGTCCACTCTTCATAATGGAGATTCACTTGATGAGCATGTTCCTACTGTGGATGATGTGTTGATTACTGGGAACTTTCATTTCTATGTGTCCCATTTTAAATGTAATGGATTTATGATGGATGTGTCTCCGAAGAGAGTGCACAGTAGACCCTCTTTTACTAGGGTTGATTTGGATAAAGTGGTTACCTCAGTCAAGGACCCTACACATTATATGGAATTTATGATCCTACTCTCTCTCAGGTTAGTGTCTCTAATCAGAATGATTAACAACTATATGTGGTCTGTCATTAGGAAATCCCGAAGCTCTTTCTGGCCTCTGAATTTCTTGAGAAATGGGGGAACATTTCTGATAATTAAAGAGGTATTGTTGGTACACATCCTAGGTATCTAAGAAGTGGTAGGCATGCCTCTTATAAGGATTTAATCTTAAGCACTGAGGAAAAATGATTGATAGTGTGGGTTTCACCTCTGTAACCTAAATATGAGACCATGTAAGGACTATTATAATCTTTCTTACTCTGTGTTTACCATATCATATTCTAAGGTGTCATAGAAGGTGGATGTAGATATCGTTAATATTTTTAATCAGGATAAGTCTCAATATGAGTGGGAGATTCCTGGTGACTCTGATTATAGAAATGATACATTATATAATGATATGTAGACCAATTATATATGGGATGAGGTAAATTCTGATTCTTTGACCTAGTCTATCACTTTTCTATAGATTTTATTTCCTAATAAATTGTCAAGAGATTTTCTTATGGCTGTAAATTCTTGGTAAAACACTTATTAGGCATAGAATACATAATAAATGTCTACAAAATATGGGGAAATAGACAAAATAAACGGTGATCATAAATACCATGTAATGGTAAACAAGGTATATATCGACCTAATATCAGCATAAGGGTATGATAAAATTAGTATAACATTTGGAAAACATAACCTTAATATCATAGAATAGAAACATCATTTATGGTATAAATAAATATATTTTATAAGAAATGAATCATAAATAAGTCAAATAATATAAGACATGAAATCATGACATTATCATAAGACAGTTTTTTGGCGTTCATATAAGCATAGAAAATATTACATCATGGATACCCACCCAGAAATTCATAACACCATACGACAAAAAAGGCATTTAGCAGCAGTTTGGTTTTACGTTTCGCGGTGGTTTAAACCGCCGCTAACTAGATTGGTGGCAGTTTTGAAAAACCGCCCCGAAATTTTGCATCAGGAAACTATTCGCGGCGGTTTGCAAAACCGTCACAGAACATTTCGCGGAGGTCTTTTCGCGACGGTTTTTTTATTTTATCCAAAGACTTTACCACTCCAGCAAACTCGTCGTGTTTTTAATAAACAGAATTTAATATATTTATATATATTAATTGAGAAAACAAATAATACATAAATAATAGTTATAAACTCAATAATATATAATATATAATAATAATAATAAATAACACATAATTAATAATTATAAATAAATAATAAATAATAAAAATAAATAATAAATAATAAATAATAAATAATAAATAATAAATAATAAATAATAAATAATAAATAAATATAAATAATAAATAATAAATAATAAATTATAAATAATAAATAATAAATAAAAAATAAAAAATAATAAATAAAAAATAATAAAATATAAACAATAAACAATAAATAATAATAATAATAAACAATAAACAATAAACAATAAATAATAAACAATAGATAATAAATAATTCATAATAATAAATAAATAATAATAAATAAATAATAATAAATAAATAATAATAAATTATAAATAATAAATAATAAATAAATAATAATAAATAAATAAGAATAAATAATAAATAAATAACAAAAAAAAGTAAACAACAAACAATAAATAATAAATAAAAAATAATAATAAATTATAATAAATAATAATAAACAAATAATAAAGAACAAATATTAATTATTAAATAATAAATAATAAACAATAAATAATAATAAATAATAAATAATAAACAGTAAATAATAATAAACAATAAATAATAAATAATAAAAAATAATAAAAATAAATAATAAATAATAAATTAATAAAAAATAAAAAATAATAAAAAATATTAAATAATAATAAACAATAAATAATAATAAACAATAAACAATAAATAAGAAACAATAAATATTAAATAATAAATAATAAATAATAAATTATAAATTATAAATAATAAATAATAAATAATAAATAATAAATAATAAACAATAAACAATAAGTAATAAATAATAAATAATAAATAATATATAATATGTAATATATAATATATAATAAATAATAACAAATAATAATAAATAAATAATAATAAATAAATAATAATAAATAAATAATAATTAATAAATAATAATAAATAATAAATAATAAATAATAAATAATAAATAATAAATAATAAATAACAAATAACAAATAATAAATAATAAATAATAAATAATAAATAATAAATAATAAATAAAAAATAATAAATAAATAACAATAAAAAGTAAATAATAAACAATAAATAATAAATAATAATAAATAATAAATAATAAATAATAATAAATAATAAATAATAATAAACAAATAATAAAGAATAAATATTAAAGAATAAATAATAAATAAGAAATAAGAAATAAGAAATAATAAGAAATAATAAAAAATAAATAATAATACACAATAAATAATAAATAATAATAAATAATAAATAATAAACAATAAATAATAATAAACAATAAATAATAATAAACAATAAATAATAATAAACAATAAACAATAAATAATAATAAATAACAATAAATAAAAATAAATAAAAATAAATAATAAATAATAAATAATAAATAATAAATAATAAATAATAAACAATAAACAATAAACAATAAATAATAAGTAATAAATAATAAATAATAAATAATAATTTATAAATAATAAATAATAAATAATAAATAATAAATAATAATAAATAATAAATAATAAATAATAAATAATAAATACGAAATAAAAAAATATTTAATAATAAATAACCCATAATAAATAAAATATTATTACTAATAAATAATAAATAATAATTAATAATTAATAATTAAGAAATAAGAAATAAGAAATAAGAAATAATATATAATAAATAATAAATAATAAATAATAAATAATAAATAACATAAAATAAAAAATAAAAAATAAATATAAATATAAATATAAATAATAAATAATAAACAATATAGAATAAAGAATAAATAATAAATAATATTTAATTATAAATAATAAACAATAAATAATAAATAATAAATAATAAATAATAAATAATAAATAATAAATAATAAATAATAAATAATAAATAAATATAAATAATAAATAAATAATACATATAAATATAATTAATAATTAATAAATAAATATTAATAATAAATAATAAATAAAAAATAATAAATAACCAGTAAAAAATAATAGATATTAAATAAATTATAGTATATTATACATAGTAAATAATAAATAATAAATGAGAGACATGAAAAAGTATGAAAAGACGTCATAAGGGATGAAAAATCATGAAAACGCATGAAAACGGATGGAGAAGCATGAAGAATGAGGCGTCAGAAAGAATGAGAACGCATGAGAACTCATGACAACTCTGAAAAACCCCTTAAGAATTCAACATAATCATCATAATAACCCACAAAAAACCATTGATAAAGATAACAAGTCATGGAAACTTAAATAAACAAAAATAAATGGAGCAACCTTTAAAACCCGTCAAAACGATCATAAAGTGACAAAAACATTGGACTCACATTAATAGAGATAACTTATGATCCGAGAGTCCGTTTTAGATCTACGACAAGTCAAATCAAGGATCCTGAAACAATCTTCGACCTAATAGGTGAAAGAGTCCAAATGGACAGGCGGATCGGAAGTTACGACCATTTAAAAAAAAGCTGACGGGGAACGGCTGCTAGAAATGATGCATTGAAAAACATAACAAAACTGATACCCACTAAAAAGGCCATAACATATGATCCATGAGTGAATGTGGGCACCGCGACCAGTCAAACTGAAGCTCATGGAACGAGCTACAATCTGGAAGGTGGAGGAGTCCGCACCGACACGTGGAACGAAAGTTAGGTCCGTTTGAAGACAAGTTCGATGGGACACTGGTGAAGAAAACATGGTTTCGGAGGCCTTAGGAGAGGTTTTGGGGGTCACAAAACATGTCGTTAACTTTCTTATGTTGAATTGGTGTGTATCTCTCTTTGTTGGGTTCGATTTGATATGTGGTAGAGCCCAAACGGACACCCGAAGCAAAAGTTATGGCCGTTTGAAGTTGGGGAACTTTTTTCAATTTTTTTATAACTCTCATATCTTCCGCACCTTATACTTTCTCAGGGTTTTGATTATATTTTCCTCTAGATCTCTTCATGTGCTTTGATTTGACTTGTCGTGGCGCTCCAACGGACGCCTGGATCAAAAGTTATGGTCATTTTAGTGATTTCATGGTTTCTCGTGTTTTTTTATTTTTTTCCTTTCATTTCGCGGCGGTTTTAACCAAACAGCCGTGATTTCATGGCAGTTTTTTAAAAAACCGGCGCTAATCCTTGAAAAATTAAAAAAAAATTAAAAATTAAAACAAATAAATTTAAGGCATTTCGCGGAAGTTTAAAAACCGCCGCGAAAAAACCACCGCTAAACGGCCATTTTCTTGTAGTGACATGTTTTGTTTCGGTTGACCACTAGTGTAAATTCATCAGGATTGGGATAACCTATGATGTACCCTCTTTTGATTTTGGGATAACCTACCATGTACCCTCTTTTTGGTTTGGGATAACATCCTATATATACTCTTCTTTCGATCTTGGGATAACCACCTATGTACCCTATTGTTTTGGATATGGGATAACCTCTCCTATACCCTTATAGTGTATAAAAAATTAGTCATTTCCCAAAGAATTAGAGGGAAATATAATTAAGAAACCACCCATAACATAATGAGAATCATACAGATGTGTGCCATAAGATCACAAAATATTCATCATACCAGAACCCATGAAATAAAATGGGTTTCATAAAAACTTTATCATAGCATAACATGTGGAATTGAGATGGATTTCATAATCATTTCATCAATTAATTATAGAATATCTTATAGAAAAGGAATGACTTTCATAAACATATATTGATCATAAATATATAAAATACACTTAAAGAATATGGGTGGTATCAATAGATCATATCTATAGTGAAGCTTATGTAACATCAATGAATGTCATATTATATGGAAAATTATTTATAAATAACTCTTGGAACATTTCTTGAGGAAAATATAAATTTTTTACTTTGAAATTACTTATTTAAAATCTAAATAATTCACAAATATTAAAGAAAAAAAATTTCTTTTAAAAAAACATTGGGAACATTTAATGTAGGATTTAAATCCTTAAGTGTTCATCTTTTTAGAAAATACTTATCATGTCATACATAGTAAAAAAAATATTCCTTTCACACTTTAGTAAAAAGTAAAATGATCCCTGTTTGGAAAATGAAAAGAAGTTTCTCTTTAATGTTTTTTGTAAAAATTAAAGCATGGATATTGTTTTCATCAAAAAATCATCTAAAAATATAAAATACATTATTTAATTTTTTTTTATAAAACATGGACATGGAAAGAACTTATTTTCAACTAAAGATAAAAATATGTTTATTTTTTATAAAAAAATCATATCGGTATATTGTGTAATTACATAGAGGGAAATAAAAGGAAAACATGTATTGTACAAAAATAACCAAATTATAATAAAATACATGAGTTCCCAAAGAGATAGATCAAAATATTTTATCATAAAATTTTTTATCACAAACAATCTGAATAAATAAATGGGTTGTAACATAAAATTTAAACACTTTGGTAACATTTGAATAATAATCTCCATAAAAGAAAAATAGTTATATGGATATTTATATATGATATTTTTCTGGATAATAATAATAAAAATTCATGGGAATCATATAAACACTGCAAAAAAAACAATTTGTGTATAAGGAACATGTTCCATATAAATAAAAGTTAGGCAAAGATCCCTTACCCAAAGTAACGAATTTCTTAATACACACCAGAAACACATGTATTATAAATATATTATTATTATAAAAAACTTATAGAACCATAATGATATATATAATACCGTATATTATTTACTTATCACATTTTATTACTTCTATATTATCACTTTCCTTTTTAAAATCAAATTTCGGGTAATAGCTACTTCATTTTTATGTATGTTTGGTTTCATATTTTTGGACATTTTACATTGAAAATGGTTATATCATATAATGAATTTTAAATATCATATAAATATCATATATATTAATTATAATTTTATTTATAGTAATCCTTAAATGTTATAGATAGAAAATGAATTACACCATTCATGGAGGCAGTTGGTCATACATACCCATGAAAGTTGTTTCCTTTTTCTCCATGGATGGAATGGAAGAAATGAAGATGAAAAATCAACTATAATTTATAATTTTTATATCATAGATATAATATATATTCATTAAATCTATTATGTTTACCATCCATGTCAAAATAAAATGAAAAAATGAGTTGCATCGCTTCGTGGAAGAGGTAGTCTAGATGTACACACGCGCATCGTCATCCTTTTCCAACAAGTTTGAAGGTAATAAATTATATGGGATATTATATTTCATAAATTCTAATTACTTAATATATATAATATATATACTATTAATAAATCATTATATTCACCCATGAGACTTAGTGAAGGAAATAAAATTACAATGGTTCGTGGGGTGGTAGGCCAACGTAGCCACATTTGACAGTTTCATTTCACATTTTATAGAATATGAGATGGATATAAGATATTATACTTAAATAAAAAAATCTAGGTATATTTTATATACTTACTTCATTATATCATCATATTTGACTAATATTTTATCAAGGTGGAAGAATCAATAAAATAAAATGTCTCAGTTAAGAACAATACCTTTTCTTATAAAATCCCCTTAGATTTGCACCAAAAGAGCTACTAGGAGAGTTTAATTATAAAAATAAATTCTCTAATTTATTTTAAGGGTTGTAAGTTATGTATTTGGTCATGTATTTTATATACCAAAAGGATCTTGGAGCATGGAGAGGAGATGAGAGGATATGTACTAATATAAATGGGGGAAGGAAACCACTTGGAAACTACATCACGATTTTCCAAAATAATCCATAATGATAAAGTCATTAAAATGAAAATTAAATCAAAATTGACCAAATATTCTAATTGGGGATAGTATAATATTAAAATATGTACATACAATAGTATTTATACAATTTTTATTGCTAAAAATATCTATATCTTTTGGTTTAATCACCATGGTAAACCTATGTTAACCTCATCTGTAGTAATTAATTTTTAATATTTTTAATATTCATTATGACAAGAAATTAAGTATAAATTTTTATATAAATTTAATTATTATGATTAAGAATATGTAATTTTTATTACCAAATTAAATTCAAAAAAGTGTCGGAATATAATATAATATTAAACCCATATATGAGAAAAAAAATACTCTTTTCCAAAGAAAAAGTTTTTATAAGTATAAAAATATTTATATTAAAATTATAAATTAATTTGATTCTAGTGATCTAAATTGTAATAATAATGATACAATTTAACTAAATTTTCACTTATTTTTTTTATAAAATTATGTAGCTTTTTAAATATTTTAATCAAATAGTATGTTTTCAACAAAAATCTGTATTTTTCACTATTCATCTAAAAATTAATCATTTTAGATATTATCAAAAAATCACTCTAAGATAAGTTTGACATATTGATTTAAAATATGAAGTTAATTTTTTAAAATAAATTCTCTAAAAGTTTATAATTTTACGTTTATTTTTTATTCATATAAAATAATAAATATCATTTTTTTTGAGAGAAAATCATATTCAAAGCATATAAAGATCTTACCAAAAATTAAATACGTATTTATTGATATATTTTATTTATAAAAACCCTTCACAATTTGTTTTTTTAATTATTACTATTCATTTAGACAGTTTTAATGGTTTTGTTATAAATATAACATTAAATGATAATATTTTAATAGAATATTGTGGTTTGTTTAAACTCAATGTTTTATGTAGTACAAGAAATCAATGAAACTAATTTTATTTGAAAAAGTATTTCATAAAATATATGGTTGTTACATTATACCCCCTTAAAATGAATTTCTCCCGCATAATTACATCACTTGGATACAAACAATTGGGGATACTCTTGCCTCATC
Source organism: Viscum album (assembly GCA_963277665.1). Taxonomy (NCBI): domain Eukaryota; kingdom Viridiplantae; phylum Streptophyta; class Magnoliopsida; order Santalales; family Viscaceae; genus Viscum; species Viscum album. The sequence continues at coordinate 741,082,611 of OY728159.1, forward strand.
ATATCCTCAGGTTCTCATGTATATTCCTCAAATTTTCGGTTTTGCTAGAAAACTTTGACCATGTGAGTGGTCTTGTTTATTATAAATTTCTCACTATGATCTAGAATCTTCAGAATTTTTTCTTTATAATAAATATCACAATCTAGTGGTATGACCTCTGAGTTCAGTATATGCGAAGGATTAGTTTTATACTTCCTTAGGAAGGATACGTGGAACACATCACTGTCTTCAGAGAGGTTTAGTGGAATCACCAAGTGATAAACAATATCCCTACATGATCAAGAATATTAAAGTGTCGAATATAATTAGAGCTATAATTTTATTTATTTTAAAATATCACTACCATATTCTATGTATAAATTCATAGAAAATCCTTTTTCTATATTTGAACTCCAAATCTCATCATTGATTATTAACATAAATTTTATGTTAACATTGAGATGCCATTATGTGTTACATAATGTATTTAATGTTCTTTACCATTTTTTTCTAGATCAAGTCTACATAGATTTTACTCTCTAACTTTATCCCATCACATTGGATTTTTTCACTTCATTGTTTAGATGTCTTCATAAGGATCTAGATGAATTCATGATTGAAATCTATTATTATAAGAAAGCTCAACTATAGTAATGTGTGGATCACAACCACCTATGAAATCCATAGAATAATTTGTTAACATACCCTAAATGGTTTTAATGGTCTTATCATATGAAATATTTATATAAGGACGATACATCAGACTAAAACTCCACTTATTATTCAGATCATGAGGAATACATTTTCATAACATCAAGGTAAAACTTGGTTTCTAATCCAATGGAATTGAATGTAGTAATCCATAAATCATTAACACTTACTTAATGTATATCCTAGAAAGCTAATACAGATAGAAGTATTATTTTGTAGAAATGAAGTGTCTTGAATTTGTATATAAATCCACTACAACCCACGTAACATTATTCCCTTTATATGTTTTGGGGAGTCCTGTGAAAACAATCCACGGTGATATTTGCACATTCCCATGTTGGTATGGGTAATGGTTATAACACCCCATTAGACTATTATATCTCAAAAATATCTTGACGATGTACCTAACATCGAGATAATTTTTGTAAAACCTTCATTCATGACATCCCACCATAAATACTCATTAAAATATCGATACATTTTTGTACTTACAGGATGGATTGAGAATAATAACCTATGAGCTTCTTTTAATTGATCCTTTTTCAAATCATGTATGGAAATTACACATATATTATTCCTAAAACTTATAATTCAATCATAATCAATTTTAAACCATACGAAAATATTTATCCTACTTCTACAACTCTAATTCATCCTTCTGTGCCCCATTAGTCTTCACTTGGATAGATGGTTGAACACTCATTTGAGAAAGAGAAAATTTCTCCACGTTTTTCAATATTTCAAGATCAATCCTTTTGTAAATCCATAAATATTGGATCATTTGTGATCCTAATAATATATATGATAACATAATCCTTTTGACTCAATGAACTGAACCCCATGTTCAATTTCCCTGGGTGGTAATGTATTGAGCATCCATAATATTTAATCATCTCCAACCACCTACTCTCGTAAAAGTTTAACTCTTTATATATGAATATATTATTTAAGCTCCTATGATAAGTATATATATCAAAAATTTAACTATAATTATAATTAATCCATATATTTAATGAAAATTTACCATAGCTAACTCCAAATAATAATTATAGAAATTTTCTCAGGAATCATCATTTTTAACGAGGTATAATCTATCACCATATCGTTATATCCCTTGGTTATCTCAATGATAAAAAATATGTTCCCAAAATGAATTAATATTTATCCATCTCATTATTTTATTTAAAATGATTCACACTAACCAAGAAATCATATAGTCTAGTGGTAGACGTTTCACCCTTATCATCCTTCAGTTGTGGGTTCAATCCCCTCAACTTTTTAGGATGTGACATTTTGTATTTTTTACCAAAACAACAGGAAAATTAATATTATAAAATCGATTAAAAGATAATATAAATCCTTAATCATAAATGGAAAGATAATCCTAGAAGGATATCAATACCTTAAAATTTATGAAAGGATCTTTCCTCCTTAAATAATATTTCATGTTGAACATAGGAGTTACATATACCTTGTTCATATAATATGTCTCCCAAAATGCCATTAATAAAATTAACATCCAATCAATTAGAACCTAAAAAGGGGTTTATAAGACTTTAAACTTATGATAATCCTTTAAATCATAGACCAATTATGTTATACAAAAATCTTATGTTAATGTAGATATATATTCTTTAAAAATTATCACAATCATTAGATGTTTCCCGATATGTATAACCAAAACACCATTGGTAAATATACTTCTATAACATAATTCTTGAATCCCAAAACATATACAATTAAAGATTTTCACATAAATCGTTGGAATATAATAGGACCTTACTTGGTCTAGGTAATAAACTATATTTTTGGGTATTGAATCAAATAATACCAAAATTCACCACATATAAAACATTGAATTCCTTATAAACTCATTTCTCTATAACCTTCATTTCCACATAGAAAAAATATTACCCACTATTTGATAATTTATTCTAGGTTATTCTTCCCCCTTTCTTGACATGTATAAATATGATTCTTCTTCCTTCTATGTACATTTACACATGAGATTTCAAAAAATTATATCTTCCTCTTATTTGATGTGTAATGAATCTCACCAAAGATCATGTTGTTAATCATATATTATGATAGAGGACTAGTCAACATCACAATATATTTTACTCCAGTAATCATTGAATTAGATGTTAAAAATCACTAAATTTTCCATCACATTCAGTGTTAACATGATTCATCCTTATTTCAACTAATAAAATAAACAACAAAGAAAAGTATGTGAAACAATACTCATATAGGGAAACCACATAGTCCTGAAAAATCATTTATAGGATATATAAATCATGAAACCTTACTCTAAATCTATATCGTCTTAGGTTTAACCTATTTCATTCATGTTCATAAAATTATTAAATCCTTCATGATGGTTCCTAAAGAGTTTTTTAATTTACAAAACATATCCCCTGGTAGTGTCCAACTCGATGTGCTTCAAGGACCACTATCGTTCACTTAGTGATGGTCCATTCAAACCACAATGCACCCTTTTAGGAGTTTTTACCCCAAGGTAAATCTATTCCAAAGCCACATCTACATGTAGTATCTAAAAGTGGATTCAATTTCTTGAAAACCACTTTCTATATACTTCACCAAAATTCCAAGATATTTTTATATACTTAGATATGTCCATATGGTTCTCACTAATGTTTTCTTGTCCTAAATTATAGAGGTTAAATAAAAATTTCAATGTTACCAACTATAAAGACCCTCACTTTTCATGAACTGAATTTTCAACATATTTGAATAGTATTCATTACATTACAAGATGGTCTATACCAGAATCATATTGGATTAGTGTATTTTTAAACATGGATATAAAAAAATGATTGATAGGTGAACTACATAATATCCACTAAGTTATTTATAGTTATAACCCTTTTTAGACATATTAAACATAGTAAATTTATTCAAATCTTGGGTAAATGGAGTATAATAATGGGTGAGATCAAATTGAATGAAAGTTTAAATGAAGGAGATCTCAATATAACCTGAAATTAAGTGTATATAAACATTTTTATAACATTTTATAACCACACCTTTCATAGAACAAATAATAGAATTGAGTAATTGAATAAATCCTGATAGTTTATAAGACATGAATCATAAAGGAATCAAGGAATATAATCCATGAGATAATAAAATTCACATATGACATTTATTTTTGGCCTACACATAATTATAGAAAACATTATCTCAATGATACCCACCAAGACGATAAAAACATGTCAGGCTAATGATAACCACTTTGGCACTTGATTCAATCTTGGGATAACCTCCCATGTACCCTCTTTTTGGATTGGAATAACCTTCCATTTACCCTATTTTGGTATTGAGTTACCCTTATGTGTACCCTCTTATTTTTGGAAATAGATAACCTCTATTATACCGTATTGTTTCAGGATGGTGATACCCTCCCACATATCCTTTGAGTTGAAAGAAAATTAATTATTTATAAATTCATTAGAGGTCTATGTAATTATTTTCCCACTAATAACATAATTATAATCATATATATATATATATATATATGTTAAACAAGATTAAAAAACATTCATCATATCATAACCCATTAAAATAAATATGGATTATAAACATTTCATCATAGAATAAACCATGTAAAATACATGGTTTTCGTAAATGGTTCATCATTTCATCAATTCATAACAAATAGAAAAGGAACGAGTTTCATAAAAATAGTTTCATAATTAATATAAAATTTCCATGGAAATAATAAGAATAGTATCATTGAATCTTATAACCAATAAATCCTAGGTAACATTAAAGGATACCCTCTTAGTTGGAAAATGTTTTTTAAAGATCACTTGTAATATTTTTTGAGGAAAATATGATTTTACAATGAAATATCTTATTTAAAATATAGAAATTTCCAAAATATTAATGAAGAAAAATTTCATTTAAAATATACATTTTAACTTATAATATTATCATTAAATAAAATATTAACCATGAAAAAAATAAATTCTATTCATGCTATACTTGTTAAAATAAAGATTCCTTTCACATTTCAGTAAAAAAACAAAAAATCCTTGTTCGAAAAATGATAAGAAAAATCATTTTAAACCAATTTTTAAAAATTGAAACAGGTGTAAAAATTTCATTTAAATTTAATTATATTATTTTAAAAACATTATTTTAAACATTTTTTGAGGACAAGAACATGTAAGAAACGGATTTTTGATCAAAGAGAAAAATAAAGGTTATTTAAAAAACAATATTTTGTTATGTTGCATGGTTAAAGAGAGGAAAATGAAATAGAAACATATATTATAAAGAAATTAATTTATTTTAGGAAAATATATGATTATATTGAGAGATTGATATTAATATTTCATCATCATAAACTTAATCAGAAATTACCCTAATAAATAATTATATTGTAAAATAAAACTTTCACTACATTTTAACGTTTGGAATCATATGCTACATGAATGTGAGATACTTATAAAGATATTTTTATCCCATATATTTTATTAGAATAATTATAAAATAAATTCATAGGATGTATTTATATAGTGCATAAAGGTTACAATTGGTTTATAAAGGCATGTATCCCACATAAATAAAATAGAGATGAAAATCCCATATGTAAAGGCTTGCATTTATTAATACATTTTCAAAACACAAGTAACATAAAAAGAATTATGTTATGAAAATATTTTATTACCATATTAATTCATATAATATAATATATGACTTAATTATTTGCTTTTATTACACATTTAAAAATAATTTATTTATTAAAATCGTGTTTTGAGTATGAGCTACTTTGGTTTTCATGATGTTTTGGTTTTGTGTTTTGGGTCATTTCACATTAATCATGTTTAAGTAATATATATAATGATAAACAAGAAAAATATATAATATATATTCATTATATATGTATTCATACTAATCCATAAAATTTATAGATACAAAATTAATAACACCGTTCGTGGAGACGGTTGGCCGTATATACGCTTAAACATTGATTCCATTTTCTCGATGGATTGAACAAAAGAAAGAAAAAATATATATCACCTTTAAAGAATAATATTTACTTAATATAAATCATTTGTATTCATTAAATATATGATTATTACTATACATGTCAACATAAAATGAAAAGGAATCAGATCGCCTTATAGAGGTAGTAATGGACACATACACAGAAGTGACACTGTCATTTTCCCACAGATAGTAAATTAAGAAGGATGATGAGATATTATAAATATATAAGTATAAATATTTCATAAATATCATATATATACTTTGAATCCTTCATTATATTCACCCTTGAGAAATAGTGATTGAAAATGAGTTGGATTGGTTCATGAGGTGATAGGCCGCTGTACACGTGTGCAACAGTTTCATTTCCCAATTTATTATAGAGTAGATGGATATAGGTTATTATATTAACATAATGATATATTACTATATTTTATACATTTATGTCATTATATAAGAATATTTTATGAATATTTTAATGATGTGGAGAAATAAATAACGTAAAAAATATCGGTTAAGAAAGATATCTCTTTTTTGGATAACCTCCTTAGGTTAGAACCAAAATCCTTTTTAGGAGGGTTTAATAATAAAAATGAGAACTATATGATGAGGTACTGGAAGTAAGTAAGGGATTTGAATTTTTTTTATTGAACCAAGAGGATCCTGGATTGTTTAGTGTAGAGGAGAGGATATGTCCTTATATATGTGGGGAAAGGAGCCCACTTGAAAACAACATGGAAATATCCAAAATAAATAAAAATGGTAGTCATTCCCAAGAAAAATGATTCTAAATGTCCATATATAAGGTTAAAAATATTAGAATTTGTCTTTTTATAAGCTTGAAATATGTACATAAAAAAGGATTTAGACTAGTGTTATTGTTAAACACACCCTTATCATTTGGTTTGGCCCCTCCCATTAACCCTTTTTTACTTTAACCATTTTAATTAATTTATATTGTTTATACTAAAAATTATCACAAAAAATTTAGTTAGAATTGTAATAAAATATGAATTATGTTTATTAAAAATATTTAATTCGTTTTACTAAATTAAATTCACTTAATTGTAAGAATTTAATTTTAAATTAATCATGCAGGCAAGATAAAAAAATAATTTTCAGAAGAAAATGTATTGGTATAATATCATTTTTATATAAAAATTATACCTTAATTTGAATATAATGATATAAATTTGACTAATATTAATTTATTTGAACTAATTTTAATTTTAATCGTTTTTCAAACAATATATTACTTTGTAAATTCTTTAAATGAAAAGACAGTTTTAAATAAAAATTAGTATTTTCACTATTCATTGAAAAAATTATTTGTCAAAAAATTATAAAAAATACACTCTAAGGTAATTATTTAATTTTTATTTAAAAAACTAATTTAATTTTTTTGAATAAATTTTCTAATTTTTTTTAAAATAATTTTATTACCTGTTCACAAAATTGAATAAAAATTATTTTTTGCAAAGAATATATTTTCAATGATTATAATGACCATACACAAATTAAGTACTTAATTATAGATATATTTTAATTATATAAATCATTAATAATTAATTTTGAATATGTTTTTATTCAAATTTATACCACTAAATTTAGCATCTAGGTTATAATGATAAATTTTAAAAATTAAATTTTAATAGTAGATCATAGTTTCTTTAAACTTAGTGTTGAGTGTAAAGAAAGCTATTGATGAAATTAAATTTATTTTAAAAAATCTTTTATAAAATATTGGGGTTTTATATGTCCTGTATCATACTTTGAGACTAGAAACTGTACCTCATATCAAAATAATGTTTCATGGTACTAGGGTATACCACCCATTGGGGATTATGGAAACCCACAATCACAACCATCATTAAAGGAAAACTAACAACATACAATATCTAGAAGTAAAGGATACCCTCACAGGATATAGTCCACTCACTTATATTATTCCCACCATATAAGTAATCCTTACTTCATTGGAACTCATCATCAAGATGTTTTTCCTAAATAACCATATATAGTAATGAGGAATTCCATTGAAATTTTTAATCATTCATCCAGAGCCTCAATTAATGTTTTAGAAATAAATCATAAAAACAATTTATAATAAACATGAATCATAGGTTTCAATTGATAGATATTTAATTATGCAATTACCCACTTAATTCAGATCAACAAACACTCCCACATGATCAATTAATGGAGGTTCAGGGTCTATAATAGTCAAAGTAGAATCCTATAATCAAAATTCATTTAGTAAAGATCTAAATGTGTCAATGAAATGAGGATTGAACACTAAAAAATATAGATATAGGGAAGAGGAATGGATAATCCATGATCATTTTCAGATAACACATACATGATTATAATCATATCATCAACTAAAATCTAAATCTAGGAAAAAACAAGGTTGAGAGAGCCAAAATCCTCTCAAGAGAGCCTCTAAATAGATTAGGGTCTAATGATATTTTTTGAAGGCGATTTTTACATTAAAAACAATTAAAAATAAATAAATATGACATTACCATGTCATTTTTTAGCTCCGTCGGTATCACTATTTTGCTGGTTGAACTTACTGGATTGTCAATGGACCTTCTATATCTTTTTTTCCTATTGAATAGTGTACAAATCCATGATAAATTCCCTAAACATCTCTCTATCTATATAATATGAAATAAAACCACATTGTAAACCACATAAAAAACTAAAATTAGGGGTAAAAACGCAAAGAATCAATAAGAATAACCAATAAGTTATGTAAATTACTAGGAATGAACATTAAATAGAAATAAATGAAGAAAACAATAACATTTGTACTTGAAAACTAATAATATGATGTTATGATTTTTATATTAAGATACTGACAAAAAACTGCATTGTTCATTATAAACTCCCTCCCATATTCCCTTTTATCTTGGATAAGATCCACAAGGATCCTTTCTAAAGAGGGTGATACACTTAATCCAACTATGATGTACTGACCCATAGAATTTCTAATATTCTCATTTTCCAAAAGTCCTTTAGTGTACAAAAATTCTTCTCCCTTTATTTGAAATTTCAAAAATCCAACCATCAACATGTACCCCATTATATTTAAGGTCCATAAACTGAAACCCATTTACTTTATCAGAATCTAAAATCAAGATTTTCTCACTCTCTTATTTCCATGTTAAAAGAGTATATTTAATATTATTCACATTATAATTTAAATCACAACCATTATTTATAAAACTCATACTAAAAGCCTTTATATAAGTGAATTTGATATCTTAACTACACTTCACCAATGTATCATTACCAACCATAGACCTTCCATAACTCCTTCAAATTTACATGTCATTATATAATTGGGTTGACCAATATACCTTGGGCTAATCATATATATTATAGTATATTTAGATAAAAAATAGGAAACAATTATTATTACTATAAAAAAATATCCAACTTATTGATATCTACAGTTGTATCTTATCATTACTATAAACTCTTGCCAATTATATTGGTCAGGAACATCATAATCCACATCCATAGAAACAAATTATGGGATTAAATCAAATATAACTCAAGGAAACTCATGTTTTGTTTCCCATCTTATAAGGCTACAACCCACCTTAGGAGATACCCTTTCCCATAAAACCCACATACAAGTAAAACATACACATTCATATATATGTTAATGATATTATAATATATATTTCACATTAATACGTATTTATAACTCATATAAAATGAACATAGGAAACACAAATCATTACATGGATCTTAGACTCTATCCATTCCTATTAAGATTTTACATAACCGTCCATTAATTAGAACCCAAATAAATAAAAGATAATTGTTTTATATAACTAAAATTGGAAGAAAATGGATGATAACACACATATCACAATTCACGATAACATAGTTTTGGATAAACATTAATAATAATAGAATCCTACTACCTTATACACATCGCTTCCACACTAGGAACTCATACAAATGAGTAATCACTAAGACCACCTACCCACTATTAGGATTAATAACACAATATAATTGGTACTCACTTATCATTAATATAATAAAAATAATAATATAAGAACCAGAAACATAGTCCATATAATTAGAGTTATAAAACAATTTATATATGTAATTGCATATAAATTATTACTGAAACAATAAATAAATAAACCCTATATAACATTTGGGTGATTAATCTCACATTTTAAGATAAATTTCATGTAAATACTACATACCAAATATTATCCATAAACACCACTCTCTCTCCACCTTAGTCCAAGAGTAAAATAAAAAATCACAAATCACACACCATATTCTAAAAAGTAAAAAAATCATAACTTCTAGAAACTAGGAACAATAATAAAATTCCTAATAACTTATAAATTTCATATACATGGATTATATATGCTCAATCATAGGGTTTATCCCATTTTCTAGCCTTATCTGATCTCTAATTTTCATGTCCCAATAGTTAACCAATTCAAAAAATGTTCTCAAATAACTTTTAAGTATCTAAAAACCCAGTCCTCAAATAAAATTGATTCGGGGTGCCACATGACCTAAGGAATGCCTCCCCATATTCTATAGGATATAAAAAAAAGTAGAGAGGGTTTAGGTATAATGTTGGAAGGATATACCCTCTAGACCAAATAATTTTCAATATTATTATAATTATTAATAGTAAAATTCAATTACAACAAAATAATACTATAGATATTATATCTATGGTGTAATAATAATGTAACCTATGAAAATATATAATAAAATTAAAACAACTATAATATCATGAATTCATATATATTTAAACATTATAACTTCGTTTGATGTTAAAATATAACAAACTTAAGAAAGAATAAAAGATAGTTCCACTATAATATATACTTTTAAGTCATTACTGATTATATTTACCCGTCCAACCATATATCTATATCAACTATAAAAATCCAAACACATCACCTTACCGACATCCTATAGCATAAATTCTATATGTCCATCGAGGTTCCTTTACATGGTGTTGGTATAACTCAAAATGCCACCAATAATAGCGTCCCTAAAAAATAAAAACATTTAACTGCATGGATGATGTGATATTAATAATCAAAATAAACAATAATAATGTTAATAAAAATTATAATATTTAATGTATAAGGACTCTTATGAGTGACTAATCCTACTTTAGATCACGATGTTATAAGTCTAAACATATAATATATAATATCCCAAGGTTGTCATAATATCCCATTCACAACCCATATCCTATGTATGTGGGTATAATGTTCCATGCTATAATAATATTGAGAATATGAGTATAATATACCTTACCATCATAATATATTTAAGTCTCTGAAATCGCATCGCATAACAATATCAAGTAGTAACGAAATTCTATACCATAACTATATCAAGCGGGCATGAAGTCCATGAATTTACCAATATCAATTGAAAATTACTTCCTATACTATAAGAACATCAAGTGGGAATGACACCATATTCCATAAAAAAATCAAGTATTCATGATGACCCATATTATAAAAATATTATTTGGTCTTGATTCCTAACACTCTAACAATATAAAGTGTTCATGGAATCACACACTATAACAACGTCAAATATAAATGACTTCCAATACCATAACAATATCAAGTGGTCAATATGTTCCATTTTATAACAATATCAAGTGGGAATTACATCTTATATCATAAAAAAATCAATTGGGAATGTTATATAATAACATAAAAATTTATAACTGGAATAGTGTATCATACCATAATAATATCAAGTGGTAATGATTTCCCATACCGTAACAATATCAAGTCTTAAATATATTCTATATCATAACAACACAATGTGGGAATTATAATGACCAATACTTTACATACATTTTTGGTACTTTAGAATTGAAGCATACTTATTACAACATATAACAAAACCATTGTAGGACCGTATAGGTATAATGTCTTTAGAAATCAGGAAACATAAACTAATAGTTCATAAAGCATCTACATTGTCTCTCATTTATTTCATCATATATATAGTCCTTTTTTTCCATATCCTACTAAATAACCTTCTTCCTAACCTAGGTAAAATAAAACATACAAAAGGGTGAGATCAAATGCTCAGTAAGGGTAAACAAAGGAAATATCTATCATATCATATTCAAAAGAACATAGCATTTTGAGAAACATAACCTAAAAAAGAGATCATAATATCATAACACGGTATAAATAATAGTAGTGAAATGTAATCCCAATAATCAAAACATAAAACAAGAAACATTGTGTCATACACACATAATCATAGAAAATCATTTCATATTATTCAAGACTCATTTCCAAGAATATTTTAGCAGACAATGTCCATTCCTGAACTGAGTTCACTCCTCATTCCAGTCCTATATCACTGAACCGGAATAACTTTATGTTCCAGCCATGCCTATCTCATGAGATATAAATCTTTACCCTATCCATTGAAGGGAGATATAGTTCTCACCCATCTCATAATGATACCATTCATATGTGTTCCACAAAATCATAAATCATACATCATAGCATAACCCATGTAATAAAAATGGGATTCTTAAACATCATTCCATCATAACATAATCCATATATGATAAAGGACTTCATAAAAATAATTCCATCATAACATAATATAATAAATGTAACAATATGTATAGAAATAGAACCTTATATTTTATTATATGGAAAATAAGTTTGATAAAACACTTGAAATCCATTTTTGAGGAAAATATGCTTTCTACTTCAAAAACATGTTTCCTTTCTTAACATGTCATACAATTTTAAACTAAAAGAAGTTAATTAAAAATAAACTTGAAATCATGTAAAGTAAGATTCATGGAAATAATTTTGTATGAAATCATAAAAATACATTCATTCTGTATAAGTTAAAAAAACATTCTTCTCGTACTTTGGCCAGAAAAGTCAAAAAGTGTCTCGTACTGAAAACAACAAAAGATTCCTTTCATATGTTTTACTAAAATTCAACAATAGGTAAAATTAGATTTAAAAATTTTTATAAGGATATAAATAATATTACATATTGTGGAAACATGTATGTGGATGATAAATATTCCTGAGTAAATTCTGATGTATAAAAAATCTCAGATAAAAACGAGACTGTGATATTTTCCCTTACCTTAGGCCAGATATGCTTCGTATGTATCTGAACATCCTGCATAATGATTCAAATAATGTCATTGACTTATTAGAGAATCAAATTCATTGTTATTATATCATATATGGTCATATTCTTGTCTTCTTATTAGTAATATTTCATTACTACTTGTTATTCGGGTGTTCATTACTTTATGTTCTTATGCGCGTTTTGTCGAATAAATTATTATTCCTATTTTTAGGTTATAGATATATCATTAAAACAATGTTATTAGTATAATATATATCATATTTATACATTCATTTCGTTTATATAATCATGTTTTAATGAAGATCATGTAGAACCAATCACATCGCATCTTGGAGACGGTAAGCCATACGTACGCTCGAAAAAAATCCATTACTTTTTGATGGAGATAACATTACTGTGATTTTAGCTTGACTAATTCCAAACCAAGATTCAGTATCTGAAGTAGAAAAAAATCCATTTATGAGATATGTTCAGTATTATCTAGATCCTGACACAAACCATGTTCATTGAACCACCCCAGGAAATCTCCACCATCTCACTCCTTGCCCTTAATGTGTATTCTGGTGTAATAAGGGATTATGTATTTATACCCCATTAGATTGAATTTGAAAGTTTTATTTGTAATTAAAAATTAATATATTAACCCCTATTCATTATTAGAATTATAAAAGTGTTGATTACGGTTAGATTTTTATATGAATAAGAAAAAAAATATGATTTTAATTAAAATTGTCATTTTATAATTTCATGAATTTTGAAGTAATTTAATTCTAATAAAATATAATAATTATTTAATTAATTATATAAATATAATTGATAATATAATTTTATGATGTCAAAACTAATTTTAACAAAGATAAGAAAACTATTATCATTGTAAAAACTTATATTTTACAACAAATAAATATTTTGGATTTAAAAGTGAAAATTATATTAATTAGAGAGTTATTTTGATAAAATAAATTTTATTCTTGAAATTATTACATCTATATTTTTAAATAGTTAATTTTTTATAATTTTTGTCGGTATTTGATTTTTTTGGTAAAAATTATATATGAAGTAAATAGACAGTATGTATTATGAAATAATAAAAGAAAAACTTGAAGAAATAACTACAATAAATAGTAACCATGATCAAATTTATTTTTACCATTTAAAATAATGTGTTTTATGTTATTTTATTAATTTTACACACCCTTAATGAATCCCCCATACCTATATCATACGATTTTAAAATTAATTAATTATGAACATGACTCACTTCAATATCACGAAGGGTATTATTTTAAGGATTTATGTTCTTGTCCATATAAAGTATTGAAAAAATTTTATTTCTAAGAGACCATGTGAAATTAACAAGGTAGGTTTTTTGGTTCTTAATATTTTATTATATTGAGTCCAAAACCTATGTTTAGAAATTAATAATGAAATCCCATTTTTTTCTTTAGAAACCCACCCTGTCTCCCATTCCACTTCACTCAAACCCAGTAAATAAAAATGTTTAAAATCATTTTTCTCTAAAGAAACACCCCTTAGGTTCTTAAATCACTATAAAATAACTTCAAATGATTTTAGAAATACCCTCTCAAGGTAAGGGATCATTTCTTTATCAACTTTATTTATGAACCTTCTTTATATTATGACTTTTTATTTCTAGTTTTTCTTCTTGGTATATGTTTCTACCCATCTATATTAATATACTTATGATTTATAAGTGATGATATACCCATATAACTCTTATTAAATCCATTCCATGAATCTATCTGCACACCAATATGCTAATGAAATTATCCTATGATTTTAATTGCCAAACATTTGTGTAGTGAATACCTATACCCATTTCAACTCAAGGGTATTAAACTAGATGGAACTATACTTCATTGATTGGGGAAATATATGTATGTAACACACACTATAATATCATGGTAATAAAAGTGATTAAAGACATCCTTATTTTGTATGATCAGTGTGGCACACTTATGAATTTATATGATATGAATGTGACTGGTGGGCCAAGAATTATATATCCCTCCAATACATGTGTAATTTTTTTATCTCATGAAATACCATATATAGAGCACGATAGGTTATCATAAGGACTCTATATTATAATTTCTTTGTGGTTAGAAATTACTTTTGTTTATGAATTCGTGAAATATATTATTTTCACATTCACGTGTTGCTTTCATGTTTCCATCTTATATCATGATTTAATGTTCATGTTTATTATTCTAACCACTTTATATATCACATTCATACACATATTTACTTACATTTACTATTTTCATTATTCCCTTACTCGGATTTATAGCTGAACCATTTCTTATGTACTCATAGGGGTTATCCCATACATTATTAGAAGATCAGTAGAATATAAGGGATTTTTTTTTTGAGTTTTAAATAATTTTATTGTATCCCCATTTCGTGTTATTATGTTATGTATCTAATTACACAAACATAATAGGACTTTGTATCTTTTGGGATTGTATTAGATGTATGTATTTTATAATAAATAGCGTATTAAGCTGTAAAAAAAATATGGGTTTTCAAATTTTGAATCAGTGACGTGCCTAGTTATTTTTAGGGTTTAGGATTAGAGCACATTATTTAAATACTTAGGGATAATACTAAAAAAATTAGAAACACCCTAAAATATAGTAAATTATATATTACATAATTTCCAGGAAACGAATCTTTGTATGGATACTACAAGTGAATGTGTCTCTTGTATTGTTGTACTTAGGGGTAATAACCTCAAAAAGGTGCACTGGGCTTGGACTCAAATTTAACCTCCTCCATACCAACAAGGCCCTGAATAAATCCTGTTTTGAAACTCAAGTGGGATATGAATTTTAATAATCAAAATCACTTTATGAACCATAATGAAGGGAATAAAAAAACACATAAAATTTTATGTTAGGAAATAGACTTTGGACAACATAGATTGAAACCTAGAAATTAAAAAGTTAAGCATTATGTGTCATTGGTGAGTTATCCATTAAAATTTAATAGTTTACCTTTTATTTGTTTAATATTTTGAAAATTTCATCCCAAATGTTCGCAATGTTCAAGTTAATTATTAGGAATATGAAGAACCGATCCAACAACCAATTTGAGGGGCAATATGCTGACTACCCAAATGACATTCCAAAACCAATGGGAATGAGAATCATGAATTTAATGACATTATATTTATAGTTAAACATTGTTTTGGATAGAAACCTAAATCAAGATAAGCACCATCATTCTTCTATGAAAGATGATGTTTTAATTTAGACATTTATGAAAAAAATGCCTCTGATATTTAGTGGATCTTATAATCCATTAATAATAGAAAAATTTATCAACTCCATTTAAAATATCATCTCAATCCTTCAATTATAGGAGAAATAAAATTTCATGCTATGATTTTATCATATATAGTGAGATGTTGATAAAACAATGAAGATATAGGAAGAGATCAAATCCATGGAGTGGAAAGAAACCTGAAAAATGTTTTTTAATAAATATTTTCCTTTCACTCTCTAAAATAAAAAATGGAGGGATTTTCTTGGACATAAATATATGGATGAAAAATCCATCATGTTATAAGAGGTTAATATAATAATAATTTCATTATATGTATCTATGTATTTTATTAACCCTAAAAGTAAGGTTGACTACTTCTTTGGTAGCACAATGTCGAGTCTACAAATTAATTTGGTGATTTGGGACATTAAAATATATAATTAAATTATTTGGAGTAACCTCAAAGTAGGAAAAAAATATCAATGAATCTCAAGAATGTCATTTGTCTTGAGATAGTAAGGGGATAATTGAGTTCAATTCAATTGGATTTTAGAAGAAATCTGAAGGGGGTAAGAAATTCCAATATTTCACTTATCAAAGGTGTGGATACATCTCGGAAATTACCTGAATGAGAAAATGAAATTATTATGGTTTGGGAAGGAACATATTCTAACTAGTTAATTTCATTAGGAGAAATCAATTAATGTAATGGAAAAAATGAATTCTCTTTTCAACCATCATCCTGCTATCTAATGTTTCAACTATAATGAAAATGTTACTATTACGATGAATGCAATAAGACAAGGGGTTTTATAATCATAGATGACAAAAACCTCCAAGGACTAGAGATTAAAGGATATATTATTCCATAAAAAATCTCAAGGTGGATCCCTCTAATCACATGGTGATAAGTATTCTAGTTATTCATTTTTCGATATCAAACAAATTAATATGTATGTACCCATTATTTTGTATCATATACATTTAGTATAACAGTTTAAACACCACTATAATATATTGAAGTAGAGGTATTTGAAAAAATAGAAAATTGGAAAATTATTGAATCCCATGTATATAACTCCTGGCACATATATATTTTCTAGATGAACTTTATGGAAAAACTTAAGATACATGATTTACTGGGATTCAACACTATTTTGGACATTGATTGAATTTACTTGTATAAATACAATATAAGTTTCTAAGAGATTGAAATCACCCTCCATATTTCAATTATCTATCTGATTCTCTCAGAGTGTATGAAGGATGATGAATCCTTTTTGGTGTCATAATATCATGAAAGTATGTTCTTTACTTTTGGCCATGAATTTATAGATCAAATGATATATACTAAGGAAAGGATAACACATGGTGTCATTACCATTATAAGGTAATGTTCTAATATGTGTCTTGAAGAATATCTAGGTCTTACTCCCAACAGTGAGGTTGATTATTCAATGAAGCTTACAAATAGAAGATATCCAGTATCCAAGACTCCATATAGAGTGTCCGTTTTAGAACATGAATATATAAATAATAAACTAAAAGTGAATATAGATAAAGGGTTTATACACCCATGTGATTCACCATGGGGTGTTCTAATCCTCCTCATATAGAAGAAGGATGTATCAATGTGCCTCTACATTTATTATAATGACATCAACAAAATCATGATAAAGAACAAGTATCATTTTACACAAATTGATGAGATGTACAATCAGCTATGTATATCACAATAATTCCCTAATGTGGATCTTGAGTTGAGATTTTATCAAGTTAATGTGAAGAAGTTTTATATCCCCATTGATTTTTTTCATACTCGATATGAGCACTACATGTTAATAATGTTTCTATTTAGACTCCCTAATGATTGCTCTATCATTATGGACTTAATGAATAGATAATTTTGGTACTACCATTATATATTTGTGGTAGTATTTATAGAATATATTCTTCCCTATTCAAAAATCAAGTAAGAAAATGAGGATCATTTGAATTATGTATTTAAGAAATTGTAAAATGGAAATTTATTTGTGAAGTATAGTAAATATGAGTTTTGTTTTAAAAAAGAAACATTCATGGGGAATGTTATCACCAATAAATAAATATATATTGAATATTAAAAACATTAAGTTTGAGGATGGACCATAACATCATCCATGAAAAAAAATTATATTTTTCTTGGATTTTATAGGTACTATCGATGATTTTTGAGAAATTTATCACTATTTTCAAGACAACTCACCCAAATAACTAAAAACAGTGTAATGTTTTTTCGGAATTGTGAATGAAAAGAGAGATTTAAAGGGTTGAAGAAGAGGGAAATCACTAAAACCATTCTCACGTTACACAATAGTGGGTACGGATTTATGATCAACAACGATGAGTCTAAAAAGGGCATGGGTTGTGTACTCACGAAAGATGACAAAGCAATAATCTATTTCCTTCGAAAATTAAATATTCCTGAGAAAAAAACAAAACACATGACCAATAACTTTACGAAATAATATTTTAATTAAATATTTGGACACTTTATATCTACTGGGACATTTCAGTATTATTATGAATCTTAAAACCTCAAGTGTATATTCCCACAATAAGAGCTCATTATGAACCAATGAAGGTGGTTAGAGATTATAAAGGATCCATATTGTTCAGTACATCACCATATAGTGATAGAGAACAAAGTGGATGATTATTTGAGTATAAAGTATCCCACAACCAAATTCATGATGAGGATTGAAAGTGATACGATCTTATTGGACATGAAAATCAATTAAATGAGAACAATAAAAGGTTATTCTTCTTATCCTTATCAATTAAATTATAAACCATCCATTATTGAGAGGATCAAGGAGGACTAGAACGATTATGAATTACTATAGAAAGAAGGCAGAAAATATTATAGATTTTAACTTTGATGAAGATTTTTTTATAAGGTATGGAACCCAAATATGTGTCCCATAAAAACCTAAATAAATGATGGAAAATTTGGATGATGTGAATAGATCATCCTTTTCTATTCATCTAGGAAGCAATAAGATGTATACTTATTTATAGAAAAAATAATGGTGGGATAAAATAAAGAGGGATATTATAGAAGTTATATCTTAATACATGGGTTTCTAATAAGTTAAGGATGTGGTAAATAAGTCTAAAGTTATTATGAAACCATTTACCATATTAGTATTGAAATGGGAAACCATAACAATTTATTTCATCGTATGACTCCTAGGATATCTAAAGACAATTATTTCATCTGTGTTGTAGTTAATATTTATACAATGCCAGCACATTTAATTTCTATCATGGATGACTTTCCCTCAAAAAATCACAGAGATATACATAATTTATGTGGTAAGACTTCATTGACTGATACTGTACATTGTATAAGATAATGGTATGAGGTTTACCTCATGGTTTTGGAGAAGGATTCTATAACATCCCAGGTAAATAAATAATATTACATTCTACGGTTTATCAATATTTGTGATTAAAATGTTAATATTACTTTAAAGGTAATTCTATGCTCGATGGAATACCCAATACGCAACAACGAGTTTCTTTGAAATCTTACGTTGCACACTAATAATATAATAATATTATAATAGTTAACGCCTAGCTGTTGTAATGGAGGGAATGAAAAGAAATAACTAAAAAAATGATTAAATAAGTTTGTTAAATATTTTTACATTTATCCTGTAAAGACCCGTAAAATTCAAGGGAAATTTTTTCTTAATTTTCTTTAGAATTTTACAAGAGCGCTGTTTCAGACGGCACCTGATTCCGAGGCCCGGAGTGCCCAGAATTAATTTCCGAAGTTTGGCTCGGGTACGTTCAGTGAACGAACGAGCGGGATTTCCTAACTTTTGATCTGGTGCTCGGAATTGAAATCCGAGGACACCGATGAACTCGTAGCGTCAATATTCGCTTAAAGAGACCTTTTCGGAAGTTGCGTTTGTTGCGGGTTGAAAGTTAGTTTTGGGGATTAAAAGATAAGTAAAATAAAATTTTGTGTGTGAATTTTATTTTATTCATGGTTGTTAGACTCTCTCATGGGAAGTTGTTGGTGGGGCCCACAACCACCCAACTTCCCATGTGTGGTTATGAGGGAGGTGGGGCCCACACGAGCCCCCACCTTTTCAAATTTCCTAACTCCTCATTAAACTCCCATTTATTAATTTGACAACTTGTGTAATTTATTACATGAGTTAGTTTTATTTTCAAACTCTTGGAATTCAAGAGTCATGTGGAGTTAAGGTTGGAAACTCAATAAACTTAAGTTATAACTTAAGATTTAAATGAGGAGAATTAAATGAAGTGGTTTGGATTTCAAACCTTTGAAATTCCAAACCCTTCTATTTAATTCATGGTTTAGTTTCCTTTGTTTTGGTTTTTGGGTTTTGCTGTGCGGAGAGGAAAAGAGGGAGGCTTCTTGTGAGTTCTTCCTTCACGACGAAGAACGCGGCGACCTTCTTCCACGACGTCGGACTGCAACGCGTTGGATTTCCTCCACGACGCCGCAACGCATCCTTTCCGCGACGAGCCTCTCGCAGCGAACCCACGTCCGTCTACCGCGACGCCATAACCGCGATGCCGACGACGTCTTCCTCCGTGACGTCCGACTTCCGCGACACTCATCTCCCGCGGCCGTTGACGAACGCCGAGTTGTTAATTGAGGTAGGGGTTGTACCTTATTTCATGATTTAATTTACGCCTTCGTAAATAAATTATTGGACCGCTTGTTATCATTAACATGGGAGGGGATCGGACCGCACAAACACGGTCAATCCTCCTCCCAAACCTTGTTGTTGGATTTTTACTCGTGGTTCGAAGAAGAGGCGGAGCAGTGCCGTGACACCGCGCTTGGACGCAAGGGGTTCATGGGAGTGCGCAAGATTGACGCGTCACTCCGGACGTCGAGGGCCGTGGTGGTCTCCCACGGCCGGATTGACCAAGCCGCCGGAGCAATGAGGCGCGGCCCGTTGGCCGCGGCGGAGTAAAGGAAGTGCGACCGTTGGATACAACGCCGCCGCGCCGCATCGGAGGAGAAAACAAAGGCACCGCGGCCGGAGCGGGGCCGCGGCGAAAGCGCGCGGTGCCGTCGCACTGCGCCGGACGACGAATACCGCGGCCGGTTCCGGGCCGCGGCGGGACGAGGAGACCGCGGCCGGTTCCGGGCCGCGGCGGAAGAGAAGACCGGCGGCCGGGCCGCCGGCATCGGAAGCCGAAGGGGGGGGACCGGAATTTCCGGTCCCGTTTGAGAAAACCGGCCGGCCAGCTGGCCGGCCAGATGTCTTAAAAACCGGGGGAATTAATCCCCCAGCCAACCCATAAAAACCCCCCCTTAAAGAGGGGGGGAGGTTCTTTGAAGGAGGGGGGGCAGCCGGCCCCCCGTTTCCGCACCAGCAGGCCCCCCACGTGAGGGGGGCGTTTTTAAAAAAAAAAAAAATAACGGCGCGCCATAGCCGCGCCGCCCCTTCAATCAAGCCCCCCACGTAGGGGGGGCGGTTTTTACAAGCAGGCGCGGCTAATTGCCGCGCCGTCCTCCAGCAAAGCGGGGGCTTGCCCCCCCGTAAGCCGACCGCGTGCGGCCCCTCGCGGCGCCAGGCCGCCGCGGCCCGCCGCGCCGCCCCGGGGGGGGGGGGGGGGGTCGGGCCGGGTCGGCCCGGACCCGGACCCCCCCGTTTCGAACCAGATTTGGTTTTTGGCCCATAACTTGAGCCTCGGACCTCCGAATGACGAACCGTCTGCGGAAACGCGATCCTTGGATCGAGACAGTCGTTTCGGTATATCGCACTCAAGGTTTCGGGTTACTTCGAGTTCGGCCGGGTTGGTTCGTTCACGAAACCAACCGGGCTTTCGGAGCGGAAACACTCATATCTTGAGCTACGGACGTCCGATTGACGTGCCGTCAGTCGCGTAGTGTTCCTCTTAGTGAGACGGATCTTTTGGTATACTCCGCCCAAGGTTTGGACACAGGTGGAGTACGGCCGGGTTGGTTCGTTCACGAAACCAACCGGGCCTTCGGAGCGGAAACGCTCATATCTTGAGTTCCGGACGTCCGATTGACGTGCCGTCGACTTTGATGGAATCCTCTAAGTGGGAAGGAACTTTTGACATACTCCGCCCAAGTTTTGGATACAGTTGAGATATGTCCGGGTTTGGTTCGCTCACAAAACCAACCGGGCCCTCGGGACGAAAATGCCAATAACTCTCAGACCGGGCGTCCGATCGACGCGCCGTCTGTTGCGTTGGGTTCCTGTTGTCGATACGGAACTTTTGGATACATCAACTCTGGTCTTTGTGACAGTTGATGTATCAGCCTCTCGGCTTGTGGAACGGATCCTCTGAACGAGCTTGCTGTGTGCGGAGACCCTTGTGCTGGCTGCGACTGTTACTGTGACTACTACTAATACGACAGCTACTGTGACTGCGACGACGACAGTACAGAGATCCTGTGTGGTTTCGACGACGACGACTACAACACTCAGCGATCCTACGTGGAACAGTGCTACCGAACCTGTGTGTGCTGAATCTTCTGTTTACCATGGGCGGTGGAGCGCTTGGGTGTAGCGGCGGGCCCGTGGTACTTGATAGTGGTGGTGCGCTTGGATGCAGCAGCAGACCCCTGGCGGTGGAGCGCTTGGTTGTAGCGGCGGACCCGCGATACTCTACGGAGTGTGTGCGCTTGGTTGTAGCGATAGACCCGCGACGGTGGAGATGTGCGTGCGGAGTACGGAGACCGTGTAGCCGACTGAGACCTGACGACTGCTTGACCGACTCGACTCGGAGTGAGTCGACTAGCCCAGTGGACGGAGCGCCCTGTATTTGGCGGCAGACCCACGGCGGACGGAGCGCCTGGTAGTTGGCAGCAAACCCGCGGTACTCGACAGGAGGAGTACCTCAGTAGGCTATTTGGGTGAGCGCCCAGTAGTTGGCAGCAGACCCTCAGCGGACGGAGCGCCCAGTAGTTGGCAGCAGACCCGCAGTACTCGACAGGAGGAGTACCTCAGCAGTCATAGGTTAGTGAGCAGTACCTCGGAGTCGTGACAGGACTACTGCACACTTCAGAGACGGGGCTCTTCAGCAGCTACGGTTTCGATAATGAAAATCCTGGTTTGAGCTGAGTCAATGATCTTTGTGTTTCCTCATGATTGAGATGGGTCGCTTGATAACTTAGGTATATGTATGGGCATATACCTGGGTAATAGTTATCCGTTGATTTCATAAACTTGTTATAAACTGTGTGAACTTGTACTGTTATCCTGTGTGGATTTTACTGTTTACTCTTCTTTGTGGATTGGGTTGTTCTTGGGCTCGGTGTTGGAGCCGAACGGAAATTGGTGACATAGGTATATGTTTGGGCATATACCTAATCAATACTGGATGTTACTTCGTGATTGTTACTTTTCTTCGTGGTTTATCCTTTGTGGATTTGAGAGACCTTCAGGGGTCTCGGGGTCCCTACTGAGTATCTTATACTCACCCCTGCACGGGCTATGCCCGCACTTCGTTGTGTTGGTTGCAGACGACGGACAATGCTGACTGCGGTTGAGGCTTCGGAGTAGGTCGGTACCCGGAGGAGGACCACTGAGCGGGACGTGCTCGGAGCGGACAGTTGGACCGAGGAGTTGTGGAGCTATCTGTACCTACCCTTCAGGTAGAATCCGTGGTGGACGAACCAGGAGCTGAGCCATCTGTACCTACCCTTCAGGTAGGAATCGAGGAGGACGTTCCAGGAGCCGCTTGTACTTTCAGTTGCTGTTTTCCCTTTCGAGTTGTACTTTACTTTACAGTTGGGCTTGTATTTCCGGCCCCTTTTCTTCAGCACAGTTGTTCTAGTTTTGTGTACTGCTTTTCTTCCGCTTGTTTCTCTGAGGTGCTTGTTTACTTTATTAAGGCAATGCCTTCCCTTTTTACTGGGATTTTACGCCTTGGTGCTAGTCGCCAGCCCCTGGCCTATGGAAGGCGGGCTT
The DNA here is from genome assembly GCA_963277665.1 of Viscum album. Classification (NCBI taxonomy): domain Eukaryota; kingdom Viridiplantae; phylum Streptophyta; class Magnoliopsida; order Santalales; family Viscaceae; genus Viscum; species Viscum album. The sequence continues at coordinate 741,106,745 of OY728159.1, forward strand.
GGGGTAGTCACGGCATGGGCCCCGAGGGCGGGTCGTGACAAATTGGTATCAGAGGAGTTCGGTTCTACCGCGAACTCTGATCTTTTCTATGTGAAGCAATAGTGTTTAGTGTATTGAGTGTGGTTATCAGTCCAGGGAGTCCAGTGTTGGTGCGGCGGCCGACGTATCCGTACACCAGGACCCTGACTTCTGATTTCCGACTTAATGCACGAAAACACTGATTGCGTGTGTGTTTCCCAAAAGGTTTAAAGTCAGCTCAAACCAGGTCAGCTCACCAGGTATAAATCGTTGACCGTGACACAACTGTTCAGGATGTCACCATGCAGATAGTTAGCTGGAGTTCCGAGAGAGTTCTCGATGATGGCCCACCGAGCAGCGAGACTCCGGTGCAGGGCCCTTTTTCAGTGTTGGCACCTTCGGGTGGTGTACCAGCAGCACCACCACCCGTTAGGCAGCAGATGCCACTAGCTGACGGTGCACGCTAGCAGAGCGCGATGCACGAGTTCCAGCAGTAGAGGCCTCTGAGGATACGAGGCGAGACAGATTTCCCAGGCAGCAGTGGACTGGATGGAGGCGGTTGCTAGAGTTCTACGTCTAGCTTGGATACTAGTAGAGCGGATGATGATCTTAGCTTCTGTTGTTTCCAGTGAGTGACCATGAGGTTGGTTCTTATAGTAATGAGGCTTCTGTACGCGAACCGATACCTGGGATAGTACCTACGGGTAGTGCGCCAGCTATGTCACTACCTGTTGGTCAGTAGACACTACCGGCGGTACCGGTAGCAGAGAATCACAGGCTTAGTGCCTTACATATGTTTTAGCACCAGATATCCCTCAAGTTTCGAGGTGAGCCTGACTCGTAGGCGGCTGAGGACTGGCTTGAGGAGGTGGTTGTGAGTTTTCTGGAGCTAATACAGCTTCGACAGTACGACATGTCGGAAGCAGAGCACTCAACATGGCTTACCAATCAATCTTGGTACTTGTTGGTTACGTTGTGATCAGATCTTTAGACTCGAACTTCTGAGCGAAGTGTGTCTAAAGGACATACGAACCATTACTTTTCCTCTATGCATTCCTACCTATGCTAGGATGCTAGAGAGAACCTTTGTGGTTGTGAACGTTAGCAGTGAAAGGCAGGAAACTAGCGCCAGTCTCAGAGACTCGGGCGTGTAAAATGTTTCAGGAGGAGGAAGTGCTAAGGACAGATGAATCTGCAGGGTAGCAGACGTGGAAGCGGAGCTTGGAGAGCAGCATGTGGTGGTGTACATTTCGACATGTTACGAACACCCGACTTAGTAGTCCCCGCCAGGCTCAGGGAGCAGGAGGGCTGGGGAGGAGAATAGCTGCATTGCGGTCAAGGAGTGTGACCCAGGATCTCTAAGAATGATTCGGGGTACGAATTATGTCTACTATGAGATGCCATATCTATAGACATAGGAACCAATCATTCTACCCTTCCACGAATCATGTTCCAGACCTAGAGGTTCCGGGTAAGCCGTAGACTTGACCCTCACGTCTGGAGATACCTTTGGGAGGAGACTCGATAATCACGCTTACGCCGACGGTGTGATTTGACCTCGAGGCGAGAGTTTCGGTTGGAATCTCTTGGTGGAAGCGTAGAGGCCTTACGACGTTGATCTGGGTATGGTTTTGATTCACAAATCATACCCCGGTTGACTGTTTTAGGCAAACGTCGGAATGGGTTTTCCTTGGTCGGCGAAAAGGAAACCCTTGTGGCAGCAGAAGTTTTAAGTTTCAGTTCTATCCTAAAAATGGAAACCTCTTGAATTCGAGGGTGACGAACACGTTTCTTATACGGTCTCAACCCGATGAGGTTTCAGAGATGTGGCCGAAGTGGCATGTTATCTCTGAAGTTCAATGGACCCTTTTTTTCAGCAGGGTAGGCGAAGAGGTTTACCGCTTGACCCTACCACCTCAGTCGCACCGGGTGCATAATGTCCACCACGTGTCTCAGCTGTGGAGATATGTGTCTGTTTCTTCACACGTCATCGACCTCGGGGAGTTGGACGTCGATGACAGGGCGACAAGCACAGAGGTTCTAGTAGAGATCTAGGATCGACAGGAGCAGGTTCTACGTGAACGGTTGCTTCCTCTGGGGTGCTTCTCGGGTAGCACGAGGTCTTCAGGTGAGCATATGGGAGCGTAAAGCTCAGTTGCGTGCTCAGTACTACCTTGTTTCCCTTAAGTGTGAGTTGAATCTTTACGGGGACGTAAATCCCTGAGGTGGGAGTAATGTAAAGACCCGTAAAATTCAAGGGAAATTTTTTCTTAATTTTCTTTGGAATTTTACAAGAGCGCTGTTTCAGACGGCACCTGATTCCGAGGCCCGGAGTGCCCGGAATTAATTTCCGAAGTTTGGCTCGGGTACGTTCAGTGAACGAACGAGCGGGATTTCCTAACTTTTGATCCGGTGCTCGGAATTGAAATCCAAGGACACCGATGAACTCGTAGCGCCAATATTCGCTTAAAGAGACCTTTTTGGAAGTTGCGTTTGTTGCGGGTTGAAAGTTAGTTTTGGGGATTAAAAGATAAGTAAAATAAAATTTTGTGTGTGAATTTTATTTTATTCATGGTTGTTAGACTCTCTCATGGGAAGTTGTTGGTGGGGCCCACAACCACCCAACTTCCCATGTGTGGTTATGAGGGAGGTGGGGCCCACACGAGCCCCCACCTTTTCAAATTTCCTAACTCCTCATTAAACTCCCATTTATTAATTAGACAACTTGTGTAATTTATTACATGAGTTAGTTTTATTTTCAAACTCTTGGAATTCAAGAGTCATGTGGAGTTAAGGTTGGAAACTCAATAAACTTAAGTTATAACTTAAGATTTAAATGAGGAGAATTAAATGAAGTGGTTTGGATTTCAATCCTTTGAAATTCCAAACCCTTCTATTTAATTCATGGTTTAGTTTCCTTTGTTTTGGTTTTTGGGTTTTGCTGTGCGGAGAGGAAAAGAGGGAGGCTTCTTGTGAGTTCTTCCTCCACGACGAAGAACGCGACGACCTTCTTCCACGACGTCGGACTGCAACGCGTTGGATTTCCTCCACGAAGCCGCAACGCATCCTTTCCGCGACGAGCCTCTCGCAGCGAACCCACGTCCGTCTACCGCGACGCCATAACCGCGATGCCGACGACGTCTTCCTCCGTGACGTCCGACTTCCGCGACACTCATCTCCCGCGGCCGTTGACGAACGCCGAGTTGTTAATTGAGGTAGGGGTTGTACCTTATTTCATGATTTAATTTACGCCTTCGTAAATAAATTATTGGACCGCTTGTTATCATTAACATGGGAGGGGATCGGACCGCACAAACACGGTCGATCCTCCTCCCAAACCTTGTTGTTGGATTTTTACTCGTGGTTCGAAGAAGAGGCGGAGCGGTGCCGTGACACCGCGCTTGGACGCAAGGGGTTCATGGGAGTGCGCAAGATTGACGCGTCACTCCGGACGTCGAGGGCCGTGGTGGTCTCCCACGGCCGGATTGACCAAGCCGCCGGAGCAATGAGGCGCGGCCCGTTGGCCGCGGCGGAGTAAAAGAAGTGCGACCGTTGGATGAAACGCCGCCGCGCCACATCGGAGGAGAAAACAAAGGCGCCGCGGCCGGAGCGGGGCCGCGGCGAAAGCGCGCGGTGCCGTCGCACCGCGCCGGACGACGAATACCGCGGCCGGTTCCGGGCCGCGGCGGGACGAGGAGACCGCGGCCGGTTCCGGGCCGCGGCGGAAGAGAAGACCGGCGGCCGGGCCGCCGGCATCGGAAGCCGAAGGGGGGGGGGGGGACCGGAATTTCCGGTCCCGTTTGAGAAAACCGGCCGGCCAGCTGGCCGGACGGATGTCTTAAAAACCGGGGGAATATATCCCCCGGCCAACCCATAACCCCCCCCCCCTTAAAGAGGGGGGGCGGTTCTTTGAAGGAGGGGGGGCAGCCGGCCCCCCGTTTCCGCACCAGCAGGCCCCCCACGTTAGGGGGGCGTTTTTAAAAAAAAAATAAATAACGGCGCGGCATAGCCGCGCCGCCCCTTCAATCAAGCCCCCCACGTAGGGGGGGCGGTTTTTACAAGCAGGCGCGGCTAATTGCCGCGCCGTCCTCCAGCAAAGCGGGGGCTTGCCCCCCCGCAAGCCGACCGCGTGCGGCCCCTCGCGGCGCCAGGCCGCCGCGGCCCGCCGCGCCGCCGCGCCGCCCCGGGGGGGGGGGGGGGGGGGTCGGGCCGGGTCGGCCCGGACACGGACCCCCCCGTTTCGAACCAGATTTGGTTTTTGGCCCATAACTTGAGCCTCAGACCTCCGAATGACGAACCGTCTGCGGCAACGCGATCCTTGGATCGAGCCGGTCGTTTCGGTATATTGCACTCAAGGTTTCGGGTTACTTCGAGTTCGGCCGGGTTGGTTCGTTCACGAAACCAACCGGGCTTTCGGAGCGGAAACACTCATATCTTGAGCTACGGACGTCCGATTGACGTGCCGTCAGTCGCGTAGTGTTCCTCTTAGTGAGATGGATCTTTTGGTATACTCCGCCCGAGGTTTGGACGCAGGTGGAGTACGGCCGGGTTGGTTCGTTCACGAAACCAACCGGGCCTTCGGAGCGGAAACGCTCATATCTTGAGTTCCGGACGTCCGATTGACATGCCGTCGACTTTGATGGAATCCTCTAAGTGGGACGGAACATTTGACATACTCCGCCCGAGTTTTGGATACAGTTGAGATATGGCCGGGTTTGGTTCGCTCACGAAACCAACCGGGCCCTCGGGACGAAAATGCCAATAACTCTCAGACCGGGCGTCCGATCGACGCGCCGTCTGTTGCGTTGGGTTCCTGTTGTCGATACGGAACTTTTGGATACATCAACTCTGGTCTTTGTGACAGTTGATGTATCAGCCTCTCGGCTTGTGGAACGGATCCTCCGAACGAGCTTGCTGTGTGCGGAGACCCTTGTGCTGGCTGCGACTGTTACTGTGACTACTACTGCTACGACAGCTACTGTGACTGCGACGACGACAGTACAGATATCCTGTGTGGTTTCGACGACGACGACTACAGCACTCAGCGATCCTACGTGGAACAGTGCTACCGAACCTGTGTGTGCTGAATCTTCTGTTTACCATGGGCGGTGGAGCGCTTGGGTGTAGCGGCGGGCCCGTGGTACTTGATAGTGGTGGTGCGCTTGGATGCAGCAGCAGACCCCTGGCGGTGGAGCGCTTGGTTGTAGCGGCGGACCCGCGATACTCTACAGAGTGTGTGCGCTTGGTTGTAGCGACAGACCCGCGACGGTGGAGATGTGCGTGCGGAGTACGGAGACCGTGTAGCCGACTGAGACCTGACGACTGCTTGACCGACTCGACTCGGAGTGAGTCAACTAGCCCAGTGGACGGAGCGCCCGGTATTTGGCGGCAGACCCACGGCGGACGGAGCGCCTGGTAGTTGGCAGCAAACCCGCGGTACTCGACAGGAGGAGTACCTCAGTAGGCTATTTGGGTGAGCGCCCAGTAGTTGGCAGCAGACCCTCAGCGGACAGAGCGCCCAGTAGTTGGCAGCAGACCCGCAGTACTCGACAGGAGGAGTACCTCAGCAGTCATAGGTTAGTGAGTAGTACCTCGGAGTCGTGATAGGACTACTGCACACTTCAGAGACGGGGCTCTTCAGCAGCTACGGTTTCGATAATGAAAATCCTGGTTTGAGCTGAGTCAATGATCTTTGTGTTTCCTCATGATTGAGATGGGTCGCTTGATAACTTAGGTATATGTATGGGCATATACCTGGGTAATAGTTATCCGTTGATTTCATAAACTTGTTATAAACTGTGTGAACTTGTACTGTTATCCTGTGTGGATTTTACTGTTTACTCTTCTTTGTGGATTGGGTTGTTCTTGGGCTCGGTGTTGGAGCCGAACGGAAATTGGTGACATAGGTATATGTTTGGGCATATACCTAATCAATACTGGATGTTACTTCGTGATTGTTACTTTTCTTCGTGGTTTATCCTTTGTGGATTTGAGAGACCTTCAGGGGTCTCGGGGTCCCTACTGAGTATCTTATACTCACCCCTGCACGGGCTATGCCCGCACTTCGTTGTGTTGGTTGCAGACGACGGACAGTGCTGACTGCGGTTGAGGCTTCGGAGTAGGTCGGTACCCGGAGGAGGACCACTGAGCGGGACGTGCTCGGAGCGGACAGTTGGACCGAGGAGTTGTGGAGCTATCTGTACCTACCCTTCAGGTAGAATCCGTGGTGGACGAACCAGGAGCTGAGCCATCTGTACCTACCCTTCAGGTAGGAATCGAGGAGGACGTTCCAGGAGCCGCTTGTACTTTCAGTTGCTGTTTTCCCTTTCGAGTTGTACTTTACTTTACAGTTGGGATTGTATTTCCGGCCCCTTTTCTTCAGCACAGTTGTTCTAGTTTTGTGTACTGCTTTTCTTCCGCTTGTTTCTCTGAGGTGCTTGTTTACTTTATTAAGGCAATGCCTTCCCTTTTTACTGGGATTTTACGCCTTGGTGCTCGTCGCCAGCCCCTGGCCTATGGAAGGCGGGCTTGGGGTAGTCACGGCACGGGCCCCGAGGGCGGGTCGTGACATATCCAATAAATTTTAGAGGCTAAAAATCCAAATGAATCCAATTTTAAGAATAAATACTCTAATATTTTTAAAAGATTGTTTTACCGCCTTTTGATGGAGAACCATTTTTAAATATAACTTTTAACAATTTAATAAGATCTATTTGTCAAAAAATAAACTTATTATTTATGATTGGGACATTGAAATTTACTTTGGATAAATGTTTTGTATGTTTCTGACAATGACCTTTTTTTAATGAATAGTGAAAAATATTGCATTTTACATCAAAACTGCCTTTTCATCTAATTTAAATATATGGATATATTACCTTTTTAATTGGTTTTAAAGTTTAATTAGAATATATGTTTACAATTTAATTCAATGGTGGTCTTTATAATTAATTTCACTTTGAAAATGGACATAAACAAGTGCCAAACTTTTCATAGATATTGCTTCCAAAAAACCCGCTATTTGTTTTGACAGTGGGAATTAACTATATGATTTATTAATGAAACTTCTATGTTTTTAATTTGGTAAAATGGACATAAATTCTTAATTTTAAATATCAAATATATATTAGCGTTAATTTTTGGTATTTTTTTGATAATGCATGATTTTAATGAATAGTGAAAAATACAATTTTTAATTCAAAAATGCCTTTTCATTTATTTTATATATATATTTAGATTGTAATTTTAATTTTATTTAAAGTATAATAGAATTATGTATTTATCCCTTAATAAAATGTTGTTCATTGGATGTAATTTTACTTTTCAATTGGATGTAAAAACAAGTCAATCTTTTGATAAAATTTACAGCTTAAAAACCCGTATTTTGTTTTGACAATGGGATTTTCTTTAAATTAATTACTACAATTTATATGTTTTGAATTTGATAAAATGGATTCCATATTTGGAATCAGAAGTTCCAAATTTTGTAATTAATACTCTTTTTTTGGACATTATGAATAGTAACGACGGTAATTATCTTTAATTATCGTGTTTAATTAGTAATCCGGTAATTAAGGGTAAGAAAATAATATCATAAAAATTTAAAATGACCCCAGAATGTGTCTTAATTCTATTGGTGGTGTCTTTTTCGACAATGGGATGCCTTGTGACAACCTTAGGACCCCATGGAATCACTTTAGTGTGATAGTGACCTTTTATCATATTTTTTTGAAAGAAAGGAAAATGGAACCAAAGTATGTAACAACTATATAAAATAATTTTATTTTGTCTAAATAAACTATATCTTAGACTATAAATGGTAATTGGAAAGCTAAAACGATTTCCTACATCATATTAATTTTTTATAATTTGTAGACATTAAATATATTAAATTATTTATGACATAATGATGATGCAGCGATTTCCTCATTAATGAACAATTTAAATAAAATGAAAAGATAATGTAAAATCTAATACTTACACATGGAAAAATCCTATTGGATGAGTATATTTCAAAACCTTATCACCTTATCCTCGAAATATATCAATGTGGGACCTTTAAAATCTGAAACTCTTTTTAAAATAAAGTAACATTTCTTGAAGTTCCATGAGTGCCCCTTTTCTCCTCTTATAAAAGGCCCCCACCTCTACCTCCTTACCCACACATATCAAGCCTTTGGCTCAGACAACCCCTACCCATTTCATCTTTCCACAACCCTAACTTCATCATTGAAGCCTCACCTAAGGCAGAAAGCTCTTCAAGGAACCCTTTTGGTTCAAACCAAAGGGAGTTACCCGATTTAAAGGTAATGTCTTCTCTTATGTTATTTTGTTTCATTTTTCTTCTCCAACCCCATAAATTATTTTTATTCCTTTCTTTCATAATAACACAAGTATATTAAATATAATAGGATGTTTTTATAATATATATTAGAGCTACACTTACACACACATCCGTCTAATGGTTAAAGAACATACTGTTTCTGTGGATGGTGAATTACTGCCTCACGAAACGATGATTGTTCAATATTACTTTAACACCTTTAAAGGTTGTCATTATGATGTAAATTTATTTTATATATGATATATATGGTATTTATGTTTTATATATTCTTATATATTTTATATTTATATCATTCCTTTATTCTTTGCATGTTGTGCAAATGCGATAATTTCATATGAGGAAGTGCGGACTACCGCCCCCCCCAAGTGATGTGACTCATTCATGCAATACATGGAATTTATAAAGAATAAAATTAATGAACTTATGTGATGTATATAACATATATATTATAATATATTTATAATATATATATCTCTCAATTATTTTTAATTCCATTAATATGACAAAGAAATGAAAGTATCCTTCATGCGTACGTACGGCCTACCGTCTCCCCGAACGGTGCATTTCATTTCTATTTATCTCCAAACATTATGGAATAGTATAAAATGAATATTTACTGGATATATATGATATTTAAAATCATTATTACTATTCTGGAGGTGATTTACTTATAACTACATGGACGATTGTTTTCAAACAAGTTCATTTTTGACTAATGTACCAAACATCGACAAAAACATTTGATATGAACTCACATAATTAAATAATTATTATAACATTATAATATGTGATATGAATTGAATAATAAAATTTAAATTAGTTACTTGAGAATTTTTAAATTGAAAAAAGTTTATTATTCAGGAATATAAAGAAACGAACAAGACAAGTCAGACTTGAGGTAAGGGATCCTACCTCTCTCTTTCTTTCTAAGTACTCTTATTTATGTAACTTACTTTAAGTTCCTATTTCTTATGTTGGAGGATGTTATTTTATATTACTATTTCTGTAAATTTTATGTTAATATGATTAGAGACCCTATTTTATCTCATCAATCCATTTTGGAAGTTTTATGTGGCACCGTTAGGCTGCCGAATTTTCATAAGGGGATTTGCATATCACTTTTTATTCCCATGAGATTCATGCTACATTGGCCACTATTACCTTTTTTGTGATGTATTTAATGACCATTATTTTACTATTTTTATAATATACTCTCATTTAAGGGTAGTTACATCTTCATTGTATGACCCTTCTTTCATGGGGTGTACGTTTCGAAAGTTTCCCAAATCGGTAAGGGAACCTTTCACACTCATCTTTTAAGAAGACTTATTTTTTATGTCTTTTAATTTACATATTTTTATGTTGGGATATGTTCTTATATATCCTTATTAATGTAAATTTTATTTCAAAGTGATGAGATACCATTTTCTCTCTCATAAACTAATGTTATGAATTTTAATGTGACACTGTTAGGATGACGAATTTTACCAAGGGAATTTATTAACCCAATTTCGATTTCTTTGGGTTCAACATGTAGTTATTGAATATGTCATACTTTGAATATGTGTGAATGACCTCTGATTGTTTTACACTTAATATCCACTTATATTGGGTGTATTTATATTTTTTACACATAATTATGAGATTGATTTATCCTTAATTTAAGGATACCTTCTTTATAATGGATTTCACCTCATTTTACATTTCTAATGAGACTTCATTTTTGTTATGCACCAGTTCACTCTTATATGGTGTATATACTATCCTTTGGAATATTATATCATGAATCCCTTTATTCTCATGATATTATAAAGTTATGATTAAATGTTATTCCTCAATTATTGTATTCAAGTGTCTCTCATTTTGTTAAAAACCCTTTAACTAAAATATAGTTTTAAATGTTTTATTGATTTATTCTTATAAATATTTCTCATTAATATCCATGTTTTCGAAATGGTTTTAAGGATTTATTTATATGGATATTAATGGTTTAAAATTTTAAAATCTTCAAAGTGTTATAGGAAACTTTTATTCAAAAATATCATTATTAAATGGTTTTAAATGGTTTTGAAAATGGTTTTTTTCATTATTTCAATATCTTAAAATGTTATATTGTTATTGAAATGGGGCAATTTTATCTTTCCTTTATGGTTAAGTTATGTGATGTGATTATGTTATGGTTCTTGGCCATTGTTTATGAAGAAGGTTGGTTCCATGATAAACTTAGGGCAGGTGAGCCCGATATAGCTCTCCAATGCATTGGGTAACGCGAAAGAGTTAAATGTTAAAGTTTCTCCGAAGATATTTAGGGAATATACTGTGATGGGTATTCCAAACGTAACCATGATGGTTACTCCATAATTAAGAATGTTATGAATGCCTCAAGTTACCTTTATGTCTTATGATTTCTATGAGTTATTCGTAAATATTATGATTTCATGAGGTATGTAAAATTGCTTATGCTTTAAGAGTAAAGTATGATTTCATTGATTCTTATGTATACATGGACTAATTTTTTCTTTCCGTATTGTTATAACCCTTACTGAGATTTTTATGCTAATCGCAAGTTCTTTTGAAGTGTTTTTCATAGGACATAAAGTTGAATATGGTCAAGGATGGGATCAAGGAAATGTCAAGATGTCTAAAACAGGAACTAGACATGAATCTTTTGTTCAAGAGTTTTTATTTTTGTGAAAAAATGGAAGCTGAGTAGATGTGTCTACTTTGTAACCTTTATCATGTAATAGTTATGTCCTAATTCTCTAAAACTCTAAATCTGAAAAGATATTCAATGTGAATTATTCATTTAATTCAATAATAAGTAATGTTTAAGGCAGGGTCCTTATAGTTGGTATTATAGGTCGGTTTAGATAACTTTAGAGGTTAGAGTGTTGTTTAAGAAAAAGTGACAACTTGTGTATAACCACAATGGTTAGTATATTAGATGGAGACATTGTTTTTTTTTGAAAATTAGAACGAGTTTGAGAAAACTTGGATATGTATATCTTGGTGTTTATCTTCCTCTTTATTATATGATGATTTTACTGATATACTCACACTGACCTTTTTGGTTTTAGTAAATGGATGGATCTATCAGGCCCCAAAGTAACAGTGGATTTGAAGAAAACTGTGACAGTTTTATGAAAGAACAACTTAATGATATGAGAGGAGAAATGGGAACTCTTGTGGTTATCCTCAACAAACTATCTGGAGTCATGATTGACCATATGAACCTTAGTGATTTTTATAAGGCATCGTATATGTGAGAAACAAATCCCTATGGAAGTTCAGGTAATAATCATAAAGGTAAGTATGTTCAAAAACCTATGTGTCAAATATGTGGAAAGAAACACATAGTAAAATGTTTCAAAGGGACAAAAAGATGCTATAGATGTGGAAATGAAGGTCATAAAGCAAGAACCTGCCATGGAAAAAGGAAGCATCTAGTTGACTCTAGGAAAGGGAAAGAAGTTCTTTCTGAAGGATCAATTGAATTTTTTAAATGTGTTGGGAATGGTCATTATGAAAACACATGTCCTATGAAGAAGTTTCAGGAATTGGGTCACCAAGATCGTAAAAATATTCATTTACCAATACCTAATGCCATTCCGATTGAGGATGAAGAAACTGACATTGACCAATGTAAGGTATGGATTATTTCTTAACATATGTTTTCCTATTATTGGAATATTAGGATATGATTCATGATTTTGTTTGTAGGAAAGAAGTATTTAGAATAAGTTGAAAAGGAATGGATAATGGATCATGAATAATGTTGAATGAGTAAGAAGTCAACATTTAAGGGATTCAAGAGTTATGGTAGATTTTAGGATGGTGAAATTCTTAGATGTATTAAGTCTCTTTTGATGATGGGGTTACATTAGAAGACTTTTTATAGTAACCTTGATGTTTGATATACGAATATTTTATTCATGGAATAATTATCCTTCTTTTGTGGATATAGTTATAAAGAACCATTTGGGTTTATATAATCCTTGAATTTGAGGCAATTACTGGTTAATAAATTTTAGGTTGCAAAATGGAAGTTATTAGATAAACATTTGGTTAAAATATGTTATGGTTATTTTTGAATATTTTATCCCTTTTTGGGGGGATGCTTTAAGAATTATATAGTTTTGGAAAAAGGACAACACGCAGACCGTGTGACAACCCGCCGCGTCGGGCGAAGCTGCGGGAATCAAACCCACAACCAAAGTGCAACTGGTATTTATCGCCTACCACTGGACTATGTGAAGTCCCTGGTTAGTTTGAATGATTCTTTTTAGTTAGATGATTTTATGAATTAAGAGTAAGTTGATTTTGGGTTATCAATGTAAATGATTAGCCCATCCTGGAGGATATCTGATTAGGTTAATTACTTTTCAGTATGAAACTGTAAGAGCAACTGATGTTATTTTGGAGAAAAATCTTAAGATTTATCTTAGGAGACTATGTGATTAAATCCTTCAGAGATTTGGTTTTCAATCTTAGTTTGGTTTAATTTGAAGAAATTTATGGATATATGTTTATTGAATGGTCTTTATTGAACCGGGGGTTTTGTTTGAAAAATTTTGGAGATTAGGAGTAGTTTTTCTTTTTGTACAAAAATATCCTTTCTGGGTATTATCTGAACTCGTACTAAACTTTTTGGTTTGGTTTGTTTGAGATCTAAATACATGGGAAATATATAGTTCTCTTTTGTGGATTAGGTGATTCTCAAGAAGTTTATTATAGTACTCTTAATGGGAACAAGTATTCCTAAATACCCGTCTTTTGGAGAAAATATGAGTTTGATTAAAAAATCTAGTAAAATTTGAAAGTCTACCGGAAAAGTAAGTACGATTCATTATGATTTATTTAAGCTCAAAAATAAATTACTCAATGAAAATTAACATAAAACAAAAATTTTGTCTGTTAAATTTTCCTACTGGGGAATCGAATACCATTTAACCCATCACAAGTTTGTGATTTTCTTGTGGTTAACTTTTTCCTAGACATGTTTAATATCACTCTCCATCAGAACATGTCCCTTTGTTTTCTCCTCCATATCCATATTTTCCTACTTCGAATCTTAGTATGGGTTAACTCAGGTGACCTTTATACATCTCTTCATTTATTTAAAGTGATAGTTATACTGACTCTTGTTTTGATGTGGGACTTTCAATGAAGTTTCCAAGCCCAATTTTGAAATTACGAGGACGCAATTCCCAAAAGGGGGGAAGGATGTAACATCCCATGTAAATAGATAATATTACACTCTAAGTTTTATCAATATTTGTTAATAACATGTTAATATTACTTTAAAAGTAATGCTATGCTCGATGGCGTACCTAATACGCAACAACGAGTTTCTTTGAAATCTTACGTTGCACACTAATAATATAATAATATTATAATAGTTAATCCCTCGCCTTTTTAATTGAGAGAATGATCATAAATAACTACATAATGATTACATATGTTTGTTAAATATTTTTACATTTATACAATAAATTTTAGAGGCTTAAAATCCAAATGAATCCATTTTTATGAATAAATACTCTAATATTTTTAAAAGATTGTTTTACCACCTTTTGATGGTTAACCTTCTTTAAATCTAACTTTTGACAATTTAATAAGATCTATTTTTTAAAATAAACTTATTCTTTATGATTGGGACATTAAAATTTACATTGGATAAATTTTTGGTATGTTTCTGACAATGTTCATTTTTTAATGAATAGTGAAAAATATTGCATTTTACATCAAAACTGTTTTTTCATCTAATTTAAATATATGGTTATATTACCTTTTTAATTGGATTTAAAGATTAATTAGAATATATTTTTACAATTTAATTCAATGGTGGTCATTATAATTAATTTCACTTTGAGAATGGACATAAACAAGTGCCAAACTTTTACTAGATATTGCTTCCAAAAAACCCGCTATTTGTTTTGACAGCGGGAATTAACTATATGTTTATTAATGAAACTTATATGTTTTTAATTTGGTAAAATGGAAATAATTTCTGAATTTGAAATATCGAATATATTTTAGGGTTAATGTTTGGTATTTTTCTGATAATGCTTGTTTTTAATGAATAGTGAAAAATAATGTTTTTAATTCAAAACTGCCTTTTCATCCAATTTATTTATATATTTAGATTGTCATTTTAATTGTTTTTAAAGTATAATTGATTTATTTATTTATCACTTAATACAATGATGTTCATTGGATGTAATTTCACTTTTCAATTGGATGTAAAAACAAGTCAATCTTTTGATAAATTTTACTTCTTAAAAACCCGTCTTTTGTTTTGACAACATGATTTACTTTTAAATTAACTACTACAATTTATGTGTTTTTAATTTTATAAAATTGATTCCATATTTGGAATCATAAGGTCCAAATTATGTAATTAAGACTCTTTTGTTTTTGGACATTATGAATAGTAACGATAGTAATTATCTTTAATTATCGTGTTTAATTAGTAATTGGGTAATTAAGGTTAAGAAAATAATATCATAAAAATATAAAATGACCGCAAAATGTGTCCTAATGATATTGGTGGTGTCTTGGCCGACCATGGGATGCCTTGTGCCAACATTGGGACCCCATTGAATCACTTTAGTGTGATAGTGACCTTTTATCATATTTTTTTAAAGAAAGGAAAACGTAACCAAAGTATGTAACACCTAAGTAAAATAATTTTACTTTTTTCTAAATAAACTATATGTAAGACTGTAAATAGTAATTGGAAATATAAAACTATTTCCTACATCATAGTATTTTTTTTAGAATTTTTAGACATTAAATAAATTAAATTATTTATGACATCATGATGATGCAGTGATTACCTCATTAATGAACGATTTAAATAAAATGAAAAGATAATGTGAACTCTAAGGCTTAAACTTGTAAAAAACCAATTGGATGAGTATATTTATAACCCTTATCACCTTATCGCCGAAATATATCAATGTGGGACCTTTAAAATCCGAATCTCTTTTTAAAATAAAGTAACAATTCCTGACTTTCAATGAGTGCCCCTCCTATCCCCTTATAAAAGGACCCCACCTCTACCTCCTTACCCACACCTCTCAAGACTTTGGATCGGCCAACCCCTGCCCATTTCATCTCTCCGCATCCCTATATTCATCATTTAAGCATCACCTTAGGCATAAATGTCTTCAAGGAACCCTTTTGGTTCAAACCAAAGGGAGTTACCAGATTTAAAGGTAATGTCTGCCCTTATGTTCTTTTGTTTCATTTTGCTTCTCCAACCCCCTAAACTCGTTTTTTTCTTTATTTTGTAACAAAACCAGTATCTTAAATATACTAGGATGTTGTTATACGAAGTATTATAGCTACACTTACACACACATCCGTCTAATGGTTAAAGAACATACTATTTCTGGGGATGGCGAATTACTGCCTCACGAAACGATGATTGTTCAATATTATTTTAACACCTTTAAAGGTGGACCTGATGATGTCACTGTATTTTATATATGATATATATGGTATTTTTTTAATATATTCTTCTGTATTTTATATTTAAATCATACCTTTATTCTTTGCAAGTTGTGCAAATGCGATAATTTCATATGAGGAAGTGCGGACTACCGCCCCCTCAAGTGATGTGACTCGTTCATGCAATACATGGAATGTATAAAGAATTAAATTAATGAACTTATGTGACATATATAACGTATATATTATAATTTAATTATAATATATATATATATATCTCAATTATTTTTAATTCCATTAATATGACAAAGAAATGAAAGTAGCGTTCATGCGTACGTACGGCCTACCATCTCCATGAACGGTGCATTTCATTTCTATTTTTATCAAAATGTTATGGAATAGTATAAAGTTAATATTTACTGGATATATATGATATTTAAATCATTAATACTATTCTAGAGATGATTTACTTATAACTACATGTACGATTGTTTTCAAACAAGTTCATTTTTGACTCATGTACCAAACATTGACAAAAACATTTGATATGAACTCACATAATTAACTAATTATTATAACATTATATTATGTGATATTAGTTGAATAATAAAATTTAAATTAGTTCCTTATGAAATTATAAATTGACAAAAGTTTATTATTCAGTAATATAAAGAAACAAACAAGACAAGTCAGACTTGAGGTAAGGGATCCTACCTCTCTCTTTCTTTTTAAGTACTCTTATTTATGTAACTTACTTTAAGATCCTATTTCTTATGTTGGAGGATGTTATTTTATATTACTATTTCTGTAAATTTTATGTTAATATTATTAGAGACCCGATTTTATCTCATCAATCCATTTTTGGATGTTTTATGTGGCGCCGTTAGCCTGCCGAATTTTCATAAGGGGATTTTCATGTAAATTTTTATTCCCATGAGATTCATGCTACATTGGCCACTATTTCCTTTTGTGTGGTGTATTTAATGCCCATTATTTTAATATTTGAATAATATACTTTCATTTATGTGTACTTACATCTTCATTGTATGACCCTTCTTTCATGGGGTGTACGTTTTGAAAGTTTCCCAAATCGGTAAGGGAACCTTTCACACTCCTCTTTTAAAATGACTTATTTTGTTATGTCTTTTAATTTACATATTTCTATATTGGGATATGTTCTTATATATCCTTATTGATGTAATTTTTATGTCTAAGTGTTGAGATACGATTTTCCCTCTCATCAACTAATGTTATGAATTTTAATGTGACACCGTTAGGCTGTCGAATTTTACCAAGAGAATTTCTTAACCCAATTTCGATTTCTTTGGGTTCAACATGAAGTTATTTAATATGTCATACCTTGAATATGTTTAAATGACCTTTGATTGTTTTACACTTAATTTCCACTTATAGTTTTCGTATTTAAATTTGTCACACATAATTATGAGATTGATTTATCCTTAATTTAAGGATACCTTCTTTACAATGGATTTCATCTCATTTTACATTTCTATTGAGACTTCATTGTTGTTATGCACCAGTTCACTATTAGATGGTGTATATACTATCCTTTGGAATATTATATCATGAATCCCTTTATTCTCATGATATTATAAAGTTCTGATTAAATGTTATTCCTCAATTATAGTATTCAAGTGTCTCTAATTTTGTTAAAAACACTTTAACTAAAATATCGTTTTAAATGTTTTATTGATTTATTATTATAAATATTTCTCTTAATATCCATGTTTTCAAAATGGTTTTAAGGATTTATTTATATGGATATTAATGGTTTAAAATTTTAAAAGCTTCAAAGTGGTATAGGACACTTTGATTCAAAAATCTATTTAATAAATGGTTTTAAATGGTTTTGAAAATGGTTTTTTTCATTATTTCAATAACTAAAAAGGTTATATTGTCATTGAAATGTGGGAATGTTATATTTAATTTATGATTAAGTTATGTGATGTGATTATGTTATGGTTCTTGGTCATTTTTTATGAAGACGGGTGGTTCCGTGGTAAACTTAGGGCGGGTGAGACCGATATAGCTCTCCAAAGCATTGGGTAACGCGAAGGAGTTAAACGTTAAGGTTTTACCGAAGAGATTTAGAGAATATACTGTGATGGGTATTCCAAATGTAACCATGAGGGTTACTCCATACGTAAGAATGTTATGGATGCCTCATGATACCTTTATGTCTTATTATTTCTATGAGTTATTCGTAAATCTTATGATTTGTTGAGGTATGTTTAAATGCTTATTCTTTATGAGTAAAGTATGATTTCATTGATTCTTACGTATACATGGACTACTGTTTTCTTTCCGTATTGTTATAACCCTTACTGAGATTTTTAGCTCATCCCATGTTTTTTTGAAATGTTTTTCACTGGACATAAAGTTGAATAGGGTCAAGGATGGGATCAAGGATTGTTAGGCTGTCTAAAACAAGGAACTAGACACGAATCTTTTGTTCAGGAGATTTTATTTTTGTGAATAAAATGGAAGCTGAGTAGATGTGTCTACTTTGTAACCTTTGAGATGTAATAGTTATGTCCTAATTCTCTAAAACTCTAAACCTGAAATGATACTCAATGAGAATTATTCATTTAATTCAATAATAAGTAATGTTTAAGGCTGGGTCCTTATAGCATCAGAATGCATTGGATACATAGATGAGTTTTAGTATGACTAATCACCCTAAAATATATGGTCAGTCTGATATAACTATTAAAAATGTAGAAAATTTTCTAAGATAATGTTCAATGTATTTTAAATGATGTTGGTATCGATACCATAGTGGAGTTATCATTAAAAAAATTCATTTTAGCATTTAAATGGAATCATATGAGGCTTTGTGTGAGAAGAGGCATTCAACTCCCACATGCAGGGACGAAGTAAGAGAGAAGAAGCTTATGGGACCTACTATTAAGCATGAGATAATAAAGTCATTCCAAACCATTCAACTTCATATGAAATCCACAAAAATATTGACCAAGATGATATGTATAAAATCATCTATGGGATGTAGATTTAGGTTAGAGATAATTTTTTCCTTCATATATCTTCATTCAAGAAAATCATGAGTATTATGATGAATGGAAAGCTTAGTTATTGATACAATGTATCCTTTGTGACATTTGATCACATTGGAGTCATCTTTTATCACCTAGAAATTTTACCTAAACAATCTTAATTACAAGATGTGTTCCACATGTTCCTCTTACAAGAGTACATACAGGACCCTCACATGTAATTAATCTATAGGTGGTACCTTGGGAGATTGATCTGTCACATGAGTAGATATTGGTGAATATCTTAGACTATAGATACAAATTTATATGAAATTAGACATCTCACCTAGTCAAAGTGTTATGGCAGTACCATATGATTGAGGAAGAAACTTGGGAACTGAATGAGGTGATGAAACAATTTTACTCTGATATATTTTAGTGTATGAAATCGAAATTTTAATGGTGAAATTTCTAAAGGGGTAAAAATGTATGGAATCAGAATTTAGTAAATGAAACTACATTTTTGAATGCAAAACGTTCCTATTATGCAATCTTGTTATATAAAAAAGATGATCTAATTTGGTTATTTTGGACCATTATATCCTATTATATTTAAAATACCATTAAGAATTATATCCACTGATAGTATAACCATTGTATAGTGACATTTAGGATTAGTATATTAAGCGTTATGATAAATTCAAATTGAATGAAACACAAGAAGATATGGTCTTGATCGTAAGATTGTATCCTATGAAGCCCATTTATCAGAGCTTCCAAAGGTGGTAAAATTACTTAGATTTCACTTGACCAATCATAAGATGAGATTAAACAAATAAAGGTCGAAAACAACCATTTACAAGAGAAGTTCAAGCATATTAATTTCATCGCCCAAACCATGTTCGCTGAACTACTCCAAGAAAGCCTCTCCATCATACAACTTACCCTCAAGGTGTCCGTTAGTGTAATAACAGGTTCCATATCTAGAACTAGATAGTTTGAATTTTCATTTTATTTTCATAATAAAAATATTTATATTTATTCCCTATCATTATTACTATTATATATGAGTTGATGAAAATTAGATTTATTATACAAAGAAACCAATTTTTTTTTATTTTAATTAAAACTCACTTTATTATTAAATTAATGAATCTTTGAATTAAATTGTATTTTCATAAAATATTCCTATTAATAATATTTATTTAAATATAAATTAAAAGATAATTTTATATGGTCAAATGTAATTCATATATGGGTATGAAAACTATTATCCTTGGAAAAAGAGGAATTTTTCAATAAATGGAGATTTTTTATTTAAAAGTTTAAATTTGCATATTTATAAAATTATTTTTATAAAATAAATAATATTTTTGTAATAATCAAGATAAAACCAAACAATGGTGTTTCTTCATGATTTTCTAAGAAATTGACTCATTAAGTTAAAAATAAATATAATACAAATATAGACTATGTATTATGATATTATAAAAGACCAAAAGTTATGTAATAAATTCTATAAATATTATAAACAACCATAATTATAGTTCTTATTTAAAATAATGTTTTTTGAATTTATTTTATTATTTTTATAAACATTTAATAATACCTAAAAAACCTATAATATTTGGTTTTAAAATTAATTATTAACAAACACGACTCACTTCCACATCACCATGGGAATAATATTAAGGTGTTTGGTTCTTGGAAAGTGAAAATATTTAAAACCACTAATATTTTGAAGAAAAAATGGTAAAAACTGTGGGAATTTTTTTGATTTTTACTATTTTACTATATAAAGGTCAAAACATATGTTTAGAAACCAATAAAGAATTCCCCTCTTGTTTACTATGAAACCCACCAAACCTCCCATTCCTCTTCACTAAACACCCTAGTATCAAAATTTTGCGCTAAATTTACCTATCTAGATCCCTCATATGGTGCCCCAAATATCTTAGGAATCCACTCCGAAACCTTTATATGCTCCATCTCAAGGTATGGAATGCTCTTATCCTCTTATTTATTCAAGAACCATATTTATATTATACCTTTTTATTTACAATTCTCATGTAGTGATATGTTTCTACACTTACAACTTAAAGTCCTTTTATTTTACAAGTGATTATAGACCCATTAAATTGTAATTAAAACCCTTACATGATTCTTTATGTACCCATGTTATGCTGCCAAAATTATCATGTAATTTGTCATTGCAGTTTGTTTGTTTTAAATACCCATACCTATTTCAACTAATGTTTATTCACTTGGAAATACCTATAATTTATTGATTGGAAACTTCCATTTATGTAAATCAAAATCATTAATAATGGGACTATGTAAGATCCTGAACTTTTATAGAGTTGTCTCGGACATGTTTTAAGGTACTCTTTTGTTTATATTTGAGTAATATTCATTAGGGTTTAATTTCAGGGTGTGTTTGGATGAAAATTGAGAAAAATGGAAGACAAATGGGTTGTTCATGGTTGGCATATAGTTATAAAAAATCGTTCACCCTGCGTAGAAGACCATACAATACAATACAATGAGTTTTATTCATGGATGGTGCATGGTTTGGCAAAATGTACACCCAGAATAGACAAACCGTACACCCCAATAATAACATGTCCATGATTAGAGAAAATAATGTGCCCCTAGCCAGGAAACCATGAACCATAATTTTTATTGCCCACGTTTTTAAAAAAAATATATATACCCCAAAAACATACTCGATTCTACCCAAACTCAGACCAACATGATTTTGGATGATTTCATATAACTGTTGAGGGATTACAAGGCCTTCTAACCTCTTTTTTTTTCAGGATTCAAATCCTCTGTTGAAGATCCTATCCTCTCAAGGTAAGTGAATTCTATTCCGTTGATTATCCCATCCATCCTTTATTCTGCTCTTATCCTTTTTATGGAATTTATCCTCTATTTTATTATATCTAATCCTATTTAGTGAGATTTGGATCTAATATTTTAGATCTAGATCTAGATTTATATTATCTTAATATATTTAATCTTGATTTAGGGTTTTGTATCTGGATTTTGATCAACATTGTTTTTCTAATATATTTTTGATATTTTTTTAGGTGATCATCATCTCTGAATTGAGGTATGTGTTTTACTAATCAATTCCCATAGTAATTATTTTAATACGTATATTTATGTTTTTTTATTTCTAGTGTTATTTAGAAATTTGATCCCAAATTGATTTAGTTAATGCGGATAATTAATGAATTGGATTTATTGTTGGAATTGATAATTATTTTGGGAAATTAACTATGAATTTTGGGGCCATTATATTTAGGAAATTAATTCTATAATTGATTTTTATATTTTTTGATTTGTGATTGATATAATTAATGATAGATTAATTAAGAGTTTTTAATCCCATGAAATGAGATAGTTAATGTTTGATTAATGATCAAATATTGATATGAAGAATTATGATAATTAATGGTAGATTAATTTTGAGATATGGATGCCACAAATTGAGATAATTAATGGTATATTAATTATGTGACATGGATTCGAAAATTTGAGATAATTAATGGTAGATTAATTAATAGATATTGATTCCATGAATTGTGATAATTAATTATAGAATAATTATGGGATATTGGGGTAATTTCTTTGAGATAATTAATTTTACAACTGACTATGTGGTATTGAAATGGTTGACTTGAGATAATTAATTGATGAATTAATTAATGAATTCAACATACATAATAAAATGGGGAATTAATTAAGAGTATTTTTTGTGATAAACTAATTTTTGAATTAGTAATGAAAATGATGTTGATTAATTAATTAATTAATTTATTATGTGTGAAATAATGAGAACACAGTCATTCTAAATTGTGAAGCATAAATCATAACATTGTCTTTATGCTTATGAGTAAAGGAACAGAAACATGTACTTTCAATAGGGAAATATAAATAGTAACATTGTCATTATAATTATGAGTAAAGGAATGGGAATATGGAAATTCAATTGAGAATTATGAATGGTAACATGGACATATTATATATGAATTTTGATCTTGGTAACTTAGGAATTAATGTGTGAATTTTAAAGAATATAATTATATTTAATCTAAGACATGGCCTCACTTGAGAATACATTGAGCTTGTTCATGATTCGAAGAAGGTATTGAGATATGATATCAACTTTGAATACATCAAACTCTAGCATGAGTCGAATTAGTTATTAAGATATGATAATACTAGGGAACACGTCAGGATCCATCATGAGATGAAGCTAATATTGAGGATCAAGTGTCCTTTGGAATCCTATAGTTTATGTGACTAAAGTAATATTAATTGTATATATAACTATTTAATTATATTTTTAATTTAATTATTTATATAACTTCATACACTATTTGAATGGATTTGTTTTTGAAACTATTGGTGTTTGCATACATAGTTGCACTCACATCCTACTCGAGTTGCCTGATTAGTACTGAAATATGCTTTATTATTACAATACACGTTAAGGGAAAATTCCCTGTGTTATATGGATAGTTGGGTATGGAGTGTGGATTAGGGAAACACATATGGTTTGGGATATGCTTGGGAGTTTTAAACATATTTTTTTTGTTTTCATTTTGGAAACTTGACACGTACATTAGAATAACATGTTTACAACATTAGTTGTACATTGTATTTCCTATTTTTTTATCATGAGATATTGATACTATCTTTAGTTATTTTTGATTCCATTATTTTTTATTATTGCTTTTAGTGTTCACACTAATAAAAGAGGTTATAGTCTACTTGTGATTGAATTATAAGACCCTTACTTCTAGTCAGAAGCCTCCTATGTATGGGGATGTATGGTTGAGGTAACGTAACCTACCATCTTGGGAAACTAGTTTGGGGAACCCGATTTGGGATGTTACAAAGTGGTATTAGAGATACACTTTTATTTTCATATAATTTTTTCATACTATGTTGGAAAGTTAGAAAGGAGACTAAGAAGATTCATGGGCTTAATAATGTGCTCGTGTATGGGATTTTATGACCCATGTATGGGGGAAAACCCAAGTAATCAGGTTGGGACTATTTTTAATGATTTTTTTGTTATAGTAAGATATTATTTCCCCTTGTGGGAAACACTTGTTGTGTGACGTGAAGATTGTTTTTGAGATTTTTTCAGGATTGAGTCATGGCTCAAAAAGGAAAGAGAGTTGAGTCTACTTTCATTATTCTAAGCACTCATGATTATTGTGACATTCATTATTCTGGGTATGTATGGGAAAATGAGTGTTGGGCAAGTTGTTGAACATGGAAAACCTTTCCTTTCATGTGAAATAAAATTTAAAATGGTTCCCAATATGAAATTGAAAGTAGTAAATTCATGAAATATGACAATATAGGTGTTTGAATGAGAAATTTGAACAATGAGAAGGGGATTACGATTGTTAACAAGGACCCCGATGTAGAATGATTAGGGGAAGTAGTAGCACCTCAGTTTTGACATTTTATTGAGGATTGAAAAAAACCTGATGTAGAATATTGTGTTTTCCTCTTACATAAATGTATTAAGGTTATAAATCATTATCTTAAGGTGCTTGTTTGGAATTGTAGAGAGTATGACTCAATGAAAATATTTATTTAGAGGTAGAATGAATTGAATGGTTAGGAAAGATCCTCAAGTGATAGAACATGATGCACCGATTGTGCCAATTGGGGAAGGAGGGGAGTGGTTATGAGATAACTTTAGTCACTTCCGAAAATTCATAGAAAGAGACCCATGATGGTTTGTAAAGAGAATGTATGACCTAATGAGGGGGTTTCTGTTACAACACAGTCATAATTTTACTACAAATGGTGGACCTTAAGGAGATGAGTTCTGGGTTGAGTCCATATAAAAGATACATTACCATATAGATATACTATCTATGTGGTGGGTAAAGCTATATACTTATTTCTTATGAGGATTAGTGATGAACTGGTGGAATTTTGACGCACATACTATATAGACATACTGTATTTTGTTGATGGACTTCTTGGATAGGTTCTTGGAGAACATATACCCAGAGATGTTGAGGCAGGATGTGGAAATGGAGTCTATGTGGCTAACTTAGGGGATAATGACCATGAAAGACTATTATGGACACTTTACTAACATTTATTTCTTTTCACCTATATTAATTGTAGATGAGACTAGTACGATGATATTCTTTTAAGACATGCCTAAGTGTGTTATTAAGTCCCAATTTAATAGCTTTTGATTAATTAATTTTATTGTGGTGGGTGATTAGGCTCTTATATCTGAGGGAAACCTAAATGAGGCTTCTAGTGTAGGACATATAGATTCTATTTGATGATCAAGAGTTGAGACATCCGAGAGAAGTAAGCACTTTTATTTGATGTTTAGTCAGGGAAGTATAAAGATGTGTGGTCAGGTAGGAGGGTCAGTTGAACAAGACCTTATTGGGGTGCTTTTCCATCAGTGTGGTAGTCAAGGACACTATCATAGACAATGTCCCTAACCAAGAATAGAGTGTATATCTTGTGTAAAGATGGACCGTCTATTATCATTTTTTAGGACACAATGATAGATAGTCTGTGATAGAGCAGCTAAACTGAGTCAGAGTGTGGGAAGGGGATATTCTATAACTTATTTAATTTGAAGATGGAGTTTTACTATCAAAGGTGGTGAAATAAGTGGATGTGTTGCTTCTAGGATAGAGAACCCATATTATTATTGTGGTGAAACTTAGGGGTATCAGACGAAACCAAAGGGAGGAGAGGAATGAAATTTTTATGTAGTAAAACCTACACTTGTGAATAGAGAGGATGTTCCATTAACCGTTTGTGGTACTATTCATATATCTTCAACATTAGCTAGACCCTTAGTTGATATTGGTGTATCTAATTCCTTTATATAAGAAAATATTTTTATTTGTTTGAGCCTGATGGTAGATTATTTGAGTAGTGTAATGAATATAGTTATTCCATTGGGAGTGCGGTCAAGAGATATCTATTTGTGTAACGGATGTTCTATGAAGATCATGGATTTTCATTTTCACTGGTATCTCTATATTCTTGATATGTCAGGCTTCAACCTAACTATGGGTATGGGATGGCTAGTAACAGACCAATCCCACATTGATTGTTACCACAAGATAGTAATGTTTAACTCTCATAAGGGTGACAACTATATTGATCATGGGGAGTGAGATATCTAAGAAGGATAAATAGGGACAATACCTTAGTAATTGGGAGAGATCACAACCCAAGATTCCAGTTATTATCTAGATGATGAAGGTGTGAAACATGATGTTTTTTTCACCATTAGTGAAACTATATAAGGATGTGTTTCTCAAATACTTATCAGGAATGGCCCCTAAGAGAGATATGGATTTCATCATTTATCTCTTGTTGAGGGATAAGCCATTTTCTATTCCCCTATATAGAATATCAATGATAGAGCTTATAGGGATGAAGTATCAGCTGGTGGATTTATAGGACAAGGGATTTATCTATCTGAGTACATTGATTTGGGGTTTAATTATGTTGATTACAAAGAAGGAAGACATGATTTTACACATCTTTGTCGATTATCAGATGTTTAACAAGATAATTATAAAGAACTATTTCCATCTTCTATGTATCGATGATCTATTTCACCAATTGAGAGGAACTTGTGTCTTCTCATAGATCGACTTGAGATTAGTGTGTCATTAGATAAGAGTTGGAACTTCTGATATATGGAGGACTAATTTTAGAATTATGTATGGATTATATGAGTTCATCAAAATGTTATTTGGATTGAAAAACACACCAGTATTGTGTATGGACTCGATGAACTAGATCTTCCATTTGTACCTAGAGCAGTTTGTGGTGGTGTTTGTGGACGACATCCAGGTGTACTACAAGACTATTGACGATCTTGACCAACATCATATCATCATCCTGAGTACACAGAGATGGAATTGGCTATTCTCCAATCTATCTATGATCTAATTTTGGATCGATCAGGTACACTTAATTGTGAACATCATATAATAAGAAGGTGTGTCAATGGATCCATAAAAGGTTTAGGCAGTGGTTTCTTGGGCATATCCCAAGAATTATTTTAATATATATATATATATTTCTAAGGCTTACTAGATAATATCATAGATTCATCCCAGAATATTTCCATTTGGATGTACTGATTTCATTCTTGACTAAGAAATGGATACATTTTGAATGATTGGAGTCCTGTGAGATTTCCTTCCAGGAGTTGAAGATACATTTGACATCTACACCAATCTTGATCCCAACCAAGCCAAGTGAGGAGTACATGGTGTATTTTGATTCTTATAGGATCATACTTGGTGAAATGTTGATACAAAGAGATCGATTTATGGCATATGGGTCTTGGAAGTTGAGGCCTCTAGAATGGAACTACCATTTTCACGACCACGGGCTAGCGAAATTGGTTTATGCTCTGAAGTGTTGGTGGCACAATCTGTTGGATGAGAATTTTAAATTTTTTACCATTCATAATATATTATGTTATATATTTTCATAGTGATAATGAAAGCATCTTCAATAGAGATGGGTTTGGTATATGCTGTCATTTGACATTGAAATTTCACATACACTGGAGAATTGAACTACTATGGGTAACAATTTGAGTATAAAAACATAGACTAACGAAGTTTAGGAGTCTTGTTTCAAGTTGAAAATAATGAATTTTTTGGTTTATATTAATGTGGTGGATTAGGAGAGCAAGGTGAATATGACTCTCATATCTTTCTGAGGGGAGTTGAAACTTTTGATACAAATTAGAGAAAAGAAATTAGACGATCCCAAATAGTTGACCCTGAGGTAAAACTATGAAGGTGGGGAGTCAGCTTCAGACTGGATCATAGATAAAGATGAGACCATCTACTTCAAAAATTGTGTTGTTGTACCTATGATCTTGTAAGAGGACCTCATACGAGAATTTCATTCCTTAAAGTTTGCCGTAAATCCAAGCATGTCTAAAATTTACAGAGACTTACGTCCATAGGTTTAGTGGCATGGAATGAAGAAGGTGATGGAAGGGTTCATAACATGATTCCTCACAAGTCAGCATGTGAAGGAAGTGAATCAATGACCAAGAGGTTTTCAATAACCATTTTCCATTATAGAATGGATGTAGAATGATGAGACTATGCGTTTTTTGGTGGGTATTCCAAAAACTTTTAGGAATAATTACACTATCTGGGTTACTGTGGATCGATTAGTAAAATATACACATTTCTTTCCTATATCTGAAACCTTTATAATAGAGAAGCTAGGGTCACTGTATGTTCATGAGATAGTCTATTAGTATGAATTTTTATGGACTATTGTTTCAGGTTATTAATGAAATTTCCCTTCAAGCTTATAGAAAGGATTACAGAATATGCTTGGATAACATGGACTATTGAGTACAACCATCCACCCACAGACTAATGTAAAGTCATAGAATACTATACAGAGGCTTGAGGATATGCTCTGGGTGTGTGTTTATGAATTCAATGGGTCTTCATAGAAGCACTACTCTATAGTGAGGTTTTATTATGACAATATTTATTAGGAAACTATACATACGAAAGCAAAAGAGGAAATTTATGGTAATCCATGAAAATCTCCAATATGCTGGATGAAGGCTGGTGAGTCGAAGTTGTTGGGACTGAGTCTCGTGGAGGATACATTGTAGTAGGTGCATCTAATTCAGAAACAAATGTCTATAGATCAGAGTAGGAATAAGTAATATGATGATATATTTTGATTACCCCTAGAGTATATAGAATGTGATCATGTATTCCTATCGGTGTAACATAGGTTGGGCCAATGCAGGATATGAAGATAGGGCAAGTTGGTGCCCATGTTTGGTGGATCGTTCGAGATTGTGGAGAGAATTGGGTTGGTGGCATACCGATTGAATATTCTATATAAATACAATGATATGTATGATGCTTTCTATGTATGAAAACTTTGAAATTATCATCCTAACCCTTTTCATTTGATTGATGTTGATGGTGTCGAGATTGATAGAGATGTGTACTTTATAGATCATCTGATACGTGTACTGGATCGAATTGAGAAGGTGTTGCGAGGAAATGTTATGATGATTGTTTTTTTATTGTGGAAAAAAAGGGTGTGTGTTGGAGGATGCATGGGAAAGAAAAATAGATATGAGAGCTTAGTGGCCCGTACTTTTTGGTTCAGAATCTTAATGATACTTGGGAATGTAGCTCACGAATGAGTTGTTATATGGGGGGTAGTTTCTATGATCTTGAAGTTTTCTAGATCTCCGTCAAACATGTTTCCATGTAATATTATTTTAGTTTTGAGTAATTTTTTCAGGGTTTTACTTTGGGGTATTATTGGGTGATAATTGGAAAAAAGGAAGAAAAGGGGATTGTGCAATGTTGGTGCATGGTTAGAGAAAACTGTGCACCCATTCCAAGAAACAATGCAACGCAAGAAAGTGAGGGTTCATATGGATGGTGAATGGTTTGGAAAATAGTGCACCATGAAAATAAAAGTTGTGTACCCCAAAAATAACTAGCACATAATGGGCTCATAGTTATAGAAAACCATACACCCTCTCCTAGGAAACTGTGCGTGGTAATTTTAATTTCCCCAAATTTAGTTTTAAATCAACCGAAACCCCAAAAAATTCCCCCCCATTCAACCGAAATTAATAACAACATGGTTTTGGATGATTTCCTATATTTTTGGTTGGATTCCATGGTCATACGACCTATTTTATTCATGATTCAAAGTCCGGATCGATGAACTTCCCCTCTCCTGGTAAGTGGATTCTATTCCGTTGATTATCCCATCAATCCTCTATTCTTCTTTCATCATTTTTATGGATGTTATCTACTTTTTTCTCAGATCTAAACCTATTCGGTGAGATCTAGATCTTGGAATGTAGATCTTGATATAGATTCATAGGATTTGATATATTTAATCTTGGTTTTGGGTTTTAGATCTAGATTCCAATCTACATCGTTGTGCTGCTCAATTTTTGATATTTCCATTGGTTGATCTTAATCAACAAATTAGGGTAGGTGGTCTGATAATAAATCCACATATTCATGATTTTAATATGTGTCTTCATGTTTTAGTATTTCTAGCATTATTTACCAATTCAAGAACCAAATTTATTTAGTTAATGTGGCCAATTGACTAAATGGATTTATTGTTATAATTTATAATTAATTTGGGGAAATAACAACGAATATTAGGGAATGTTCATTTAGATAAATAATTGGAAAATTAATTATGATATTTAGAGATTTTTGATTGAGAAAATTAATGGATGATTAATTATGAGATATTGATGCCATGAAATGAGATAATTAATGGTATAATAATTATTATATATAGATGGCATGAATTGAGATAGTTAATGGTAGATTAATTATGAAATATGGATTCCATGAGTTGAGATAATTATTGGTAGATTAACTATGAGATATAGATTCCATGAATTGAGATAATTAATGGTAGATTAATTATGATATGTTCATGTTAGGAATTTAGATAAATAATGGTAGATTAATTATGGGGTATTCAGGTTATTTCTTTGAGATAATTAATTTTAGAATTAATTATGTGGCATTGAAATGGCGGACTTGAGATAATTAATTGATGAATTTATTAATTAATTTTATGTATTTAATTAACTGGGGAATTAATTATGGGTTCTTCCGTGATAAAAAATATATTTAATTACTAATGAAATTTATTTTTAAAAATTAGTGGGAGACTTAATTATGTTTGAAAGAATGGGAACAAAGTAATTCTAAACCATGAACCATATATGGTAACTTGTTCATTATTCTTATGAGTAAAGGAATTGGAACATGATCATTCAATTTAGTAATATAAATGGTAATATAGTCATTATACTTATGAGTCAATTAAGTAGAACATGGTCATTCTATTGAGAAGTAATAGTGGTAACATTGTCATCATACTTATGAATTTTCAAACTAGTAACTTGGGAATTTATTTGTGAATTTTTAATAACGGAAATAAAGGTAATTCAAGATATGGCTTCACTTGAGAATACTCTGGGCTCCGACATGAGATGAATTAGTTATTGAGATATCATATCAACTTTGAATAGATCATACTATGGAATGAGCCGAATTAGGTATTAAGATATGGTATTAAATGTTAATACTTCAGGCTCCAGCATGAGCCGATGCTTATATTTAGGTACATGTTTCCTTGGAAAACCTGGGGTTTATGTGGTTAAAAAAAAATAATTTTATAATGTTACATATATTCAATTATTCATTGTAATTTAATTATTTTTATAACTACATACTCTATTTGAGTGGATTTGTTTTAGAAATTGTTGGTGGTGTCCTACCATGTTTTACTAACACCCTAATTGGGTTTCCTAATCAGTACTCTAATAGAATCTATTGGAGAGATACAAGTTAAGTTAAAATTCCTTATGTTAGATGGATAAATGGGGTTATATCTTGGATTATGGAATCATATGTTTTTTGGGACCTGTTTGGGAGTTGTTTGTGTCTATATTTTCCGTTTTCATTTGAGAAACATGACACATACATTAGCATGACATGTTTTCTATTTGAGTTGGATATTATAATTACTATTATGGTTATCATGAGATATTGATGTTTTCTATGGTTATTTATGATTCCAATATTGTTTATTATTTAGACTAGTGTTCACTCTATTAAATGAGGTTGTGGTCTTCCTAGGACTGACTTATTAGACCATCGCTGCTAGTTGACCACCAATGGCATATGGGGAGGTGCTCTTGAGGTCACTTAACTGACCAGATTTGGGAACCGATGCATAGAACCCATTTTGGGACCTGACATATTAATAGTTATAACATTATGTTTTATAATCTATAAAGCATACTTATAAATGTTTATAATGTGAATGTGACTGGTGAGACCGGAATTAAATATCCCTCCAATGCATTGGGTAATGTTTTTATCTCATGAGATACCATGTATGGTTCATGGTGGGTTATCCAAGAACAATGGGTTAAGATGTCTTGTTGGTTATTCTTGGATTATGATTATGATTTCTTGTATTATGTTTTTATGACATTCCCATACTATGTTCATGTAACCATCCTATATCATGCTTCAATGTTCATGTTTTTGATTCCCAACCCTTATATCTCACATTGATTTGTATATTGACCCACATGTATTACATTAATCACATTATGATTTGGATAATACCTTACTCTGCTTTATAGTTCACCCATTTATTATGTACGTTCCAAGGTTATCCCATATTGTATTAGTAGATCAGTGGAAAATAAGGTAATGTTTTATAATATTAAATAAGGTATTTATATCTCTATTTCAATTTATTATGTTATTTATCTAAATACCCAAACATACTAGGACATTATTTCTTTTGGGAATTAATTTTATGTATTGATATGTAATAATTAATATATTAAGGTGTAATAAAAAAATATTTTTTCATAGATGTAACAACATCACCATATAATAAATTCTATTGCAACATTAAGGAATTTTACTACCAAGATATGAATAACACAACTATATGCACGCTATACTTCTTCTTAGAATTTCGAATATATCAATTTATATAAGGGAACATGTAAAACTAAGTTTACTTTTCTTCTTTCTTAGACTTTTTTAACCTATATAAGGACTTTCAATAGCAGAAAATCATTAATCATAAAGAGACTCAACATAAATGATAATCCACAATAGTGACAATTTTCAGTCTCACTCTTTATAAAATAGAATTTCCACCATTCATTTTCAATATAACAATAGATAAAAGATTTTAATTTTTCTATAATTTAAATAATATAAAATCATCTCTAATTTTTATAGTACTATTTCAAATTTATAACTGGACTAATGAACTCTTGATAAAAGCTTTTATTTTCATTATTCAATAATTATTTCAAAAAAAATATTTGAAATATCATAATTATTATGCTAAGATACACTCCATTTTTCACCATTTAATTCACTTTCTAGATAATTTTGAATCATGACTCAAACATGATATTCCCTAAATGAAAAAATTTCCACATCAACTAACATAATTCGCTAAAAATATTTAATTTCTCTAAATTGTAATACTCAGGTAAGAAATAAAATATCTAATATGTCACTAGAACAATGTCAAATATATTGGGCATGATTCATGATATTTTTCATAAATTCAAGGATATATTTTTTATGCTCATAGGAATCTTATTTATACAATCTCATATCTTTCAAATAATCCAAAATACCTTATATATCACAGAATGTTTGTACTTTTCTAATTGTTTCTCTATAATAACATAAATATGTTATGTATCATCTAAAGGATACTCCATATTTCTTAAAAAACCTAGAGTATCTGTAAAATTTCTTATGCATCATTGTGTGTTTTTTCATGGTCAAATTTCAACATTCACTTTAGAATATAACTTTCATACGTACTGGGATATATTAAATATCTTTAGAAAAACCTTACCTACTGAAAAGTTTTACAAATTTTCTCAAATCTATAATTATATATTTAATCTATAAATTTTTCAATTCAAATAAAAATATCCCCAAACACTCAAATTCATGTTAAATCACATCAAAGAAAAATTTATCAACTAAAAATATATTCTCAATAATGTCTAAATATCTTTAATCATAATTTAAAACAAATAAAACCCATCTTCTAGAATTATATGGGTTTTTTGTGTCATTAGAGGGAATAATGGATGTCACCATTGGTAATGATTAATATAATGAAGAAGTTAGTTAAGTAATTTAATTAATATCTACAAATCTAATAAGGGATAAAGAAATGTATAAAGGGGGCCTTAAAATATATTAATTTCAATTTGAAAATGTTAAGAATATTTTATCTAAATGTCCAAATTTGTTTTAAAATTATGATGAAGAGTATATAATATTTTTTTATCTTAAATGATATAAATGGGAAGTTAATTACCATACAAAATTTCATCATAATATAGAAATTACATTCATAGGACTGGAAAGGATAAATGAAATTAAAGGTATACAAAATATAAAATTGTAAATACATCAGTAAAGATTCTATTTTAACTAAAAATAACAATTCAAAAAGTGTGGATCGAACCAAATGAAAAGAATATGGATTTGTGAGTGTTTTTTAACTCAAAGATGAACTGAAGACTACAAATGAGGAGATAAATATTTAGAGATCTAAAATGAAGAAACATAATTTATTTCTATAGGATTAAAATATCTATATTAATTTTAAATAAAAGGGAACATATTAATTAACTACTAAAGTATAATCGATTAAATCTTAAAATATATATAAACAGAATAAGGATATTAGGATCAATTTAATGGTACAATATCATGTCAATATCAAGAAAAATATAACAAAAAAGTAAAATATAGAGTCAATAAAATTAAACATATCAATGGGAAAATTATGAACATGAGATTAAATATGAAGGATCAATAAGAAGGCATTAATCTTAGAATTTCAATACTTTGTAGGTTACTTGGGGAGATTAATAAATTAAAATGGTGACATAGTGATCCATTAAAAGAGATTGAATATTTTATTCTATAACAGTGAATTTTTTTAAAGGGAATGATTAACTGAACCTCACCCATATTTTTTTTTCAAAATTAATATAAGGAATAAATTTGTTACTATAGTAAATTAATATTCATATTAGAGAGGCCTAAATGAAAATATTAACTATAAGGGAAACCCAAAGAAATAAATCATAAATTAGGTTTCATTTTTCATTGAAACATGGGACACTTAAAACTATATTTTTAAAAGGAAACTGGTACTTCCTAGAATACAAAGAAAGGAGAAAAGTGTGAATAATTTAATACTCTATATTTTTTAATGGATAAATTTTCTAATGAAAAGTTTATATACAAATATCCATGAATTTATTATCAAAATGTCAATGGAGTTTACCAAGAGAGTGCAAATATGATGCTATATTGAATCAAAAATAGTAATCAATGATCTTGAAAACATTATATAGGGTTACATATTTTCAAAATAAAAAGGATTCATAACATCTGGAGTAATTAAGAATATAAAATTACATAAAATATGTAGTAAAATATGTTTACATAAAATTAGGATGGATAAAAAATTTACAATGTTATAGAATTATTTCATAGAAATAAGTTTTGTTGGATTATTGATTAATGGTAGTGGATTCACATCAGACATGAATAGAAATAATAATCTATTTAAATAAACAAAACATATAATAGATTATTTGTGTGGTTTTATGATAACATGGGATTTTAGATAATTATCCATTTAAAGGATAAAATTAGTGGAAAAGACTTGATAAAGAAACATGTAATGACTTTTAAGGTTTCAGTTATTAATTCTAAAGTGTGTATCAATTGATTTACATTGGATATACTATAATCTTGAATAAGCGTACATGCACATTTTGGGATTCAATTGATCAATTTTTTTTTGAAGTAAACTCGATTGAAGGAAAGAAAGACATTATAATAGAAGAAGAATAATTTGGATTTAATATATAAGATGATATAAATAAACTTTTGCACAACATGATTTATCAATTTATATATATATATTTAGAATATTTGGATAAATATGAAGGTGTATGGGACATTCATATGCTAATATGTTATTTAACTCATACAAGTAACTTTTAAATGTATGGAAAGATAATGAATAATTCAAAAAATTTGAAGGTAATTAGTTCATTTTTCTTATTATAATTTGTGAATTTAGATATATATGGATTTATATCATCAATTAAACATTGATTGATAAAATTACTACATAATTTTCATTGATGACTGTTGTAGGATTTCATGGTTGAAAAAAACACTCATAAATATAGGATTTTTAATTTCATTATGAGTCATTAGAGGTTGATGGTGAAGATTATTGAAAATTATTTCTTTTGATTCCAAAACAATAGTGGTACAAAGTTTACTTGTAACACCAATGATTCAATTATTGTATGAAAGATTTTATATATGAATAAATTATATAAATTACTCATAACATTATTCAATAATGTGATTAAAACCAAAATTATTGAATTTTAAATATTGAATTTTAATAGATCAATTTTATTTTTGAAATAATCTTGTCAAAATTAGATTAGGATGATCTTTTGAGTTTTTTTTAAAATATATTATTTTAGATTAATAGTAAAAAATGTCAATTTTACAAACCAATCAATTTTATGACTTTATATTGATATAAGAATAACATTAAATTTTGTGAAACCATTTTATATAAAAAGTATATATTAAATAAATAATATAACACATATAAAAAATAATTTTGATCATATAATTATATTCTTAACATTTTACAAATCTATGTAATTATTTTTTTCAGAAAAAATATTTTTAGTTATTTTATTTTAACCAATTAGTTAAAATGTACCTTTTGGTTTATTATATCTTTTAAAAGAAAATACTTTTACTTTGATTAAAAATATTATGACTAATCCAATTAGATTTAACATTATACTTTATTTTTCAATAGAATCTAATTTATTCTACAAAGAAACAATTTTCTAAAAAATATTTTTATTTAATATTTTGAACTAATATAAAATGTAAATTTTTCCACATCTATGAGGTGATTTATATAAAATAGATTACATATTTTGAATTATAATAATTAAAATTAGGTAATAATTTTGAAGTAAAAATGATTATAATGAATACTAACCATAGTAAATATTTATCCCCATGGTTATGGGTAATGTGGGTTAAAAAGGTTAAACATAAGGGGATAAAGCTTTGAAATAACATAAAACACTTTCTTAAACCTCACTGGTTTTTTATTTCCACCTTTCCCTTATAATATTCTAATATATTACAATTTGGATTCACTTTCACAAAAAAATTATTTTATATTATTAAAACATATTAAGTAATTCCATTTGTGTCCTTTCGCTCACTTATAGAAGGGCACATCTTCTCCTCCCTTATTCACAAACATTGAGGCCTCTATCATGGAACGTACCTACCCAAAATTATTCATACCATAAATTAATTTATTATTTATTTCTTGGTTTTACCCTATGACTAAACTAATAAGGCTTCATGTGTAATCAAAATGAGTTCTCACAAAGAAGATTTAATTGTTTAACCAGGATTTTTAAAATTTTATTTTCTATCGACCCAAGCCTGAAGTACATGGAAATTATATTACTTTTGTAGAATACATAATACATGAAAAAAACAAACCCAAACACCGTATTAGTTTAGTGTCCTGGGAAATTTGGAACACAATCTTCTATCTTGGGGAATGATCTTCAACATCTTCTACTAATATATACCCATTTTGTTTCCCTATCTAAATAATTTCTTTATATCCTAGGTAAAATAAAAACATGAAAGGGTGATCTCATATGCTCATTAAGGGTAAACATTGAGAACATAAAACAAACCATAAAGATCAGAATGTGAAAACATGAATATATAGTTTAAATATCAAAATCATGAGGAATGAAATAAATATTGGAATTATGTAAGGAATACATCATAAATGAACATTAACCCTGATAAAGTAAGATTGGTATAAAAAATGGAATTGTGAAAAACAAATAAGATCATAATATTATTTCCATAGCAGCCAAGCTATTACTGCCAATACCATCTTAGTGGACAAAGTTTTTTACTCAACCGAGTTTACTTACCATTCCATCCATGTATTAATGAACTGGATTTACTTTCCATTCTAGTCATGTATATCTCATAAGATATAAATCTTCACCCAATATATTAGAGGTAGATATAGGTCCCACCCTTCTTATAATTAAATCATTCTTACATGTTCTATGAAAATATAAATCATTCATCATAGCATAACCCATGAAATATAATGGGTTTCTTAAACAACATTCCATCATAAAAAAATCTATATAAAATATGATTCCATTCTTAAGACAATAAAATCAATGTAATAATCGGGATAGAAACATAACCCTATGTCATCTTAGATGGAAAATAATTTTGATAAAACACCTAAACTTAATTGTTGAGTAAAATATCATTTTTTCTTAAAAAATGAAATATTTTGTCAAAATTCAATGCAATTTTAATAGAAATTAATTTAATCAAAAATAAAAATGATGTATTGTAGAGGAAGATACATGAAAAAATGATTCATGAAATCTTAAAAAATCCATTCATGCGGTATAAGTTAAATAAAAATTTTCCGTGTACTTTTGTGGGAAAAGTAAAAAAGTACCTCATATGGTAAATAAAAAAAATATTCTTCTATACCATGTAGTTAAATTTAAAATGTGTAAAAATGAATTTAAATATACATAGAAGAGTAGTAAACATTTTATTAAAATATTTCTATAAAACATATTCATGGATGAAAAATATATCCCCAGTAAATACTTACATATAAACAATCTTGGATAAAAATTAGATTGAAAAATTATCCCTTACTTTAGGTCTGATATGATTAATATGTGTCTGAACTTCATATATAATGATTTATACTTTTCTATTAACTTATTCCAGAATCATGGTCATCGCATATTGATGTGGAATTAAATACACATATTTTTCCACATCATTTTAATTTACTTTTAATGATTTAATTGGTTAATTTTGTACTTTATACTAAATATTAACACAATTTTATTTATATAAAAAAATTTATCAATTAATCAATTTTTATAATTAATATTTAATTTCAAGAATTAAATTTGTTAATTTAAGTTCTACTTTATTTTACTATCTAAATGTTTTTTATTTAGCTAGATGTTTTTGTCTGGTAATTTAATAGTATAACACCAATTAATTAATTTGACCTTTGTACATGATTAATGTATTCTTAATCTAACATTTCATGTATTAAATATTAATTAACTTAATATAACATAATCTAAATTTTAGTTGCCTTTTAACAATTCAATTTTTATAAATTTATGTTTATAAACTGACTACATCTCATTAATTAAATTTCATTAATTAAAATAAATTGTTTAATAAAAGAATAGTTATCTGATTACTTTAATTAATTTAATTTGAAAAAATAGTATATTATAAATAAATATACTATTTTATATAAATATTTAATTAAATTTTAATAATTTGTTCTCATCTTAATTTTTAGTTTTAGTATAGTAAACAATTTATGTTTTATTAATTGATGTTAATAATAATTTAATTTACGTTTAATAGATTTCGTATATTTTATTTTATTTTTTGGGTTATTTATAGTGTCTATTGTTTTAATAAATTTTTAGTTTTAGTTAATTATCTATTTCTTATTTTATTTATGTTTTAATTTATTTTATCCCTCTGTTTATTTTACAGGTTCACGGTTCGCCCATTTCACAATTAACGGTGCCATATCAACCATTTCATTTTATGGTGCCACCACGCACCGTTTCCATTTTACGGTGGCACCATAACCTCCTGACATGGTCTCACTATATCCCATGGAACTCTAACCTTTGCCAACACACACCATTTTCTTAAATTGTCACTCTGTTAACCTCATCCCTTGCCACCGTTTGTTTTCACGGTCTCCCCATATTTCCTTTATAGAGTCTCATTTAAGCGACCGTTTCTTCCATTCCACTTCCCCCCACTTTGTTTTTCCTACAACCATAAACCATCACACTGTTTCATTCCCCACGGTTTCATTGTATACCATCCACCGATTCTCTTCTCAACCCTCGCTTCACCTTCGCTACTTCACCCTGCTTTCACACATCACAACTCCACCAGATGAATCATAATCAACACAAAAAATAATATTAATTCAAAACAGATTAAAAATTAACATATTTTCAATTTCTTTACTTCTTCAGATCTAAGAAATCTAGACCCAAGGCTCCCACCTTATTGCCACCACAGAGAAGGAGATTTCGTTGGTGATAAAAGAAGTGTTCTGTCACTGTACCATCATTGAAGCCAGAGGTGCGCCATTTGAGAACTGTTCACCGCCGCTGGAGGGGAGCTTCACTATCTGTCTTCTACTGTGAGTCACCCTGCTTTCAGATATTTATGAGGGTGTCACCATGTTGAATCATTCTACCATGGTCAACCGTTGAGTCAGGAAGCCGCCACGACTACAGATCTCGACCCACCACTGTAATGTCTAGCTGAGGTAGCCAATTACTGTACTTAGGTGGTGGAGTCAAAGATATTGCGCCGTGTTGCTTTGGCAGAGGAGGGTCGACATTGGAGGAGTCAAAATCGCTAGGTTCAGGAGTCGCGGTTGTGGCATGCGCAGAGGAGGAGAAGGGAGCCGCGGTGCTAATTCCTTCATAGAGAAGGAATCCAAGAAACCCCCTTTCCTTTGTGTGTCAATGCGCCGATATTTGGGGAGTGAAGGAAAAATTAAAAAAATTAAAAGAAAAGATAGAGAAATAATAATAATAATAATAATAATAAATTAATCAAATAAATATAATATTGTATATAATAATTTTATTATAAAAACCCTTATAATATTTATAAATAGATATGTTATAAAATAACAATATAAGTGAAACTAATAAGAATTTTTAAAATTAAATTATAAACAATTATATTTAATAAATTAAGTTAAATATTAGTTAATATAAATATATTATCATTTTAATTTTATTTCTAACAGAATAATTATATTAATTAAATTAGTAAATTAATTAATATTAATATAATTAATGAAATCTAATTATTGTATACTTTC
This sequence comes from Viscum album, assembly GCA_963277665.1. Classification (NCBI taxonomy): domain Eukaryota; kingdom Viridiplantae; phylum Streptophyta; class Magnoliopsida; order Santalales; family Viscaceae; genus Viscum; species Viscum album. The sequence continues at coordinate 741,147,272 of OY728159.1, forward strand.
TAATTACTTAATTATTAATAATAACTTTTATACTTAATTAAATATTTAAATATAAATTAATTATAATAATTATCAATTAATATTTTTTAAACTTTAGTTATTATAACATTAAACTAAAAAATAACTATTTTTATTTCTTTATGTTTTAATTTATTTATTTGTCATTCCGTTCCAACTTTACAGGTTCATCTAAGAGACATGTATACATCCAGATTCATACAAATAAGTCACCCCGAGTTAGTTATGTGAGAAAAACTAGCGCGGCATGACAATAGCGAAAGAACACACGTGTGCGGTGCTTAGGTGAAGGATTTTTGGGCGTTATTGGAAGTGAGCCATGATATGCAGTAGATGAAAGAGGATATAAAAACAGAGTTGCAACATAATTTTTATGGGACTCTCATTTTGATTCTACGAACACACAATTGGAGAGAAAAACTATCGGGAGACACGAAAGGAAGCACTGGAGATTTGAAGTTGCAGGAGCAAAGCATCAGTACACAATCTTCATTCTCAGAAGGAGGATCTCTCCCCCTCTTTTCTTATTTGTATTATATTGTACTTGATACTGATATATTGACAATGATCTTAGTTTAATTTCTTTTTCTTGAGAATTTGGAGTTATATTCGTTAAAACTTTTATGTTCTTAAATTAATTTCTTTAATGAGAACCTGATTCTTTCGGCAAGATTGAATATAGTTCTTAAACATTAAATTGAATTAACACCTTGAATAACATAATTCCAAATAGATGATCTTTTGGCGAGATCAATCATTGAGGCAGTTCATCAAACATTCAAATTCAAAATCATCATAGCATTCTATGAGATAGTTTATTTATGATAAACTTTAATCAATTTGTTGTATGTGGTGTTTGATATGGAGAAATTAGAGAACTATAGTACATAGTATTATTTCTTCTAGAGAGGAAGAATTTACAACAAAATTTCAAGGTGTGAAATTAATGAAATGAGGAATATTTATTTAAGCTAATATGGTTCAAGTCTCTCGATCATTATTTTTGATCTACCCTCAACACTCTTGTTTCCTTATATAGTTATTTATAGTTTTCATAGTTTCATTTTGCTGTATCATTTTCTAGTTTAGAAAATAGGGACTTTCCAATCAAGATTCATTACTTCTTTATAAAAAAATTTGAAAAGTAAAAAAGCTTTCCAATCCCTTTACTGTTGACAACAGTGGAGTTTAATTTGGTTAAAAACATAGATTACTCACCTACCTTCTATGTAGATTAACCTTGCACCACTGTGCTACTGTAGGATAATAAATGTAATTTTGAGGGTCACGGTGACCTCTAGCCTCATAAAAATTTTGCACCATTTCCAATTAAGGATCGCGTTCATTATTATAAGTTTTATTAAAACTAAAAAATTTAAAAAAAACATAAAAAATCATATAAAAATATGATTAAAAACTACGTTTAACTGAAGCCTACTATTTTTGTTTTTTTTAAAAAATCTGCTTCACTGTGAACTGTTCGGTGTTTAATCTCACATGGTTTTCTTTAAGATAGATGTTAATGAAACCTAGGATCAACTAGGGCCTCATTGTGAGTGTTGTGTCTATTATGGGAACACTACTTGGTAGTGTGTCTATAACCAACCACAAGAGATTGATTACATTGAAGAAAATAGAAAATATGAGTCTAGTCCTAACACCCTAGCTAAAATTGACCTAATTGATTATAAATTGGAAACTTGGGTGGAACTATTGAACAAATGGTTAATTAAAACCCATGAAATTCAACTTAGAGATTCTTAAGGGAAAGAAAAGAGAATGAAGAGATTGGAAAACATGCTCTTGGAATTAAAAAATAAGGTTAAGGAACAAGAAGAAAATCAAGAAAATAAAAAGGGAATTTTTTATAATATATTTGAAAATCAGGTTGAAGAAGAGAGTAACTGTGAAACTGGGCAGCAAATATTTTACTCTGAAAACTCTGATTCTGTTGGACTTAATTTTGAAATAAGAAACTCAAAAATTCAATAATACACCATTGATAATCTAATAATGAACTTTAATGCTATTGGGCTGGAAAATTTCGAAGATGAATTGAAATAGATTAAAAATGAATGTCCAGTTCCCTTCATAATTCCTACTTTGGAGAAAAATCCTTGTTTAAAGAGTTTTGATAATGAAGTCTCTCACGTAGAAGAGATATTTGAGAATGAAAATTTTAATGTTAAAAATAGTTCACCCAACTTTTCTGAATTTGTGAACAATGAGTCTCACCAAAATATTGGGGACACTTTCGAAGAGAACCTTAAACTAGAAGTGAAAAATATGAAAATTTTTAACCTAAAATGATAACCAGTCTTCCAGGTTTTGAACCTGTAAACCCAATAATATCTGAAATATTGTAGGATAATGAGCAAGAGGTAATGATATTTGAAGAAAGACTAACTGATGAGTTTTTATTTCTTTATTCTCATAGTAATCAGTTTTCTAAAATTTTGTGCAATAAAATGGAAAGTAGTGTTAACCAACTTGAGTAAAATTATCTTAATTTGAACATTCTGGAAACTGAACTTATTGAAACTAAATTTTATAATTATTCTATTGAAATTGATTTTCAACACTCAAATGACATGGTTTTAGGAAGTGAGCCTTTTGAATTTGATCATGAAGTAGAGGTTGAACACAAACTTGATCAAGGATGAATTGACTTGACAGAAGAAGTAGATGTTCAAAGCGAGTTAATAGATGAGTATATTTTGAAAGAGATCTAAAAAATTGTTAGATATAAATTTGTTTGGGATAAAATAAATTCTCTTCACCCTCTGTCACTTTCATCCTCAATTGTAAAGGTTTTTGAGCCTTCTTGTGTCACTGATAATGGTCCTAATGGGGAATCATACTTGAGTTTCAATGTTCATAATTCTGTCCAACACACTATCTGATCTTCTCTTGAACCTGCTAATAAAATTTTTTCCATTTTCACCCTTGAAGGTGAATTTGTCCGTGGTTAGGTTGAAGAAGATAACTCTGAGGACATTTTCATTCCCTTTGAAGCACCAAATACACTATTTCCACTTCCGAAAAATGTTAATATTGTCAAATCTGAAATAATTATGGGACTTGAGATAACCATGTCCATAACTGCTAATGGGTGCAGTTTTGGGATTTTTATAAGCTATGAGAGTTTTATTGTGTCTATCTTGGGAGCCCCCAATTTTCATTGTTATGTTAAAAATATTAATGCCAAACATATGTGGAGGTTCCTATTAAGGAAACCACATCCTCCTAGTTATGACAGTTAGTTTTTAGGTGAGTTTAGTTAGGGACTATAAATCTAGCGCTGCATGGGAGGCAACCCATGGTTTTTGTTTTGTTAATAAATAAAAAAAGTGTGATTAAATAAATTCTAACTGATGAATTTATAATCAGTGCTTCATGGGAGTCAACCCATTATGTTTCTTTGTTTTCATTTTTCTACTTTTTAGTGTTGATTAAAGTGCTTCTTTGTTTTATTCCATATGCTCTATCTCTACTAGATTTTTGTTCCTGGTTTAAATTCTCTATGTTTCTAGGATGATGTTTTTGTGTCATTTAAGGAGTGGAATTCCCATGCTGAAAGAGTAATGGAAAATCTAGTTAGGGAATTATCTTTTTGTTAATTTTATTCCTTTTTTATCCTTAATGCTTTATAAAATTCTTCTACTTGCATTGCTACTAAAATAAAAATTCTACATATGTTTAAAATTCTACTTGAATTGGAATGAAATTTTGCTTCTTGTCACTAAGTTGAATTTATAAAATTCTGCATGTAATTAACTGCTAAAAACTGAATTTCATTATTATTAAAAACATCCACTGCTCGAAACTATGTATGGGGGGATACATGCTGCTGGATGTTTTAATCTGATTAAAGTTGGGATGCTTAGCACGAACTTTTTCTACTGTATTGAATATCTAACTGAATAAATTCTGCTAAACTTTCTTTAACCCCAATTAACCATGCACCCGCACCTTATATACTTCTTTTGAGATATATTGAAAATCTTTGTCACGGGGAAAAAATGTTAATACATGTACTTGATAATGAACCTACTGATAAGTTATTAATTGTGGAGAAAAATATTTTTGAACTTCATGTGACCCTTAAAACTTATCATAAATCTACTTTATTTAAAACCTATCTTGAACATTAATTGTAAAATAGTTCTTATCCCATTTGGAAGTCAACTTTGGGGACAAATTTGGGTTTTAAGTGTGGGGGAGGGGTAGATTTGTGACTCTGTTTAATTGTGCTTAATTGTGAGACCATCAATTCCTAATGAAACTTAATTCTTTTTCGTAAAAAATGGTTAAAGTTTTTCAAAATGCTTTGTAAATTTTAGGCTTTACTATGTTCTTAAATGCTTATTTCCTAAGAAAAGTGCCTTGTTGGTAGTTAAAAATTGATTTGAACTAAAATTAATGATATTTAATGATTTTTTAGTGATTTTTACTCAGTGATTGAATGAGATATTTGTTTATGAACTATTTTTTAGAGTTACTTGGGTTACATGTTAGTGGAATTTTGATCATAACCATTGGAACTAGATGTTTTATTATTATTATAGGTGAATCATTTTTCTATTAATTATTTAAAGTAATCACATTAATAAACCAATATAAATGTTTTTCATAAAACTATTTTGGAACTAGATTAGTTTGGGCATCTGGGATCCCACAATGAATCTCTGAGACCCTAGATGCCGGGTGCGTTTCTGTTTACTATAAGCCCTTTCTACACTTCGAATAAGTGCAATGCACAGTGCTTAACATATGATACATGGCTTGAGGAAAATAAAATAAAGTTTCAAGGGTCAAAAATGAAGTCGTTAAGGTGAGGGGATTGATGAACACTGGATGAAGAAGGGTTCAATTGGTTTACATGGGAGTCATTTATGTTTTATCGATAAAGTGATTCACAAAAAAAATATTTATTTTTGGAACCTAGGGGTAAACTCAAAGTACAAAGTTCCTCTGGTTAAATTCTTAATTCCACTAATAATTTTTCCTCATGTCACCCTCAGACTTTGTACTTATGTTTGGATTGAAGTTAGTCACCTAGCAGTATCACATATAAGGCATGACATCTTCATTTCTTGATGAATCATAGTTATTTTGATAACCCTCTAAGTATTTTTCCAGGGTAAGACTTGTTCTGAAAATTTCATTTTTAAAAAATTTTATTGACATGTTTATGTCATTTGTTTCAATTTGTTAGACTTGTTACATTCTGAGAAAAAACATTAATACCATAATTTTTTTTTCAATGATAATAGAACATGGAACTGTTTGAGGACAAAAAATGCTTAAGTGTGGCAAAATTTGATGTGGCCTTAAAAACACATGTATTTCTATATCATTTTAATTAACTTTTAATGATTTAATTGGTTATTTTTGTACTTTAAACTAAATATTAACACTTTTTTATTTTTATAAAAAAATTATCAAATAATAAATTTTTATAATACATAGTGTATTTCAAGCATCAAATTTATTAATTTAAGTTCTACATTATTTTATAATCTAAAAGTCTTTTATTTAGCTAGTTTTTTTTGTCTGCTAATTTAGTAGTATAACACTAATTAATTAATTTCACCTTTGTATGTGATTAATGAATTCTTACTCTAACAATGCATGTATTAAAAATTAATTAATTTAATATAACATATTCTAAATTTTAGTTGTCTTTTAACAATTCAATTTTTATAAATTTAAGTTTATAAACTCACTGATTCTCTATAATTTAATTTCATTAATTAACATAAATTTTTTCCTGAAAGGATAGTTTTATCATTACTTTAATTAATTTAATTTGAAACAGTAGTCTATTATAAATAATTCTACTCTGTTACATAAATTTTTAAATTAAATTTTATTAATTTATTTCCTTCTTAATTTTTTGTTTTAGTATAGTAACAATTTATGTTTTATTAATTGATGTTAATTATATTTTAATTTATGTGTAATTTGTTTTGTATATTTTATTTTATTATTTGTGTTATTTATAGTTTCAATTGTTTTCATTATTTTTTAGTTTTTTTAATTATCTATTTCTTATTTTATTTAAGTTTTAATTTATTTTGTCCCTCTTTTTATTTTCCTGGTTCATGGTTCACCCATTTAATATTTCACGGTGCCACAATAACCGTTCCATTTTACAGTGCCACCATGCACTATTTCTATTTGAAGGTGGCACCATAACCTCCTGACCTGGTCTCACCGTATCCCTTTCAAGTGGTGGCACAATGATCTTTGACACCATGCACCATTTTCCTAAACTGCCTCATCATTAACCTCATTCCCTGCCGCTGTTTTTTTTTCAGGGTCTCACTGTATTCCCTTTCTAGAGTCTCATTTCTGTGAACATTTCTTCCATTTCACTTACCACCGCTTTGTCTTTCCTGCCACCATAAACCATCACACCATTTCATTCTTCATGGTTTTATTATATACCTTCCATCAATTCTCTTCTCAGCCCTCGGTTTACCTTCACTACTTCGCCCTACTTTCATACATCAAAACTCCACCAGATGAATCAAAATCAACACAAATTTATTATTAACTCAAACCGGATTAAAAATTAACCCCTTTTAATTCCTTTCGTTCCTAGGATCTACGAAATCTAGACCCGCGGCTCGCACCTTGTTGCCACCATAGAGAAGGAATTTCGTTGGTGATAAAGGAAGTGTTCTGTCACTGCACCATCATTGAAGCCAGAGTTGCGCCATCTGAGAACTGTTCACCCCACTGGAGGGGAGATTCACCGTCAGTCTTCCACTGTTTGTCACCCTGCTTTTAGATATTGATGAGGGTTTCCCTGTGCTGAAACATGTCGCCATGGTCAACTCCTGAGTCGGGAAGCCATCACGACTGCAGATCTTGACCCACCAGTGTAAAGCCTAGATGAGGTAGCCGATTCAGGTACTTAGGTGCCAGAGTCGATGCTATTGATTCATGTCCCTATGGAAGGAGAGGATCCACATTGGAGGAGTCAAAATCATTGGGATCAGGAGTGGTGATGGTGGCATGCATAGAGGAGGAGAATGGAGCTGAGATGCTATTTCCTTCCTAGAGAAGGAATTCGAGAAACCCCCTTTCCTATGTCTGTTGTTACGCCGATATTTTGGGGGTGAATGAAAAATAATAAAATAAAAAGAAAATATAGGGAAATAATAATAATAATAATAATAAATAAATCATATAAATATAATATAATATATAATGATTTTAATATTAAAACCTTTATAATATTTATAAATAGATATGTTATAAAATAAAATATAATTGAAGCTGATAATAATTTTTAAAATTAAATTAAAAACAATTATATTTAATAAATTAAGTTAAATATTAATTAATATAAATATATTGAAAATTTAATTTTATTTCTAACAGAATAGTTATATTGATTAAATTAATAAAGTAATTAATATTAATATTATTTAATCAACTTAATTAAGTTATACTTTCTAATTATTTAATTATTAATAATAATTTTTAAATTTAATTTAATATTTATATATAAATTAATTATAATAATTGTCAATTAAGATTTTTTTAACTTTAGTTATTATAACACAAAATGAAAAAATAACTACTTTTCTATCTTTACGTTTCCATTTATTTGTTTTAATTTCTGTTCTAACTTTAAAAGTTCATTTATGAGACCTGTATATATCCAAATTCATTCAACTAACTCACCTAGAGTTAGTTACATGAGAAAAACTATCGCGATGTGCCAGTTGTGAAAAAACACACGTGTGCAGTGCTTATGTGAAGGAATTTTTGGAGTCGGTGGAAGCGAGCGGTGACATGCGGTAGATAACGGTGGATATAAAAATAGATTTGAATTATAATTTTGTGTGTACTCTCATTATGATTCCACGAACACACAATTGGAGAGCGAAATTCCCTGGAGACATGAAGGGAAGCTCTGGAGATTTGGAGTTACAGGAGAGAAGTAGTTGTACGCGATCTTCGTTCTCAGAGGGAGGATCTCTCTTCCTCTATTTTTGTATGTTTCATATTGTTCTTGATACTTATATATTGACAATGATCTTAGTTTAATTTATTTTTCTCGAGAATTTGGAGTTTTATTGGTTAAATCATTAAAATTATTCAATTAATTTCTTCAATGAGAATCCGATTCATTCGGAGAGATTGAATCTGGTTCTTAAAAATTTAATTTAATTTACACCTTCTAGAACATAATTCTAAATTAGTGATCTTTTGGTGAGATCGATCATTGAGATAGTTCATCAATATTTGAAATTTAAAATCATCAGAACTCTCAGTGAGATAGTTTTCTGATGATATCCTTTTATCAATTTGCTGTATGTGGTTTTTGATATGGAAAACTTCGAGAACTATAATACGGATTGTTATTTCTTCTAGCAAAGGAAAATTAACAACTAATTTTCAAAGTGTGAATTTAATCAAATTAGGAACATTTATTTAAGCCAATATTGTTCAAGTCTCTCAAGTATTCTTTTTGATCCACCCTCAGCACTCTGATTTCCTTCTGTAGTTATTTTTAATTTACAGTGTTTAATTTTTCTGTATCATATTCCATTTTGGAAAATAGGGAATTTCCAAACTTGTTTCATTACTTGTTTATAAAAAAAACTGAAAATTAAAAAGATGTCCACTCCCTAAACTGCTGACAAAAGTGGAGTTTAATTTGTTTAAAACCTTAGTAAACTCACCTTCCTTCTCTATGGATCTACCCTGCACCACTCTACTAGTGTAGGTGAATAAATGTAATTTTGAGTGTCATTATGAACTCCGACCTCATCACATATAGTCATATTATCCTTCGTTTTTTAGTAACAATTCATTGTTACTCATTATTTGGGTTTTAACTACTTCACGATCGTATGCATGTTTTATCAAATAAGATATTATCATCCTTATTTTTTCATGTTTATATCATTATAAAATGAAATTAACATAATAAATACAATATTTATTCATTCAATATATCTATATTATTAGTACCTAGTGGTTATAATATAGAATGAATCACATCGCATCGTGGAGATGGTTGGCCTTACATACGCATGAGCGATGTTATCTTTCCCATAATTATTGAATGATATTTATTTCCACAGTGTTCAATATTTCAGATTCTATATAATTTTATAATAATCATTTATAGTTATTACATCTATTTTTATACCCATTCAAGTAAGTTGGTGGTGACAAATAGATTACAACACAACATGGAGATGGTAAGTCTTACGTACACATGAATGGTGACATCGTCTTTCTTAGGATCAATATAAAGTTGGATATGGTAGTTTCATAACTATAATAACATCTATGTATATGGTGTTATTATTCTATAATTTAAAAAATCATGATGTATAAGAAGAATTAGAAATAAATATGAATGAATCGGTTGAGGAGATTACCTCTTCTTTGACGTTATCACTTTAGATCTCATCTTAATGGAACTAGAGTTGGTATTTTGAGAAGACTAGAATCTCTATAATGTTACTAGAAAAGTTTAAAAGAGAAATTTTAAGGGTATATACTATCTTTAAGTCTTATTGAGTTGTGGATAAATGAGGGAGGAGGTTCCCTTTTATAATTGAGGTGAGGGTAACTTTTGGAAACCTCAAAAATATTAATTTATAATAAAATCAAACCCCTCATAAAAACCTCCAAAATGTACCAATTTGAAATATGAGATACAATAGGGTTGTAATAACAAAATTAAATAAATTTTGGGAAAGTTTGTATGTCAATTTAAGAGTTATCATTTTAATTAACACTTAGTTATTATGTTTAATTTTTAACATGGGTAAAACATATTTCAATATTAAAAAGTAAAAAATTTACTTATTTGTAGTCAATTAGACTATAAAAGAATAATTTAGGAAATTTTAGACTGTATTATAATTATTATATATTTTTAAAAATATTCTATTATTTTTAAATAATTTAATAAATATTTATTTTGAAAAAATATAAATTATGTCAATTTTGACACTATTCATTTCATGCATTTTTAAAAATATACTCAAAAAAATATATTTTATAATATTTATATGGGGTAAAGGTAATCTAGAAAATGAATTAGACAAATGAATTAGCCACAATTCATTTTATTTTAATATTTTTAATAACATTTATTTGATATTTCCCTTAATAAAAAAATTACTACATCAATGCTGTGTAATATTTTAATATAATTAAATGACAAAGAAAAACAAAAAATAAAATAATATTATGAATAGAAATATAATATATTGAATAATAATATATGTATTATAATTTAACTACTTTGGAATCTAACATTAAAAATTTAATACTTATTAAAGTATGAATGTGACAATTTTAACATTACATTAAATAAAATAAAATAATTGTCTTAATCTATTCCATATGGTTCCAAATAGCCTATAACTAGACCATTGGATTCTCATGATTGATATATACTATAAAAATAAATAAATGGTATAGTTTTTTTACCCTTTAAAGGTTCTTATTGTTTTGATAAACATTAGTTTATTGATTTAGCATCAATTAAATAATTTCTGGATCATCCATATATAATACTTTTAGGTAATAAATTATTTCCTAATAATTAAAAAAAAATTACCATGATAAATATGGACATATTTTATTTCAAATATGTATTTATAGTTGAATTTATATATTATATAAACTTATTTTAAAAATGGTACATTATTTAAAACATGAACGTGACATTTTTAAATGTTCATTAAATATAATATCATAAATACCATTGTATCTCCCAAATGGCCAAAAAACGTCAAAAAAATTTATATCAGGGAAATATGTTTATTAAGTTAAAACTTATAATTTATATATTTTGATACGATCCATTTTGCAATTTTTGGATACATAATAGATATTAATGATAAAGAAAATGACACTTTGTGTCTTTCTTTGATTTAAATATTATTTAAGTCATTTTCTTCTACAGGTGTCCATTTAATGACATATTTTAGGTCATTATGTGTTAGAGGTATCATTAAATTCATCAAATTAATTTTTTTCATTTCTTTTGGTCTTTTTATAGTCATTATAATTTTTTTAACCTAAATAACCTAAATTTCCCTTTACCGTGGTAATAAAATTAACTATGATTACTATTCATATTTGTCATAATCAAAATGGACCTACCAACCAAATTCGGACCTCTTAAATCAAAATTTTACTTCCATTTTTCAAATTTCAATACACAGAAGTTTTAGAATTAAATTAAAAAAAAACGTTAAAATATCATGAAAAAATAATTTTTTGGAAAAGTGCTCCTTTTTAAATGGAAAATGTTTTTATAATAAATCCATCTATAAAGTTATTTTTTAAAAACATTATTGGATAAAAATTAAGTAATTAAAATTTAATTCCAATTGAAAGCAAAGTTTTACTATTTAATTACTTTAAAATAAAAAAATCTATAGTTTTATTATTCATAAAAAATGATTCTTATTAGAGAAATACAAAAAATTCAACCAGAGAAATTTTTTATATTTCATACTAAAAGTATAAGATTAAATTTTAAAATAGAATATAAAAGTGTCAAAAAATATATTTGAAATGGGTGCACCATCAAAAGGTGGAAAAACAATTTTTTTTAAATGTACTTCTTTTATCTGAAAATTTCATTTTCTTCTTATATCGTGTTCGAGAAAATATATATGATTAATTATAATGTTATATAAAATTCCAAATGTGACTAATACTATTGATAACGAGCCGTTGATATCCAATTAAATACTAATATTTTTATTATATATCGATGTTTAGTGAAACTCGATATAGCATAAAACTTATGATATCAAGGTTGGTCGCTCTTGTGTGTAACCCAAGCCAAGTTAGTGTTGCATATAATGAAAGCATTCTTTGGTGCTTGGTATAAAAAATCCAATCATAGTTATTTTATAAATTGAACGAAATATATATTCATTTTTCAGGTATCATAAACCAACTATGTGTTGTTTGTAACATACGAAAAGTTAGTTTTCTGTGAAAAGAATATTTGACTTTGTGCATTGCAAGATATTTTTTTTAATTTTTCCAAAAAAAGGTCTATGAAAACTCATGGTGGTACATATTTTTTCTTCTACTTACAATAAAACTATTTTATCCTTACTAACATAATTAATTCAATATAACCAATATACTTATAAGTAATTAAATTTTTTTATAACATTTTCAACCTTCTTTACTTTCTATGAAAAAATAAAACCTCACTTGTGTGTGTGTACGACCTACCATCTCAATGTAGTGGTGTGATTAAATTTTCCTCACTATTTTACATTTATGGTTACAAATATATAATTAAAAATAAATATATGTTATTTATTACATAGTTATGATTATTTAAATATAATATTCTATCTACCTTTTTTCCCTCCATCCTTCGAAAATGATAACATCACTCGGGCATTAGTGCACACTAACCCCTCCATGAAATGATGTGATTTGTTCTTCCATTACCACCATTCATGGATGATTATGAAATTTTATATAATTAATATCAATTATATTCATGAAATTATTAAAAAAATTTATATTATAGATTTTTTTAATGACTCCCTTAACCAAAGATGATATATTGAGGTAATTATGGATAAATTGGCTAACCAAACACAAAGTGGTCATTTTAAGGAAGAACAATTTAATTAATAAATTTAGAAAAATTCTAAAATGACTTTAGAAAATGGACTAAAGTAAAAAATATTCTTATTCAATTATTTAATATATTTGAATTATTTATTTAGGAAAATCAAACACATATGACAAAGTGGAGACCAATGTTAAAGGATTTCGGTTTCAGTCTTATTTTATTTTAGGATTGTTATTGTTCTGATTTAATTTGGGATAATTATACGATCTTAATCTCCTAAAACCCCTTTATTTTATTCTCGTATAATTATTTTTTGGGTTTACATGTTTATTTTACATTTATTCTATTATTGGATAAAAAATCAATAAGTAATTTACATGTAAGGTAATTTACTTGAAAAATATTTTCATGAATTTTTCCTTCTATATATTTTTATTTGACAAAACTATTTCTCTTAAAAAAATTTCCATCAATATTTTTAATACTAAAAATATATTTAATAAATTCATTTGTACCCATGTTTGATTTTATATAAATTTTTTTAAAAGGAGTATTATTTTCCTTTTCCTAATGAAGTACTTCTTACCAAATGTGTGAAAGAAATATTAATACTAACATACACCAAACAAATAATTTTTACTACCATTAGAGAATCTATTTTATTTGAAGATTCCATTACAATTAACAATGGTTATTTTGAATGAAAATATTTTTCTCAAATATTTTCGGGTTTATTTAAACTTTATTAGAAGGAAAGTGTAATATTTTTAATGGAAAGAAATGAATATTGAAAAGTGATTTATAACCATTCTTACACGAAGTTACAAGGAAGATGATTTTAATGTATTACTTTTATTTTATTTTCTAAAGGCATAATTTTTATACAAAACCATTATTTATAATTAATATGTGGCCCCAATCATCCTTAACGTAAAGTGAATTATACCTTATTTTGAGATCATTCACTTTATTTTGATTATTTTCTATACTACTCTACATTATTAATTTAGATTTTTTTCTCTTTCATATCTATATTTATAATATAATTGATGAATTATGAGTCATTTATATTCATTTTATGATGTTTTAATCATATACATTATCAATACACCGAATCAGTTGAAGGAATCTTATTTAGTAAGTTATTTCATTTTCTGGGGAAATATTAATATTCCTAATTCATGAACCAAGTTGGGTAATTGTTGAATTTTAAATAATTTTAGAAATAATTTTATTAATCATTGATAATATGAGGAATTTATAATATGATAAAGTGATTGGTGAAGATTCATTATAGATATCCCCTCAAATCATCAAAAAGTCTAATGAGGAAAAAAATTTGTTCGGCAATATTGGGTTGAT